>JAVFKD010000002.1:0-2400000 GCA_036429605.1 Cladobotryum mycophilum | reverse complement strand
AACGCTCATGAGGTGATTCTGGCTGTCCAGTAGCATCAGTATCAGGGCGCATGGTCTAGTGGTATGATTTTCCCTTAGCATCTTTCTACCTTCTGAGAAGGTGACAGGCTTGGGAGAGGTCCGGGGTTCAATTCCCCGTGTGTCCATTTTTTGCGAGTAGCTTCATCTTGTAAAAGGATGAGAAGGCCTTAATTTTTTTTTTGACTGTTGTTTGTTTCAATTACAAAATCAATGTACCTTTGGAGTTTCGAATGCAATTCCCCAGCTTTTTGGAGAGTGACGTACCACGACTTCGGCAGTTGGGAATGGAAGGAGCACGAGATGGCTTCCCCAACACAAAATGATTCAACATACCACATAAAAATCCGATCACGGTTCGCAGCCCTATTTTTGTTTCGCTGGCATCTAAAGCTTTCACTCTCGTTATCAATTCTCATCGACCTGACACTTATTGAGAGGAATCCAATGCAAATTCATATTGCACAACAACCGTGCTGCTTTCATGTGAAAAGCTTCATCGGACACATTCACTATCAGAAATTTGACCGCCAGAAAGATGCAAAAGGTTACCGGCAAGATCGTGCAGATCTGTTCATCGTAGCACAAATCAGCCACAGCCAATCTCGCTTTCTCAAACATGGGACACGGAGACATCTTAGGGTCAAGGATTCTCGAACAATGAGCCAGAAGCCCGCGACCCTTGAGCCTAGGTTGTAAGCTGATCAAGCCATGGTATTGTGTACCTGCCTTAGTGTTACCTCTCAGCAAGCACGGAGCACAGAGAACACCGCATAAAGGGTTCTGTGGGAAAGGATTTCACGTGTCTCGGTAAGTCAAGGTCAGGTACTCCGTACCTTGCAGTTGACGGCTCGATTTACTGACAGAGTGCTAAAAGTAACATTCCACAGCGGATGATGCCAAGGGTTTAGTGGTCATTCACCAGCCGAGTGCCCCTGTTCTCACAGCGCATTGAACCGCCATGGGCTTACAGAATAGCACATTCTCGGTGGAGCGCGCTGCGCGCCGAGGTTCAATGAATTTGAGACTACCGCAGTTCGTATCATCGCACTCAGGCTAACAAACGGGTCATCATCTAATTGCTTGTTCTTACTTTCAGCCTGAAGCGAAAGCCATTCGCCTTCTTTTTGCGCAAACAGAGATTACGTCTACCTATTCGGTACACTGTCGACTTTTATGCTCGTAGAATCGCACACACCCCCCGGGGAGCGCATTGAACCACCGACCCGTGTCATCGATGCCCTTATCTCTTATTACCAGCATCATCGACTTGCTTTTCATAGACCCCGGCACAAGAGCCTCGCCTCCGACACTTCGCTTGCCGGCGGTGGGGGTGACTCCAGTTTAATCGAACCTCCTGCTTCCTTTTTTAATCTCCAGCCATCTCAGTGCCACCGGGAGCTACTACAAGGCTCCTCATCGCATCCGTCCCATCATGGCGGACTCTGTAGGTGCGGACAATCGCTCCAGAAGCTCAGGTGCTGGTGGCGGTGACAATACCATGCTTACACGCCCTCCTCCTCCCTCTTTAGATAGAGTCTTTGTCCATGCCCTCAACACCGTCAAGAAGATACCCAAGACAGGCGCGTCGCGACCGCCTCCGTCCGAACGTTTACGGCTCTATGGCCTCTACAAGCAGGCAATGGAAGGGGACGTGGATGGTGTTATGGAGCAGCCCACGGCTGGACCGGGCATGTCTCTGGACGAACTGCAGAGGGAACGGGACAAATGGGATGCGTGGAACTCTCAAAAGGGTTTGAGTCGAACCGAGTCCAAGAGAAGATATGTCGAGGCGCTAATAGAGACGATGCACAAATATGCCAACACAGCGTGAGAGAGCACTGTTATACTATCCGCGAGCCAACCGATCGCCGAGGCTAACCAAGATGTTTAGGGATGGTCAAGAGCTCGTTGCCGAACTCGAATTCGTCTGGAATCAGATAAAGGATACCGTACCCGGTTCATCCTCTTCCTCCGGGAGGCACGGCCGCGACGAGGGCCCAATGAAGATCCTCAGCCCCATGAGCGAGATGGACGAGGCCGAACTGCGATCCCAACGACAAATGGACTTGGAAGATGAGGAAGAGGGGGAACTTTGGGGAGTCGATGGCAGCGAAAGATGGAGCGCGCCGTTACCAAACTATCAGCCGAAGTTGCGGCACTCCGCGAACAGATAACAACCGGACGAGAATGGAGATCGAAGAAGGAGCGCAGTATTCCAGCTTGGTTGAATTGGCTAGCCTTCGTCGTCTTGAAGCACCTCGTTATGGATTCGGTCATTCTTTGCCTAATATTAGTATGGATGAGAAGGCGGAAAGATCGGCGGTTGGAAGACTTGGTGAGAGCGGCGCTACAGCTCATACGAGAGTATATCCGGAGCGTTCTTCCATCTCGGTGAAAGAGCAGAGGCACGCTTGGATCTTGGGATATCACGTTCTTGTTGCCAGGCCCAGCAACGACAGCGTAATAGTCGTACCAAACACTCTTGAGGAAACGCTATTTGATTCACATATGCGCCCCAGACCTCTTTTCTTTTTCTTTTTTTTTTTTTTTTTTTTGAACAAACTGAATTCTCTGAAACACACCCTTTCCGAACAAGCTCTTGCTGGATCAACAACAGCTTCGCAATCTCATTATATCCCCCTCACACCGTAAGGCTCGGGGATAGGAATCACAAAACAGAAACGACCAATTACCATCAGTAATGCCGTCACGACTTACTTACACGATCACACAAACACACTTTTCAAACCTTCAAAATACTGTAACCTTTTTTCCCTCTTCTTCTTCTATTCTTTCAAACAACCAGTGGCAGGGAGGGGAGGCTGGTGCAGGCGAAATACCGTTGAAGATAAAGAAAAAAACAAGTAAATAACTTGGTAGTATTCTCGCTTCTTCTTTTTTTTCTCGTTGCAGCGAAATAGATGGAGACTTTGTTATCCGGCAACGTACTTAGCTAGAGAAGCCTTTTTTTGTTACATTTATCTATGTATGTAGAAACAGAAATTTCCAATCATGATTGAAGGTCCTTTTTTTTGGAGTATGAAATGTCAAAGATGTTCTCATATCATTTTTGCTCCTTCTTTCTTTCTTTCTTTTCGCTTACTCGATTTACTTAATTTTTGTTTGCTCAGTTCCATGTGACGTTTGAATGTTTGCTGTGAAATCTCCTTGCCGTTTTTTTCTTCTAATCCCATCTCTCTTTTCTATTGTTCATCTCTCACCCCGCGACTCCTCTTGCATCTCATTTCCACGGTTCAACAACACCCGGTAGTAAAAAAAACCCCCCCATGACAGTGAATATATACACCTTCCCATCCACTCCATCCTAATCTTTTTCTTCTTCTCTCTCTTTTATTTCTTTCCATCTAGTGAAGAGGGCGAAACCTTATAAAAAAAGAAAGGCAAATCTCATCATGCCTCCACACTCCCCTTCCGTCTCCCCCAAATCAAGCAACAAGCCGCCTCCCATCCCGCAGCAGCAGCAGCAGCAGCAGCAACAGCAACAGCAGTCAGACCGCATCCCACCGCTCAACTGCGTAGCCGCCGCCATGTTCGTGCCCCTATCCAACGACCACAACCTCCTCACCCCCTACCCCCCTCCCCACCCCGCAGGACCGCCAGCGCGCCACCCTCAAGGTCATCGACGCCCACGAGGCCCGCGTCAGGTCCAACCTCCTCACCCTCTTCCGGAGGGAGTTCCTGCGCGTCCAGCGCGAGGGCGAGGCCCAGGACGCTGCCTTTTCCTACCCCGACGAGTCCGTCCTCGACCCGGCCCACGAGGCCGCCCTGTGGTCCGACGTGGCCGCCATGACGGCCGACATGTGCGCCCCCGCGGAGCCGGGCATCGACTACAACATACAGGAGGTGCCCCTCCCCACCTTTGACAACATGCCCGCCGCCTCCCCGCGCGAGTGGATGGCCATTGAGCTCATGAGGACCATATCCAACACGTCCAGCAACATATGGGGCTTCGACAAGCACCTCGCCTCCATGCGCGAGGCCGTCGTGGGAAAAGACCCGGAACGCGAGGCCGAATAGAACTCGGCCCGTCGATCGAGCTTCCGCAGCCCGTCTAGCAAGCGGGCCAAGACTGTCCGCTTCAATCTGCCCCCCAAGTCTACCACCCTCCTGGCCAGTGTCCCTATCGCACCAAAGGCCTTTTTCAAGCAATGAGGCGTGAGGGGAAGTGTCAATTGACCCTTGTGTTTTCCTCTTTTACATGAGATGGAGACCAGATTAAACCATGGTGGTGGGGATACGAAACAACAAACATGGTCAAACTTGGAGAGAACTCGGCATAAATCTCACTTTTTATTTCACGAGACAAGCAGAACAAAAAACAAAGTCAAACAAAAACTTTGACAGCTTATTTACCTTGTCACCTCCCAACCCTGACATCCTAATATATGTACAACATCACACATAACAGTCCAGAAGTGCAAGGGAATTCTTCTATTTTAGTACAGCCGCCCATCTCCTTTAAGCTCCGTACGCAACCTGACCCATGGGCCTATCCTCCTCCATACCCGGAGCCATCAAGTTCGTCCTCGGGTCCCCAGTCTCCTTGGCCGCTGAGCAGCGTGCCATTGTGGGTGAGCTATCAAGCGAGGTTAGCATCGTTATACTATTTTCCCGGGGTGGGGGGTAATGAATTGAAGAAGAAGAAGAAATGGGTGTGTACATACCTTCTAGAGATAACATCTGTGAAATAAAAGTTGTCAATGGCCTTCTTGAGAGGTGCATTGCTAGCAGTTGCACCCTTGTTCTGGTCTACCAGCTGAACCTTGCTCAACTCCTTCAAAGCAACGGGCTCAACAACATCGTAAGCGGCGAGCGCAGGGCTAATCTCAACCATGCGATCCCGAACAGCAGCAACATCATCGTACGGTAGAGGAGCACCAAGGAACTCGCTGGCGGCTCGGAGGATCTTCCAGTCAGTTCGGGCAGCACCGGGCAGCGAAGTAGCCGCACGGGTCATCTGTACTCGGCCTTCGGTGTTGATATAAGTACCGGCCTTCTCGGTGTAGGCAGCGCCAGGCAGAATGATATCAGCAACCTGAGCGCCGCGGTCACCGTGGTGGCCCTGATAGACAACAAAGGCATCCTTGGGGATATCCGCCGCGTTGAACTCATCAGCACCAAGGAGCCATACGAACTTGGGCTTGGTCTGAGAAACCTCGGTAGAGGGGGTGACAAAGCCAACCTCGAAAGCACCGGCTCTTGAGGCTTCCCTCTGGAGAACGTTGTAACCGTTCCACTCGGCGGTTCTGAAGTTGGCGGCATTCTTGTCGACAAAGGTACCAACAGTCTCGTAGAAAGCCTTGGCATCAGCGTGATCCGTAACACCAGATCCAACAATGATCATAGGTCGCTTAGCAGACTGAAGCTTCTTGCCAAAGGGACCAGCCAGGGTCTTCTTCAAGGCAGCGTGGTCAGTTCCGAGGTGCTCAAACTCAAAGGTTGAGTCCCACTTCTCTCCAACGACGCCAATCTCCAGGTCGGAGCGGAGCCATTGCTTGCGGATACGGGCGTTTAGAACAGCAGCCTCGTGTCTGGTATTGCTTCCAACGATGAGAATGGCATCGGCTTCCTCAATACCCCAGATCTTGGAGTTGAAGAGATAGTTTGATCGCACATCAACACCGTGAGCAAGGGGCTGACTGCCAGTAGGAGTATCCAGGGCCAGGTTCTCAGATCCCAGCTTGTTGGCCATATCCTTGGCGACAACAAGAGACTCCACCTCGGTCAAAGCACCAGAGATGATCTTGAACTCGTTGCCCAAAGGCTTCTTTATCTCCCAGGCTCGAGCAACCTCGGACAAGGCCTCCTCCCAGTCGGCGGGCTCAAACTTTCCGTCTCTCTTGATCAAGGGGGTAGTCAGACGCTGAGTCTTGAGACCATCACAGGCGAATCGGGTCTTGTCGTTGATCCACTCCTCGTTGACATCATCGTTAAGGCGGGGAAGCACTCGCATCACCTCCAGACCACGAGAGTCGACACGGATATTTGATCCCAGACCATCCAAAACATCGATAGATTCGGTATGCTTGAGTTCCCAGGGGCGAGCGCGGAAAGCATAAGGCTTAGATGTTAAGGCACCAACGGGGCAGAGATCGATGACGTTTCCGGACAATTCAGAGTCGAGGTTCTTCTCAAGGTAGGTACCAATCTGGAGGTCGTTTCCACGGCCGGTAGAGCCAAGCTCGGGGGCACCAGCGATGTCATTGGCGAATCGAACACATCGTGTGCAGTGAATACATCGGTTCATGGAAGTCTTAATCAGGGGTCCAATGTTCTTGTCCTCCACGGCTCGCTTTCCGCCAATCTCGTGGAATCGCCCTCGGTCAGCACCATATCGCAAAGATTGTTCCTGAAGATCGCACTCTCCACCCTGGTCACAGATGGGGCAGTCGAGGGGGTGGTTCGCCAAAAGGAATTCCATGACACCTTCACGGGCCTTGTGGGTGAGGGCCGAGTTGGTCTTGACGACCATGCCGGGCTGAACGGGCCAGGCACATGACGCAACAGGCTTGGGTGCCCGCTCAACTTCTACCAAGCACATACGGCAATTACCAGCAACCATGAGTTTTCTATAACATTCATTGTTAGGGATCGAGTTCGTTTCAAGGTGGGGGTCGAGGGGTCCATGGTTTCGTACTCATGATAGCAGTATCTGAATCATGTTAGCTACAATCTCATATAAACGATTCTCTATATATCATTTGGGAGCTCAACAAACCTAGGAACAGTAACACCAGCCTTTTCGCAAGCCTGGATCAAGGCCGAGCCAGCTATAGTTCCGTCAGCCCATGATCCCCAACACCTCCACTCTTCCTCCTCCTCCATGCCAATTCGTACCTTCTATCGAAACTTTCTTGCCATCTACACAACCTGTTAGCCCAATATCCAAGCTTCCAATGAATCCTCCCCCTCCCTCCCCCCAACACAAAAGATGCTTACCAATGGTAAGCTCCACCTCGGCAGAGCGTCTAGGTGTTGTCGCGAATTTCCGCGAGGCATAAGCGGCCTGCCTGCCCGTCCGCCAAGCCGAACGTGCCAGAGTCTGTCGGAGCATCGTGTCGCCTTGACGGATTGAACGCTATGGGACGTAGCAGGGCGCTGCTGGCGATTCTTTAAAGGCTCAGTGGTATGGCCCGTATTTTTCGAGGGAACCTCTATTGCTGTCCGGATGGTGGAAAGGCAATTGGAACCACTAGTGCGATGCCCATAGCGATTTAATTTACAATTGCTCTGATTGGCCGGATGACACTTTACTTGCTGCCTGAGGCATGAGCTCCGCAATCGACGGATGCTATCTTGAAATTTCTCTGACTCCAAATTTTTCTCTTCTTCTTTTCTTCTTTTTTTTTCTTCATATTAATTGTACTGCGCACATTTTATTGTAGGTGAGCTTGGGTAACCTGTCCTCGTGACAGGTTGCTTCTGTCGAGTCCTCCTCTATCTTGTGCTCTAGAGAAAAAATTACGCCGATTATGGAAGCATGGGAGAGAAATTTTATCTCGATGAGCGCTGCCTCTTACCGCCGGTCGTGACATTTTGCATCGTAAATCTCAATGTTGTAGACGATTTCTTTCTTAGCATCGTGTGATGGTGAGGGTGAGGGAGAGAGCTATGGTCAATTTGTAGCATCTATTGCATGTTTCTATGAGCTGCAGCTACATTGCATCGCCCGTCCTAATCTAGGGACATCGCCTACCCATCTCTGTTCCTCTTCTTTGTCACCCTTCCAGGCGGCGCCGTCGATTGTCTCTCCGTCCCATGCATCTTCAAATGGATGGAGGGCCATGTGCATGATGCGGTCCAGGACTTCTCGCTCCCCTTCCTTCTCGACGCGCCGGATGACTTCATCTAGAATCCAGCCTCGAGGAATGAAGTTGGGGTTAACTCGCCTCATGGCTTGTCTTCTCTCTTCATCTCGAGTTTCGGAAACTTCTTCTGATCCCTCCTCTTTCCAGTCTTCCACGACACGCACTCGCCACAGTTCCAGCCAAGTGGCAATGCGTTCTCGCGCGTCGTATTCACCAACAATGCGCGGCGGTCCTTCCTGGTGGAAAAAGACGCCTGCTTTCTCTCTCCTTGCTTCGGGTGTTGACAGTTCAGAGAGCTTGATGTTGCTCAGCCTGCGGAAGAAGTGATTAAAGTCGAGTTCAAGAGCTTCCATGGTATCAAGCCCTTCGCTATATAGGTCCTGGAAATCCGACTCTTTGAAATGACGGAGGCCCAATCTTGCAGTCATTAGTCTCCTGTATTCGCCCATGAACGTGGCCTTGTATTCCTCTCCCGTCTGTAAGATGAGCTTTTCTGCTCGCTCTACCAATGACTTCTCCTGCGCCTCTTTGATTCCTTCATTGATGAACGTTGGATCGTCTACGTCGGCGCCAATACCAATGAGTTCACCCAGCGCCTCTCCAAAGCGCACGAGGTTCCACCAGATAATGGTTGGCTGGTTCTTGTAGCTATAACGCAACAAGTCGTCATCATGATTTGGGGTATATGATGGATCAAAATTATCCATAAACGCAAAAGGCCCAAAGTCTATTGACAAGCCATAAACCGAGGTGTTGTCTGTATTCTATATGGGATTAGCAGAGTTTTGTGGTGGCCATGAAGAGTAATCTTACCAAAACACCATTCATAAAGCCATAGGCTTGCCATTGAGCCACAATGATGGCGTTGCGCCTCGCAACCTCCCGGTACAGTCTTGTAAATCTGTTCTCGGCAGCATCCTCGGGACCCTCAATCTCCGAAGCTGACAATCCGCGTTTCGGTGAGGGGGATTCCTCGGGTTTGTCAGGTGTCTCCAGCCTACCGGGAAGAGTTTCCCACCCACCAAAGACATCTTCTGCTACATAGGTAGCGAGTTTCCTTATCAGTGCCCGGTCTCCTCTTGCTCGTAGGATGTCAAAGTTGCCAAGCCGCAGCCAGGATTGAGCAAAGCGGAGCACAATAGCACCAGGTTCAAAGCCCTCCCGCAACACCTTGGAATCGGGAAGCAGAGTTAGAGATAGCGCCCTTGTTGTTGGGATCTTGAGCGCGTTGAGTGCTTCGGATACCACAAACTCTCGGATGCTGGACCTCAATACCGCTTTGCCATCAGCAAACCGAGAATAAGGTGTTATGCCAGCGCCCTTCAACTGCAACTCATACTGCACACCAGAGGCCGGATTGGTAGTCTCAAACAGTGATATGGCCCTCCCATCGCCCAACTGCCCAGCCCATTGGCCAAACTGAAATCCTCCATAGCATTGCGCCCAAGGGTATCCTCCCTCTAACTTGGTCTCATCCCAGCCATACAACTTATTGCCCGCAACAAGCTGCCGGAAAGCGTCGGTTTTCTCCTCGCCCGCCTTGATTCCCAGGTCCCGCAACGCCGCGGGACTGATGGCGAGTAGTTCCGGATCCTTCTGCTCGGCAGGTCGCACCCATGTGAACAGAGCGTCCCGGACTTGTCTCGGCCTGATCTCACCCCGTGGTGTCTTGTGAGAGTCCGCGGGAGTTGGGAAGATGGAGTCGGCCGGCAGAGAATCAGTGAAATGCCATGACTTGGGGAGTTCGTCCAACGAAGAGCCCTCATAAGGCTTGTCATTGCTCGCGGTTGTTGATATGTTGGTAGCCATGATGCGTAAGGTGCGTGGAGATGTAATGATATGCCTTCGTACTGTTGCGCTACCAATCGTGAATGGTAGAGTTCTGGTCGCAAAGAGGCTCATCCAGAGTTGAGGAAAGGGCATAGGTGAGAGGGTTGTCTAATCCATGCACCGCATTATGCAAAGCCGCGGCTTGAGCACATCGAAATTCGCCGTCGGAGGATGTTTATGATTATTAAGAATCTTGTCTGGCTGACTCCTTGACATCACAAAATGTCACTGATTCTAAAGACGCACCCCCACCATCCCACCACCTCGGCTTTGGTACGTCGGACATCCGATACAAGACTGTAGTAGCATTACATAAATGTTCAAGGATATAAAAATTCACATATTACTCTTTGATTAATATTATCAGTTTTCTTCCTCTACTAGAAATATTCTGGACAACAACCAGGTCTCGATGTGGTGTAATGAATGTAGATAAACAACTCTAGTAATATTGCCTACCCTACAATTGACCGATTGGGTAAGGTGAGTCGAGGATCACGTCAATCACAAATTTGCATACAGAGTCGTATTGGTTTTTCAATGCAAATGCCGAATTTACAGCGAGATGAAAATCTTGTTCCAGTTGGTTTCTAAGCTGCATGAACGTAAATATCCAGCTACCTACTTATAGGTATGTCTTAATAACAGATGCAGTTCATGTCGTACGGCTATATCATGGATTTAATTTGTAAGCCGCAAACCTCCACGATGACATCCAAGACAGCATGAAAAATTCCATCGTATTTCCGAAAAATGGTTTCCTCCATGGCAAGTCTCGCCGCGAGGTTTCACCATTCTAATGCTGTCTAGGACTAATGCAAAGACTTACCTCCTTGGATGATTGCTTGAAATGCATTTATCATCAGCGGGGTAATTGCACGTCATTCTCGAAAAGCATTGTGCACTATTCGGTCTTAAGATCCAACAGCCTATAAATACATGGCTCGATGGCCGTCTCACGATAACTTGTCTTTGGAACAACCAACTCTTCGATCATATCAAGTAAACATAGTTTAGAGCCCTTTTCTGGTAATTACCGTCAACATGTCAGCCAAGTCTTCCCTCCCTACCTTGAAGTTGAACGATGGCCATGAGATCCCTGTGGTATGACTCTCCCCCCCGCCATTCAGCCTATTTTATCCCCCCTGGATAATTCGCCGCATTTTGGATCCAAATCTCACTCAATTATAGCTCGCATATGGCCTCGGAACTGCCAACTTCAAGGGACGTCAAGGAGAATTAGATAGAGGAATTGTCGACATCACAAAAAAGGCTATTGAAGTCGGCTATCGTCACTTGGATGGCGCCGAAGGTAAGCTTACAGACACTGCACCCACCCAAAATATCCACCACGAAGCTCACTATCGTACAAGTTTATGGCAACGAGGAGGAGCTCGGCCTAGCCATCAAGGAGTCTGGTATCCCTCGAGAGGAATTTTTCGTCACCACAAAAATTAGCGCTACAGAGAAGAAGCCCGCAAAGGAAGCCTTCGACTTGTCACTCAAGAAGCTAGGCCTGGATTATGTCGACCTCTACCTCTTGCATGGACCATGGTTTGCCGACACCGAAGCGGAACTGCAGCATAGATGGGCCGAGGTAGAGGAGCTGAAGGCATCTGGTCGAGTCAAGTCCATCGGAGTCTCCAACTTCCTGCAGGTTCACCTCGAGACACTCCTCAAGACTGCCAAAGTCCCCCCGTCCATTAATCAGATCGAATACAACCCCTACCTCCAGCACGGCGGCCTGCTAGAATTCCAGAAGAAGAACAATATCGCTGTTTCGGTCTACTACGGTCTTGCTCCCATCACCAGCGCCAAGGGTGGTCCGGTGGACGCTATCTGGAAACAGCTGGCAGAAAAGTACAAGGTGTCCGAGTCCGAGGTTGGATTGCGATATGTTATCGATCAGGGGTTGGTTGCCATCACCACCAGTTCCAAGCAGGAACGCTTGCAAAAGTACTTGGACCTGCTGCCCACGTTCAACTTGACTTCAGATGAGATCAAGGAGATTTCTGTGGCTGGCAACCAGAAGCACCACCGTGGTTTCTGGTTGGACAAGTTTGGGCCCGATGACAGAAGCTAGATAATAGAAAATGGGTAGAGGGCTCATGATAACTTCATTAGAGTAACTAGGCTAAGACTGTTGATATAATAATACATGAGAGTCTTGCCTAAGAAGAGAAAACGGGCTTTCCAACTAAACATATCTCATTACAACTCATCATCCGAGTCAGTTTCGCTTCCCGCTGGCTCGGATTTTGGTTTCAGTTCCGGGGCCTTCTTCCTTGCAAATGGTAGACTTCGTGGAGGTGGCGGGGCCCCCACGGCCTTCGTTGATGGCGCCTTATTACTAGGGATATCTTTTTCGGTAGACGATTCAGCTTCAGGACGAAGTGGCATCCTAGCTAGTAAATCCTCAGCTTCACTCTCATCGTCACTTCCACCCGATGCTGTGGCATCTGTTACGCGGCCAGCGTCGCTATCCTCGGGTTCCGACTTAATCTTATCAACCTCCATTTCCCCGGAATCATCTTCATCCGAGTCCTCTCTAGATCTGGTAGCGGGCGCTTTCCTCTTTGAAGGCCGAGACCTACTGACCTTGCGAGCTGGCTGAGGCGGCGGCACAACTGTCTGAGATTGCGGTGATGCATGCTGCTGACTATTCTGAAGCGGAGCCGCGGCTATTATCTTTTGCTGCTCACGGATCTTGACCTTTTTCTCGTTGAGGAGATCTCTGAATTTCTGCAGGAGGGCCGTTTCGTCATCCTGTTTTGTTGTGATGAGCTCATCCAATTGGGACTTTAGTTCCTTGACAGCAACCTCGAGTTCCTCTGCATGGGCAATGGATTGGGCCAGGGCCTCGTTGCTCCTCTCCAGGGAATTTTGCGATGAAACGCACCACTGGAAAATGTCGAGGGCCTCTGAAGGATCGCACTTGAGTGAGATGGAGCCCAGCCGTTGCTAAGATTATTAGTGACTAGGGCTCTCTATCTCTCTATCTCTCCTTGGAATGAATGGGGGCGGGAGGTTCATACTGTAATGCCTTGCACTTCCTTTCGTACTGTGATTGACATGGATGACTCGCCCTGGATGCTGGCCGTGGCTTGAATGTGCGGCACGGGCTTTTGCGAGAATATCGATTCCAAGATGGTCTCCCACTCGGATTCTGACACGGGGCAGTTATTGACTCTCAGCGAGGCTATCCGATCATGTTTTACTTTAAGATGACAATATCAGTCATGAATGCAATGGATGGATTTGGAATTAGATGAATTGTACATACAAGCAGCAGAATACGGTGCTTCACCCTCTGACGCCTCCAACTTGACATCCAAGGCTTTGGGGCCGGTTTGGGTAACCTGGACAAGCACACAGGCCGAGTCCTGATCATCGCGAACAAGCTTGATAACGCAAGAGGGCGTCATGACTGCGTTGTGCTAACAGCCTTGCAGTAGTATTTGGAATGTGATGCGTTTTGAATCCTGAATCCTGAAATTGTTTGTTTGTTTAGTTTGGTTTGAAGGTGCTACTACTTGGAGGTGGTGGCGCAACGGTCGCGACTTGGACCTTGTAATGGTAA
This sequence comes from Cladobotryum mycophilum, assembly GCA_036429605.1. Lineage (NCBI taxonomy): Eukaryota > Fungi > Ascomycota > Sordariomycetes > Hypocreales > Hypocreaceae > Cladobotryum > Cladobotryum mycophilum. Next base: position 2,386,740 of record JAVFKD010000002.1, on the reverse strand, counting down.
CCGGGACGAATTTCGGAGTGACGTTGCACAACACAAAAAAAGACGTGGTGGTAGCAACGAGGTGCTTGATTCGGAAGTTTGTTGTTTTTGTCAATTGAGGCAACCAACTACTGTTGTGTTTGATGTACTAGGTAATATTGTTATTATTAAATGAGGGGAGAAAATTTGCCCTTCTTATAACATCAAGGGATTATCGTTGGAGGGAGAGGAGGCAACACGAATCATTGAATTACTAGTGTAGGCATCCATCTCCATCTGACGGGCAACCCTTGGAGGTGATCACTGTTGTAGGGAGGGGGACCCTCTTAGCGTTCCTCTGTTGCAGCAGCCAGTTGACAGTGTGCAGTGTGTACTCCGTAATAGTGTGTGTGTGTGTGTTGACCTGGAGTTCTCCACCAACACCAACACCACCAGATGGGAATATCCGCTTTTGGAACTGACCAGCGACCCAACTGGTCAGGCCCGAAATTTGGACCGACTTCTTTGTTACCTCTTCCCTTTCGGACCTTGCATTAATTAAAGTGACATGGATGATGGATGGATGGATGGGCCTGGAGTTTGGAGGCCCGAGAAGGCTGTTGACTCCTGCAATGTCACGCATCGTATTGTCTCTCTCTCTCTCTCCGCTTCTGTCTCGTCTCTCAGTTTTTTGCAGCCTTGTTGACTCCAGCATCATCATATAACATCATTTGCAGCCCTCATACCAATCCGTCAGGTATCACAGCTACAGTCGTCTAGGTGCGCGCATGTACTCTTCAGTGCTTCAGTGAGTGGGTGAGCGAATGACGGTCCGTATTCCTTTGTTGTGTTGAAATTTCAAAAGGTAAACATGGAAATTGTCAGACACACATCCCATCCCCCTCCATTCCTCCTCCACTGGGCAATCAAAAATAGTCTCGTTTGTGTTCACTCTCCCCCAAAAGAGGACGAGGCTTGGCATGCAGGAGACGTATCAGGGCTTCTTTCTTCTGCTCCTCTCGGCCCACAAAGTGCGCACCAACGACATATTAAATGTGGAATTACCTGCAAGGGCAATGCCATCATGATTGGGCGAAAGCGATGGTTACTGTGACGCCTGCCGCCCTGGGTCCTGCAAGACAGGGCCTTTATTTTGACATGGGGGAGGGGGATGGGATGGGATGGTGGAGAGTGGGAGAGTGGGAGACAGTGGGAAAGTGGATGTTTGTTGAAAATTATTGCGGTCTCATATGAGATGAAATTGAGTCCAATCTTCAGGAGTGAGAAGGAGGAGGAGGAGTTTTTAATAAAGGGCCCTTGTATTAGAGTTTGAGATTGTTTCTCCATTGGTGCCTCAGTAATCAATCGCTTACAGATGGATTAATTGTACAGATGAAAAGGGCATCCATCATTCTACAGGTAATATTAAAAGGGATATGCCTGCAATGTCAGCAACATCAAAACATGCAAGTAAACAGAGAAGGAATATACTTTTGCTTTTCATCATTATCATCATCATCGTCAAGAGCAACAGCAACTAACTTTTCTCTCCAACCTTTTTATTTCCTTCATCTGCAGGGTAGTACCTAGATGAGAATCCATCTATCCATCTACTGCCTCCACCCATTCATCTGTCTACCTACTAGCTGTACCTACTACAAGCAGATACCCACTCGGGTGTCCATTCACGCACACACTCTCAGCTCCCGTCGTGAGAAAAAAAACCGTTTTGCTGGGTACCTCATTATAGCAAGTACGTATAGGTACCTAGACCTCACGCTAACAGCACTGGAGCAACTAAATTCTCAGTGGCCTGAGCTGTGCTGGCGCCCGCTAAACTGAATCTAGATTGGCCGCAGCTGCTGCGACCTTTTCCCACCAGCCACCGCCTGTAATCACACGCTGGGCCTGCACTGAACTGGCCCAATCCGCCCAGCCTTTTCACTTTCCATTCGCTTTCCAGCTTTCCAAATTCCCATCCACTCGCAAGTCTGCCAGCCAAACAGAAGGGACAGAGGGAAAGACACAGAGAGAGACGACAGATCCAATCAATCCATCCATTCTCAACAAATCATCAAACATCTTTGCTCGTCCACTCGCCCACTCGCCCCCCGCCGCCGTCCATACGCCCTCTCGAAGTATTCGGATAAACAATCTTTTTTTGTTGTTGTTGATTCTTTTTCGATACAGAACCTTCTTTTTTCTAGTGGTGGATTTGCTTTGCGCGATTCAATTTTTGGGTTTTGAACGGAAAGGATTACTGGGAGGTAGTTAGATCGAAAACCCTACGATTTACGTATACTACTACTACTGCTACAACGAAAACTCGAAAACGAAACTTTCCAGCTTCATCGGAAATCCTCTTAATAACGTTGCGCCATCTCGAGACGAACTATTTTACATCATCTTGCCTTGCGATCAAGGCATCGACATCGAAATCGACAATCGACATAGGAAATGCAACCACCCGTGAAGGATTATTGATGTTGACGACTATGACGGCGTCCAATTGATTTCACGTCGTCATCCTTCTTCTTCGCACTACGAGCCTTCTCCGCACGACGGGCTCGATCAATTACGACCTATATAGAACATTTTCCACATTTCGAGATACCCCATTAACCAACACCTTTTATTTTATTTTTAAAACAATAATACAAAATGGAACCATTACGATTAAAGCCACGCAAACCGGTGGACGCCGCCGAAGTCGAAAACTGGGACGACGACGATTTCGAAGTAGAGGGCGACGAACTAAGCCTTCGATCCTCCACAGCTACATCCACCACCAGCGTACCACAACTGCGCCGACGCGATTCCACGTCATCACACATATCGCTGCGCTCAGACCTAGACTCATGGCAAGGGGACGAACAGCAAGTCCATCTACCCGGCGACGATGAGAGATCCACCATGGCTGCCATAGCTGCAGCAGAGAGCGCTGGCATCCCCCTACCTAAAAATGTGCCCTCATCAGCACTCACCGGTGGTACCATCAAGAGATTGGGAGGCAGAAAAATCCGCAAGATAATCCAAGAAGACTGGGAAAACGATCTGGAGTTGCCCGATCCATCTCAAGGTTTTCAGATGAAGTTGAAAAAGCAGCCCGATTTTCCAGAGACCCTACGACAGGTTAGCGGTGGCTCCATACCGGGCAGCCCGAACAAGCCCAAGAAATCCACCGCAACCATGGGTGGCCAGGACAGCCGAAGAAGAAGAAGCTCCATCATGTCAAACGTCAGCGCTTTATCAGCTGCACTGAGTTTGGACAGGTTCAGGGATACGGAAGACGACGACGATTTTTTTGGTGGTGAGACGATCAAAGTCACCAAGAATCGTCTCATCTCTCGGCCGGTACCCTTCATCACCCCCCAACCCCCAGAAGATGGAAGCCGACGATGACTTTGAGAAGGACCTGGAGCTCCCATCCGACGGCAAGCTGAAGTTGTCTACTAGAAGAGACATCCCAAAGGCGCCGTTGTCACAGGTCGACGACTTGGATTGGGGTGAAGGTAGCAGTCTTGGTACAAGATATGGTGGTACTGGACGGGGTGGGCGATCTGCTAGAAGCTCATCGGTCTCAGCACTCAGTCCTAGTGTCTCAAGTTCCTTCACAGCCGAGAGTGAGGACGAAACCTTTGATGGTCTCGTGCTGCCTCCTGGACCCGTCAACTTCCAAGAGAGACTTCATCTGCGAAAGAAAAGTCCCCAACCAGAACTCATCATTGAGGAGCCTGCAGAACAAAGCCCCCTAAGAAATTCCCCTCTGCTGAAGGGGACCAACAGGACTTCCTCGAAGGCCTTGAGATTGGTGATGGCGATGTATTCAAGTCGGGAAAACTGACCCTTCACAAGAACATCAAGATAAAAAATAATCGACCATCCAGCCCAGCTCGTCCAAAGACAGCCGTATCATTGACCTTTACCAACAAGCCCACGATAGCACAGACGCGGATACCACGGCTGAACGAGCGGCCTCATTCCACAGCACTGGAACCAGTTTCCGAGAGCGGCGGTCCCATCCCACAGAAGTTTCGTCGGTCAAAATCACGCCTCGGCCATTCTGCCCAATCTTCTGTTTCCAGTCTCCCGACTCCTACCGGCACCATACCCCCCACGCCACGCAGGGGTGAGATTACCACTAGGTCCTCATACTCTTCTCTCCGCAATGAGCCATCTACAACGAGCGCCCAACTTCTTAGACAGAAGCGGTCCCTGCCTGGAGTTCGAACTCTTACTTCCCCTGGAAAGACATTGAGCTCAAGGCCTGACAGACCACCATCAAGAACAGACAGTAGTAGCCGCCCAAATTCCGGTCTAAGGCCCAAGACACCGATCGAACGCCATCGGTCTGCCACCGAGAGCCCTACACAAACCAGGAAGAATTCTGTGCCCTTTTTGCCGGCAGGCGCATCGCAGTCACAGTCTCAACACATCACTTCCAAGACCACACGCCCATTCCGCCGACACGATTCTGACAATCTTGACGTTCGGCCCCCCTCTCGATCCTTATCAAGAGCTGGGCTACGGTCACCTAGCCCGCATCGGTACAAGGTTGCGTCGGATACATGGGAGAGGTTAAGTAGACCGAAGAACAGGAAACATTTCGGCGACGGTCATGAGCTGGATGCCTTTGATGACCTGCCGACCTCAAAAGAGTCTGAGAGCAAGTACTTGAAGCAACCCGTCAGTGGCGGACCTAAGAACACGTTGCGTAGGGTTACTGGGACTATACAGCAGCCTGACAGAACCCAGACTCCGTCGCCATGGAGTCCACAAGCGACAAAAGCGCTGCATTCAACTCCTAGCTTTGCTCGGGATACAGCATCAAGTCGCATAGCACGTGAAACATCTCTGGCACATCGGACACCCAGCGGCGGACACCTGGCGGCCGTTTCGGCGCAAAGGGCCGTGCCTGTTCCGCCTCGGGGCCAACCTGTTCAGCAGACACAAGTACCGCAAGTGCCACAGAGGACGATTAGATCCAAGAAATCGACTAAGCGTCCTCCCCAACTAAAGCCGCATTTAATTTCGAATCTAAATAGCGGCAAAGAGTCGAAGAGTAAGCTTCCTATCGTATTGTATTCTGAGGGCCAAGCGCTAATTGTTTCGTAGTTGTCAATGGGATGTTCTATAATGCTGAAACGTACCTGTGGGAGGGTAATGAGAATGCGTTGAATGCTTTTGATGCAACTGCCACGACGCCATCATCAGCGTCAGTACCTCATCTGGCACGAGATAAGGAGACAACTCCACGGCCTGCTTTGATCACCAACTTCAGTGCGACTAAAGGGGTGCAAGTTGTTGGCGGCATGGTTTTCGACCCTCAAAACATGTGTTGGATAAAACTGGGACCTCAAAATAGACCTCCACACATCACCAGGTCCGAAGCTACCGATAGCTTGGATGGCTTTAATGCTCTTGATGAGGAGGAAGATGTCTTCAAAGATATCCCCGACCTTGAGGAGAACACTGCAGAGGAAGAGCGTGAAGGTCGCACCAGCGATATTAAGGATGATTGGCTGGTAGGGGAAGAATTTGACGTTGGGCCCGAGTTCATTCGAAGACAACGGGAAGAGGAGGAGCGATGGCGGAGGAAGTGCGAGAAATGGATTAGCCGGGGCCCTCGGGACCGTGAAGCCTGGCGATGGACAATACGTGAGTTGGTTTCGCAGTTTGACGAGCTGCCAATGCCCGGTGTTGAGAGTCGAAGTTGATGCAGTACGGAGTTGGTAAAGTATTTATGGTGTTGACGGCCCTTTGAGGGTTCATGATTTGATGATTCGGGTTTCTCATGGGGAGCTGTCATATGGCATGCCAGCATTGTTAATATGGCCATGGGGGTATATACCGCGGATTGGTAGGAGGAGTTGCTATTTGGTTTCTGGTTTGATATCTCTGACATTGTGGGATTTTGTGTGTTTGGTTCAACAGGACGTTCATCATCGGCTTTTCTGACGATGATGGCTTGTTTTTTCTTTCTTTTTCTTTTCACGGCGTGTTTTGGGTGGCTTTGTTGTTATAGAAAAAAACGGACTGCGGGTGCGGATGCATATAGCACTGCTAAGGGGCATGATGAAACGACAAGAAACGATGTTATGACTTTTTGATTTGGGCAGGCAGTTTTATAATAATACGGAGCTGGAGGGGTTTTTTGTTGTGCGTCTGAAAAAGAATCTGGTTCTTTGCTATTGCTTTTGGTGAATGAAGCCTTGAAACCTTTTTTTGGTTGATTAATATCTTCAGCATATGCTTGTCTAAGACTTTAGTTTTGACGCTTGAATGACACAGTGGGGTAATAAGGCAAGGCAGACGACGACCCCACGTGATTGTCGCTGGGGAACAACTCCCCCCACCAGCTCGTTGCGAACCGCATCATAGTTGGTGATTTAGCAGAGCTTCTTTGACATAGGTAGCAAAAGCTTCGAAGAGCTGTCGCACGCATTTACTCCTTTTTGTTTTTACTTCGTTCCATACCTTTTTTTTTCTCTTTCACCGTTCCGACAAAAGAAAGCTACGGTTCGAAGAAGCGACTGCTTGAAAGCGCGCAGAACTCCGAGGTTGACCGACCCTTTTCACCCCCCCACCTTGAACCACCCTCCCTTTGATCTATCCATCACCAAAAAAGCCTGGGAAAGAGTCACGACAAAGAGAACACGATCGATATATACATATACATATACATTTACAAGCATCATGGCCGAAGTTTTGTTTGCCAAGACGTTTCTCACGTCGCTCGACTCGAGGCCCATCAAGCTCTCGGGCGATCATGTCGAAGATCCAAAGAACTTTCCCTCCCGTCCGCCTGTACGTTTTTTCTTCCATCCCTCTCTTCTCCTTCTCCCCCGTTTATCGCCCGTATATCTACACCTTTTTTCTATCCCAACACCAAGCCCCTTGAACAAGAAGCTCTTGAGCCCCCCCCCCCCCCCCCCCCCCCAAAAAAAAAAAGAAGAAAAAAAGAAAAAGAAAAAAGGCTGCCACACTTAACCCAAGTTCCTAACATTAAATAGTACATCCTCCCCCGCATGCCCAAGCCCATGAGCCAACCCACCGCCGCCTCCGCACCGGGACAGGAGCGCAGCATCACCGTCACGCTCAAATCCCTGCGCAACCCCCCGCTCGATATCAAGCTCACCTCCCAGCCGCTCAACACGTCCATCCTGGACATCAAGACGGCCGTCTCGGGCCAGTCGAGGATACCCGTGGAGAAGCTCAAGATTCTGCACAACAAGCGGCCCGTGCAGGACAGCAAGGTGCTCAAGGAGCTGGTGGGCGAGAGTGATACGGTGGCGGATTTCTCCGTCATGGTGATTGGCGGCGCGGCGGCCATCCAACCCGAAGAAACGGAGGCGCCGGCATCAACTACGGAGGATAGGGTGGCGGATCTAGAGACGGATGGGTTCTGGGCTGATCTCAATGGCTTCCTCATGCAGCGACTCAAGAGCGAAGCCAAAGCCGAGGAGCTGTCAAGTCTATTCAGATCTAGTTGGCAAGCAAGCGCATCAAGCTCGTAATACGAAAAAAAATATAATTTCCTTCTTGGCATTCTTCTTTCATTTCATGTCGGCACTCATCGCCGGTGCGTGCGCGCTCTCCCCCCAAACCCCCGCATCATCTAACAACACGTTTCTCGTTTCCATGATACCCGGTCATTATCCTTACCAGCACATCCCGCAGTATGATAATTTCACCAATGTGAATGGAGTCCATCATGGAGGGAACACAATAGTTGGTGTGTTTTGTTTCTTTTTGGGCGGAACGATTCCCTCCATTGATGGTAATTCCTATATCATGTTCAAAAAATGGACGGATTAGGTGGTTTTTGTGGCTTTTGTGACAACGCTCTTGTATTCGAGGTCATCGGTGTCGTTGGCCTGAACCTCGACGTGAACTCCGTTGAGGGATCGCTTGGCGGCATCCTTGGAAGAGGCGTAGGTCATCTTGGCCTGTGGAGAGTTAGGCATGTCCAGTTTCAGCGGTCAGCTTTTGGCGGGTCTTCTTACCTTGATGCCAGCGTCATCGGGGGACCAGGCAATGAAGATAATCTTGGTTCTAGAGACATGTGTTAGAGAGAGAATGTGTATGTGTGCTAGCTATGAACGGAGAAGACGGTGCATACCGTTGACCTTCGGGTGTGTCGTAGTGAAGATCGTAGATGGCGTATCGGGGAGACTTGGTGAGACCCTACGTCATGTATTAGCAACCTATTTCATCGTGGTTGACACCGAATTTTGTTCTGGAGGGAAGACGCACGGTTGGGGTCTTGAACTTGGCGTCGATCAACTTTTGGCGGAACTCGTCCCAGTCTTCGCTCGCGCTGGCTTCCTCAACAACAACCTCCTTCAGGTCGTCTGACAACTTCAGGATGATGTACTTGTAGGCCTTCTTGAGCTTCAGCGCCGTGAAATCATCAAGGACCTGAGGGGAAATCTTGACTCTAAAAAGGGTGAGAGTGGTGTCAGCATCGTCGTCGTCGTCGGGGCCAATGACGGATTATCGTATAAGAGCTCTTCTTCAACCGGTGCCCGGGGCAGGTTAAAGAGGTGGGACACGGCGGGAGAGGAGGGGAGGAGGAGGAGGAGGAGGAGGGAGGAGGAGGACTAACCCAGAGTTGGAAGACTATAGGGGAGATTCCAGTCAGCCATGTTACTTGTTCCCTTTTTATTTACAAACTCTCGAAATAGGGTGTTGAACGGAGGGAGAGACAAAAAGGACTCACCATGGCTGCGGTTGGTTCTTTAGCGAGACGACGAGACTCTTGTATTGGAACTGGAACTGGAGGGGCGAAAACGTTGCTGGGGCCTCGTTAGCAATGAGGGGTGCTTTTCCGTATTGACGGCCGCAATCCAAAAAAAAAGGCATGATTTGATTGCATGCTCATAATAGTATATATATGCCTTGCGTTGGATGGGATCAGGGAGATGGAGGGAGGGGAGAGAGAGCTGCAACTAACAAGAAGCTTGAATGGCACCTTCAAAAAAAAAGTTTGGGAGGTGTTGCGATTTTCTGTTCAAAAAGCAACGAAAGATGCCAAATTGGTGATGGAATAGAAATGGAGATGAATGATTGCGCAGGAGACGGAGGCGGGGTGGCCTCTCTCTCAAAACTGAAAAGCTGTTCCCCGAGTCCACGTCGCTCTTTTTTTGGGGCGGGTGGGGTTCGTTTGGCTCAGGAGGTGATACATGCAAAAAGCACGTGATCTAGAAAAGAGGCAATTTAGGGGAGGCAGAGCAGAGCAGAGCAGGCAGTGCAGTGGCAGGGTCAGCTCAAGTAAACGAATGTCATGATATAACAGGGGACTATACGTACTCTGTAAACGAGAGAGATGGATGATCATCCGATAAGTCAAGGCATCAACATAAAAAAAGAAAAAGATCCCCTAAAATAATGATTAGAAACGGCTGCCTCAAGGCAACAGAATATCAATGAGGTAAAGCAAACATTCAAACATTCAAACAAGTCAACCAATAATACTTTCTTCCTTCTTGAATTCGTCATTCATCATTCATTGCTTCTTTTGACTACTCATACAAGCTTTTCCCAGTGAGTGAATTTTGTGTAAATGTGCCAACACACACTCGAGAGCGGAGATTTTTCAAGGGGGCCACTTAAAAACCATCCTTTTCTAGCAATAACACCAAATCCGTATGCCCAAAATAACTTTTTATAACATTTTTTTCTTCTTTCTTTCTTTCTTTCTTTCTTCTTATACATTCATTCTCAATGATAATTTTCAATCATTTTACATCATGCCGCCCATTCCTCCCATGCCACCCATTCCGCCCATAGGAGGAGCAGGCTTGTCGTCGGCAGCCTCGACAATGGCGACCTCGGTGGTGCCGAGCAATGAGGCAACACCGCTGGCGTCAATGAGACCGGTGCGGACAACCTTGAGAGGGTCGAGGATACCGGCCTGAATCATGTCGACGTACTCGCCCTTGGAGCTGTCGAATCCGCGGTTGAAGTCGGTGCCGAACTCGTCGGTGAGCTTGCCGACGACAACGGATCCCTCGAGGCCGGCGTTCTCAATGATGGTTCGGGCGGGGCGGGTGATGGCGTTCTTGACAATGGTGATGCCCAGCTGCTGGTCAAAGTTGGCAGCCTTGACATCGTTCAGGGCCTGGCTAGAGGCCTTGATGAGAGCGGTACCACCACCGGGGAGGATACCCTCCTCAACGGCGGCGCGGGTGGCGTTGAGAGCATCAACGAACCGGTCCTTCTTCTCACCGACCTCAACCTCGGAGGAACCGCCGACCTTGATGACGGCGACACCGCCAGAGAGCTTGGCGAGACGCTCCTGGAGCTTCTCCTTCTCGTACTCGGAGGTGGTGGGGTCGGCAATGACACCACGGATCTGCTCGCATCGCTGAGCAATGGCGTCCTTGCTTCCCTCGCCGTTGAGGAGGATGGTGTCCTCCTTGGTGATGGTGATGGATCCGGTAGATCCGAGCATGTCAGGAGTGGCCTTCTCGAGCTTAACGTCGAGCTCATCGCTGAAGACGGTGCCCTTGGTGAGGATGGCGAGATCGCCGAGGATGGACTTGCGGTTGTCGCCGAAGCCGGGGGCCTTGACGGCAGCAACCTGGAGCTGACCTCGGAGCTTGTTGAGGATGCAGACAGCGAGGGCCTCGCCCTCAATGTCCTCGGCGATGATGACGAGAGGTCGGCGCAGCTGGGTGGAAGCCTCCAGAGCGGGGATGATGTCCTGGACGGCAGAGATCTTCTTCTCGGAGAGGAGGATCAGGGGGTTCTCGAACTCAACCTTGCCGGACTTGGCATCGGTAATGAAGTAGGGGAAACGTAACCGCGGTCGAATCGCATACCCTCGGTGACCTCGAGCTCGTCGTGCAGGGTCTTGCCCTCCTTGACGGTGATGACACCCTCCTTTCCGACCTTTTCCATGGCGTTGGCGATCATCTTGCCGACGTGGTGGTCGCCGTTGGCACTGATGGTGGCGACCTGGGCAATCTCGGCGCTGGTGGTGATGTCACGGGTGTTCTTCTGGAGGTAGTCGACGACGGCCTCGACGGCGGCCTGGATACCCCGACGCAGGTCCATGGGGTTGCAGCCGGCGGCAACGTTCTTGACGGTCTCGGAGAAGATGGCTCGGGCAAGGACGGTAGCGGTGGTGGTACCGTCACCGGCGACCTCGTTGGTCTTGGAGGCAACATCCTGTAATAAGCGGGCACCGAGGTTCTCAAACTTGTCCTTGAGGCTGACGGCCTTTGCGACGGTGACACCATCTAGCAGCGAGGTTTTAGCAAGACTATATTGTGTTGTGATTGTACATTGGACAGAGAAAGAGTTGGGGATATAATTACCCTTTGTAATCTTGGGAGAGCCAAAGCTGGACTCGATCAAGACATTGCGACCCTTGGGACCAAGAGTTGTGGCAACGGCCTTGGCCAAAGTGTCGACACCGGCCAAGAGAGCGGCACGACCCTCGACACCGAACTTGAGTTCCTATTCAACCTTGTTAGAGACTCCTCCAAAAGCCCAAAACCCCCTCCATCTAGAGTCAATGGGTAGGTTTTCTTCTTCTTCTTCTTCTTCACATGTCTCACCTTGTGAGCAAATCGCAACTGTTGACCAAGACTGGCGCCGGACCGGTACTTGTAAGCGGACAGAGCCGAAGCCCTGGCACGAGAGCTCAATGCGCGCTGCATCTTTTTTTTAAAATATGAGGGTATATAAAGGGTATATATATATATATATAAAAGGGCGTAAAGGGTAAAAAGAAAAAAGAACAAACAAAGCCTCGCAAAGCTCCGGAAAGAGGATTTGGTTTGCGTATATAAGAAGTGCGCAAAGGTAATGCTTTATTGGAGAAGCTTTCACCCACCTAAAGAAAAAAAAATTGTCACAGAGAGGGAATTCGGCAAAATATGAACCCATAGCCGAACCATGCCGAAACGGTATTAGCGCCGTGACATGACCTTTTCTACCCTCTTCCAGCCGCATCTGTGGAGGTTTCGATAGAAGATGGGGTTTGATAAGAGGGACTGGCTCTGGGGTTGTATTTGTAATGGTGGGTTTGGTAGTGTTTGTGTGTGTGTGTGTTAAATGAGAGATTGAAGGAAAGTTGTTCTTGTTGTCATGTCTCAATTGCAAGTCTGGATTGCTCTGCTCTGCTCTGTCTTGAAGTAACTCATGGGAACTATGCCACCATCACCAAGACTGACCCCCTCTCGAGCCAATTATCCAGCAATCGATTAAAAATCCATAATGCAAACCAAATCCAGATACCAGTTGGTCCCCTATGCCCCATCCATCTATCCATCCATCCTGCTCTCAGATGCGCAAGCAGTTATCATGTAAAAGGTTCAAATCCGACCGGGGTATAACCACCATCTATGAGTTCATAATAATAATAATACAAAGCAAGCCAGTAATAGTGGTATCAATTCATTGTTGCTTTCCGATCCGATTCCGATGCAAAACCCTTATTTACCAAATGGTGAAAAAAGAAGAAAAAAGAAGAAAAAAATCGTCCAATTCATCCATTCGTGATGATGATTTAGGGCTGGTGGCGACTTGTCAAAGATGACCTGCCTCCTGTCCTCGTCGTGGGGGTGCCAAATATTAGGGGGTATGTGGTGGCACAATGCGTAAGCAATCGAGTTCATCTCATTGAACAACGGGAAAAAAAGACAAAAAGAAAATGCTGAACAAAAAGTGCGAAACAAGGAAATGAAATTGCCAATGAAAAAAAGACGACAAGTAAGTGATGGCTGATTGACTCATCGTCATTCCTCGGGGATACAGGCTCATCGTGCCGGTTGATGGCAATGGGGTATAATCTCTTATTTTTTGGTGTTTTTTTTTGTTGGGGTCTTTATGTGTTTTGTTAAAGGGACGGCAATTGTGCAACGGCCTGGACGATAGAGTCCTGGTCAAGTTGCAGTCCGAGTACCAACTCGTATCAGTCACTAAATCTACAGTGAGTGGTGAATGCCTTCAGGCATGCCCGGGTCCTGGATATGGTCAGCAACATGACGTGTGAGGACGACCAAAGAACTTACAAAAGACTCTCCAGAAGCTGTCTGCATTGAATCCATGGAGGCATGGTCCGAAAGGGGGCTGCCAGACGAAGAGGATGAGAGATGTGCAAGCTGTAAAGTGGGAAAATTGAAAGCTCGCTGGGCAGGGGGCGGGATATTGCTAGCATGAGCGACGTTCACGAAGTCACAGAAAGCTGTCAAGACGCCTGGATTTCCGAAATCGACATCAGGGTTCATGGCTTGCAGAGCGTTAAGATCGTGCATGTTGGGGACAGGATAGTGCATCATGGGCATTGAAGCTACAGATGCGGAGTGACCCATGGGCACATGCATCCACTGAGGGGAGGCATAGCCGTGATGAGGCGGTGCCTGATACATTATTCTGTCATAATGATTGCCTGAGAACTGTTAGCTGGAGGAGGACCCTTGACGACCACGTAGGGCGTCTTGGAGTTTCGTACCTCGCTGCTGCTGCTGTTGCTTCTCGGCCTTGATCTTGGAAGCCGGTGGTGCAGTTGGGATTGGCTGGCGGGTTGGGGTCTGGAAGGGGGTCATCACCGATGGGGGAGTGTTCTCGCAGTTAAGGTAGTCGGGAGATGAATCGTCGTAAATGCCAGTAGCGTTCTTCAGTGGCGTGGTGTACGAGTGAACCAATGACTCGGAAATGGGCAAGGCTTGGGGGGATTGGGGGAGTTGAGGCACCCGAGGGAACTGGATAGACTGGGTGGCATGAACGGGCTGGGTAAACTGTAGTTGTTAGTTATGAGGGTGCTGAGCTGTAGGGGGGATGGCTTACTTGAATGTGTTCGCGAGTAAAGCTCTGGTTTGCTTGACCATCACAGTTCGTCGAGTCGTCGGGGAAGAGCGGCTGAGAACTGATTTCCTGAGGCATCGCCTTCATGGTGCTCTGAGGGGCCTTCATACCGTTCTCTGGGACAGAAACTAGAGCAGAGACTGGAGCAGAGACTGGAGCAGGAATTGGAGCATAGCCAGGGACAGGGGTAGGAGCAGGGAAGGCAGCTCGAGGTAGTCGTCGAGCAGGCGTTGGCGTGTCTGGAACCACACCAACGTCCTCATCCTCAGCCTCATCAGCTCCCTCAGAGAGGAGATCGATGAGATTAAACTCGGGCTGGTCCTGTTGGCTGTCATCATGAGCAAGATAGGCGTCGGGGAGGTTAAGCTTGGGATCATCCATCTTCTCGTCAAACATGACGGCGCGGGTAGTCTCCCTGTCGTCGCCATCCATGTCCCTGCGGACATAACCCCGGATCTTGGGATCGAGGGCGGCAGCCGAGTTGGTCTTTTGTGCGATGGGAGGGACCAAATGGCCCTCGGCGATGAGGTCGCGTCGAAGTCGGTTGATGTGCTGGATGATGGCGGCACCGGAAGAGCCGGGGCGAAGTCTGTGTGCAATGGCATCCCATGGGATCTGAACCTTGTGGCGAGTGCACTCGTAGTAGAGATGCAGAAGTACCTTTTCAGCCATACGGGGGCCTGGTGGGAGGAGGAGGAGGGGTCAGTATCGAGAAACCGAAGACGATCAGGGGAGGGGAGGAGATGGACCTACGGTTCCACATGATAAGAGAACGTCCGACGACGCGGCCATTGCCCTTCTTCTGAGACTGAGTCGGGAGAGCGTGCGTATAAGCAGTCTCGCGAGGAGTCGATGTCTGCGGGGTCTGAACAGAGGCCGCTGGTGATTGTGTCGCATTGGCTTTCATGGCCTTGGCGGGAGAGGACTGGGCACCGGCCGACTGGCGACGCTTCTTGGAAGGCGTCTTTGCCTGTGAAGAGGGCATGGTGACAATGGAGTCGAAACTTGGTTGGATTTGAAGTGGTCTATGAGGTTGTTAAGTTAGTCTTGGGTTCAATTGATCTGCTTGAGGGTTCAGGGACAAGTCGAGCAGAGATGAAGGAGCATAATGAATGAGAAGAGACAGCCATGCCGGATTTTCTCGCACGTATCACTGCGTTCAAAGCTAGAAACATTGAGATGAAAGTTGCTTACTCACAAGAACTTGGTTTTGTCGTCAGGGGCTCGCTGATGAAGTTGTCGTCGTCGTCGCACGTTCAATCGTCGTCTGAATTGTAAAATTGCGATGAAGAATGCAGAGAAGTATGGAACTTGATTCTTGAAGAGAAATCCTTGTAAAGAAAAAGAAGAAGAAGAAAAATTTTCTGTACCGCGAGGAGAAGTGAGTGGAAATGAGAGCTCTCAAGTTCTTTCAGTGGAGCCCTCCCCCCAACCGTCTGCCAGCTGCTGCCATTGCCAAACCAAAAGAAAAGGGGGAGGTTGGGTGCGATTGAGTGCATGCAGGCTACCGACGTTGACGGCTGCCAAGAATAAAAACTGAATACTCTATCGTCATTATTGTTTGCAAAGGACAATAGCAAGAATTGTAGAAATTATGCAGGAGTTGCAATTCATGGTGCGGCGTCTTTGCGGGCTGTGGTGATGGTAATGGATGCGATATCAGAGGGACTGTATCAAAGTCGACGTCAAAAGTCACAGCGAAGTGTCCCTCATAAAAAAAGGATTAAAGAAACTTGAGAGTAAATTCCAGTAAACGACTTTTGCATACTTTACAGAGTTTGCGGACAGTTGTCCAATTAGTTTCTAGTTGCCACCCAGTTGCCAGTCCCATAAACCATCTCGTAACCCGCCGCCAGACCATAGCCCCCCATCCTACCATATCATCGCCCGACTTTGGCGAGTGCTCTTAAATAATTTGCGAAATGTACTTCTAAAGATACCTCTTGATCCACGGTCGCTTGTTCGAGAACTACATGTGCTCATGTGTTCTGTTGATGTGATGGACTCAATGCTTGAGTTATCGCAAACTTGTAATGTCGTATCGTCGTCACTTGAGACACTTGAGGATTCTCGCATGCCTCGCATAGCCAGTATGAAGTCATGTTGCGCTTCCAGCATGTCATCCAACGCCATTTGGGTCTGTTGGTGAACGGCATTGTGGACTACCTGGTTGACGGCACCGGGGAGGTTCATGACCACCTGAGAGAGGTGACTAATAAGCCACGATGATGCAGCCAAAGCCTCAGCAGTTGCTTGTACATTCTTGGACTGCGTCTCAAGGATGCTGTTTAACGCGTTTACTTGAGAGTTGAATGTGTCGGTGTGTTGTTCAATCGTGCGATAATGAAGATCAAGTTGTCGGCTTAGGGTGTCATTCTGGTCTCGAAGGTCGGTGTTCTCACGACGTAAATGAGATCCCAAAGATTTAATGCCATCAAGAGCGTTGTCAGATTGACGAAGGGAGTCCTCGAGGCGGCTAATGTTCAAGCGTAGAGGGGCAATTGCATCCGCAATTTTTTGCTCTGCAGCTTGTTCAATGATGGTGTAGATCTCCTCACTGACGACGCTGAAATTGGTGCTGGAAGAAGGAGACACTGGTTCGGAATGACTGCATTGAGATCTCTCTGATTTGGGAGAAGACGCTGTAAGGCAGGTTTGGTGAAGTTCCCCTGAGGGCACTTGCATTGTCGACTGGTCATGCGCACCAAAGGAACTGATTGCTGGCATCGATAGAGTTGGAGAGCCAGGAGGAGTAATGAGGCCAGACGAGGTGCTTTGCATCTTCAGCATGAACATTGGCGGCGCACTGAATCGCTTTCCACCCAGAGATGGCAAGTTCTCGAGCTTCAGGGGGTTTGCTCTCGGCAAGGTTGATTGGTGAGACATGATTGCTTGAAGATATCTCAAAGATAATAGACTGGTATGATATGAAGTCAAAGAGTGTCACTTAGACCAAAAGGCTTTGAAGTTGTGGAATATTGGCTTGAAGATGAAAGACTGTGGATGAGAAGAAAGGAAAGAAAAGGAGATGAAAGGAGACCAAGGGCAGTGATATAAGTAGATGTCTTGATCCGGCTGATAAAAGACTCCTTGGCACATTGAAGCGATGGAAGAATCGCGCAATAAGATGAATCGCTCCATTGCGGCGTTGATTCAATGTAGACCCGGGTTTGGTGATGCATTGAGTGAGTGAGCGAGAGAGAGAGAGTACAATAGCCAGGGATGACTCTCAATGCAGGCCTCTGGCTTAAACGCTCTTTTGCGGGGCGAGCCTGTATTTGAATAGAAGTAAAATTGAGCTAGAAGACCCGCTTTGATTGGAGACTGCGGTGAATCTATATAAAAGACTGCTTTCATCCTTTCGTATTGTCGTTGTCTTTGTTGAGTGAATGTAGACTCTGTGAATCAGTCGGGCACTTGCTGCCTCGACCTGCACAATTAAAGGAAGGTCTTGCGACTGCAGCAACCCCACAAAGGGATTTGGGCTATTACCTCAAAAATGAGGCACAGATTGTTGGTCACTATTACCGCAGTACGATGTTTTTTGTGTGCAGTGTTTGGGGAAAAGTGATGCCTCGTGATCTAGATCTAGTAAGAGGCTCACGACAATGATGGTTCCCAAGTCATTCACTTCTTTGTCGCCGTGAACACGACACAACTACGCATATCACAAAGAAACGTAAAGAAATGTTTAATCAATCCATGTTCAATTGGAGGCTCTTCTTCCAGTCATTCAGTATACTAACTAAATTCTCTCCAAAGTAAATACCCATGTGGAGATGCCCTCTTTTTCGACCCTTTTAGTCGGGGATATATGCGCGCCCAGTATCCCAAATCAATTCTGCAACTCAAATCGTTTTGCGTATCTCTATGATCACAAAACTATGACTCCCTTTTTTGCTTCTAGATACTACAACCTTTCATAGTCTTCCCATAAACCACGGGTGCGCGACATGCTGAGAGGCCTAGAAATCAGAATGGCGACGAGGGAGGGTCTGGACGAGACGAGTTAACCATGGAGCGCCGCAAGTAATGGATCTTTGAGATACGCACCAGAGAGAGCAGAATCATCACATTCCTCCTTCTTAGCGCCCTTCTGGTCCTCGTCCTCGGACTTGGGTGCCTTCACCTCATCGTCGCTGTCCTCGGTCTTGGTGGCCTTGCCCCTCGTCTTCTTCTTGGCGCTGCCAGTGGTAGGAGCAGTGGTCTTGCGCTTCTTGGCAGGCGTCATAGGAGGCTTCTCATCTCCATCGGAGACCTTGGAAGCGGGCTTGGAGGCGTTGACATTGTTGGCCTTGAGCATTCGCTCGTATCGCTTCTGCCTGTTTTCACAGAGTCGTTAGCACAAACATGCTCAAAAGTGACTGGAGAAGAGGAGAAGAAGAAAAAGACGGGGAAACTCACGCAGCGGCCTTGGTAACGATACCCAGCTCCTCGGCAACGGCGGCAAAGTCGGGCTTTCTAGTGTCAGCAGAAGAACTCGGAGCTTGCGACGGACATGGAACTCACTCTGCCATTACTAGTGTGGCCGATGCAAGAGACCAGGAATCGGACCTGCTCAGAGGGATCTTGCTTGGACATGGTGGCGGAGTGAGTTGTTTCTTGAAGAGTTGATCTGTTCAGAGGTGTCAGCTTTTAGTTGATCGCGATACGATGCGACGGGAGAAATCAGACGATAGTATCATCATCCATCCAAAACTCCAGACCGATACATGGAAACGAAATGAATGTCGAGAACAAGGGGGAAAGCATACCAAGTGTTTTGAGAGACTTCAAAAGGGAAGTTTGTTTGTTTTGGATGTCGAGTCTAGACAAGGGTCGTTGTTACAATTGTGAAAAAGGGAGAAGTGTGGTGGTTGAAGAGAGGAGGGGAGGGGGAGAAGAAGACTGTTGGGAAATGGAAAGACGGAGGAGAAGCCCTAACAAGTGCTACCACTTTTAAGCGACAGGCAGGGAATTTCTTGGAAACACAATTCAATGGGGAGAAAGTGAAATTCTTCAAAGTGAATAAGAGGGGGGCTGAGTGTGGTCCACGCGGACGACCAGTTCACTTTGTTTCAGGGGTTGGGAGGAGGCAAAGTGAAGTGCGTAACCAGCCACTTCAACTACTCATTACAAAGCCAGTAAAGGACGAGTACCAAGAAGCTGAAAGTGCGATGAGACGTTAACTTACAAATCGGGCTGAATATGACTGCAAGGAAGATGCGAATGGAGAACTATTGAGGCTTCAGGTGGGAGTGAGTGAGGCGGTGGGAGGAGGGTTAAGAAAACGAGAAATGACAAAACCCAGTAACAGAGCTCACAAATAACAACCCATGATGACATCAGTCTCCCAGCAACGGTGGTGTGAGTTATTTTGCCTGGGTAAAAGTGGGAGGACTTGACTGTTGACAGCTGGCCGCCGACCGCCCACCAAATGCACTGCTGCAGAACAGGCTCCAGCTGTGATGACTACGAAAACTCAACAAATGACGTAGACTATAGTAAAACGGTCAAGAGATTGACGTCTTTTGGAGGAGAAAAAAAGAAGTCTATTCTTTAGACAAGTTGATTGTTTTCGGCTGGAACTTGAGCCACTTGGACGTTGCTCCTTGGCTGTGGAAGCCGCTCAGCTGTTTGCAACTCAATGTACATGAAGAGTGCAGTATCTAGACATTGATGACCCGAGAGTAGAGTTACTCAATTTCATCCATTTAATAACCCATCTTTTAAGTTGTGCAGAGTAAATCGTACGAAATCGAGTCCATATAGTCGAGTTGTCTAAACGCATACAAGACAAGCTAGCACTGCGTTTTAGCAACATGGAACACTCTTTTTGACTCCTTTTACTTCTCGCAACTCTACGATCAAAGTGGTTTAAAGAAGTTGCACGTAGTTTCATTTCCTCTCATATGGATCCGGGTATCTCTCAGATTCCCCCACTTTCCTCATCGTAGATGGCAGCAAACATTGATCCATTCTCACCAGCACCAGCGTAGCCTCCTCTCCATCAGTAGAAACCAAGAAACTAAAAACAAAGAGACATCTTTAAACCTCAACCTCCGTCTCATCCCCTTCTGTCTTCACACCCTGGTCCCCATCCTTCTTAGCAACCGCCTCATCATCAGAAGGAGGCTCCTCCTTCTTCGCTGCCAACTTCCTAGGCGTGCGAGGCGTGCGGGGTGCCGTCCTCTTGGTCACCCTGCCGTCGCCAGAGGGTCCAGTGACGCCCTTCTTGTTGCCGCCGGCCGCCTTGACGGGGGTGTTGGGCGGAATGGAGGAGGAAGAAGATGAAGAAGAAGACGAAGGTTGAGCGATGCGCCAGCCGTGTCGGACGGACATTTGACGGAAGCGCTCCTTGGCGCACTTGGCGTCCTTGAGGCCCAGGTCGTCGGCGACCTTGGACCAGTCGGCGTCGGGCTTCTGGGTCATGTTGTCGAAGACGGCCTTGATGAAGCGGAGCTCGTTATCGCGCATCCCGTTGACGGGAGTTCCATTGCCGCTGTCGGCTGCATCAGAGGAGGCGGCTTTCTTAGGGGGCATGGTGATGGATTTTGGTCTGATGAGCGTGTGAGTGAACTTCAGGGGTTTAACCTCAAAGAAGAAGCAGAAGAAAAGACTTACTGTTTTTGTTGTTAAATAGATTGATGGAAATGATGGTAGATGGAATATTATGCAGTTGTGAAGTTGTCGGATGAAAGGCTTGATGATGGATTTGTTGATCAAGTGTGTGGTGTGGAAGACGAGTTCGAATGTGGAATGGAGGAGGAGGGGCTGGAAGCGAGGGTTTGGAACTTATACCACTTTACTTGAGCAGTACGCCATTAAAGCAAGCTGATAAGTGACCGTTATGTAGTGCTTGTATTCGTTAGAGCTTTAGTTTCAAAGTCTACAGTTTTTAAATGCTGTTACTAGGCGCGATTGCAGCTGTTCACCTCGATAAGTGCTAGGGTAGGCAGACTACGAGTTGACAATGCCTAGTTAAATACAGTACATCTATTAACTAAATACTACAGCTTCTTTACGTTAAAAAGAGAGAATAAGAAGATTGTAAAAGACAAGGTAGGTAATAACTTGCAGTGTTTGGTATGTTATGTATTTGGAAGTAAAGAAATAGTAAGTTGTTGGTTAGTTGATAACTCGAGCTTAGAGACACAGCCATCTACCTCAACTCGTCAACTTTGCAACATCACATAGTTTGGAAAAGACAAACTCAATTCCCGCAACGTTCTTCTTGGTTTACTAATCTGGGTGCACACTCCTTACTATCATTCCATCACCGTAGTGTAAACCATTCTCCCAATGTTCAACCTCCCCCTTTCCAATCCACACCCTTTGCAGTTGCATATCAAAGCCAACCAGCGAAGCCCAGACCTCAAACCCAAAGTTAAAAACGGTACAGGACCAGAAGCTGCGGGGGGAATTGCATTTTTATAGAAAAGAAATCGTAACCCCATACGTCGTGACAATCCCAAGAGAGCCACAGAGAGAGACTCAAAAAGGATCATCATCATTCATGACCGCGTCGATGCCGAGTTTCTCCTCTCCCTCGGGCGTCTCTCCCTTGACGGGGGAGGAGACGGTCTTGGACTCGTCGTCATCAACGTCATCGACGGGCTCCTCCTTCTTGACGCGGCCGCGTCCTCCTCCCCTGCCCTTGGTACCGGCGCGGCCGGTGTTCTTGGTGACCTTTGTGGGAGTAGGTCCGGCGGAGGTGGCGCCCGCCTTCTTCGGAGTGGTGGTCGCGTCACCGGCGATACCGAGCTTGCGTTTGACCTGGCCGAAGCGGACCTATTTTGTGAAAACAGAGTCAGAGAACTGTGGGAGAAAGGAAAAGAGATGAAGGCATCTAGAGTTGGGCAAGAAAACTAACCTTGGCGACCTCTGCGTTCTTGAAACCCTGCTCTTCCGCAACGGCGTTCCAGTCAATGTCGGCCTTGTTCCTGGTGTGCTTGACGATGGCGTAGAAGAACATGGCCTCGGAGGCGGTGGGTTCTTTCTTGGGGGTTTCGCCCGGCATGGCTGCAAAACGTCTGATGCTATAGAGAATATATCCGTTTCAGCAACTACCGAGGGGAAAGCATTCGAGAAGAGGAAACAAGAGAGAGAGAGAGAGAAGAAAAGAGATGGGGCGTACAGTTCCTGTGGTGAAATTACCAAGGTTATTGCAAGATGCAGGTTGCGTCAAGCCTTGAAAAGAAAACAGGGCAGCGGGTTTGCTGAGTGTTGTTTTGGCCAAAGTTCCCTTGAAAACGAAGAGAGAAGAAGGGTTAGAAAGAAAAAGGAATCGAGAAGAGAATCGAGAGCACAAGTTTCAAGAAACGTGCGAAGAAACGTTTGCTTTTGAAAACCGGAAACGTAATCGAGGACGAAAAGTGAGCAGTTGGTGAATGCAATGCGCGTGACCAGCTGGCGCAGCTGTCAACGGCATTTTCGCTCTCTGCAATAACGTCCTTTTCGCATATCTGTTCGCATTGTTATCTGCATTTTCCCTCCTCCTCACGTCAACCTTTCGTAAGCGACTGTCGTCTTGTTTCGTGCATTTTTCATCGAGTAATTAAAAAGCTAGGAACCAAGGTATTGTCGAAAAGGTGTTGGAGAGAGATAGGATAGTTCAGCCTAGAACAATAATAATCAGAAAAAGAAGGTTGTCCGCGAACCGTTTATTGTCCACCCCAGAAAAACAAGGCAACTGTTTTGTTTCAATGCGACAGAATCCTTCAGAGTAGCAACCTGACCCGTAAAAATAGGGGGTGGCTCTCTAGCCCGCTACACCCCCAGTGAAAGACAAGTCCTGTAGTCTGTCTGGTGTGTGTGGAGAAAAACCACCTCTCTCTCCGTACCTTGTCTTGTTCTCTTGATCTCGTTCGCCCGGCTTGCATAAAGGCGGCTGCACTTGCAATAGACTGAATACCTTTTTTCTTCTGAAACCCTAAGATCAGTTATTTAGATTAGATAGGTGTGGTTGGGGGCAAATCACTCTGACTCGGTCCCGTCGTTGCGTTGGGGTTTCCTAGGATAAGGCGTAGACCCCCCAGCCGAAAGAGTCTGCCACTCTCGTGTTGTCACAAGACGTGGCCATCGTGGAAATCAAACCATTGCCAAGATTTGTTACGCCCCTAGATAAGAAAAGTATTCATCAAACGTGTCAAGATGGGTATCAAGAGTGAAGCATCACGCCTCTGGACAGAAAGAATCAGGAGACATTTCAGTTCATATTATTATACAGTTCTTCCGAAACCTAAACCACCTAAACCACCTAAACCAGGGACTCAATCCTATCCCGATAAAAAGAAATCCAGTCCAGCAAAGCCCATTTGCCCCCTTACCATGGGGTGTGAAAGAATAGTGATCAACCAATTTATTAGAAATGTACCATATGATTCATCGTCATCAAGTCATCATCCAAGAAGAAATCTAACCATTTCGCCATTTTTGTTATCTTGTTTACAGCAACTCTTGGTTAACTGTATAGTAGTTATTAAAACCAAGAGTTAAAAGTGTTGGGTATCAGGGAATCGGTCGTTCCAGTCTGCTAGAGACTGGGTCGCGGCTGAGGTGGTGGGATCTTGGCTGTGAATGTCGGCTGATGCGTAGCTACTAAGATCGTATGCAGCATCGAAGGCATCGAATGTTGGGGAGGAGTGTTGATCATGGCCAGCATGATTCAAAAAGTCGGTGGTGCAGTCGGCTGGGGGAAGAGAGGAACGTTTTGGAGTCTGGCGTCTTCCAGTGCAGCCGGGTGGACAACAAGACCTTGTGTCATGTCATCACTGCAAGGTGTGAGGAATCGAGTATTAAAGTCGTCTTGTGTCTCGCTAATGTAGGGAGATGTGATGGAGGTGGAAGCAGGAGAGAACTAGAAGAATAGTCGGGTTGGTCAAGGAGTTCTCATGATTTTTGATTTTTTTCTTTCATCTCAGGGGTATCTTACCTGGGCGTAGGATGAAAGACTCGGAGTCGACTCGGACTTGACAAGCTTCTTCTCCTTCTTTGCCGAACCCTTCTTTGGCTTGGAAACTCGGGGCTTCTCACCAGAGACTCTCCTCTTGGAAGGCTGGCCGGAGACTGTGGCTCGGAAGCGGGAGTAGCGCATTCTTGCGGCATGGCCGTTGGTGATGGGCTCGAGGAGAACGGGATCCGAAGCGACTTGATTCCAATCAATCTATACAAAAGAGTCAGAGCCATAACAAGATGTCGGCTAGCTTCAAGGCTAGACCTACGTCTTTGAGGTTCTTTTGCTTGAGGATGGCAAACAGGAAGCGAGCCATGGCATTGTCGCTGTTAGGAGTCATGGTGGGCAAGCTTTGTGTCGGCTTTGATAAAGACTAGGATGTGAGTGGATGAATGAGGATGATGATGATGATGCAGGTAGATAGGTAGACTAGGTAGTCTTTCGAGGTTGGTGACAAGGTTGGCTGCACGATTCCGTCGAGATGAGTGGGAGGGAAGGCGGGCCGTTATATGATTATCGATGATGCAGAGAGTGATGGGACGCCTCAGCAGTTACGGTATGCCACGCACGCAGTGGGGAAGTGAGTCAAATATGAGGAGGATGAGGAGTGAATGACGGATTCGAAGATGTTGGACAGCTGACTTATAGCCAGGGAGATGGGCCGAGACAGGATGTTGACATGGGCGAGTGAGTGGTGCTGCGTGAACTTTTGGTTGGAAGGGATGAAGGGGACTCGGGAGTGACTCGGCAGTGGAGGAGAGAGATGTGACGACCTTGTTTGAGATAAGGGTTTGGGGGTAGTATTATTATTTGAATGTGAATACGAGACGAGTCCTTGATTGCGTTTTAGAGACAAAGTTGAGGGAAACAGTAAAAGAGAAGTCAGAGAAAAGGGAGTGTGTGAATGGGAATCAAGCTGCATTTATTTAAACAGGTTGCCATCCTATCCCATGCCAATGCCAGGCCAGCTGGAAGGGGACTGGCCAGACCGGGTTACATTTACAGACTACTCTGTACAAGTACAAATATTACGGGGAGAGAGGGAGAAACAAAAAAAAATAAAAACAAAAAAAGAACTGGGTCCTCTGCGGCAAAAAATACATGATAATATGCAAGGATCCAGGAACAGCTCCGATGTTACGGCTCCTTGACATGCCTCGAGGGTCTTGGATCATGGATCTGGATTGTTTGGTGGTGGTGGTGGTGTTCAATTGACTGAGACGAAGGTTTTCTTGGGGCCATGGCTGCCTAGTGGCTTGCTGCCCGTTTAAACCAACAACCCTAGCTGGAGCTTCGTTTCCGTTGGATCTGGCCCGCTGGGGGGGGGGTACTTGCGCTGCAACCAAGTTCACAGCCCAGGCGTCGTCGAGGGGCTGCAGCGCGTAAAGTGGTGGGCACCTCCCCGCTAACAGGGATGAAAAGTGTGCTACCATCCACTAAGACACTGGCATGTTGCCCCTGTAAGCTACTGATTCGGGGGAGGCTAACGTGCGCTGGGAGGGAAGCATGACACCTGAACAAGTGGATAGTGTGTCGCCTTTTTTTTTTCTTTAGCAGAAGAGAGGAAGAACAAAAAAAGAAAAAGAAAAAAGAAATAGTAGCATTATGAGGCTATACTCGGTTCAATTATTCTGAATATTGTTTCTTCTCCTCTCAAAAGCTACTCACCAAACAGGTAGGTAGCATTCGTACCATTCATCAAATCATTGGAGTTCAATGGCTGATTGCGCTGCGTCGTCGTAATGCCCCTCCCTCCCCCCATCGTCATCTGAACAAAGAAAGGGCCAACAAAATCCAATCCCAAACTGCCAAAGCTCGGGAATGCTTGCGATAACGACCAAGAAAAGACTACGAATAGGCAGGGATCTCGTTATGGCCTGGACTGAAACCGAGTGTGACTCATTCTCGACCCAAGAAAGAAGCAAACACTAATGCAGAGGGTGGTAAATTATTTGCAGAGCCCAAATGGAGGGGTGTTGGCATATGAATACCATGCATGTGTTGTGTGGATGATGATGTGGGTGGCATCAAACCATACCATTCCGTCAGCTCTCTCTCTCTCTCTCTCTCTTGCAAGATGAGCCACCAATTCAGCCTGTTCCATAGCAACTATTTGTTCCCGAACTCGTAAAATTGCCATTGCTCTCATAGTAAAAGGAATTTGCGTGATCTTCTTCACTCCAAGGGCGGGCGGGCAATTGAGAAACATTGGCTCCTCCGAGGTCATCCGTCCAACCCTCCAGTTACACCACATCCGGATCAGCAAGCCTTACTTTGCCAAGGGGTAGGAGTCATTTCCAAGAGCCGGTGCCAGGCCGCGGCTGTGGTGTGAGGCAGTAAAAAATCCATCTCACCGATCTTTTCTCCCTTCTCCCTTGGGCTTGGGCTTGGGGGTGCTAGCGGCGTCATCAAAGAGGGGCTACCATGAGAGCCATCATGAGGTTTGTCAATTGGAGTTTTGCATAATTCGACGTCTGTAATAGCTTTGAGAAAGAGGAAAGTTTGCTCGCAAAGTAAAGCGATGGTTTAAAGTCCATTGGGATGCATTATCGGGGCGCCCATGGTCAGGCAAGGGCCCCAAAGCGGCCAGCAACGTTTTGGAGGGGATTGGGGTGAAGTGGTCGGGAGACGCGACGGGGCGCGAACTTTTGGGGATTCGTTCAGCACTGTGGCCACTGTGTCTCCGCCAGGTTTCCGCGAAAGCACGTGAGTCGTTTTTGACCGACCCACATTTCAGAGTGGGCCAATGGAAAGCTACTTGCGTTTTTCTGCCTGGTTGTGATGACAAACCATGGATGTACCGAGTACCTTTGACGAAGGGATGACGTACAGCTAACAAGCCTTGGAGAGCTCCGTTTTGCTGATTGCCGTCTATTACTGTGACATTTTGGTGATGATGAAGTATGGATATGGAGAGTGGAAGTTAGCAATAATGATAGTCATTCTTGTTTACTTGGACATATATATATATAAATATATATATATATAATTGTATAGAGAGACAGAAGAAGTTTTACTATCAATTAAACAAAGAGAATATAAAGAGATTATACAATTATGACTGCAATTGTCGGCCAGTCTTCGTCTTCCTCCCTCGCTCTGCGACAATGTACCGTACCTAGAGAAGGGGGAAAACAAGGCAGAAGCGGACGAAGAGTTGTCACAAGTGTCAATTGAAATAAATGATTTCTCATCAATTACCAAAGCTGCCTTGCGATAAACCTTTTCGACATAATTGAACAATGCATCGGAGCCAACATTGAGCCGAGTCGTTAAGACCAAAAGGTAAACAGCTATAAGCCATATTATTATTGCTTGCAGCTCAAGAGCTCCATGATCAGTGGCGCGCCCACTAGATCGAAACCTTGGCGGATAAACCCCGTTTCATTCTCGGCTAAGTCCAAACATCGTATCCCCCAGAGAGCTACTTGAGGTTAATTGAGCGCCATAAAGCTTCGAAATCGTCGTCAGAAGTTACATGTTTGCTATCCTATGCTTGCTCTACTCATCAAACCTTCTTTTCTCCCTCTTGCCCCAGTGTCAAACCGTGGTACGACACGCATGGCGACAACCTCTCGTCTCCGGATTAAGTCTTGATCCGTGTTCCGGACCACCCACGTGTCGAAAAATCACCCACGCACGGGCCTTTCCCTACTCCACGCTGTCCCCCAACCTTCTTCTCCTACCGCTCTCGTACATTTCCACTATCAATTTTCTTATTGATTGACCTCTGCTCTTAACAGCTTCTATCCTCGACAGGTCGCCACGACCACCAGTCGGACTAACAATCGCGGCCCACCTAGTGCTGAGCACACCGAGTACTGAGAGGTACTGGACGCCTTGTCTCACTTACTTTACCATGAACAAGAATTGGAATGACAGAGCAGATAAAGATCTGTTCTTTACTATCTTATCTGTGAAAAACATTGGCGTTATAAGTGGCGCCGAATGGACCACCATTGGTAACCATATGCGAACTCTCGGCTATGGATTCACGAATGAAGGATGCCGGTAAGTTGCCTCCGTCCATCTGTCCGTCCAATGCGTCCTTTCATCCCAGTGTCCGGTAACAAGTCATCAGACGTGATGCCGGTAATCTGTATTGGGGAGAGGGGGAGTATTTACATTCACTCACACAAAGCCTGTTTCACTCCATTGTCCCTGTCTCCTTATACATCCATTTTGCCCAACGGATTTCGTACCTGCTTCACCCCGCATACATACACATCCATGTACACGTACACTCGCCAGGATGAATCTGCAATGACTTGCATGTCTCACATCTTGGACAATCGCTCTGTCCCCTGTATTGTTTCCAATGACAAACCCATTCATGCCTATAATACATGTACATCCCGTGTTCTCTCTAAGCTGACATGCATGTAATCAGTCAGCACTTCCAAGGCCTACGAAGAGCCCAAAACAAGGCCGAGTCAAGCGGTCCACTTCCTGAGAGTGCTAGGCGTACTGACCCAACGCTGAATCCGATTACGAGACGGCCAGGACCTGGTCGTGGGCGTCCTAGAAAGCCCCTTCAACCTCTCTCTGACATGGCACCAATTCCTGGCGCAGCTCTAGGTGCTGCGGCTGTTTCACAGAACCCTGACCCTGTTGTCCCTGGTGTCATTCCTGGCAGTGTGCCAGGACCTTTGTCCGGTCAAATTCATGATCAAATACCAGATATAGATGCCTCTGGAATACCCAATGGATCCAATCAGCCCCAGAACCCCCAACAAGCTGAACTGCAGCAGCCTCTGCCGCACCCACAACCAGAGCTGAATATCGATGAAACAGATCCTATTCTAGAGTCAATACCAAACAATCTTTCTTCTGATCATATTGGTAGTTCAGAGCCCGAAGAAACCACTCCAGGAGACCAATTGCAACTAGAACAGGATCAATCCGTTGAGGATGATACGGACGAGCATCCTGCCAAGCGTCAGAGATTAGACACGCAAGAGCTTGCCCCAGAAACGACTTTGGATGACGAGGAAGCTGTACTGGCCCTGGCTGCGCATAATGGTCCCGACCCTGTTGATCCCTATCCTTCCGAGTAAGTTAATAGCTGTCCCCCCTAGTTTCCCAATAAAAGCTTACCATACACAGTTTCAATTACGCTGAAGCATAGGATGACTTTTAGTCCTAGGTCCATTGAGAAAGGAAATAGCTGAGAGGAAGTAATAGGTCGACAGTTTGTTCAATGGCGTTTATTTGAGACTTGGCGATTTGGAGGACATTGTAGACCAGTCCAGTCTCCAAGGGTGATGACGGTGCCAACAAGGCAAAGCGGTTATTTGTATTTGGTATGGAGTCGAGTCTTGGAGTTAAAGAGTTAGGCATTTTTATGGATCTATGTACAGCGTTGGATGGGGATTTCGAAGAACGGCGGCATTGTTACTGGGACGAATTATAATGCCAGCGGTGGCTGTTTATGCATGTATGTTTACGGAGAGTATAAGTAACCCTGCTCATGGTTTACTGCCAGTAATAGCAGTAGGTAATTATAGAAGACAACTAGCCTAGGCGAGAAACCCATCCAGGTGCCTAGTTGTTTTGCTGGTCTATTGCACGTTTGCAGTTGTTCAGTAACCCTAGCCACCAGAACCAGAAACTGCCAGCAGTTCTCCTCTCCCACCCACAAACTCCCTCAACTCTTCCAACTCTTCTAACTCTTCCAACTTTTCATCATCATCATCATCATCATCATCATCACTCAACCACCAAAAGCAAGACATCAACGCCATCATCAAAACCCATTTCGCATCCCCATCATTTGCACCATGCCTCCCAAAGCTGCAGCACCCAACAGCGGCAAGCCCGCCAGTCTCTGGGAGCGAGCCGACTTCCTGATGGAACTCAGCATTGCCCTGTACCAGGTTGCCGACTTCAACGGTGTTCTCAACACGCAGATTCGCAATGCCGTTGCTGAATACCTCGTTGCCCAGGGACACGAAGTTGGCTGGGATGCTATTCGGTAAGTCATTCCCACTTCTCTATCATATCTAGTTGCCTTTTTATTTTGGTTGTGTTTGTTTTGCTCTGTTTTGCTTCGTTTTGTTTTATTTGCCCCTGATTTTGCACATGTCCATTTTTTTGTTTGCACTATTTCGAAACACGAGGGTGGCGGATAGTTGCCTCTATATTCTGCACATTTTCGGGTTCTCAGCAGCCTCAGGAACTTGATCAGAGGAGACGTATAAACACCATGCTCTCTCATCAGGCACTTCACATTCCTCTATCCATCACTCTATTTCAAAATATCAGACATTTTTCTTTTCCCTCTTCAACTTTACATCTCACCACATTTTCCATCATCTATTTTCATCTATTGTCATATTCTGCTTGAAAAAAAAAGTTAGTCATCATGGCTCCTCGTCAGTTGATGAAGTGGGATCCCAAGGTCCACGAGGACGTCCTTGTTGCCATGTTTCCGCACCTGACACTTGCCCCTGAGGCGTGGGAAAAGGTGATGAGCGAGCTTCAGCAGATGGGCTACGCCTTTACTGAGAATGCCCTTCGGTATGGCCCACCTTTTTGGTTCTTTTTGGGGGGCTTTTCTTTTCATCTATTGACTTCTTCACTGTTTCCTTACTTTTCCCTGGTTCTGCGTTTGTTTAGCCTGCATATGCTTGCATGTCTGCAAAACAAACAAGGACCCACTTGAATCTGCCACAACTCACTCCTGTTCACAACCCTGCCCCCTCCCCCCCTCTTTACTCTATCCAAACTTCTTCCTTCTTCTACACCATTTTCTATTTCATCTCATCTACCTCCATCTCAACTCTTTATCTCTATCGTCTCTCCTCTTGATAAAAGCCTTTGAACATCGCCATGGCTGCTCAATCCAAGAAGAGAGGATGGGATTCTACTTCCCACGAGGCACTCCTACTCTGTCTCCTCGACGAAGTCAAGCCAAGCAAGGCGGTCTTGACTTCCATCACCGAGCGGATGAACGAACAGGGCTACACCTACAGCTTCGATGCCATCAAGTACTTTCTGCTTCTCATTTGTGTTTTTTTTTTGCTTTTACGTCTTTGTTACTGTTGATGAGCAACTTTTCTAACTCCGTTTGTTCAGCCAACACGTCCAGAAGCTTCGCAAGAACCGCGACACTACTGGCATTCAGGCAGCTGCTTCCCCTGCTGCTGCTGCTGCTGCTACTGCCAAGGCGCCCCCTACTCCCCGCAAGACGGCTGCAGCTGGTTCGCGCAAGCGTCGAACTCCTATCAAGAAGGCCGCGGACGATGGCTCTCAGGAGGAAGACGACGGTTTGAATCTCAAGAAGGAGGAAGACGATCTCAACGACGAGGCACCCGCTCCCAAGCGCTCCAACAAGCGCGTCAAGAGGGAGAAGGTCGGGAAGGTCGAGAAGACTCCTGCGTACGTTTTTTCCTTGAAATCTCCTAGAGTGCAATAGAAGATCAAGTTCTAACTATATCTGCTTACTGTAGTACCATCACTGAGAAGGACGACGAGGAGGAGACTGGTGAGATCTAGTCTCGATTTGTGATACCCTTGACTACTGTTGTCTGGAACTATCTTCAGAGGCTGGCATTAGGAAAAACTTGATAGTTTTTCTCCCAAGCAGGCAGATACAGCTAGACAACCATTTCCAGTAGTGGACCCATTATGAAAAAGTCTGTGGATTATGGCTTTTGGGTCGAAGAAAGCAAGGGTTTAC
The DNA here is from genome assembly GCA_036429605.1 of Cladobotryum mycophilum. Lineage (NCBI taxonomy): Eukaryota > Fungi > Ascomycota > Sordariomycetes > Hypocreales > Hypocreaceae > Cladobotryum > Cladobotryum mycophilum. Next base: position 2,355,349 of record JAVFKD010000002.1, on the reverse strand, counting down.
AGTGCGGGTTTTGCGATCTAGCATAGTTTCGTGCGATAGTCGGGCTTTTTCTCACGAAACTAGGGGATGGTGGCCCAAGGATATAGTCTAGGCACTCGGCACCGAAGAATACAGAAAACTTGAGAGACTCTCTCAACTAAACTACGTAAAACTTGATATATCTTTTTGAAATGATGTTTTAGTATCGAGTAGACAAAGTTGCAGATTTCACTTGGGGGTTTCCTAGTCTATGTGGAATTTTTCCCTTGAGCAGGGCGACATTATGACAACTTTACCACAGTTGCGGGGAATGCAGAATACACCATGGAGTTAAAAGCTCGATCCTCGGTCACTTTTCATCAAGTAGGGAGTAACTCACTTTTGTGTGATTCAGTCATTGCCAAAGAAACCAGTGAAAACTCGCTAAATCCCACAAGCAAGGGCTGAGCAGCAAGACACAATAGCCTCGTTCCCTCACTTACAATAAGGCACACACGCACGCACACACATCATTATTTTTGAACAGAGTATTTCTTTCTGCCCGAAAAAATACAGGAGCCCTAATTGTGGAAAAAAGAGAGAAAGAAAAAGAAAAAGGGCCCCTATACTTGGAGAGGGCAGGATAGAACTGAGTTGGTTCCTGGACTACTCTGCTTTTTTTCAAACTACTTGACTTCCTTTCCTTTCCGCACTCTCGCTCTTTTACTTTCTTCAACCTTTCCCATCATCCTCCCCCTTCACCCCCACCGCAACAGAAATCAACTCTACATCTCCTCAAGTAAACATCAACCCATCCCTCGACCTGAAATCTACTCGCAGTCCGTCTAACATCTACCAGGACCAACGGACAAAGTTCTGCCAAGGCTCCTCTTTCTTCCTCTGACGAAAGCTTCTCCCACCATGGCCCCCCAGGACAAGAAGTGGGATGACGCTGCGGAGCGTGACCTCTGCGTTGCCATTATTCAGGGAAACCAGGATGGCGATCGTGCTCGCTACAACTGGGGCAAGATCTGCGAGATTATGCAGGGTCTTGGGTATGCCTTTACCAAGGACGCTATGTCGTAAGTCTTATCGTTGATGGTATATGATCTTGCCTATGACTTCATCTCTTTATCTGAGAGGGTACTTCTCTAGAAGATATTTCTCTCTAGAAGGGAGTTCTCTTCAGAAGAGATTTCTCCAGAAGAGTGGCTTTTCCATAGACCGGCTCTCTAGAGTTATTCTACTACCCAGCAGTACTTCCAAAACAGCACTTCTTTCCTACATGGAAATCTCCCATCCTATCCTTCAGAGCTAACCAGTACCACAGCCAGCACTTCACCAAGGTCATCATGAAGGACTTCAAGAACCGCCACAGCGCCTCCGGTAGCGCCTCCAGCTCTCCCGCTCCCGCCCCCAGAAGACCCCCCGCAAGAGAGCCTCCGCCGCCTCCTCCTCCGCTGGCGCAACGCCCAAGAAGGCAACGTCCGCTTCCAAGAAGCGCGGCAAGGCAGCTGCCTTTGAGGCCAGCTATGACCGCGGCGAGGACGATGACGATGGCGAGGACGAGAAGGACAGCAGCGTGGGCACGTCTGCCAAGAAGGCCAAGATCGAGCCTGAGACTCCCGAGTCTGCTATCAAGGAGGAGACGAGCCAGTTTAGCCAGAAGTAAGTCCTAGGTCATATAATACTCTTGTGATCTTTTCCTAGTCACATACATTTATTCCATCATACTGTTTGTTATGGCTGCTACACTTCCTAATCCTATGACTATCCTTTTTCCCCAGCTGCGTACTGAACATGAAACAACCCTTTAGTGACTAGTCCCCCAAACGCCCCCCTTTTCCCCCTCTCGGTCAACACCTCATCGTATGCATTTTTACTCATAAACCTTGTTTTATTCTCTACTCTTATTACCGCAAAAGTTTCGTCCTATACTAACAAAAAGGGAGTCTGGAACACAGCATCGCCATCTACAGCCAGGAGAGCGACATTGATGCCGAGTTCAGCCGCTGGATGAACAACTTTGAGTCGTAAATAAGGCTCATCAAGGGGATAGGGTAAGTCACAGAGGCCTTGGAAGGGCTTCCTATTTTACCTAGAGAGAAAAAAGGTCATGTCATGGGGATATCAAGAGAGCTTTAGGGGGAGATTTGCAAGGGTGATGAGATAGGATGCCATGTGGCCGTGGATATACCCCAGACGTAAAGTGTCTCGCAATGTCAAGTCGGCTAGAATGCCTACATTAGGGAATCAGACATTTGAGAACTAGATTATTCGTGTTGCTCTGTGTGATATATGTGCTCGCCTGCGTTTGCTTGCGTTTGCTGACTACAGATATATATGGTGTTACATTTTCGCCTATGCGACTCCTAAATCATGCGACTATTGCGTGACCAAAAATAAAGAAATAGTCAATAACCCTAGAACCATAACAGCAAGCGAGAGAGAGAGAAAAGTACATTTGAGCATGTCCTTACTTAATCTCTCTCATATGACATGTCTTCTATTATGATACGATATTAACCACCGTATGCAATGTCTATGTTACGAATCATTCATTAGTTACCCTATGAATTCACAGCTCGTCAATTCCCCAACGCCGTCCTCGCCGACAAAATACACTGTGTCATACTATTTCCTTTCTTCATCTTGGCCGACGGCCGTCTAGCCGATGTCCATCGCCGGGGCCCTTCTTATCTGGCGCCTTTGACTTGTCATCCCCCTCTCCCTTCCGCTTGACGGTCCCTCTAAGACTCTGTCCCTGTCCGGCGAAGTGGGGCTTCTCGCTATTCTCCTTCTCTTGTTCCTTGTCAGCATCTGTCTTGACAGGCTTGAGCTCATATCCAAAGAAGAGCTTGTTGGCAGGCAGACGCAGGGGCGCTGGTGCACCAGTACGCCGCATCGGCACTCCAGTTGTTGTATTCACCGGTACTGGAGTCGCAGGTTTAGGCGTTGGGTTTTTACTGGTCCTCTTCGCAACTCTCTGACCCTCACCAAGGAAATTGGTGGCGATGCTGGTAACAGATGGGGCGATAGCACTATAGCCAATGTCCCGAGCCATGCTGCCCTGAATGGGCAACGATGCTCCAAGAGGAATACCAGGACCACGAGTGCTCCGCGGGGTACTGGTGCCGGTGGCGCTCTGCTTCTCCGGTTCAACATAGCCAACAGGAGGAGCAAAGTCGACAGAGACATCAGTCTCAATCATACTAACACCCATCTTGTCTGTCTCGGGCTTGACATCCAAGACTGCGACATAGTATACCTCTTCATTATACTCAAAGTTGAAGATGTCGCCCTTGGTAAGCGTGGCGAAGCTTCGAAACGCCTTTTCAAGGACAGCTTTGGGATCACTAATCTCCAGGAAGTTGACCGACTGTGGCTGAAGCTTGACCAGTTTGGCAAGCTCAAGCGAGGTTGTTCTGATCTGGATCATGTCACCAACATCCAGCTTAAGTGTGTCCATCATCTATAGCCTGTCAGAATGCTGAGCCCAAAAGCACCCGCATGAGTCTGCTTCAACTAACCCACTGAGGAATGTATGCTCTTCCTTCTTCGGCGATAAACTCCAGCACACCGGCATGCGAGTGCTTCCCCTTTTCTCCATTGATCATCTCCATCAGCAGCGGCCACTGCACATGGAGCTTGGACACTTTATCAAGGGCCGAAGGAGGGAGAATAATCTTTGATCCAAAGTTTAGCTCCGGTCGCTCGGTTCCAGGTGCCATGATGAGAGGATAGCATCTGTAGTACTCGTCGAATCGCTGGACGATTGGTCGTCTGCCGTGGCGTGTCATGTTGTAGAGATGCTCCGGGTTTCCCGGGTCATACCCTCCACCGTAACCAGACTGGTATCACAGATGGAGTCATCAGCCATGGTTCAAACAACAGGAACAGGGAAATCTGAGGGTGGCGATTTACCATGGTGATAGTTTATGCTGGCACGTCGCGTATATCTAATCTGGCCTCTGAGCTGGACGACTCGACTGTGGGTAAAGGGAGCTTGATCGCAAGGCGGAGCGAGCTGAAAGAAACGGCACAGTCGAAATTCGAAATTCGGGACAAACGGATCAAATCTCTGGGTTCTGCAACAGTTTGTATGTGAACCGTGATGTTTTAAAGGTTCAAAGGTAAAGAAGGATAGAAAGGCGGAAGACGTGGGGTCGAACAGTGGAGGCAGCTGTCGAATGACGCAGGTACCTTGACAGCTTACCGAGAGGGAGGATGACTGGCGCCGAAACTTCAATCTTTCATGCATGTCAAGTTACATAAAAACGTCCAAAAATCCAAGGGCATTGTCACACGTCTAGGCAGCCAAATTATTTCAGCCTCTTTCTGGTCCATTCAATTTATTCAATCTTTTTTCTTCTTTTTTATTTTATTTTTTATTTTTTTATATTTCTAACATCTCCCCACAAACTCGTGTGACTAGAGCTTGTTGTTCGCTCTACCCATCGTCAAAGATATGGCTTCACGGCACTCTGCAGCCAGACCGAAGCGTGCCGGCGAGACGTTTGCTCGTACACATCATAACGAAGATGACAATGGAGATACGAAACGAGTCAAGTTTGACGTGCGAAACCCCTCAATCTTAGCACCAGATGCCGCGGAAGACGACGCCGTTCTCGACGCAGACGTGATTGGCGGTGGTGGTAGCAGCACAAAGCGTGGCGCGGTAAACCTCGACGGCTACGACAGCGATTCAGATAACGAAAACTTCAATGCGCGAGCTGGAGCTAGAAAGAAGGGCGCTGTCAACATCTTGGAACAGCTCGACAACTACAATGCCAAAGGCGACAGCGCAGGGGGCCAAACAAATGCTGCAGACGATGACGATGATGACGACATGTTTGCCGCCAACGACGACGACGGAGGCAAGCAAGACGCAAAGGAGGATGGCGAGTTTACAAAATCAGGCAAGAAGAAGAAGAGCGTACAATTCCTGGATGGTGCACAGATTGAGGGCCAAGAGTCGACAAGCCGCAGCGGTGGCCGTATTCACCTGGATGAACAAGAGAGCAGCGATGATGATGAGGATATAGAGCTTGCTATTCAGGAGGAGGGAATAGATGAAGAGGTGGGCGCAGGTGGCCTTAAGCGTAATGCGCCCAAGGTGGAAGCCTTTCACCTTAGAGAAGAGATGGAAGAGGGCCAATTCGACCAGGCCGGCAACTACGTTCGCAAAGCTAACGATCCTAATGCCGTGCACGATAACTGGTTGGCCGGCCTGAGCAAGAAGGACATGAAGAAGGCGGCAGCCGCACATGAAAAGCGCGAGGCTGAGGCACGACAAAAGCGCATCCAAGAGGATGGCGTCCTAGTATCCGATCTACTTGCAACTTTAATACGAAAGCTAGAGAGAGCTGAGACGCCGCTAGAAGCTCTTGCGCGTCTAGGCAGAGGTCAAACAAAAACCAAAAAGATACCCAAGTGGAAGTTGAAGAAGATGAACAAGGGCACTGAAGGCATGGAAGTTGACCAGGAGACACCAGAAGATCCAAAACAGGCCCAGATCAAGGAGGCAATTGATGTCATTACTGACGCTGCCGACAAGCTTCTTAGTCGTGGTCACGACGAAATTTACGATGAAGAACGAGAACTGCTTGTTCGGGAGTACCGGCGCGAAACCGGAGAGGACTGGGTTGAACCAAAGTCAAAGCCTTCTGAAGAGGAAGAAGAAGAAGAGGAGAAGGGTAAAACATCATTATCGATCAACAAGAAGATGTGGGAATTCAGATGGACAGATGGGCGTGATGGGGCGAAACAAGGCCCCTTTGACGCACCAACGATGAAGGCGTGGAAAGATGCTGGGTACTTTGGCCAAGGCGTAGAGTTTCGGCTGGCTGGCGGAGGCGAAGACGAATGGGTCACATCTGTCGAATTTGCGTGAATATGGGGGAATAAACATGGAAGAAGTCGATTCCCAGTCGCTTTGACTATCGTATTAGATTCTGGTAGACTCCAGGACCAGAGTGTTTGATATCGCTATGTAACCATCACGCGACGAATCTTGTGATCATATGCTCGGAATGAGGGGGCGATTCACCATAGGCAAGCGGGCACATGAATCGTGCGATGATCAGCGAATCTCCAAGCCAACCGACGAATAGCACATGCTTTCGGGTCGTTTTGCGGCTCTGAAGCGAGAATTGTTCAAAGACATTCCTGGGATTTCCGATTCAAATCGGGTTCGACGGTTGAGAACGGGATGCAGTTATCTTGAGAACAGCCATGCCCGGTAAACCGACGGGCCGTATTGCTCCGGCGATCCGCAATGACAACGACGACATGTTGCAACCGGGTCGGTTTCTTTGTCGCTCACGATTTTGATCATTGATGTTTTGAACATGGAGTGAAATGAATCTGGTATGTAGATGATGGAGGGAGGAAGAAAAAAAGAGGGAATATGTTGACTAGCAAGGAGAAAGGACCTCAGTAGTGTCATGTCACGGTGGATTACGAAGCTTACCTTACCTTGCCTTACCTTTCTTTGTCTTGTACTTGACCTGAGCTCAGGTAACGTATGCACAAAAAGGAAAATGAGTGATTTACATGATTCACACACCACCTCCGTGTAGATATGTATAGTTTCTTATCAGGAAATGATATTACAATACGTAAAATAAGAACAGATAGTCATTGGTAACCCAGACCCAAACCTAGACCACGGTCAAGCAAAGACCACGAGCATAAAGTCTTGGCTGGGAGAGGATCGGCCGTCCGTGATGGGGAAGCGCGTTCGGCGCCGGCACATTATTCCATTCTGGATCATGATGATGGTGGTGCGTGGTGGTGCGTGATGATGGCGCATCATATCAATGGAGGGGAGGCGTTCTCTCCCTCCCCCTCTTCCTCCGCAACTACTCCGGTGGTACTTGGGTATTTCGCCGAAGAGAAGGGGCCGAAACATGACGCTCGGAAGTACCTTGCATGTCAACAAATATTTAACTCACTCACTCACTTCTTCTCTCTTCCTGGTCAATTGGATGAACTGGACGGTGGGTGGTAACGTTTGAGAATGGTTGAGGCGAAATTTGGCCTCCCACTCTGCACTCCCCCCCTCCCCCCGCCGGTTCCGTAAAAAGGCGCAAAATAGAGTCGAACGTTTTGGGGTCTAGTTCGGATGATGGTCTTGTTTTCTTTTCGCTCTTTTTATGCTCTCTAGGATGGCCTGTTCTTGGCGAGCGATGGGGCCTTGATAGGTAGCTTGGCCCAACATGGTGCAGATTGGAAACCCATGGATTGGATGGTTCTAGCATAGGTAGCACTATAGGTAGCAGGTTCATCTTGCTCAAGGCCAACCCCGGCAACCGCCGCTGCTTCAGGGAGAGCTACCCACTAATGATGGATCTAGGACGGACTGACTCCTTCCAGGTTCTTCCTCTTCCAGGGCTGCCGTGATGGTGGTCACCACTGATACTGCCACTACCGCTTCCACTGTTATCGCTGGAGTGGTTGGTGCTTACAGAGCCAAAAGAGCCTTGGTGGCTCCTTGGACAACCAACTATTATTCCACTGAACCTGAAAATGTCCCTCACGGATCCGATGCCGCATCACGCAGTCGTAATGGATGTAATATTAATCTTTCGTCTTTCCTCCTCTTGACTTTCTTTCCTTTTCCCTTCTTCCTCTTCCTCTTCTTCCTCTTCTCTTCCTCCATAACAATCACACACACAACCTTTTTACCTACAGTTCTCTTGAATCAAAAGAGAATTATCCTGTTCCCTTTTTACTTTATTCCACAAGGTATGTATATATTATCTGGTTACCTACTATCTACCTGACCTATTCTATATCTCTTGTTTTGTTGCTGTTGATAGAGAGAGAGAGAGAGCTCCTCTGCCACCAGCTCCCAGCTACCCCGCCTATACCTCGCATCATCAGATTTTTTTTAGAGCTCTCTCTCTCTCTCTCTCTGCCCCTCGTTTTTTCTCTACCTTCACAAGCTTACCATAATCTTTTCCTCACAGTCAGACAAGCATTCAAAATGGCTCCCATCAAGGTCGGCATCAACGGTTTCGGCCGAATTGGTCGTATCGTCTTCCGAAACGCTGTCGAGGTCCCCGAGATCGAGGTTGTCGCCGTCAACGACCCCTTCATCGAGACCAAGTACGCTGTAAGTCTGCACCACCACAAACGCGCCGCCCCTCGACCCCTCTTTGCTACACACACTTGCCCCTCCTCAACGCGCGCGCCCCTCAACGACGAGAAAAAATTGAAATCAGCCATTCATCTCTGCTTTGGCCCCGCATCTCTACACGCCCAACAGAAACAGCCCCTCGATGATATCATTCCCTTGTCAGAGGACGAGCGAGTGCATCCAAACATCACGATGCACCCGTCTCTCTCTCTCTCTTATAGTTATGATATCTCATGCCCAACGAGGAATTGATGCATTTTTGACACGCCAATTCCATTCACTTCTGCCATCACAATGAAGGCTTCATCAAGCACAACTCATACATAGATACAGCTGCTAACCTTCCATCCCAGGCTTACATGCTCCGATATGACTCTTCCCACGGTCTCTTCAAGGGCACCATCGAGGTCGATGGCAATGACCTCGTTGTCAACGGCAAGAAGATCCGCTTCTACGCTGAGCGTGATCCCGCCAACATCAAGTGGAGCGAGACTGGCGCCGACTACGTCGTTGAGTCCACCGGTGTCTTCACCACCATCGACAAGGCCAGCGCCCATCTCAAGGGCGGTGCCAAGAAGGTCATCATCTCTGCCCCCTCTGCCGATGCCCCCATGTACGTGATGGGCGTCAACGAGAAGTCCTACGACGGCAGCGCCAACGTCCTCTCCAACGCTTCTTGCACCACCAACTGCCTGGCTCCTCTTGCCAAGGTCATCAACGACAAGTACGGCATCGTTGAGGGTCTCATGACCACCGTCCACTCCTACACTGCCACCCAGAAGACCGTCGACGGTCCCTCCGGCAAGGACTGGCGTGGTGGCCGTGGTGCTGCCCAGAACATCATCCCCAGCAGCACTGGTGCCGCCAAGGCTGTCGGCAAGGTCATCCCCGAGCTCAACGGCAAGCTCACCGGCATGTCCATGCGTGTCCCCACCGCCAACGTCTCCGTTGTTGACTTGACTGTCCGTCTCGAGAAGGGTGCTTCTTACGATGACATCAAGCAGACCATCAAGGATGCTGCCAACGGTGACCTCAAGGGTATGAAATAATCAAGTTCCCAACATGCATAGTAATCACTGACTGACCTGTGTCATCTAGGAATCCTCGCCTACACTGAGGACGATGTTGTCTCCAGCGACATGAACGGCAACACCCACTCCTCCATCTTCGATGCCCAGGCCGGTATCTCTCTCAACGAGAACTTCGTCAAGCTCGTCTCCTGGTACGACAACGAGTGGGGTTACTCTCGCCGTGTTGTCGAGCTCATCAAGCACGTCGCCACTGTCGATGCTTCCAAGGCTTAAGCAAAGTATAGTCTTGTGACTATTACTTCACTCGAGTCAAGGTCGCTAGCTAGCTCACTAATAAAAAAGTAAAAAACAACAAAGGATCAGCCGTCGCGCGATAACCACGGAGAGGCCACCACCCCACCCCGTAGGTATTCCATTTGTGAAAGAGAACAGAAAAATGGACCTTTGGAAGGCAAATAATATCCTTCAGGGATTGGCAATGCGAACATAGTTGATGGCTCACTGCTTCGTCGGCTTGTACGGAATGAAGTTAGTTAAATAGTCTAATAGCCACGTAAAAAAATACTACCAATTCCGCCCCAATGTTCATCCCCCACGGCCCAACTGTTAAGGGATCACTTCAACATTCAGTTATCATCTTTGCTAGTTTTATTCATCATGAATGGCTTTATAATAAGAAAGTGACACCTGCAATGACTAAATCTCGTCGTAAATTGATCTCTTAATTCATCTGAAGGCCCCTCCAAGGGCTCTTGATTATCTCCCAGTCATCATATAACAGTGGTATATATATATATATTCAACCCTCTCCCCCTTTTTTGCGACATCGTGACAATGCACGCGTCCGGTCTTTTGACTCCTCTCCTCCTTCAATGCAGTTCAATCACCTCGACTAAAAAAAACTGTTACACGACTTCCCCCCCCCCTGGACGTTGACCGGACCTCAGCAAAATGAAAAATAATAAAAAAAATACCCTTTTGAAATCTTACAACAGTGCGTACATAATCGCTACTGTTTACGCTCTTCCTCTCTCTCACACACACACATACATATACCATCTTTCCCTGTCCTTAATTTTGATGATGACGCTGCTGCTTTGAAACAAATAAATCCATCCGGCTTCTAAATTGCGAATGCCGGTTAAAAAAAAAAGAAACAAGAGAAACAAGAAAAAGAGGAAAGAAAAAAAGGAGTAAGCTCGAAGAGGGATATGGATATCATGGTACATGGAAAGCAGCAAAAGAACATCCAAAAACTTGACAACAGCATAACGACGCTCCAAACAGCGTTTAGGAGTTTCAGGATTGCTAATCAACAATCGTCGCCCCCCTTTCACCAACTCTCGCCCCCGCCCCTCTCCCTCAAAGCTGATATTCCCCCTGCTACTCGTCGGATGTCTTTTGGATGGAAGACTAGGGGGCAGCACATGTAACGTGCGCCAGGATAGTAAAGCAACAAATAGATAAAGAAAAGCCAGTTCATGTTTCGTCACCCAACGCCTAAGCCAGTAAATGTAAAATAAAATTCTCAAGCCCGCCCTTTTTGCGTCTGCTCTGCTGTAGGATAATAAATGGTATCGAGTAGTCTTGGAACAAGTCTGTCGTAATAATGTGTCCGTCAAGGCTTCGTCATCTTGTGACAGTGTAGTGAATGGAGGAGAATGGCAACGTCCTCAAAGACTATTCTCCCTCTTTGCCGTAGTTGTGTGTCAATGTCTAGCCGCTCTTGAGAGCTACAGGCTCCCTCAGAATGTCATTTGGCGACCAAACAACCTCCTCATTGGCACACCAACGTCGCAAGATGCGAATAGACGAAGATGTAATCTCATCAAGTGTTGCCCACGGAGTGACATCAATGCGAAGATCAGGCTTGTCAATCATGTCGTTGGTATCGCGGATTTGCGGCCACACCTTCATCCGCATCCGTTCGTACTTGAGAATATCTTCAAGCCTTACTGCAGCGCTAGGGTTTTCCAACGTCAAATAACATTTGATAAGTTCGTCAATGGCAGCGCCGTGAAGAAGCAGTAGCAGTGAGTACAAGGGTAGATAACGGCGTGATGGTTCTTGCCGTCGAATTTCCTTTTGTAGGAAATCGATAAAGGGGAACAGACTGGCCCATCCGGTTGGGTCGCATTTCTTGTTGCACATTGAACGAAAGAGATTTTGCGCATGGAATCCGCCCATGAATGCAAGCAAACTCTCTACGCTGAGGACAAAGCCCAGTCTTGGGTTTGCCTCGCGGCTCCGTCCGTTTGCATTCGGGCTTCGTCGTCCTCCCTTCATCATCATATCGGCGTCATGTTTCAACTTCCGTCCCAGAACGTTAAACTTCTGCTCCTTATCCCGCAAAATCGCGGCCCCTTGCTCTGGTTTCAGGGTATCCTGTCCGTTGGGCCGGCGATCTACTGCCGTTGAAGCTGATGGTGTCGCATTTATCATTTCGCCAGGTGTCTGTGCCAGCGAATTACTGGAGCTCACGCGCGACATAGCTGTTGGGCCCTTCTTGGAAGGTGTTGAAGGTGCGGGTGGTCGTGTAGAACCGGAATTATCAGGAGCCCGAGGCTTCTTGAGAGCTGTTGTATCTGATGCTGCATCCGTCGAAGCAACAGGTCGTTTCCTTGCTTGAGGAGGGTTTTGGGGTTCTTCCGTAGTGGCACGCTCCTGGCTTTGAGCTGGTACTTCCTTTCGTGAGGTTGACAAGTTCATCATTCGTTTGAAGTTGGACTTTAACCTCTTGGGAATTTTTAGAGTGACTACAAAAGTCCTGCGCAGGGACTTTTGAAGGGGCTCATCGTCGTCGGTATAATCTGCCGGAGGTTTCTTCTTCTTAATAGGCGACTCCTTTTCTTCCTTGATTTTTCCATCGAGTGACTCGAGAGATGCCTTCTTTCTCAACTGTAATGCCGCTTCTACGATGGGTGGTAACGTAGGGGATAATAACGGCGGTATCCTAGAGGGAGACCTTTGCCTTTTATTAATGGGCGGAGGGGCTCCAGCTTCTTATGCCTCGGGGATCTAGGGCCATCTCGATATTCGTCGCGCCTCTTCTTTTCTGGTTTCGTAGAAGATAGATCATCTTCACGGTCCTCAAAGCTCAGATGTAGCGGTGATAGCAAAGGCGGCACATATGGTTTGTGTGCATCCTGCTTCGTCGGGGTAGACCGTGTGTTGCCAGACCTTGTACCATTCACAGAGTCACCTCGTGAGCGGCCTGCCGGTGAGACAGTGCGAGTTGAGCCCGTAGCATTCTTGAGCGCAGCCCTACCATTTGTGAGTGCGGAGGAGGAAGCATGGTTTGACCTATCCTCTCTATGCGATGGCGCATCTCTAGAGGAACCGTGGGGAGCTCGGTCTTTACGTCGTTGCGCGTCGTCGCGGGGCTGTTGCGACCTGTCGTCTCCGGATCGGCCACTGTCAGGCTTAGATCGCTTCTGTGGTCGCGACTCCTCGTCGGTGTCGGCTACGCGCTTTCTGGTACCAGGTGAAGGTGGTCGCGGGGGAAGGGGGTGCTTAGGTGGAGGTTTAGGTGGTAATCTAGAATCAGGCAAGTCAGTCACTGTCGGTGTCCTAGAATGTTTATAGTCAATGACCGACAGAGGCATTGCGTTCGGTGGTGCATACCTCATGTCGAGGGTGAGGTCGCGGGCCTGTCGCTGTTTGCCGTCGACGGACGGGTCTGATTCCCGAGCCTTGGACCGATCCGATTTCCTCGCATCGGAGGCGGATTTGTGTTCTGAAGTGGATCTCGAATCTGACGAGGGCGCTGAATGGGGATTGGAGGCGCGTTCGGAGTCCCTCTTTCTGGCGACGGAGGGTTCTGGTGGGGATGTTGACGTGGTTACGGTTTTCTTGTTCCTGTAGTCGCTCAGCGACAGTTTCTTCTTTTCAGAATTCCCCTTGGCGAGCGCGTTGACGTCGCGTGGGGCGGGCTTGACCTCCTCTCGCATATCGTAGTCGGATCTGGTGAGGAGAACACCGCGATCGGCTTCAGAGACGAGTGTCAGGTACTGCAGACGGGGGTGGTTCCATTCTTCAAAGGTCTTGGCCTCATTGGAGGGAGAGTACCGCCACTCTTCATCAAAGGATAGGTGATGTGGCTTTTCGGGTAGGATGCGCTGGGTCAGCAGCTCGACCGTCTTCGCCGCAGCTTCCATGGTGATTGGGCGTGATCATGCCGGTGGCACGACTGGAGCGGCGAAGCGCGGCCGAGATGGTGAGAAGCGAGCGATGTTTGGTGGGAGCAGTATGCGGCGACGTAGCGCGCGACAACGTATGGGTGTATGTATGGGTGGAGGTCGTGATGGAGTGAGATAGTGAGATGATGGTGATGTCTGTGGTGGAGATGCAAGACAGGGTACTTTGGGGTATGTACCTTCTGTACCTTTTGTGCAGGTACAAAAAAAAGTTACAAGTGGTGGTGGTGGTGGTGGTGGTGGGTTGAGTGAGTGTGGTAGAGGTAGTCGAGGTAGTAGCGATGGAAGATGGGAGATGGAAGATGGAAGGCAGAAAGGTTAAAAGAGAGAAGGAGAGAAAGAGAAGACAAACAGACAGGGGAGGAACAATGCCAATGGGTTGCTTAAGCTGGAGCAAAATGCAATCAATACCAACAGATAATAGCACAATCGCCTATTGAGTCGAGCTCAGAGCTCTCTCACTTTCCAACTCGCCCTCGTCGACAAACCGATCGATGACCTATTTTGCTGGCGACTCTGCGAAAGCGCGACGATGCGGCCGAAACGTCAAGGCGGTGCGGCGAATTTGGCCCTGCGAAAGCGGGACGTGGATACGGACGCCGGCACGGGTGTGTTGGTGTGTGGTGCTTGGTGCTTGGTGCTGATGCTTGAGCGCCCTGGGCTGGGCTGGGTTGCTTGCTTGCTTGCTTGGAGATTTGTATGGTATGCAAGAAGATTTATGGTGAGAAATAAGGTATGGCCTCTCCAAACCTCCAAATGGGTATAATGATGGGTGCGAGATTCGCTCACTCACGAAGTCGACGAAGCAATAGTCTCCCTCTCTGTCTCCCTCTATCGCTCACCTTGCTTGCAAGTAAGCCGTAAGGTCAAGATGGTAAGGTAAGGTAACAGAAACAGGACAAGCCAGTCCAGGAACAGAATTGGCACAGGATTGACACTGGTGCCAGGTCTGGCTTGGTTACACTCCCACTCCTCCCACTCCCACTCCCGTATCTCGTTGTCTGGGGTCGAGCCGAGAAAGCATGGCTTGGGGTGGGCAGCTCTGTTAGCTTTTCAGTAGGGCGCCCCGTCCACGCCAGTACCAGGTACAGAAACAATCTAAACGCACAAGTCACATCAAAAAGGGACTGCAAGTTCTTTAGTACAGGGGGGAAGAGGAGGAGATCCCAAAGCCACGTCGTTCTAGGCTGTATCAGCGCCATCAGCTCTTCAAGGTTCCCCTAGAAAATCTAGAAAATGGCGGGAATTTCTTTGCTTCCAAGGTTCCAGATGCCCTGGGAAGAATACCCAGTAGATTGGCAACGCCAGAATTGCCCACTCGATTGCGCCAGCTGGCAGGGCTATGGAACCCAACAGCCTGGGACCAGCCAAGCAAGCCAGCGCCAAACAGAGCCCGTGGCGCTGGGGAGCGACATCCTCTGCAACACTTGGGGACGTCAATCAATCACTGATTATTCTTTTTGTTTTAATCTATTTTGATTATAATCAGAGATTCGCAATCATTTCGTGTTTGACCTTTTCATCACGGCGAGATAAGAGATAGATGCCTTTTTCTACAAGTGTGTACGGAGGGATCCAGTACCTACCGGGATCTCCCCCAAAGTACCAGCTACTTACCCAGCACCTACGGAGATCCCGTTGGCGGGAGTTGGACATCCATGGCATGGTCTCAATCCACGTCTCCATCACCCACCACCTAAAATAAAGACGTAACCTTGTCTGTCACCCATGAAACAAAAACACAATGCGCATGTCAACACCAAGCCTTAATCTGCTCCGCGCATTATGCTAACATTAAGTCGAAGCCACCTCTATTGAGTCTTCCTTACTATTTATTTACCCTTTGTGGCACAACCGCTATAGTTCATTCGAAGCGCATGACCAAGACAAACAAACAAACTAGCTAACTGACTCGTCTCCGAAAGCTTAGGCTCGAATCTTCACCCTTCTCTGCACCAAGGGAGAGAACCCAACAGGGACGGCGCACGGGAGACAGGACAAGGGCTAGGGGTTCCCAAAGAAAGAAAGAAAGAAAGAAACTTCCAAGGCCCTGTGCCTGTTGCCAAGTAAGTTAATTACCTGCTGCTTGGCAGGGCAGGGCAGGGCAGGGCATTGAATCACTGAATTTGCGCGGGGCAACTCTCAATCACCACCTCTACGCTATGATTGTGTGATTGCAAGGCTTTGTGAGTCACGTCTCTTAAGCTTCTTTTTTGGATGCGATATAGAAGACAGTTCTCATTCAATTAGGCGCATGATACAACCCGGAACGCTCACTCGCATCTGCATACGCTAAAACGTGGCATACCATCCCCTAGAGCACGATAAACCCCTAGGAGGGAGGCTTACTAAGAGGTGCATGCTGTAATTTCTTCAACTGCAGAGAATACACTTTCTACCTGCCTGCATCATAGACACTACTATGCACCTAGTAGGCACCTCGTACTGCTACCCAAAGCAATTAAAGCTATTTCAGGAAAGACCAAGTCATCAGATGGGTAAATCTTTAACATCCCCATCACAATAGAGGATACATCGGGTTTATAAACAGACACAAAATCTCCTACCTCAGTTTTATTACAGCTACCTAGAACCTTACATATAACCCCCACATGCTCCTCTAAAAACAAAAACAGGCCAGTCGCTATGCTGTCTAACTAACGACGGGGTATACCATCCATGTCCTTGCGCCAACGACAAACCAAATCAATCCGAGTCCAGCAACCAACCAATGTCCCAATGCCAAAAAAAAAAAAAAAAAAAAGACCCTTTGCCCGTATCATCAGGAGCCCGTCCATGACCAAACTCCGCTCCTCATATCCTTGAGTTTTTCCACCCCACTGTAAATGAGAATGCCCCCTTGAGCTTAAGTGAGTGAAGGAATTCATTCGTTTAACAAAAGAAAAGAAAAAGAAAGAGGAAGAGAGGTTTAATGGTAGCCGTTAACTACCGCCGTACCACCATTCTGAAGTTTTCGCCTTTTCACCGATGCCCCTTCTTCGTATGCTTGAACACGAGTTTCAACGCTGTCCACCCGGGTCATCAACACCTTAATTGATTTCGCCATACCCTCAGGTAACGTAGCGTTGATGTGATTGACAATATCCTTGTACAACGGCCTTGTGTCGAAATTGGATTGCCACATCCCAAGGTTTATTAGCTGATGGTCAACGGTGTCGAAGCGGCTTTTGCTTTCGTGAGTCAGAATGTCCAGGCGGGTATCGGTTGACATGATTCTCTGACTATATTGTGTCGAGTCGTCTGTACACTTGAGATTTCTGATCCGTTGCTCCTCAACAATTTTCGCCTGCTCTGTTTTGAGTGAATCCACGTTGGTTTGCAAGACCAGTATTTTCTCCCCGACCTCCTTTTCCAAGGCCCTCCTTGCCTTTCTTTCTTCATCAATGAATGGCCCTAGTTTTTGCACTATTTGCTGCGTTACTTGCTGCGCCGATTCCTTAGCCTTTTGTTCAGACTTGTCTGTTTGTGCCTTAATCATCTGCAGGATTCTCTCATCTGATAAGGAAGATGGGTTAGGGCTCGATCTAGCCGATTGCGCTTGTTGTTCTGCTTGCACTCGCGCTGCCTCCACCTTGTCTACCCGAATCTTTGCCGCCTGTATCCGAGCCTCTGTTTCCAACTTTGCAGCCTGTAACTGTGCTGCTGTCTCCAACTTTGTTGCCTCCATCTGCCTTCTCAAATTGACAAATTCTTTGGGTATGTTGTCTAGGCCGCCTTGGACCTCTTTCTTCAAGCTTAGTAATTCCGCAGGTAAGTTCTCCAAGCTACCCAGAGGAAGTCTCGACATGTTGGACTCGAGCGATGCACATCTGTTGTTTAGTGTTTTCTGGTTCTCTTTCTGTTCGTAGATTGCCAGATTGAGATCATTTGTTTTGCTTGCAAGCGTCTCAAGGCTCGTTGCTTTTTCGCCCAACTGCTCCAGTTGCGAAGCAAGATTGGTGATTTTGTTATCTTGCGCTTGTGTGAATGCCCTGAGGCCAACAAGGGTGGCAGCATTGGTTTGCGCTAATGCGCATGCTTCAGGTATTTCAGGTTTAGCATTAAGCAGCCCTTCGACCTCGTGCGCTAGACGTTTCAGCCGTCCCTCGAGCGCAGTCGACTTTTTAGACTCCTTCTCCAGTAATGTCTTGAGTTCGGATACATGCGATTCATACTCTTTTGACTTTGATGCCATGTCTTGCTGCATTTTCTGCGTCTGCTCGGAAAAAGATTTCTTAAGAGACTCTTCCATGATCAAAAGCTTGGCATCCAAATCCGCTTGGTCAATGAAACCGCCACTTGGCAGCTTTTTCCCGGTGTCAAGCGTGATCTGAGCACCGTTCTGTAATAGAGGAAGTATTGCGGATTTCAACTTTTCGTCTGCTTCTCCAACGCGGTTCTCAATCTTGATGCTCTCTTCATCGGCAGATTTCTTTTGGTTCGTCAAGAATTCAAAGGCGCTGCCAAAGTCGCCAGGAGTGGAACGACATTTATCGAATGCCTGGTTTGCCTTTTTGCGATGTTTCTCGGCCCTGTCTCTTAACAAATACCAGAACACTCTGTCGCTCACGAGATCTATGATCCACTGTATAGTTGCTGGCGATACCGTAGTTGCTGGCGAAGGAGCAGTGGTGGCTTTCGTAGCTGAAGGAATATTAAGTATCGGTTTAGGGGCTACTGTAAATTTGTTAACAGCCTGCTCTATCTGTAGATTTCCGATGAAGCTCACAGCGATCCAAGGAGGATTCATTCGGGGTCGATGTCGAAGTCGCGGGACTAGAAGCCATCTCGGGTCCTTCATTCCGCCCACGGATTGAACTAGAGCCGTGGTCCCTTGGATGGTCCCAGGTTCGAGATCGCTCTGGAGCTCTGTAATCTGAGCTACGTCGCCGGTCATCGTCCCAACTTGAGTCCCTTCTCCGTTGTTTATCGCGCCCGGAATCTCGATCCCGGTCTCGGTCTCGGTCTCGGTCTCGATCTCTATAATCGCGATCGTCGCGATGGCGATCGCTATCGTATCGTCTGGAGTCGTACACCATGGCAGCGGCGACGAGGGAAAATAGGCGAAGATAGTGTCAATGGCAATGATAAAGTAATCGCCAGGCAGGTAATGTATAAAGTCAAAGCGCCAGACACTCGAAGCTGCGTTGGGCAGACTTTACATGAAATGCCAATGCTAGAGCGGGGAGCCCTGTTGGCAGTAGTGGGCACCAAAGATTCTTTTATGTAGGCAGGAGCAGATGTAGGGGGGATGGTGTGCAAAACAACAGCAGCATTAAGGAGTGGTGCGTCGTTGAGCATATGGCCACCGGGATGAACCAAAAATATGTACCTGCACGCACGTGTCTCATGGAAAAGATGGGGCACAGCACAGAAAGCGTGAGCAGTTTGTTGGTTTACTACAAGTATTATGTATGTTCAATGCGCAAACAAACAAAAGAAAAAAAGATGGATGGATGGATGCCCACGCACACCTTTTGCCTGCAAGAAGCTGCGACTGGGCTGCTGCATGCGTTTGGAAATTTTGAGAAGTTGCCAGGCGCGCGCGCACGCTAAGACAGGTTGTGGGGACTGTGTGACCAATCAGAGCCCGGTGTCCGGGAATTTAATGAGTCAAGTGGGGAGCGTGAGCGAAGTGATCTCCGCGCAAGCGAAAAGAAACAAGGCTAGGCTTACATGGGCCTGGGGGGCCTGAAATTATAGGTAAAACAAAGCAAACGTTTATTTTATTTTTACTTTGCTTTATATCAGAACACAAACAAAGTCACAGGAGCGTTGGCCAACCGCCACCTACGCCCATTCCTTTGTTCAAAACAGTCCGTTTGCGGACGTTGTGCGACTCAAGGAACATACCTGTCGCAAGTACACACCTGGTATCTTACGAGGGGTATGTATAGAGATGTTGGAGAACTTTATCGATGCCTTCCACACTATTCTTCAGACCATCCAGCGGTGTGCATTCATTTGCATCACTAGGGCTCCAAACTAGCAAACAACAGCCAACAGGTAGCTATTTCGGCCCAACCAAGGATGGGGAAGAATGACATCGTTGGCCGGTGGATACATGACAAGTACATCGTGATGGAAGTAAGTCCAGAGTCGCTTCCGTTGGCCTCTCTTGCCGTTCGGACTTTCCCTTAATTCTGTTCCTATCAATAGGCAACTCTCTCTCCGACGTCTCTCCTTCTCACCTTGTCACCATGTTTGCTTCCCTCTTTCCTCCCCTTCCTTCAAGCCCCTATCATGGGGAAGGAGGAAGCAAACGTCGATCCCTCATCGGGCGCTAGGGAACCACAGACAGGTTTGCAAGTTTATAGCCCCGCGTTGCAACCGTGCGCCACCTTAGTACCTACCTTACTCATACTTGTAGATAAGGTACATTCTATCTTGTACCTAAGCGCCAACCGCGCGTCTGTAAAAGACCCATAAATTTTCTTCGCCTTGCCTTGGAACGCAACGCAACGCAACGCACGCCAGGGAAAGCTCTAGCCAAACAGATTCGTCCCGTGCCTGTACTTTGCATCGCTTCCTTCGCAATTTGACATTGACATCGCGAAAGCTGCCTTACGTGCACCCATACATTACGCAACATGGCTGCGGTGCGTTCTTCATCTCCCATCTAATGCGACATGCATTGGCGTACTAATTGCATCCATGTAGCCTCTAGTTACCGTGTCCGACGCCAAGGACCTTCGCGGTCTGAACCTCATCGCGGCTCACTCCCATATTCGCGGCTTGGGCGTCGATGCTACCAGTCTTGAACCCAGAGCTTCGTCGCAGGGTCTTGTCGGGCAGGAAAAGGCACGCAAAGCTGCTGCTGTTATTTTGCAGATGATCAAGGATGGCAAGATTGCTGGCCGTGCCGTTTTGGTTGCTGGACCTCCTAGGTAAGCATAGCAACAAATTTGCAATCATGTCCCTCCATAGCCATGAAAGACGCGCTCACAAGACATCTGTTCTCTTGTAGCACCGGAAAGACTGCCATTGCCATGGGCATGTCGCAGTCACTGGGCGCAGACGTCCCCTTCACCTCGCTAGCGTCCTCTGAAATTTTCTCCCTCGAGATGTCCAAGACCGAGGCCTTGACACAGGCTTTCCGAAAGTCGATCGGCGTTCGTATAAAGGAAGAGAGTGAAATCATGGAGGGAGAAGTCGTTGAGATCCAGGTCGATCGAAGCGTTACTGGCACCGCCAAGCAGGGAAAATTGACCATCAAGACTACGGATATGGAGGCTGTCTACGATATGGGTGCCAAGATGATTGACGCCATGACCAAGGAACGCGTCATGGCCGGCGATATCATTTCGATAGACAAGTCTTCTGGAAAGATCACCAAGCTTGGCCGGTCCTATGCTCGATCACGCGACTACGATGCTATGGGTGTTGACACCAAATTCTTGCAGTGCCCAGATGGAGAGCTGCAAAAGCGCAAGGAGGTGGTCCACACAGTCACACTGCACGAGATTGATGTCATCAACTCAAGGACGCAAGGTTTCCTGGCCCTCTTTTCCGGCGACACGGGCGAGATTCGCAGCGAAATTCGAGATCAGATCAACACCAAGGTCGGAGAGTGGAAGGAAGAAGGCAAGGCTGAGATTGTTCCCGGTGTTCTTTTCATCGACGAAGTGCACATGCTCGACATTGAATGCTTCTCGTATATTAACCGTGCTCTCGAAGATGATTTGGCTCCCGTAGTCATCATGGCCAGCAACAGGGGACTCTCCCGTGTCCGAGGCACTGACTACCGCAGCCCTCACGGTCTTCCTCTCGATTTCCTTGACCGTGTCGTCATTATCAACACACACTCCTACTCTTCTGATGAGATCAAGCAGATTCTTTCTATCCGAGCTCAGGAAGAGGAAATCGACGTATCACCAGATGCCCTGGCACTTCTCACCAAAATTGGCCACGAGGCTGGTCTCCGCTACGCCAGCAACATTATTAGCACATCACAACTCGTCTCGGCCAAGAGGAAAGCTAAGCAGGTTAGCATTGACGATGTGAAGCGGTGCTTCCAGTTGTTCTACGATCCCGCCCGAAGCATCGACTTTGTAACCAAGTCGGAGAAGCGACTGATTGGCAATGACGGCGGCGTGGATCTGTCAGTGGGAACGAGCGGTGCAGCCCCCGTAAGTGCGGAGAAGATGGATTTGAGCTAAAGGAGAGCAATGTTTGATGTGGTGGAATGGCTGGCGTTTGGGAAATTTCATGTGCGATTACAAAACAGGTGCAGATGTGGCTAGATATCGTCCTGTACCATAACAATTATTTGGCGTAGAAAGATTTTCGAGAGCACAGCTATTGGTTTGTTCTACAACTACGTGCCATTCTGTAGTGTATGAAGTATGTACCAGAGATTGGATAACAAATACCATGACACCTTATGCAGGAGTAGTTGACCTAAGCTACCGTTACTATCCACTTTACCTTTTTGCTGACCCTATGCGATGAATCTCTGAGAAATAGTTGCGTAGAAGAACCAGTATGTTTGGGCCCTGAGAGATAGATGCCTGCATGAGAAGCGTTGGGGATCCATTCTAAGCCAGAGGGAGTGTCTAAGAAAGTTATGAAGGAAGGCGATACATTGGGGGTTGGCTTGTGAAGCAGTGCAGCAGCGAGCTTTATACATGGTAAGACGTTGAAAAAGATGGGCTTTTCAGTGGGGAGATGACGGTGTTGGATTTAAGTTATACAATTTCTCGAATTAAATAGCCCGAGGACGTCTTTATTTGATGGGTTGTGTTTGTTCAGATTCATCAAGATGTAAAACACCTGAACTGATGCAAGGTCAGAGAAGTTTACGGCTGCTGATATTGATGCTGATGATGATTGTGTGGCTCAGTTTGGTCTACTGTTCAGATTTCAAAGTCTACCCTCTGTCAATCTGATCATTCTCGAGTCTTTAGTAGAGAGATATCGGTAGTCCTAGGGTCTCGATACAACATTTACATCCACCAGTCAACGCGATGGAGAGAGCCGAGAGGTTCCAAATCGTGGGACATTTTGGTTTGTAATTGCCATGCCTCTGTAAGTCGTGCACACAGACTCCCAGAAAGTGGTGTTATTCATGAAAGAAAGAAACAACGTTACCATGTTGACTCTGTGAGATATGGGATGGCTCATTCTGATATCATCTGTTAATACGAACAATCTTGGATTGCGCTGGCGGGATTTATATGCCAACCCTTTTTTGTGCGGCTTAACTTCCAAGTCCCAACGCTGGAAAGGAACGGTGGTCATTGTTTTTGGGAAATTGCTGGTTTTCGGCTCAATAAATGGATGGTTGGGATCCTGTTGTGGCTGTGAGGAGATGATCCTTTGTACACTTCCGTTCAGGTCCAAGGCTCTTGCAGCCTCTTGATTCATCAAGTACATAACGATGAGAAAAGCCCAAGGAAAATTATTTCGGTACTTTCAATTGCTTCATTAAAAAAAATGTACTCGGGAATGTAGATTACATGCCGCCTATGATTTGAGGTGAAGATGAAAAGTTGGTTATTTGATATAGGGTAGTAATAATGCTTCCAAAGTTATCTCTTGGTTCACCATCACCCGCCCACCCTATACCATGCAGATATCTTTGCGGCAACACCTACTCGAGCCTTGCATAAAGGAAGCCACCTAGTAGCGTAGCTAGCAAATATGAATAACTAAATATCTGACAGAGAAATAATTTTGGATAATGAAAGAGCATGAAAAAATATGAAGTTTCAAGGTATAGTCGGCTAAAGGACCTAGATATCCGGTCAAGAGGATCCGGTAATAAGAGCTTCATGTCCAATGCCTTTTCCCACATGGAATTGGATACAACACCAGACGCCCACACCTCTCCACATCTTAGTACTACCACCCTCTCCATGTTCCTCCCCCCCGGGAAACGTCATGCCCTATCTACATACTACTACTAGGTAAGTCAATATAGACTGCATGAGTGCTTCTCCCCTTGCAGCTTGCTAACCCTTTCCCCCTCCTCCTAACTCCCCTGTCTGTCTGAGATCGTGTGCCGAGGCAACTCTGTTAAAGCGAGGTATAGCTCTGGTCTGGTGAACCGAACGGGTGGATTCCGGGATGGAGCTATGAGAAATGACGCCAGTGTCTCCCCCCAGACCCCAGAAGTCGGGGAAGAAATCGGATCGGATAGACGGAGCAACTTCCTCTGCTTATTGAGCTCACCTTGATGATGTTGTTGCGTTGGTCCAAGGGGGGACGCCGAGCTTCTACAGACAGACCACAATTTTTATACCGGATCTTTATCTCGTATAAACCCTTGTCCGGCTTATCCCAACTTGCTTCAAGATGTTTTTACTTTGTAAAAAAAAACTCCCTGAGAAAGTTATTCCGATGAGGAGGGTTTTGGATCTTCACCGTTGTCCACGGACTTTTAACCGGAAATTATAATCAAGTTTTTTGTTTCTAAACGTCTCCATTCCATGACGAAGCTAGATACTACTCACTCACCTCATTCTGCATCATCAATCAATGTATTGTAACCCAACTACTGCATCCTCCAAAAAGAGAATCACACGTCAAAAGTCTCAAAAAAAACATTCCTATCCCCAATTCACACGTGTCTTTTTCTACGACATAAAACAAGTTTTCTATTCCCTTTTCTTTCTTTCTTTAGTTCCCGGCCCGTTCCGTCATGCTGGGTCACAAGAAAAGGGTTTGGTTGTGTTTTTGTGTGGTAGTCTTGGCTCTGGCTTAGGTATAGCTAGACTAGTTCCGCATGTGTGTGTGTGGTGCATGATCACACAGCGAGACAAAACAAGAACAATCACATGTGAAAAGAATTGGCCAGCTCAATAATTTAGGCTGATATTTTTGTTTGGGCAGCTTTTTTTGTGAAGAAGCTGTCAGTCTCTTTTGCCGTAGTACTTGGGAAATGGGAAAGATGGGAGGCGCAGTGACTCATAACACACAAAACACGCTAGGAGCAACGGAAGCAAGAGGATATTGTCACTACCTCGAAAAGCTGGGACATGCCACGAGTTCATTTGCCTCGTGGTCGCATCGCAGCTGGTCCCCCAGGTCCTTGGCGTCCTCCTGATCTTCGTCATCTACGATGGGATGATGGAGCAAGTACATGCACCGTTTCAATAATGTAGGGAAAAAAATCACAGCGTAGGAATCTGAATATTAGACAGTTCCTAATTTGGGGGCAAAAGTAACGTCTGCTTCTAGACTCGTAGGCATAATGTTGCCTCATCTACAGTGGCTTACACTGCACGTATCATAGATAGATTAACCGTTACAACATGGGTAGTAAAGTTACAGCGGATAATTCCACCATCTAGCGTCAAGGAACATATTCGTCTCAAATCGTATTACCCGACTTCATCATGATGAAATGTGGCTGCCATCATTGCTTCGCCACGTCCCTTCAACCCCTTTCCTTTCCTTTCCTTCGAGCTTTGCTTTGTAACCCAGCTGCTTCGAATGCTTCCTGTCCACTCCCTCAGGCACTCATCTCAACAAGCTTCGGCTAAGAAAGTGACAATCGGATCATACTCGCCAATAGTCACCCCGTCAAGGCTATATACCTGGGCAAATCATCTCAAAATAGGCCATTTCGGCGGAACTGTCAGCTTCCGTCACGATAACGTCCAATCACAGCCTCATCAGCCGCATCGGACCCAAATCGTGGCTCCTCGAGTCAGATTGCTAGCCTATTCCTAAACTTACACATTAAAAAATATCCTAGGGTTGTAGCTAATGCGTACCCCGACATGTCAGGCTGTTCTCATCTGTAGGCAGTAAAGTAGTATTATAAGGTAGACCTGGCTTCATATAGGCACCCCACCTGTCATGTTGACACTAATATCAAAGTGGCATGTGCTACGAAAGCATCTCCATGCTCATGTCCAACGGAGAATCAGGCAGGGAAAGGAAAGGTCATCTTCTTCCATGTCGTAATAACATATACCGAAATGTATAATGGCCAAAGAGGCAAGTCTTGAACTTGATAGCATAAAAAGTGTGTATATTTTATTCCCATACTGATATATCCAAGCATTTCACATCAAGACGTCGTTTAGACATTCATGGTACCATAAAGACTCCTCGGCTACTCCATGTAGGCTATAGAGCTTTGCACTCTAGCCCTGATCCCAAAACAATACCCATGACCTATTACAAGTAAATTATATACCCGTGGTCCCAAGAAATTCCGAAACAACATACCGCCCAGGCCAACCTTTTTTGAGATGCGCATAAAAACGCCGTGCGATGCATCCCGGTGATATGGTAATCCTTGACTCCACACCTAGTTGCCGCCAAAATATACAAGTAAAACTAAAAAGTAAGCGTGGTTATGCGCGTCATCGAGCCTCGATGCTTGTGAGCTGCGTGGAGAGGATGCTATTGCCCCTGAGAAGCTCTTCTAGCCACTCTGCAGTCATTGCGAGCATTGTGCTCTTACTGAAACCGCCACCCCTGAGGCCTGGTACGAGGTCGCAGAGATCATCGAAGCCCTCCTTAATCAGAGTGCGACGCTTTTGCTCACTGCGAATGTGATTCTCACGTTTCTGCTCTTCGGAGAGGTTCTCCCGAGGCGGCTTGGTTCCAGCAGCGGTCGATTTACGTCGCTTGGCGGCTCCGCCTGATTCTTTAGGGGATCCGGACATGGATGCATTGCGCTCCGCCTTGGGCTTTCTCCTCCTTGCAGACTTGGGGGCGGTTGAGTCATCGTCCTCTTCGTCATCGACCGCCTCTCTCTGGTTCTTGCTCTTGCGCCTTTTGCGAGGTGGCGCTTCACCCTCGTCGGTTCTCTTGTGAACGAGCTCTGGCATGTCCCGGCCGCCCGCTATTGAGAAGGCACCGTGACCGTTGGCGATTGGGCTTCCGGGACGGGTAGTCGCAGCGCTCTTGCTGGGTTCTAGGCAGTCAAGGCACTTGAGTTGCTCCTGCTGCATAGACTCGGCAGCTTCCTTGTTAATCTCGGAACTAAAGCCCTGTGAATGCCCGAAACTGGCATCCGAGCCCCATTGGTAATCTGTTGCAAGCGTAGAACGTGAAGCTTGTCGATCCTTGGAGCCCCACATCCATTCGTTGAACATGTTCTCATGCTGTTCTTGACCCATGCCCTTTCGACTCTCCTCCTTGAATTCCTCCAATGGTTGATGTCTGAGATGACCAACAGGAGGGCCGATGGGTCGTCGCGGAGGAGATGCATCGGTGGTTTTGGTGATACTACGAGACCCCGAACCATTCTGGAGTAAGGTGGCGGCAGCGTTCAAAACATCGTCGGAAGGACTTTGCTGGAAGACGGAAGGTTGCGGAGGTGGTGGTGGTGGTGGTGGTGGCATTAAATGCGACCCTGGTAGCATCCCCTGGAGCTCAAGATCCCCAGGATAAGATTGAGGGACCTCGGGGCCGAGTGATGTCGTAGACTGAGGTCCGAATGATGTGGCAGTTCCCATAAACTGTGGTGGCAGGTCCAGCCAAACATCGCTAAAATTCAAACCTTCTCCGAAAGAAGGCATATTGTACTGGTTTGCTGTCATATCTTCGAAGAATGAGCTCAAGAACTTGTTGTCTGTATCGCTCAGAAGAGGAGCGCCGGGCGCAGGTTCTGGGGCATCGAAAAGAGGCTCTTGGTTCGGATCAACCGTATCTAGAGAAGCAATGGGTCAATTCTCAGTCCCAAGATTTCCCGGGGCATGGAGTGGACGTACAGCCAAAAGGCAGGAAGGGGTCTGACTCGGGCTGCGTCGAACCCATTGTGGGAGCTTGTTGCACGGCGAGCATGAGTGCGTTTCGTGGTTGTGTGGGGGGAGTTTGATGGTCGAACAAAGTGTGAAGGGACCTCGCGTGAGATGTTCAGGCGGACCTTGAAGCAATCGAGTGGAGAAGCAGTGTCGTCGTTGTCGTCTATGATGAACATCTGCAGTCAATATGCGTCTGCGTCCTGCGTATGCGTATATTATGCGTCGCACGAGATCTTAACACACATGAATGAAGCTGGGGAAATCTGGGGTAGTGGGATAGGGCGTCGGGGGGGGATGGGACGGATGTTTGTAGTTTAAAGGTTGGAGGTGGTGTGTGAGAGAGAGAGTGTGTGCTGAGCCAAGTTTTTGGTGGGGCCTGGCTAGTGTTGCTGCGAGTGGACGGACAGAGCGCATGGGGTCACGACTCCATTCTTGGTGTCTGCCAACGGGTTGACCTTTTGAGGTGGTGCTGATGGTGGAAGTTGGAGGAGGGGCGGGGCAAAGCCAGGACCAGACAAGGACCGTCTCTCTCTCTCTCCCTCTCCAAAAAGGGCTGCAGAAACTGCACAAAGGCGCAGTGTGTTCAGCAGCCGCCACAGAAAAACCACACACACCCCCAAGCGTGAGTGAGGAGGTTCAAGGCCCAAGAAGACCCACGTAGTAATTGGTAGTATGTAGGTAGGTCGGCAGGCAGGCAGGCAGGCAGGGCAAATGATGGATGGATGGATGAATGAATGGATGGACGGCTTGGTGTCACTTTGCTTTGCTGCTGGGTACTGTAAGTACCTGTCTCAGTATGCTCTCGTAATTCTAACGGAGTGTCGGCGAGCAGATCCACGAACAAACAGAGTTGTTGCAAAGCAAAGTCTCAGTGGTGTGTGCAGACACGATGGATGGCTGGATGAATGGATGACCCTCTCCCCCCGCAGGCCTTGCGTGCCTGTTCTCCCCCCAACTGCTGTAGGTACTAGGTAGGTACGTCAAGGCAAGGCCTCAATGCTACACACCAAACAGGTACCCTTGGTTGACGTTACGAATACGGCGACGCAGGTTCAAGGTATGGATGGATGTATGCTGCAGTGCAGTGCAGTGCAGCGCAGTGCCGTGTGTGCTAAGATGGAGCGTCGTAGTGGCAGTGTGTCCAGTCCGTCCAGTGTCTGTCTAGTAGGAGGTAGGAGGTATTAGGTATGGAGGGAAAAAAGAGGGAAGAAAGTTCTTAGTAGTAGCATTCCATTAGCATGTATGGCGGAGATGTAAATGGAGAAATGTCCTAGCACGGCGCGGCGCTCCGAGAGGAAGAGCACTAATAAAAATTGGATCCCTGCTATTTCGGCCAAGCTAAAGGTCACCTGGCCTGGCGTGTTTTCACCACCACGACGACTGGTGATCATATACCGTATAGAGAAATACAGGGGATTATGACCCTATCGGGTTATTTACCCCGGCCTGCTCCTCACACCACCTGGCACACCTTAATTTTCTACCTTGTACTAGCAGACCAGCCCCGCGTTAATGGATAATCCCTCTTTATTGAACAGAGGCAGATGGTTCATCCTCTTCTCGAGGTTCTAGTCTCCAAAGCGATCATCACATGCTTTCGGCATCTTTGCATTCTTACTGGCCCTTCTCTGACCTCTGCTGGCTTCCGTTGCTATATTCGGTATGCGAACACCGAGTTGCAGCCTCTTGGTCGCTCAGGTTCCCGACAAGTTCCGCCAGGGAGGGAGGGTGTCAAGTCGTGACTGGGCGGGCATCTACTAGATCGTCAGTCTAAAAAGCCGTTTCAGACGCAGGTTGTATTTTCCCTCAAGGCTTGTTTTTTTTTTAAGAGAAATGTTTTACTCATTCTCGGCTTGTCCTACTTGCTGTTTTACGCTGCCTTATTACAAGTATGATGTGCTGTCATCTAGCATCTAGAAAAGTCTTACTTGTATTTTTCCGCTCTCCGCTTCATGGATGAAACACTCTCATGCGCTCAGGGACCACACCGAAGCCAGTCTGGGACAAGTTCGGAGAACAGCGAGAGCAGAAACAGAAAAGAGCGTAAAATTTCGTCACCGACGGTTCTGCACTGACGCAGATGTCAGCGGCTCATCAGTCCTTGACCCCTGCTGTGCATCAAAATGCCCCTCCCATCCCACCTCCCTCTCCCACCTCGCACCCCATGTCTAGCAAGCAAGCCTCGAGAGCGAGAGAGTGCCATGGCACGGGAGCGTGGGTGGTTCATCTCTCTCCAACGCGTGGCCAAGCGTCAGGCGTCAAGCGTCAAGCGGCAAGCCCCGGGCCAGGCACATACTACACCATTAGGTGGTATTGCAGGGCGCATTGGCACTGATGTTCAGAGCCAGAATAATTTTTCCGTAAAGGAAGGAAGATCAGTGGATGTCTTGGATTCTTGTCATGTAACCTACCTTGTTTGACAAGAGACTCATCGTATTGTCTTACAAGTTGTAAGCTGAAGTGACGGGATGCCCTTGTACAACGCTGGAATCAACCAGAGTGAGATGAGGTGAGCCAATAAAGCAGGCCACCCATTAACACTTTTCCCACTATGAACTTTTGAAATGGCATTTGTCCTACCAATGTTGCCAATGTTGCCAGATGTGAAAACGAGTCGTGTTTCGCGCAAGATGTAGTCTACCTGTCAAACGAGGAGAGACGGGCGTCATGGCTCCGGAGAGGCTTCCAGATCTGTACGTCGTCAAACCGCATCCTGACGTACTAGGAATGAGATAGTTTGATGCAAGCTGACCATTTATCGTTGTCCAGCTTTCAAAGGTTCCACCGATTTGCAAGTCATTTTTCGCCTCTCGGATTCCAGCTTGCCAGCCTTGCCTTGATTGCTTCCTTGATTGCTTGCTTGCTTGCCTGCCTGCCTGCGATGGCGGGTAACCTGGTCAGCAAAGAACGCTCATCTTCCGTGAGTCGAGACTGTGGGGTTAATGGCGCGTGGCATGCTAGATGGATCTGGAGACGGGACCTGTGGACTCTCGCCTCCAGGATTGACGACTCTCCGCCCCTGCTTCCCCTCCTCTCCCGTGTCATGAGGATGGGGAACGGAGAAGCTTGTGTGTTGACGTGGAGTAAGTAGGTATATGAATGCTTTTATAGCTTCGCTAAAGACGGCAATGGTTTTAAGTGAGTGAGCCGAGGCCTCAGTGCTGTGAATGGGGTAGTGAATAGTAGTCGGGTGCTCTGTAGATTGATAGCAGTTGGACGGATGGATGCCATAGCAAACATTCCACCATCAATTGGCAAGAACGGAGGGCATCTATCCTTCTACCAAAATACCTACTCAATTCAATTTTTCTGCAAACTAAATTTTTCATTGCCAATTCATCTTTTTGGCATTCAATTTTGTCTCGGCGCAACTCATTCAATTTGCCCTTCGCTTTTGTTTGCTGCATGCGCAAGCGTAGTCCCCTTTTTCTCTCTCTCTCTCTCTTGCTGGCCCAACACTGACAAGTACATCATTGCTCAGCAGGGATTGTGGGCACTTTCACAAGCCAAAAGAGAGCACAGCGCGCGTTACACCACGTCCACACATCGTGCCTCGTCTTCGGGGCTGCTACTAAGCGACGCCAACTTTTCCGATCGCGCGCTATTGCCATCATTTCTTTGTTACTCCTATTTTCTTTTGGTGTGTCTCGCTGACAGTCTTTGTCCATCCTTCAGGAACGAGAAAACTCTTTTTTGACAGAAAACTTTAAGTGAGGTGAGGCATGGTTACATGTCCCTGCACGCACACACTGAACCATGGCTGCCATTGAGATGCAACCTGCTGTGGCTCTTCGGTCTAATGCCCGGCCACTGAACCTCCAGTCCCTGCCCCCAGCCTCACGGCCATTGGTCAGAGCCTACCTTTTGGGCTATGCCTCTGCGGTGGCTCCGCGACTCTTGACGCTGGTCCTCCAGTTCGTCTCCAAGAAGCGCAGGAATGCGAAAAAGTATTTGCCAGCCGATCAAGATGAGCGATCTTTTCTGGATTCTGCCATTCGGATTCTCCGGACAGGCCTGGAGTTGCAACGCTTCCCTGCATTTTGCGCTGCCTTAGTGGGAGGCTCAACTTTGCTACAGGTTCGTAACCCCTTTTCACTAGGGTGGATTTCGTGGTGGCCAATTCACGTTCACAAGGCCGAATGTGGACAATCGGGTTGACTTCACCGAAATGCTGTGCTTCCCAATTAATGGCGGAGGCTTGCAGCACATGTATACTAACCTTGGTACTTGCTGCAGGGACCGTTATATCGACTCATTAACAGTGCAGCCAAGAGTCTTGATCAGGCATGGCGACTAAGGTAAGGCTATCTTGAAATATCTGTATCACGTCATACAGCTGTCAATCTTTCGGTAGAGGCTAACAATAGCCTCGTAGATTGGCAAGATGGCTTTCCACCTTCATAGCCGGATGGTTCAGTCTTCAATTGTTACAGTCTAAGAAAATCTCCAAGCCATCTGAGACGACATCTGAAAATGGTGCCAAGTCTGAAGCTGCACCCAAGAGATTTGCTGGTCGTACCCTCGACTTGACTCTCTTTGCCGTCACAAGGGCTCTTGATGTCCTGGTAGGGGAATTATGGGATCAACGCCGTACTCGTCGCAAGGCGGCGCAGAAGTGGACGGGTGTAAGTGCTATCCACCAAACTTGCCAGACAGATAGAATATAGAACTAACTTCCTCCAGGTTGAGCAATTCCTCACTGGCATGACTGATCCTCTAGTATTTGCAGCTTCTTCTGGACTGATCATGTGGGCTTGGTTCTACTCACCAGATAGGCTTCCCGCAAGCTATAATAAGTGGATTACATCTGCTGCCTCTGTGGACCAGCGTTTACTTGAGGCCCTCCGACGTTGCAAGAGGGGCGAACTGCAATATGGTAAAGAAACAGGACAAGCAGCCCTGCTAGGACCCATGTGCACGGATTACAAGCTTCCTTACGAATGGGGAGATCCGGCTAAATCTATACCATTCCCCTGCGAACTTGTACACATGGGAAGCGGTTCTTCATGCGAAGTTCATGCCGTGCGCAGATTCTTTCGTTCATGGAAGTGGTCCATGTCGACTTAC
This sequence comes from Cladobotryum mycophilum, assembly GCA_036429605.1. Lineage (NCBI taxonomy): Eukaryota > Fungi > Ascomycota > Sordariomycetes > Hypocreales > Hypocreaceae > Cladobotryum > Cladobotryum mycophilum. The sequence goes on along the minus strand of JAVFKD010000002.1, from coordinate 2,323,248 downwards.
CTGCCACTCACACTGGGATTGCAGCTACGGAAGCCTAGCAAGATGAACCCCATCAAAGCCTTCGTTTCCGCCTCCCGATCATCCACATTCCTCGCCCTATTTATCACACTATTTTACTACGGCGTCTGCCTTGGTCGCAACCGGCTTGGCCCTCGTCTTCTCGGCAAGGATGTCGCGTGCCGACAGCGCATCGATGGAGGAATATGCGTCGGCACAGGCTGCCTCCTCTGTGGATGGAGTGTGCTCGTCGAGACAATTGGACGACGCAAGGACATGGCTCTATTTGTTGCACCTCGCGCTCTGGCAACTTTGGTTCCGAGACGGTATCCAGTAGAGCAGCAGTGGCGGGAGAAGATGGTTTTTGCGGCCAGCACGGCGGTTGTGTTTACCTGCGTCTTGGAGAACCCTAAGAGAGTCAGGGGTGTTTTGGGAGGCATTTTGGGCATGGTCATTCGGAACTAGGGAGCGTCTGTATTCTTTGGATGTGGGGTGTAAGAATAGTAAGTGTAAAGATATGTACGATGTTGATGTGGTTATACGAGATGATGGTAGAGTAGGCATAACATACGACAGTTAGCTAATATTAATTCGTGTTGCTGTTTCAAGGCAAACCCCCGGCCGAGACATTGCAAACGTCAAAAGGTGGGGGAGAGATGTGGTGCGAGACCAGGCAGCAGAAGACAGTCTGTTTCAGGTTTCATCATGATTCACTATGAGTCAAAACAAGGCTCTCTATTCCAAATAATGCTCTTACAACCTCATGCTTTCAACCAGGTGCACACGCCCAGAACAAATATGCAAGTCAAAAGATCCGACCGCACGGCATTAAAAATCTGTACGTAGCGCTGCCCGACTTCCAGATACCCCCTGTACGGCTGCGGGAGATATGACAGCGCCGTGGCGACGAAACCCGTGGACCGTGTGCTGGCCTTGTCGAAGAGGAAGCGCGAGGATAGGAGGAGGACTTCTGCTGTGGCAAAGGCCCAGAAGAAGATCTTTTGACGCTGGTCTTCCTCCTCAGTGCGGGCGTCGTATGCGATGACGGATAGCTCGCGTTCGATCTTGCTGCCTGTGAAGGGTGTGGTGAAGGCGAAGAATATGCCGAGCCCGATGGCGAATAGGGCGTGGAGGATTCGCCAGACGGTGACGGAGCGGGTGGGTGGCTGAACGGCGGTTTGTTGTTGGGGGATAGGCATGCCGGCAAAGGGCGAGGCACCTCCGGGCATGTTGCCGCCCATCATCTGGGACATCATTTTCATGATGGGGTCTTCTTCCTGCTGAGGGCTTGCACCTGCGCCGTTGACTGGTGTTTGTTGCTGCGGGCGGTCGAGGCCGAGCATCATCTGGCGGAGTTGAACATCGGAGAGATTTGGACCCTCTGGTACGGGAGAGGCGGCGGCGGGCGGTGGTACCCTTCGTGTGGTCGCCTGAGGGGCATAGTAGTGTTGTGATATGTCTACTTCTTCGGGGTCCTTGTGTGTAGCAACTGGAACCTGAGGTTTTGCGGCGGGAGCGGCGGGAGGGAATGGCGAGGGAGGCGAGGCAGTAATAGTAACGGGAGCGGGGGCAGAATCAGCCGTGGGCTCTGAGTCTAATAAAAAGAAAATTAGCGAACTACTTGGATGAAGAGTAGACAGCTTCATATCAAGGCCATGACGAACCTCCAGTAACACGGCCTCCCATGCCAGTGATCCTGTTCAAGCGGGCAGACCCCCCAGACTTGATCTTAGCCTCTCGACGCTCCTTGCGCAGGCGCGCCTGTTCAGCAGCTCGCTGAGCCGCAGCATCACTAGAGGTAGTCGTAACATCCGCCATGATTTATCCCACAGCTGCTGGCTATTTTTTTTGGCTAGAGTTGCGGTAGTTTTGAAGGTACTAAAAAGTTGCAAGCATGTGGTGGTGGGTTGGGAATTTGGGGCCACTTGGATGGTGGTGGTTCGTTCGTGGGGTTGAACGACGTTGGCGGAAACATAAAGCTAGCGCCACTTAACACGTCACAAGGGTAGAATGACCCAGCGGACCCTCCCACTTCTAGAAGCTTTGAGAACGAAAACACCACCTGGGCAATAATACGCGTGAAGCTTCGGTAATGTGCACCAGACGGAATAACCTCAAGTTGTGAAGAAATTTATATGATGAAGTTCTCTTAAGAAAGTCACTTAGATGACCGAAACTACCTATCAAAAGAGTATTTTCGGTGTTCATCACATCTGTCAGTTAATCACTTGTCGCATCCTCTATCGGGAGCATTATCATCAACCTTAGTAAGCCATCGCTCTACCTCATCATAATTGTGGTAACTTCTCTGGTGGCCTAAAAGAACTGTTCGAGTCAGGGTAATTTTTACTCAATGGGATCTTATAGTCAAGACTGAAACATATCTGTTAGCTCTAGATATAATTGTTAAGAATAGCAAATGATGACGAGCTAGAACATCTCGTGCGTTTACGTCTAAACCGGCGTCGATGTCGAGGCACAAGCCAATAGACTAGGATAAAAGGAAATTTCTCGTCAACATGAACAAAGAGGATTTCGCCTCTAAATTGTGTGTCCATGTAATATTCCCTAAATGATCTATATGGCAACTAGATATTGCGATCTCTGGGTCAAATTTGTTTCACACCCATAAATATTTATATCTTGGCCTAACATCTCCAGCCTCCTTTATAATGGGTTGCTTGTCGGCCTGTCGGTGGCGGTTGAACGTCCTGCCCATAAAAGAATGCTGAAATATATTGCGAAGTATCTTGGTCTCTTCGCTTGGATTACTAGACGCTTCTGTCGCTTCCAGGAAGTGTAGTGCGACAGACATTGGGAAAAGTGAGGCGCCGCTATGTATGACGCGGGAGGATGGCGCAAAGAATAAGTGGATGCAATGCGCTATCTTTTTGACATAGATCGTCAGGCCATTATACATAACGTCCCAATCGGATTCGGATTCGGATGATGAGATATCCTCTGCTCCTAGAAACGGATATGTTGTCGTGTCCGCCTTCGAGACACTACTCGGCGTCGTTGACCAGCCATCGAGCTTGGAAGCAAAGGCGCTGACAGAATATAGTAGTAGACAGGTAGCCCAGTAGAAACAGCTCATTCCAAGAAGCGAAAAATCAGCGTTAGTCGTGGGAAGAGGCAAAGGCAATTCCGCAATTGTGTAATCATATGTAGATAGATCAATCTGGGACTTCCAGTCACTTAGAGAAGCTTCGGCATCTAGACAGCGTGTTAAAAGTTGTACCTGAAGCTTCTTTGCATAGTCAGAAGGAGAGGCGTGGATAGTATCAATCTGCACCAGAAGATCAGCCACTTCCTCAATAGTGTCCATCAGCTTCATATGCATCGACTTTTCTTTCACGGCCCAAGGAATCGTTTTCCATTCAGGGCTGCTGAAAGGGGAAGGCCAGCGCTTCTTGATAGATACCAAGGCCTACAAATATACAGTTAGTATTCGAGAAACTAAAGCATCACAACAAAGCTAGCGTTGCAGCGTACCGTAGTTGTACGAATGTCAACAAATAGTTGGTGGCCGATTCCCGTCTTGCAAGACTCGGAGCCCCTAGCAAGAAGAAGGGCTACTTGTCCATCTATATGGCCCTTCCATCCAGAATGTTCAAATTTTACTCCAGGGCCAAAGAGAATCTGCCAAGAGAAAGGGATATTAGAATCAACAGGCGCTTTCATGCAGGGGAAGCATACCTCGTATAATGCCATGAGACGCGCCGCGACCAACAAACCGTCACTTTTCGCTCGTTCCGGCTGTCGGATGGCTTTGACCATTTCCCGTATTGACCAGTTGTATACCTGAAAGCCCTTGGAATACAGCTGTGCATCTTTTCTGGACTGCCCAAGCATTGATGCAGCCGTAGCAATAGCTACGTAGCGGACAGCAATCTCCGAGTTATAGAATGTTGGAATGACTTTTATCCAGCCAATGGCGGGTAAATCCAACGAGTCCAATGAGGCATCGCGACCACTCGGTGTCATGACATCCCAGAAGAATCCAAGATATAACTGCTCCCTAGCAGATCTCACCAAATTATCTGACAGGGCAATGCGTTCGTTGCTCTCCTTTTTTCTTTCATAGCGTACAAACCAGGGCCGATCAGCGGATGCTTGTTGAAGCTGAGAAGGGGAAGTAGACGATTGCTCTGACGAACCGGCCGCACCGGTGTGAAGCCAAATGAGATCCTTTCCGTATCCTTCGCAAGCCAACCCTGCGCGGCTACAGCGAAGACAAGACGGCTCCTGCTTGTCGCACTAACATATTGTCATTACTCAGGTATTGATAAGTAATTGTATAATGCATCGTATGCTTACTCCTTTCTTTCTCTTTCGACAAGTAATGCAACCTTTGGATCGTCCAGGAACACCGACCATATTGTGTGTTGCAAAGCGGTCACTGTAAAGGTACACAAATTCGGCGTTGCTGATATGAGTGCTGTTGAGTGAGGAATAATAGTTGATCTCAACCACTCATGTGAGAATGGAATCTCATGGCCACCAAGCTCGACAGCCGTCTTAGGGTATTCTTACCAGTCCCCAAAATTGAGCCCCTCCTTTGACAGAGAGGTCTGATAGTTTTATAAGGAGGGTGATCGTATCTCACTCTATTTGACGCGCCACGGAATTCCCCACATTGAGGCTATGTCCACCTCCATGCAGCCTCTTTAAGATTCCGATGGACAAACGGAATTGGGGGAGAACAGCCGGCATTGGATGTTTCCATAAGCTAATCAGTTCACAAGTGGACAACTCGAGGATTTTTCTTTTAGTGAATCCCTGGGTGTAGAAGACGGATGGTGCATAAGGTCGTAAGCTTAAGTCTGCATCGGTAAAGACGACATGGATATGTAATTCATAAAAATAAGGCAAATGAGGAAATTGAAGTAATATGATTAATTATTGTACTATTTAGCAAGCTTTATAATAACACGTAACATTTTGAAATATTGTGAATCCTTAACTTAGTTGACAGAATGATTTCCGCCGCGTAGCTGCAAACCATAAGGAAATGGCTACGTGTCGTCACGTGCCAGGCCTACTGCCACTCAGCGCACCCAAAAGCACAGACGCCCCCCTACCAGCTTGGGCAGGGAGGGAGGAGCTCAGGAGACCGACCGACTAACAAAGGCCTGCAATCTGGCATCATACTAAGCTGGCTTCAAGTTTCGAACCAGGTGTTCAACCTTCAACTTTCAACTTTTGATGCTTTCTTGTCGGCCAACTCTGGGAGCTGCGTAACTCTCAGTTACCAATGTCAAATTGAGGCCGCTGATTACGCATCAATATCATTTATATCTAATTTCAATCATTCAAGCACTGTCCCGCCGTTGTTCCTCCCACCTTTGAATCCAACACCAATACCCCCGCCATCATGGTGCGCTTACGAGACATACCCAGGACAGCGACCTTTGCCTGGTCGCCTGGTCCAGGAAAGCCTTTGGTCGTCACAGGCACTCGAGCTGGTGCTGTGGACGCCGACTTTTCTGACGAGAGCAAGTTGGAAGTCTGGGATTTATCACTCGACAACCAAGATCAAGGCATTGAGCTGCAACCCCTCGTCAGCATTAGCACAGAGTCAAGGTATGGCAGCATGGATTGGACTAGCATTCTATGCTCACTAGCTGACCCCTTCACAGATTCTACGACATTGCTTGGGGACCTCCCACCGATAACCACCCAAAGGGCATAATTGCCGGAGCTTTGGAGAATGGCACCCTCGAGTTATGGGACGCAGAGAAGCTCGAGTCTGGGGCCTCGGATGCCTCCATCTCACAAACGACGAAACACACCGGCGCAATCAAGACCTTACAGTTCAACCCCTTGAAGCCCCACATTTTGGCTACTGCCGGAACCAAGGGCGAACTCTTCGTCTACGATGTCAACGATATCGAAAACCCCTTCCGACTCGGCAATGCGGCTGCCCGCTCCGACGATATTGATTGCCTGGCATGGAATCGAAAGGTCTCTCATATTTTGGCTACTGGAGGGCCTGGTGGATTCGTCACAGTGTGGGACTTGAAGACCAAGAAGGCATCTTTGACCCTCAACAACAGTCGCAAGGCCGTCAGTGCTATTGCGTGGGACCCCAACAACTCAACCAAGCTTCTCACTGCTACCCCTGACGACAATGCGCCCGTCATCCTCCTTTGGGATCTGCGCAACTCCAATGCGCCCGAAAAGTCCCTTGAAGGCCACGAGGGTGGTGTTCTGTCACTGTCGTGGTGTCAACAAGATAGCGACCTCTTGCTGTCCTCTGGCAAGGACAATCGAACCATTGTATGGAATCCCCAGACCGGAGAAAAATATGGAGAATTTCCCCAGGTGACCAATTGGACATTCTTAACACGTTTCAACCCTCACAACCCCAACCTCTCGGCTACTGCCAGCTTCGACGGCAAGATCAGTATTCAGACACTGCAAAACACCAACCCTGACACATCCCAGACTGCCGCTGAGAAAAATCTTGACGATGAAGAATTCTTCCGCGCCGCTCAGACACAGCCTCAGGGAGCTTCATGGTCCTTGGGCAAAGCACCAAACTGGTTCGAACGACCCATTGGTGCGTCTTTCGGTTTCGGTGGAAAGCTTGTCATTTTCAAGGCTTCTCCGGCTCAGGCTGGTCAAAAACGGTCTTCAAAGGTAGAAATTTCTCAGTTCTCAGCTGATTCCGATGTCTCATCTTCCATCAAGAAGTTCCAAGAGGATCTTACCGCTGGAAACGTGACTGCGCTTTGCGAGGAGCGGAGGGAGCAGGCCAAGACTGATGAGGAGAAGGCGGACTGGAAGGTTATGGAGACTCTGGTCGGAGACAACTCTCGCTCAAAGATTGTCGAGCACTTGGGCTTCAAAGAAGAGGAACTCCTCAACGGTTCTTCCGAGGAGACCGTAGAGGGCGAGGAGAAGGAGAACGCTGCCGAAGAGGAAGGTGAAACAAAGGACAAATCAAAGAGGTTGTCGAATTTCTTCGGCGATGGCGAGGGTGACGGCGAAGGCGATGATTTCCTTTCCGGCTTGGCTGCAAACAAGGGTGCCAAGACTGACAAGCCCTTCCACCTCTTCAGCGACAGCGATACTTCTATTGAGAAGGAGGTGACCAAAGCGTTGATGCTAGGTAACTTTGCCAGGGCAACAGACATTTGTCTGAAGGAGGATTGCATTGCTGATGCATTCTTGATCGCCAACTGCGGTGGCCAAGAGCTGGTTGACAAGGTTCAGTCTGCCTATCTCGCTCGAAAGGATGGGGTACCGAGCTACATGCGTCTTCTTGGCTCTGTCATTGCCAAAAATCTCTGGGATATTGTCTACAACGCGGATTTGGAGAACTGGAAGGAATCCATGGCTATTGTCTGCACCTTCTCTAATCCTACTGAATTTCCAGACCTTTGCGAAGCTTTGGGTGACCGCATTCACGAGCAAGGTCTGAGGAAGGACGCCTCATTCTGCTATCTGGTCGGCTCGAAGCTGGAGAAGGTTGTCTCTATCTGGGTAGATGAACTATCTGAAGCTGAAAAGGAGAGCATAGAGCAGGCATCAGAAGGTTCTTCATTCTCGGTGCATGCCAAAACTCTGCAGGCCTTCATTGAGAAAGTAACCATCTTCCGCCAAGTCACCAAGTTCCAGGATAAGGAATTGAGCCAGGATTCGGACTGGAAGTTGGCAACTCTTTATGACAAGTACACCGAATACGCAGACATCCTCGCTGGACAAGGTCTTTTGGATGTTGCTCAGAAGTACCTTGATCTGCTGCCATCTAAATATCCCGCCGCGGAGCTTTCTAGAAGTCGTGTCAAGCTGGCAACCCAAAAGAAGCCTGCCGCAGTGGCTCAAGCTACAACTCGCCAGCAGCCAAAGACAAGCACGCCATCAAGGGTCCAACCCTCTCTAGGATATCAGCCTCCTCAGCCTGCACCTATCCCAGCGCCTTCAAATATTTACGGTGGAATTAGCCAAGCTCCCATCACAGCACCTTCGCCGCAACAGTATGTACCACCTGTTAACCCATATCAACCTCAGGCGTATCAGCCACCAAGCCAGTACGTAGCACCAGCACCGCCACCCATTGGTGGTCCCCCTTTTGGTGGTCCACCAAGAACCACAACCCCGTCAGTCGCTCCCCCATCCAAGGCTAAGAACATGGAGAACTGGAACGATGTCCCCTTGGTCACTAAGGCTGTTCCACGACGGTCGACTCCCAGCGCGGCACCAATCAGTTCCCCATTCACCGGCCAAAGTCCATCCGCGCCACCTACAGCCGGTCCCTACGGACAGGGTGCGAGAGCTAGCCCTCCTCCTCCTCCTCCCAAGGGATCAGCTCCTCCCCGTGTTCAGTCTCCGCTAGCTGGACCACCACAATTCACTCAGGGACCACCTAGGCCCTCTTCGACAGCTAATCAGTATGCTCCACCCCCTCCACAAGTCGGAGCGATTCCATCCCATATTCCTGCGGCGCCACGAACAGCATCACCTTACAATGCGCCGCCTGCTGGACCTCCATCTTCAAACAGGTACGCCCCGGCTCCAGCGGCTCAGCAACAACCCGGCCAGCTTCCAGGCGCCTCATTCCCGCCATCTTCTGGCCTAGCTAGCCGACCACCACCCGCGAATCCGTATGCGCCGCCAGCTCAACAACCTGTAGCCCATAACCAATACGCGCCATCGCCATATGCACCGGCTACATCTCAACCAACAGGCCCTCTCCAGGCCCCGCCGACAGGACCACCACCAACCGGCCCTCCGCCCATGGGCCGACCCGGTCTGTCAGCTGCTACCCCTACCCCACCTCCTCCAAGGGCATCAGGGGTACCCCCAAAGGCAAAGCATCCTGCTGGTGATCGGTCCCATATCCCACCTAATGCTCAACGACTGGTAGATATTCTGATACAGGATATGCAACGCGTAGCATCAAAGGCGCCGGCGGCATATGCAGCCCAGGTGAAGGACACTGATAAGCGATTGAATCTTCTGTTCGACCATTTGAACAACGAAGAGCTTGTTCTGCCCCCGACCATCGACCAGCTCTCGCAGTTGGCAGAGGCTCTTCTATCGAGGGATTACGAAGCAGCACATAAGTTGCAAGTAGAAATTCAGCGGGACAAGACTGAAGAATGCGGCAACTGGATGGTATGTTACCGAACCCCCTTTTCACTCATTTCAAGCTACATACTAATGAACTACAGGTTGGAGTGAAGCGACTCGTTAGCATGAGCAAGGCCACACCCTAGTGGCAAGGTAATATTTCTGGAATTGTATATGGAGACAGAGTTATGATGTGTAAAACGCCGCTCGGATGCGGAATGAGATCGATGAATCGTATGAGACATTGATGAAAGAGTTGTAGGGTATCTTGAGTTAGACAACAAAAGTATTGATGAGTATCACTTCTTAGTGGCCATCTATGGGGTGTTATCATTTTGGTTCTAGATGAAATTACACTATGTGACACTTTACTTGGGATTCTCGAGCTCGAATGAAGTTGGTTGAATTTGACATTGGTACTAATACAAGCCTGTTATATGAGATGAGTGGAGATCACACAGATATATCTGGTAAGGGGTAGTTGTCCTTAGTTGAAATAGCCTTTCAGACCCAAACCAATAGTTGCCCAGATAGCAGTACCAACGGTAAAGGCTACCACCCTAGGAACAATACCATTAGGGAAGGTGTTGAGGGAATGATGGGATAGACTTACTCTGTCCATCTCTTTCTAATCCAGACGAGATAGATGTCCACTACGCAAATCGCCATGGAACTGAGGATCACTGTCCCCATGGCATCCGTCTGCCCCGCATGGTATAGGCCAAACAGCGCTGCGGCAATAGTTAGGTCGCGAGAGCCGACGAGGGCGGCTACGCCTGTCATACTGGTCTTGCCAGGCTTGCTGGACCAAGATTGGAGGCCGAAGAGTTCGCCAGTGCGATTGGGTGCGATGATGGCGTACGTGCCTAGGACAGCGAAGCCGGCTGCTGTGCCGAGGCCGAGGGTGTTCCAGGTCGATGGAGAGACGAAGGACATGTTGATGAATTCCTGGATATTTTGGGTCAAATACGCTTTCTAGATATTTCGTAAAATGCCAACTAGATTATCTTGAAAGTTTTGGATGCAAGTTGTTTGGTGTTCTGTACAACTGGATACTGTATAGCTGAGATGGACGCTAATATCGGGCAATTGTTGATTCCGTCGGTCCGTCATACATACGCACTTCGTAATTCGTATTATTCTAAGTCATTCCATCTTTCCACTCTTAGTCCATTCTACCTCTGCGATGGCTAGCTAGTTTGTTGATCAGAGAGCACGAACTTGGGATTAATGTTGAAGTGTAGGGTAGTAGAAAATGGAATATCCAAGTCAACCAATCAGACTCTGCTCCTCCATTTCCCAAATGCCTCTTCCAATTGAGAGTCTATGAGCACTACCGTTTCATCAGATATAGAAGACATAGAATGAAGCTATTTGCAGGCCATTCTCAAGCCAGGCCATCTCTCAGAGTCAACATCGTCGTTTCTGAGGTCGTTGGTGAGAGGTCGGAGAAACCTCGGTGCAGAAAGAACCAAGGTCTCAAGCTCAGTCCTCAGTGAACCAAGAAGCTTCACTCGCAAACTAAGGGATAAACACACGTCTTCTTTTCATCTCAGGTCAATTTTCAAGAGCTTCAACTCATTTATCTACAAATATTATTTTCATAAATCTGAAAAATGACCGACGCAGCTCGCTGGAAAGCTACCGTGTATGTGGGAGGTCTTGCACCCCTCGTCACAAACACACATGTCTTTGACGCCTTCATCCCCTTTGGAGAAATCGTGGAGGTGCAGCTCCCCAAGTCGGACGCGCCAAACTCTACGGATCCTCACAAGGGTTTCGCCTATGTGGAATATGAAGATAGTGCGGATGCCAAGGAGGCCATCGACAACATGGACCAGTCGGAATTCTTTGGGCGGGTTATCAAGGTGTCACAAGCCAAAGCTCCCAAGAGCGCAGATGAGGGATTGGGGAGCAAGAAGGCTGTCTGGGAACAGGTAAACATGGCTCATGCTCCTTATACGAGGATTTATTTCTAACTTTTGCTTTATAGGAGACTTGGCTGGCTGAACATGCCGCGGAGGAGCAAGGTGCAGAGGACAGGGCCCTTCAACAAGAAGCTCCTGATCCTATGCAGGGATTAGAGGGATTGGATGTCGCTGGACCTAAACTGGAGTGAGAGGGACGGACGAAACTTGTATACTTTAATTTCGTTACATGTGCATAGCGACGGTGTTATGGGAACAGAATAGTGTCATGATTACGTCTATAATGGAACATTGCGCACAAGTGAAATGAGTAGTCAAACAAGCCATGTTTTTTTCCATTCGGCATGCCGCCCTATGCGTATCGACATATACAGTGTTCAACCTTCCTCCTCTCCCTCCTGCCGCCGCGGCACTCCATGATGACAAAGTAAAGTAATAATTCGGCATGGATTGCCCGCTTATCCAGCTTCCGATGATGGCTTTAGTGCTCCCCCCGTGGGAGCCTTCCTGCTCGGCGCGGTGAGCGGCACCCTGTCTGGACAGCCGGAGGTTCTTGTCGACGATGAACTTGCGGGCGCTGGAGTAGCCGGCGGCGAAGAGGGCGAAGCCAACGACGATAGCTGGGGGAGAATTTCTGGTTAGAAAAGACGTAATGATTTTTATTTTTCGAGATGGGGTTTCATCTGTAATTCGTACCAAGAGGGAACAGCTCAGGAGGGATCTGCTTGAGCTTGCGCAATCGCTGGGAGATGGTGTGGCCTTGAAGAAGATTGCATGTGTCAATATAGATCTCGTCATGGATTTTCTTTCGCAGCTTATCGAAGAGCTCGGTGGGTGCCAATGGGTTGGCGAATGCGTCACATACCGGCCTGGTCCTCCTTCTATATCCAACCGAGGTGTTAGCAAGTCTTCGACTCTCTCTCTCTCTCTCTCCTCACCCTTCCAAAGGCTTCAACGTACGGGAACTGGTCGCATCATGCGAGCCGTGGGACGGAACATTCTGAGAGCAGCGGTGGAACGCATTGTGACGAGCGGAGTGGAGAGTGTCGAAGCGGAATGCTTGTTGAATTGGGGTTGTTGTATATGGAAAAATGTCGCCTTTCCGTCAGAGAGAGTGTTTCTAACGCTTAGTGGGCTCATTTGGCATTTGGAGGTCTCTGCGAGTAATAGCCCCACCTTTAGACACAGTCAGCCCTTTTGATTGGCTACTTCGGCCTCAGGCACACATTTCAATCCGGAACATCTGATTCGAAGCCGCCCAGCCGTTCGTTTCGGACGCATGATTTCAATCCTCCCCCAATTGCAAACCTCACCCCCGAGCTTCCAATATCGCCCCTGCCGGGACCCTCCGAAAAAGCAACTTCCGCTGAGCGAAAAGACGAGAAATCGCAATTCTTCAAAATGTCCGACGACGAGCTTGTCACCAAGCCCTTCAAGTTTGTCACTGGTATGCCGAGCCCCGGAATAATCCCTCTTTGAAAAACAGAGAACAAAGTGTTGCTGCTTTTTGCAGTTGCATTTGACCCGAGGCTAACTGAATTGAACAGCTGGTAAGACGACCGACCACCTCCTCCCCCACGACGATTCGATACCGATCCAATTGCTCCCAACAGGCAAAGAAAAACTTTGCGACGGAAATGGCTAATCTCCAAGCTGCGCAGGCACTGATGCCCGCTTCCCCAACGTGAACCAGACCAAGCACTGCTGGCAAAACTACGTCGACTACCACAAGTGCATCACCGCCAGAGGAGAGGACTTTGCCCCCTGCAAGCAGGTACGAAATTTGCCGGGGAAAGGAAGGATGTACGGGAGGGATCATTGAATGCTGAGATGTTGTTATAGTTCTGGCACGCCTACCGATCACTCTGCCCCTCAGGATGGTACTCGCGATGGGATGACCAGCGAGGTATATTGCCCTGTCATTCCGAAGAAATATGCCTGGAAACTAACTATCACGCAGAGGGTGGAAACTTCCCTGTCAAGTTGGACTAAATCATGCATTGGGGACTATACGGGCTGATAGAAGGGTGGGATTGAGCAGCCAAGCTGCATCTGTATGTACGCCTTGCGAAAGCTCGGTAGACAATCCACAAGGAGCTGAGCGTCAGACAATTTTTTCACATTGGACATGCATGAAGTGAACCAATGACGTATCTTTTGCGATTTGCATTGAAGTATTGGTATCATGTAAAACAGACATTCGTCGCTGCTATGCTGTAAATCTCAGAATCTCAAACGCCATCTCCGTCCCTTGTAATAATACATGTCGCCAATGTTATAACCAATTTGAATGATATGCCCCTTTCTGTGATTATGTTCACTTCTTATCTTCATCCTCTTCATCAGAACTCATAAACTCATCATCCTCATCGAAACCAAAGAAGGCTTTGGGCTTGGCCTTTTCTGACTTTGCAGCTTCTGCGGGGGAGGTGATTCCGTTGAAGTCTCGGAATCCTCGGCATCGCTGGCAGAACCGCTGTTGCTGTTACTTTGCGCCGTCGCGTTGGATTCAAGAGAGGTGCTGAGGTTGTCCTTGTAGTTTCCTGACTTCATGGCAGCCAGCACCGCGAGTCGCGTGCGCTCATTGCTTTCTTCCTTGTCCTCGACCCATTTTCCATCAAGTTTGCCTTTGCCACCGGACTTGATCTCAGCTTCTCTGCGCTCCGCCAATTCGACAATCTCCTCCCATCTCTCGCGTCGCCTCTCTTTTTCCTTCTTCTCCATCTCAGGCTTGATGGCGAGATACTCGGCCAGCGCCTTGGCTTCATTTACAGTGCGGAGTCGTCGCCCATCAAGGTTGCGGCTGGAGCCGTTGTCGTCCTTTTGCTTCTTTCGCGACGACATGCGACCACCGGCGGCTCGGAGCTGGGAGCCGAAACCACCCTTACCACCACATAGCGGAAGACCAAGTCGGAGTGACAGGAAGTCATCCTCAGTTGTAGATAGATATTTAGAAATGGGCGCCTCGGAGATTTCAGGGAGTTGACGATTTGAGAGTGTTGTCAGGATGAGCCTAGACTCGGCGGCTTTAGCGGGTAGTCTCTCATCGAGTTCGTCGCGAAATTCTGAGATGGTTGTAGATGGAGGGACTCGCAAGACGAGTGTCGGTGGCAGACCGAGACCACCAAAGGTGGAAACGAAGACGTTGAGAACTGGAGACATCTTGATGCGATGAATTGATAATGTTTGAACGAGTATGATTGCGTCGCAGGCGGTGAAATAGACGTGTCTGATTTGATGGATTGACGAGATTCTGTAGTGGATTGATTGTCTGCAAGCGTTTGCCGGAAGAAAAAGATGCGCTTCCTGTGGGTGATGGGGGACGAGTTGATTATATACCCTCCAGGCAAACGAAGGTTTGAAGTCCGATCCCTTTGACTTTGCAGGAAACTTCGTCATGCAAGGTTGAGGCTTACCTGCGCCACATGGGAGGCTAGCGCATCTTATCATCCCTATCATCACGTGAGTTCAGCCACAACGCACAACATTGAGCCACCCCACCTCGCTAGGTTGGAATTTCTTGTAGGGCTTCCGCCCACAAAAGTTATCCATTTCGAGACTTGGTACGCCCGTCCGAAAATCTGCCAACTTCCAACATCGACCCGAGCAAGCCAAACCGCCACGATGTTGATTCCCAAGGCCGACCGCAAGAAGATTCACGAGGTATTTTGACGATCGAACGGGAGAATGGCGAGGAAACGAAAGTTTCGCTGACGTTGAATTTTGAACAGTACCTCTTCCGCGAGGGCGTCCTCGTCGCGCAGAAGGACTACAACCTCCCCAAGCACCCCGATATTGACACCAAGAACCTCTTCGTCATCAAAGCTGCCCAGTCCCTCACCTCTCGCGGCTATGTCAAGACTCAGTTCTCTTGGCAATACTACTACTACACCCTGACCCCCGAGGGTCTGGACTACCTCCGTGAATGGCTTCACCTGCCCGCCGAGATCGTTCCTGCTACCCACATCAAGCAGCAGCGATCGCACGCTCCTCCCCGTGGCATGCTCGGCGAGGGTGAGCGTGAGCGTCGGCCATTCGGCGGCCGTGGACGTGGTGGCGATCGTGGCGACCGTGAGGGTGGATACCGAAGGAGAGAGGCTGGCGGCGAGGGTAAGGAGACCGGTGGTGCTCCTAGCGAGTTTGCTCCTCAATTGTGAGAATTCCCCTTTTTTTTCCTCTCTGGAAACTGTCCTTGGGTATCAAACAACCAGCTAACCTGTGATTTTCAACAGCCGTGGTGGTTTCGGCCGTGGCCGTGGTGCTGCTCCTCCCTCCTAAGCGAATCCTGTCTCTTTTAGGTTAAACAAATCTTTATGATGCATGGCGCAAAAAAATACAACGGCATGTACTCTAAAAAAATGGGGGACAAAAATCCTCACCATGAGTCCACTCGTGAGACCTGGGAAAGTGAGGGGATTAGGTGGGAGTTTTTGGAGGGTTAGATCCTCGGAAATCATTTGCATCGGGGTCAATGTTTGCCATTAACGGGATCTTTTCTTGTGCCTTCACATGAGACTTGCCCGCCGTGAGCATTGAATGAGCTTTGTGAAAGTGAAATGTGCGGCATTGAGATCTTGGTGGCCGTGTTGAGCGTATGGCAAAACTCTGGGGGATTCTATCGTAGATGTAGCTTGAAAGGCAATTCAAACAGGCGTCAAGTTGTCAATTCCTTGAACTCCATTGAAAAGTTAATGTTACGACCATGCGTGTCTATTTAGAATAGCTTGTAAGCTTTGGAGCTTCCCCAGATTGCTCGAAGCTTCATATGCATGTTGTAATTAGCTTTCCTAGACTCAATTGCTCATGCTTGACTACCGAGGCAATGGGCAGTGATCCGGCTGTTTAAAGCCTATAAGATTAATGTGCACCCAAGACTTTAATTCTCTTATTCCCAAGAGGGCACTTCATCATTTGATCTTAATCAAGGAATACTTTATGCTGGAAGTTCAGGGTAGTCACGAACACAAACTATCGATGCAACTCGCCACCATTTGGTTCATTCGCCAAGATTCAACAACAGTAGGTTAGTCTTTCGGTGAAAACAGCTTATGGAAAGGGCCCCATGATTCGAGGACTGCATGTACCGAATCAGTGGATGACCTGATAATCTATCGAATTATACGCATTTTGTCCTTGATTATCACCCCGTTGATACGATTTGAAGTTTGTGATGTTGAGCACGGGTTCTGCCCTACGTTGATGGATCCAATGGAAGAGTGGGTTTTGTCTTGTCTCCTCTATCATTCCCTGAAGTTACGGATGTTTGATGCGCGATGACGACTGAGAATCTCAGGTATGGCTTGGGCTGCTCATTAATTGAAGCTCCCAAAGCTCGATCAAATAAGACGTTCCCCGCGACGTGATCAGTCTGTGTCCCGTATGACACCTTAACTTGATGTCTAGTTGATTATTCTTGTTCTAAAATGTTGCCATGCTATACCATATATACCTAATTAATGATGGCTCTTGCATACGCTACATGTGCCAGTCCTTCTAGCTGCGTCGCAGAGGTCTCTTCAAGCTATTTTGGGAAAATTTATAATATGAGGGGTGAAGCATGGTGCGCCCACACGAGCCATCGAGCAGGGATCCTGATAGGCTCGTCAGATTGCATGGAGCCCGACTGGGGCCGTCTCTCGGAGAGGACAAAAGAGACGGGTTCGGGTTCGGCTTGAGAAAACCCCTCCAGATGTTCACTACCGATGAACATTTCCCGAAGAGTTTCACAAGAGGAGGAAGAGGGGCAACCAGTCTTCATCAAAGCGGCGAGTAATTATCTGTTCCCAGTTTCAACCTTTCCCGGCTGATGTATTTCTAAGTACTATTTTTCTTTCTAGAAACCATGCATCATTATAAAGCTCTAAGTCGTTGGCTTCATCTTGTTTGTGCATGTTTGTTGATGGGTGACAATTATTGGCGGGGTCAGGATGCGCGGATGTGAGTCGCAATTGGAATAGTCAGGTACTTCATTTGTGTCGAGCCCGCCAACCGCCCCAACAGTAACCCTACTCAAAACTCTAGAAAAGAAGGGCATTGAACTGAGCAACCTGTTTTATGCTAAAGATTTATTGATGAATGGCTTCTTAAACCGATTTGTAGAGTATCGCATGGCCATCGTAGGCACTGGCTGTAAGGTGTTGATGTGAGCAGTGAAACATTCGAGCTAGACTCCATAAACCACTAAGCTGATGCAATGCCGTCCGATAGTTCAATTCACGGAGAGCGATAGAGATTTGCCATGGATCCTTTAGTTAGGCATGTGCGTGTGAAAGACAAATTCAGCTCTGTGTTGCTGTGACGGCTTGATGAGGGAGTGACAGGCGTGCATATAGAACTCGGAGAGTCGGTGGGTGAATACATTCGTTTTTTTGGATGGTTGGCATTTGAACCGATCTCTCCCATCGTAAACTTGATTGCTAAGCCATCTTTACATTTCTTTGTACCGCGGTTGTTATGTACCGCTCATGGGACGATTCTGCCTTTGTGGTTGTTGAATGGTCTGACTTTGTTGTTTGACTCAGTTGGCCCGCGACTACCCTGTGTCACACTCCAACAAAAATATCGCAAAGGCCCGGGGGTCTTGCCTTGGAAAACCAAGAAAAAAGCGGGAAAAATCACTGATGAAGACGGTCAAGGCACGTATGAAGAGGAGGGGATTATGTACTTCCCCACACCCCTTTCATCATCGAGATTCCCACCATGTTGTATAAAAAGTTAGCACCGAAGCACCTCTTTAAGAGCTCAGTAGATAACATATCAGATATAGTAGGATAGCAGAGATGATATCAGGATAGGCAAGTCTGCTGCTTCGATGGCCAACGAGAGATCCGGAGGGCGGTGGCGTGACACTGCGGTTAGGTAGTGACCGGTATAAGAAGGAACTAGAGGCGGAGAGGGCTATCTTGCCTTTGACAGCGGGTTCATGGGCATATTGGTACTTTTGTGCTTTGAAGACATAGACAATGGGCAGGCCTGGGCCAGGCCAGGGGATATTCATTAAAGATACTTGTTATAATAAGAGGCATGCTCTCTAATAGACTACTACAACTATTTCTTCGGGGAGAAACTAGCTAAGATCTAGATAAAAGAGGTTGGCAGTAGAGGTGATTAGGAACTATGCACAGATCCGTTCAAAAAGGGACCACAGCGCCTTATCGCTGCCACTATTGAGATTGGAGAAGAGATGCAGTCTAATGGGTCAGATCAGAGGCCCATCCCTAAGAAACGCGAGCCCACAGACACCAAGCTGGCGGTACATGTATTTGAGATTAAGCCTATGGTGGGTGTAGTCCATAATTACACAATCCAATCCAAAAAATGACCATGCTGTACGTATGCTACTGAAGCATACGAGCAACCTTTCTCCAGCTGATCGGATTAAGGATCCGATTACTGATTAGATATTAACCATGACATCAAACGAGTTGTAGACGCTTACCAAATTCATTATACCCGTATGGGCAGTGCCCTTCTTTGCAACCTTCGCACAGGCTGCTGTGATGTGGACGACGGTTGTCCTGATGCGGAGGTCGATAAGGCGCGCTAACCGATATCCCAGACCATCTCTTTAAACGAAATGCCACCCTCTCGGCATATGAGCTATCCAGAATCGGTTTACTGAGAGAATTGCATTCTTTGCACCTTTGATAATACACCCTTGCGTTATATTTCATGCCCCGGTATTTTCGTATCGTAATCGGAACCTTTTTGCTCGACCACCCGTGGGAACTACAATCGGCTTTGTGGCAGATAAATCGGCCCATAATGTTGGTATCGTAGTCCTTTTCGCAGTTCTGATCAGTGTCATCATGGTAGAACTGGAAATCCAGATTTTCTTCTGCAATCAGGTCCAAGACTTGGCTGTGCAAATCTGGGTACATGGACCATCGTTTATCGGATTTTGGTTTGCGACGCGTCATGGTGTTGAAGTACTGCAGCAGTCCTAGTCGAGCTCCACGTTGAGGAAAGCAAACGGACCAAGTTACTGAAGCGGCCTGACGAGGGAACCTGCCTCGTATCATTGTGAGTGTCAAAAGCCGATTACGGTGTTCTGAAGAAAGAACAGTTTCTGTTCAACGATCATCTTGCTCTAGAATGCAGAACCGAGCTGCTGCGGGAGGCCTACCCACGAGCGGGGAAACGTCACCAGATGTCATCATGATCAGATTGAGGTTCTCCAAAAAGGAGAAAAGTCAGGTCATTGGATCCCTAAAGCCCTGATGGAGTGACCTATAACATTAAAGTCTTTTCTCGCCCAGATTATTTGAAGCATGTCAGCTATAGATTTGCCAAATGTAGAAACACAATTATATCAAGAGTATCTTAATCTAGAAGAGGGTGATCTCATAGCTTTGCCGCTTAAGTGAATGATCATGAGAATGGATCTCTGTGAGACAAGTAAAATCCCCACGATGCTTCTTACTTTGCGCAGCTTGCGTCAGTCATATGACTTCTCTGGGTTAACTAGCCCTTATATAGGAAATTTCTTACCAACCTACGCAAAGAACAATAGAGAGAGATGAATCTTAACTACTTTCTGCCGAAGATGTCACGTGGGTACGTATCTTCCCCTCATCACATGGCTATATAATGGTCGGGCCATGACAATCTTCGATCAGGTGGTGGCAATATCGCTTCATCAATCTTTAATCAAGCCTAACCAAGCATCAGTACTTTATAGCAAGCCCAAAATATCAGCTTCTATCGCTGGAATTGTGAATCTACTGGTTCCAACTCTCTATGTTATTATGGCATCTCATAGATCGGGTTCCATCCCATTTCCAAACGACTCAACTCCTACAGTATCGAGCAATAGCGACACACAGTATACTCCTTTAACGACGGCACCAACTGCTGCGAGCGAAGTGTGGGATGGGCGCGTGTACTCTGTTCCCTGGCCGGAAAGTACATATAACATCATCGATACGGCTTCTGGCCGTGTTATTGGGCTAGATAAAAACAACTATCTGCAATTGGACGATATTAAAGAGGACATAGGCTCTCTGCATAAGTGGCTTTGTGTTGAGAAAGGTGGATACTTTGGCTTCTTGAATGTGTCAACGGGGAAGTATATGGGTCACGACAACCACGGGTCTATGTGCGCGGTAGCGAGCCGCCAGGCTGGTTGGGAGCTCATGATGCCGAGGAAGCGCCCGGATGGTGGTTACGACTTGTTAGTGCCAGGCAGGCAGGAAACGATGAACAAGCTATGTGTCGCCGAGAATAAGTTGCATATAGTGCTCAGGCAACACGGTATAACTGCCTGGGAATTTGTCAGAATCTAGGCTCTACGGCCTTCGTTGTGAGATTTTTGAGTTCATGGGCCTGTTGGTACTTTTGTGCTTTGGAGGCATAGACAATGGGAAGGTCTGGGTCAGGCTGGGGGATGTTTATCGCACCGAGGAGCAGTTGTTACGCCCATTTGGAGATGGATAAACGGGCAGGGAACCATGAGGTGGCACAAAATCAGGAATCTTGACAGAATTACTTCTCTAGGAAAGTGAGGACCTGGTTCCAGGCCAAGACCGAGAAAAAGAGGACAAAACAGGAAGAGGAGAAGACGAGATGAGGGACCCTGCGCTTGAACAGAGAAGAGCTGGAATAGATATACTACAATAGTTAATCAGTGGCAGAATTCCGCTCCCCAATGATCGTTGCCTTGACCGCAAGTAGATCTAGACGAGCTATCAGCTCTTCTGGTGGATCATGCCAGACTCGAAAGCCAGTCCCAGATCAGCCCTTCATTTGCCCATGCCTACCCTCGGATTGTGGACCTCCTATTCTTGTGCCGCAGACAATGTTAGATTCTGGGAGTTCTTTACACCGGCAAACGTATTGAATATTTTCCCAGTGGTGTCATTAATGGTCGAGCCGCCCATGGTCTGCTGAAACGCCATGCTCGCCAATTCGGCTTGTGTAAGGATGCTCAGACGAAGTACATCATGCATGAGACTCATGAGGCCGTGCTGAGTGACTGCGCGGCGAAGACGTTCTATCATCATACCATGTCAGCTCGTCCCTGCAGTACCCCTAAATGGCTCAATCTGGGCAGAGTAACTTACTCTTCATGACCCTGTCACGTCCCTTGCGTATTTTGATGGTATACGGCTTGAGGCCTCCCTTGGGGTATTCTGTACCCAATCCTATGGGATGACCGAGGCTAATGATGGTGTAATGCAAGCCGCCTTTGTCGGTGCGGAAGTCAAAGTACCTCTCGGGCTCCTGCCTTGAGGCATCTTGTCCCCGGATGTTAGCACAAGAAGACTCTTGCCTGAAGGTATTGGATTGCTTTTACTCACCCTTCTTCGTTGGTGGTACATTCTCTTTGTTCCCATCAGTCGTGTTTTCCCCTTGACTCTCTTGGTCGTTGGTACTCTTTTTGCCATTGACCAAATCCAGCTTAATGCTTTTCGCTTCCACTCCTGCTGCTCTAAGTGTACTTCGCATGCAGTCATCATCCTCTTATTCGTAGCGATAGTAAATTAGCTCCTGAAATGTTTCCATGATAATGCCTTAATCCCCGAAGACATCCTTTTAGTGCTTGACGTACTATAGATCATGATTCCCTCGTGAAATCTGGATTCCCCAGAATAGCGAATGAGGTAAAACGCATCAATGAAGCCAACGAGTCGAATCTTTCCATCCCACCGTTTGCCATCAATGAGAAGATCCCATGGATGGATGTCACTGGAAGCAGACGTTCTTTAGCACGTATCGACTGAAAGGGGGATGATAGCAGGCTGCTTACTAGTCACACTCCACGGCCTTATCGTCAACGGATCGACCGAAGGTCTTGAGAACGCGGTGATAAGATGCCATGACTGGAAAGGTGATTGATGAGATCTATGCTATATGGGTAGATGTGAGAGGAAAAGCGTCAGGTCAAACTGGCGTTTAACACTGGGAGCAATGTATTACACTTATGAACGTGGTTGAGGGTCTCAAATTCTGGCCGGTATTGCTACAGGTATAGACACAAGGGCACTTGGGCACTTCGATGGCCTTTGTACCCCTCACTTAGGTATAAAAATAGTACTTGGGTACTTTATGGACTACTCGCTTGTATGGACTGTGCTAGATATTGAGAGTGAAAAACAAATCATAGGCAGTAAAGTGAGGAGATACCCCGGTCCCGAGAATGAATCGTTGTCCCAATTGATGCCTGAAGGATTCATCCTGTTGTATCTCAGCACCAACTCTGCCGTGATTGGAGACCTTTCTGTCTCGTACTTACGAAACGATGTGGATTATATGCAACAATGTTGTGATAGACATACCCGATTAGACCAATGCCAAAGCGGCCTCGGTGAGTCCAAAGTGACATGTCAATCTCATCCAGAACAGCTGCAACTCATATTCGTTTGTTGAGGGCCATGTCAACCGTTTCCCCTCAATAATGGAATGCGGAGATGAATATCGGCAATCCCAGGAGCCTCATTTCCAGCCTAAGAGGAGTTGATGAGACACGTTGCACCACAATATTTCCTCTCGACAGCCTCGATTTAAGCCTAAGTGGAGTTAATGAAACACGTTGCACTATAAGATTTCTTCTTAGTCTGGCATGCTGCGTTGTCGACAGCCTCATTATTGAAAACCTGCAGATACGAGGTTACTTCGAGGTGTTTGGGCGGGTCATTGCAAAATGAAAAAGGGTACTATAATCTTTCATAGCGAAGACTATTAATTTATGACTTCAATCACCCTTGCTCTAACATAACGAAACAACCACCTCAATTGCCCATCTTTCATTCCCAAGCTTCGGTATCGCAGGCTACAACCTGCCCCCAATCTTGCGATATGACGACCAAATTCTCAGTGATGGACAAGCTTCCCAACATCATGGACATCCCCAACTTTGTGGGCACCCCGCAAAATATTCTCAACATGATGAGTGGGTGGGATGACAGCCAGGAGAAGTTCAGGGCGGCGTTGAATATGTTCTTTGTGCCCACGTTCAGACCCAAGTTTGTCGAACAGGAACACACCAACGGTGCTGTACCCAAATTCGATGATATCGAGTTTGCCGGTGCGTCAAACTCAGAAGAGATTCAACTTCCACGCCGAATGTTTGACCTTGAAACTGGAAATCTTGTCAAACCGACCCCGAGATCAGGGTACTGCATGTTGTCGCACCGGTGGAAAGGCGATGAAGTCACGCTTCAAGACATTCAAGCGGCCAGAGGCGAATACAAAACACGCAAGAGTAAGACCGAGAAGTACAAAGAAGAAAGCGAGGTATGCAAGGAAAAAGCTGAGGAAGAAATCCCCCTAAAGAGGACGAGAAAGAGGAATACGGCAAGAGTGACGTCCAAATCGTCCTGGAGAAGTGCATCCGGGATATTAGAAAACAGGAAGAAGTCATCAACAGTCTAATCACCAAAAAAGGAGTAGAGCACGACATATTCACTCTACTTGAGAAGCGTTTCAAGGCCATTAAATCAGAAAGAGCTAAAGAAGCGGCTAAGAACAAAATGGAAAAAGCGGTCTTGAATGTGAGGTCTAAAACCATGGAGAAAGCGAAATTAGAAACCATGGTGAGGGAGAGATTTCAGACTCACACTCGATTAACGAAGAAGGACATGGCCAAGACAGGAGATATTGGTTTAGACAACACTGCTCGGGAGATCCATGCTACGGAGGAGAGTTCCGCAGCAGGGAAAGTGACGCAGGCCAAAAACCAGCTTAAAGCAGCCGAAGATGAGTATGCGCTATACAAAGCCGAGAGATCTCTCTTCGACACCAAAAGGTCTGAGCTTGGTGCTGAAGTGGATGAGATGGTGCGTCTGTTGCAGAAATGGAAGTCTGCCATCAAAATCCAGCAGTCAGTCCTACGAGCCACTGAGATCTTTGGTCAGAAGCCCTTTGAGGAACACGAAAACCGTTACGTCTGGCTTGATACTTGCTGCATCAACAAGTATGACGCTGACGAATTATCCCAGTCTCTTTCGCTCATGGGAGACTGGTATGCCCAGTCGGATTTCACTCTCGTTCAGTTGGAAGCGAGCAAATCCACAACATCTGAGATTGCATTCGACTACTCTGATATCAGACGCTGGGGCATTGTTAGTGAACACAATGGCTCTGATGTCGACAAATACGACTGGGACTCTCACATCAAGTATGACTGGTTGCAGTTCCAAGAAGAAGAGGCGGATCGACAAAAGCAGGTGCAGCAGAATAGCCCAGAGGAGCTGAGGAAAACAACAGAGCAGAAAAGGAACGAAGAGGAGGAACAAGAAAAACAACAGAAAAGAATACAAGATAGGAAAGAAGAGAAGAATGGTCATGTTCCCACTTTGAATCACTTTGACGAAATCCACGGCAGAGAACCCGAGTGGTCTGAGAGAGGCTGGACCTTACAGGAGCTTGTGATGAGCAAGATGACTTACTATGTCAACTCTGACTGGGAGCCATTAAAACGACCTGTCGAGGATCTCGGCCGCTTCTATCACTTGATTCCCTACATTTGCCTTTACCTTGGTTATGATGACGAAACAGCTGGCGCGGATGAACTTGATGCTAACAAGCTGTGGAAGACGCATAACACCGCTGACTTGTATACATCTTTTTTCAGCTGCAGTCATTCAAACGATCTATGCAGTGGTCAAAACGATGTCTGCAAACATCAAAACAATGTCTATAATGCTATTTTTGAACGCCACAACAAAACATATCCGAAGGAAGATGAGAACAATGCAGAGATGAAGGTAACACGAGCGCTCTTAATGTTGGCAATCCTTGATGCCCTGAAAGTTCGGTTCCCGAAAGAGATGACCAAAGAAACATCAAAAGCTCAGATGGCACAGGCCGTTTACTTTACAGTTAAAGAATTGACACAGGAGGGTAAAAACCCTGTCCTCGACCGTCTCAAGGCTCTTCTCAAGGATGTCCTGCCTAGTCCCGAAGAGGGTGACGATGAGGTAGAATCACATGCTCAATACGTCATTGAATTCATTTTGAGACTTTTGGTGGTAGAAACAAAGGACCTCATAAAGAAAGACAGAAAATTGATTGCTGAGTTTGGCAAGGTGGAGCTTCTGGAGGAATGGTCTCAGGGAACGCAGAGCACTGGATTTGCGACACAGGACGTCATGATCTTATCTCGCCACCGAGAGACGACGGTACCGATTGACCATGTGTATGCCCTCATGGGTATCATGGGAGTTCGTTTCCCCACGTTCCACGCAGAGGGATATGCCAAGGCATTGTCGAGGCTGCTTGATGAGATCATCATAACACATAACGATGTGTCAGTTTTCAACTGGACCGGCTTTGACAAGGGAAGCCCGATCCGAGGACGCTCCATGTATCCTTCGTCACACAAGGCGTACACAAAAGATGTCGAGGACGAGAATCGAAACAGATTCCTTTGGGAAAGCGTAAGCCAAGAGTTGGATGATACGACGAACAGCTATTATGGCGTGACCTCAATGCTCAAAAAGGCCATCGAATGCGTCAAGAAAAAGGAATACAAAGCCGCCCCCATGTCGAGGATCAAGAAGATTCTCCACACTGTCCAGAGCTTCTCTCTTCTAGATTTGAAGGAAGAAACTGTAGCTTTGGGCGGCATAATCAGGCATATCGAGGAGACTTACGACAGGGAGGAGGAGAAGACAAAGAAGAAGCCGAAGGAACCAATCCAAGAGCCTAGCAAGTTGAACGCTGGCATTCGAACATTTTCCAACGGGCTATCTCAAATGAAAGAACAGAAGAATAATATACGCCGAAGCTTAAATCCATTCGGACGAAAGAAGTCTGAACCAGAAGCGCCCCAAGAAGGGGCAGCCCAAGACCCACCGAGTCCACCAGCATCAACCGAGGTGGGAAGCAATACCGAAAGCTCGACAAGTTCATCGTCTAAAGAGGTTGAATGGTTAAAGATTGAAGAGTCGATAGATGATTATATTGACAAGCTGAACGCTGGTGCCAAAAACATGGACGACATACGCGGCAATCTGCCAGAAAACATCAACCGAAAACCCTCAAAGAAGGAAGAACAGGGATCCAAATCGGATCAGAGCAGTTCCAGTAAACAGTCAGGCAACATGATCTGTCCTAACCCAATCATTGTGAACAACGCGGGAATCGAAGGCGTCTTCGACATCCAGCGCGTTATTATCCGCATCATAGACAAGGACACGCTCCGTCGGCAAGTCGCCCAGGCCGTGCATGCGAAGCAGAAGATCTCTGGCTGGTGTACGATTAGCACGGGGTTTGCTAGCGTGGCTGTGCGTTTCTCATGCGAGAAGCAGCAGCTAGAAAGACAACTTCAAGTGATGGAAAGTGTGGAGAGTAGTGTCTCGGAAGGGCAAGATGAAAACAGGCCCGATCAAATACTGGGAGCGGTGGTGCTTCACGTAATAGATTCCTGGAAAAAGAAGAATGAAGACCCAAGCCAAGAAAGGAAGGAGAAAGCAGTTGAGGCTAGTCAGAATGTGAAGGAGAAGTCTCCAGACGGCGGTCCCCAGCAACAACAGCAAGTCGTGAATCAGCAGCAAAATGCCTCGAATACAGAGGAAAATGACCCAGGGCACGAACACGATGGAGCGAGCGAGAGACTTGTTAGTCGCATGATCAAGTTTGTCCAAGAGGAAGACATGAGGCTTGTGGTTGGCGAATGGGTTCTGGCACGGTTTTCAGGAGTGGAGGGGGCCAAGTGGTTCCTCTGCAGCCTGGAGCAGGGATCATCACATCACTTCTATGGCCACCGCATTGCAACGAGCGAGATCGACTTCAGCCTGGCTACTCCCGAGGCAGGACTGATAGAGGTATGGAAGCACTACATGGACCGGAAGAAGCACAAGATGAGCGGCATTCTGGAAAAGTATCTCCAAAGCAGGGAGTTCAAAGACGTTAGATTGCAAGCATGGAGCCACGTCATGCCACAGAGCATCTTGCCGCAGAGCATCGTGCCACAGAGCCTAAGCTTCAACCCTCTTCAGTCCTCGCCGCCGGGAAAGCCCAAGGCTCAGACCTTGGGCGACAATGAGACGGATGAGTTACTGCCGCTCCATGAGGAGGATAGCGACGACGACGGCGATGCGAATCAGCCCTCGGGGGCTGCAGGCGTGGTCAAGACGCTGGGGGCAATCGGCGTGCTCAAGCTTGCCGAGTGGATAATCGAGGACAAAGCTGACAGAGTGGATCGTCACTTGACCACGATTGCCCTTGAGAAGACGCCGAAAATATTGCACCCGGCCAT
This sequence comes from Cladobotryum mycophilum, assembly GCA_036429605.1. NCBI lineage: Eukaryota > Fungi > Ascomycota > Sordariomycetes > Hypocreales > Hypocreaceae > Cladobotryum > Cladobotryum mycophilum. The sequence continues at coordinate 2,296,041 of JAVFKD010000002.1, read as the reverse complement.
TGAGAACTTGAACGACAACAGGAACTTTCTTCCGGCCATGTTTCATTCAGGGAAAAGAATTCACATGTTTTAATCCTAGGCAGATAGATGGCCCAAAGCCAATGTGGACTGGCTTATAGTCTCTCTGTAAGAATTAAGGGAAGGGAAATTGTCCTCAAGCAAGATAACTCTTGCGGCTTCGATATTAGTATGGAAGAGAGGTGTATAGATTCTGGTGAGGAGGGCGGGGGATAGAGGCTGACTTTGAGTTGAGGCGACAGGTTCCGTCAAGATTCTGGAATGTCATAAAATATATCCTGTCTTGAGCATACATTTTAAGCTAGATAACCCTTTGGAAAGCTTTTCTAGTCTACCAAAGACAAAGAGTGTTGTGAAACAAAGTCTTTATGTGTGTAGTCTCAAAGCAAGAAAGGGGCGGGGTGCTTAAAATCGACATTTGTGTTTCGCAACGAGCTTAAAATTGGAGTTGATGCCGATTCTTACACGTGGAAAGAATCTCAAAGGTTAAATTTAAACATTATTTATTAAAATGTCCTTTTTGTCAGTTGGGCTACTTTTGTCACAGGGACCCATGACCCATTGGGGGCGAGGAGCTGGCACTGACAGACGGCTGCTCACACACGTTCCTAGCACTCGATGAAAAGTTTGCAGCAAACGCATATCAAATCACTTTGACACAAATTTTCCACTTGAAGAACCTTTCAACTCTTCAACCCCCAACCGTAAAGAGCGACAAGTGTATTCGAGAGACGAGTGGGAGAAACGTCTCACCACCCGCCCTTAAACATAGCAAAGAATAGACGTCTCTGTCATCACCAGCTAATTCCCTCGCCAATTCTGTTTTATTCTTTTTCATTCTTCTTCATTTTTCTCAATTCGCCCTGTTCTTTGACATTTTCTGAATTACTTCTCGTAACCTTGCGACCTTCATAACCTGCGAGAAGGTCTAGAAGAGAAGAGATCCCTAGACTCAAGCTCAAAAGGTCCATTCACCTAATCGCCCGTCATGAAAATTAGAAACTCGAAGCTATTCAAGTCGTTTGTCCGACCGGTGCTTGAACAGCACCATGCCGCTGATGGCCCAGACTCAGCAAAGAAACCTGGCATCGTGAACAGCCTTGTGCAGTCTCTCATCAACTGCGCGAAGCTGGAGGTGTCCCTCATTAGTATCACCAACGCGACCAAAGAGTATGCGAAATCTCCATTGAATGGCTCTTATTCTTCATGCTAACTAATGCGCAAACAGCTCTTTCTCTATGAGTATCGAGGGTCGAATCACCGTAACCGGAGCCATGAGCAGCACCATCAGCCCCGTAGAATTCGACATCATGTTCAACGGCTCCAGCTTTGGAAAGTTGATGTTTCCCGAAACCAAGACCGGCTTTTGGGGCGCGGATGTGTCGATCAAAGATCAAGAAGTCAAGATTCTCGATATGACCATCTTCAAGGCATACATACGAAGCGTGATTGTAGATGAAGACATATGCTTTCAACTCAACAACGGAAAATGCATCGTAACCTCTCTCTAACTCGCCTCGCCCTGTGATTATTCGCTGGATATACCAATCAAAGGAATGATGGGTTTCAAGTCGGAGTTGAAGACGATAGATCTTAGAGGGGAGACGCCACATTCACTATGACGGTTTATAACCCAAGTCCCTTGGAAATTGACCTTGGCATGACAAGCTTTGAGTTGCGGAATTGATAGGGGGAGGTGACGGCGGAGCTGACTGGGATCTTGAATATTGTCAGTGGGCAATTTGACATTTCATTGCGTGGCAAAATGAAGGTGGTGTCTGCTAAGAGATTACAGCTGGTTGGCGTTGGTGTTGAAGAGACAGATGAGACATGGCGTCAGGGGGCAGTTCAGCATTTTGATGTCTGGCTGGATCCGGCCAGGAGGGATGCTACGCATAAACATTGAACTGTTATAAATGTTATTATTTTTAAAGACAACATAATTCATTATTAGCTATCTAGGACTGCTTTCATTTGCGTTTTTGATAATATATCGCGGTCAAGACCTTAAATTCCTTTCTCCTATTTTTGAAATCTTGCCTTTCCCCACCAGCGCTAACATCCCGGGGGTCTATTTTCCATACATATAGTAGATCCTGGGCCGTGCATCCGTTGGCATCCTTCAAAGAGATTTCCGCACCAGCTTCTAGCAAAATCTGAATAGTATGTTGCCTCCGGTGCACTCCCTTATCATCGCCACTTGACCGGGGCGATTCCTTTGTCACCGAGTGCAACGGCGTCCGCTGTTGGCCGTCCAAACAATTGACATCTGCTCCATACCTAGTTATTAGGATCTTAACGAGGCCTGCGTTGAAATTTTGCGCGGCAAGATGGAGAGGCGTTGCGCCATCTTTTCTTCGGCATGGCGCTTTAGGATCAACATTGCACTCCGCTAAGAAGAATTTGGCTACTTCTACATTGCCTTTCTCTATAGCAAGGGATAGAGGTGTCTCATATTGCGAGAAATAATTCTCGGTATTGCGATGGACGAGTTCCCCCTGCAGTGTTCGGACCTGCGGATCGGCTCCAAACTTGTCAACGAGGAGTCGGACCTTTTCCATGGCGTCTCTTGAGGACATTGATGCGAGGTGTATTGCGCTGTACAGGTTCTTATCGGTGCATTCTGGCAATGGCATATGCCATTCCTCCGCCAATAGCCTAACAACGCTGACTCTACCCCCCACAAGGGCCCAGTATAGCGGATCTTTGCCCGTATTGTCCACCTGGTTGGGGTTTATGCCAGGTTGCATGAGAAGTAATTGAACGGTCTCAGGGTGACCATTTTGAGCTGCATAATAAAGAGGTATCTTGTGATTTTTATCCTTAGGATTAAGATCAATGCCAGGTTGAGCAAGAAGCAATCGAATTACCTCATGATTGCTATTACTAGCTGCCATATGAAGAGGTGTCTTGTGATTCTTATCCTTAGGACTAAGATCAATGCCAGGTTGAGCAAGAAGTAATTGGACAGCCTCAAGATGGCCATTTTGACCTGCATAATGAAGAGGCGTGTTCCTGTCATAGTCTTCGTGATTAAAATCAACGCCGGGTTGCGCAAGAAGTAATTGGACAGCCTCAAGATGGCCATTTAGAGCTGCATAATGAAGAGGTGTTTTCCCTAGCCGATTCCCTTTGTTACAATCGATGCCCCATTTCCGATCCAAGAGCAGCCGCATCGCTGGTATGTTTCTCTTTTCTGTGGCAGAGGTAAGAGCATTCTCCCTGTTAAAATAAACTATACTCGAAAGTACGGAAGGCTTGCTTCTAAACTTGGCAGCAAAATATTCCAGAAGAAATATCGAAAGCTCAATATTGGCCCAGTTCGTTTCTCCCAGTAGGCTCATTGCGTATTTTCTATTCATGTTAATATCGGCCTTCCATTCAAGCAACAGCTTCACTACTTCAAGATGATCCCCCCGAATTGCCGTCCGCAAGGGCCCATACCGGTTCGCTAAGGCTCCAACGCTTGCTCCAGATTCAAGTAGATATTCAACGACGTCCTTATACCCGTGGTCAGCAGCGCAACTCAACGGTGTATAGCCACCCCGGTCCTTGGCATCAACAGGCATGTTGTTCTTAACTAGCGTCTCAACGATACTAAGGCAGCCATTACTGGCGGCCAAGTGAAGAGGCGTGCATGCCTCACGTTCTAGTGGTAGTTTGATAGAACTAGCTCTCATATGCCACCAATTGCGCTCAATAATTCGCTGTATAAGTGCCTCCAACTGAAACTCTGCAGCAATGTGCGGGAGGGACAATTTGCCAAAAGACTTCAGTCTATTCCGCTCAAATGGGTATTTTAGTCTCCAATTTACCCACATTTTAAGGGCCAGAGACTTTTTATCAAAGAACCCGGGATTCTCGTCTAGTATCCTGAAACCACATTGAACAGACAGGCGGAAATGGTTGTCCCAATATGTTCCTGCATATAAGAGAAGATTATTGCCAAGCTCTTCAGGCTTATCGACCACATCTTGATACAGACGATCTTCATCCTCGAGGCGGCCGTTTTGGAGGTGGGTAAGGCATGTGGATGCCAACTTTGAGTGTTCCTTTTCGATGTTTGATAGGGAAAACCAAATGTTATTCTTGGCACTCGAAGGTCGGCGCGTTAGGAAGTCATAGGCGCTTTGATGGACAAGCGTGACCGCCGTTTCTGTTACGCTCAGAAAGTGCCCGCAGTATGTGAGCTTTCCTCGTAAAACCGCTGCTTGGTCTAACAACCCCGTTGGCTCGATTCCTAGAGCAGCAACAAGTTCACCTAGTGCCAACGGCCGGGCTGCAAGCGTGCACCATCTCAGAATATTACGAACTAGGTCTCGTTGATTAGGTTCGACATCTTGGAGAATTCTCTCATAGAGCTCATCTAATCCCTGCAGAAGTTTCTTGAGCTTCTCTTCTACGTCCGAAGTTGGCACAGCTCGAAGGTCTTTGATGACGAAGCTGATCCAGAGGTATGTTCCATTTGACTTTTGTCTGAGGGTCTCTTGAACATGAATTGTTAATTCATCTGGATATTGCCCGCATTCAGCCAGCTCAGCAACTCGTGCTGAAATATAATGCTCCAATCCGTGATTGACTTCTGTTTTCGCATCTGGATCAAGTCGAATCCTGGGGAATTGGCCTAATGAATCCCCGAGACACTTAGGGTATTCACGGCTCATAACAATTGCTCTGAACCGTGGCGCGGTATCCTTGATCTTGTTGAGCTTAAAAAGCAGGGGCTCCAAAGATGTAGGCTTGCATTCGTCTAACCCATCAAAAACGCAAGACACTTGGGCTGTGCCTAAGTCGTTGGCCATATTAAGAAAAATAGACCAAAGGGCTTCAAAGGAGTCCTCATGGAAAAGTCGATCCCCTTGGATCTTGTATGTAGGGAGGACATGGTTAATTAGTTCGGCTTTCAAATGAAGCAGCTGAATCATCAGTCCCCTGACAATCGAGGCAGCATTGTTTAGACTTTTGTCCTTGTGTTCGCAGAAGAAGTATATCACAACTTGTCCTTTTGTGGTCGGGTGTGCATGGTTCTCAAGATACATTGTGAGATGGATCGATAACATAGTTTTGCCCAATCCAGGGCCACCCGAGATCCAGAGAAGCCCGCCAGCGGAATCGTACCATTGAACAAATTCTTTTTCTCAACAACCCAATCACAAGTTCCTTGCACAACCTCCCCTTTGGTTGTAATAAGTCTGGCACGGTCAAAAAAGGGGTCTGTGATGAAAAGAGCTCTGAGACATTCGACAGGATCGACAGGATCGACAGGATCTGGGCCAGAGTCAGGTACCATAGCAATGTTCTTGACTTTGACTTCGAGAGAGGCCAATCCTCTTTGTATGGTGTCCAAAATATTGTCGGCATCAAGCTTCTCAAGAACCTTGACAGTCGACTTATCCGTCCGTGGGTAACGCTCAATCAGCCCTTTTACAACGGATGCAGCCGTGGCCGCGGCAAATTCTCGCCAATCCCTACTCATATGACCATCTCCGTAGCTATGGACGCCTTTGACGACAATGCAGGGAAGCTCATCCCACACCCCAGCTCCCTCCATCTCAAAGGCTATAATGCCGTGTTGTTGAGCAACACGGTCACGTTCAATTGCTGACTTGAAGACTGTATCGCCAGATCCGAATTTCCCGACGAAAATGAATGGGTCCTGGGCAGCTTTGACTTGACCGCTACTTTCAAGCTGCTTCTTTTCGTCTAGGCGCTCTTGATGTAGCTGATAAGCCTGGTCACACCCAATCTCATTGCAGAGCAGGTCTCTGGATTCATCACACACGGTATCTTCGGTGGCACACACACAATGAGGTGAGTCATAGTGCCTGTGGCCATAAGTTGATGGGAAAAGGACATTGTGTGCAGAACCTGGATACTCATAGGTTGTCGCCTTTTGTCGCCGTCGATACTTTTCCTTAGAGACCCGATTCTGAATTTGGTCTAGATGGAATGCCGCTCTCTCTTCCAAGCGTGCACGCCGGAAATCCGGCGTGACAATTGTGCCAACAAAGTTTCGAATATCCTTGTTTGGTCGACCAAGGCAATCTTCAACGGTATCCTTGGTCAGGAACCCGTCGGCGTGGAGGCTGCCTAGGTCGTATTGAACGATGGTATGGCTAACGACCACATCTCCAAGCAGCAATTCTTTTCCGGCTGCGGTTGGTACGCCGTCACAGATGCCGGCTAATAAAACGAGGCGGACACAGGGATAGCTTGATCGAAGACTAGCTGCCGCGCTGGCAGCGGTGACTTTGCCAGTGTTGCAGAGAAGCACGACGACGACGTTGAATCCTCCCATATGACCCGTGGTGTATGCATTGAAATCTCCTTGAGCTCTTCCAAATCGGTCACCTTCTACATCCCAGAAATCGTCGACGAGAAGGCAAACGGCGTCGTACTCAAATGGCTTCGTGCAAATGATGGCAATCTCGAACTCCTCACGGCTAGTAGGAGGCGATGCCTCACTCTTCCCCATATTGATGGTCGACATTTATAGGAGCAGAGATGTCTTGTCGTTGAAGCGAATGGAGGATCCCGTTGATGCTAGTCAAAGTTGGTGAGTGGAAAATAAAGAAGAAGAAGACGACGACACGGAAACCGTTTCCATGAGGACTCCCAATATGTGAGGGTTTTGGGCACCCAGAGCTTCCCCATTTTGATGGGGCTCTGTGAACTGCCTTGTCAGCGTTAAACGTCCAATTAACTCGCCGTTTCGGTGAATGGATGCAGGGAGGAGAGGGGGCTCCGCTTGAGAATCAAGAAAACTTTTGTTGGTTGGGTTTGCATGACACTGGCTATCTGATTGGCCTAGATTATCTACTGTTTATGGATGTTTTAATAAAATAGCCCTTTTATTCCTTTTTCTTTTCTCTTTTTGCATGAGACGGGAGAGTGGCTGCAGTGTTGACACTGGCGTCTGGTCGTGGAAGTGATTCATGAGTGGAGTATGCCCTCTGTACTTCATCCAATCTCAACGTACCTATTTACATAACCTGCAAGATAGAAGCGTACTATCCTATTTCTGGAGGTCCAAGGTCCAAAAAGGACAAATAATGGACTATGTAGAGGATTTTAATGGGGCTCGAAGTTCTATCCCTCAAATCCCTTGTCTGTCTTCGTAACTAGGGAGGCGGAAATACCTTTAAGCGGGATTATGGGTGATAGTATTCGTATTCCTTCTGAATTGTCTACATTACTCTCGACTCTTTATAATTTTATTTACGATCTACCTAACAGTATCCATGAATAGAGACTGCATTAGTAGTACTTGGCACATTTTCTCAGTTAAATATGAGCACCTTATACATGAACGTATCCTCCTCTATTAGACCTCCTCATTAACATAGCAACTGATGAGAAACCTCCAACCAGGTTACACCTACCCAGGTATAGACATATGGACACTATTTGACTGCCCGTTTAGTAATATAAAGCCTTCTGCCACCAAGCGCATCGCTCATTTGCATTAGGGTCCTTAATCGTCGTAATTCCAGTAACGTTAAAATCCAATATTAAATCCCCTTGACCGTAGACCGGCATCTTCACATTTGCACCAATGTTAGGCTGTCCGCTAATGGCAAATGACAGAATGTGATTTTGGATCGCCAAGGCAATCGTCTCATTCGCAACAGACGCACTGGGCCCGTTGTAAAAAGTGTATGGAACATCTTGGCCATGCACGGCGGGAGGGATGCTGAATCTGTACCCGTACGTCGGGAATCGGTCGCGGATCGCTTGCTGGAGGTAGCGTGTGTTGCACGTAAATGCTGCGTCAGAGAGGGAGAGCTCCGCGCGGGTGAAAAATCCATCATATGGCTCGCTCCCGTTAAACACGGCGGGGTACAGGGTGTCTGCGACATAGTCGATAACCTTCTTCGGACTCGTGGGGAAAGTTGCCTGCAGACCGCTGACGAAAAAGGAGTTGTTGACATTGTCTTGGCTGGTAAAGTAGAGCGTTTCGTGTGCGTTGAAGCCCGTCATGACTTGCACAGACTTATCGTAGGATCCTTGCTCCAGGAGAATGCCGGGCAGAGCTGGGATGAATGACCCGTCTGGAGTGGGCGCCCAAGTGAATGTGCCTTGTGGAGAGTTGGCGACCATTTCGATGTTGGCTCCCTGGAGGGCTTTATACGGTAGATGTCGGGCCTCTTCAATGGATGAAACGTTTAGATGGCTGAGATAGGTCTGAAGCAGCTGGTCTTGCTGATAGCGACTTGGGATCAAGGGAAAGCCAGGCGACTGCAAAATGGCCTTTTGAAACGGCACGGGGCCCCGATTGCCACCATAGGCTGTGATTTGGTGTAGGATGGAACCGCCACCGGCAGACTGGCCGAATACGGTGACCTTTTTGGAGTCTCCGCCAAACAGATGAATCTTGTCTTGCACCCAGTCGAGAAGCAGACGCTGGTCCAAGAGGCCGGCATTGGCAGTTCCATTTGCTTGGAGATCAGGTCCTGGAAGAAAGCCAAATGCGCCGCCCTATGGTATTTATGTTAGTATTTACCGTTAATTGTATTCGGTTACTTTTAAAGTAGCACCCGCAATGGTGAAGCTTACTCGGTAGTTGAATTGGATGTAAATGACTCCTCGTTTCTCTGGATCGATCGATCGACTTCTCTCAATGAGACCGGCAGCATTGCCATCGCCTCCCTTCTTACCAAATGCAAATCCACCACCATACGTCCACACCATGACAGGTGCCTTTCGGCTGCTGCGACTGTCAAAAACGCTCTTGGGGACAATGATATCCAAAAAGAGACAGTCTTCCTGCTCAATGGGATCTGAAGGAGGCAGAAGCGACGGGCTGCATTCGTCTGTCGAGTTAATCTTCCCGCTCATCAACGCCAGTCCGCAGAGATACCAGACGGCAAAGGCCTGAGGACATGAGACGGCCTTGTCGCCCCGTTGAACGGAGGTGCGGTTCACGAGCGGCGGTTGTGGGGCCGCGAAACGGAGCTCACCGGTCGGGGAGCGGCCATAGCGGATGCTGGAGAAGTTGTAGTATTGTCCTGTTTCCTGCAAGGTGGTGTGAGCTTCATTGACACGCTGCTGCGTCCTACGAATTGACGTATTTTGTACTCACGTTGAAGGAGATGGCTTGGTGAATCTCGTAGCCCAAATCAACTGTAGGTAGTTGTCTGCTCGCGCTTTCGGCGAGCGCCACGGCTGAGATCCATGATAATAGCGTGATGGAGCGCATGTTAATGGTCTATTAGCGATTATCGTGATGCACTGTAGAGAAATGCAGAGTCGAAATGGCTTGCTACGGAACGAGATAACCACGAAGGTGAGCCCGCTTTATAATTACTTGCACTTGAGCTGACGGAGCATTGCGATCAGCTTCCATTTCTCTGAGTGGCGCAACTGGTAATTTCTTGGATATTCCATTATGAATTCTTGACGCTGATGATAGATTGAACATGTAAGATCTAAAAGCTCGAGCTCGCACTCGCACTCGTTGCTGCGCGCCAGAAAAGCCCTTTAATTGCCAGCGTCATCAGAGACCAGGATGTTGATTGGGTGTCTCGCATCAACTACCGTTACGGTTAAGCATTGATCTAACATCCATAGATAGCCCTGATGAATTCCTCTGCCGAAACGTCCGCTACATGCAGCCCTGTGGGTGGAGGGGCCAATCCGTGATCATGAATCGTTAGCAACTGGTAATGTCCCCTTGACTATAGCACCCGCTTCAGTAAGTCGGTAAGACGGCAAGCTGGATGCTTCGAATTAATGATGGGATCGGTGAAGCATTCGAGTATTCTCCCCGCAACAAATCAATGCCACAGGCATTCAGGCATTCGGGTCCAATCTGCAGTTTTCGTCCAAGGAATTCGGCGCAACAAGATGAGGGTGATTAATGAATTGCCCAACACTAATTGATGACATTCCGATTAATTTGGGTAAAATTCTCCAATGAGCCACGTCTCGCGATCCGAAAACGACGTGGCCGTTTCCTCCAACTTGTTCGCCATCGACATCGCCAGCTGAAGACCCATGCGCAGCCCCATGTCCCTCAACGTTCCAGCGATCCATTCCCTCTGATCCGCGGGAGTCGTCCTCAGAGAGCCGGCCAGGAAGAGCGGCCACAACATGATGCAGGCACCTGGTGTAGGCTGCTGCTGCTCCGTCACCTCAGGCTGTTGTCGACCGGGTCGGTACCCTAGCGTATATGGAACGCTGTGACAGATACCATTTGCCATTTCCATCATAATCTTTGCTGATTGTTGCAAATGATCCTCGTACTGGTTTGATTCGTGCCTCATAGCCGCGGTGATGAAGGATTCGTGAATCAATAGGCGCACCATCCTGTAGTTATTCCATGTGGTCGCGACCCCCAGATTTGGGTAGACATCATGCTGTAGCTTGTAGCATTGAGTTTCATCAACATTCGAAGTTAGGTTTCTGTATGATTTGAAGGTCCAAGTGTCGGGAAGAGTCTGACCCCAGTGTTTAAACAGTAGATCAATGGGGAGCAGCATTGCCGCGATGATCATGGGATCGCGGATGCCCTTTTGTTTAATCTCGGCTCTTGTCGCTGCAAGCTGCTCATTCAGCATGGCAAATCGATTCAATGGAGCCTCGTTATCCGTTTGCTTGGATTCGATCCAGCCCAACCACGTCCGAATGGCATAGGGCAAAGGTTCTTGAAGCTGATGGCATGTCATGGACTGTAGTTTAGGTTGGTAAGCATTATCTCAATACATTGTGTGGATGGTGGTCTTCATACGATCAATGCACGTAATTGCTTAAATAGAACAACAGATACTTCGCTAGTGAACTGATTTGGCCCTCGCATCTGGATGCATCGAGCACCGGCCATGATGTGCTGGCTGAAAGACTCCATGGACGTTTCATCAGCACTAGCAATTGTCTAACAATAGAGATTAGCTATAATTTAGGCATGCAATCGATATTAAGAGTTTGAGAAGATGTCGGTGCCTTACCTCAAACGTTCCCATCATCATAATGGCCGCGAGAGTGCTGTCCAATTTGACTCGAGCCGTATCCTGTAAATCGGCCTGCAGCTTCTGGATGGCCTTGCCATATAGACTGTAGGCCTCACGCTTCCATTGCAACGATGCTCCTGCATTTGCTAGCGCGGCGAGGCCTGCAGCTGAAACTATTGTCTCAAGTGGCCCTCCAGTCTGTTCCTGTTGGAGAAGGGCTGGGAGATGGTCGTGAAACCCCTGTAGAGTAGCAGAGCTAGGAGATGTTCCGGCGTCGAATACATATTCTCTGAGAAAGAATGCGGTGCCCTTGTCATTAATTGATGGTGAAAGATCAACAACCCGGCTTCCCTCTCTCAAAACTGTCACTGGCCCATCATTGCTCAAAGTTGGCTGTTGTTGGTTCCCTTGTCCTGAACTCGCGTTGTGCTTAAAAAGGACATCGGTAGAAGACAGCGCACCAGGGCAAACCCATCCAGATTTTATGCACTGAGAACATGCCGGCTGAAGATGGTCACACTATTGATGCTTTTAGGATAAAAAAGAGCATTAAGATGCGTAGAGGAGCGGCATGTTACCTTGATTCTGCGAGCTTTGCACGTGGCACAAGCCCGACTAGGCTTTCCTGTGTTTCCCATTTTTGTTGGTACCAGCTCAACTAATTGATTTCCAAGCTGTTTATTGAGCTAGCAGATGATCGGTAAGTGCCAGTGCAGAATTGATGGCGAGTTTCTTTAAGCATTTCGGTTCCATTCACATCACAGCGTACATGTGTAAGCAAGCCCTTGTTTTGCGACCGGTTTGGAGTGGATTGCATGCGAGTCAGGTTAGTGTCCCCTATTTAGTAAACGATGCGAAACAGCGAATCAAAAGAATCCCACCGCTTACAACAGCATTAGTACGTCCTAGAGTGTAGTTTACGAGTAAATCCTTACCTAGAGCTGGGTAAGAAGCTGTACGAATGCAGTAAGTAGCTCATAAATAGCGGACCCTTGCAGAGACTTGAGGTCTGTTTCTTCACACTCACTCATTCACACAATCGTCATGGACATTTATATCCAGCTCAATCCCGCGATTACAGGTGATGGCACGTATTAGAAAAAGCGTGTAAAGGCCGTAATCTAAATAGGAACGAAGTCATTAAGATCTAGAGATTGATCAAGCTGAATGAGCAAAGGTAAAAAGTTGATTGTTCTCTCATACAAACGCACGAGTTTCCTCTTGTTATCATACGATCCGTCCCAGCACCCGCTTTCCCGGAATCCCGATTGGGAAGATAAGCTTCCTTGCCACTGGAACACACCCGGCTTCATCAAAATAACGGGGAGCCTAGCTTACATCTTCATCCTTCTCCAACTCTTTAATAAGCTGCCTAGCTGCAGCAATTGCAAAACAGGCTGCTGTAAGAGTTGGATTACATGCATTCTGCGTAGGGATTACACCGCATCCTCCAAGAACCAAATTCTGGACATTCCAAACCTTGCCTGTCTTGTTCACTACGCTGTCCTTGTCTGAATCTCCAGCCCGATAGGTACCACAGATGTGCAGCGCCGAGCCTGGAGCCAAGAACTTGGGCTCAGCACCTGGAAGGAAACCGCCAATCTTTCGGGCCACATTGGCCATGCTATAGGAGGGGTCAGTTTGTAATGATATATAGTGGCAAATACACGCTTGGGTCACATACTCGGTGATCATCTCGTGGCAGCGTTCAGCGTCTTCGTCGTTCGTCTGAAAGTGGAATATTGGCTATAACGCAATCAATGTCAACAACTTCCTATGAAAACGATAACGGTGACTTACCTGGGGCATGCCGAAGTCATCCTTAACCTTCTCCGAGAATGTAACATAGTTCTTTAGTTCTGGCTTAGTGTATCCAAACCAACGAAAGTCCGCCACTAGTCGTTAGTCAATTGCTCGCGGCACATCACCATATCCAAAGGCGTCTCGATGGATCTGTGTGTGCCAGGGTTTCTTCTCACTCAATGGGAAGTAGCACTGGGGGTCCGGGTCATTGAATGGAAGGGGAATGGGATCCTTCGGGTTCTTGGCCTGATGCTCCGCAATTCTTTTTCCACCTTGGTCTTCCTTGATACCCTCTAGCAGAGTCTTTTTCAGCACCACTTGGCAAAACGCCAGTGTCTGCTCCGTCATATAGCGACCCTGCGACTGGTTAGGCAAAGCAAGGTTTGTTTTTATTTATATCATGACTTACAAAAGCAGGCATTGGTATTAATTTTGAAGACGCAGTTGTTGGTGGGCCAGGTAATGGCATTTGGGCGTCTGCATAGCTCCGGAAACCAGAATTGAACAAAATGCTGGGAGTAAGGACAGCACTGGCACATATCACATACTGCTTTGCTTTAATGTGATAGGTCTTATTCTTCATCAAATCCCGTACCTCCACACGTGTGACCTTGAAGGCGTTGCCATTGACATCAGCGGCATCATTAGCTGAAAGCTCAATCTTGACGCATTGGGTATTTGGCAGGACCTGAAAGTTACTGTTCGGCTTGGTGGGATCAGAGAGCTCCTTAAGTATAGTAGCTGTGCATGTCCACTCAACATAGTCTGTGTTGGTCTCACTTCGACGACAGGCGAGGGGCATACTTTTTATCTCGCGATCCTTGTAAGCGTCAGAGAGAGTTTCTTTGATAACAGTTTGTCGAATTGAATCGTCAAACGAGTAGCTGTTTGTCCTGAATAGTCTCTCGGCCTCTGAGTAAAGGTCGTGCCATTCGTTTTTGGTGAATAGGTCCGGCCTTTCCAACTTCACGTGCTGACGGGGCGTGCAGCATGTCCAGTGGGAACCCATGCCGCCAATAACACGCGTTGCAGCTGCCTCAGGAAGGTTTAAAGCTGCCTTCTGCTCCGGGTTTTGACCATTGATGACGAAGCCAGACTCATCAAACGATCGAACAAAACTTCACCGCTGTTAGAGAGAAGACTAGACCGTTGGTATACATGAAGGAAATCATACCATGAAGATGGCTCGATGCTGTGATATACACCAGTAGTAGGGACAGAGAGGGGTTGGAGGTCTCCCTAAATTCCATTAAAACAGTTTCTAAGGGCAGGTCAGAGTTCAACTTACCTTCACAATGCTTCCGGGAATGTTCGTGAGCTGATAACACCAATTTTTAACTTATTACGATGGACGAGCACTTACTTGGTAAAGAGGCTGATGTTTTTCTGAACAGCAACACTGTTTTTCTTATGGTCGCCAATCTTTCGAGTAGCCCTAATAGACCTCATTAGTCCCGGACGCAAAGTAATGGATGTGTAGAAGTACGAACTGGTCTCCTATATCAATCATGGCCACCTTCTTGTCTGCATCAACAAGCCTGCGAGCAAAGACAGCCCCAATGGGGCCGGATCCAACGATAAGAACATCGTATTCAATAGAGGCCAGTTCGTAAGCCATAGCGAAGAGCGTTGCGTTTGTTATTAGAGCTAGTGAAGAGTATTGTTCTGGGCGAGACTTGTATGGTTCGGGTAAAAGTCTTCAGGATTGATCTCATATATATATATACTTTGAGTATTTTACATTTACTGCTCCTAAACTTTACTGAAGGATAGCTATCAATGATGTCTAGCTTGACCTTCCCCCACTACCCAGTTCTCACGAGGTTGACTACATGAGTATCAGCCGATGTTCTCAAGCCACGATGCACCAATATTACAATGCATGTAATGTGCGCAATATTGCCTATGAAAGCGGATATATTATAAATTAAGGCTATTTCTATGCCAATACGGTAGCGCCACGTCTTCGCATATAATTTACATGCGTACGTGCATATATTGTCCTGATTACTCCCACCTACTCATTGTCACTAATCCCGGCGGCAGTATTTTTATCTTCTTGCGAATTTAACAACCAGTATATTACCGGGCAATCACTTATGACAGTATTAACACATATAGGTATACCCTGGCACGTAAAGGCAGACATTGCAGAATGGTCCAATGATAGAAATGTATATATATGTATTAATATATTCAGTAAATTGCGGATCAATCCACATCAACTACTAGGCTATGAACTCACGAATGATCACAAAAAGAACGGCATAATGACCGTTCCACACATAAATCCCGCCCGCAGCAAATGCTCAGCTTCCTATTTATCGCGGCGTTTTTTCACCTAAGCGAGTGACTTTCAGCCAGACCAATACTATGAGAAATCCATTCCTCCAAATATTTAGGGGTACTCAGTCTATACCTTTTGAGCTATCTACCGTCTAGGATTAGATATATCTATATATGAAGGTGGATATTGTAAATGGATATATAGTAACCCGTTTTATATGGTGAATATGGATTATATTAAAAACAAGCACAAAAGTGATGCATCATTTACCGGAATACCTAAAGAGGAAAAAGCGGATCTATTTCCCCTCCCTACGTGCATTTGTTGTCATGAAAGGTAGTAGAGCCGCAAATATCTTACGATAGCGATGCCTTATGTTTGTAACCCACAACGCTACCTGACGAATCAACAATAAGAGCTACGGGCCACGCCTAATTTCCTACAAACTACAGGTGTGGCAATTAACCAGCCGAGAACACACTTGCAGCCATCTTCTCGCTTTGAAGAGAAAAACTGAGTGCGGGGAAGACAGTCAACTCTGCAGTTTGAGATTCTCCACCTTAATATTAATCTATTCAGTTCCTGTGGCTGGTCTAGGCTGGTCTTCTGCTCAGGTTGATGCCCATATTCATACCGAAGAAGCGAAAACACTGGCTAGTTCTATGTTGTTGATGCAATATCGACTTTGGCGGCGACGTGTAATACTTGCACATGCCGCCAAAACGTTCTCAAACCCATAACTATTGACCCCTGAAGCGGCGTTGGTACCCAAGAGATACTACATTGACGATGCGACTGCTTGCTATCCCTAAGTTGCTTTCATATATCAAAGGAACCTTGGTTTTTCTCAGTCCGAATCTCCACTTTGCTAACATATCTAGGACTTTGCCACTACGACTAGGGTGTAGGTCATATCCTATCAGATGACATCTTTATAAGAGTTTGAATTGGTGTTTCTTGCACGAACCATCTTCCGGGGCCATGTGAAGTGTGTTGGCTGGTGTATCAATAGTCTCGGAGTTGGTTCTGGGTATGAGTAGAAACCACCCCTCCTAAGGTCGTATGACATAGATTGAAGTTGCATTATCGATGTGACGACGGCATAGGCCTTGATTTCTGTCGTGGTACTAATTTTCTGCGAATTGGAATGGGTAGATATGGCCAACAGTGTCTCTCTCGCTGTCTCATATGGTGAATGCTGAAGCCAACGTTTCCAGCACATTTAGATTTACCTTTTGGGCATTTATTCCCTCCAAAGCCAGCGGCAGAGAAGAAATGTCCTTTGTTTAGCGTAAAATTTCCTCCAACACCTATACAGGGTCTTACCCGAGACCTTTTAAACAGCGATAATTCGTCGTAGAGTCGTTTGATCGTAGCCTTCTTATATAAAGAAACTACTTAAAAAAACTAAGCGCCCTTTATTAGCCTTATTTCCCCAACGCAGAGAGGGGGTCAGACTCAATGACAAAGCAGAACAGTGCCTGCGATATTCCCTTTTCGATTGCGCTCACGTTGCTCTGAGAGATGATTATTCTGCAATTGCTATAGCGAAAAACGAAGAGACAGTATCAAAACAGGACAACGTAGAGACAGAACAAGGGAAGAAAGGAAGAGTAAGGTGGGCACTTTGATGCACTGTGGGGTAATGTAGAGTCTGTAGACTCAAGTAGAGATCGCTCATCGTAGGAATTTATAGATGTCATTTCTATAAATTGGCTTCTGTATAGGTAATTATGAAAACCATTCTCTCATGATAGGTGATAGACTTATGTATATTCCATTTTAATTGATTTTTTTTCGGTATTAATTCAAGGCGTAGCGCACAGCGTACAGTAGCCATGCACGTAACAACTAACTTGGAACAACGCACACAGCCTGGCCAAGATGGAGAGCTTGCACTAACCTTCTGCCTTGTCATCCTACGATTTACATCAATAGAAATTTTCGGTATTGGGCCTACTTGTACGTTTATTTATCCCTTTTGTTTGCATCAAACTACCTCAATATCTAGAAGAGACTCAGAAGTTTGATGTCCATCTATTATCCATCCCCCGCCATCTCTCTGATGCCGTCCAGCCTCAACGTGGAAATATCCGAATCATCTCAACCACCCAAGCCCGTCCCGTATATCGTACTCTTATCAGGGACTCGTTTCACTGGAGAGGAGGCACTCGCCGTATCCTTATCTAACTCACTAGGCTGTCCATGGATAAAAGCCGAAATGGTCCACGCCCTTTCAGGCATAGGATCTTGCTCTCAGTCAAACAAGGGATACAATTATAGCCAAGTCTTTAGCCGAATTTGGCTCTCAAAGCTCCGGCGATATGGTTTCCTGCCGGGTGGAAACGGGTTTGGTGGAGAATCAGACATGGAAGCTCCCAAGACATTGCGACCACATTGTACGGCGCTCATCATTTGCTATGCGATGTCTAAGCCAGCTCGAGACGCCATTCGCTACGCTATGCTGGACCATTCCATCAAACCGATATTCGTCATTATGAGCATCACCAAGGAGACACTATCCGGGAGGACTTTAGGAGCGGAAGACCCTGAATTGGCTGAGAGGATCATGGAAGAAAAGATAAGAAACATTGAAGAACCTCTGGAGGAGGAAAAGGATACCATATTCTTGAGGATTAGGGAGAGAATCAGTCGGCAGCTTGCGAATATGTGAGGTCGTCCATTTGACATTACATTTATCGTATTGATCTCTTAATACCTTTTCGCATTTGCTAACATTTTGGCTATATGTTGCAACATATTTCGCCAAATCACGATTTCTAAGCAGATTTTGTATGAACCTCGCACGAAAGGCTCCTGATCGTGGAGCATGTCTGCTGAGGACCCTTCGTGTCTAGGGTTGGAGCTTGAACCTCAAGCAAGCTTAAATGACACCGTAGTGGCCAGTACCAAGAACTTGAGAAATGGGTAGCGAGCAGCAGAAAACAGTTGTTGCTCCGGGGCCCGGGCATCATACCAACCTTCGCTCCCATTCCCACCGTAAGCTCAATATTCTGCCATCGCCCTCGCCGTCATGTCCCTCTACCACGTGCGCAGTAACCAGCAAAATTAGCATATGCAGGCGTTCCTACAAAAAGGATGATGCGGGGTCGGACCATTGCGGTGTTGCCTTAATCGAGACTGAGTGAGCACGAAGGAATCAACATGTCAAACATCATCGACTAACACCGGCCTCGACTAACGGAGACAAAGGCACCATCCTCTTTTATAGCTCGCAAATATCTCGGTCCTCTCAATAATTTACCGCCATACCTTTACTGAGCCCCAAAGAAATCCGGACGAACATCTCTTCGATGATGAGGAATATTGGATGATGTTTCCATGCATAGGCCACAAAGATCTGTGAAGGAACGGTTGAATCATTATTTAGTGTAAGCCGCTGTATCCAGATACTTGCTAGACGATCCATCGCCTTAAGTAGCGACAAGTCCACCAATTAAGTGCGATACTTCCTTCGATGCATTGCCGCTCTACCCTTCAAAGTAGCCGCTCATTCTTTACGTCTCGACCACAAGAGACCATTCATTCACCATGTCCAGTATCGACATCTACGACATCAGCGTGCTGGTGTATATCAAGGGCGTCACCGTACTCATCGACATCCTCAAGAAGGCGTCCTTATAACCCGATGCTGACACCCTGCCGTCTGCAAGATTGATCGATGATATGCTGCCGCTCAGCTTTCACGTTCAGTCGATGTCAAATACAGCCACCAAGTCACTAAAAAAGCTAATGGAGACGGATATCGAGGGGTGGGAAGACAACGAAACAACGATGGAGCAACTGATCGCCCGCGCTGAGAAGACGCTTGCGCTGCTGGAGGGCATTGACCCCAAGGCGCTCGAGGGCCGGGAAACGACCACGGTCAATATGCCAATGGGCCAGTTGTCAGGCAAGCAGTTCATCTTTGGCTTTGGCTTTGGGATGCCCAATTTTTTCTTCCACCTCCAAAATACGTATGCCATCCTTCGCATGAAAGGTGTACCACTGGGTAAGGCGGATTATTTGACCCCCTGGAATGGTCCTTGGAGTCACTCGTGAGACTGAATATACCCCACCATCAGCCTTTACCATACCATTGTCTATCCCTCACAGCGTTTGACCCCGCTACGTGGGGGCAGGTGGGAGGTGAGGGGCCGAGAGGGGCAGCGATGGGCATTTCGTTCTAAGCGGAATTATATAGCTAATCATTAGCAATCACAACAACTACGCACCAAGCTTTCAGTTCCGAAGAACCGTTCATAGTTTCCATTGTCAGTAGTGTAAAAGATACAATTTTTTTCCCCGATATGATGATCAAATGATTCCGCTATGAATTTGTGTTATTTTGAGTGGTTCCGGGTAGGGCTCCGTGTGGGTGTTGGGAGTTTTGCACTTCCAGGTTTTCCTTCAATAGACAACGGAGGCAGCAGAAAGAAAGATGTATAAAAAGATGTATGTCTCCTTGAAACCTTTTATATTGGCACTTGCCTTTGCTTCCGCCCTGTGGTTAGATTTGCCGTATAGGGAAACAATCGTAGTAACAACGGTTCTACATTAGTAATGGGTTTGACACAAATATCCTAGGAACGACAATTCCAAGAGTGTCATTAGAAGAGAATTTGGTAAGGGTAATCGAGCACTGAGTAAGACATGTTGCTTTTAGGAGAATCTCTAGCTTCTTCGTCAACCTATCTCAAAAGGGGCCCGATACAGATGAGAGCCAAAAGTTATGTTATCTATCTCGGCTACCTACACCGACTTCACGGTATGTCTTTGTCAACCCAGATAGTAGTAGCCTTGGTGCTTTGTTTTCATTTTGAACATGGATGTCCTGGACAGTGGATTGAATCATTCCATCAGTATTGAGTACCATCAATCCTCCAATACTTGACAAAAATTATACTAAAAAGGCATCGGGTGAGACGTCAATAGCATATTTCCTTCTGGTGATTGATCGTGGCTTACTTTGAGGAAGGTTTATTTCATTTGTAGTTGTACAAATGACCATATAAATCTCTGCACACGGCTTCTACCATGGTTTGTTACTCATGTTTTACACATTCGACCATCTTTTCCAACTGTCCACGCATCACTTCCGACACCTTTGAGAATATAAAACATTCCGTCCGGATCCCATCGCTGCTTAATGCTTAGCAGCCTCTCGTAATTCGTCCCAAACCACGTCTTCTTCCACTCCGGCTCATTAAAGTCGGCCTCGTTCATGTAAGCACCACTCTGCGGGGTGATGACAGCTAACTGAGGGTTAATCTCCTCGGTGATTCTTCTTTGGTCCTCGAGATTCTGATCCCAATTCGTGTTATTCCAGGATGTGAGAAGTTGCATTTGAATGAGCGCATCGCGCCAGGCTGGAAGGACTGCATTGGGTGGTCCGTTTCGAGATGCATAAGAAGCAGCGCCGCCGATGACAAAGACTCCGTGAGCCGTCAAATTGGCTAGGACCTTTTGAAAGGAGTCGTTGTCGTTCTCAACTAGAGATCTCGGAATGAGGCGGCTTCCAAATTGATTACCGCCAACAGTAAGATAGCCATATGGTAGCGGCCCCATATACACGTTATAGTGGTCGAGGTATGAGAGTGTCGTATATGATGAAGTGATCGGAACGTTCAGGCTATTGAGAACCTGGATAAATGGACCGAGAACGGTATCTCGGACAAAATCTCCCGTCGAGTTGAGAACCGTCACCGACTGTATGGCAAGGGCTTCGCTGGTGAGGAAATAGATAACTACAGCGCTTTGATCGATCATGCTGGGTAATAAGGCGTGGAATCGGGAGACTGCATCGTTGAAGACTTGCGGCGTCACACCGTTGCCGACACCAAACGAAAACCTTGAGCCCCCAATATTGCCAGCGGGGTGCGCTCTAACGGTAAGAGATGTTACGACACCATACGTTCCGCCACCGCCGCCGCTCAGGGCCCAATAGAGATCCGCGTTTTTGGTGGCCGAGGCTGTCACAACATCACCGGCTGCAGTGACGACCTCATATTCCAATGCCTGATCTGCTGCAAGGCCAAAGCTGGTGCTGAGGGCAGAATGTCCTCCACCTTGGGCATATCCGCCAGCGACGCCGACAGTAGCGCATTCGCCCGTCACAACGACGAGACCGTGAGCAGCCGCCGCCTCGACTGCCTCGTAGCCAAGAACACCAGCGCCAACCTTTAGAGCGGGACCTGTATAACCAGCATCGGCCCAGTCAAGAAACTCGGTGTTTTTAAGGTGATGGGTCCAAATTGACAAGGCCCCGGCTCCGGTAGATCGCCCAAGCAGACTTGTCGAGTTAGTTGGCTTTATTGCAAATGAATAATTGGGATAGAGGGTGCCTACTCATCAGCGCAGCATCCCGACCAAACAAAGCAAATGAGGCATTGGGATTTGACTATTTGATCGTATTAAGAGGGTAGATTTGATTGATTTGGCTCGATTTGATTTGATTTGATAGATTTGAATCAATTGAATGTGAAGCTATTCCGGAGCCCCAAAAGGTTGTATTAGTCTTTAATCTATAATTCTGGTACAAAAAAGGGATCTCCAAGCGTAACTGCTCCTCGCCTTAGCCAGTTCTTTAAGCATTGCGCCTTTTCAAGCGTTGAGGCCCTCATTGAAAGTCGTTGAGACGATAGTGTAAGCTTTGCTAAGCTAAATGCCCTCTCACAGTCCGAAGCCATCGCAGGAATTGCCAATATATCCAAGGCAAGCTTACTGAGTATTGGAAACGATTCCCTTTGAGATATCCACCAAGGAATTGGATCAACTCGTTGTGTAAGCTTAAGATGATAGTATCTCTCAAGCTCAGAGCCCTCATCTTGCCGTACGGTCGTACAGTTGAGCCAATCATCGTAAAGACTATCAAGACTTGGTGGTTGGGAAAAGAGGGTATCGTGAAGGCTTGGAGCTTGTATGATAGGATCAGGATCAGGATGTTGCTGATACCAACGCTCACAGTATGCAGCAAGACCTTTCTTTGCATCACGAAGCCATACAAGCTGTTCCTCACTATTCCAACGATCTTCAAGCCATCGAATACCTAGGTTAGGCTGTAAGATAACTGCAGCAGCAAAGAGAGGTGATTCTCCAAGCTTTGTATAATATAAATTAAGCTTTTGCCAAGCGTTCAGAATAGAAAGCCGAAGATACGATCTTGAATCATCAACAAGGCCTTGTATCCGTTCCCCCTGTATTAGATATTCCTTTCTTGTATGCTCTGGAAGCTTATTTATTGGATTTGATCGTGAGGTTCGTTGTCTTGGCTGATCGTAACAAGGCTGTTGGCTTCGTGTTGTTCGGGTACGATTTGTAGTCTGTATTTGACTCTGAGTCTCTTCGATTTCCTCATCAGTAGGGGGTAAAGAACACTTTCCAATGCTCAAGATGTGTAAGAAGGAACTCAATGCCTGTCATGATCTCCCAAATCCTGCCGTGACTATCTCCCTTGCCCCAACCTTGGCAACGCATCGTTTGACTCCAAAGGGGCTTAAGGATATCTTTAATCTCTATCAAAAGCCGCCAATCTTCAATCGTAAGAATATCCTCGTCAGGGATACGCTTTTTTCGGTCTGTTTCAAGTTGGTTCTGCCCTAGGAAGCCTTGGATTTGCTGTTGCTTTTCTATAGCGCGTTCAATCATTAGATATGTTGAATTCCACCGTGTCTCGTTATTGAGAAGCAGTTCAACTTCACGGGGTGACGCGTTATGTAACAAAAAGTCGTTATGATCATGTTCTTCGGGAACAATCTTCTTGAATTGGGCGGACCGTTGAGGCGAGGCTCTAATGAACCTAACGATATTGTGTAGCTTGCCAATTGGGCCTTTCTTTCTCTAATGATTAAGCTCATTATCAAGGTTATCTGTAATCGTATGAACCTGTGACTCTTGCTCAAAGGATTCACTATTCTCCCCGTACAAATAAGCACGAGCAACAAGGTTGAGTATATGGCCATAGCATCGCATTCGCCGTTCTGATATCTTTACTGAGGTCATCGTAGGATCTAGGATATTGAAAAGGTGTTGAAGACACGTATCGTTATTTGAGGCGTTATCCGAGACGATCGTTCTAAGTCGAGTAGATATTCCCCAGTCTTTAACTATTGTATGAAGAGTATTAGCAAGGTGTATACCTGTATGGGATCCAGGCTGCTCTCGTAAAGCAAGGAGACGTTGTTGTTGATGACCATTTTGGTCGAGAAAGTGACCTGTAACCGCCATTATTGCAAGTCGATTTGGTGAAGTCCATAGATCAAAGCCAAGGTGGATTTGTGAAAGAGCGTTATGAAGTCCCTGTTTTATTATCTCTTTCTTTGATAGAAAGAGGGTATTAACACATTGACGTTGACTTGTTCGACTCCAAGAGATTTGACTTGAAAGCGACGGATTGAACTCAAGGAAGACCTTCCGAATATACGAATTATCGAAGATAGAAAAGGGTTGGTCTGTATCAACAATAAAACCAGCAAGAAGCTCGTGAATCTTTAATAACTGGGTCTTTGAGAGAGGTGTAGTATGAAATCGTTGTCGTTTACGAGGATGAAGGCTAGGGTCTTCGGATTCGGAACCAGTAGATAGATCAGTTAGATCAGATTCTATGATACGATGCTTTTTTCGAAGATGATCGGTTGCGGAGGTTGTTGCTGAGGCTTTGAAGGGCAATCCGAGGGTATATTGTTCATCACAACGTCGGCAGATCCAAAAGACCTCTCCAAGCTTGTCATCTTGAAGGAGCTCTTGAACAAAGATCCCCTCATTTTTAATCCAGCTTGTACGGCCTCTTGAGCTTTTACGAGATAGATATCGCTCAGGGATAAAACGTCGCCCTCGCCATCTCGCGATCGGTAGGTTTTCGAGTGTGTTTTGACCGGCAGGAGCGGAATCGGAATTGGAAGCAGTTTCATTTGTAGCAGCGATTTGCGAGTGTATACTAACAGGGCGGGAAGCTTGAAAGATAGTGAGACTCATTGGAGTTATAATAGAATAACGAAGTTGTGATATAATAGAAAAGTTATAATTGTGATAAAAATAGTAATGTAAGATTAAATTCGTGGTGTTTTCGCGTTCGAGGAAGAATTTAGTATTAGTCGTTATTGCTATTTTATTACCGGATAATATATTTTCCGGTCTATAAAATACCCTATATATTTGATCAAATCTATCAAATCTTGACCTATCTTTATTTATTTATTTGATAGTTGGGAATAGCTTCATTTGTTTGACTATTTGATAGATTTGTTTATTAGATTTGGTCGGGATGCTGCCCTGCTACTCATGACCTGTGTTGCGTATGACAACACGGATATTGTTCTTTTTGGCAAACTTGAGACCGGATACTACATCATCGGAACTGGATACGTTGATTGCGTACGAGACATAATTGCCGAGCACACAAGGCCGTGACTCTGGTGTAAAGGGATCGCAGCTCTGGTTGGCAAAGTACGGCGTCATTATAGATGACGATGAAGGTAGACTTGAGGTGTTAGCTTCAACGACGAGTTCTCCCAATTGCATGCAATAGCTCAAAATTAAGTCGCTAAACGAGCTGGGATGATTTTGTTGCATGTGACCTACTGAAGCTGAGGGAGATTCCACTGCTGTTGCAATGCCTCGCAAGCCGCCTGATTATAATTGGGATCATGACATGGGGTGCCGATTGGGACTGTCGCGATAAGTCGTCCATGAACTGTCGAGTTGAGCTGGACCCAAGCACTTGAGGAGGGCCATTCTGCGGTGCCTGGCAGAGCACGACATTGAGATGTTTGCTTCGTCGTTGTAGCTTTCGAGACCTCAATCAAGAAGGGTAACAATCGTATGGATAGAGATGAAATCTTCATTTTGATGATTATATGGCTCCAGTGTATGATGTGGAATCATTTCGTGATTAATAAAGGCACGTCGGCGACAGAGACAAGTATTTATATTCACCGCATGGTAAAAAGCAGGGTTCCCTGTACGGTCGGGGCGCTTTCGGATAATACATATGGCTGACTTCTCAACAGACGTCTTATTTTTCATCGACTCGGTGGATATGTTGCGGGCGTGTTTGCTTCAAGGTCTAGGGTTGGAATGGATGATGACTGGGATAAGACATCCCTGAGCTCCACATGCCTCGTAACACGCCCCACTAGTTGTCATGTCATCAGATGGGCGCGGACGAAACATTCCATGATCGATCAGCTGCTGGATCTTTGTCTGACTGGCGATACAATGCGTTAGTGTGTATCCCCACTCTTGCTCTGGATCCCTGTCATGAATATCCACCCCGGCCTTTCAGTGTCAACTACATCATCTGTTGAGCTGAATGCATCGGTAGCTAGGGAACTTATAGACTTCATTCAATGAAGCGAGGACTTCAGAATGCCTAAAGGAGACAGACAATCGTACAGAAGCGACGTGATTGAATGCGACCAGGACGTAGATGAAGGAGAACAAGGATGTTGGCTACTCTACGAAGTATTAAGGTCAGTATCAAGTGATAATACATTTGAACACTCTCGTCTATCGAAACACATCTCCATAGATATTTTTCCTTTAAAAAGCTTGTCTATTGCTCTATCAGAATATGCAGCCTTGAGACTGTCTAGGTATATGAACATCTATCTCCTATACTCTACTTTTTCTGAACCACCTCTTTCGCCTCCTGAACCTTACCATGCAAGAGGTGTGAGACACCCCAGACGTCAAACATGAGAAGAATCATCCGGTAGCCTTGATCCACCATGGCGGGGATCATCTTCGCGTCTGCGGCATATCTGTTTTCCGGTGAGCATACGTGGATGGCACTAAAAAGGCATCGAAATCGTAGGACTTACCCTAAAAGGGGGATGCCGGCCTTTTGGCCAGCCTTGGCGAACTTTTCCAGGGCGTCGACCAAGGTGGGATGAGGCTGGGCAAAGTTCAAGCTCATCGGTATTCTGGCATCCGCCGAGAAATCGCCTGGTCCAAACATCATGGCCGAAACGCCCTTGACGGCGGCAATCTCGTCTATATTCTTGACTCCTTCAACGCTCTCGATTTGCGCTATGACGGCGACGTGGCGGTTTGACGATTGCATGTTGAAACCATCATCTTCGTATAGAGACGCGTCCGAGATTCCAGGGGTAAACACCCATGGACTGAATGACCGTCGACCCACCGGAGCTACATTGTTTCAATCGTTGTAAGCACAAATTTGAGTAAACGTAGCTGGACTTCTATGCCAGAACTCACGGTAATAAATCTCATTCATAAAGTGCTCGACTTCTTGTGCGCTTTCACAGCAGGGGATCATGATGCCTGCCGCACCGGCGTCCAAAGCTGTCGTCAAACTGACCTCGTCGTGTTTTGGCACTCTGACGATGACCATCGTCTTGCCCTCGGAATGGTGATTAGCGGCATGAATGCAGCTTCATATCCTGTCAGCATGTTGTTTTAAAAACTGGATGGATTTGCGTATGCCGTACTCATGAAGTGTCAAGCGATCGTACATGCCATGCTCAACATCGATCCAGATAAAGTCTGGTTTTGTGGCAGCGAAGACCTAGCCAACGTCAGATTGATGCGGCCAATCACATCTGGGATTTTTCATCTTCACGCATACCTTTGTTAAAAAGGTACTGGGGATACCCTGACCAATTCCGAACAATGTCTTTTCAGAGTTTTCTTGAGCTTGACGCAGAGCTTCCTGGAGGTTGCCCGGATACGTCAAGACAGCGGGACGATATGGTGCCTGCACATGCAGATGCGGCTGGTTCAGGTAGCTTCTGTCGGCCATTGTGAATAGGGTAAGAGTTATATAGATGGGATGTAAAGTTATGATTGTGAGGCTGAGGTGTATTGCATGAATGGACAATATCAGTCTGTACTCGCCTCCTTATATATAAAACTTAAGTCTAAACATGACTGGATATCTCCTCGGACCGTTCGTAACTCTGTGGATCACATTCCGTGCCGCCGGTGTAATGCTGACAGTTCTGCAAGGGTTACAATGCATAGACTGTAACCAGAACGCCCGAACGTAGAGTCTTTTGCGTTCCATCAGGACTTAGACATGCATTCACGTATGCACCCGCCTTGATTAGTTATCGACCAAACACCTTGCGGTAAAGGTTCGGTTGATCTTTCAACTTGAATTTGCGGGATGGTGTGGACATCATCAAAATCCCGGTTGTGCATTGATGAACATGTCAAGGGAATAAGTGACCGCTTCCAGTACCCGGCTCGTCCTCGCAGTAATTATAAGCACCGCAGGCCGAAGTAGAATAGTAATCAGTGAGTTGAGAGGGAAACAAGGGGGCTATCCTGGGCAAAATCTTGCTACGGGATTGTCTAAATTTGGATTAATGTACATAAATTGATTCTCTATCAACTAATACTTTGTTGAGTCATATTTACTCAAACGTCATAGGCTACGCTTAAATCCGAACTCCATCTGCTCTTCTCCGCATGCCAAGTTACGCAGCCCCGTTACAGTCTGACATGGATCAAATTTTACATGAAAAACAAGCGTCTCACTCCGGTTAGTGCTGGACTCGGACTCCCATCGAGTACCGAGCCGCGAGTATTACAATTACCTCTTTAAGCTTGGTAAGCGTTATATATACACAGAAATGCATACATAATGAAGTACGTGGGGATCGGTGGGGCACCAAGGCAGAGGCTATTAGAGGAAATAGGATCCTTGTATTCTGCTATCTAAAGATCACATCTGCATCATGTTCACTGCGACCGAAATACCATTCCATTCACCCTAGCTAAGTCCCAACTTACACGAGAATTAGCTCAATTCAGGGTAAGAAGGGGCTAGAATTGACCTTGTCGATCATCTTACAGTAAGTCCTCTCTTTGCGTAGGTTATCCACGCTAGCATTCTCACAGTAAGTCTTCTGAGCCCTGGTCGCTGTGAGTTGATTTTAGCCATGATTGGGTCATATACTTTGGCTAACGCTTGAGCCTTTCGGTCGTCATCTGTCTCTTGATCCTGTAGAGTGGATAATGTCCTTCGAATGGCATCCGCTGTTAACTGATCGTTAAGTAACTCTAGATAAACCTGCGCTAAGAGAAAACTATATATCTAATGAGAACTTGCACCCTCCACGGATGTTTTATAATGGCTGACAACGTACCTTCCATCAAAAGCTTTTAAAATCACTTCGATGATCTCGGTTTGTAGCCGTCGGTCTCTCTGAACAACAGAAGGTAGGCGTTTAATGTGATCCGTCAAATATGTTTCCACATCGCTGGTGTTCGCACGAATTTCCATTGACACGCTGATGTTGAACATATTGATAATACGAGGAAGAAACCTCGACGTCGCAAAGATATTCACTTCATGCTTTGTTTGAAGATAAAAGAGCTCCCTGATGAGATGAGGTCCACCGTCATGGTGCTCGTCAAGAGCATCAACAATGATAAAGACTCTTGAATATAACGCTATAATCTGCTGGAGAACCTCTATAATATCACCGCATGATGTTCGGCTTCCTTCGTTTTCAAGCCTTTCGTAAAGTTCTGTGACAATGCTAGGTAGCGGAGACAAGTATTGAGCCAGCTGATTCAGCACACTCACTAGCAAGTCACCAACATTCAGCCCGTGCTGCTGTTGGAAATTACAGTAGATGTATGCGATTCCAATCTTCAAATCCTTATGAAACATGGATTCGAGGTGCTCAACCACGATTGATGACAAAATTGTTTTACCAGTAAAGGGGTCTCCGGGGCAGAACAATGTCTGCTTGCTTGTAGTTAGCCAACCGAGGAACTCTCTTGACTCAAGGAACCATTGACCAGTTCCTGGTTGGCGTCTGCTAATGTAGTCTTTTTGCTGTTGGCGATAATCATGTGGTGTAAGCCGGTTGCGAACCCCGGGGCCATTTTTGCTGTCTAACTCCGCCTTCATACGTGTTACATTGGCTTCAGTCTTAGGTCCGGTGTCAAGGACTGTATCTCATGTTAAAAACACACTGCAAGTTCAACGTGAAAATGACTCACCCTGCATTATTATATCCTTCACTGGACGCTCTTTGTTAACATCATATGCCGACAAATTCCCTAAAAGCTCTTTCGTAAACGCCGTAGCCACAGCCGCCGCGTGCTCCTGCCAATCTTTATTCCTATGCGAGTCCGCGTAATCGCAGATACCTCTGACAATGAGGCAAGGAAAGTCATTCATCAGTCCCGCTGCTCCCATCTCGACACAGAGAACATTACCACCAAGATCCTCGTTGAGTCTATCTCGGAATATAGCGCCTTTGATGACCTGATTCCCCGATGCTACCAGGCCATAATGCACATGCATTTCTCTATGCTTTTGTTTCATAATCATGGTCTTGTCGCAAAATTTGCAGCTGTCGTCTGCTTCGTCTTCGTCGTCTGCGTCGGCAAAAATTGGAGGGTTGCTATTGATATGGTTATAATTTGCTCTGAATAATACATCCTTGAGCGAATCAGATCTGAGATATCTTGGTGCTAATCGTGGCCATTTTTCTTTTAACTCGTCTAGATACTCCGGTATCTTAGACCCACTCAAGTCATGATACGTCTCCAATAGCGTCAGAGCTGTTAGTAGCAAGAGAGGAGGAGTATTCAACGGCCCAGTCTGATTAAAGCTAGCACCAACTTCTGCCTTATCCAAATCCCATTGGACTGTAGGTACACCCACTACAACATCACCGAGCCTAATCTTAGGCGGCATACCACTACCAATGCCAACCATAAGAATGATCTTAACAGCGCTTCTTTCAAGTCAAGCAAGCGCGATTTTTGCCAAAACTTGCTTGCTTGTCACTGTGACCTCGGTAGGCTTGCTTACTTGATAGGCTTGCCAAGTACTTGATACGCTTAATAGGATTATTAATTGAATTGAGGTCTAACCTGGCTAGTTACGTATTATAATCTTAAGCAGGGCTCTGATAGAGGAAGTTGCTAAGCGTAATTGCACCTCTTTACAGCCAATTCTTCATACAATACACCATCTTAAGCATTAACAGGTTTATTAAGAGCCTTTGTGTTAATAATGTTAGCTTAGCAAGACTAAACTCTCTCTTATAGTTAATAGCTATTATAGGAATTGCAAAGATATTTAAAATAAGCTTACTTAAAGTTAGAAATACTGCCTTTTATAAGATCCACCACTGAACAGGATCATCAGTCTCTACAGAAAGATCAAGTCGATAATAATAATTAAGCTTTAAGCTATTATCTAATAGCCATATAATTGTATTCTTGATCCATTGGTTATAATAACCTAGCTCTTTCTGTGGCTAAAGCAGCTCAAGAGCAGAGATTTAATTAGTTGGTTCATCGGGTTACTGATAATCTCTTTTATACCAATACTAATCATCCTAAAAAGCAGACAATTCCTCTTTTACCTCATACAGCCAGATAATCTGTTCCTTTTAACACCAACGGTACTCAAGCCAACGTAAGCTTAAGCCCAGATATAAAATAACCGCTACAGTAAAAAAAGAAGATTCCCTAAGCTTTATATAATATTCATTTAATTTTAACCAAACTATTATAACCAAGATCCGTATATATTCTTATAATATAAAATCAAGGTTAGAATAGTATTATTGTTTATCTATTAAAAAAAGATATTTGTTTTAGGTGTATAATAGCAGGCTATTTGTAAAAATAAATACTTAATTTAAGCGTTAACCTTAGCGAGGTCAGCGGGGAGTTAAATCCAGTATCTAGCGTTAAGTCTATTAAATTTGCTCATCAGTAGGCATTACTAATAGAGCTCTCTAATCCTCTAGTTAATCAAAAAAATTCTATTCCAATAATAACTTCCTATAATTAACCATAACCGTTTTACCGCATAAAACCTTAGGTTTATATTATTTAATAATAAAAAAGTCAAAGTATTTCCTTAATCTTAACAAAAAGGCGCCAATCCTCTAGAGTAAGAATATCATCTTTAGGTATACTATCGTCATGGTATTATTATTAAATACCCTTATACATAATAAAGCTATTAATTTAGGATTACTTAATTAGTACACGATTAATCATTATAAAAGTTAAATTCTAACGAATATTATTATTAAAAATAACCTTTAGCTTTAACAGTTAATAAAGTATAAATTCAAGAGAATCGGATTCATTAATGCAATTCTAGAATTTCTTGCGCCGTTAAGGTAATACTCGAATGTATTTGATAATATTACGCAGCTTACTAATTGGTCCTTTTTTTCTCTAATACTATAGATTATCTTCGTCACAGCCACGCAGCTCAAGAATCTATGACTCCTGCTTAAAGCTATTAGTATCCTCACTAAAGAGAAAGGCACGACCAATAAGGTTCAGGATGTACCCGTAACAGCGCATTCGCCGTTTCGTGATATCAGAATCGATCATCGTTAGATATAATTAACGGAAAAGGTGCTGTAAGCATGTATCATTATTAAAGGCGTTATTAAAGATAATAGTACTAATTCGATCACTGATTTCCTACTTATTAATAACCTTAAGTAAAATTAATATAAGATTTTTACTGGAATATAAGCCTGATTACTCTCGAAGGGAAAGAAAGCGTTGTTGATGCTTTCCAGTTAGGCTTAGGAAATAGGCTATTATAGCTATTATCGCATATTAATTCAGCGAGGTCTAAAGGTCAAAGCAAAGATGGATATATATAAGGGCATTATAAAGTTACTAATAAATTAAAGCTTTTTTCTTATTATAAATAAAATCAAAAGCTCTTTTTTAACTATCCTTATTCCAAGAGACCTTAGAATAAAAATCAAGATCTATACCATATAATAAATAAAAAAGAAATTATAACTCAAATATAATAAAAAACTAATTCTTCTTAAGAAAAAAGCCAAAAGCTAATTCTTATATATATTATACTTCAGATCATAGAATAACTTAAGATCATATACACTTTAGGATTAGCCCGTCATTAGATTCTAAGATTATAGGCATTAATATATTTAAATACCTTTCTTTTAAAATACTATAACTTATAAAAAAATACCTTAACGGTAATAAAATTACATTTACAGGGAAGGGTTTTAAACAACCGGCTTCGTCGTAGTATTTGCATACCCAAAAAGCATCTCCTAAAAAACATTAGAAAAGTATTTAAAATAAGAAATAAAGCCTAACCTTTCCCGGTTAATAGTATCTCTCGGATAAAAATACTATGATCCTTGATAAATAAAGAACGGCCACGGTTACCGAGCTTCACGATAATATCCTCAAGAATAAAGGTACAGCTATGCCATTTGGCCTTAACAATGTGATCGAGGGATTAAGAGTTATCGAGGGCATGATCGGATTATAATACCGGCTTAAAGGCATCTGTGAGCTGCTTAATAATACCGCGAGGCAGTAAAACGTTCAAAAAGCGATTTATAATTAGTAGTAATAATTAAAATACATAATATAATTCCTAGTATTAAGATTCCTAGTTAATTAAGCTAACGATGAATTAAAGGGTATGGATACGGTAAAACAATTGGCCGATTGGCTGAAAATGGGTGGGTCATACCTAATTAGGAAATTTATCCAGCTCCGAGGCCAGGTTATTATTATTCCGATCCGACAATAGGCTACCCTAAACTTGTCAAGCTTAACCAAGCCTGAGGCTATTCAGGCTTGCTTGCTTGGATAAAAAAATAAGCTCTGCTTGCTTGCTTGCTTGCCAAACTTGCTTGCTTGGCTTGACTTGAAAGAAGCGCTGGATCTTAATGGATGGAAATGCGTTGACCATCTCTGTGATGACAGTCGATACTGGCCTTTTTCCACTAGAGATCATGGGTAGGCAGGTCATAACGATATTATGCTCGCCAATTGACCCCAGGGAATAGGAGTTGAGGTCATTCGGATGGTCGGCTACATCGGCATGCCGTTGATCAAGCATGGCTATTGCCGCGGTTAGCTCCTTGGGTAGAGCGAAAACCCATCCCACGGTATAATCATGGTTAGGTAGGTCTGTAGAAGGAGGTTCTTTGACTACGGCAGGTCAGTATATCTATCTTGATAGGTTAAGAAATTCAGAGAGGAGTATTATAGAAGTGATTGCTGCGTTCCTTACTGGAAGCGGATCTGCCTGATGAGCCATAATAGACCAAAGAGCCTTGCTCCTGCATCTTCCTTAGTTCCTGATTCATGGTATTGTTTGAGTTAGCCCCAGAGTCACTACTGCTTTCCATATTCTCCTCGAAATAGTCATTCACGTGGAAGTAATGTGGAATCGGCTTTGCAGACTTTGTAGGAGGTGGCGGTACATAGAGGACAGTTAATGACAACTCGTGCTCTGTTATCCAGCGTTGGACCTTATTGGTATCAGAATATACCCCGTGTCTATTCTCATATTCTTCATCTGGGGCCCAAGGTAAGGATCTAAGTGAGAACGAGTGCACTTCTTTCGCAATGTGGTCAATCAAAGCTCCTCTGTCCACCTCGCCATCCTCTGCGGTTGGCCAGGTGCATAGAGGGCATGAGTAAATCTCCGTTGGGACCAAACGCTTGCAGGCGGACTTCCTTGGCCGATTCACCTCTCCCTGCAGCTATTGCGATTATGCCCTTCTGGATCTTGTGTTCTGCTGACCTGAACGAGCTGGCATTCGGCGTATCCTGCGCAATTCCTCGAAGGTGTGGATAGCCATCCTTTGGATCTGCAGGATACTAATTCTGTTAGTAACGGTCGATGCTATGTGGAACAAGAGAGTATCTCTACCCGTTTAAGAGGCAGTCCGACGATAACGGCCTCCCATGAAATCTTTAACAATGCAGCAGCCGGATACTCACAGAACATATCCTTTCAATATCTCTCAATAGCTTCTGTACCTTTCGCAAGATCCGAGCCTCCTGCTCCGGCCCAACACTCATCAAGTAGCCTGCAGCGATAAACAACTCCGCTCCAAGCTCGCCGTAGATAATCCGCTTTTTCGTGTTGGCCAGCGCTATGGAGATGTAAGAAACCTTCTCGACCGCTCTCCAGGCGAGTTCTAGTGTTTCGTAGGCGTCCATGAGAGTGTCTCGGCGCAAATGACGACCACTGGGGGTTAGACCAGATGGAGTTGTCTATGCCGTTGTCAGTGGAATGGATAGGTGCACTGTGGAGAGAGGGCTACAATGGAGCCCTGGAGAGACGAATAGATGGATTAGCTACAAACGGCCATAGTGGCTATAAGTGGAGCCCTCCAACTGCTGTACGGGCAGTTAGGTAGCTGCCACCCGTTAAATCGCTACTTACATGGAAATGCTCAGAAGGGCAATTATTACTAATTTCTTAGATTATGCTTCAGGCCCTCCAACCACGAATACATTCTTCTTCCAACCCTTTCTTCCTAAAACATGTTCCTCAACAAAGACATATCCAATGTTATGATACTTGCCAGGAGCGTGCTTCTTTATTAGCATCAAGACACAGTTGTCTGACCTGAAGGCCAACCCAAGCGCGACGTTTGAATAATCCGCCCAGTAACCAATAAACACTGCCGCAAAAGAACCCTGAGTGTTTGGCAGCAACTCCCATTTTCCCAAAGTTTTTGAACTAAACCCTGCCATGTTTGTAGAACTTCGGGCCTTTCGTATTGAAGCCGCCGGCGCACGGAAACGAAAATATCCTTGGTCATCCATGGTTCCCTTGGGCGTCTCTCTAATCCCCCAGCTAGTGCTAATCAATCTCGACACCTCTTTGTCGCCATCATCTTTGATGGCAATGATGGCCTTACCAGCAGAGTTGGTGTGGGGAAATGATGGTATTGTAGAGAGCCTCGGATTTGGCTCAGTGTCAATACCGATACCAAGCCACTCAGCACGACCCCCAGCCTGTAGAATTGCTTGCATCAACGCAATTGTAGCCCCAAGCCGATCATCGGGACCAAAGCGTTTTACATCCAAGGTCACACCTAAAAGACCCATGATGCTAAAGACGGTATCCACCGGGTACTTTGCTGATCGCAAGAATGACGAACGCCAGATAGCAATGGACATTTCTGGCTTCCCTTTCTTTTGCATAGCTTGGAGTAGCTCTGTCACTTGCGGTTGAGCTTGCAATGAGTTGCCAAAGATGTTAATGTAAGGATATGGAGCCGGAAAGACAATCTCTTTGAATGCTGAATCCAAGATGTGATAGTCATTGGTTCGCTTCGATACCATTTGCAATAGCGACAGAAGATCAGTGATGGCAGCCATGCCAGGTTCGATCGCCGTGATTGTGAGCGGTATATTCGTTTGTAGGGTGCAACTAGGATATTTCCATGAAAATAAACAATGAGACGATGTAGGCGCAACCGCTTCTTGAAGGGTCCAAGCGCGCAGGATCCAGCTCGTCTCCTCTTCGAGAGTGGTGAGTCGTCTGAGTCCGCCAGGAACAACAATGCAGTCCTTGGATGACGTATAAATACTGTACATTCTCTCAATTTGCCATGTCTTATCTGTTTCGTTTCCCTGCAGAATGCAGAGACCATCGAGCCAAATCAACTCGCATCCAGACATGGAGGCGGCAATTATGACAAGCCTGAGAACCTCACCCGAAATGGGGTCTGCTCCGACAGCGCCATCGATAATGATGTTAGGGATTGACGGTGTGTCATCGCTCAGAGGTTGTAGCCCTTTCCAAACGTAGGATACGACAGCGTATGACGGATCAGTTGGGAGCTGAGCGAATTCTAGGATGCGAATAGTTTCCTTGTGAATGAACCTGTGGCAATCTATGAATTGGAACCGGCATTCGGTAGCTTGAGTGAGTGACACGGGGGATGCCCCAAGATCGGTAAATGGTATCTCTAAAATACATTGAGAAGAGTTTCGTCCCATTGTTATTCAAATTGTTCAAAACGTAATATCGATAATTGACCAACTCTACTATGATCAAAGAATGGGCTCTGTTCTACTATTTATTACCAAAATCTCCATTACCTTAGCGGGTTGGCAAAGATAGGCAGGCTCGGAAGGTGACGACGCAAGCACCAAACCAGCAGAGGTGAGGGGTCTGTGAAGAAAACAGTGCGCAATACTCCCAGGCCATCGGTGGTATGTTCTTTTATCCAATCCATTTTACGATATTGGAATAAGCGAAGTCTGCATAGATTACAATTAAAACACTCGCCAAGACTGATAAGATAGTTTACAATGTAAAATGCGTAGTAGTATTACAACTAACCTACGACTCTGACATCAATGATTAAACTGATGTCTTACGACCTGACTCTATTTTAGGTTACCATAGACTAAATAACCCCAGGTCACATCGGGATATTCGCAAAACAGCAGGCTTTTGAAGATCCCCTATGCCTACAGTGCGTAAGGGGCTGCTAAAGACTTGGGACGTGGATAAACAGCTCTAGAAACACTAAATAAGTGCCCGTCCACTAAAGCAATGGAGAGCGGGAGCTCCCGGTCCCTTGTATTTTCTGGATGTGGACTCAGGTTGGGGGCCAAAAACACACACACACATGCACACACACACACAAAGAGAGAAGAAATTCAACGTAGTAACGGCAAACATATTACTATGACAACGAAATCTACTCTGGGAGTTCAAAAATCTTATATGTAAAAAAATATTAAGCTAGGAAAAGAATAGAGAAAAAGGAAAGCCATATAGGTTTACTTAGTGTAGCTAAAGTCGGTATATATTTGCGTACAGAGTTCCCGTGATCAATTACACGAGGTGGCAAGCCAGACACATGCACGGCGCAAAGGCTAGTTTTTCTTCAGCAAAGGTACACATTAGAAATGTTACTTTTTTGGTCATTTGCTATGGGCCTTACCTCCTCCGTATTTCAGGGACCAGTACTGTGGAAGGCACCTCCTCGGGCGGGCTCTTTTACCAGGTTGAACCGTCATGGAAGGGGGAAGAAAACACGCCCCGGGATCAACAGATTTTCGGTGCATTTCTAGGCGATCAAAGGCAACATGCGTTTTTCTTCTTCTACCGCCTGAGCATCTTGCTATTCTACCATTCATACATATGGAGTACCCTCCAGAGTTGTCTATCCGACGAACCTGCTCCCAGTTCCCCTTTTGCACGCCATCCTTCAAGTACCTAAGCAAAAAAAGATGGAACAGCCCTCAAAATCTGTTGGATCGACATCAGAGCAGCATAATCGCTTATCCAAGAGTTTAGTCGACCAATTTGAATCAATCGACAAAAAAGACATTGTAAATGCAGTTCCTCGGACAGAAGATCGCCAAAAAGGCCAAAGAAAGTGCATGTTGTTCAAACCTCAAATGATGCTCAATGTGCTTAGCACTGGCAGGCCAAGCGCCAAAGGATCAGACACGGGGACTCCCGCTGCCGCTGCCGTTGCCGTCGCCGTCTCTCCCAACATCAGCAGGGCCAACAGCGCCGTCTTGACCAGCAACGACCTCATCATTTCGCGTCTCGAGAGTCAGATCGCGCCCGTCAATGGAGATAGAATGGGAGCCATCCGACTTGCCCTATACGTAGGACAAAGCCTTATAGGGATGTCTTCCTTCATTTAACTCTCGCAAAGGGTAGTCGAAGAGCTGACATTATATAGGGGCGTCTTCGTCTTTATGTGGCATTAGGCGAAGCAGACGTATGTTGCTGAGGTCTTTGAGAGGAGAGTAGGAGTATTTTTTCACATCATCGCCTTGAAAGCTATTCTAAGATGTCCGGGTTCGGTCTTTGAGTTTGCCACGGGGGTAAGATAGTCCTCCACTGCAACCTGTGCCTCAGGTTTAGATAATTTTTGGGTACCGGGAGAAGAGGTAGTTGTAGATGATGCGTACTCGATATTTGGATTGAGCTGCTCTTCTGCCTGGTGCTTAATGTTCTAATGTCGAGGATGGGCCAGATTGGGAGTTGTCGACACTTTTTTGTTATGCTTGAGAAACGATAGCTTGAGTTTGGCATAATTGATGAACGAATTTCCTGAAGTCTGAGACCTTGTCATCTTCTATGCCCTTCTTCCAATCTTCACTCTGGCTCCTGGGTAGTAGTAGTATGTCGATGGTAGTGAGTGGCTTGAGGAATAGGTGCAACGAAATGCAGGGCTGACGACCGTAAGGCGAAACGCGATCCAGCTGCCCAACGTCCGCAGCAATTGATGAGCAAAATGACATCAAAAACCCAATCACTGAGAACAGATAACTAGTAAGGGCAGAGGAGGCCTCTCCGCCTTCATATCGTTGCAATTAAAGCGACTCCAGGGCTCCTTATTGGGGGAGCGCTGAGAGTTAATGGGACACTTCACATACCTTGGCTGAATTATAGCCAACCACGAAATGGGTCACATACAGGTAGGTATTCCCTTCACACCTGTGATTATGCACTGGCAAACTGCAGGTGCAGATTATAAGTCAGATTTATGGGCTCTACCCACACATACGACCATATCCATGGGACAATACGGGATCCCGTCCGCTCTCCCATAGTCAAGCCCATGAGAGGCAGATTAGTAGTCGGGTGGGTGACCACCGGCGAACACCGGCTGTTGTATGTTTTTTATTTATATTTTTGACATCTTTTTGGTCTTCGTGTTGATGCATTTGATGTTTTTGGTGGAAACGATATTCATGGACGTTGCGGAAGATGGATGGCAGCAAACGTGGCTGAAGCACACTAAATTGATTGCCAGGTGGTGTCGGGTACATAGGTGGGTAGGTTGTCCAGGTCAGCTACTTAGTTTGAAGCCCTGGAGCCCTGGAGGCTTTTGAGGTCCCTGTAGGTACCTAGGTGGTCATCTCACAGCCCGGCAGAGCCTAATGGCCTCCAGGGCTACGTACTTAGGTACTAAACCTTAGGTACCTACAGGTAGACGGGACGCGGACCAAGCACCTGGGCACTAAATAATAAGTGCCCGTCCACTAAAGCAATGATGGATCCCACTGGACTCTAAATGGCAACGGGAGCTAGGATGGAGGCTACCTAGACAATGCCAGGCAACCCATCCATTCAGGATCCATTATAATACGGGTATCACTTCTCTGAGACCCGTAGAATGGAATGGATCAAATACTCGTGGATATGTTCCACAATTTCCTGCTCTCATAATGCAGAAGCACATATAAGCATGCATAGACCATATTCACATACTCACAGCCATGTATGTAGGCAATATGTGTCCATTCAGAATCTTGCGAGGCTTAGACCTTGGGCTCAATGTTTACCTGGTACCTGCAGTTACTAAGTATCTATACATTCAACAACTTGGAAGGAATGGATCCATGAATGTCACATGATTCCATACATGTTTAGAAGATTTCACAGCCCCGCATTGCTCCCTTGTCGTCGCAGTCATTAATATGGATCAGATGTTCTGACCTTCTGAATCCACACGCCGTTACCCCGTAATCACATCAGATCTTGGCTGTTTACTGTCCGTATCAGCATAACCATGCGTGGAAATCCTGGAAACCGGGACATTTCGAACTGTTCGTTTGGGGACCACGCCCGCGTCCATCAAAATAATATCTCAGGTGAATTCTCTCCTACAGTTTGCTCTTTTTCTTAACAGAGAGTAACTCCTAAGTAGTTCATTCTCCGCCTCCCATTTCAGCACTTGGAGGCCTCTCAGAAGCCACTTTCAATTCTGCAGGCAGACAACATGAGCCTCGTTGCCTCTCCGACACACGAGTGGAAATCCTCTCCGAGATCAGAACGTGGGCCGACAGAGAAGATGAAAACCGCATGTTCTGGCTCAGTGGCATGGCAGGTACTGGGAAATCCACCATATCTCTAACAGTTGCGCAAGAGTATCACAATAAGAAGCGGCTCGCTGCAAGCTTCTTTTTCACCCGAGATGGAGGTAGCCTTGCGTCCACTAAACACTTCGCGGTCACCATTGCTGCTCAGCTTGCAGAGGTCTCCCCTGAGCTCCGGACACACATCAACGCCTCCATCAAATCCAACCCCCGCATAACTGGCCTTGGTCTCTATGACCAATGGGAAAAACTTGTCCTAGAACCATTAGCCAGACTGAATCTGGGGGCCTTCTCAGAACCCTACCTTCTTGTTGTTGACGCACTCGATGAATGCGACAACCAAGATGACATTGCATTGCTCACACAATGTCTGGCGGCGACCGCTCTGAATAGTATTCCACTCCGAGTATTCATTACCAGTCGACCATATCAGCATATCAACTATACATTCACCAGAATCACCCCAAAAGCCCACGATCTGATTCTCCATGTCATCGAACCGTCTATTATCAACAAGGACCTGGAGATATACTACCAACATAACATAAACAAAATTTCCCAGCAGCTTGGTCTTGACGACCTTGTTGTCACACACGAGACGATCCAGATATTGGTGCAACAATCCCAAGGGCTATTCATTCATGCGGCAACGGTATGCCGTTTTATTCGTGATGGCGGGCTGTTAGCAGCCAAAAGACTTGCACTCATAATCACTACAAGGCGTTTGCCATCGAAGCCAGAAAAAGTCTTGACCAAATCTATATGACTGTTTTGAAATACGCTCTTGAAACTGGGCTGAACACAGAAGAGAAAGACGAGATACAGAGAAATTTCCATCCCATTGTTGGATCCATCGTCACAACCTTTGACACCATGGACTTGACCACACTTACTACTCTAATAAAGGAACCCAAGGCAAATATCATACCACTACTTGACCGTCTTCAATCAGTCTTGGATGTCAATACCTCGGAGAAAACCAGTAGACACATTAAA
Organism: Cladobotryum mycophilum; assembly: GCA_036429605.1. NCBI lineage: Eukaryota > Fungi > Ascomycota > Sordariomycetes > Hypocreales > Hypocreaceae > Cladobotryum > Cladobotryum mycophilum. Next base: position 2,255,370 of record JAVFKD010000002.1, on the reverse strand, counting down.
GTCCTTCATCCATCCTTCCGAGACTTTCTTTTGGATCCAGACAGATGCACCAGGACCATGTTTTCTATCAATTCAAAAAAGGCTCATTGCTACTTATATAACTGCTGTCTTAGAATCATGTCTGAGCATCTACAGCGGAAGAATGTCTGCAGTCTTCAGCGACCAGGCATACGACTTGTTGATGTTTCTAGATCAGATGTAGATCGACATATTCCCGCCGTTGTTCAATATGCATGTAGCTATTGGATACATCACCTAAAGCAAAGTGATGTTGATCCGGTGCAGCCTGATATACTCGACTTTTTCCAGACTCGATTTCTCTTCTGGACCGAAACGCTCGCTCTCATCGGACGGTTATCAGAGGGGGTCGCTATGGTGAGGCTTCTAGATTCGCTACTGGTAAGTGTAATCTGCCTAATAAGCCGTAAGATTTCTCACATGGTACTAATTTAGATATTTTAGTCGGAGAATGACTCTTCAAGGGGCTCTCTTGGACGGTGGGAAAAGATAACGGCGACGTTCTCTCGAAAATCTGTGGATAATGTCCCCTCATCTCTTAGTGCAATTGTTCACGATGCAAAGCGATTCTTACTTAGCCACAGCTCGATTATCGAGGAAGCTCCTTTGCAGCTATATTGCTCCGCCCTCATCTTTAGCCCTAGAAGAAGCATTATAAGGCAGCTTTATGAGAACCAGATCCCGGATTGGGTTTTGTCTGCGCCTTATCTCCGTGAAACCTGGAGCCCGTATCTGCAATTTCTACATCACTCGGGGGTTGTTCTTGCAGTTGCCTTCTCACCTAACGGCAAACTCATAGCATCCGGATGTCATGATGGACAAGTATATATTTGGGATGCCATAACAGGTGCAAACCAGCGCATCCCTCTAGGCCATTCTGATCAGATTCGATCAGTACTGTTCTCGTCTGACAGTAAGCTTGTTTTGTTGGGATCTCTTGACGCTACGATAAGGCTATGGAATTCCGCAACAGGCAAAGAATTGCTTGCTCTTCAACATACCGGTTCTGTCCTCACCGCTGCGTTCTCTCCCGACAGTAGACTCGCGGTGTCTCTATGCCTTGACGGCAAGGTCTGCATGTGGGACGTGTCAATGGGTGCTGAACAATGGGTGGTACAAGAGACTGATCCGATTAGAGGGATAGCGTTCTCTCCTGATGGCAAGGAGGTCGCTTACGGATGTGGTAACAAAATTCAGCTACTGGACTCGGCGTCTGGCGTGCGTCTTGGTACATTGAGAGGGAAATTAGCAGATCAAACCATATCTGTCGACTTCTCGCCTGATGGCAGGTTCATAGTTTCCGGAACGGGAAATAGGATCGAGTTATGGAGCGCAGAAACTCGCGTGAAACAACGTGATATGGCCACCGGGTTTCTACTATTCTTAAAGCCTGCGAAGAATGTCATTGTCAAATTCTCGCCCAACGGCAAATTTATTGCTGCAGCTATAGGGGAGAAGATTCACCTATGGGATGTAGCCTCAGGTGCGAAGAGCGGCGAATTCTCGCAGCCCATTGAGCCCTTTCGGCGCTCGGATTTGACCTGGTATTCGATGGCATTCTCTCACGATGGAAGATTCATCGCGGCGGGATCGGCTGATCGGATGATTAGGTTGTGGGACGCAGCAATTAGAACGACTGGATCTTCCATGATCCGAGCTCAGCAGTACTGGAAGAGCGATATTTCAGTATCGCCAGATGGCAAACATACTGTCTTCTATTATAAAAACAAATGCCAGCTTTGGGACACACAAACAGGGGCACGGTTGTGGGTTCACAAATTCAAAGGATTAGAGTATATCAAATCTGTTCAATTCTCACCAGACACCAAGGTTGTCGCTGCCGTGTGGGAGATTGATGCCTCTGCCGTATGGGAGAGAAGTGCCGCTGTTTGTGGATGGGTGCTCTTGGACGCACAGTCCGGGGCAGTGTTGCATCCCCGTGGCTGGTACCTAGAACTGCGTTCTGGCATTATCCAATTCTCACCTAACAGCAATATCATTGCCACCGCATGGTCTGCGCCTTTCTTGAACACCATAACGTTATCCGATGTGAGATCAAGAAAAGCGATGCATAGTACGAGATTTCTTATGGGGCATTCCTCATATATTTGTACCATTTTATTCTCCCCTAACAGCAAGCTAATCGCCGCTGTATCAAACTATTCTCATATACATATATTTAACGTACAAACAGGAGTAGAACTGTACACTATCAAAGAAGATCAAATCAGATGTCCCCATATTTCATTCTCTCCTGACAGTGAGCTTCTTGTTTGTGGAGACATCCGAGGGGTTATTCAAATTTGGAGAGCAGAAACTGGGGCAGTACTGCATACGCTTGAAGATATTTCGACCGGGATCTCTGCTCTAAGATTTTCTCCTAACACCAATGCCTTTGCTGTAGGATCTTACGGTGGAACGATCATACTCTTGGATGCATCAGCAGGGTGGAGGATTCACAACCTCGAAGGCCACTCGGGGAGCGTTACTGCGATTAATTTTATTCGCGACGGCAATGTTATTGCCTCAGCATCTGAGGATATGACCGTCCGAGTATGGGATGCAGCAACAGGCGCAACGATCCATACTATTAACGTCAATGTCCCAGTATATAACATGTCACCATCTTCTTGTAATGATCATTTGATCACTGCAAGTGGCGTTATACCACTGTCTCCTTCCCCTCTCTCTGACTGCTGTTCGTATCTCACATCTGCTACAGGAGGTTGGATTAAGAAGGATACCGAGGATGTTATATTCCTGCCTCCCGATTATAGGAAAAGAATCGACTTCGTCGCCGGCACTACTATTGCATTTTCTGTACCTCAAGCCTCCACAGTAAAAGATGTCTTGGGCGCCCCATATAGGACCTTCTTGCGTCTAAATGCTTCAAAAAACTTGATGCGAAAAGCTGAACGAGAAGGAATAATTCCCAATGAATTAAGCTCATAGCAACATGGGGGGAAGATGGGAAGTTACAGGCCTATTGTAAAATTCATTGAGGCGGTGAGGCAGACTACTTCGAGTCTGTTTACCTACTCACTCACGTTAAGATTCCCATGGATATCTACAAGCTTCCCATATTTAATAATAAAAATACATTTATAATTATTTCTCAGAGACTAATCTTATATGGCCTATCACACCCATCTGATCGAAAAGGTTATGATTGTCAATCACATGCTTGACTTATTATTTGAACGCAGTCTACCTACCCAGCTAAGGAAGTATATCTCTAATTGCTATACAATTCTATACTCTTAGATACAAAAGTTATCCAGAACGAGAGCTCTGCGACCAACACCTACACTGTTTTATCTTTTACATTTTAGCATGTGTCTCTTCGAACTTGTCCACTTTGCTCTCATAGTAACCATCGTGATGGCCTGGTTATCTTTTATACACATATAATGAAGATGGCTTTTGCCTTCACCCCATGGTATGTATTGACCAGAAATTACGATGACATAGGTATAAGAAATAGGAAAGTTGAGAGAGCCGACATCAGCCCCCAAGCGTGGGTGGGTATGTGGGTATCCCCCGTTACATTCACCACCTACATCTACATGTCACCTCACAAACGTACTCTATGATATTTACATTCATACAGCGTTTTCTTGTAGCTTTAGCATTGCTTCTATGCATCCCAGCTCAGTCAAGCATTTGGCTTTTCTGTCAGGGAACGAGAGTGTCTCTGCTCACCTTGACGACTGCGCCATCACCCACAAGGACCACCTCGAATTCCCCAATCGGTTTATTGGCAGATTCAGCCATTCACAAAAGTTAATTTGGTGAGAAATAGCCTTGAGGAGTGCATTGACGGTAAATTAACCAAAGGGGATGTACAAAGGTTGAGAGGCATCGAAAGAGGTGTGCGTTGCGTGCAAGAGTGCCATGGTAAGTAACCCATCACTGTCGAATACTGTGAGCGGTTGTTTCCATACTACAAGAGGAAGATTAAAGGCATCTTATGAGGCAGATTTACAATTATCAATCGAACTAAAGATTTAGCACTGTTAGCACTTGTAGAGAAACGAGGATGCTGAACACGAGACCTCAAATAGATCTAGCGATCAAAGCTGAGACGTTAGCTCGCAGTCTTTCAGCACTGCCACATCATTGAACACAACACACCTCCATCATCACCCCTCTGGGTCCTCTTTCTTCCTCCACTTTCTCTGCCGTCTTTACTTCAGTTTCATTCTGTCGAGCATTTCTGTCAACTATAGTTCAATACGGGTCTTTGCTACGGCCTCGGCCATCGTTGGCTGCCGACACTCAATCGGAGACGTTCCCCATGGTGTTCGACTCAAAGCAAGAAATTGCTGCCTCTGGGCGCCCCGACGTAAAGGAAGAATGGAGATACTTTGCGGCACTATATGTTCTCGATGCTTTGGAAAATGGACATACAATACTCTGCGAAAGATGCAAAGGCCTGGACCTTGGGCAGAGGTTGAAGAAAAGAGAGCTTTTTACTGAATATTCCGATTATGTTAGTGGAAACTGTCTCACGGGGACATGGAAGAAGAATATCTTTCAGATTGAGGTTGATAGGGCGGTAATGGACGTATGCTGTCATTTTTGCAACATCTTACAGTGTTTGACTACCGAGACGCCAGAAATATATTTCAAGAACGTCTAAATGCCAACAGGGTCAAATGGAGGTTTCGGAATGGAATTGTTATCAATTGAGTGTGATCTCATGACAGTTGAGTGCCGTCAAGACAGCTCGAAGAAGCGCTGGTAGATGCAAAGTATGTTGCTTTGAGCTACGTCTGGGGCACAACCAAAGCATCACCACTTCCGCGAACTATTCAAGATGCAAAAGTTATCGCAGCAACACTTGGATATACGTATCTATGGGTCGACCAATTATGCATTAACCAAATAAGCAGCCATAAAATGAGCCAAATCCACCAAATGGATCGGATATACTACAATGCTAATCTAACCATCATTGCCATGGCGGGCGATAATGCCAACTATGGAATACCGGGCATAACTGCCACACCCCGATTATCGCAAAAGTTTGCCAAATTCGGAGACCATATAATCTTACAGCCCAGCCAGGACTTCACGGCTATCAAGTCCCGCAGCGGACTCACTGGTCATGCATCACGAGCATGGACATTCCAGGAAGAAATGCTCTCCAGAAGACGACTCTATTTTTCAGACGACATGGCATGGTTCAAGTGCTGCGACATCGACCGTTCATTTGCAGCCTTGGAGACGCTGCCTAGACCTGGATTCGAAAAGTTTCACCGGGAGGGGTGGGTAGTCAAGTTATCTCCAGACATTCATAGTGATACTGAATGCATTCACCGGAATTCTTCAGGTGTGCGAGAGAATGGAACCGGGGTGGAGGCATTTCTGGGGAGTACCAATCATCACACAACTCAAAAAACACGCTAATCCCTCGGTTGAAGGAGAATGCCGCTCGGCTGCGGCTGTGGCATCTTCTGAGTTTATCCTCGGATTGATGTGGCACGGGATTCACGCCTTTGCCTCGGGGATCAGACGACATGGTTTTCCTAGCTGGTCCTGGACTGGATGGGATTGCAAAGTTTGTTATAGCTGGGTGCCAGCAAATTATAAGAATACTGATGCGAGCATACGCGTCTGTTTCGAGTTGACCAATGGTACAATCTTGCCTTGGTCAGAGTTTTGGCAGATGCTAGAGTTGAAAGAAGATACTAGGTCTATATCTCATTTCATTCACATAGATGTTTAGGCAACCCAAGTACAAGTATTTCCCCAGCAGCATCTAATGTAGATAAAAAACCAAGAAACTCATAAAGCTCTTTTAAAAATGAGCGATGGGGGTGGACCGGTGATTAGCGACAGCATTTTCATGCATGAACGGGACTGGAAAGGAAAACCAAGCATGACATTTATAGCCCTGTTCTTGCTCGATACCGAGAGGAAGACTGAAAAACAGATCATGCTCTTGGTGGAAGAGAAGGGAAGCTGGTATAAATGGGTTGGATATATTGAAGCTCGCCACCTTTGGGGGCAATCTCTCAGGCTTGAAAGACGACGAATCTGTCTTGGATGATTACCTTGGAGATTTCATAAGCACCGGTGTTTTTGTGAGTAAGCATTATATTTATCATGAGAGTACAAATAGATGATATGGTGGTGTACCTCGAGACTGTGTGTTCCGGCACGATGAATCCTTGTCGCATTCATGAATGTCATGAGGTAACTATCTACCCTTGAGTGTAACCTTGTGGCTACCAACCTAGAGCCCAACAAACTAACCCAATTGTCAAAAGCATGTCTCATTCACTACTAGACTCATTAATATAAATTACACTGCCCATCTCTTCCATTAAGTTAACCGCCTTACCCGTAACGGGCTCGCGCTGTGCTAGTTGCTTCTGCAAGATTGCGCATCCTCTGTCCTCTCCGTCCCCTCCAACTTTCCCCCTGATATAGACTCCTTGGCATGCTCTGCCTAAACTGGCCAGTGAATTAATTGAATGGTTGAATCTACCCTTGACGGTACATCACTACACACTTGCTGCTACAAACCAGGCACTTGATACTGGTAGTATTAAATGGTGATGCAAGTTGGTCACTGCTCGAGCATGCCCACTTGTACAATCGCTGACCCGTCACACGACCGACATTGCCATCGTTGGCATTTCCTTGCCTATACCCAAACTCTTCACACCTAGATTACTCTCGGGTGCAATATTTCCATCCGAGTTCTCCTTGATTCTGTATCTTCATCGTCACTGCCATCATCACCACCCCCTCCTTTGGGTCCTGTCGCTCCGTGATATGCAAGATATCAACGCGAGCATCATCCAGGGCATCCAGGGCATGTTAAGAAAGCAGCGCTTCGAGAAGTATGTCGATTGCTAGCGCTGACTCGTTGCTTCACCACAGTTCCTCGGCATCATCGCCGTTGGCGCAGCCGCTACCAAATTGCTCCTTTCAAAAAGACGCCTCATCGCCTCAAGCATAGGATGGAAAGTAAGGCCTCGCCTGATGGCCCGACTCCAAACAGCTATTCTCTCTAGACCTTATGGGAGGCGGCTCCATGCCCTTAAAGTCTAAGCGCCGATTTGACCAGTCCATTCGGCAGGACTGATATGGAGTCCAACCCCGTCAACGAGGAGCACATTGTCGGGGGGTTACAATGTATAATAAGCGGTTGAGGGATATGGAATCACCGCCAAACGCATCATAAGCGAGCGCAAAGTAAGCGGAGATGAGGAAAGTATCATAGTAACGACCAAAGCGGAGGTCTACCCTGACAGGCCGGATCAGATCGTGCGAGAAAATGATTTGGTCTTGTTGAAATCCATGTGCACATGTTGAAACGCATTCGAGATCCACGTTCCACCATGTCACTCTCACGGTGCCTCACATGCCTCGTAGATCAAGCGAACCGAAATTGAGCTCTGGACCAGTTTCCCGCAGATTAAAGTTAAACTCGTCCTCGTCTTCCGGGCCATTAGTATGCCCCGTCGTCGGGACATAGGCAAGACCTGTCTGGGGCTGCGCGAGGTCGACCAGACGGTTGAGGATGCTGAACTCGAGCTTGAGCTTCATGCTGTAGACGAGAGCCTTGAACGTGGTTTGCAGATAGTAGAGGTTCGCATACTCCAGGGACAGGATGATGGTATCGAGTATGGCGACGACGACGCTAACCACGAGTAGGTGCCGCAGTATATGCCGGTTGGTCTTGCGCCTGGTGATGGCGGTGATGCGCAGGATCTTTAGCGTCTGGGCGATGTAGAGTCCGGAAATAATCATTTCCTGGAGGAAGAAGATGGTGACTTGGACTTTTTCGTAAGCCGAGTATGGCGCCACCCAAGGCCCGGGATTCGACGAGTTGGCGCCGACGATGAAGACGGCGATGGGGGTATGGCAGATGATGGCATCGACAATAATCATGATCAGGACCGCCCGAAGCCAAGTCTCATCATACAAGACGAGATGCAGTCGTGAGTAGAGGACCATGGACTGACCCGTGACCATGGACGACCAACCGACGATGATGAAGGCGGCCTGGACGTGGAGATTGGACGAAAGGTGGAAATTCTTGATCAAGAAGCCGAGCGAGTATACCGGCAGCCCCCAGGTGGCGACCATGAAGCTCCAGAAGTAGAGCCCCGCCCGCTTCTTAAAGGTGGTGAGGATGATTGCGTTGAGCTCCAAGAAGTTGTACATGGCGAGCGCGAGAAAAGTGGCGACCATGACGGCGCCACTCCCGGTAACAATGGAGTCTGGGGTTATGCCGCCGCCACTAACCGTGAGGTTGGAATCGCGGGCTTCCACTGCTGCTGCTGCAGAATGGAATTGCGCCATGATGTGATGATGGTCAAAAGGAATGATGAGTAAACGAGAGTGGCGAAAAGCGCGTCTAAGATCGCGATGGCTACTACCTTGGTCGCGATAGCCGGAGGACCAGCACAGAACATTATAGATTTGATGAGGAATCAAATAACTCAACAACAATCTTCAGAAAAGGAAAGTCATGAACCTTTTAAATGGTAAGAAAGTCCGACCCAAGTCAAAAAAGATTCATTTCAACCACCACCGACTCAGGCAAAACGGGCTGCCCTCTGTTTGTTGTCGCGACTTTGTCTTTTTCGGACAAGAAGCCAAACCAATGCTGGAAGGGTCAAGAAGAAGAGGCCACTTGACCGTTGGGGGACGACGCTACAATACACACACTACACCAGCGCGCCACACCGCAAACCTAACCGCCATCGTTTGTCGAGCCGGGAACCGCGAATCCTTCGATCAGAACGTCTGACTTTTTTTTTTTTTTTCCCTTCCCTTCCTTCCCAAACCAAGTTTGAGCGAGCGAGCGAGCCAGACCAAGTATGGATTGGATTCCTTACTCAATCGAGCTAGCGGTGGGCGAGCTGGTACGAGAGCAGTCGAGAAATCCGACGGTATATAGAGAGGACGTATAAGAGGTTGTATAAGAGGCGCCGCCCGTTTTACCTTTCATGATTATGTAAGAAACTGCCATCCGCATCTACCAGGCAACAAAAGTACGGCATCTACCCGGCACCAAAGGAAAAAAATTCCGGCCCCGACAAAAACAAAGACTTGGTGATGTGGCCCCCCTGGCCAGCAAGCAAGGCGGGCATGAATGGATGCAACTCTAGCCTGTGGCTTGCAATTTTTCAATTAGAACGGTGAGTAATCACAAGATTAGCTAATATGCAATGTCACGCAACACTAAAGTTTGACAGGGCCCCTCGATTGGAACGAGACCCATAATTACATAATTAGCATCGGCAGTTGCGTTAAGGCTTAGCGCTTTTGGGCGCGCATCTCTCTTTCCACTGCAATGGATGGACCCCCTGAATGATTGAAATAGTGACTCAGTGAGGTACAAGTAGGTTTGTTTGTAATTATCAGTGCATAAGTAGTTGCTACTGCTCATCTTGATTTGATATTGAAAACCCCTGGAAAATATAATATGTATATAAATAAAGGGAGATGTATTTTATTTTATTTTATTTTATTTTATTTTATTTTATTTTATTTTATTTTATTTTATTTTATTTTATTTTATTTTATTTTATTTTATTTTATTTTATTTTATTTTATTTTATTTTATTTTATTTTATTTTATTTTATTGTATTTTATAACAGGCAGTGAAAGTCGGATCAACAAGGGTTCTAGGCGTTGTAGGCGTTGTAGCTGCGCCCTTCAATCCCAGACGAATGACGACTGTGACTGTCGGATATCGGCAAAGATCAACGCCGTCACCAAATTGCCTGGCTGGTATGACTTACCATAAGTTCTTCTTACTCAGGGAAGTGGCGCCCGATAGAGGTAGCTCAACAAGCTTCGCCCGTCAATCGCCATCCACCTCCCAATCGCTCCCCAGAGTTGCATCAAGTATACATACTTTCTGGCACAAGAGAGGGAACCCCCTGATGGGTCAGCAGCCACCTCTTGCTGGGGGGGGTTGACACGTTTGTGTAAAAGGGGGCGTTTGCCGTTGTCAGAGTGAAGAGCCATGTTAGCGGACCGAATTTGATTGATGTTCCTGGGCCATTCCAAACTCGAGATTGCCATGAAGATTATCGATATGAGCCATTATCATCGCCGTAGTCATCATTGCTTAAATCCTCTTCTGGCCTGTGCTCATCATCGCCGTTGAAATCCACCTGCCCCTCTCACCCAATCCAGCTCCATGATGGGACCTCGGTGCGGCGGGGGGCAGTGAGCGACATAAAGCTTCGACCCAAGACAGACTGCATTGGTCATTTGACATGGAAGTAAGACAGACATGGGCCGCCGAGTTAAAGAAGGAGGAAAAGAAACAGCAAGTAGATTAAGTTACTATAGCAGGGTATCCGTCGGTTAAGATGTCAGTTTCTTAAGTGTAATGACCTGCCCCTGTTGGGACAGATAACAGGTATGACCCACTTTTAAGTGTTACCAGTGTGGTCTACCGGCTGGGATTATTCCGAGAAAAGCTTAAATAATCCGACCAATCAGAAGAATAATCACCTAAGCACTGAACTAGCGTTCATGATCCTTGAATAGTTACTTGTTTTACACAACAATCACTGTATATTTTGTTTATATATAACCTATAATTATTAGTATCTGGATAAATAAATAATCAATCATTAATATCACTATTTACTATTAGTACCTGATACAGACCTGTAATATTTAAACTCATTACCTAGCTTACCCTGATTTACTGCTAACATTAATACCATGATTTATTTAGGTTATCCTTGTTAAGGAGACGCCCGGAACATTACATTAAGCTCATTGCTTATAGACAACTGCACACATTTCATGTCGACTATAATACCATTTTGCATAACGTACTAGATGCGATATAGTATATACAAAGCTTGTTCACTAGCCCTCCCCAAAGATTAACAAATACAACGCCAGGACTCCCTCGGTTCAAATGCACTGTCCTATAATTGTATCATTCTAGACAACACTCAATTTGGCCAGACAAATATGTTCCTAAGAGTGGAATCAGTTTATGCAAAAAATTATAAATAACGTCGGCGACTGAAGTAAGTCCAAATGTTGACGTGTGAGCTGCGATGATGTTATTACAGTTGACTACATCCCCCGGCTGAGTTGGAGTCTGGACCCAGTCCAACATGCTCAGCTGACTCTACGTAACATGGCTCTAACTAGCAGAGAAAACCTGATTTTTTAAATATACATCCGAGAGTTGCACAAGTGTGTCTTCATTATACCGTCATAAATGGATAGCTGTTGAAGCATACCTCATCTTTTCTCCACTTACTTGTTCCTTCGTGCTGATCTTTTTCGTATCGCTCAGGATACGGGTGGGCGTTCCGGTTAAATGGCAACCAGAGCACCTCCAATCATTGTTGCTGTTGGTCTACGGTGTTACAAAAAGCCCGAGGACGGGATTCAGCGACTTCCGCTTCTGGTAAACCGATCGGATATTATGACATGTTCAATGAAGAAAAGTGTGACACGGAATTTGTCTATGACGAAATGGAGGCTGAGTTTGTACAGAGTATGTCAATCATTTTTTTCTTTTTCGAGAGAGACTAGTTACTGTTTGCCTACCATGCATTCCAATTAAACGTAATAATGCAGTTTTCTAACCATATCGCAAGTTGCATAGGTGAGCAGCATAAAATGAAAGAATGTGTTAAACTGCTAGAGCCTGATCTCCTTTTTTACAATACGTCTATTATAATTTAAATAACTATCTTTTAATGCCCAATGCTAAACGAGTCCAGAGTTTCAGAGGGTATCACAAAGCATTGGCTTGTCCAAACAAGCGCACGACGGAATATAGTAAATTTTCGGGCTTTGTACGCTTTGGCACAAAATACAATAGTGGATTAGCTAGGAGTATATATGAGCATATATGAGTATACTATACTAATAAATACATCAAGTGCTGGTTCTTTTTCCACTCTTCCTCCTGCTACCAGTACCATGCCCGAGAGAGTTGATCCTATCAGGTATCAGATGTGTTTATTTTGCAGCCCGTCCCCAAACTCAAGAAGGTCAGCGTTGCCCTTTTCCCATGGATAGTCTATCTCCATAGAACGAACGAGTTCCTCATGCTCCTTGCTCCTTGCAGTAATATTAAATGGGAAATACGTCGGACGGGAAACCAGCCCTGACGTGTATTCTACCTTGGGTTCTATCTGCCTCCCCTGTTGGTCTACCGCCTTGCTTATGTTAAAGGTGGCCAGCAGCCGCGCAATCGTTATGAAGAGGTTGTCATAGGCAATGTACCGACCGGGGCATATTCTGCGGCCCCAGCCAAATGCTTCATTTGGCTCGGGCTCATTGCGCGGCTCAAGGAACCTCTCCGGGGAGAAACAAAATGGATCTCGGTATGTTTGCGGGTCGTGGTGAAACCACCATATTGAGGGAAGCAGATATGACCCTTTTGGAATACGGTAACCGCCATAGGTAACCTCCTGGTCGGTCGCATGAGTCGTGGTGATTGGTACAATGGGGAACCATCGGATCACTTCGTTGACAAGAGCTGAGGTATATGGCAGTCGTTCCCGATCTTCAAATGTGGGCAGTTGATTTGGAGACGAGCCGATCATGTCGTCGATTTCTTCTTGCGCCTTCTTCTGGACTTCTGGAAATAGGGTCATAGCCAATATAAAGGCGTTCAGGGTTGCTGCGGTAGTTTCTGCACCTCCACCGTACATGATCCCCGCCGCCCACTTGATAGCATCCTCATTTTCGTAGTCTAGCGTTCCATCTTTTGACTTATCACCACTATATCGTTCAATAAGACGTGACACGAAGGATGACCGATGGATGCCGCCTGCCATTTGCCGCTCAACGAACGAGTAGGGGATATTCACCGTAGCATGGTTGATCTTGTTCCATTGCCGGGCGGTCTCCTTGAATGCTGTGCCTGGAAACCCGTTGGGTAAATGCTTGAGAGCAGGCACCATGTCAACCAGTCTTGATAATGGGACCAGGGCTTGTGAGAGGTTGTGCATCATACGGTCGATCAATTCTACCAAAGGATCAGCCACGTGTGGCTCAATGGAATAGCCATATACGATTTTTAGGATAATAGCAGCCGCCACGCTGTTGATTTGGTCATCCGTTAGCTGTATTCTTCTTCATCTATAGATGACTCATGTGCAAACTCACGTTTTGAGGTGCTTGATGAGATTCTTAGGATCATCTAGGGCCCGTTGTAAAAGGCGCCGCGACTCTGCGTCTTGAATGCCATTGAAATGTGCAGAAAGTGATTGTGTGCCTGACTGCTGGTGCATAAGTTTTCGATGTAGTCGAAAGGTTTTATCGTACTGTTTGCTAGGCACGAAATTCTGAAAACCACAAAGTTCATCTGCAAAAACCGTCTTCGGGCGACCGGAGGTCTTTAACGACATTTTTTCCATAATGTCATACGCTGCCTGCTTATCATGGAGGATAACCATTGTTTGGCCCAACACTGTTACCGAGCTGATTGGGCCATAGAGGTCCTTGAACTTGAACCAATGCTGGAACTCGGGAGTCCCCGGTGGTGGAAGATCGAAGATATTGCCAACGATGGGCAGAGGCTTTGGCCCCGGAGGAAGGCTCAACAAGGCATCCTTCTTTCGAAAGTATTGGTGATAAACGAGAAAGCCTACTAGAGCAACAATGCTAGGTATAGCAAGTATACTGAGCATAATGGCGATGAAGCGAGAACGCGATATACTCTATAGCTGTAGATGAATGGAATACAAGTCAAACCGAGGCAAACCCCCGCACTATATAAGAAGCGAAGTGAGGGGGACAAATTACTACATGGAAATGACATAACTTTACATTATCAAATATAATCCACAAACGAGCATGGAGTCGTTAATGATAATGTAACGGTGCGGGTTGTTAACTAGGATAGTAATTTATGCCCTCCAAACCGGGATACTGAAAAAAAAAATGCCGCAACGGACCGCAGCATAAAAGAGGAAAGCCGAGCCTGTCCAAGCCAGATGAGGCAGACGGAGAAGGGACAATAAAGATGCCGGATGATAAGAGCAATGTAATTGTGCCGGCTGCTCTATGGGGTAGTGGTGTGTGGTTTTTAAATTGGGAGACCAGGGAAAAAAACATGTGCTGTGATAGGCCGGAGAATACGGGGAATAGCCGAGTTTTAGAGTGGCGCCCCAGAACACTGCGATAACCTATATAATCATACTTTGATAATAGGTTAGTTACTAGGAAAGCAAGATTAAATATGGGTATAAACGAAAATTTATATAATTTAATTATTGTACAAGATATATAACAGTAATACGTTCGTAAAAATAAAAATTAGGATTCGGATAGAATAATAGTAGGTCCCACGCCTCCTAGATACCCGACGATAAATCATTCAACGACTATTCTAGGTCCCTATATTCCGCCCCAAGTTCATCCTTGTCACAATCTCTCTGCGACGTCTCAAAGTCAACAACAACGGCCTCCTCCTTCCGTACGAGGAAGTTGTACTTGTTGATATCGCCGTGTTTTATGCCCATGGGGTGAAGTTTCCTCAGCACATCTTGACATAATAACAAGTCTCCAGGCCCTGCAGTCGTAGCTCCTTCGACGTCCTCCAAAATAAATCCAATAGCTCTGCCTTCCTCCAAGAGATGGCCGAGGAATTGGGGTCCGATCCCCTTGCCATCAATCCACTTATATGCGGCGTTTTCGGTCTCGAAATATGGTATCCGCTAAGGGAATTCGGCAAACTGGATAACGATGGGCTGGCCAAAGGGCGGATGCGCAACGCTGTGAAGGTTTTTGGCGTGAGCGACCCAGTTTTTAAAACTCTAGAAACTCAATCTGAGTAGGGTGCCAGAGGTCGTTGATGCCATCAATCTTGTTCTTTGCATACTCGGAGAAGATCAGGCCATTGTTGAGGGGATCTTTGGTGATGTAGCCGTCATTCCAGTCGCCGGGAGGAAATGGTGGTAATATCCCTACCAAGACTGGCCCAAAGGTCGACTGTGACATACTTGATGTGTTTCCCATCAACTAGAAAACGATACTCGCTCGCATCTTCATCGTTGGAGTCAACAAGGCATGTCAGGAACTCCACATTTTTGTTTGCCGTGATTGAGGCCATGGTATTGTTGGTAGCCCGTTGTTGTAGAGACAGCTGTCAATGGGACTCAGTCTAAAAAAAGGCAATGGTGGGGGTCACCAGATGGCGTGATACTTACTCATGGGCAGGGACAGCTAACACCAGGGAGTGACATCCGAAGTGCAGATTCCAATAATTCTGTCAAACTCTACCCATACAATAAGGTTGATGCAAGCCATTACCAGGTGGGCACGGTTCCCTCTCAGATCATGATTCGTTTAATAAAAAAAGAATTCTCCGAAAAAGAAGTGTCTGATGAAAAAAAGCTAGAGAGAAATCTGTTTTCATTCGCCAATGGCCTGGCTATTTGCCAACCGCCAGTTGAATCATCCATCTATTAATGCAAAGCCTAAGTATGCCTCCCCTAGAAGCTTAAATTTATATAAATGGACGTCAAAGTATGTCGAAATCAGTGAAAAGGTTAATTACGACCTAGGAGTTGCCTATATAAGGGAGCAAATCCCCCCTCAATCCCATTCATTCATCTTTTTCACTTCACACACACACACCTTTCATTCAACTGAACAGCACACCACTCAAGACTCAAATTCGTAACCATGCCTACAGCATTCAGATTTCAGCATCTCCCACCTGAGATCCGCAACGCCATCTACAAGGAATACTTCTATGTTCCAAATGGCTATACCTTCAACTTTGCGACGAGAAAAGTAGAGGCCGTAGGCGACAATGGCGAACGACTTCCCATCTGCCAGCAGCTTCGATTTACCTGCAAGCAGATCGCCAGGGAGACGGACGGCATGGCTCTGGCTTGCAACTTCATTGGCTTTTCTACAGAGTACTCCGATGAGATGCGCGTCAAGGCAGCTCGGTTCGGTAGCTGCCGGTCGCTTCTCTTCGATTTGGCAGACATTTGGCTCCAGGTCTCCTTTGGAGAGGAACCACAACGGCAGAACATCCTCACAGAGGTCATAGAAAGGGAGGTGGTGCTCAAGTATCCCAAGGCGGTGCCGCTTCTACGAGCAACTGTTGAAGATAACGACGAGTGGGGTGAAGATGAGGGGTGGCAAGATGGGGAGGACGAAGATGAGGACGACCGCGACGACACTTGGGGCCTGGTGCCTTCATATAGACGACGAGCAACGTTCCACGCGATAGACCTGGCAGTACAGCACGACCTCATCCCCGCAAACGTCAAAAGCCTTAATTGTCACTCACCCGAAAAAACGGTGCTGATGGACAAGCTATACCCGCCATGGCACTGCCACCCTACCGACGAAGACTTGGACCGGTTGGTCGGACCTGTACGCATGCGGTTTGACCAGATGGCCGAATACTGGGAACGGCCTCACGTCAACGAAATAGGAGAGCGCCAGCATAATCAGGGCAAATACCGATTCTCGGCGACGTCTCTTGCCATCAAGTTCCTTTCTCTATTCCCCGAGCACCTTCGCACGCACATACGGAGGATTCGACTGCGCGAAGATGCAGTGAGCGTATCGAACCCCGAGTGTCATGCTCAGGGGCTGATACCATTCTGCATCGAGAATCCTCTGCTCCGTGTTGAACGTCGCCTTGATCTGTGGGGCAATGTATTTCAGTCGGTTTATGCGAATAACAAAGAAAGCTCTTCCTCACCGGAGAAGATGTGGTTGCGAAACAAGGACCGCCCTGAGGGGTCCGGATTGTGGTCGCTACCGCTGACGAATCGCGTTGCACTCTGGGTCATGGAAGCCATGGCTCTTACCGAGTCCGGTATGCCTCGGGGCTCCTTCAAGTTGATTCTTGACGCGGGTCCGGCCCCAAAAGAGTGCTCAGAGATTTTCCGCAAAGTAATTCAGCGTGATGCTGCCTGGCAAACAATGTGGGGCATGGTTGTTGACGACACAAATCCCCAGCTATCGCTTTATTGGAGAAAGAACTGTCACTGCTGTAAGTAATTTACCTATCTACGCATGAAAAATGTTATTTGCTTGTCATGGATTCATTTGCTAACTCGTTGAATAGATCTGTACGACGGGTTCCCGCAGGCAATCACCGACATTGTCAGTGGGACTTCCGACATGATCAAGTGCACGTTCGAACCAGGTCCCCAGAAATGGGATGCCATGGAGGAATTCCAAAGTTATCGCTTCCTGAATTTCGACAAGCTCGACATGCTTCGCTCCGACCAAGCAGTGTTCATCAAGATGCCGCCATCGACGCCGAGCTGGGCTAATAGGCTAGCCGAGAATATACTGCCAGAATTCTTCGAGACCAATGAGGAGGAGCTAGAGTTCATGATTGACCCGGAGACCCGTCATTTTCTCGGTGTTCCTGGCCAGGATGACGAGACGACCGAGGATCATGATGATGAATGGGAGGGGGCAGAGGAAGAAGAGTCAGACGAAGAAGAAGAGTTATATGAACAAGGGGATGAATTCTATGAAGAAGCAGAGGAGTCAGACGAGGAAGAGAAGCTGTAGAAGGAAGAGGATGAAATAATACCAAGGGTGAGCCCAGCAAGATTGAGCGTGATAAAGAGGCTGGGTCGCTGGAGGAAGTAGAGGAGCTCAATGATTTGAGTACCAAGTATATGAGTACAAATATTTACGAATCTGCCATAAGCGTTGATAGCAATTTATTCCCTAACTCATGGCCTAGTTGAACGGTCACTCATTTACGGTCTCCTTTTATCAATGATATTGCTGAGAGATGTGTCCCGGGAGCTTGATAGCTCTGGTAAGTCTGCCCCCGGAGTTGCTTTTTTCAACACCATCTGCCAGTCTAATACCATTGTAGCCTTCTCGTGTGTAATTTCCGATTCAGTTAGAAGGTTAGCCTTTCATCTCCTCCTCACTATATCCATCAGCCTAGCCTTCTGTCTCTTTTCTTTGAGTTTGTTGTGTTGGACATACATACAGCACTATCACATTTTGAGGGTATAACAGGGGGGCTGATTTCCTGTTTTTTCTATATCAATAACAAAAAAGTCATAATTTGATGGAGGGATCACACTCTATTGGGACTTCTGTTTAGTAAGGGGTGATGGAGGAAGCGATTGACTTTTCGAGCCCACTATTACGCGAGGCATGTTGGGTGGCTTATTACAGTCTATATAGCCGCTTGCTTGAAGTTTTAGGGTGGTGGAAGCCAATGTTAACAGCGTTGGGCTAGATCCATAGATGTCCAGATTATGGAGGTGGAGTGCATGTGCTTAAAGGGCCTGAATGTTAGCCCACTCTTCAGGCTGTCACATTCACTGTAATCCATCAACCCTTGGGGGAAGAATTAGACTACCCGGCAGTAAATGACAACCGAATGGAATGGAACGACCTGTTCACTGCACAGTCCTATATGGATACCATAAACCTCGTTCCTATTTTTGTTTTCTTTCTCCATCGATTTATTCCAACCATGACCATCTTAATTTTCCTCCAAATTCCTATTCCCACGCACATGATGCTTACAATGAGCTTTCCTCTGGCTTTTCTCTCCCGCGCCAAGATGATGATATGATGAGGGGTCTTCGAATCAGGTCCATGACAACACTCTCGCTTCTGCATCGGTGCCCGATCGATTCCCAGCATGGAGCCCCATCCACCATTTCCTCATAACATCCTAATGTTGTAGGAGAATCTTCTTCCTTCATCGCCTTCATTCCTCATATTATATCGGTTAAGTTCTGAGTTTATGAAAGAGGTGTTTTCCTACTACATGCGGATATGGAAAGGTTGCGAGAAGTTAAGGACAGGTTTAAGCGTCTGCTGCGGCGCAAGTCACGCCAATCTTTATCTCCCACCGCATCACCATCCGCCAATGGCCACGTATCTACCAGCCCTCGAGTATCTATAACTTCAGAAAGCCAAGGGCCTTTGCTTGTGCCTGCTGGGCCATCGTTATCCATAACCTTGCCTGTTGAGTCACCGCCTCCTGTGCTGCGACCGGCAAGCCCACCGCCTCAGTCAATCGTCTCGGAGCCAATACCTCCTCAGCCATCGCTTCTCGAGCCGCAGATACCTATCCAACAATCTATAGCTCCCAAATCGCCATCAGAAGTCGTAATCCCACCAACAATTCGTTCGGAGCTTTGGGAAGAGGCTTTGAAGCAGGTCAATAGCAAGACGAAGAAATGGATGATGAATATAAAGTCCCCTCATACAAATGCGTTAAACCTAAAAGAGCAAATAGATGAAATCATTCACCTCGTCGAGAAAAACAAGCTATCGGAGCAGAGCAACGACAAGCCCTGGAAAATGAAAATCGGCGAGCAAACCATCATATTTCGTGAGTATGTCAACGACGTGGTTAGGTTTTTCACTATGATTGGGGACGTGGCTGTAACATTCGCTCCACCCCAAATCGGTGCTCCATGGGCCGCCGCCAAAGCAATTTTGATGGTAATTTATCAGCTGCTTGTCTTTTTTTTTTTTTTTTTTAGCTCAAGAAGAAGCTGATTGAAATCAGATTCCAGTGAAAGAAGTCGAACAGATGGCTGCTCTTCTTGGGACGGCCAAGCTCTTTGTGCGCATTGCGCGTCGAGGTCAATTGTACGAGCGTCTCTATCAAGAAATAACAGATGAGGCTGCGGTCAAGAATTTTCGTGAGAGCTTGCTTGAGCTATATGTTGCTGCAACAGAGCTTCTGGCTGAGTCAGAAACACTGTTCAAAGCAGGATTAGCAAAGCAGACTCTCATGTCCATTCTCCAACCCGATAAAGCTACTGGCCTTATTTCGGGTATCTTCAAGAAGGAGCAGAAACTCGCGCTTGAAGTTCAGAGCTGTGAAGCTATCAATCAACGACAATTATCCGGTGATCTCAAAAAGGAGTTAACAGTCATTCAGAGCCAGTTGGACCAGCTATCATCTCTTTCATCTCCAATCACTCGGGTAGATGACAACGTGGCTAAACTCTTGGAGGTGGTCAGTGAGGCAGAGAGAGAGCGTTTGCTGGATTTCATTAGTACGGAGAAATTTGGCAGAAGCCATGCTACCATCATGGAATCCAGGACTGAAAACACTTCAGAGTGGTTATTACGCAATGCAGATTTTCGTAATTGGTTGGATATACCGCAATCTTCAACGTTGTTGTGGCTCAAAGGCGCGGTTGGAACTGGGAAGACATATCTTACATGCAGAGTTATCCACCATATCGAAAACACATTGCAAAACCAACCACACCACGAAGGCTTTGCGTTTTTTTACTGCAGTCGATCAGGACATAGTTTGCAGGATCCTCAGGTTGTCCTTCAGAGTTTTGTTCGCCAGTTGTCTAGCATTGCTCATGATACCGAAAAGGTCCAAGTGAAGCTTATGGAGAAATGGAGGACGGCCAAAGATAAGGGGACAGACTTGAGCTATAAGGACTGCAAAGAGCTCATCCTGGACTCTGTCGCTCTATTCTCAAAAACAACTCTAATTCTGGACGCATTGGATGAGACTGATGCCACGACGCACAACCTTGCGGAAACTCTCATCGAAATTATGCAGAAGTCGAGCAAACCTATTAAAATATTCATATCAAGCCGCCCGGAATGTTACAAAGTATTCGAGGGCTGGTCGACAATTAGCATCGATGCGGCCGAACAGTCAACGGACATTGAGACTTTTCTAGAAGAAAATCTGTACTCCCACCGCGACAAATTCTTCCAACGACGAAGTCAGACCACCCAGGCGCTAATCAAGGATACCTTCTCGAAACGTCATGGTGGGATGTGGGTTTCATCTCTAATATTACCACTGATGTGAATAACACCACTAACAAAGCACTCGGCTTTAGGTTTCGATGGGCATACCTGCAAGTTGAAGCTCTGAAGAGATGCAAAACTGATGGAGCAATCATCAACTGGGCCAAGAAACTGCCCAGTGGCCTGATGGAGACATATGACCAAATATGGGAAGGCATAAATGAGCTCGACCGTGAGGACTCCGCTCTAGCTAAGCGTGCCATCATGTGGGTGATGTGTGCAATGGCGAAGATGCCCGTTGATGGCCTTTTAGAGGCAATTCGATATGTCCCGAATGCATCTACTGTGTCTCTAATAGAGGCACAGAGCAAAGAAGTTGTTTTATCTCTTTGCAAAAACCTTCTCGAAATTGATGTGGAAAAGAACGAGTGGGTATTTCCGCATGCCTCTGTTCCAGAGTATTTTGAGTCCAAACTCTGGCCTTTAGAAATCTGTGATGCGTTCGTTTCTCGGGCTTCACTTGGTTTTCTAATGAACACACAGTTGAGACAAGACTTGCAGGATATATCTAAAGAAGATTTGAAAGACTTTTGGTATTATACTGGCAAGATGAAGACAAATATTCATGGCAGACGATTTTTCTGTGCGTATGCTTTGAATATATGGCCGTTACACGTTGAGAGATATGATAGGTGGCTGGGCTCCAACAACGAGGCTCATGCGGAGGAGGCCGCCGAACTTACAGCAACACTCAAAGGGTTTCTTGGCTCACCGGAACAGAGCAGCACCCAATATCAAGAATGGATCCATATCTTGACGCACGTGGCATCTGCTGATGATATGCCCTCCACTATGCGCCGATGTGTTATCTATGGTTACACGGGACCAAGCAGCACTCCGCTCCTAACTATATGTCGATTCGGGTTTTTCTACGTCTTGCATGACTGGTGGCTTGAAACTCGGACGATTAAACAGCTTGCGCTAGAGGAATATCGCAGCCGCAATGGGCCTGTGACCGCACTAGAAAGTGCATTTATAGGCAATTGCATGGCGATGTGCAAACATTTGACGGGTTTGATCGGGGTCGATGACCCACGTGCTAATAGATACGCTGCAGCACTCCAGAGGGCAGCTAGCAAGAAGAACCAAGAATTTTTCAAATTTCTTGTCAAAGAAAAAAGCTGACTTGCATAGCTACATCACCTATTTCAGCAATAGCTACTCCACCCGACAGGAAAATGCCATTGATATTGTACTGAACAAGAGAGACCATGATCTGTTTGAGTGGATTGTGGGGACCATTGGTGTGGATGCGCCGATACGCAGGGACTGGGAGAGATACAATTGGGATCATGAGAACCTGTACCAGCATGCGTCCCTATTGATTTTATGCGCGAAGGCGTGCGAGGTGTGGGCAGTTGAGGTTGTTCTAAAGGCAGGAGCAGACGTGAATTTTGTTGCAGAGTGGGGGTGCTATGGAAGCGCTCTGGCTGCAGCTGCGGGCGAGCCGCCATGGGGTGGCCAAACTCGCGTTATTCAAACGCTCCTTGATCACGGCGCAGACGTCAATCTACCTTTGAAGATCGGCGAGTACGGCAGCGCATTTGAGGCGGCTCTAAGCTGGGACGATGAAGAATTACCGAACTTTCTGCTGGCAGCTGGGGCAGATCCTACCATGATCTCATCTGTTGGTCCTTATGGAAGCGCGCTTGCTTGCGCTGTCTTCTATGGACATCTCAATATTGTCAAGGCTATGGTCAAGAAAGTCGGAAAAGAACGAACAGTGGATGCCCTCCGGCAAAGCAAGCCGCATCCGCCGCCACATCCGCCGCCACATCGACCGGAAGATCCTTGGAAAAATCCTTGGGAAGATCCTGAGGAAGATCCTGAGGAATATTCTGTCATAGATCGTAAGAATAGGGGGGACTGTCGCTTATCTTATCACTGAAGTAGGGGTAGATGCTGAAATCATCTCAAACTTTGGTTTCGGCGATTACATACACAAGGAGCCGGAGTCGGGGTAATAAGGCTATTTATTATGTTATGAAAGTTTCTTTCGTTAAACCACAGTATTTGTCGAAAGCAGTCGTCTCATCACTTCAAGTACTCCTCAATGACATCGTATAAAACTAGATTAGTCTCTCCGAATGATGTCGTGTGTCATCAAATATCCATTTCGCAAGGTCTTCAACACGCCTATCAAGATCTTGAGCGATCTCTAGTCTTTCCAATTGTCTAGGGCCAACCGGGACTGGGGATCTGTCCTTTGCTCAAAACTGCTTAATGAATCTGATATTTTCCGCTGGTAGGCCATGTTTCCTTTCATCTATTCGTAGCCTTTATCTATTTATTACTTTAGCAGCTATTTTTTATAGAAAATTATATATACACCAAACAGATCAGTGCTAGGCTGGAGCAACCTATTATACTTGTGTTTGAGCCTCTTTGTGTGAAGATTATAAGGTCATAATAAGATGAATTAAAGTATAAGTTTTATATATAAAGTTAAAGGTTAAAACTACTTATAAATCTTTTGGGAGCCATAAGATATCGAATGAAGTTCTGGCGAAGCGACCCTAAGAACTATTTTATGATTCATAAAACTATATATCTAGCACTTTCATATGCCTCTCAAATTCTAAATGACCGAAACCTAGCACGCTGCGCTCTTATAACGTGCCAGATAAAACTAATGCTGAAAGCGGAAGTCAAGTCTCTTGTTACCTTCATCTGTGGTCGTCGCCAGGTAGTCCAGTCTCTGCTCTTCTGTCATAGCATCCCATTTCTTGTCCCTGGAGCGATTACGCGAGACGTAGTATGCCTTGGTGAAGAAGTACACGAAAATGTTCATGCAGAGGATGGCGAGGAGTTGACGGTTACCGCGGACGTACCGTGGCGCATCGTCTGTAAATCTAATGTTAGCATGCTTGATGTAGTGGATTATAGAGAGGAGTATTGCTCACCTTTACGGTAGATGTTTGCGGATATGATGCCGCCGGCCTGCACAAACATGTTGTAGCAAGCAGCAGAGACGGTTCGCAACCGCACAGCGTTTGAGTTTCGCGAATTCCATGCCACTTGGATTGGATGGGCTACACCATGGTTAGCTTTCTGTAACACTTTGAAGAGAATCGTGAATTGAGCTTACCATTTGGATAAGCAAGAAGCAAAGAAATGATAGCCCAAAGCACCCATTTGTTAACCGTTGTGGTGTCGACAACGTTGAGGTAAATGAGGAATGGCAGCAACCAGATTTGACCCATCAATGAGGTGAGTGTGAGCTCGTTCCAGATCTCCGCAATATATGTGAGTGCGAGCATAGTAATCACTTCATAATGTATTAGTTACAACGTTCGTGAGAGATGGACTGCATAGCGTTGAGACTCACTGTGAAGAACAGTCTGCGGAATGGTGAGAAGGTTGGTTGTGAAGGTTCCAAAGCCGAGTCCCTTCAGAGTAACAGTAAGATAATTCGATTCCGGCGTCGCAGGAATCTGGAAGATGAGTCCTAGGATATAAATTGGCCTATTTTTATTATTAAATTAGATGACGGGATGCGAGCATATGGAAGTTTGTTAAGACCTACCACATATCGTAGTCCTTGAGGCTTTGCCACAGTAGCTTCGGTGTGACGGGCTCGCGATTGTGCATGGTGCTCTTGCTGGGGTCTTCACGAATGACACGATTGACGATGAGCTTTTCTTCTCTATGTTTTGCGTTAGAAGTGAATTTTCTGAGTATGCAGGAGGGGACATACCTCTCGGAGAACCATCCCGATTTTCCTCTGAACCAACTGGCTGTCTGGCAAGGCCCGGCGGGCATGAGGAGCCATGAAAGAATACCAACCAGCAAAGTGAATAGTCCCTAGAATAATTGATCAGATCCATGCGCTTGTCTCTTTGCCATGTGTTAAAGAGTCACTTACCTCAAGCAAGAACAGCCACCTCCATCCCGCGCGATCGGCGATGCCTCGCATGTGTAGTAAGCCGTAGGCCAACAGCGCGGAAAGGATGTCTGCGAAACTCATAGCCGTCCAGAAGAATCCCAGTCTGATCGACAGCTCGGAATGTGTATAGAAATAGGACAAGTAAATGACAATCTTGTTACTGTGTTAGTCTATGCAGGTAGACTCAGTGGCCAGTTGGGCCGAGTTGGGTAGTTACATCAGGGATGAAGCCTCCTTGAAGGATGCCAAGCAGCGCGCGAGTAATGAGGAATGATTGGCGGCCGGAAATCCAGAATTGAGATCCTGCGACGATGCTCCAAAGGGACATTTGCATGGGGATCCATCGATCGGGGCCCAGCCACTTGGACACGAGTTGCGAAGGAAGTTCGGCGAGAAGAAAGCTGAGTTTGAAGACGGTATTTCCCAAATTATAGTCTTGATGAGATTAGTACCAAGGAGGCTATATGCACAATTAGAAAGAACATACCATTCGTATTCATGTGAAGATCAGGAAGAAAGTCGTCAGTCAGGGCTTGACTGATGTTGGCTCGGTCTAGTTCTAGGGCCATGAACATAATACATGCCCAGATCATAATATAAAGATCCATCTTGCGTACAAGGCGAAATTCTTCTCGCCAAGTCCATCGAAATGAAGGATCAAATCGGTGGATGTTCTCCCTGTATGCAAACAATTAGTTAAGACAAGTCACTTCGAGGCTATCTAGAGTTAACAAAAGCCGTTGTCGGACATACCAATCTGATCGAGGATAATATTTCTCGGCTGTATCTGCGTCATCGAAAACGCTCAACTAAGTCCGCGGTCAGAAGATATGCCGCAAAACTTAAATTGACAAAGGTACACACCTGAGTTGCAATTGCATCCTTATCAACAGAGACACTTCGCTGAAACCATGAGGTTCTATGAGCCACAGGCGCTCCAAGAGGCGGAGAGCCGCTATCGAGCGATGTTGCCGATATAGAAGACACGGCTTTGCCAGAGTCGGCATTCTTGGATAGGACGGTCGCCATGATGGCAGTACTAGATGCTTGGTTCGAGCAATTTGGCTTCCTGTTCTTGTCTCAGATGATTATCATGATATCTGGTCTCAGAAGGCTTATATAGTCTGGAACTTTTCTATGATTAATGATTGAGATTCGTGAGGTTTGGCTAGAGAAAGGTCGAGAACGATATCGGGCGTTGGACTATCGCAGGTTTGGATGATGAGAACAATCCACGCGATCACGACGGATGGGCTAGACTCGAAGCACGTTAGACCAGGGATTGTTATCCCTTGCTGTCTGGGCGCCAATAGGATGATTTGCATTTCGCTCAGGATGCGCAATATTGGCTAAATCAGCAAACTATGATAGGATGAAGATGGGGGCTAAGTTATGTTGATCTGCTCGAGATGTTGCCATCAGGGCCACATTGATTCCTGAATCTTGGAGCATTACGGTGGCTACTCGTATCAAAACTTACACAGGGTCCAAGGTCATTCTTTGGTTCACCGGCTCCGGCAGAACGAGCAAAACTTGGTCTCATGTTTCCCCGCTTGGCATTCATCATAATGGAGCCTGTTCGGATGGCCGGTATACCAGATCGCTTCCCCGGGAGGAAGGTCGCGTATATGCTGTACTTGAGAAGTCTTGGCGCTATCGGCCAAGAGATCTCTAATCATCTTTGTTTATAAATGGCCTGACTCGAGCGATATTGGATGCCGAGTGAGGCCCACACGGCTGACTTACACGACTTCACCCCATGAGCTTAATGAGAGGAGCTGTCATGAGGATGAGACGAATCACTAGTTTACGCTAACAATCATTTATTGTCCGGCAAACGTAGTGATTTGAATCAATCTCTGCTGTCACAAATCATCTGTACCACTGTTGAGCCGCGCATCATGATGTAGCTTCTCTTATCACCCGCTCTTCATTGTGCGAGTGGCGGGTACAATGACGCCATCACTCTAACTCGGTGATAACTATCCAAAACACAAAGTGTGCATGAGCACGCAATCCCAATCCCAATCTCCCGAGATAAGAGAATTCAGGACGATTTATGAACATGCCTGCTTGGGGGTGCGACTTCCGTAGCTGTATTAGAGTATGGCGACCCAATGGACGGCGACCCGTTGCTGCTGTCGTGCTTCGATGATGCATTGATGTGATCGCGAAGCTGAGGGGGCCGCGGATAATCTTGCCCGTTACCCCACGGCCGAGAAGCACAGGTGCTTCAGTCGGATCTTTACCGAGATGAAGCTCATATGCTGCGGAGCTCGCTTATGATGTCATCCAGCCAATACTTGAAACATGACGCCGTCGCATATCCCGCGATGCTGAGTGGTCCCGAGCCACCGGATAGTCGCTTCCACCGGGAGCAAGTCCGAGATGTTGATGCATGCTTCACGAGCCGTAGGACATGGAATACACATCCTCTCCGCAATCACGCAATCACCTAATGCACATTGTTCAGCTTGTACCGACGGCCCGGCTAGAACTCGTCAATTGCGCGCCGACGTACCCGATTATCCCATGTCAATGACTTGGCATCTACCTCGAGCTGTCCCATTGAGAGGTCGTACAAGTCTTTATGGCGTTGATTACTCTCCCTATTGACGCCATCGACTAGTTGATGTCGAAAAGTTGCTTGACAATTATTGGCTTGCGAGGTTCCCGGCTGAGCACATGCTAGGAACTGGAACATGCAACGTCGGCGCATGGGTCATGGATATTGAATCAAACGTTATACAGCAGAAAGACAGATAAATTATCATGTAGTGGCTACAATCGTAGGTTTTGAGTGTATATAACATGACCTGCCTTCACCTTGCATGATATTCCGCTTGGTCAATTCCAGTGACACTTCTTAGCCAATCCACCATCTAGCTTCTTCAGAAAGTATCGTCACCATGGCCCCTTCAGCAGTCGAGCACCCCGTTGCTATCCACGCTGTTCCCACCAAGAACAAGTTTCAGGAGCCCATCAAGACCACTGGACTCCTAGAAAAGTTCGAGTCCTTTGACATCACTCCTGTTATTGGTCGCGAATTTCCTCAGGCCAAGCTGGTTGAGTGGCTCAACGCTCCCAACTCTGATGAGCTTCTTCGCGAGCTCGCCATCACCAGTACGTATGATAGCCCTGATGCTAGCTAGAGTGGATCACTAACACCTTCAAGTTTCCGAGAGAGGTGTCGTCTTCTTCCGCGCTCAAGATGACCTCAGCAACGAACTCCAAAAGGAGCTCATCCTAAGACTTGGCAAGCTAACTGGACGACCTGCCACCTCTGGTCTTCACATTCACCCCATTTTGAACTCTGAGCGAGAGCTCGGCGGCAGTGACCCGGAGATTAGCACCATCAGCTCTGTTCAGCACCAAAAGTTCTACAAGAAGGACAAAGCTGATGAACTCAGCCCCAAGAAGCAGAAGGCTGGTCAATGGCACAGTGACATCGCTTTCGAGCCCGTGCCAGCCGATTACACTTCACTGAGACTCACTCAGCTGCCCAAGACCGGTGGGGGTAAGTAATGATGCGATGCGATGCATATAACGAGAATAATGAGAAGCTAACCAGCGTCAGACACTCTCTGGGCTTCCGGATACGAAATCTACGACCGCATCAGTGAGCCTTACCAGAAGTTCCTTGAGAGCTTGACCGCCACCTTTGAGCAGCCTGGTTTCGCCGATATTGCTAAGCGATCTGGCTTCGAGCTTTACGACAAGCCTCGTGGCGCCCCCGAGAATGTTGGAAGCACTCTCAAGGCCATTCACCCTGTTGTTCGCACCAACCCAGTAACCGGATGGAAGAGCGTCTTTCCCGTTGGCGGCCATGTCCGACACATCAACAGCTTGACCGAAGAAGAGAGCAAGAAGCTGCTTGACTGGTTCCTTGAGCTCGTTTACAATGGCCACGACTTGCAGGTTCGATTCAAGTGGCAGAACCCTAACGATATTGGTAAGTTTTCTTGTTAATACAAAGAGTATCCCTTACTAACATTTGGACTAGCTATCTGGGACAACCGGAGCGTCTTCCACACTGCTACCTTTGATTACGATGGCCAGGGCGAGCGATTTGGAAACCGAGCTGTCGGTCTTGGTGAGCGACCATACCTTGACCCTAACAGCACGTCCCGACGCGAGGCTTTGAGCAAGAGTGCTTAAATTTGAGCGAGATGAATGTAAATAGGATTGTCACCTAATTGAATTTATTGTTGATGGAATATACATTGCGTAATAGAACTTTAAAACTGGTTGAACATTTCAGATATTAGAATTGAGAAGATAACTTTAATGCATATATATACTAACCTCGGACCTGCACACATTTGATTCGACTCCCACATAGGGGTTGGCAGCCATTCCTTTCTTTGGATCTAAAGTACGTGGCATTCTACTGATGGGTTTGGACCTGCGGATGAAATGAGTAAGTATGTAGTTGTGTCACGCTTAACATATTGATGTAAGGCGACGTTCAGAGGCAAAGGTTAGAGTGGAGAAGGCGACATGCAAGCTTAATCCGTTTCAAGTTCCTCGAATCACCTACAAGTAGTTGATGGCAGACGCATGACTGAGTATAGGGAACTGGTCCGTGTGGGGCTGAAACACCGATTATTGTTGAAGTTGTTCTATATCATGAACTTGAACGCTAAGGAGTTATCGCGGTTCAAGCGTTTACTATGTACGGAGTATAAAAGACCAACTGATCCGCATTTGTCATATAGCCCAGATAAGCCATCAGCAAGCCTCATTCAGCACAAATACCTATTCTACCCTAATCACAGTGTATCTCTTATTGCTCATCACTGTCCAGATCCCCATCAGCAAATCTGTCCCGGTTTATTCCTTAGGGAACAGATCAGACTCGCCATGCGCAGGCAGGCCTGATTAGGTCGAGCAGCCAGTCTATCCGAGTATACGCTAGTATAAGCTACCTGTACTCCGTAGTGAAAATTAATCTTAAGGATCCGTGATCAGTCCAGACAGCTGAGACAACTAACCACACTCAACCACTAGCCACGTGCATGTTTCACTACTATTCGCTCTTACTGCACCCACGGTTGCTACAAGGGATGAATGAATGAATTAGACAAACAAGTATATAAAATATTGTCACTTACCGGCAGTTGATCTACATGATAACATTATTGGATCTACAATCAACCCCAGTCGGCATAGTCGCATAGAGTCCGATGTACGGAGTACTCAAAACGTAATATGGCCAACTATTAGGTAACAGGTATTTCACCCCATCTGGCTTACTAGGTAGTAGCAGCCCTGTTATCGCGATAGGCTGCATTAGAGTACTCTATCTGGTGTTCGCTCCATTAGGTTAGGTGAAACCTGGATGGCAAGCAATAATAGCACAGAAACATGTAGTAATACCCTAGCTTGTACGGAGTACTCTGTACAATCATAGCTATTTTGTTTGTTTTGTTGAAATTATAAATGTGGTGCCTTGATCAGGTACGTTTACTTGTGGAGAGTTCTGTCAATGCACGACTCGCTCCGATAATTAGGTATTTTCGATTAATCGACTCTCAACCCCTGCATCTTCATTCTGGCATTCTATAGGTCTTCATAGATCCTGCACGAGCACCTCGTAATCACACGATATGATCACTCCAAGCCGGGAGCCCATCGCTGTGGTTGGCATAGGATGTCGCTTCCCTGGCGGAGTCACCACTGTGAAAGCCTTTTGGGAAACCCTCCGCGATGGTATCGACAAATTATCCGAGGTTCCAGCCGACCGCTTCGATGCGTCTTCTTTCTATGATGATCAAGACCCTCGAAAGTATGGATCTATCAGAAACCACAGGGGCGGATTTGTTGATGATATCTACGAGTTTGACGCCGATTTCTTTGGCTTCTACCCTGCGGAAGCATCGAGAATCGATCCCCAGCAACGTATCGCCCTAGAGGTAGGTGTTCATGCCCTCGAGGATTCTGGCACTACCTTGGAGCAAGTCGCTGGGTCCCGGACAGGCGTCTTTTTAGGAAACTTCACGTCGGATCACTTGACTGTTCAGACCGCGGCCGACGTCCGAGATAACCTCAGTCCCCATGTCGCACTTGGTACTTCCAACTGTCAGGGCTGCAGCCGGTTCAAATATATCAAATAAATACGTACCGAAGTGACCTGCGCAAAATATCAAGTCTAATCAAATAGATGTACCAGCTTACAGAATTTGTATGCTCTGATACTTTTATTTGATTAGACTTGATATTTTGCGCAGGTCACTTCGGTACGTATTTATTTGATATATTTGAACCGGCTGCAGCCCTGCCAACTGTGGCATCGCAAACCGCGTGTCTCATCGATTAAACCTCCAAGGTCCTAGTCTCACCATAGACACTGCTTGCTCTAGCAGTCTCGTCGCCTTGCACTTGGCGTGTCAAAGTATTTGGACGCATGAAAGCGATGGCGCTCTTGCTGGTGGTGTTAATGCGATATTGCGACCTGAATCTACTATCGTCATGTCCAAAGCCGGCTTCCTCTCTCCGGATGGGACATGCAAATCTTTTGATGCAGCGGCGAACGGATATGTCCGTAGTGAAGGAGTTGGGATCGTGTACTTGAAGCCTCTCAGTCGAGCAATTAGCGATGGGGACAGGATTTACTCTCTGATCCGCGGCTCGCTAGTAAATCAGGACGGGTACACTCCAGAAGGCTTCACAGTCCCAAGTGTGAAGGCGCAAAGCGCACTGCTGCAATCACTCTATGCGCAGTCCGGCATCGATCCAGCAAAAGTCCGTTATGTGGAAGCCCACGGCCCGGGAACTGTGGTCGGAGATCCGATTGAAGCCAGAGCTTTAGGCAAACAGTTAGGGCAGTTGAGGTCCAAAGATGACGAGCCCCTATGGATCGCCTCGCTCAAGGGAAACTTCGGTCATCTTGAAGGAGCTGCCGGTATCGCTGGTTTCATCAAAGCTTCTCTGGTAACCTTCCACGGAGCGATTCCCCCACAATTGAATCATAAGACCCCCAATCCATCTATTGACTTTCAATCTCTGAGGCTTGCGATACCATTGAAGGTCATCCATCTGGCACGAGACCGGAAAATATGGGTCGGTGTCAACTCGTTTGGCGCAGGAGGCACAAATGCGCATGCTATACTCGAGGAGCCGCCAGTTACCACCATCTCTCACCCATCCAGCCATAGACCGCGTGTTTTCCTGCTGTCTGCACGATCTGAGTCAGCGATGGAACGCGCGGCTGTAGAACTGGCTTCGCATCTTCGGCATGAACACCCGAGCCTAGAAAACGTCGCGTATACTCTAAACATGCGCCGAAGCCGTCATCAGCACACCTCCGTCATCCCGGCGACACATGTTGACGAATTGTGTTCTCGACTTGATATCCTCGGCTCCGGTAAAACATCAAAGGACATTCTGACGCTGCAGAAGCGACCAGATACATCCCCTAAAGTCGCCTTTGTTTTTTCTGGTCAAGGTGGCCAGTGGTTAGGCATGGGCGCCGCGCTGGCGGCTCAAGAAGCTGTATTTCGCGATTCTCTGGCTGATTTTGATGTGATATTTACATATCGAGCAGGATTTTCCATCATCGCTGAGATATCTGCCCATGATGACCCATCAAGGTTAAACAAAACTACCATCGTTCAGCCAGCCATAGCGGCCATTCAGATCGCATTGGCAAGGACCTTGATTTCATATGGGGTTGAGCCTGATGCGATAGCTGGTCACTCCATTGGCGAAGTTGCAGCTGCCCACATCGCCGGAGCGCTGAGCCTGGAACAAGCCGTCGATGTCATCTATTTCAGGTCCACAATCCAGAGCAAAGCAAGCGGGACCGGGTCCATGTTAGCCACTGGAGTTTCCTCGACAGAAGCAGAACAGCTCATTGCTCGACGTGGATTGCGTAACAGAATCGAGATCGCAACGCTCAATGGTCCGAAAATGACCACTTTAGCAGGAGATACGGAACATTTGAAACAGCTAGCCGAAGAGCTTCAGGAGCGCGGCTCATTTGCTCGCTTCGTTAACGTAAATGTTCCATACCACAGCCGTTTCATGGATCCTTTAGAAGCAGAGCTCGTCAAGACTTTATCCAAAGCCGATAGCAAGCTTACCAATGTGCCTCTCTACTCTACTGTTACTGCCTGCGTTGAGCCAGGAACCCATCTGACTGGCCAGTACTGGTTCGAAAACGTACGAAAGCCAGTCCGGTATGTGGAAACTGTAACAAGAATGCTTGCAGATGGCTACAATTTCTTCATCGAAATCGGCCCACACCCCGTCCTGGTCTCTGGAACTCGAGGAGTTGCCGAGTCAGCGAAGCTGTCTCCCCACATTCTTCCAGCCATGGTTAGGGAAAACGATCTCGAGCCCATCTCACGTGTCATCGGTGTTGCCAGCGCTCTTGGCGTCAGTGCGGATATCCAGGCTTTTAACGGAGGAGGCGGCCGTGTTGTAGACCTCCCGTTATATGCTTTCCAACGGCAGCACTACTGGTTCGAACACCCAGAAGCCAAGCAGCACCGTCTAGGGAAAGCTCGACATCCATTCTTTGGAGACTCAACTAGTCTGACCGGTGATGGTCGGGCCACGCTACGTCTCAGACTTAGTACTGGTGTGTCTCCATTTCTGTCAGAGCACATAGTGGATGGCATGATGGTCTTTCCAATGACTGGACATGTCGAAGCAGCATTCCTGGGTGCAAGGGAGCACATGCCACATGAGAAGAACGTCTGGCTTGAGGATCTCCGATTCGAACACCCTGTGGTGCTGGCGTCGGCTGAAGATTTTGCTCCCCAGATACTGTTTGAGATCACGTCCCCCGCAAAGGACTTTGTGATCGCATCCCGTCCAGCAGACTCCACCAAAGACAGTTCATGGCAAATCTGTTCGCGAGGACGAATCAATTCTGTTGACCAGTCAGCTGGCACTAGCCCAGAGGCGATGGAGAGCGTCAAAAACCGCGTCCAAGCAGGGACCAAAGTCCGCATAGACCACTTCTACCGAACAATCGATAAATCTGGTCTTCGGTATGGTGAGGCATTCAGAGCGATCAAGAGTATATGGCGACTGGGAAATGAAATCTTCTCCTATGCGCAACTGTCTCCTTCCTATCAACATGAGGCATCACGCTTTAAGTTCCACCCTGCACTTTTAGACGCTTGCTGCCATACGATGTTTGCTGATATACAGCATCAAGGCGACCCCACTGCTGTGTATTTGCCTTACCACGTGGATCGAGTCCAAATATTCGATGCAGATGGTGCCACGGCGGCTTTTACCCATCTACAAATAAGATCGCGTGATGAGACGTTGTTCCGTCTCGATGCCTCAATGTACGATGAGAATGGCCGAGTCCTTGCGGTGGTCACCGGGCTTACCGCAAAGCGCCTTCAGGGTCAAAATTTAAGCGTATCAAGAGAACACCGGCTCTGTTTTCAATCCGAAGCCTCGCAGCCGAAATTCAGAAGGGCGGACGTGGACTTCCCCAACATCCTTGCCCTTGACTTACAACTTCCAGGCTTTGACTGGTTGTCGCCGGTACAGAGAGCTTTTCCGAATACCTTGATCCACAAAGTAGATTTAGACACCGCCGATACCAAGTGGGACAGCGACAAATGGGGATTTCGGCTGGACCGAAGATCGCTTCTTATTGTTCCCGCGGTGGTCGAGCCCAGTAGCAACAGTCCCGACCTTTGCATGACGGCGGAGCGAATATACAGCGCACTCAGGCGCGTTGCCAGCTGGATCCACAAGCAGCAAGGTACTTCTACAGTCATAGTCCTCACCAGAGGAGGTTGTATGACCCCAATGGACTCACAATGTAACCCCCTTTCTTCATCTGTGGAGGCAGCCGTGCGAGTCATGGTAACTGAGTTCCCTCAAGCTCGCATCCGAGTTGTGGATCTTGCCTTGAATGAGATGAGTGAGGAAACCACACTGCTTGAGGAGGAATTACGGACATTCCGTCTTGGTCGTGATGATACGATCGTAGCAATCCGACCAGAAAGCCGCTTCTACAAAGAGCTCGTGACTGTGGATATCGAAAAAGAGAAGAATATTACAATATCGCTCCCTGCACGAGGGGGAATTTTCATTGCGAGCGGGACCTTATCAATGGTTCACTTGATGGTATCATCATGCGGCAGCAAGCCCCGATAAACTTAGGTCCAGATGAAGTTGCAATTGAGATTCACGCTGCAGGCCTCAACTACAAGGATGTTATGAATGGGTTAGGCCTTCTTAGTGAGAGAGCTACAGCCGGCGGGTTGGGAGGACAAGAGCTCGGTATCGAAGTCGCTGGACGCGTCCTGCAGATGGGTGGAAATGTACGAGGCTTAGACGTTGGTGTCTCAGTCATGGGTGGAGTTGCCAATGGCTTGGCAGGTTTGGTGGTTACTGACTATAGACTCGTTGTGCCACTTCCCTCCTCGTTGACCATGGCCGAGGCAGCCTGCGTTCCTGTTGTTTATCTGACGGCATATTATGCTCTGGTATACCTGGGACGAATGGGCCGCGGGGACAGTGTCCTCATTCACGCTGGAGCCGGCGGGGTTGGTGTTGCAGCCATCCAAATGGCCCAGCACTTTGGGGCTCGCGTGTTTGCGACAGCCGGAAGCCCTGAGCGTCGGGCCCGAGTATCTGAAATGGGTGTTGAAGGCGTGTTCGATTCTAGGTCACCGTCCTTCCACGACGAAGTCAAGAAGGCAACAGGGGGTTTAGGCGTGGACTTGGTGCTTAACTCCCTGATAGGCCCCCTGTTCACTCAGTCTCTCGCTTGTCTAGCTCCATTCGGACGTTTCTTGGAGATTGGTAAAACGGATATCTACCAGAATATGCCGCTTGGCCTCGAACAGTTTGGCGACAATCGTTCATTCTTTGCAATCGACCTTGACCGGTTGGCTCGGCAGAAGCCTCAGTTATATCAGCGTATGTTGAACGAGGTCCGTGCCCTGTTTGAGGCCGGTCAATTGATGCCTCCTCTAGTCACAAAGTATCCAATCACAGAGGTATCCACAGCCTTACAGACTCTATCTCGGTCTGCTGTGGTCGGAAAGGTTGCTATCGAGATGCCGGAAGATACTCACGTTGATGTAGCTCCGCTAAATCGGCTGCAGCTGCATGGTAATAAAAGTTACCTTATCACTGGAGGAACAACTGGGTTCGGCATTCACCTGGCTCGGTTCTTGGTTGACCGAGGAGCTAGGCATCTCTTGCTTATTAGTCGTTCCGGACTTAAACCGCTGAGGACCAAGCAATTGTCGCAAATATGCAGCAACAGGGGGCGGTGGTGACCATAAAAAATGCAGATGTCAATGACACCGCTGCTATCACGTCGCTCTTTAAGGAGGGAATAAGCTGGCCACCTGTTGCGGGTGTCATACACTGTGCTGGCGTCGTACAGAGTGCATTTTGTTACGAAACCACCACGGAGGACTTTTGGAATGTGTTTGGGCCCAAGGCGATCGGAGCCTGGAACATGCATTTGGCTACTCAGGACAAGGATCTGGACTTTTTCATCATGACCTCGTCCATAAGTGCTATCATAGGCATCACCAGTGGATTCAGCTATGCAGCTGCGAACCAGTTTCTTGATTCGCTAGCACACCATCGTCGGTCGTTAGGCTTACCCGGGCTATCGCTGAACCTTGGAGTTCTGGAACAGTATGCCGGAATGGTTGGTAAGACCGCCAACCCGGAACAGGTGGTGGAAGACTTGACAATGCAAGGAATGTCCCTCACTTGTCTGCCCGCTGCTCTCTCTCTCTTCGAACGTATGATGCTCCAGGACGCAACACAAAGACTGGCACTAGGTCTTGATTTCTCGATATATCTCAAAGCACACCCTCACCTCCTCAACGATGGACTCTACCTGGGGCTAGGTAGTGAACGAGAGGAAAACATCGATTCCGAGTCCAGTAGATCAATGGCTAACCTCTCGGGTCCAGAGAGGCTGGAGTTGATCGCAGAAACATTACATGCCGGACTTGCCAAACTCGTGGGGCTCGAGCCCAGCCGGATTTCCGTGACAGAGAGGATCGATCAATACGCGTTCGACTCCCTGATACTCACACAGCTGCGAGGCATGATCTTGCGGGAGTTTCAAGTGACATACGCCCTCATGAGGCTTTTCCAAGGCCCGTCTCTTCTACAAATAGCTGAAGAGTTACATAGCTCGCTTAGCAAAAGCTCTGCAGACGCACAAGCCTCGACAGAGCTTGTTGACAGCCAGTCAGATGTCGCCCTACCAAAAGGGCTGACGGTACTGTCACCGTGGCTGATTCGCGGCACTGGCTCTGGTCGACGTGTGATTTGTTTCCATGCCATGGGGGGCGCTGCCTCTCAGTTCAATCACTTTCTCCTGCACCCTCCGGAAGGGATGGATCCAATTGCGGTCCAATTGCCTGGTCGAGAGAGTCGAGTAGACGAGCCCATGCCGGCAACTATTTCAGAGATTATTGAAGAGGTTGCGAGGCAGCTGGAAGATTCAGTAGGACCAGCAGACGTGTTGTGGGGTCACTCTATGGGAGGGATCATTGCCTTTGAAGTTATTAGAGTGCTGCGACGACAGGGAAAGCCGCTCCCACGGCTGATGATCATGACCACGATTGCTCCGCAGCTTGCCTACTGGTTGCAGCGACGTGAGCAGTTTCTCCAGTCGTCTGTGCATGACTACAGCGCAGAGTATATGGTGGCAGTCTCGCAGTACGTTGAAGGTGCCGACTTTGCCATGTCCATCCTACCCATGATGAGAAAAGATGCTCCGCTACTTCTAGAATACCAGTTTACAGAAGAAGAGGCGCTCGACGTGCCCATTACTGCTATTGTCGCGCGTAAGGACGACGTTGTTTATCCCGAGGAGGTTGCAGGATGGGCGGCTCAGACCAAGCAGTTTAATCTGATTGAGATGGATGGGAACCATTGGTCGGTGCAGAATAACCATGAGCTGCTGTGGAAGGCGATCCGCGATCTGATAGCTATAGAATAGTGCCTAGATCATAGCGTTAGATATCCCAGAGGGTGATTTTAGAACACGACAGAAAGTCGCGTTGGACGGGTGAAGTTAAGCATTGAGGCTACATGACTGCATAATCCGCACATTACTGGTGTAATGAAACCTGACGTTGAGCCTCGGACGCCCAAATACAACAGTAAAAAAGAAATGTAACTGGATACAGCTGTTTAAGGTTGGATTCCATCATTCAGTTGAGCGGGGAGAATCCGCGTGGACTTTTGCGGGGTTATGCACACTAATAGTTATGCTAGCCAAAGTACACAGATCCCCTATTCAGATCCAAGTGTGTGCCGTTATGTACTACAGCAACCCGTGGTACGATCAATCGCACGTCATGGCCGAACCCACGGATCAAGCCGACTGTGTCCCTACTGAGCACAAGCTATGGCCACTCGATCATATAGAGCAACAGCTTGAGCAGCAATGCTACATGTTAAGCCTTGCTCTTGATGGCCTAGATGATCTAAAAGAGCTTGAATCTATTCGCAACTCTTCGGTACTGGACTTTTTGAGTCTATCCAAGACGACTGAAAATCTGGCCTTTGATCAAAACTGCTTAATCTTGATGAATCTGATATTTTCTGCTAGTAAGTCATGTTTCCTTTTATCCGTTCGTGGCCTTTATCTATTTCTTACTCTAGTAGCTATCTTTTGTGGAAAATCATATATACACTGAATAGGGTAGTGCTAGGCTGGAGTAACCTATTATACTCGTGTCTGAGCCTCTTTGCGAGCGGGCTTATAACATGGATAATTGATTGATTGTGTTAAATCTAGCTAACTGGGTAGGAATGCATTCCTTATTAACCTGAGGTGCCTCGGATAACGCTTTGACAGCGGAAAGCTACCTAGTAGCTTGAATTTAAGTGTGCCAAGAGTTTGGGTTACACAGATCTGCAATTTCCACAATCTATACCGGCAATCCTAGCTCGGACTGATCCCGCACAACGGCTTGGAAAAGATCATACTGACCAACACTGAGACCGAATCAGAATGGCTCAGTACAATCATCACTGATCCAAAAAGATCTCATTTGTATATAACCTTAGGTCATTACCATCTACATAGTTAGATAGCCAGTCGTTGATACAATTGTTCACCATAGCTACCTAATACTTGAACTGTCACCAAGAATCTCTTTGCTCAGCCTTACCCTAATCTACCACTAACGTCCAGTACCCTACGACCCAGGCTATCCTCCTTAGGAAACGCCCGGAACGTGACAGTATATAAGACAACGAGACTAGCGTGCGGGGTAGATCTTCCATCGACGGGCTGAATATTAGGCTGCACCTAGATAGACACGCCTACATCAAGTCCGACAAGAACGAAAGCATTTAAGAACGAAAGCATTTCAACCTTCACGTAACGTCGTGATACATGGAATGATTCTGATTCCTCTTTATGAAATAGACGACGCAGAAAACCTTACGGAGAATGACAAATACTACGCTTGGGAACGTGCAAGGGCACAATGTCATCGGAGGTCAACATGCCCTTGGGGGAGGTAACATTTACAATATCTTTAATAGTGGTAAATAGTATTGCCTATATAAACAACCTTGGAATGACAATAACGTCTGATACTTAGAGGGACCTAAAACTCAGCTGCCACCGTCCGCGTCAACCTCCTCTCTCCAGGCACCGCGCTTCAAGTGCGAGACTTGTCCTGAAAGGTTCGGCTCTCAGGAAGCAGCGAACCAACACATGACCGCCAGGAGACATCGGAAGCCAAATATCTCTTGTCAGAAATGCGATAAGAAATTTGTCGATCAAGAGGCGAGAAATAGCCACATGACCACGTGTGGGAAACGAAAGATCCCTTGTCGGGAATGTAATAGGAAGTTTGCCGATCAAGAAGCTGTCAATCAACATAAGCTGTCTCATGGTCGCTAGATGAACTATTGCAGGGATTGTTAGCTGCAATTCTCAAATAGAAATAACTTGTAGATGGTAAGACTTTCTTAGACCTATAATCTCTTATAAAATAAATTAAATGCTGATAAGTCAAGGCTACGTTTAGCACCTTCAGTCAAAGGTTCACCACAGCACCAATGTCCCTTAACACTTCTATAAGACAAAGTTCACTTCTATTAATGGCCTTGCCATTATGTGTGCCACAAGAGATATAACGCCGTGAACGCCCTGAGCGCGCATCTTTACTCGTCAATGTACAAGCAGAAGGTATATCATTACCCAAATTCGAAGAACAATTGTAGGAGGAAGTTCCTTATACTAGTCAAACTTTTTAACAATTTGGAGAACAAAATCTATACTTTCATAAGGTTCCAAAAGGTATAGTGTAAGTTCCAAGTCGGACTGCTACGGGATAAGCCGAGAACGGAGTTTATGTTAGCAGAAATATTGAGGCATGTAATCCATCCGAGAGAAGTGGTCATGATTCTGTAGAATAGGTGATTCAGTCGAATACTGTTATTAGCGACTAGCTATCTAAGGAGTGGGTTTAAATTGATCTATATACACAAGTATTGCTTCGCGAATCAACTGTAAAGATGAGTAATCTTTTATTATATTACATCTGATTGCCGGATTGTATTGTTATCATTCCGAATGGCACATACCGCGGTGCTAGCTTGTCATCATAACCTTTAGTGCCAGATCGTAACACCTGGCTATGGGGTAATAGAGTAGTACTATTATTAACGACCTATTTCTAGCCATCTAAGCATTTAATCAGCTAAAGTCAAGCCAAGGTCTTGGTCCCCTTTACGTGGTCCTGTCAGTTCAGAACCGGCCTAACCAGCCAGCAAGCTACCAGAGAATAGCAAGAAGTATTGACCTTATAGTCTGCTTATACATTTCACCGAACAAGAGAAAAGTAAATCCATCTAAATACATAAATAGACTTAAAAGCCCAACTCTTTCAACCCGTAAGGGTGTTCCTGGATGGTTTGCGGAAGCGTTTCCACACCTTTGTCAACAGCACCGTGTAAGGGCTCCAGAAATTGAACTGGCTGGTCAGTTTCGAGTACAGCGCTTTGGAAACCATCCATACCTTCTTCATCTAGACTAACTAATGTGCTCGCAGTCATGCTTGAAGGTAAATTGTCTAACAACTTAGATACACGAAAGAACCATCGCTTTAACCGCTGGGGAATAGCTCCTAGAGCTCGAAAATCCTACACAACTTGGCAGATACAAATATAGATATTAGACAGCGCAGGTCTCAAAAAACATGTTAAGATATCTATGAGCTGCATAAAGATATAAGTTAGAAAATAAGAATGCAGATGTGATCTCCACGGAAATAAATATGGACGTCAAACATCCCCGCACACTAAGCTAAAACTTCAGCTGCCTCATGATTACCTTCCTACTGCCTTATCATTCTATAGCCTCTGTCATCCAGTCAAATTGGAGTGCGAGATGCCTGTAGCCAACCATACAGCATCTTCGCCCCATTGGTGGCATGGGCTTGGGTCGTTGCGTGCTGTAGTCTGCTGCCTCAAGGTTGCTTACCCTACAGCTTAAAACTCGTTGCGTCTATGAATATTCTATTCTTTGCCTCCCAGGTACCAAGGGTAGGTAATTTTCATCAAATCCTTACGTAGTGTCTATTTGCTATCTCTAAGCTGCTCATCTTCAACACTCGGATAAAGACTGGCATATTGAGCATGACCGAGTACCTCAAACCCGTTGCGGATCCGAAATCAGCTACCGCGGGCAGTATCCAAGATGTCACCCACTTAGGTAATACAGCGCCCTTCATTGCCCGGGCCCCTGCTCGGCTACGTCAGGGGTAAGCGAGCGCTAGGAGGTCCCTAGGCACGTTAGTTGACAGCACACCGATAAGATAGCCTTGGAGGTACTGACGGGTTGTATCGACCTAGAATTAGGTGCTTTAGGAATCTACATTACCTAAAATGGATACGAACCCCCTTTATAGACCATACATCTTCTGGCAACCGCCATTTCGCAACCGCATTTCAACGCCAGATTTTGCTGACGTCTCCATAAATCTGTTGACCCAAGCTCCAGGGTCTTGTCTCCCTGGAACCTTGGCGTCTTTGACGGTCAATTCATATATCGTTGACCCGCTGTTTGCTATCCTATTATTGTCTTGCTTCAAGATCTCGACCTCCTTCGCCTCAGCCCAAATGCTGCTTCCGCCATTCTCCATCACATGAGAGCAGGAGCATTGCCTTGCACTCTACCGAATATTGGCAATGGCTTCCTGGACTCCTTCTACTGGTAACGGGTCTGGATCAACGGGCCCAGATCAGAATGAACTCATCGCCCGAATACACAACGATGCCCTCGAAACGCCCACCATGTTGCGCGGACGCCTTGGTACCTCGAGCTCCAAACACCCGCGCGTGCAGGTCGAATCAAGCTCTTCCGACTCTGATTTTACGCCCTCGAAGCCGGCTGGCCGTCGACCCCCACACTCGCGCTCCATGAGCAACCCATTTCCCTCATTCCTCGGTGGAAAGAAGAAGCAGGCTCCTCCCACAAAGCCTTCGGTCGAATTGGATACATCAGATGATGATGATGCAGTGGCTAGGCCTGGTACCAGAGCAAACAAGGGAGGGAGTCCATCAGGGAGCAAGGATTTTGCGACAGGCACCTGTATGACCTGCGCTTCCTTGGTCCGGTGGCCAAAGGACTTGAAGGTCTTCAAATGCACCATCTGCATGACCGTCAATGATCTAGTGCCTCTGGAAAATGATGTTCAAGATAATAGAGGCCCTTGGCGACGTCCTGAGACTAGCCATGGCCCGTCGTCGTCGAAACAGTCGGTATCTGGTTTAGGTATGATACGAGAGAAACCCCACCAGGCTGCATACTCATCTCTTCCTGCAGTTCACCCGATATCTCTTGAATACACAAAGCGCCTTGTTCGACAGTGTCTCCACTCATATATCACAAGACGACTGCGTGGTAGGATGTCAGAAGATGTAAACGAGTCGGCTCGGAAAGAACGGCCCTTGTATAAAGATCGGTTTCACTCAGAGCCTCTGGTTCGGCAACGTGGGCGAGACGACCAAGTGCAAGACAGGTATATAGTTAACCATCCCCAGTCAGAAAACGACCACAAACATGAGTTTGATGGGGCGAGGGGCACAAATAGGAACACACTAAGCGGCAATGCTACACCTGGGTCATCACAACGTGAACGGTCACCTCTACCAATGCCGCTGCTGAATGTGCCCCCAAGATCACACCAAAGAAATCCCTCCGCAGGTCAACCGGATGATCCTAAAAGGATTTTTAAGCCTCTGGAGGAATATATCATTGAATGCTTCAGTTCTTTTGAGTGCATCAATTCCTCTTTTTCTGTTCATCACCCCCGGCACGCTGCACGATCTGAAAGCGAATCTCGGCCAAAGCCTGACCATTCCAAGGACTTACGATCACCCGCACAAGTCAAGACTACACCACGAGAGGTGCAGCAGCAGCAGCTTGATCCTGCCGTCTTTGACCTCGATCCGAAACTATTGCTTCTGGGTGATGTGGCCGAAAATGGAACTTGGTGGACTGGCGGACGAGATGAGGCGTTGCCAAAGAAGGGTTCTTCAAACAAGGAGGAGAATACCCCTAAGGCGCATATCTTGACAAAGTCTCCGCAACTAAATTGGGGTGATGTCAAAGAATGGTACTCTATCGTCAATAGTGCTGCAGAGGGCTGGTTTGCTGTCTACGAGGGGTTCTCAAAAGACAGCAATGGCGGCAATTTTACTGAACAAGGACTTCAAGCACTGGAACAAGACCTTCTAAAGGGGCAGGGTCATGTCCAGCGCGTATTACTGAAAGCTACAGAAGTTTTACTGAAACGGCCGGGCCGGCTTCTTACTGATCCTGCCCACTTACGCTTCCTTTTGATCATCCTGGAGAACCCACAACTACAATCGGATGTATCTCATTTCCGTGGACTTCTTCAACCGGATGCGGGGCAGCAAATCGCGTCGAAGAAACTATTACCAAAAACCCAGGCGCCAAGATCTGGTCTCTTATCGGGGCAGCATTCTGGAATAATCAAGAGGATTGTTGGATTGATCTCTAACTCATCTATCGACTGTCATAATCAATTGATAAGTTGGTTGGTTAGGTACCACGCCACTCGCTTAACAAGGGTCAAAGATGTCATATTCGGATTCCTAACGTATAGAATGCTTCGTCAGAGTGAGAAGAAACAGGACAAGCATGCTGTAGATGTGACAGCCGGGTTGATACCACAGATGCAGACAGGTCGATCTGGTGCTTCTCTACATGACGAAATAGGCTTGCCCCGATCAAACAAAAAGTCGAGGGATCGGGCAAAAAAGTTCATCTCGTACACCGATGACTGGCAGATCAAGGCCGCCTCACGAGCACTTGCTCTTGTATTCGCCGCAAATAACCTCGCAGCCTCCCGCCGGTGCGATGAAATGGCGGTTAATTCGAATGGCCCCTCTACTAGGGATGGTGCTCCTCCTGGGGGTCAACCGATACCAGCCAGCGACTTTTACAACTCAATGATAGATAATACGGATCTAGTGGGCGACTTTGAATCCTGGGAATCGAAAAGGAGCAAATTTTCTTTCTGTCAATACCCTTTTCTATTGAGCATATGGGCAAAAACGCGTATACTTGAGTATGACGCTCGTCGTCAGATGCAAAGTAAAGCTCGAGACGCATTCTTCGATAGCATCATGACTCGCCGGAACATCAATCAGTATTTAGTCCTCGATGTACGCCGAGATTGCCTGGTCGAAGACAGCCTAAACACTGTTAGTGAAGTTATTGGAAGTGGAGGTGAAGATCTCAAGAAGGGTTTGCGAATCTCATTTCGTGGGGAAGAAGGAATTGACGCGGGTGGCCTTCGTAAAGAGTGGTTTTTGCTCCTCGTCAGGGAGGTCTTTAACCCTGACCACGGTATGATTCCCGAGATGAAGTAACGATAGTGGTACTAACATTGGTGCAGGCATGTTTGTCTACGATGAAGACTCCCGGTATTGCTACTTCAACCCGAACTCCTTCGAACCATCGGATCAGTTTTTCCTCGTTGGGGTCGTTATGGGCTTAGCGATCTACAATTCCACAATCTTGGATGTTGCGTTGCCGCCATTCGCGTTTCGCAAACTGCTCGCATCAGCGCCCACCCCTGCTGGGGCGTTGTCCGCTCACCAACGACCAACGTCGAAATATACATTAGATGACTTAGCAGAGTATCGTCCTAGCCTTGCAAAAGGTTTGAGACAACTTTTGCACTTTGATGGCGACGTGGAAGAAACATTCTGCTTA
The DNA here is from genome assembly GCA_036429605.1 of Cladobotryum mycophilum. Classification (NCBI taxonomy): domain Eukaryota; kingdom Fungi; phylum Ascomycota; class Sordariomycetes; order Hypocreales; family Hypocreaceae; genus Cladobotryum; species Cladobotryum mycophilum. The sequence continues at coordinate 2,210,454 of JAVFKD010000002.1, read as the reverse complement.
GACTTTGTTGTTGAAACAGACAGATACGGGACCAAGGTGCCGGTGCCTCTATGCCCTGGTGGCGAGAGTAAACCCGTTACTAATGCTAATCGACGGGAGTACATTGATCTTTACGTTCGATTTATCTTGGACACAGCCGTCAAACGTCAATTTGAGCCCTTCAAACGGGGCTTTTATACTGTTTGTGGTGGCAACGCATTCTCACTCTTTCGCCCTGAAGAGATTGAGCTACTGATTAGGGGCTCAGATGAACCCCTGGACATTGCGTCGCTTAGGGCCGTTGCGGAATATGACAACTGGGAAAGCAAGCAGCCTGATGGCTTAGAGCCTGTAGTTGGCTGGTTCTGGGATACGTTTCAACAGGCTGCCCCCAAAGACCAAAGGAAAATGCTTTTATTCATCACTGGAAGTGATCGCATTCCTGCCATGGGGGCCGCCTCGTTGGCGATCAAAATAACTTGTCTTGGTGATGATTGTGGGAGATATCCAATTGCGAGAACTTGTTTTAACCTTTTATCACTCTGGCGTTACGAGTCGAGAGAAAAACTTGAAGCTATGCTGTGGAGGGCAGTGCACGAGAGTGAAGGATTCGGTCTGAAATGAGTCTGTTCATGATGTTACGATACGGCATGACTTGGACGTTACAAGGAGGAAACCAGGCGTTATTTGTCGAATAAGCATTTGCATATTGAAAGAGCACATTGGCGTCTCAGTTTCAAGGATATCTCTAATTGATCAGGATATTTGGGAATAGCATAAAAGCCCTTGCTTGGATTGGTTTCATTTTGATTGCAGTTGCACATGAGAGACAGATGAGCATGATGTTGGTGAGCATCCAGGCATTTCAGCATATATCATGTCGCATAAGCCCATGTCTGGGACGATACACTGTCCTATATGTAATACACTTATCGTACAATGCTCTATTACGCTTCTTTTTTGTTTATTTATGCTTCTTCTTGCTCGGCCATGCCTCCCGCTGCTCTGGCGCGCTTCAACATGTCCTCTTCCTTCTTCTTTTCGGCTCTTAGTACCCGGACTCTTTCCCGATCGATATCGGCCTGCTTCCTCAGTGCTTCGAGGGATTGCATCTCGGCAATCTCCTCGTTGGTCGGCTGTAGGGGAACGGCGCGGGTCTCCGCCATGAAGAATTCTAGGATGTGGGAGGAGTGCTTGTTGGTCATATCAATGTTCACGATGCGCTCGTCGGAACTGGGAGGCTGGGCCTTGGAAAGGTTCGTCCGGGAGGAGGAAGGCTGAGTTGGGGGTTCGGCGGGTGAGTCTGGGTTAGTGGGGGTTTTGCGGAAGTAGATTGTCATGGTTGGGGGGTTTTGGTTCTGGTCGTGGCGGTTGACGATCATGGGGATGGCGGGGTTGTGGTATTTGAGTCGGGGGAGGTATTCTTTCCAGAATTTCCTGTCATGCGAACGGAGTGTTAGTTTATATGGAGGATGGAGGAGGGGTGTCGGTGGTGTAGATGACGAACCTGGCACCCATATGGCCGCCTTTTAATGTGATCGCAAAGTCGAGGTGTATCCTAGAGACTTCGGGAGGCAGGACTGCGGCGCCGGGACCGCATTGTATGGTGACGAGCTATAGTGGGCGTGTGAGCGCAGTCTGATATTGAAGCATCTTAATCTCTTCTTACCCTCTGTGTATCAGGTCAGCAACAGTATATAGGACATTGGCTCGAGGCGCATACCTTTCTGAGGAGATTCAACCGCTCTCCTAATGATCTCATTTTGAAGGAACTATCCGCACCTCAGGCGTATTGAGACGTCAATTCCGGCGGGACTTGGTGATCGCTATCGCGGCATCGTTCAATGTTCAAACGTTCAATTAAGAAAATTGGACAGACCCCTGCAAATAGACGGGCCGGCTGATGATCCGAATTGGATGGTGGGGGTTTTTGGCACGCGACAAAGTGGGATGTCGCAGAAAGCAATTGTTTCGATACGCCTTTTTTTTAATAGTGGCATGTAAAAAACATAAAGTCTTTTACAATGGACTTTAGTATGGCTTGAGCAAATTGACGAAGAAAAATTAGGAACAATTAGCAATGCATCGAGCGTTGACAGCACGTTGGCTCAGCAGGGCACTGAGGATCAGTGAGGTTTCGCCTTCAACGGGTGTTCCTCTATACTTGTGCCCTGCGATTGGACTCTCTAGCATTTCAAGAACGGCCAATTTAGCTGGCGCAAGTATATCTCGACGTCGAGCAACCCATACAGAAGTCGTTCTTCATGATGCGCCAACGACAACAATACCAGAGCCAATGGAGTCAGAGGAGCCAAGGAAACCAGAGGAGCCACCGACAGCGCCTGCACGAAGACTACCGTTGATGTGCAGTGGGTGCGGCGCATTCTCTCAGACGGATGATCCTCAACAGCTTGGATACTTTGATGTGAAAAGCAAGAGGACTAGAACATGGCTACATCCCAAAAAGACTGAGCTAAAGTCGTCCGAGGCAGAGGAGGACCAACTCGTAGCTGATGCATTGAAGGCTCTGGGCGAGAGCAAGTTGAAGGAGCTTGGGCTAAGTCCAAGTGCTATGATACAAGGGGAAGAGTCGGAGAAATCAGCTATGTCTTGTACGTAATAACCTTCATGCCATCTCTCCTAACAACGTAGTAGCTAATTGATTGCAGCGCACTCACTTGCGAAGCCGCCGGTTTGCGATAGATGCCATAATTTGATACATTATAGCATCACGAGCGACACTGCCAAGGTGGCCATGTACCATCCAACAGTCGAATCCCTGCGCGAGACCATCGAGGAGTCACCTCACAAGTATAACCACATATATCACATCATTGACGCCGCCGACTTCCCTATGTCTCTCATTCCACGACTCAACGTACTCTTGGGCGATATCACCTTGCGGACCAAAAATCGACGCTCACGAGGGGGAAATACCACAAGGACAGGCAAACCGAGATGAGCTTCATCATCACGAGGAGCGATCTCCTAGGCCCCACGAAGGAAATGGTGGATGCGATGATGCCGTACCTGAGAGAAGTTCTCCGAGATGCGCTTGGACGAGTGGGTGAGCGAGTGCGCTTGGGGAATGTTAGCTGTGTAAGCGCAAAAAGGTCGTGGTGGACCAAGGAGGTCAGAGAAGATATATGGAAAAGGGGCGGTGCGGGGTGGATGGTGGGCAAGGTGAATGTTGGCAAGAGTCAGCTCTTTGAAGCTGTTTACCCAAAGGGGAGGATGACGGAGAGCAAAAATGCTGAGAGGGCCAATGTGCAGATATATCCAAGAGCATCGCTCGCAGGTGAGGCCGCAACGGAGGATGGCCCTTTACAGGATGACCTGGGCGAGTTGGACTTTGGTGAACTGCTTCCGCCTCCCCAGCCGGCGAGGAATTATCCGGAGATGCCGCTGGTTTCGTCTCTCCCGGGGACGACCGCCTCTCCTATTCGTATCCCTTTCGGCAACGGCAAGGGGGAGCTCATCGACTTGCCGGGACTGGCACGGAGCGACTTGGAACTGTTTGTCAAGGAAGAGCACAGACAGTCTCTCATCATGAAGAAGCGCATTATCCCGGAACAAATCTCCGTGAAGCCGGACAAGTCGCTCATTCTCGGGGGCGGCTTGATTCGCATCACGCCCCGGACGCCAAACATGGTTTTCTTGATGTACAATTTCACGCCCTTGGAGGAGCACTTGACTATGACGGAAAAGGCAATCGGGTTCCAGAATCAGACTCGCGAGTCTGTCGGTCTGGAAAACATTACCCTGCCTGGTGTGGGGGATAAGATGGGGCACGCAGGCACATTCAAGCTTCGCCATGATGTGACGAAGAAGCGTGCGGGACCGTTGACGAGGAAGAATGCGGTCGGACTACAAGTTGATCGACTTCCCTTCCGGGTTCTTTCTGTGGACATTTTGATTGAGGGCGTTGGGTACGTCGAAGTCGTAGCGCAAGTACGAGCACGCGACGTCGAACCTCCCCCAAAGACTCAACGAATCCCTAGATCTTTCGAGCCAAGCAAGAGGGAACCCACAGCCTCTCAAGATCCTTTTCTTCAAAAATTCGGTCTGAGACGAGATACCGTGAACGAATCCATCGCCGAGGAGGTTGAAGTAGAAGCGGAACCAAACTGGCCCGCTGTGGACGTATACACGCCCGAGGGTCGGTTCGTAGATTCGCGACAGCCTATCAACGGGTGGCTGAATAATAAGCCGAGAGTTCTGCCGGAGCACAAGAAGAGTCGGCCCAGGAGGAGCATGAAGGGGCAGAAGAAGATGGGAAAGCAACTGAGGAGGGGGTCCGAGGCATGATGCTAGAAACAACAAGCCCTGATGCAATAACTTGTGTACAACAACATGGCATATATACAACTTTACGAAAGAATGATGAGTGGATGAATACGTTGATATTTATTTGCTAGAGAAATCTGCAGAGAACAAGAGTATTTAAGTTCATATCACTCTTCAATAAATCGACCTCCCCTTCCAGAAGTCTCCATCAATTGGTCTTGCAAATCACCAAGCTCCCCCTCCAACTCCTGAGCGCTCGCCGTTCGTGACGCATTGTCAAAGTCAATCAGAGTTACTTTCCTCTGATGAATGAGAAAGTTGTACTTGTTAATGTCCCCGTGCTTGATGCCCAGTTGGTGCAGCCTTGACAAGGCCTGGTGGCAGAGAGAAAGGTCATGGGACTCTGCGTGATGGCCGTCTGCGACGCGGGACATGATGAAGCCGATGATTCTGCCTTGCTCTGTCAAGTGACCGAGGAAATCGGGGCCGATGTTGTGGCCCTCGATCCAACTATATGCTACGGTCTCTTGTTCTAGTTGGGGCACCTCCCACGCAAAACGGGCAAACTTGACGACGACGGGCGAGTTGAATCGAGGACAGGTAGCCTCATAGAGGTTGGTCCGGAGTTTCTATGCCATGGTAAACTCCAGGTATTCAACCCGAATGGGATGCCAAGCAGTAGAAACTCCTAGAAGGCGAGATTCCGAGGCAGCACTAAAGTGTGCCCTTCCAGTGGTTGGGTCGCGAGAGATGCGGCCCTGGTTCCAATCTCCTAAAGGAAGAGGCGGCAACAGTGCGATCAACGAAGGACCGAAGCACATATCATCTTGCTCATACAATCCACCGTCGATTGCAAGGTACTTGATAGATTTGCCATCAACGAGGATGCGGAACTCGCTTTCATACTCTGGGTCGACGCTTGCCTGGAGCACTTGAATGTTGCGAGAATGATCTGCCATGGTGAAGAAGAGAGTTGCCGAGTCTTTGGTGAGTCCCAGTTTATGTTCTATTCAATTCTTTCTAAGTACCTGTAATAGATGGCTCTGGTGATATGTTTGTTTCAATTAACGCCTTATCCAGAACTCATTCTTCATCAGCCATTAGAGTGAGTCCAATAGAAGATAAATTGTAAGCAATCGGAAACGAAGTCAACCTACTAAGAGGAGCTAGGACCCAATATCTGATTGGCTAATCAACTGGAATGGAGATCCTGCACCTCATCGCCATCTAGGTAGATCTAGATCGAGCATATGCGGGGATTGCACAGCCGTCCAGGTTGATCATGAACTAAAGGGACAAACTTACCTTGATTCTCCATAATACAGACCTCAAAGAGTGGCGCGCGATGAAACGTTGGAAGCGCTGGGCTACTCCAAAAACCCACCAAACTAGAGCAGAATAGACCGTCATGTATGACCTCGTAAGGATGTGGCCAACACCTTCTAAGCTTCCTCTTCATACCTAGACAGAAGCATCTGTCTAAGGAGCATATAGTACGATGAACTCTCGTCGAAATTCCTCACCATGTCTTTTTTCTCCATCCCAATCGAACAACACATTATGCCCAGTCCTTCTTCTCTTCTCATATGAAATCATCTAGCAGTGCAACTGAGTGGCCGCACTACTCCTTTCTACAATTCAGCCCGAATCCGGATGCTTTCCATTTTTTATATCTCCGCATTGTTCTAAATGCGCAATGAACGATGCAGACGTAAACTTTCGCCTGTAGTGTAGAGGTGGGCGACTCAATCGCTCACACCCAACGCAATGAAACCCCCGTTCCACCTCTCGCGAAACTTCATTCAACCAGGGCACACGCGTGATTGCCACAAAACGATGGGGGTTGCCCGAACACCCATCAAATGGATCCATCGCCGGAGGGGTTCGCAGGTGGCGGGTGCTGGAACCAGACTCGTGCGCCGCTGCTACCTTTCCAAGGTACTCTTGATGCTTCTGTTCTGCCCTATCTGACACGTAGTTTTCCATTGCCTCCAATGACCCATAAAGAGAAATACCAGCACATCGCGCAGAGTCGTAGTCGACCAAGACACAGCGAGTGGCCTTCTTCTCGTTCGGTGAGTATATTCCAGGGATGGCGCTCATGCGAGGTAATGTTTCGACAATGTGCCGGTTCAATCCGAACTTACGGTAGGCATGCTGAGGTCGAAGTGGTAGATACGATTTGCTCTCTGAGAAACAGAGAAAACAAACCCGTTTGCAGGTAATGAGGTAGAGATAGCCACCAAAGTCGCCACATTCCTCACATTCGTATGCGCATAGCTTCTCGTATAACGTTCTGCAAGTAATCCAGCTCTGCGGCTCGTCTATTGACGTATCGAAAGTTTTTCAGAGTACGTAGGTCAAGTTCATAGAGAACATCCTGAAGCAGCTCAGGTGGGAGGGCGCCTAGAACGCCAATATCCCGTATAGGAGGTGGACGCCGACTGTTGTTTGCAGGAGGATCCGGAAAAACAGGTAGGTTTTCGTCTAGGGTATGATCATTGAGACGATAACAAGGATATGTGAGATCTCGAATTTTTTCAAGAATTAGAGTGCTTTGTTCCATCTTTCTTTGTTCTACCATGTCAAAGCATCTGGAGAATGAATGAATAAAGAATCAATAGAGGCAATCCTCAGGTTGACGCGAACGCGTTCACTACACTTGTACTAACAATTGTACAAAGAGAGTGTTCCGTTCCTCCATTAGCAATGCACGCACCGACAGAGTACCTGGTAGTAAAACGAGGAGATGTGCCACGTCAGGGACTTGGTATAATAGATGCATTGTCTCATTGATGCCGTCGAGCTATGATGGCAGGGGTTGTCAATCAAGGGAACAATGGAAAGATTGACATCAAAGGAACAAGAGCAGTCCATGTTAGAGACCGGAATAGAAACCCAGCTCAATTTGACTATCATGGATCCATGGATGCCCTGGCCTCTTACCTGGGTAAGCACCTAAACTATAGTGGTTACAGTGGCTGTTCAACTAAATCGCGGGGTCTTGGCCAGTGACAGTTCGAGTTCTTAATGACGTCGGGTTGAGACCAAAGAATTGGCGCAGCTTTTCATTCAAGTGTTGTTCAAGTTTTATTAAGAGCGTGCATCCCAGTCTTAAATGTACATTGTACTTCCAATACTTGAACCCACTGGGCAGTCAACCGAAATCTCAATCTTGGAACCTGATCTTTACAAACCACGATAGCCAACCCTCCTTTTTTGTCTTTTTCCTGACTGCTTATCGCATCAACCATAAGATCCATAGATATTTCCCCAAGCCATGGCACAAATATCGCAACGAGAGCGCGATGCGCAAGCGTCCACTACATCACAGACAACGACGGCTCAGATCTCACAGCCAGAGACTCGCGAGGATGCACCTAGGATACTGCGTCTCAGGGGAGGAGGCAACGCCAGTGGCAGGTCGGTACAGTGGGCTGAGGGGGTGGTAGACAACGAGGGGCTGGGTCGGAAAAGCTCAAAAGGTAAGGACTGTTACACATCCAACCCTTCAGGCGGCAAACATTCAAAGAGGGAGCCCATGCTGACATTTGCTTGCGTTACACAGTGTGCTGCATATACCACCGACCCAAGGGTGTAGATGAATCCAGCGATGAGTCGTCATCTGATTCAGACTCGGATTCAGACTCGGGCGCAGATAATGACCGCGCCAAGCCGACTAAGGGTGGTGGAAATGGATGCGGCCATTCTCATGATCACAAGCACGGGCGGAGCAAGAAGCGAGACGGCAAGCAGAAGAGACCACCGAGTCCGAATGCATACGAGAGGGTGCCTAAACCCAAGCCGAGGCCAGAGCAAAAGGAGCCTGCCGCAACCAAGGCATAGAGAAGAATGAGATGGCAAAAAAGGGAATAAGGGAAAGACATTTACAGTGGTTAGACGGGTCGGGTACCAGAGATTGTTCATCGTTTTTTTTTGTCTCTTGGAATTTGGCATGATGGAATACTTTGCGAGCGATCGCTATGAAGCACAAGCACGAGCACATTTGTTTTTTGGGCCTCCGTAATTTGAGGTCATACGGTACAAGGGTATCATTATCATGGCGCTATGGAATGACCGTTGGCGCAAACATACAACGTCTTTGGCGGTTTTTTGTTTTATCAAGGTTCATGTCACGGTTCCCCAGCTTCCGTCTTCTTCCCACTGTCGACGACAAAGTACTTTCCAGCTTTTCGTGAAGCCGTCAATAGCGCATCCCAGTCCTCGGCAGCCGACTTGATCTTCTCCTTGACTCTTCTTGGCCGTTTGTAGTGGCCCACCAGTGTCTCCTTCGCCAGTGCCTCCTTGAGATCTTCCAGCCCTATTGTAGTCTCCTTGACAGCAGCTTCAGTCTCGTCCCGAATGGCCCTCAGAGGTTCTACTCCATCCGTGTTTACCCGTTGAACGGCCCGTACGAACCGTAGCTGGCTTTGTATAGTGGCGATCATAGACTGCTCCTCAGCCTGGGATTTGGGGAGGGGCAGCGCGGAGAGGCGAAGGAGGTGGTGGAGCTGGGCCGGCGTGATTGTATCCGGTGCCGATTCGCCATCGTTGGAGGAGGAGAAGAGAGATTTGACGGACCATGTCGGCTTGGAAAGGATGTCTTGGGCGGTTGATGGACTCGAGGATTTTGTAGAGAGTGCCGCGAATGGGATAGCGCTTGGGGACCGGCGATGTTGGCGGATGGCCTGCCGAACAGCCAGCAATCGACAATTAACACACAATGACATAGTGTGATTTTTTTCCGATGCAAGTAACCGTCCAGCGCTCTTGAGGTAGCTAAATTGCTAGAATGGTGATCTTGAGCAAAAGAGCAAAAGTCAATGATGCATCACAAGGTTGAGTATTTTGTCCCGTGAGTTAGACCAGAAAAGGCAACATTCAGTGAAGCTCCTCCAAAGCGGTTCAGTGTCAAGGGAAAAGGTACTTCGCCCCACCCCCACTAACCAAACCAAACAACGTACGTCGTCATACGCTTGCTTTGCTTGCTGGACGAGGCCGCTGTCAAGTAACCGCTGCCGCCGAGTGCACCCTCCTGAACGAACGGCCCATCCGAGACTCAGCCTTATTCTTCCACACTTACAACAAGACATTACCGCCCTTCTCCCCCATAGAACATACTCCCCTTCAATACCGCGATATCTCCCCTCTTTCAATCACCATGGATGACCCTCAGTCTCTTATTCAACAAGTTTGTCACTCCTCACCGAGTCGTCAAAACAATCGGAAGACAAAATTGCTGACACGGGAGTTATCAGGCAGACAAGCTGCTACAAAAGGCCAGCGGTGGCTGGAGTCTCTTTGGAGGCTCCGAGGAGAAATTCTGGGACGCCGCCAGGTTATTCAAGGAAGCCGCTCAAGCCTACGAGCGCCAGAACCAGAGTACGCTTTTACCCTCGCTATCCGTCCACACTGGGGGGATCAAGTTGTCATACTCCATTCCTCTTGCGGATTTTGATTATATTCGTGGCAACCTGTCTAGGGAGGGGACCATTATGTAGCTAAACAACTCTCAAATCTAGACATCGAAGCCGGCAAAACACACGAGCGCGCCGCCCAAGTACGAGAGAAGAGCCTCAAGGAGCTCACCGATGCCGCCGACAGCTACATCGAGGCCTCGGACGCCTACCGCAAGGACGACCCCGAGTCCGCCATCCGCTGCCGCGAGAAGGCCTTCAACCTCATCGCCCAGTCCACCAGCGAGAGCAAACAGACCAGAATGTCAAGAGTGAAGGAGATCCTCGGTCAGATTTATGAGCACGACGTGAGGGACGCCAAGAAGGCCAGGGAAGCCTACAAGGAGGCCGCCGAGAGACTCCCCAAGGCTCGAGAGCTGTGAGTAAATCTACGTTATTATTATTTTCTTTTATTTTCTTTTTCTTGTTCTTTTTTTTTCCTTTTTGTTGGGAATGAAAAGACGGGGAGAGGGGGGCTAACATTGACCGCAGTAACGCCAACAAGCTATGGACTCAATACGCAGACCTCGCCGCCCTCGACGAAGACTACTACGACGCCATAGAAACCTACGACCGAATCATCAACTCCATGACCGGCAACGCCTCCATGAAATGGAGCCTCTCAACCTACTGCTTCAAGGCAGGCATCTGCCACCTCGCCACGGGCGACGTGGTCGGCACCCGCCGCGCCGTCGAGGGCTACCGGGAGAAGGACCACGAGTTCTCCTCGCAGTACAAGTATAAGCTCATCGAGGACCTGTGCGATGCCCTCGAGGGCAGGAACCAGGATCAGTTCACCGAGGTGCTCTTCCAGTATGACCGCACGAGCAGGCTGGAGCCCTGGATGACGGCCATCCTGGTCAAGGTCAAGAATTCCATTGAGGCACCTGATGATGAGTTTGCGTAAAGGGGCCAGGAAATCGTGCTGGAAGCATGGGGTTTGTGTGGGCTGTCTGAAAGCAAGTCTGGTTATGAAGCTTTGAATTTGGACTTGTTCTCTGGGAAACAGGGCTTTCTTTTTTTTTTTTGGTTGTGTTACAATATGTCAAATAAGACTGTGTGGGCAAACATATTTAACTTGCGGTGTGTCATGTGAATTATACGACGAGTTCATTCGGGCAGAATCCAGGATGAGTGGGGAAAACTTGGGTTAGAAAGAAGAGGACGAGTCTTAATGTCTGAAACATGCGCCAATTTGGTATTCATATCATAATGCTATCTGCTATCTATATATACAATTGCGATCTCATCTCATATTACATTAAATAGAGGCTCAACGAGCTCCTTATGACTGCCAGCTGTCTCGCACCAGAGCAGTGTTAGCGCAGGTCTTGGAGACGGTATAAGTGTGGTTGGGGTCCTTCTCCCAGGTAACGGTACCGTCACTAGCGACGTTGATGTACTTGTACTGAATAGTTTGGCCAGCTGGGAGGCTGATTGTCGTGTCCCAAACGGGGTTGCTTGCAGTGTATTCAGTAGTACCCAGAGCAACGGCCTTGCTGGTGTCCCAGTTTCCGAGAGCGGTGGCGTTTCCAACAATCTTGATGGTCTGGCCGAGCTGTGTCGTGACAGTCTCCTTGAATGTCACGGCAACCGCAGTTGCTATGGTGCAAGGCTGTGCTGTTGTGGTAGGGGGTGGCACACCAGTCTTGGGAGTCTGGTTGGGTGGGAATGACACGGCTGTAACACTAGAGTACGATCCCTTGACAGTTGTACCAGAGCAAGTGGTTGGGATGGTGGTGGCATTCTCGTGTGCCCATCCTGGGGGAACGATACCAGCACGTCGGGCAGCAGCCGTGAGGAAGGAAGCGTATGACCAGGTCAAATGCTTAGCCGAGATGGGGGTGCCCTTGTCCTTGGTGAACTGCTCAGCAAGCGAACCGTCTGATGGAGTATACTTGGCAACAATGTTAACAAAGCCATCAGCGTAAGTTGTGACAGCGCTGACGATGGCTGTGAATGTAGCTTGGCTGCTAGAGTATTTTCCAACCTGGATGCTGGGAACCAAGTCCTTGAAGAATGGCAGTGATGTAGCAGTGACGGTAATAGAGCCAACCTGCTTCCAGGTGTAGACAGCATCGTACAGTTGCTCGGCAGCAGCAAGAGTCGCAAGGTACCAGGGGTTGCCGGTGTAGTAGACGTCCTCTGAGTATCTACCAACAGCAATAGCTTGGCCAGCTGGGATGCCCTTGTTGATGGCGTAAAAGCGGAAAGAATCGACGGTAACCTTGTGGTTGGAGAGAGCCTTGTCACTGCATGGCTGGAAAGTAGCGGCATCGCATCCAATACTAGGATCAAAGGTGTGGATTGAGGCTAGCAGGGAGTTGGCATCCTGTCCGGTTCGTCCCTCGTTGACATTGACTATGAGAGTTGTTAGCAATGTGTTGTGGGATATAAAAGGCTATAAACGTACTGTTTGAATCGACATAACCGCCAGATGAGACCCAGAAGCTCTGCAGGAAGCAAAGAATCTGAGGAGCGACCTTGTTATAGCTATCACCAGATTGTCCCAGAATGGCAGCCAATGTAGCGCCTTCCACGAGCGCTAAAATAACTTGTTAGCATTGTATATTCTTGAGTTACAATGAAAGGGCTGCATACCTCGATGCTGGTTAGCAATGGTAAAGAAGGAGCTGCCACTGACTTCCTCCCAGAGGTCAAAACCTGTCTGGTTCCTATCGCCAAGGGTTAGCCTCCATATCTCAGATGAAGTTTCAATATAGACTCACCAGTATTGAGCGACGTAGTTGAGGTCATTGCGAACGATAGGCCAGATAGTGCTGGAGACTGTGGACTGGTAGCCGTTTGCAATCAACCACTTGGAATAGGCAATCATGGCAATAGCACGAAGCGCGGGGCCGTCACGCTGTGGTCGACCTATGAAGTAGGCGTTAATAAATGATACTAAATTGAAACACATATTTTAGTGTTTGGTCTTACCCCAAGGGCCGGTGAAGGCGCTCAAGTTGACTTCAAACTTGGGCTCAGCCAAGCCAGAGCCATCGGACAGCGATCCAGATGGGTTAGAAATTCCCTGAAGCTTTGCCTGAGCAGTAATGTAGTCGATGATGTGCTGTTGCAGACCCGCATCATAGTAATTGGTGAACCTATCGACAATGGACTTGAAGACAAGAGCGGCATCTCGTGTCCATGTATACAAATCTAGTCGTGTTTAGTTTTTTTCCTCGGACATGTTCAAGGTGGGCTTGTCTTACAATCAGGGTCCACAATGCTTGGGGAGGCAATCACGATACCAGGACCGGCACCAGTTGAATGGCATCCATTGACACCAATGTTGCAGAGGAGCAGATCAAGAGCAACTGGGTTCTCGGAGGTGACAAAGTCGTCTACAGATCGCCTCGTCAATCCCGCCTTGCTTGTTCCAGGGAATCCCAAGACGCTCTGGAAGGCGACGGAGCCGAGCAAGACAGCCGTGGATAAGACGTGCATGATGGGCTGGATCAAGGCAGAAGGAGAGGTGCCGTTGAGGAGAGACTGAGTAGAAGACGCGAGGTCCATGGCGACTTATATTCTCTTGGACCCGTCTCTGTAACCTGTGCCTGTCTTACTACTACGAGTATTACTGTTCGTATGGAGAACTGCCTCTTGGAGCACTCGTCGGACCGACAAGGTGTGTTTGCCGCGGCCGGGGGGTGTTGCCCCGTGGGGTGGATGCTGGTAGAAGCTCGAAGGGATCGAAAGGGCCGATTCTCCAGGGAGCAAATGCCGAGTGAGTCTGTGCTTTTTGGATAGTTGATTGGCAAAGAAGGAAATCAGCTTCATATATTATTCGTGCATGAGCTCTCCATTAAGAGTACGAGGACTCGACAGCTGAATGACGGGAGATAGATTAAACAGGGCGTTCTTCAGTCAATAAGGAGTCATCACGTTCTCTCCTTTTTTTAAACTCGCCATTCTAAGGCCAAGCTTTCTGCCTGATGATGTGGTGGCGGAGAGACAAAGCCCAATGGCCTTACCGAGGTGTGGAGATCTCGTCATTCAAGGCACCTGTTGGATCGGATTGGACGACAGCAGCAGCAGCAGCAGCAGCTGAATTGATGCCCAGATCATGCCTGGATAGGAGGGCCGAAAGTCCGAAGCAATGCAATGTGTAATACCTTGACAAAGGGCGTGTTGTGTGTAACCAAAACGCCTGGAATGACCGGGCGTTTTTCCCAACTTGAACCAGCGCAGATTGACTAGGCACGGAAGGCGGCTTCCAAGATTCTGGCGCGTGACGATGGTGTGTGGGGAGACAAAGTTTGGAACTTCTCAACAAGGAACCTCCGCTCCGTGGGGTAAAAGCCACTGAAGGTACAGTGCTGTCAGTGCCCTGTAAGTCTCTAGGAGGTGTCGGGTCCGCTGTGAACCCCGCTAGAAACCCTCCTAAAGCTCTCTCTGGGGTACCTGATCATGCCCGCTAAAGATGCCTCTCGGCCCGTGTGGCGGATACGCCGTGACTCCAGCCACCACCACGCTGGCATCTTGAACACTGTCCGCCACTCCGTTTTTGTTGGGTAGCAATTAACATCAAATGTTACCCTATAGATCACCGAGGGTTCGCTCACTCCCGCTCTTTAACCATGGTTTCAATCTCTGATCTGCATCATCAACATCTTACTAAAGCGGTATATCTACAAGTATATCTGATCCCTGTAGGAAGAAAAAAGCATTCAAAGTATAAAGTATCCTGCTTCTCCGTGATATTTTGAGGCACGCATGTTTCACTTGGACAAAGGCAAAGGTCTAAACACGAATTCTCAAATTACACTTGGCCAGTGTCAAGACATCACCTGTCATGTCCCGCCCTCAGCTCAAAAGAGACTTTTACTCTTCCTCCAAAGGGTATGACAGAGTGCACTGACTGCAAGTACTTAGAAAAAGGCCCGCTTATCGACCCATCCATCATTGATAACACAGGGGGTAAGAAGTTTTTTCTCAAGCATCCACATTTTTGCATTCCCATGTGACCGAAGCCTGTTTGCCTGTCAACGGCATCCAATATCAACAAACTTTCCACATATTAATTAAATGTCGTCATACATGGACGCGTCACTTGATCCAGGGACAAATGGCACTGCAGATCTCATGCATTCAACGGTGGTTCGTGCTAGAGATAGATGAGACGCGCCGAGAACCTGGGATCTCGGCACGTCAATGGCTGGGTTGTATCTCGGCGATACAAATTTTGCCATCCTCGCTAGCAACTTCACACATCCAATCATGGTCTACAGAAAGCCTTCGAGGGCTCAGGTTTCAGCACGTCATGCTATACATCAATCTACTTCATGAATCGTAAATGTAGGCAACCCATGGTTTTCCCCAACCTCACGGGCCGACGGCCTCGGAAAAGAGGGTTGGAATATAGGGCCTCCGAATCTCTCAGCCACAACACTCAAGCCATCGTGAAACAGCGAATGAGGCAACTGAAAGCCGGGTTGTTCTGGGACCTGTCGATAGGATGATTGACACCATAACAAGTTGATGGCTCCATAAAGTTATCGAGCTGCACAGCAGTCAACTCTGACAAAAGCAGAGGACCACTGGCACAGATCCAGTGTTTGATGAGAAGAAGAAAAAGTTCTAAAAATTTCAACTGGTAGCCTTGTTATATAGAAGTTTGCTATCAGATTAGAAAGCGGGTCTCTCACGTGACCCGTAAAAACTGCGGCAAAATAAACTTTAAGCTACGATAACGGCTGTATCTGCCTATCGAGCAATCTTGATTGATGGCCCAGCAACAGCAACCTAACCTCGACATCCACATCTTGCTTGTTTTGCGACACATATCACTATTCAGCAGCAGTAGGCAAAATGGACGCAGCAACTATCGAAGAGACGAATCGCATCCGGATATCGCTGGGCATGAAGCCTTTGCCGGTTCCCGGTGCCGATAACTCGAAAGATGAGAAACCGGCAGCTGCTGGGTCAGATAGCGAAGATGAGGCGCCAAGCACCCTTGAGAGTCGACAAGCCCGAGCATATGACAACTACAAGAAGGTGCAAGATGACGAAGATGCCAAAAAGAGGCGTGATGAGAAGGCTGCCGCCGTACGGAAAGCTCGCGAAAAAGCGCAGCGCTTTGCTGTAATGGAAGGGAAGGGCCTGGGGGACGCAGACGAGGCTGACGCCCAAGATGCCAAGTCATGGCTGGTCGGCCAGAAGAAGCGACAAAAGAAGATTGACAAAGCAAGGAAACTTGAAGAGGAACTTGTGGCAGCAGAAGCTGCCGCTGCCGCCGCCATACAATATACTTCCAAGGATCTAGCTGGCATCAAAGTTGCGCACGACACGACATCTTTCCTGGACGGAGACGAGCAAATTCTGACGCTCAAAGATACGACTATCGAAGAGAATGAAGAAGAGGGCGATGAACTGGAAAATCTCAACGTACGAGACCAAGAAAAGCTCACCGAAAGACTGGACTTCAAGAAGAAGACAAAAGGCTACAACCCAAATGATTATGAGGATGGCGGTTTATTGGCACAGTACGATGAAGAGATTAATGGAAAGAAGGCTAAGAAATTTACCTTGGATGATGAGGGTGCTATCGCAGAACTCGGAGATATTCTTGATCAACCAACACGCAAGGGAAACAAACTTCAGGCCATCAGCCTTGATGATATTATTGGTATGGACAACGCGATTGTACCAAATCAGAATTCGATGCTAACCTCTCAAACCCTAGATGATGCCACACCCTCCTCCGATTATCTTGCCGCCTCGGAAATCAAGGTCAAGAAGTCAAAGAAGAAGAAAAGCAAAAATACCCGTCAGAAGCAGCATGACGAAGACGACATATTCCCCCTTGAACCAGCACAGGAAGATAGTGTTGTCATGGATGTGGACTCAAAAGACGCAACTATTGCTAAGAAGCGAAAAGTTGACGCTGAGGCCTTTGTTGACGACGATGACCTGCAAGCATCACTGGCTATCCAGAGGAAGAATGCACTGAAGAAGCGCAAGAAGATGCGACCCGAGGATATCGCCAAACAACTCAAAGAGGAAGACGACGAACCGAATCAACTAGGGGATGATGCCCAAAGTGGCGGTCTTGTCATAGGCGCAATTTCAGAATTTGTCGCTGGACTGAGCAAACATGATGACGATGAGGACGACCAAAAACCAAAAAGAAACAAGCAACCTACTCACAGCCCTGAAGTTGATGAGGATCACCACATGGGCGATGGTGATGAAGAAATCTTGGAAACCGAGTATCATGAAGCTACGCCCGGGCTTGACGCGGAAGATGAAGAGGCCAACGAAGAAAAAGAGGTCGGCCAAGGAATGGGTGCGACCCTGGCTTTACTTCGAGAACGTGGTCTTGTTGAAAATGCAGACGGTGCCGGCAAATTCGAAAGCTTCCGTGACAAGGAAGAATTCCTCAGAAGAAAACGCGTCTTGGAAGAGGAACTGGATGAGCAGACACGCTTACAGCGAGAGCGTGACAGGGCAAGCGGTAGGTTGGACCGCATGTCAGTCCGCGAGAGAGAAGAGTGGGCTCGCCAGCAAAACACATGGCGCGACCACCAACAGTCCAAGAAGATGGCCGAACTCTACCAGGGAGGCTACAAACCCAAAGTCGAGCTGAAATACGTCGATGACCACGGCCGCCTCCTGGACCAGAAGGAGGCCTTCAAGCACCTCAGCCACCAGTTCCACGGCAAGGGCAGCGGCAAGGGCAAGACGGAGAAGCGGCTCAAGAAGATTGAGGACGAGAAACGACGCGAGTCGCAGAGCATGTTCGACGCAAGCCAGAACGCGGGTATGAACCTGGCGACGGCCCAGCAGCTCAAGAAGCGAAAGGAAGCTGGTGTTCGACTCCAGTGAAGAAAGGCTAAAAACCACAGTTTTATTGCGCGAGAAAATTAATAGTCTTAATGGTTGTTTGGAGTTGTTATATCAAAAAGGTGCTTTACCCTCATACTTTGTGCTTCTCTCTCTCTCTCTCAATGATGATTTATTCCTTGCTGACACTGCCAGAGCCGGTAGCTCGATACCCCGAGGTTCGTCATCGTCCTTCCCTTTCCAACCCCCTTATCTCCCTTCCGGCGACAAAGTTATGTCCCGGAATAACTTCTCTCATCCTGCGTGCTTCTTGTTTAGCAACTTGATGGGATTCGTAAGCCGCTCTCTGTGACTTGTCTCTATCTTGTACCTTTTGTGTGATTCATGGATTACTTGGTGGTTATCCATCATCGATCATTTGATGAGTCAAGTAGTGCTGTAATTTGCATGAGTTGGAGTGGCGTCTGGGGAAAACCGAACCGTAGATCGGCATCAAAGATCCTCTAGTAGCCCATCTCGAGTGCCTCTGATTAAAGCACGATACTATGTCACTGGTTGAATATGTCGTATTAGGCATCATGAAGTAACATCGTGAATCGACTCGAGTCTTTGATTGTAGTAAATCTGCTTAGTCTAGATATCAAAATCAACATCTATTCGTTAAAAAACAAAATCGTATCTCAAAAAGGAAATCTCTGTACTCTAAACGCCAGACCCAACACCCTGTACCCAAAACCTGTAGTGTATATCAATAATTCATAGTCTATAACCTGATTCTTGCCCCGATACCCCTCCCCTCATAATGAACAGTCTCTCTCCAATTCCCGATTCTCAGCGTCGCTTCCGCTGAAGCATCTAACTTTAGAGTGCCGCCAAGGGCAGCCTTTAGCTTGTCGAAACCGATGCTCCCTAGGGACCACTCCACGGGCAGCCGCGGGGTCTCCGTAACACCCGGCGGTGCATCGAATGCCTCTTCGTACAAAATTTCCCCGACTGGTTCTGTATGGTTGTAAAAAGCTGTAGCGTTTATGCGTTCTATGTGTACAGTGTTGACCCGCAATGGAGATGCGAGGTTAAATGACGCGGTGGATGAAAAGAAATGAAAACTAGCATCTCTCACAAAACGGTGACTCTGACCTTCCCCACTCTCGTCGTCTGGGAGTTTGACCCGTGGCGTGGGAAGAGTAATGTTGATCTTCGATAGGGCCTCGCCTATGACGGGCACTGCTGGAATGCTGCCGCGATGAGCCTTCATGGTCAAACTTGTATTCTTTCCCGACAAGTAGTTTGACAACAATTGTGTAGCAACCTTGTGACTCTCCTCACCTCCCCATGTAACAGGGTCCCAAGTGGCATATACCACCATGTTCGTGTTCTCTCCTAGTTTAAGGTCGAGATCTTTGGCGGTGACCTCTCCAATTAAGTGGCCCTTTACCATGACGTGGACGTTTGCATATGGAATAGAGGCCGTGTATGGCGTTGGATTTGTCAAATTAATAGATGCTCGCATTTTAACGGAATTTTCGGAAGTTTCAACAATGACAATGTCTCCGACGTGTGGATCTAAATCTAGAAAAGACTTTCCAGGGAGGTCTGATCAGTCGTTAGCCAGCTCCCTGTTGGGACTTGCGAGGTGTATCATAATCGTACTTTATGACTAAAGTCCGAATGATAGTCCCCCCACAAGTGAGACGCTCAAAGAAAGTCTACCAATGCGAAGACGGACGTTTAACGGGTATCTTTCCCTTGGCGGGTATGTCTTTCAGAACCAAGTCGCCAATAACTGTCGAGACCTTGGCATCGACTAGGGAGTTGATGTCGAGGACAAGATCGTCGTCACCAAAAAGCAGTTCCTGCATCACATCGCTGAAAACATCGCCGTCGGTAATGTCAAGGGGAACATTGGCTATCCTGGCAGTGATTTGCATTAGGTCTTCATCATCTCCGGAGCCAGGAAGCTTGGTTGAACTGGCTTTCTGCCACCGGCGCAAGTTGAGTTCGCCGAATTTCTTGCCTTCGTAGAAGACATCGCTCTTGGCTTGGAGGCTGTTGATACCTATATCGAGTTGCAACTCTGATGGAAGAGCGGCTAGTACCTGGAGAGTACCGGACACGCGAGGCTTTCCATTAGGACTGTTCGGATCAGCAAATGGGCTTGGAAGCTTGAAATTGATATCGGAAACAGAAATATTACGAATGGCGTCGTCGAATGAGCGCCCTGGAAGGTCTATGGGAACTGTAATGGTACTGAGGAGGGATCCGACCCAATCAGGTACGTCTGAGTTTTCTGTCTTTTGTCCGCGAACGAAGATTTTGGCACTTTTACCATGTAGGTACTGCTGAATGAAGTTATCAAGAGGTGACAGGTCGGATAAGGGGCAAGGCCGTGTGAGAGGCTCTGGTATATCGCGTATGAGGCCGATGGCGTCGGCAGTAACATTCGCGTGAGGCTGGACATCAATGGGGTTGGTGACGGCAGTTGCGACCTTGATATATGATTCGGATGGTTCACAGTTGGGGACTAAGATATCAAACCCAAGAGAGGGAACGGCCAGGCTAACTGGGTAGTCATTGTACGCAGTGATGGATGCATTTGCCCCAATGGCCGACTGTCCAGGATCACCGACAGGAACATCGTGAATATTGAGTTGGCTAATATCATAATCGGGGATGGACGGGATATCATTGGCTGCACGGACATTAGCAAAAAAATCGACAGATGGTAAACCATGTTTCTTCATATTGTTTTTTCT
Organism: Cladobotryum mycophilum; assembly: GCA_036429605.1. Taxonomy (NCBI): domain Eukaryota; kingdom Fungi; phylum Ascomycota; class Sordariomycetes; order Hypocreales; family Hypocreaceae; genus Cladobotryum; species Cladobotryum mycophilum. The sequence goes on along the minus strand of JAVFKD010000002.1, from coordinate 2,190,191 downwards.
CCAAAGTAAAGGGAAGAAAAAGAGCGGTAGAGAGATTGACCTTCAAAGACCATGGACTCGACCACTTTATGAGTACCTAGAGGCAACACGCCTGACTTGACATGAATAGCAGCAGACCCAGTAACCTTGAGCTGCTCGAGCTTGCCATCCAGCCAATCATTGACAATCTGACGAACGATGCTCGAGTCACCGGGGCTCAGGTTGGCAACGAAGTCCATGGCCGTATTGTGCCCATCGACGAGACTGATAGTCAATGGTGGAACAACTGCACTCCCGAGCAACGCATTTCCATAGCGGGGCAGATGCACCTGAACCTTTGTTTCCTCGGTGTCGATCTTTCGTACAATACCCGTAGCCAGTCTACCGAGAAACCTCGCCGTGTTATCGTTGACACGGGCGCCATCAAGTCGAAAGTTGGCTTGGATACGAGCGCGAACGCCATCAGGCGTGAGGGATTCGAGGGACAAGCCAGTGGGCTCGATGACGGCAGCTTTTTCGGCATAGTGTTTGACGGCGGGGGAGCAACGAAGCCCAGTACCATAACCACCACCACGACTACCGCCAGTGTTGAGATCGCTATGATGGATGGCCATCGAATTCTGCCAGTCGCCTTTCTTTGAGGCTTATCAGAGTTGTCATTTTCACCATCCTGACTGTTGCGACGATGGTTATCGGAGAGCAGTGGCGACGACTCAGTGGCGGGGCCAGACTCATGCTCTGGTGCGAGCAGGGGTGTTCTCTCCGAAGCAGACATGATCTCCGTCGCCGAGGAGATGCGTAAATGGAACGGACGTATGGGATAACCAGTCTATCCGTGGCCGGCGATCATGGCACGGCCTGCGCCTGAGGAGTGTTGCGTGAGGGACGTCCAGCCAGGCCGCTACAAGCCGCTATCAGGTCTGGATGTGACGGTTTGATCGGTAAGATACGCGTATGGAAGCTGAAGACGGAACTGCCGGGAGAGTGCGGAGGTTGTAAAAGGGAAGCAGTAATCACTACTGCAAGAAGAAGCTCGAGCACGGCGATTATGGGCGGATCCGCACGGATGATGATGAGCGTTGAGATGATGTGATGTCTTTGATGGGGGTAGTAGTTCGAGGTTGCGATTGCAGGCGAGGAAGTCGCACGAGGGGTGGACCCTGGAGGAAAGCATTGGGCGTCTCTTGGACAGCCAACGTAAAATCGATGACGTGATTGGTCGACTATTTAGAGAAGTGCAGCTGACTAACAAAACTAAGACAACCGGATTTGTGTCCCGAGCAGGTCAGTTAGGCAGTCAGGCAGTCAGGTCACCGTCCTGTTTCATGTGATGTTTCTGTACCGCGTCTGCATTTGGATCTGTGTATTTTCTTATTCGGTACTAACATGTTTTTATTCAGGGGGCTCTTTTGCTTTGCTCATCAATCAGGCGTGCAAAGTATCACATTTAGTGAGATACGAGAACTCGCCCCTTATTAAACTTACTGTCAACTTAGGCGGCTGCCTCTTCCGGTTGTCATCGAGGCAAAAAGAGCCAATAAAAAAGACCGCTAAAAGCAAGACCCTGTCTTTGTTCTCCGCATGCACGCCAAGGATTTCCCCAACTTCCGGCTCAGGCACGGTTGCAATACGAGCGCCCTTTCGCTTGATACCTTGATGCTATAATCTGATGATGTAGATGCCTCTTTCATCATGATTTGATCAAATACGAAAACGGTATTGATCTATCAACCAAGTTCCCGCTGACTGGCCATCGATTTGAGTAAGCAACATATACACTGGTATGGGTTAAAATTGCATATCAGTTGGTGTTGTTGGTGGTGTCGTCTGACAAATAAAAAAGCAACCAATAGCAGGCGTTTTGCTCGCCACTGTCTAACTCAACTCGCGTCATAATGAGTACAAACGCACGATAACACCAGAGTAGCAGTTCCAAAACACCCCGACCTATATCACAGAAGTATTAATGTTTTGTCTTGTTTCTACGCCATGTTTTATGGATTAAGCCGAGTTGATCGTCCATCTTTCGAAACAAGAGCCCCCTGAATCGGTACTTGTAGGGAAAATATTCATAGGTAGGCTATCTGAAGATATTTGTGTGAGGCCATAATCTTACACACCAAGTTCCAGGCCTCATGCAGAGCTTGGAAACCCGTGGTTACATTCCCCTGCGGAAAATATAATGAGCCACGGCTTCTTGTAGGATAAATATTCCGTGGATAAGTTGATATGATGCTGATGCTGATGGAAGCATAGGTTCAACATCATCAACATCAACAGTTGGCTTACCGAATGATCGTCGTCCTGAAAACGCCTTTATTTTATTGCTAAACATTATGTTTATTAGATATCCATGAATGGTAGGGCCCGGCCCGTGGGGATCACTAACCTCACATCCCCGGGCATTACCGGCGGTGCCGCAAGCGTTCCAAGAGCAGACGCACACGTGCAGCTTTCTACCGACACAGTTGTATAAACCTTCAACTTAAATCCTATCCTGGTAAGACTCTAATAATTAATCCGCCAGTCATGCTTCGCCTCTCGTATATGTCCCACCTTTAGTGTGGGGATAAACCCTGCCCTATTCGAGAGCCTCTCAGGAACACTAACTTCGTGGCTGGACTTGGTGATCCGCCGAGATCCATCCGACGAACATGGAAGTCACTTGTTGATGCGACCACACACTCCGGGGGGATCAGTGGAAGCACATTGGACGGATTACGGCTGCCATCACGTAGATGGGGCAATATGACGGCAGAAAGATTCCGGTCATGATCCAGAAGGGTCCACCAGTAAGCTTAACCAATATGAACTTTACTGGACACAGGTCGGAAGAATCTAGTGAATATGCTATCTTGTGGGGGCATCAGTGAGAGACATGGACAAAATGGAAACGGGAAGTCGTTAATGTCCTGTTGCTGTTGATCATCAGCTCATCAGGTATAAATAAAGGTACGGTTGTCCGTCTATACCGATTTTTTCAGACAGATCCCTCATCTCCTATACCAACAACGTTTCCTTTCATCTGGAAACACAACTTTCTACACCATGGTTGCCATCAAGTCTCTTCTTGCCACGGCGGCGGCTCTTTTGCCCCTCGCCAGTGCCGCTCCCTCTTTCTACAACGATGGACATCTCAATGGTTGGGACGCCGTCATCCATGAGAACAAGGGCTCGGTCGCCGAGGACAAGGGCACCTTTTACAAGGGTGGCTCAGCCATCAAGGTGACCCAGACCTATACTCCTGGCTACACCGGTCGTTACCACTCTGAAGTCGACCACAACCGCGGATACAAGCGTGGCGATACCCTCTTCTATGGCTTCATGTTCCGCCTTGCCCCCGACTGGCAGTTCCAGCCCCAGTCCTACAACCTTGCTCAGTTCATTGCCAACCGCCCCGGCGCTGGCTGTGACGACGATGACTGGATGCCTTCCACCATGATCTGGATCCAAAACAACCAGCTCAATACCCGTATTGTCAACGGCCACTACCGCAAGCCCAACTGCGGCCGAAACATCAAAGGTTTCCCCAACATTGCCACTATCAGTGCTGGTCAGTGGCACAAGGTCATCATCCAGGCTCACTGGGCCAGTGACAACAGCGGTTTCCTCAAGACCTGGCTCGATGGCAAGCTCGTCCACCAGGTCAGCAACATTGCTACCACCATCGACGACGACAGCATCTTCAACTTCCACGTCGGCCTGTATGCTAACAGCTGGCACGACGAGAAGCACATGGCCGGCAGCCAGGGCTTCCGCCAGGTCTGGTACGACGAGATCGCCATTGGTAACACCATGGACGATGTCGACCCCGATAAGCACTAAAGGAAAGGAAGCAAGATTGACGCATTCTTTCGGTGACGGCCTCGTCGCAGTACATAACTATTTGGTTCATCATTGATATTAGTATATAGTTCCCAAGTCATTTGACCATGTACATGATCTCTGTACTCTCTCTATCATAGCTTCTATTAATAAAACATATTGAAGCTTCTAAAACTTTTGATTCTTGTTTTTATTCGAGTCTTCTTGTTTGAAAGCTATCAAACTTCCGGGTGAACGTTCAGGACATGCCAAGCCCAAGATGACCAGAGCCGCACGGGGTGGAACAATGACTGGCAGAATAGCTCACCTTGTATAATTTAGCTGAATATTTCTTCGTGACAACTTCACCCCTCCACCTTCAAACCCCCTTTCTGTTAGAGATGGCCAGATTCTGTGATTAAGTTTCGGGGTTAGGGTTGCACTGCATCTCTCAATCAAATGCCCCACTATTTCTCTGAATGCCCGATCTCAACAATCGGCATCACTGCTATGACTCTTCAAGTCCTTCCATTTTTACAATTGCCATTGTGTCCTCATCCCTCCCTTTCTACAAAAAATACTCCAAATCCACAGCACTCCTGAGAATATATCGATAAACCGAATTGGCGCTTTTTACTCCCCATAATAGCCTCCATTGCGTCAATTGACCACTCTCAACCATGAAGACATCCATCTTTCGAGCAGCTCGGAATGCCTCCATTGGCCTCCAAAACAGAACCTACTCACAAACCTCAGGTCCTAGACACTTGATGTCAATTAGCGACCTCACGCCTAGCGAGTTCACCAACTTGGTTCGAAATGCTGCGTCTCGAAAACAGGCAGTCAAGTCTGGACAAGCTCCGAGGCTGTTGAGCTCTGAACTTGCCGGTCAGACTGTTGCCATGATGTTCAGCAAGCGAAGCACTCGAACCCGTATATCGACGGAAGCCGCAGTTAATATGCTTGGTGGTCATCCCATGTTTTTGGGTAAAGATGACATTCAGCTTGGTGTATGTTCCGTGCAATCGATTTGCTGGCCATGACTAACGCTCGGAACAGGTCAATGAGTCGCTCTATGATACCTCAGTTGTTGTCTCATCCATGACTTCTTCCATTGTAGCTCGAGTTGGACCTCACTCGGATGTCGCGACCTTGGCACAGCATTCAAGTGTGCCCGTCATTAATGCCTTGTCAGATGACTTCCATCCTCTACAGACCATTGCCGACTTTCTCACTATTCACGAAACATTCTCGCCCACCTCAACTGGCTCCAGCCTCGGTCTGGATGGCTTAAAGGTGGCATGGGTTGGTGACTCCAACAACGTACTCTTCGATCTTGCCATTGGCTGCGTCAAGACTGGCGTCGACATTTCCGTCGCCTCTCCCCAGGGCTACGGTATTCCGGACTCCATGAGAGAGCTCATCGTTTCAGCCAGCAAGGGGGTTGCTTCACCCGGTAAACTAACCGAGACTACAGTCCCAGAAGAGGCCATCCAGAACGCAGACGTCATTGTGACCGACACATGGATCTCAATGGGACAAGAGAGTGAGAAAAAGAAGCGACTGGACGCATTTTCTGGATACCAAGTCACCAATGAGCTCGCTAGACGTGGAGGCGCCAAGGAGAACTGGAAGTTTATGCACTGCTTGCCACGGCACCAAGAAGAAGTCGCGGATGAGGTATTCTACAGTCCCAGATCGTTGGTGTTCCCCGAGGCGGAGAACCGACTTTGGGCAGCCATTGGTATGTACTGACATCTTTGACTCAATATGACTTTGTGCTAACTCGACACAGCTGCACTGGAAGGGTTTGTCGTAAACAAGGGCAAGATTTAGATGAATGATAGTGGTAGTTTAGTGGTAACTTAGTTGGCCGTTTTGGTACATGAACAACCAAAATTAGCGAGCAAAAAGTGAATTAAAAGCGAATAGATTGACCCATACCACGCCCCAAGTGAAACTAAACTACATGTACATCTGACTTAACCAGGAGGAAGCTGGCTGGCATCAACAACCTCATCCGCCTCCTTGACAATAGAATCTTCTGTGTGCTTGTGTAATGGTGATCTAGGCAGTGCCATCAAACCGGTTCGCGCAGATTCCAGGATTCCAAACGGAGCAACCAACTTCAAAAACGAATCGATCCTCGACTGCTTGGCGGAGCTGTACGAATTAATTAGTATAGTTCCCTTTTTAAATGGTATGAATGATGTGGAGTGAATTGATCCAGGACTTACACTTCAACAATGCAGCTGTTTGTGCTAATATCCAACATCTTGCCTCCGAATTGGTGGGCAAAGTAGGTAATCGACTTCAAGTGCTCATGCTTGTGTCTGAGGGCCTCACTGGCAGCCAACTTGCTAGGGTGGAAGTCCTTGGCAGACTCCTCGAGAGACTGCTCGATGCCCTCGTAGCTGTCCTCTCCGAGCCGCTCGTTGGTGATTTCACGGTGATGGGCCAGCAGCTCCTCAAAGTACTCGGGGCCGAGAATGTTGATCTTGGCGAGAAGCAGTTCTCGCTGAACGAGGGCTGCGTTGCTGTAGTCCAGGACCGCCCAGACGGGGACGAGGTCCTCCAATTGCCTCCTGGCCTGTTCGACGACGCCGTCTTGGCCGGTGAGGACGATGGTCATTCGAGAAAGATCCTCGACTTCGGTGTTGCACACGACCAGCGAGTCAATGTTGAAACCTCGAGCGGCCAGAATTCCCGACAGACGGGACAATACACCAGGTTCGTTCTGGACTAGACAGTTGAGGATGTGACGCTTCGGAGGGGCCATGGACGGCGTCGGCGTCTCGTAGAGGATGTTGGAGACGGCAGCCTGGGCGGACCATGCTGGCGGCGCCTCATTCGTGGGGAGAGGGGAAGAGCGTCGTCGCAGCGCCTTGTAGGCAATGGCAGATGTCGAGCTGTGTGAGGAGTTGTATCGAGCCGCTCCAAAGACGGTGCTTGCAGCGGGGAAGCTCCTCGCGGAAGCAACCGCTCGCAGAGGCGCACTCCAAGGCCGGAGTGAGGCCATCTTGGGAGAAATACAGTGACAAAAAAAGAAGCCCGGCTTCTAATCACCTAGTCAGGATGGTATTTCCGAGTCCAATTGAGTCGGAAAAAAGTCGATGACAATGGGTTTCGGTGGAAGGGGGGGGGGGGGCAAAAAAAAGAAAAGGACGTTCCGTTTGGAATATGAATTGTTGGTGCCTTTGAAGGGGAAAATGGAGTCGGACAACCAAATTCAGCTGACGGGCGGCATTGCGCTCCGATACATCGGAGGTGTGTCACAAGCCCGGGTTAAACAGGTATGCACGGTAAGATTTAGAACACATACGGAGAACCGAGTATTCGATAGGACGAGATGACACAATAGACAAGATTAATGACTTGGTTTACATGAAAACTTAGATTCTGACTTTTGGAATAGTGTTTGAGTTTTGATTAGACGTCATCAGGGGTCTCATTTATGCCTGATGATGCTTGAAACTCTGAGTTGATACTATTTTCATGATCAAGAGTACGACAAAGTATGTTCACATTGCCAATTGCTATCCGTGCGTGTTCAATGCTTCACGGTGTAGATAGTCGATAAAGGAGCTTGGACGCCCGGTTTGATACGGCTCACACTGACTAGCCATGAGACCAACTGATATTCCGAATGGACGTTGTTTGATAGTGCGAGGTAAGTACCTTTGGGCCTAGTATACTTTGCAAGATCCATAGATGTGAATTCTTCTAGAAATTCACATTACCAATTGTAGGTGTCTGTTATATAAGTAGGTCACTACCTATCGTGTGTGTTCACTTCCAGCGGTAGCGGACTTGGACAAAAACTATATAGACACCATAGCAAGAGCCATCTCAATACGCAATACCTGTCAACCTGTGTAACAACTCATGCAGACCGACTTACTGAGACCGGGTTTTACTCTGACCCAGTCACATTGTAGGAGTAGTAAACACCAGAAGAACAAGGGCCAATGCATCCCCATGGTTCCATTGCTTTTCGGTACTTACCGGCCATGCTCTTGTAAGATCTGCCTCCGACACCGCTGCAATGCTGCATCGAGTTTCATGTGTCAGAGCACGGTCAAGACACAAGTTGCCCCGCAAAAAGGTTGCATCAGGCAAGGTTCCAAGTTGGCTCTGTTTCAATTCGTTTTCCTTCGGATCGGGTGAATAATTTATCCGGATTCAATTATCCCAAGGCGCGAAACAGACAATCACACTAATCCTAATTCGTCAGCAGCCTGATCGCGAGCTTCCGTGTCAGCAATTTTCACAGGCTCGAAACGGATTCACTACGCAAAGACGAGGCTGACTTTTTGGCCCGTTCATTAACTCGTTCACCTAAAAGAAAAACTTTTGGAGAACCCAAAAAAAAAGCCGCCAAATAAACCAGCATTATTCATCACAATTAAAAGGCCTGCATCATGGATGACTCCGAGCGACGAACGACCAAGCGATCCCGCTTCGACCAGACCGAGCCTGAGACGAAGAGAGCTTCGAGATTTGATAGGCGCTCCCGGTCTCCGCCTGCGCGACGTTCTGAAGCCAGAGACCGCAGCCCTTTGTCTAGGGAGAGCCCTTCTGAAACCAAGAAACCACAGGTTGATGCCGCAGTCGCAGCAGGTGGGATTATCTGTTATTTTTCGTATTACCATGGCAAACCAACTGACATCCTGGGACAGCGGCCGCAGCAGCCAAGATCAACGCTCAGCTCCAGGCGCGAAAGGCCATTCAGCATGTTGACGTCCCTCCCATCAAAGCCGCGGAGCCATTCCCTGCGAAAGCGACCACACCCTCTGATACCCCCGGCGAGGGCCATGCTATCAAAGGCGAAATGTATGTCGCCGATGGCGATTATATCCAAGACATCGAGGTCAACGATTTGAGGAACCGATATCTTTTGACCAAGGGGTCTACACAGGAGATGGTAAATTCTGCCCCTATTATCTTCACTGATTTAGATGCACAATACGACGCTTCAGTTACCTTTTCGAGAGTATCATGCTCACATTAGCACGATAGCTCGTATTCATATCCCCTTCGCCGCTCCCGCTAACTCCCTCTTGATATAGATACGTGCAGAAACCGGCGCTGGTACGCAAACTACTCTTCACCTAACTGTTATAGGACTGATTTTGTTAACTTCGTATCCAAGATGTTACAACTCGTGGCAATTACTACCCCAACAAGAGCATGGCCACTGCAGCTGTGAGTGAACTGTTTCATACGCTGCGAATGTTACCAATGATGCTGACTTCTACAGAACCCCCCATTGTACCTCCACGTTACGAGCACAAGCAAAACAGGCCTGGAATCCGCTGTTGCCAAAATCAATGAGATGATTAAACAAGAACTTCCGCAACTAGTTGATGAGCGACGATTCCGCCGCCGAGACCAGGAACAACAGGTTGAGAGAGATGAATTTGGACGAGTATGACTTACCTTGCGCAAAAACCATTCACCCCCTGAAGCTAACGTGTTTGTTTGCCTTGCAGCGCAAATGGCCAGAAGAAAAGATCCCCATCACGCTGGAGCCTATTCCAGGGTTTAACCTACGTGCTCAGGTGGTTGGCCATGGTGGCGCTTATGTGAAGCATATTCAGCAGGAAACCGGATGTCGAGTGCAGATTAAGGGCCGAGGATCAGGTTATCTTGAAGCGGCTACTAACCGTGAAAGTGACGAAGATATGTTCCTTCACGTTACGTCAGTGCTATATTCATCATCACCTTGCCATTCCCGTTTATTGACAAGAACTACAGGGGCCCTGATCCCAACATGGTTTCCAAAGCTAAAGACCTCTGTGAGGACCTGATCACCAACGTCAAGGAACAATACGAGGAGTTCAAGGCTAGGCCACCCCGCTTTAATAACTCGGGAGGTGGATACGGAGACCACGGTGGCAGAGGATCCCATGGCGGGTCTCACGGTGGCTCACACAGCAACAACAGCAGCAGCAACAACAACAATTCTTACTCCTCGTATAACAGATATGGATCCGACACTGCCGCTTCTAACAGTCCAGCACCACCAGGGGTTAACAGTCCAGGAAACGCTGCCGCTGCTACCGATTATGCGGCCCAGTATGCCCAGTACTACAACGGTGCTGACCCCTACGCCGCATGGGGTGGGTATGCCAAGTAAGTTATCACAGGGATACGAGGCTGCAGGCCATAACTGACAAGATCCGATAGCTACGTCGCATTATATCAGCAATACTATGGAGGCCAGGGTCAGACTCAGGGACAGAGCTCACATGCAGCAGCACCAGGTCAATCAGCTTCACCACCGCCGCCACCCCCCAAGCGATGCAGCTCCTCCTCCTCCACCCCCTCCCAGCTCTGCGCCACCTCCACCTCCACCTTCAGGACCTCCTCCTCCAGGAGGTGGCAGTTTCAGTGCTGTATGTATTTTCCTCAGGCCCTCAAAACTATCTTTTGCCTCGTATACTGACTACCGAATGTCTAGGTCCCGCCCCCACCAGGACTTTAGGGGTTGTCTCTCAACCAGTTAAGAGCTTGCTGAAAAGATGTTTTTTTATTGCTGACTTTGTAATGCGCTCGGTTGACAACATGAGGATTACAGACTTAACATGACAAACCCCAATAGGCTAGGGAGGACATCGTAACAGCTCTTCAGAGTGTATACACAAAACAAACAAAACAAGCAAGGTTATTGGCTTTTATGGGAAAGGTTTTTTAAACTGACCAGAGCAGAATTTGCTTAAAATCGGAAATAACCCACTGTAACAGGAATCGGGAAAGAAGAGGAAAAAAAGACAAGTCTGAAATCGAGGCAGTAGTAGTTTGTGTGAAAAAAAACATCAAACAAAGGGATGTGGCAACGTATTGAAGACAATTCACTGCTGACTGAAACAGGGTGTAAATGCTATTATTGGTCCGAGATGACTTGGTGGTGTTGTGTTCATTCTCAATAAAGTGAAGAAAAAAATTCATCTCGGTAGTATTTACCTATAGATCTATCCCGTACGTGTATGCCAATTTCAATCAATCAAATTCATGCGCATCAAAAGAGAGCCATGAATGCTAAGAATAGTTCTGGGGGTGTCATTTTGCATATTATTATTATTTCGTCATCGCGCTTATGGTCTTATCGATAAGGCTCGAAGCGGTGATGATAGCTGTCCCACCCTGAAAGTTTGACATGGATCCGAAAGTTGGTTGACAGTGACATTCACGGCATACCCCGTAGCTTACCTACCTTGATCATCCTAAGAAGTAACGTTATGCGCAAGCAACAATGAGTCACCAGAAATATCCTTCCCACGATCCCATCAAGGAACCCCATTCAGTATCCGTCAAAGTCCTTAGGTAAAGCTTACCGTCCCAAGCTATGAACTCAGAGAGAGAGAGAGAGAGAGAGAGAGAGCTTCATCACTGATCCCAAAAAAACAACCCCTAGACTTTCTCAACCATCGCTGGTGACGCAATACCCCATCGAACCTCCCTTCTCGCCCCCATCTACAAAGTCGCCGTCCGCGGCCGCCTCGCTTGCATACTCTTCCAGCGCGGATACCAATTCTGATCCGTTCCTGCTCAGCCCAATCCTCAACTTACCGGTGTCCTTTGGGTCGGCCTACGTGGGAGAGACGTTCAACTGCACGCTATGCGCCAACAATGACTTACCAACCGATTCGGGGAAGCGGGTCCGCGATGTACGCATCGAGGCCGAGATGAAGACGCCAGGCCTGGGCGGGTCTCAGAAGCTGGAACTCAGTCCTGCTACGACCGAAGACGATAGTGGTGCAGCAGGAGGAGGGGTGGACCTCGAGCCTGGCGAGACGCTACAAAAGATACTGGGATTTGATCTCAAGGAGGAAGGGAACCACGTGTTAGCGGTGACGGTGAGCTACTACGAGGCTACAGAGACGAGTGGACGGACGAGGACGTTCAGGAAGCTGTATCAGTTCATATGCAAGGCATCACTAATAGTGAGGACCAAAGTGACCGACCTGGAAGTGGACGGCGGTAGCGACGGTAGAAAGAAATGGGTCCTGGAGGCGCAGTTGGAAAACTGTAGCGAGGATGTGATGCAGCTGGAAAAGGTGGTCCTAGACATCGAGAACGGGCTGGGCTACCAAGACTGCAACTGGGACTTGAATGGGGGCGAGAAACCGGTGCTACACCCCACCGAGGTTGAACAAGTGTGCTTCGTCGTTCAAGAAAAGGAGGACGGGGACGCCAGCGCCAAGATTACACCTGACGGGAGACTAATCTTCGGGGTTCTAGGAATAGGATGGAGAGGGGAGATGGGAAATCGAGGATTCTTGTCAACGGGAAAACTTGGTGCCCGGATCCCTACCCGATGACGAGCATATGAATGAACGGAGGAAAAGGCAAAAACTAAACAAAAAATCGGACATCATCCTTTTGATCCTGTGCTTCTTTTGCTTCCATCAAGATCGGCAATAGGAGTTGAAACAAGAAAGTTCAGTGCGTTGCGGAACCAGCGCAGGGGGAGCACAACATTCAGAATCGCGATCCGGTACAAAAGGCGGTCCAAGCAGCAAGCCACAGTTGAACAATACAAAAAATATTTAGATATGCCCAAGACCTAATTTGAAACTTGCAAGAAGAGGGTGGCCAAGCAGCCAGAAGCGGATGGCAATGAACCTGATTTCGGCAGTAGGTAGCATTGCATAGGTTTCATATAGGCCAGGGATGCCTGGTCTTGGGGAGGACCGAAAAAACCAGGTTGGCGGCACCGACAGCTAGGGACGAACATCCATAGTTCAAAAAGGCAAAAAGTTGATAGACATCTGATGCTTTCTGACAATGATTCGTCGCTCGCAGCCACCTAGTCTTGGTTCGGATGGCTGCAAGGTGTGTACTTCTTCGCATAAATGAAGCCAGCGGGTGGCTATCCCCAAATATTGAACACAAGACTGGACTTTCGGTCAGGGATAAACCGAACTCTCACCTGAAGGCTGGTATGCAAGTCCATCTGATGCTGACTGCACCACCATCATACGAGGCTTCTAGGTTATTTATCGGGTTCTTTTTTTATCCTAGGAGGATATGCTGGTTCAGCTCCCAGGTCGGTTCTAAGATGTGGTCTCGAACTACTAGGTACTATTCGGAAGTAAAAAAGGGACCAACCGACCCCCAACCTAGGATCAAGGTTCGAGAGGATAAAGTGGTCCCTCCTGCTTTGTGCCACACGAGTTCCTCTTAATCGAGGTCGGATCGACAAGGCCATTGCCAAGTTGGAGCACATCCTAAACTCGCATGTTTCTGAAGAGAGGAACTGGGATTTCCCATTCTAGGTTTGCCGCACGAACATGCTATGACCTCATTCTGGATATAAAAGTGGCTTGCGAAAAAGCAAAGTTGCGAAAGACGCAAGTGTGCCGTGAATTGAGCCCCGTAATGCCCCAGAGATCGAGCTTTTTGTTTGCTTTGCCTGGATTTCGCTTCGATCCGGTATGAGCTAACTAAACGGCGCAAAAGTCCCAGAGGTACTCCGTACTCCGTACCTCGTATGCATCTTGGCAATGTACGTGCGTTTCAAGGCCTGCTCGCAGAACGGGATCCATCCAACGTGCAAGTAGTATGGACTGGACGCCCTCCGTTTCCGTGATTACGTAGCAACAAACATGATCCGAGTTGACATGGCCCTGTTTTGTGATCAGGCGTCAGGGTAGTTAACCAAAGAGAGAATTTGGCGGTCAAACTGGTGGCTGAGATCGTGCTACACGTGTGGGGGTCTGAAACGGATTGGATCGGTTTTTCTCCAGGTATGATGGAGACCCATGGGAGCAACAGCCAGGGCATGTCCTGTGCGAAAGGTATGCGGTGTTTCTTCCGCCGCTTAATTGCGCCTGTGTTTTGTTGTTTACTGTACTCCTTGTTGCGTGCAGATCAGTTTCTGTTTTCCGAAGGGAGGATGCGTTGAAGCCTCGCTTTCCCGGCCTGTCTCCATATTACAATATGTCCATTGAGTTTTAGACACCAACCTTGACGAGACCGAGAAAGAAAGACGGTGGCGATGATAAAATGCAAGCTTTTTTGGGATATGCAAGACTGAGACATGCAACTGGCACAAGCAGTGGTCTGTTCGCCAGCCAGGAAAACCGACTCAGCCAACCACAATCGCGAAGAGACCTTTCCTCTTGCATTGGCCCTTGTGTGTGCTCCAGGAGGAGAAGAAGCAAACCTTCTGCTCCTTGCCTTGCATGTCTTGCGCTTGTTAAGTGTCCGAGCTTTTTTCTGAGCAAGGGGGAGGCAAGCCAGGGCCAACAATCCAGGGGCTGCCCGACACTAGCTTGTCCGTACCGGCGCCGTTCGCTCGCGTGCCTTGTACCTGCGTCTCCCAGCGTGGTCTGTAGCATGTGCCTGATCGTCGCATCTCCAAGGCCTAGGGACTTTTTCTTTTTTCTTTTTCGGGCTGATGTCTTGGGTTGTCTTGTCTTGCCTGCGAACGGCCGACTGGAGCAAAACCGGAGCAAGCCCGCATGTAACATACAAGTAACAATACAGGTTCCCTACATAACGATAACTGCGGTGAGTGAGAGAAACATCAGCGGGAGAAATTAGCCATGTCAGTTTGAGGTGACTTGCCTGCCTGCCAAAAAAATCGAGCATGGGGCCCAGGTTGGTTCCCCAGTCTTAGCCAGTCCCCTTTCTGTTTTGTGGTTGGCGCTGGTGCCGCAGCCGTGAATGAAGGGCTGGGAAGAGATAATGCATCACACCTATCGCGCTGATCTTATGCTATTACTGGATTGACGTGGCCAGCCACAACTGTCGCTGCTTTTTGAGTGGAGTGGACAGGCCCAGGTGATGGAGGAGATGCCGGTCAGTTTCCACGGCGTAGATACGTATGTTGAATGCAAGCAATCGATACTGATTCGGGAGAGGCTTTCAGGTTACTGGCTGGTGTAAAGCAGGGCTGTCTAATGGAAAGATTTGCTGGCCATTTCTCTGTACTAAGTTGAGCAATGGTGGTTGGCGCTGTGGGATAGGAGAGAGGAGGAGAGTGCTAGTCGCCTCATTCTGCAAGCAACCGCCAACACCACCAATGTTCTACCAGGTAGGTACAAGCACTTTCCTAAAGGCAAGTACTAATGGGTAGTGCTTAATAGGTATGAATGCTCCTTCTCTGCCGGTCTCTATCAAAGAAACGCCTGAATAAGGAGGTACGCATCCACTGCTCATACCACCTGTAAGTAATACCAGGTACTTACCGATGTGTATCTTATACAGGGTGACCTGTCTGGGTAGCACTGATAAGCACAACCACTGCCAAACTCTGGTGAGTGAAACCATGACTTGGAGTTTTGTATGTCCATCTTGCATACACAGTTACAGGGAAAATGGCGGTCATACCGAGTTGCATGTACAAGTATGTATACTCCATACAGAGCGCTACTATTAGTAGTAACGCCAAAAGCAGGAGGCCCTGAGACCTCAAGACGTCTGCCCGGAGGGTCCCATTAATATGCATGAATGATTCATCCATCCCGACCGCATCCATGGAGATCACCTGGGTAGTCACTGATCAGTCAATTTTCTAGGTTACTTAGGGAGTTGCCTCTACCCATGGCCATGGATGGGATAGAGGGGTTTCCCTCAGTCAGTGAGCGAGCGGGTGAGTGAGTGAGTGAGTGAGTGTGTGTGTGTGTGCGTGTGCGAGGTGTGCTGCAACGTGCACTAGTCAAGTAACCACTATCCACTAGATAACCACTAAAGCTACTTGACGCTAATCTAGCACGCTGGCCTAAATGGATTGATTGCATCTCTGCCCAACTCAATCCCCTCCTCCCATCCCAACCTACCTACTACTAGTACTGTAGTATTCGTCGTGCCTACATAAGCGGGTGTTGCTAGACCTTGCTTGCCTTGCCTCCCTAGTAGTACCTACCTACAAGTAGAACCTCTATGCTTGGCCCTCTATTAGCCCTGGAATATGTACTTGGTCCTGGACGACAGACGCGCCTTGCAGCAGCAGACCTTATGCATGCAAAGCATGCTACGGGGTGGCTTGCTCCCGTACAGACACTACATGCAAACTAGCACTAGTTTTCTGCTCCAAAAGTCTTGTGACAAGTTCAAGTTTCTGCCATGGTAAAGTGCCGAGAGGGAAAAGAGGCCAACCCTTATTTTTTTCCGTGAATGTCTTTACTGTGTGGATGAATGGATGAATGGATGGCTGAAATTGTTCTTTTTTGGGGGGTGGGATGCTATGCTAGTGCTAGTGTAGGAGCTGTTCCATGGCAATTTACCGAGTAGGGCACGTGTTAGCAGGCCATTTAGCGAGTAATTACTCCCTACAACGTGCAGTCTACCACTGTAGCCAACCCTCTAACCTCCCATCACCTACGGAGCACCTAGGTTTCCATTACTCTCCAGGGCTGCTTTACTTCCTAGTATTCTTACTTGTACATTGGATCCATACGTACTGTACTGTATGTATCATCCGCTCACTCGCTGGCTCCAACAAGCCTCGGCGCAGATCGGTGCTAAACTGGCTGGCTCCCCAGTTCAGTTCAGTGGATGTCGACCTACTGAACTGCCTACAAAGTACTATAACCAAAAGGTGACCTCCATTACACTGACAACCTACCTATACCTGACCTAGCAGTCGGGTCCCTTGATGCTACGGTGCAACATCTACCTGCCAGTCTACGCGACCCCTTCCACTTCTTACTCTCGTCTCTCGTCCCTCTCTCTCGCTCTCTCGTCTTTAGCCCAACTCCTTTTGTTTTTCCCAATTGTTCTCGTTTCATCTGGCCTTTTCGTTCTTCCTTGCCAATGCATCATTCAGTTCGTCGTCGACGCATGTTGGCGAGCGAGTGCTGAGGTGCTGCCCTGTATTTCTGAATCGCTGGCGACTGGGAAAGCCTGGAAAATCAAAGCCTTCTGTTCTCCGTACCGTACCGTACCATACCTCTACGCTTCGACCACCTTTTTACCTACACCATCCAATTCTCTGGAACGTCTAGTCGAAACCCCCTCCATTCTTCTTCTTCAGACGCTCTTTTTCTTCTTCTACTCTTGTCGGCCATCGCTAGACTTGATACACTTGATACACCTCAAGCAGGACTTACTTGCATTCGCTTCTCTAAACTCTTTTTTTCTTCCCACCCAAACGGCAGCTAATAGGGAAAAACAAAGAGTTACTTTCATAACGGTTTACGGGTGTGTAGCCACTCCGGGGCATCGTTGTTGGTGGCGGCCATGCTGCTTACCATCAAACATGCTCGACACCCTGACCTGCATACCCCTACTGACTTGCGTGCAGCATCTAACGTGACACGCCCCATACACCGACAGAATATCTTTTGGGGACGCAAAAAAACAAATAAAACCATCGAGAGGGGCCGAACTGCGAATCCATAGCTACCAGACCGACCGCCGTGTCTGCGGTACAGACATTATAACTGATATGTCATGGAGGGCTCATCGATCCCCCTGGCGGAATACTTCTGGATCGCGGGTGTAGAGACGATTGCCTACGAAGACAGTCTGCCACCACCATCGAATCACCCTGTCGGTTTAACCATTGTTGAGGACGCCGAGATCGACGATGGCGTCGTTAATGGTCCTACTAGGCGCTCCACTGCCCGACATTCTCGCCAAAACTCTGGTAACCGATTGTCCAAAGTCTCCGTTGACGGACGAACCTCGATCCATACCCTTGAAGAGGTCGACGGGAACACTAGAAGCAACCGAAGCAGCGCTACAATCAAGGCTATCAAGCCGTTAACTCCCAATGGATCAGGAAACGGCGAATTCACCCTCATGGGCGATTTTGATTTTGACAAGGCTCTGTGGAAATTCGCGGCAGAACGGGAGAACTTCCTGGAGGATCTCTCCTTTACGGCAGGAGCCAAGCTCCAGTCGCGACCACCAATGGTCAACCCGCGCGCTGAGCGCATACGTGCTGAAGAGGCAGAGCCCAGTGGGAAGGTCAGTCCTCTGAAAAGCATCAAGGGTAGCATTCGCCGCAAGATCAGCTTTAGGGATATGAACAGCATGCGCAAGCAACCCAGCACAGTCAGATCAAGCAGCCAAAGTAGAGCCGGTTTGTTGCCCCTTCAGATGATGACTAGACACTCAACTAACCAAGCATAATAGCTTCAATACGAACTACCAAACGCCTAAGCAACTACAACTCCGTCATACCCCCCTGAACCTCTTAATACCGACCCAGATATGCATCCCCTCAAGAGACGCTTCGAACCTGTTCTTCTCGATAGATACCCACCAAAGAATGCGACCGAAGAGGTTGCGCGGCGAGGAAGATTTCCCGACTATGTGCCCATGTTTGCGTTTCCCAACGACGTCCAAATTGTTTCATCCGACGATCGACCGCGATCTACCTGGCACGGCTTCACCATGACATCGGACGACAACTCCAAGCTTTACGGAATCACAATCATAATTTGGACTGCTTTGCCTGCTGACGTAGCGGAGATCGTTGAGGTAAAGTGTGAGGAATGGCGACAGGGTCACATGTCCAACGAAGAACGAGAGCTGGCCGCGAGCTTGGGCGTACGCTTAGCTGGCGAACGGACACATCTGTCTCAGTTATTGGCGAAATTGCCAACGATACCCTCTGGAACCGAGGCTCGTGACCGACTTGAAGACGAAATTGGTAGCGTTGAAGAAAAAATCTCTCTTATGACGGATATGCTCCGGCCATTGAGACATGGCGCGGCTTCTAAGATCGAGGGTCTTACTGCAGGAGAGAGCGGTCTTTGGGCGCCGAGAGCCTATGGCATTTTGGGTCGGGACCCCGCGAACATGTCATTCTGGAAAGAATGGCTCAAGGCGATAATTGTTCCCATGACCGATGGGGCCATTCTGCGGGTTCCTCCAAGCTCACCCAAAGTCGGCCGGTGGCAGCCGTTGGAGCGCTACGTTGTCAATCTCTGTACTGAAGCTTTCAGTCCCCTTGGCTCCAAGACTCAAGTTGAGCTGGGCGTGCGGGAACTGCGACTTTTTGCGCGCAAGGAAGCACACAATGAGCTCCCCGGCTCCAGGACGACTGACTTGTATGCCCTGTTTAGGTGTCTTTCCCTTGAAAACATTGTGGCTCTGTTCGAGTACGCCATGTCGGAATCTCGAATCATTTTCTTGTCCTCCCACACCAGCATGCTGCACTTGGCTTGTCATGCGCTTGCAAATCTACTTTACCCCCTCAAGTGGGCGAGCATATTTATACCTGTGCTGCCTGCCAGATTGATTTCTGCCCTGGAAGCACCCTGCCCATACATAATTGGCGTTGAGCGCCGATATGAGCGGATAGACCTGCCTGAGGATGACTATGTTCTCGTCGATCTTGATAAGGATACCATTGACGCTACATCTCAACCTCACCGCTTACCGCGACAGCATCGTCGGAAGCTGATGTCTCTGCTGCAAGTAGCAGCACCTCACAAGCTCCGCTATGGTGTTACAACAGGTCCTCCCCCGTATGCCATGGAGTCGTTCCCTTATGATTCTTTCTCATCCGAAAACAATTCAGTTTTTACCAGTGAACCTCCACCCGCAACGCTTGGCAAATGGGTCTCCCAAAACTCGTCTAGTTTCTCGGATGCTGACCCCCGGGCGAAGTGTTATCACCTGTATTCAACGCATTCACGAGTTCTTTGGTAGATAACGGCAAGTCTGATCGACCGGAGACGAGCAAGTCGAGCAGGACAAGCCCTCAATCATCCGTATCGCCCGTATCCATGAAGTTTCCTCCGATGCCGTCTACACCTGTTTCTCGAAGTGATTCAGGGTTTGCCCTGACCGCGACTCTCCGGGAGAAGCGATCTGGTCATTTTGATGACTACAAGGGTCGGCGAAGTTCATCATTTGGTGTAGATAAGTTCTACCCCGTCCATCGGCCTAGTCTGCCGTTCTTGAATGGCCACCAGCCCAACATGTCCATCTCGTCCATATCGGTGGATTCCCAGTCTTCATTTGGCGGGGGCTACGCACCATCGACATATGCGCCATCAACCCTCGCTGCGTCAACCATTATGCCTAGTATGCAAATACAGCCAGTACGAAATACCGAAACGACAGTTTGGGTAGAGGGTCACTGCTTTAACTGGAACCCTAAAGACGCGACATCCACATGTACAATCTGTGATGAGAAGTCTGAAGGCGATGGATTTTACAAGTGCGCTGCGTGCAAGACAGTCTCACATGGCCGTTGTCTGGGATTCGCCTCGCTGGTTTGCCCTGAAGCCTTCCGTGTTGATCGAGTCAGAGCAGCGTTTGTGCGTTGCCTGGCAAGTCTGCTCTACACATACCGGAAATATCTGGGAAAGCCAAACAAACAGCAGAAGAGCAATAATCAGTTGTTTGCTTTCGACATGGACGGGTTCATTAAGAGTCTCCCGTATGATCAACAGGACTATGCCGTGATGATGCGGGATACACAAGGTAAGTATAGATTTGGCTCTGTTAGCTGCCTATATCAATGGGGATAATTAACAGTTTGTAGCATTTAATGAGTTCATTCACGATAGGGAGATGAAGCTAGCAACAGACGATTCGATCCGACTCTTTGACGAAATTATCATGGCCAAGAAGGCTCGTGGCCGCTCTGGTCTACCCTCGGGACTTTCTCGACTATCAACGATCCGTGCTTCGCATGGCGCGTCATGGAGTCTCACTCCACCGAACCGAAGCGGCAATGGCTGCAAGATACCTACCTATCTAGCTGATACATCGGAGCATATTTGGCGCACAGCCTCGGTGCCCCTGCCCAAGGGCAACTTTCCCGGAGAATATCGAACAGTCGTAACCCGTATCCCCGCTCGTCTCGACCGATCCCTCATGCGCGAACCTCGGGCCATTCAGGGCGTTCCTCGGATGGAACAACGAGGAGCTAGAGGTCTTGTCCGCAAGCAAGTGCCCAGCATGCTAGGTACCACTCCCCCAACTTAAGATGGTTAATTATGGGTATCAAGAAGAAACGAAATTAAAGCATATACTATTTGCAGTTACGGACGAATTCCTTCGAGGCGGTGCTTTTCTGGCTGACGACGAGGACGGGCTATGAGACGAGGGATATGAATAAGAAGAATAAGAAGAATAAGAAGAAGAAAAATACAAACCCCCTTTTTTCCTTTTTTTCTTTTCTTAGGGAAATGCCGGGGTTACAGGACATCAAATTCATGTATAATAACAAAACATTGCGCATGTAATCTATTTTGTCGAAGCACGCAAAGATGAAAGAAGATGCGAATTTTGGAGCATATTTGGCAGAACAAAGAAAGCGGCGTGTACGGGAAACAAACGGGTTGCTGGCAACTTTTTAGAGTCAGCTATTTTTACCCTTCACTGGGATGGGAAATATGTATTAGACAGATCACACTTCGGAAAGGGAGAGAGGCTCTTCTTGATGATTGGACTACCTATTCTATACTGTTTCATTTCGTTTGTCCCTTTTTTTCTTTCCTTTTCCTTACTCGACTACACGATTCGAGCTTCACACCTGCACCATATTTTCTTTTTTTGTTTCTAAAGAATACACAAGGGGAAAGGCAGAAGCAACGCGCGCAAGTGCAGAAGCTATGGTGAAGCTATGGGTCAGTACAGTAGTGAGGATGCAAGTAGAGTATTAGGAGGCGGCGGAAGATGACAGATAATAACCAAATGAAATCGTTGGCGACCATGCCAGAGCTGCGTGATGCCTTCAACAAAAAAATGTACCTTGCAAATGTGATGAGTACAGCCAGAGAGAGGCCCTCCTCCTCCTACCAAAAAGAAAAACAAAACAAACAAAGCCACTTTCTGCTTCAACAGGGTATAAGCAAATACAGCTAGCCACAAGCTCATTTTCCCAAGCTAATAAGCTTTTCCGCCTTAATGACGTTCATGTCAAGGTCCTCCCATCCAATATCCTTCAGAATCTGACCCACAAGGTTTTGATAGCTCAAGTGCCCCTTTGGGAGGGTTCTGATTCTGTGGTTTTCAACACCCTCTGCCCCCTGAACCTCTTGCAGGCCAGCGACGCCAAACTGGATATTGGAGGTGCGGTACAAAAATCCTAGGATGTAGTCATGCTCTGAATAGACATTGACCAAACGACCGCAAACAACACTCTTGAGAGTTAGCCATACTCGGCTTTCGGAAGGTGCCGGCGTGCCTATCATGACGACGGAATCGATCAAGCCGAATTGGCGACGTTCTGCAAGAACCATGAGACACGTGTATATTGCACGGGAAGCCAGGCTGTAGCCAATGAGAGAAATTGGCCGATCGCCCTGAAACTTTTGCCGCATAATGGCATCGGCCAAAACTGCGCCAGCCTTCTCTGCCCTCACCATTCCAACACTCCATGGATTGTCCATGATCTTGCTGATTTTCATCAAGGGTGTTGGCCAAACCGAATCAATGAGGCTCGAAAAGACTACTTTCCATTAGCTGCTGAGTATCTCAAGGTAGGATATCGGAACAAAGGCTCACTTGTTCGTGCCTTGATCTCTTCCTTCGCACTGCCCCAAGCACTACTCTTTATGACAGTCTCAAGTGAATTTCCAAGATTTACCAGGACAGAAGTTTCCCACCTTATTGCGAAGGTCTCTGCTAGGCGACCCAGGCAGCGCCAAGGTTTCACAACATCCTCTGCATCAGCAAGAAATCCGTTCATGGTTATGACCAGACGGAGTCTGCGATACTCTGCCGGAATCTCTCTAGCATCAAGATACTCAGTGCTAGCTGGAGTATGCAGAGGTAAGAAGGCAAAGTCCTGAATCTCTCGGGCAAATGACTCCATCATTTTGATAGTCGGTTTCGCTGCGTTGATGCCAAACACCGAGCCCATGAGTATGCCATTTTCAGCCATAGTCCCCAGCAGGCCTGCAGCAGCAGACGACGTAAGACCAAGGCCACTGTGAGCGGTACCAATGCCAACCGCGGAGAGAGGTGCAGCAAGCTTAACAGTGGTCCCAACAGCGTTACTTAGACCGAGTTTCCATCGCCGTAGGCTCTTGTTCTCTTCGGGTTTCAGAGCAAGGGCTTCCTCTAGAGGGACATCGATGGCGGTCTTTGCCAGACCTCGGGCTAGGCGGACCTCATCATCTTGTAGAACCTTTGGTGAAAGGTTGAGGGCAGATGTGAGGTTGAGAAGAAGCAGCCGCGCATTTGCTGTGAACTCTTGAAGAGATAATAGTACCAGAAACACGATATGAAGTAGCAGCTTGCGCTTCTCCATGTCGAGGGTCCATAGGGGGTTTGGCATTGGGGCAAAACGGAGTGCCAAAGCACGATCGACATGGTTCGATGGTGCGCGAGGAGGGCCTGTGTTTTTGTTAGCCATTACTGAAGTCCAGGCTGAGATACGATATCTCTGAGTCGCAATTATGCTGTCTGAGATGGAGATACCAGGGGGTCAACTAACCTGTTGCCAAAGACAGGTTGCCGCGACCAGTCCCACCACCACGGCCTCGTCCGCGAATGGAACCTCGGGGGGCGCCTCGTCCGCGACCTCTTGCGCTAGGATGGAAAATGACTGTTTCGTTGACGACTATATCACGGATCCGCTGGAGAACATTCGACTGCCACTTGCGGAAGAATAATAACGCCTCCTTCTTCAACTCACGGAGTTGAGGTGTCATGGCATCCTTGTCTTCTTTCTCAACGATGGGAGGATTTTTGTTCAACGGTTTGGCAGCATTGGCCTTGTTCATTTTTTGCAAGGGAGATGGCTGATTCTCCTTGTCATTAATCAGGGGAAGCATGAGCCAGTGATTATGGTCGCGATCCCCCTGAATGGGGGTGATTGGAGGAGAGTCAAAGATGTCACTAATATCTCTGCCCATCTTCTCCGTGATGGCGGTCACGAGGTTGACAAGGTCATTCTTCTCTGCGGCGGATATGATGCCGGTTAGGTCGACGGGACGACGAGGAGCGTGGCTCCCTCCCCGACCACCTCGAGCCATGATTGCTGTTGTGATTGAGTAGGTTGGCTTTGCCTGGGTATTTGTAGTTGTTTGGAGGAGGTGATTGATATGCGGCGAGAACTTGGTTGGATGATGCGATGTGAACCCGTAAAGGGGAGTTGGCTGGCTATGACAGTGATGACGGTATGAAGCAAACGAGAGGCAGTGGTCGGAATGAAGTATCGGAGAGTAATCAAAGGTGGTAACGAGCGAGTTGACTGAGTGGTGGTGGTGGTGCACGACGAACGAAAGGTGACGAGGTTGTGAAGTATGAGCTTGATTCGAGCAGCCAGCGGGCCGAAGGAACGAAGATCATAACAGCTGTATGACGAAGAGGCAAGTCAGACGCCCGGTGGAAGAAAGTCGAAAGATAAAGAGAAGGAGGAGGAGGGAGAGAAAAGTAGAGGGCAGATGGCAGATTGAGGGCTCGTTGAAGTGAAGAAGAGAGGATGACGTAGAGGAGGAAGTAGAAGTGAAAGTAGAAGTAGAAGTAGAAGACGTAGAAGAAGAAGAAAGAGGAAGAAAGAGAAAGATAAAAAGAGGAGGTGCAAACGAAAATGAAGGAAATGGTGAATGACAGAAAATGGGCAGCTGTCTGCCAGGTGCCTGCCAGTTTCGCTTGCGGCAGTAGTAGAAAGAAGGTGCAAACAAGAAATCAGCAAGAAGTGAGAAGAATCTGAACTTTGGAGTCATGCGAAGCCAAGAAATCGAGGCCACACACATACACTCTACTCTCTCTCTCTCTCTCTCTACAACGAGGCTGCCTCATGCAGAGGAGCAAACAAGCAAACAAGCAAACAGCATGCATATATGCATGCACATCCCATATCCGTCAATTTGACCGAGAATGTAACAAGAGACAGAGAGAGACAGAGACAGAGACGTGGGGGTTTATCAAATGGCAGACGTCTAAATTAGACAAGGATAGGGAAAAAGAAACCCGGCGACTAAAAGATTCATCCTCACTTACGGTAGCAGCAACAGCGGCAGCAGCAGGCAGTAGGAGACTACCCTCTGCAGTCTCAGGGTCATGTGCCTTTCTCTGTTTGCTTCCTTGTCTTGTCTCTGTGTATGGGAATGAGTTGTTCCGGTCACAGCATATCACAGTCCTCTTGGCTCGTATCAAAGACGTGCAAAACGAAGGGCAGGGCATCAAATACAGGATCAAGTAAAAAGGGAAAAAACAATGGACTAAATAGCAAGTCGTAAATAATAATAATAATAAAACCACGAGAACTAGGAACTGGAGAGAGAAGAGAAAAGAAAAAAGAATCGGACAAACAAAAAATAAAACAAAAACAATGCAGACGAGCAAGCAAGAAAGAAAGCAAACAGGCCCCTTTTGGGACCGTCTAATATCCAGAAATTGCAAATCAAGCAACCTGGCAAACGGGAACAAGCATACACACACACACACACACACACACACATACACACTCTATCGTGTCAATCCAGCATCCATTCCAATGAAAGGGGGCAATGGGGGCGAGGGAGGCCGAGCAATGTAGCCCACCGATGGGTAATTGTTAGCCACCACGTCGATTGCCTCATTCAGTTACTCCTGTGCTCAATTCTAGAACTTGGTACTCAAGGCTGTATCATCAGTCCAGCTTGATGTTCAATTGGGAATGGGAGGGGGGAATCAATCACACTCTGTTTGTCTCGACACGGCAGTCCTAGTGGCTGGCATTGGTATCACAAGGTCCCAATAGGATCCGCCAACAAACATGCCCGAGGCGAGCTCCCGTCTTCCGTATCTCCATGGCCAGCACCGTTGCACACATCGGCGCAGTAAATGGAATCAAATAGTCACTGAGTGTCATTCTCACCGACTCTTAGAGTGTGACGGGATGTTTGCTCTTTGTCCAAAAATAAAAATAAAAAAAATGCTACTTTCCAGCCTACATACCCTCCCCAAGGCCCATGCCGTGTGCATCTCCTTTTGCAGGCTGGCTCGGTGCTCATTTTCTTCATCCTTCTGACGTACCTTGGCGATATTAGAGTGCAAACACTTTCCCATCCAATCGTTTGACAGCCTCGGTGGCTCCCCATATTACTTGCAGAAATATTGTCTTCAACCCCGGCACTGCCCAAATAACCTCCCACTCTGTGTAACCATCCTACTCACGCACCAGGGTCTAAGCCTGACAGGAATCTCCTCACGGAGGAATGGTAATTCAACGTGAATGTAAATTATTTAGCATCCGCCAATGCTCCCAATGATAAGCACAACTTATCGATGGGGTTCTCGACTATGCGCCAACTATCACAGCTCAACCTCCCAATTCGTGATATCTCATATGAGCCAACATTGCAAACGAGGGGATTGAATGCCCACATGTCGCGCAAGCTGAATTCTCCGCGGCCTCCCAAGATACATTGGCGTCCGACTCTTCAAACCCGTCTTGTTCTTCGTCTTGTTCTTCCTCATCCTGTTCCTCCTCCTCGAAAACCTCCTCCTTATCCTCGACACTTTGACCCCCTTCTTCGTCAGATAGCGGCGCAATCCTCCAAGGGCGCAAGACTTCATCCTGTCGTTTAAACATGGCTGCAATATCTCGGCCCGCTCCCGTCTTGTCATCGGCGGCTCCGACCGCCATGTTTGCCGCGCAAATATTGATCAGCTGAAGGTTCCAGCCGTGCCCCTTGTCGGGCTGCAAACGACGCAGCAGTGGCAGAAGCGCCTCGGCGACAAGCTGCTGGGCGATTTCTTCGATTTCAGCTCTCAGATCAAATACGAAGCTCGGGAGAGGTCCCGAGCGGGATATGCGACTAAAGTCACGGCTCTGGGGAGAATTCGGCCGGGGCCAAGATCGTATAGAAAGGCGAAGTGTTTTCGGTCGTGCGGTCCATTTCTGGCTTCCGGACACGTCAGCGTTGGTATCGGGAACGACGAGGTCTACTCTCATTCGTCGGATGAGGGAACATGACAGCTTGTGCAGTTCTTCTGTGATGCGGGATAGTGTGTCGAGCCCTTTGTAGGTATCTTCTATACTGATTTGAGAGGGAACATCGTTGGCCTCCTTGACCTCGGTGGGATCCACGCCATGAAGCAAGCCCCAGACTCTTGCTCCGATGCCTCGTTCAGCACCGGGGCCACCGAGCAAAGTCTCTAGAAAAGCTGGCGAGATTGTAGGGTGGAGGCGAGCTTCACGAGCAGTGACAAGAGAGTCGAACTGGCTTGCATCCTTCTCGAGCTCCTGGGAGGTAATGTGTGATTCTAGCAAATGCGTAATTTTGGATCCCACTCCTGGGATAGTGCGCAGCTTATATCCATCTATGAAAGATATTATATCCTCGTCAGTGAGAGCCAGGAGTGTCGTCTGATTCCGTGGTTTGTTTTTGCCGCCCACGAGTTTGCTCAGAACCCTGTTAGTGGAGATGCCACACGTCGACGTATACCCAAAGTCCTTTTCTAGTTTTAGTCGTAGGTATTGCGCAAGGTGAGAGCCCAGCAAGAGGCGCAGATAGGCAGTGTTTTCGAGATCCACGTTGTCAGTAGAGAACCCCGTTATACAGCCAGCGATGGAGGTCAGGTCGCAGGGGAAGCCAATTTCGGGGTCTTTGTTGGAGAGACAAAAGAATGATTCCGCCAACGAGACCTTGTTCAAGAACATCATGTTGTAATCGATCAGATCAGTAACATCTATTAGGGCGAAGTCAATGAAACTGTCATGATATTCTCACGAGTCTCTCTGCCTACCCATAAAGACCTCGTCAAAGCCGAGACGTTCTGCTTTTCCATTCCATGAATGAGACCGGAGAAAGTTGAAGAGAGTCTTGCTCGTATCACGGAATGGCGTCAAGTCCTCTCCCTCGACGAGGACAAGGTCAGGGCATATCTTCTTGGCCTCGGAGACAAGCATGAGTTTCTTGACTCCACAACTGCGTGCATTGTAATTGCATGTTGCCAAAATGTTCTTTTGTTTGATACCAAGTGGTTTCGACTTGAGGCCTGGGTTTTTGTTCTCGTGGACCTGAGCATAGAAGCAATCGTAGTCCTATAGTCTGTTGGTAAGCAACAACATGGGTCGACCAACTGAGACATGGTGATGTTGGAGGGGATGGGGATGGAGATGGAGATGAATGGAGGAGACGAACGAACTGGAGAATGATTCTATCTTCCTTCCTTTTTGGGGGCCTTTTAACAATCTTGAGGTCCATTATCGGAGCTTGAACTTGAGGGATACCAACAGATGAGGCGCCATGAATAATAATGTTGGTGACTCTTGATTGTCTAAAATATTACGAATGTGAATAGGGATGCATGCAAATCATCTATAATTGGATGAACCAATGCGATGATTAGAAAATGTCCCATCAGGCACCGAGACAGCACTAATTGTAACAAAGGCGTGCTGTGCCGTAGCTACAGTGCCACTGAGACATCTAGGATCCATAGTTCTCCATTCGCCTCGAACCCACCAGAAAACGTTATCGCTAGTGATTCTTGTCGCTGTTGCACCGCTGATTGAACAAAGAAAGGCCACTGATAGCGGGCCAATGAAGGTGATGAACAGTCAGTTGTACATAATACCACTGAATTGAACGAGGAAATAAATACGTACCTGATAGTAGTATGTATATAAGCGGAAAATATACCAATGTGGTTAGCCTATTTCCTAATCCGGGCTGGTGTAATGGATAACACAGCGGATGACACTTGGGCTATTTTAGTAGCCTAAGCCCTTTTAGGGGTCGCAGTTCCAGGTTCGACTCCTGGGCCCGGTATGCGTACCATCTTTTTCTCTCTCTATAAATAAATAATAATAAATATTACAAACAAATAAATCAGACCTGGTTGATGATGATGATGATTTTTTTTTTGTCTCTCTCCTCCTCTAAGAAGTACAAGTAACTGAACTGCATGCATTGCAGTAGTAACCAAGCCAAATGAATGTCCCTCCATCAGGCGCTGAGACAATGTCACTCACTCCTAATCTCAATGAGACAACAAGCCCGCCGCCCGTCCTTAGTAGTAGTACCAGCAAGTAGAGTGCCTAGTAGTTCATCCAATTCCACTAACGGCCTCCCTATCAAGAAGACCCTCCTCTCTTCTCTCTCTCAGGCTATCATCTATCGCTGTCTGTCAAATAAATGGTCACTACGGAGTATCACTATCACTGACACTCCATTTGTCACACAAGGTCCATCCAAGTTTGAGTCGCGCCGGCACCGGCCATGACTAAACTTGACTTGTTAGGTATTAGGGTCTCCCCCGTCCCTGGTGATGCTACCCTCTTTCGAGGTCTGAAGTGGGGGTAGGTGGTGGTTTTTATTTTATTTTACCTTGCCCGCTGACTTACTACAAGTGTTATTTTCCGAGACGTTCGAGTCACCGCTGGATGAATTATTACTGCTGTATTCAACAGACCCTGTTGTCTCTGGGGTAATCGAGTAGGTATACCCAATTCTTCTTCTTCTTCTTCTTCTTCTTTTTCTCATCTCATCCTGTTCAACCTGTACATACAATACATCCGTCATACACCCTTTTGAATCTACCTACCTACATATACCTGCAATAATAACCAATCTGTCCACAATGGCAGGTAGTGTGAGTACTTGTTCCTCCCCTCTCGCTTCCCGTTGTCTTGTGTGGAGAAAAAAACGCCCTGGTCAGCAGCAGCAACAGTTGCTTTTTGGGCGAACCCTCCTCGCATACCTTAATACATGTACTCCGTACACAATACGCACAATAAATATGACATGAGCTGACTCGTTTCCCCTTCTCTCGATTGCCTTGCAGCAAGGCATCGTCCCCTCGCTCGATACCATTCGCGACATTCTCGGCAAGCCTCCCAAGACCCAGGGAGCCCCCAAACCGACCCTCGTCCCCGTATACCGCCAGATCTCCTCCGACCTCATCACCCCCTCCGCCGCCTACCTCAAGGTCTCGGCGCACGCCAGGGCCTCTGTCTCCTCTCCGTCGCAGTACTCATGTCTCTTCGAGTCCGCCGCCACCGAGCAGGTCGGCCGGTATAGCTTCGTCGGCGCCGGCCCCCGCAAGATCCTGACCACTGGCCCTGGCTACGGCCCGGAGGTGGACCCCTTGCCCGCCCTCGAGAAGGAGCTCGAGCAGCATGTCGTCGCCCACGTGCCGGGCCTGAAGCTGCCTCCGTTGACCGGCGGTGCCATTGGCTACATTGGCTACGACTGCGTTCGATACTTTGAGCCCAAGACGGCGCGGCCCATGAAGGACGTGCTAAAGATCCCCGAGTCCTTGTTCATGCTCTACGACACCATCATCGCATTCGATAGATTTTACGGCGTTATCAAGGTCATAACCTACGTCAAGGTTCCCAAGGATGATGGAAAGCAGACCTTGAACGCTGCGTACGACGAGGCAGTCAAGCTAATCGACGAGCTCGTCGACGTCCTCAACGCTCCCGAGATCCCCCTACCGGAGCAAACCCCCATCAAGCTCGGCCAGGAGTACAAGTCCAACATTGGCCGCGATGGCTACGAGGCGCACGTCACCAAGCTGAAGGAGCACATCGTCAAGGGCGACATCATCCAGGCCGTCCCGTCGCAGCGCTTCGCCCGCCCGACGAGCCTGCACCCCTTCAACATTTACCGCCACCTGCGCACCGTCAACCCTTCGCCCTACCTGTTCTACCTCGACTGCCAGGACTTTCAAATCGTCGGCGCCTCCCCGGAGCTGCTCGTCAAGGAAGAGGAGGGCAGGATAATCACACACCCCATTGCCGGTACCGTCAAGCGCGGTCCGACCCCGGAGGAGGACGAGCGTCTCGCCAACGAGCTCCGCGGATCGCTCAAGGACCGTGCCGAGCACGTCATGCTCGTCGACCTAGCTCGCAACGACATCAACCGCGTGGCTGATCCCTTCACCGTGCGAGTCGACCGCCTCATGGTGGTCGAAAAGTTTAGCCACGTGCAGCACCTCGTCTCGCAGGTATCCGGCGTTCTGCGCAGGGGCCAGACGCGCTTCGACGCCTTCCGATCCATCTTCCCAGCCGGTACCGTCTCCGGTGCGCCCAAGGTTCGCGCCATGGAGCTCATCGCCGAGCTGGAGCAGGAGAAGCGTGGCGTGTATGCCGGTGCGGTGGGCTACTTTGGCTACGGCGGAGTGGATGAGAATGGCGAGGATGTTGAGGGAGCTATGGACACATGCATTGCTCTACGAACAATGTTGGTCAAGGAAGGCGTGGCGTATCTCCAAGCAGGTCAGTAAACCCCCCCCCTTTTTTTATTTTATTTTACGATGGAATCTACATCGACAATGATTGTGTATATGCTAACTTGATCGTAAAAACAGGCGGCGGTATCGTCTTTGACTCGGAGGAATACGATGAGTGGCTCGAAACCATCAACAAGCTCGGCGCCAACATGCAATGCATCACCACGGCGGAAGAGCTCTACCATGAGCAACAGCAGCAACACGCCGCCAAGTCAGCTTGAATAATAAAGGAAACATGACCCCCTTTTTTTTGGGGGGGGGGGGGGGCGGGGTAAAAAAGATCGCATTATGTTCCTAGACTTGAAGGATAGATGGGAAACGAACGGCATACATAGAATTTGAATTAAAACTTTGAATGATTGTAATCATCTATTTTCTCGCTCAGATTTATTATTTCTGTCTCATTATTTATCATTGATTTATTTATCTCTTGATTTAGTTATTTACCATCATCTATCTATCCATTGATTCGGTCAATCATCATCGTCGTCATTGTCACCAGTGAAACAAGCAGTAGATTGTAGGATGCAGTACTATGTTCGATTTTGTTATATGTAGCTTTGAATCCAACGCCCTTAAATGATGATGATGTGCAATCCATGACTCCCCGTGTCTCCTAATCCTATTCATGAGGATTCATGTCTCGTAAAAAAAAACGCTATATGTATATATGTACCATGATGTTCCGCTAAATGCTATACAAGAATGCCCATCAACGTAGCCAAAATGCATATTCCCTTTCTTCCTTCCTCCATCCCATGCGTTGAAAAAAAAATTTGGTTCCGGTTCCAGTTCAGCTCAGCCCCCTTGCAACAAAAAAAATTGTTCAACAGGGACAAGCGTATGCATCCCTAACGTCTGCCAGTTTCGGGATAGGCGCACCGCGCTTCTTCGCTATGGGAACGGACAGCGCGAGTCTTGGTCTTCTCGGGGTCTTCTTCGCCTTCAATCCATGCTTGGATGGCCCAAGGACTCCAGAGTCTTCAGACGCGATGCTGCTTACATCCGACATGTCAACGTCCACGTCAGCGGACTCGGAGGCTGAGTCGGCACCACTCCCTATGCTCTCGGTCGGTGTGTCCGGGATCCTAATTTCCGGAACCGGCATCGGCATCACGGGCACCGCCTCAGTGAAGCCGGCGGCTTTGGCAGTCGCAGCAGCGGCTTCTGCCCTCAAAGCGGCGATGGCACCGCCTACCTTGTCGTCATCTTCCTCTTCCTCGTCCTTGACGCCAATGGTCCAAACCCACTGGCGCTTCTTCTCCTTCTTCTTGCGCTTGCGAATGCCCCCAGCCTGTGGCGATGATGGCTCGAGCCCCGCAAGTCTGCGCCTCATATCCTCAAAAGGGCCGGGTGTCTGGCCGCCATCCTCAATTTCGTTTCCAGTGAATGCCTGGGCAATGTCAATTTCGGTGTCAATTGGCAGGCCAGGGGTGGCCGGTGACGCCTCTTCTATGAGCAGCTCGATGTGTGATTTGATGTACTTGTTGTTGACAATGTCTTGGGTGAGAGGGTTGTTGTAGCCGACTTTCTTGGGCCCCCTCTCGTGTCGTCGCAGTGATTGGCGTCGCGGAGAGGCGGGGATGGCCGTCCTTGGGGGTAATGGAGAGTTGCGGAGGATGCTGTGGAGAGAGCGAGGATGGTGGTATGGCGCCGAGACACTGGTGGTGTGAAGTGTGAGATGCCGCCTGTTGAGACGAGTCTCGACGGGTGAGCGTATGGAGGGGGATTTTGAGGGCTTGGAGGTGTCTCTGGTAGAGAAGGAAAAGATTCTGTCGCCAGTCTTGTTCTCCACGGGTCCGGCTGACACGGGCGGTGTCGACGTCAATATGCTGGGATATGCCGTGTCCAGCTGCTGCGGCGGTGAAGATGAGGTGGGCGTCTCGGGGAAAGCAGCAACATATGGTGTTGTTACTCTCAGTTTGAGCTTCTGCCTCTTGGACTCGACAGGTGTCGATATGCTGAAGTTTTGCAGGGTGTTGATGGCTGTGAGAGGCTCCGGCGTTGACCTCTCAACTGCTGACACATATTTGTTTGAGAGGGTGTTGAAGGTAGTCGGATCAGTAGGATTGATGGAGAGACTTGGTCTTGTCATTGTCGTCGTTGTGGTGGTTGTAGTTGTGGTGGTGGTGGTGGTGGTGGACAATCCGCAAGTCTTGATCTGGAGAGAAAGGCGAGGCCTCTTGGGCATGGCCTGTGGCGCTTGTAAAGTAGTCATGATGGCAATGACTGAAGTGAGTCTGAGAGAGAGAGAGAGAGAGAGAGAGAGTGTGTGTGTGTGTGTAGTGAATACTTGTATGAGTGGTAATGGTGGTGGTGGTGGTGGTGGTGGTGGTGGTGGTAATAGCTGAGGCAAGCTTTCGTGAAAAGTCGAGAGAAAAGTTTGACTTCTTGAATGAAGCAGAGAAAAAGGCGTGGTTGGTCCTGGAGCTGCCTTGACCTTGAATGGCTACCAACACCCGACCAACATCAATTCCGTCCAAATCAATCAAATCACTGTCACGGTTGCATTCACAGTCCCGTCCCCCCTTGTCTGTTTGTTTTTTTGTAGCCCCGTAATAATAATAATAATAACAATGATCAAAGCTGTAACGGTAACCGTCCCGAGAGAAAAGACGGAAGCGAACCAAGGTAACCGAACCGAACGACTGATGTTTCAAACCGTTTCAGAAAGAAGAAGAAAAGGGAAGAGGTCGGTTTAAGAATAGAAACACAGAGTAGAAGTAGGAGTAGGAGGAGGAGTATGAGACGAAACCAAAAAAGGTGTGTGGTGGTGGCCCAACGAGAAAAAGCGGGATGCCTCGGCGGCTATATAGAATGGATTGGAAATTACCAAGGATGGATGGGTGGATGGAGAGATGCCCGCCGTCGCCGTCGCCGCCGCATCCAACGGCTTTTCAACCACAAGCAAGAGATTGATTGATTAATTGATAGACGGGGGAGGGGGAGGGGGAGGGGGAGGGGACGAGAGGGACGAGGTCCCAGTCCCAGCCCCAGTATCCGATGAAAATTGCAATGTCCCTGCTCTCTCTCCCTCTGTCTTTCCCCCCAGCTAGTCATGCAGCCCCATTCTGCATAGACAGAGTTTACCTGGCAACTGGCTGGTCCCTCCATCCATGTCATGTCCTTGTGGAGGGATGGCGTAAAAAAAAAAAAAAAAAAAAGATGGCATGGAAAAACAAGCAACCAAATCTGGAGAGTGGCGGATGATCATGGAGTTGCATGGGAGTGGGTAATGATGCTATTCTTGGCTCTCTCCCAGAGGGGATTGGGGGGTCCCTGCTCGAACGTTACCTGTATGGTTACCTGTAAGCGCTGAGGTCCCCCCTTCTCTGCTGCACTCGCTAGGACGTTACAGGGGACCCACTTGTAGGGGCTGGCTTCAGGGCTGCCTCAGGGGTCTTCTTGGGACTTCTCGCCAATCGTCTCGTGGCAAACAGCGGCTGTTTCCACTCCAGCACTGGCGTCTAATTTGCAGCAGCAGCACCCACAGCACAATCACATTTCCATTGCCCACTGAGAGTCGCGTATTGGGTCCATGGATGGATACCTTGGCTACCTAAGTATGTATGAGATGGTGTGTTCAAAAAGAGGGGAAGTTGTTACGACTCCATTACATTTACTATACCTAGGCATTATAGTAGGTAGTAATGTTACGTCTGAATACGGTGCAGTCAGTACAAAACATGATAAATACGAGCGACTGTGATGATAATTTGAATACTCCAAGGCCCAAGCAGCTCGCTTGATTGATTGATTGATTGATTACATTTAGGCTTCCTTTCTTCCCAACCTCGGATGCGCGTTCAACTCTCCCCAGCCTTCGGACACGCGGATGCATCCAAGCACCCGTTTTTGCTTGTTCAAGCCCCAATAAAAATTACCTTGTAGTAATGGATGTTTTTTTCAGCAGGGGGAACCCAGAGCGCTGAAAATGACAGTTAGTACACAGACACAGACACAGACAAACAAAACAAAACAAAACAACCTTGAAGTGAATGAACATGGCTCCATCATGTCTATTGTTTCTTCCCACGTCTCCTTTTTTTTCTTGTTCTTTTCTTTTCTTCTTCTTCTTTCTTTTTTCTTCATTTATTTTGGTTCTCCTAATCTCTCTTGTTCGTTCCTCTTACTATCCATCCTTCTCACTCCCTCCTCTGCCTTGCGCGCTATAACGCACTGCACTGCACTGCGCATGACATGGATCCTCCTCTTTCCCCCTCTCCCCCGATTTCCCAATCTAGCAAGTTACGTATTTTCTCCCCAGCAGGTCATCATACGTACCATCTCATAATCATACAGACAGAACAGAACACACTTTGCTGACACACACGCACGCACGCACGCACAAACGCACACACAGACAACACACAGACAAGACAGAACAGCTGAGCCTCATGGAGCCTTTTTGCCGCGCAAACATGACCGCAAAGAGAAGCAGCAAAAGCAAAGCAAAGATACGACAGTGGCCCGTTCCCCCTTGTCCACTTGACCCAAGGTAAGGTATTGAACTAGAGCAACGATGCGATGCGATGCGATGTGATGCGATGCGAAACGGTGTAGTCCGTAATAGTAAGTTAGTGTTGGTATGTATAAAAATAAACACACAACACTCAGCAGCTCCAGCAGCTCCAGCAAAACAAAACTGGGGAAAAGAAAAGAAAGAAAAGAAAGGAAAAAAGAGGACAAACGGCTGAAAATGCGGTATGTATATAGACCCCGTAAACTGTAGACCGCAAACTGTAGACCGTACATAGACTATAGAGTATAGACCACTGTCATTCTGTACTTGGACCTGGGGAGATGAATTACCTGAAACTACCGGATGCTCTAGTGCGCTGCAAATGACAACCCGTGGCTTCAACCTTGAATCTGGTTCCCGCGTTTCATTCAATCAATGGTTCGCCCCATTGGATATTTCCTTCTATTACTTGTACCATCTGTTCTATATTTATCCAAGGTTAAAAAAAATGCTAAATTATTATTATTATCCTAAGCTTATTGCCTAGAGTGGGTATAGTCAAACATTGAACAATCTTCAGCATGTCTTGGTCTATTCACTTGGGTTTGATGTTCATGTTCGTGTCCGTGTCCATGACCACGCTCGTCCCTTTGCCAACACTTGGTTCAGTCATCTCGTTCACACCACACAACCTTCTTGTGATGGTAATAGCTTCGTGATAGAACAGTGATCCGCTGTATTCACTACTACAAAAAAGCATCATCCGTTACATCATTGTGAACAAGGGCCTTCCCCCTTGGTTTCGCCACTTACACATCGATGAAAGCTTGAACCCACGAGACAATCATATAGCACAGTGACAATGCTCAACAATGAATCAATGCCAAATCCATCACCATGCAATTCAGCATCATGAACAAAACAAGATCAATCTTGAAACGTAAAAGCTCAATCCCATCATGCATATAATCCGAGGGCTCAGACGCCCGCCCGCCCAGCCCTCACCACCTCTCAGGCATTTCACATCAGATACTCAACGTCAAGCCACTTCTCCAAATCACCATCATCAAACATGCCTGGTAAGACCTTCTTCTCTCCTGTCCCCTAACCCCCCACCCCCAAGCCTAGAACAAACCTCCCAGGCGGGGGACAAGGACGGTACTAAATCTTAAAAAATCCAAAGCAGGGAAACACACCCCTTTCCGCCCCCCATTCGTATCCCCCAAAACCATGCGCAAAGTCGCCAAGTGCATTCTTGGGGAGGACTTGGAGGAGTTCGCATTCTACCGATTCATAATCGACCCCTCTTCCTACGACGGCACCCTCAGGGCCGCCGCTTTCGACCTCGAGGATCCCGAGGCGAGGCGAGGGCCGTGGAATTCCATCAAGGGCTGGATCGCCTACCTCCTCGAAGACGCCCTCGAGTGCCCGGACAAGGAGTGGGACAGGTGCGTCGGCGTCACAATCTCCCTCGTCGCCCACGCCCATCTCTGGCTGCAGACCAACATCAGGGACCTCAACCGCACGCCCATCCCCCTGGCCTCTCGCAAGGTCATCTCGCCCGCCCTACTCCTCAAGGCACTCGACTCCATCGACCCGACAAGGGAAGCCAACCCGACGCCTGTACTCGAGAAGAAGATCCGGAACCTGCCTGCGGTCAATCTGGAGCCCGGCCCGTGGCAAAAGGACAAGCGCGTGCAGAAGTGGCTCGCGGACCTTTACAAGTATGGAATGCGCAAGCCCGAACCTAATGACGAGGGAGAATTGTAGAAAATCAAAGGTAAACGGATAGCCTTCCTTTGTTCTCGACAAAAGAAAAAGCAGCTTTGTGATAGATTTCCAATTATAACGCCAGTAAGTTTAGAGAGAACAAGCCTGGATAAAAATATGAATTCACCCGATTCTCTGCTCACAATCTTCGTAACTGTATCAAACATCGTAGTTCTCAAATCCCTTGCCAATTATTTGACATCTGCATGGCATACGGACCATAGCTGCCATTGATGAATGCATCCACCTTTCAAGA
Organism: Cladobotryum mycophilum; assembly: GCA_036429605.1. Classification (NCBI taxonomy): domain Eukaryota; kingdom Fungi; phylum Ascomycota; class Sordariomycetes; order Hypocreales; family Hypocreaceae; genus Cladobotryum; species Cladobotryum mycophilum. The sequence continues at coordinate 2,152,821 of JAVFKD010000002.1, read as the reverse complement.
CTCGATAGCAAGAGCCTTTACTCCAACAATCCTCCCCTCATTGTCGTCCCTTGAAATAAGCCAGTATTCCACCCTGGCAGCATCCCTTGTGACCTTGTACACCCTCACGTCGTTTCCCTGAGTAGCTTCACTCACAGCTTCGATTATGTTGTTGTACTGGCCTTGCGAGTCCCAGTCAAGAGGGTCCATGATGTCGACTTCGGCATTCTCAATGTCCCAGTGGTTGATCAGCTTCACAAACTCCTCTGCAAAGAGTGTGGTCAGTTTTATATGAAAGTACGGTTACTGAAACCCTCAATGTTCCAAAGCTCCATGACATCGGGGAGGATATGACACTCACCTTCATCTGGAAGTCCCCCTTCGCCACTCCACTTCAATGACACTCCATGGAAAGGCTCATCGGCGTCGCTCACATATACCGCATCCCCGATCGCATCCCGGATGACCTTGGGCACCTCGCTTCCAGCATCCGTCGTCTTGAACTGCGGAGGGTAAAAACTCTGGGTTGTCGCCGCCGCCACTCTTGCGTCATCAGTGTCTTGATTCGCCTTGTTGAGAAACGCCATGTAGTCCTCGTCGCTCGCCATCTTGGCAGTTCTTGTGTTTGAGAAACTTCGTCGTTGTATGTGACACGCTGAGGAGACGAAGCAAGGCGGGGCAATCTCTTTTGATCGCTGTGAAATGGTGCTGAGGAGCGCCGCCCTGGAGATATTTTGGGTAGATGTTCTCTTTACAAATATCGACACTGCAGCTGGGCCAGACGTTATAGAGATGATTCTTCTGTTCTGTGCCAAAAGCATGACGAAGATGTTGAAATCAAGAATGAATCTTGAGAGCTAAGCAAAGGTGGGGTGACGTCAACGTAAACAGCCACAGGAAGGACAACATCAGCCGCTTCCAGCCGGCCATACAAGGTACTCTCAACCAGGTTGCAAAAAGTTCAACATCAGCTATATTTTCAGGTATATTTTCAAGTATACACATCCATACAGGGTCGTTATTGAACAGGCCACTCTTTTTAATCACCTTACCAAGTATAGACGCATCTATACCATGACTGATGATGCCACAGCAATCTATCACTTTTTTCGTAGGAACATGGAACCATATTTAAGCACATAATCACATTGACATCATTATTCAACACACATATATAGTCGGTGTCATAACAGGAAATCTCATTCTTCGATTTTCATGTCTCTAGCTGGAACTTTTTTTTGCTCATCCCATTATGAGGCCCAGTCCAGCCAAAAAAGCAAGGGAAACCCAACCCTCGACACCGAAAGAATGACCAAGACGCTAAAAGGAAACAAGACTTCACATTTATGCGGAAGCGAGATCCTTCTTGAGCGTACCCTGGTACTGCTTCTTCTCCGCAGGGGTCTGGAAAGCACCGTGACCGAACTCGGAAGAGGTATCGATCCACTTGAGGTTGATCTTCTCCAGGGCCTTTCTTGAGGTGTGGGTCCACATAGACTTGCGGAGAGTCATGATACGCTTCTTGGTACCAGGAATGGAACCCTTGACCATGACGAAGTCGTTGTTGACCTCACCATATCGGACGAAGCCACCGAGACTGTAAACTTGTTAGCAAACTTGAAAAAATTAGGCAAAGATCCAACATGTGAACATACGGAGTAATCTTCTTCTTGGTGACATCAATGGTAGTGGAGGCACTGTCCTCAGCATCGGCCTTGCCGATTCTGTAGATCTTGTGGTTGACAGAGGTACGGTGATGGTATCCCATCTGACCAGCACGGGCAACAGTCCACTGGACGTGGGAAGGATGCCAGGCACCGATACAAGCAACCTTTCGAAGACCCTTGTGGGTCTTACGCGGCAGCTTCTTGGTTCCCCATCGGGAAGTGACACCGTTGAAACCGTGACCCTTGGTGACGGCAATGACATCGATAACCTCATCCTGCTCGAAAATGCTGTCAATAGAAACGGGCTTCTCGAAGAGGTCGCGGCCGAAGTCGACCTTGTCGGCGACGGAGCCACCGTTGATCTGGATCTCCATAAGGTGGGCCTTCTTCTGCTTGAGAGGGGTCTTTCGGATCTGGGTGTGAGCGAGGACACGGACAACAGTGCAGTACTTCTTGATGCGCTCAAGCTCGCGGGTGACGGAAGCACCGCTGTTCTCAGAGTGCTTCTTGGCGTACTTGGTGAAGGCCTTCTTCTTGCTCTTGTACCAGTTCTTGTAGAATCGTCGCTTGAGCTCGTCACTCAAGTGCTCAGCCCAGACGGTGGTGAGGGATCGCAGACCACGGGGAGTCTCAATGTAACCCACAAGACCAACAACGATCATCTATAAGATGTTAGCCATAGGCACATAGCCAAGCGGGCTGCATTGTTCGTACTGGTGGTGTATCAATGATAGAGACAGCCTCCACAACTTCCTTCTTGTTCGCCTTCGCGCCGGGTCGGTCGAGGTCACGAACGATGGTGGTCATACCAGCCTTGTAGCCCATGGCGGCGGTCAGGTGGACGGGCTTCTTGGCGTCATCCTTGGGGAAGCTGATGATCCAATTGATTAGCGACTGCCCTTTGACTGATTGTAGATGGTGGATGTCGTCAAAAAAATTTTCAACATCTCTGAATACTTACGACTTGACCTTTCCGCGGTGGCGGGCAGCTCGCTTCCTGGGCAGGTAAGCCAAGGAGCCGTGACGGGGAGCCTCGTACTTTCGGTGCTATCATAAAGTCAGTATAAACATCTTGGTCCAATTCCTGTAACCACATACACTCATTTTGGCTGCTGGATGATGATGAAGGTTAGTATGAAGATTGACGAAGCCTGCGTGAAGCAGAAAAGAGTCAAGAGGGCTTTTGAGAAATAATTTGTGGGCGAAATTTTAAGCGAGAACTGTGGTTAGTGTGTGGACTGTGGGCCCGTGCACGCTCGACCTCTAGCCCTTTTCCAGAGGACCATCCAAATTCCCAACTGGGTAAGGTGAGGAAGAACTTAGTGCGTTGCTGAGTCAGGAGTAGGATAAGTTGGCTTCAGGAATGAGAATTTTACATTGTCACACGCAAACAGGAACAAATTACGCTATACATATATGTATATATATAATCTCAATTTTTATATCAAAGAAACGCTAACAATTGAAATTTTGAAACTACCTGTTTGTGATAGGGATACCACGTCTTGGCAACAGACGTTTTACTAGCCAAAACCAAAGCCCCGTCCCCGTTTCCATCCATCGCATCATCCCATGACATATGAAAGGAAGTAAAGAAGTAAACAGCATGGTATACTACATTGAGAAAGCATTAACAAGTAACGCCACGTAACCTTCCGAGATCATTAACTATTCCCCCATTCTTCTTACTCGGTTTTAGGTGTAGGGCCTGAAGCGCCATTCACCCCAGCAGAAGTGGGCGGAGACGTTTTTAACTCGGCTGATGCTGAAGAGGGCCCGGAGCCATTAGTGAGGGCAGCGGTCTTCTTTTCATCCTCTCCACTATCATCATAATCTTCATCGACATCCATTTTCCTTGCGGCACGCTCAGGCTCTGAAGGGACCGGAGGAGCTGGGCGAGGTGGGGGTGGCTGCTCAGTTGGAGCACGCTCTTCCTTCGGGGTAGGTACGGGCTGAGGCTTGTCATGTACAGGTCCCTGCATGGGACTTGGTCCTTGCTGCATAGGTGGAAGGTGGCTTGGGCCACCAACTGAGTGATTCTGGGTATGGTGAGCAGCCTCAGAGGGATGGTAGTTCTCAGTCTTGTGGCGGGGCTCTTCTTGTCTCCTGGGCGGTTCCTCGGCCCGACGCTGATCCTCAACTCTTCGCACTTCGGAAGAGTTGCGGCGGTAAACGTCACGAGGTGGAGTTGAAGGTCGACGATGTCCCATATCAGTAAGGCGGACACGGTTCTCGTCATTTGCCTGCTTCTTGGCCGCAGACTCCTCTTCCCAGTCACGCATGCGCTTAGGTCCAACAGATGCGGGTCGGTCATCCATACGCTGAGTAGGAGGCTCAGGCATGGATGGAGGAGGTGGTGGTGGTCCATTATCTTGCACGCTCTGGGGCGCCATCTCAGGGTGATGAGCATAATGTGGAGGGGCCTGGTGCTGGGGATATGCCGACTTGGGGGATGGCATGCGGTTGTCATGTACCGGACGGCCATCAGCTCGAGGGCTGCTGGCCGGTCGGAAAGGAGCCATGCCATTGGGCGGAGGGTTAGCACCGTTCACGTTATTAGATGGCGGAGCAGAGGCCGAAGGGGTGGAGCCGCCCCAGTTGGGATTGGCAACTCGGCGCTCCGCTGGCGCAGGAGCCGGGGCCTGAGACTGCGGAGGAGGAGGGGGAGGGGGCTGCGCATATTGATGGGGAGCCGGAGGAGGTGGTGATGGACCACGACGCGAGGGACCAGGCCTGCTTATTTCTGAATAAGGCTGTCGCATCGGCGGCTGCTCTTGCTGCGGGCTAGGCTGACGGAGAGGAGGAGCCGGGCCGCCACGGAAAGTTTCACCTCGGTTCTCATAAGGGTTAGGTGGCTGAGGAGGTGGGTTAACATTAGAGAGCCTACCAGCCCAGCCATCACCTGCTCCCTGTGGTGCGGGTGGTGGTCCGTTGGCGGGTGGTTGCTGTGTAGAGCCTCCCCACTGAGGACCTACAGGACCTGCAGCCTGGTAGGCTTGAGGATGCACGTCAGCGGGCTGAGGAGCCGCAGGTGGTGGGCCACCGTTAGTTCCGCCAGATCTGAGAAGTTGAAGACGGGCCTTGATATGAGGATTGCCGGGGTCAAGTTCTGCCGCTCTCTGATATGCATCAAGTGCATCAGCAATCTGGTTGTTGCACGATTCGTACTAAGTCACATGTTAGTATGTTCATACTGAATAGGTTCCGAGAAAACAGGTGCAAACATACCAAGGTACCAAGATCATACCAAACTTCCGAAATATAAGGGTTGAGGCGAATAGCACGTGAGTATGCATCCAAGGCATCACGGTACTGGTTGATCTGGTAGTACAAGACGCCAATTGAGCACCAGAAGGTTGGGTTCTTTCCATCACGGTAAACGGCCTGCTGATAGGCCTCATACGCCTTGGGGTACTTCTGCTGAGACATGTAGCAACGGCCAAGAAGGTACCAGCTCTGGGCATCTTGATTGTCTGGGATAAAGTTAATACGCGATTAAAGAATGGAGTGAGATGACCAAAACTAACCAGCAGCAACAGACTTCTCCAAAAATTGAATTGCGCGTTCTTGTGACTCGTAGGAATTGCTCTGCTGGTGGTGAAGCCAACCCAGCTGCTGCAAGACCTTGGCATGGTTAGGTGAGTGGTCCAAGACGCGTTGGTATGCGGCTTTGGCGCTGTCAAACTAAGGAGAGTTAGTTGAAGGTACAGCACGAATCTCGAGAAGGAAAAAACCTACGTCTTTCTGTTGTTCGTGGACATGTCCTATCTGGAACCAGATATCTTCTTGTGTAAGAGGACCTGGAGGCGAGTTGACAATGTACTTGAAGCACTGCTCAAGGTATTAGTCAAGAGTCGCTGAAAATAGCATGTTACCGGACAAACCTCGAGACTTTGATTGAACTTGGACTGCTGTTTGTATATTATACCAAGACGGAAATAAATCTCGTTGGCCTTCTCAAAGTCGGGCTGGATCTGCATGACTTGGGAGAACGCTTCCTCGGCATAGTCGTAGCTACCGTAGCGATCGTATAGTATGCCTATGCCATACCAGAGCATAGGGTCCTACAGCCTGTCAGCCATGTGCTTACAGTTGGGGTTATTACATGATGGACATACCTTTGGATCCCTGAGATTCACCAAAGCCTGTTGGTATGCATCGTATGCCTTTTGAAGATTTTCCGTCATCAAGTAACAGTGGCCTACAATGCCGATGAGCTAAGTCGACGCGACAGTCGTTGGTTTGACTATAGACCTACCGAGATTTCCCCATGCCTCACCGTTATTCTGGTCGAGCTGGACAATGGCTCGGAAGAATTCGAGTGCCTTGTCAAAGGCCTCGCGACCCTTCAGGAGCATGCCAATGGCATTCATTGCCGAGGTCGAGCTGGGATTGGCCTGAAGGGCACGCTCATAGGCATGCATGGCCTCATCGGGCACGCGCAGCAGTTCTGAGAAGCTCCCTATTATCGCGGTTAATAACCACGATGACGCGCGATCAAAGAGCAAGGGCAACATACCGATTTGCAACCAGACAGCTTCGTTCATGGCAGCTACCTGGTGGGAAGAGTTGAAATGCCCCGGCTGCACATTCTGCGGTGGTGCCACCGGGGGAGGAGCCTGATGCTGCTGCATCTGCATCATGGTAGGCGAAGGATGGTGGTTCGCCATCGCGACTCTGTTGCCAGCAAACTATCGCGAGGCGGATGGCGGTGTACTTGTTAGGATCGAGAATTGACTGCACAGGCTTGCCGATACAATGACGACTGAATGACACCAGAGATGTGTGATGAGCGTGTCGTGTCACGGACCGAGATCGTATATCCCAATGCTTCTAAGAGTTGTTCGCTTGGCGACACCGCGCAGCGCATGAATCGACAGCAGTGCTTCCCTCGAAAAAACCGGAGCCGGTGAGGTAAAGGATGAGGAGCAGCGCCAGCGAGGCCAAGGCTCTATTAATGAGTGAGCGGTAGTGATGGTAGATGCAATCAAGATCCACGAGGGCCGATGAAGCTGTTGTGGTTGACGAAATGGAGGGGAGGAAGAGAAAACGGGTAACTGGGGAGAAGGAAAGGCGTCTGTCTGGTGGAGGAAGGAACCTGCGCTGCTGAACCGAAACTCACCTTACCCATGGGCAATGGGAGGGAACGGACAGAAAACTACCTAGCATATAGCGGCACGGTGGGTGTGCGGAAGCGTAGCGAGCGGGGCCACCCATGCAGTTGCAGGTCTTTATTTACGTCTTAGGTCTGGTTCTGCCCTGCCGAGTAGGTCGCAGTGGGGGTGTGGGGACCTTTGGAAGCGTTGTAGTATGAGTGTGTGTGGGTACCTGTGCGTGTGTAAGGTGGTAAGGTGGTAAGGGTACAAGAGGTTAGTAGTAGTAGGTACGTACGTACCAGTAGTGCCCGAGGCCACAAAGAGAAAGCGAGAGCGTGTTCTGAGCGTAAGGTCCTTTGGGGTGCGGTGCCAAGGTGTGCCCATTACACACAGACACACTGACACAAGAGATGGGCCACGACGTGTCTCCGCGAAGGGGGGCAGGGAGAGGGAGGGAAAGAAAAAAACTGGAGAGGGTGACGAGGAGCCTTAGGCTGTCAGGGTATGTTTGACCACATTCCCAAGGGATCCGTCGTAATATAAATCGTCGCCGGTGCTGCCGTAACCACTAAGCCAAATGGATATTTTATTTTGTTTTATTTTATTTTAAAGTTTGAGGTTTCCTGTGTTGCTTCTCCCTCGCATTCATTCACGAACTAGCAAATGTTTTTCATCGTTTGTCGCCATTTCGCTCATTCACATCAAGGTTAGGTTAGGCAAAGACGCCGTCACTGTCGGGAACATACACGTATGACGAGTAAATGGAGTACCTACCGGTACACGACGAAGAAATGAAAACCTTCAATGTCAGACGTTATGCGAAATAAGCGCCGGTGATGATGCTCTCCATCTGTCTCAAACCAACGAAATGGGCCTCATCTCCAGAAACAAAAACAAAACAAAATCACCAAATTCAAGTTTGTTCCCTAGGGATTCTCGCGTCATTAGCCACCACGATCGAGGGTGCAGTGAGATTTACCGCAATGAGCCTCACATGTCATAAGAGAAAACTGGAGTAATTACATAACAAAGCGTTTTCCCCACTGCTTGGGAAATTCCCCTGTGGTCCGAAGTTACCCCCGTAGCAGCAGCCGTAACGTTTCCAGCCTCGCCAGAAACAAGCTAGCCATGCCCGAACTAGATTTGTGAAACAATGAATCATGACGAAGGGCGATTCCCGCAGAGCCCTTTTTTTTTCTTTCTCGCAAAGATGAGACGGTTGTTGTCTGGATGACTAACGAGTTTCCTTATTGGCCGACGCGGGCTCTGATATCTTACATACGCACTTTTCAAATTGGTCGTGTCACCACCTACACCTGCAGGATCGGACGGATAAGACAAGATGGTCTTCGTGAACGGTATCGGAGTGAATAACATAATGAAATGATGGCTCATGGAATTGTTTGAACATTGCAGTTGTTCACGAAAGGGCTGTTCTCCATTCACTGTAATGAAGCATCATCTAGGTGTTTGCATACTTTTTTCCCTTCTTTTTTTTCCCTTTTCTTTCTTTTTGTATGGGCCTATTCGCACAGGCCATGATGACTTTGTAAATGATGATGAGCAGTGCTGATTTCTCGCTTGAAGCATGCTGCACACAATATTCTTAAAGTGTTGCATTCACCGGGGATTCATAAACTGGCGCATAAATGCCATGTCGCTTTTCCTTGTCACTGCTTGCAAAGGCGGTGGGTTATCTTATGCTGCCGATAGATCATCATGCCTCAACGCACGCTGAGGCCACGCTACACCGACGGGGTCTCAGTGACTGGTAAGTTCCGGCTCCTCGCTGGGATTCCACGCTGATGAAACTTTGACAGAAAGAGATCAAATGGGAGAAAACTCAATCCGAGAAAGAAATTTACATGCTGGGTATTAATATACTCCTTGATAGCGCCGACATCTACCCGAATCATACAATCGTCATTGGCCGCAAACGGATACAAACACAGTCCAGAAGGCGGTGATGATGCCTCGCCCCCCTTCTAGCACTCACTAGGCAAGTATCGAGACTCGCCTGAAATGGTACGGTTATCCATGAAAGAGTAAAACATGCATAGACTGATGAGCGAGCGGGTAAGCATACCGGCTGCGGCAGGAACTCCCTTATTTTTGGCATGGCCTTATCATTGGCGGCGTCAACTTGTCGATGAAGTGGGTTTCAGCCCCAGCGTCGGACGGGGAAATTTGTCGGTGGCTCATGGTCATGCAATGTCAGCAAAAAAGACCCGCCCCATCTTTTTCTGTTGTTGTTTGTTTGTTGTTGTTGTTTTTTTTTCTTTTACCGCGTAAAATTATTACGGGAAGAGAGGTACGTACCCTGCCTTGCCTCCCTCCTTCAACACGTTTGTTTTTTTCTGAATGCCCAAGGCAAAAAGGCATCGTGGTGGTTGACCGCGGCGGCACCCGAGTCATTAATTTTGATGGGGGAAATGTGGTCGAATGCCCATGGAGAAGGTCAGACATGTTCCCCTATTGTCTAGCGTTCAACCAAGTTTTCGTTAAGGTAAATAATTTAATAATTTGCTTCCCGAGGCCAGCATCAATCCCCGGACAAGGTCCACTGACCATCATCTTGCAAGGGGGTAAAAGAGATACGGACGGAAGCAAAGAAAAAGAAGAAAAAAGAAAAAGAGAGAGTCGGGTCTCTGACGAACTGTGATGTCGACAGCGTCAGTGCTAGCTGGCCGGCCGAGTAATGGGAAGCTGGGGGGAGACTCGAGTGACAAAGAGGCATGGGCCGAAAGGGAGTTGGTGGCACCGGGGCGATTACCGGGCTAGGTCTGGGATTGTTAGGTCCAGGGCCCAGGGCAGCCCAGGGTCAAGGGTGGAGGAGTGGAAGGGGGCGAGGGAGGAAGAAGCCAGAACGAAAAGGAACGGGCGATCACGTTACTTAACGCAGGGCCTTAACATGGTCTTAGTTGGGAATACCGTGGATACCTTGGTACCGACTCCGTACTTGTCTGCTAGTGCTTGGTCCGGAAGGGTAAGGTGGCCACCTTTTCCCAAAACCAACAGCAGCAGGCATCAGGACGCAAAGCCGTATCTTGCATCTCGGCTTTTCTGCAGAGCATGGAGGGCCATCCATCATGACATAATCAATCCAGATGAGGCTGTTAAGGCTGGCCTTTCCGGGGTAAGGGGGAAAAGAAAAGGGAGGAAGAGAAGAGAGAAACAAGAATCAAGATATTGATGATAGCCAGACATGCATGAGAAACCACACCCGCAATCTTTCGGGTCATTCTTTTTTTCCGGTCATGTATCGTCCAGTTCAGCAACCGAACACGATGGCGCCAGCTTCTTGCCCTTCATTTTCCTTTTCTCCTTCTCTGCGTAACTCATCAGACAGGGATGCAAAGACCACTGACCACTGTCTTCCAGGGATCCTTTGAGTTGGGCCCTGACGGGTGGAGAAGATAGTGGAGGGGGCGTTAGTCCATTGGGGTGCATCGCTCGCAGGCAATGAGCAGCCAACAAGCAGGGCATGCATGAGTGCATGCATGGGGTAGCAGTCCATTGCTTCTGCTTCTGCGTCTGGGTCCTACTTCAGCGTACGGAGAGAAATACTATATGCATACATACTGCATTATGCGGCCTTTGCTGCGTGTTTCGTTCGGTCCGGAAGTTGATACGGTCTGTCTGGCTTCTCTGTGTCCACACACACACACACTCTCTCTCTCAGTCTGCGCTCTTACGTACCGACAGCGCCGTTGCCACCCATCTTCTTTTCTGTCTCCCTCGTCACAAGCGCACCCCCTGGCGTCTATTACCTTTCTCACTCCCCGAGACAAAAAGGGCTTATGCCCACCCTCTGTGGATCCCCTTTCTGAGCCGTCAAGTCCTCCCTGATGGCTGCTGAGCACACAGCAAGCCGCCGACGGATCTGGCCATCTGAGGTTTCTTGGCTTCCTAGCTTTCTTCCTGATCCCTTGCTCAGCGGCAGCAGCCCTGATGTGCTAGTGTGTGGGCACACCCCAGAATGGGCGAGAGTCCTTCCGAGGCTTTCACCACCCTTTGACTCAAACTGACCCAGCTGCCAGGCAAGCGGAACGAAAACACGTCGCCGCGAGTAAATGGAGGACCTATTTTCTGCTCTGCCTGGAAGCTTCCTCTTTCCCTCTGAACTGCTCTCATTTATTCGGATCCATGATGTTACTTTGGATGGCAGCAGCCATGGGGTTTAATGATTGAAGCATTGGAGTGGCTTTCTGCTGGGGTGCTTCCATACACTACCTAACCACCTATCTATCTGCTGGCTTCTTTGTCCTCTCACCAGTACCGAAAGCCAAAGCTTTTTAATCTGGCCAAAAACTGTACATACGCAGATGGACTCACACACACACTCTCTCTCTCTCTCGCACAACGAAACAGCTCTTGGCCCCCGCTCAAACTAGTCGGGTCGTGCTTTGCCAGTTTTGGCTGGTGGCCGTCAATCTTCCATCCCTCCCTGTCTCATCCATCACCAAATGTCGTGTTGAAAGATTTCCGCGTGGTTTCTGCTTTGTTGTACATGCATTTATTGTACGCAAGCGCAGCACGTACGTAACTATGCCGTGCTTCGACCCCGCTGGAAACGCTCTTCTCCTTCGGTGTCATCGTGGAGTAGCCAGTTTATTCCCAGCTTTGCTCCATCCCACAGCGTCGCACGAGTCGACGACCACGCACAGCCTGCGGGAAGGCGAGAAACAAATGCGCAGGCGACAATGAGCGAACGGCCGTCTCGTGGGAAAGGTGATATATCCCTCTGTGTCACCCTATCATACTTCGCCGTTACGTACTTTGGGGCTGGCTTGTTCCAGGCGCTGCACTCGCCACGAGCTCCCGGAGGTCTGAGTCTTGCTTGACCGCCAGCCACCTATTTAAATTGTGTGTGTGTGTGTGTGTGTGTTGTTTCGGCCCCATCAGGCTGGACCACACCCATCCACAGATCGCATTATCAGGTAGTTGGAGCCGGGAGAGCCAATCGTGCTGCAACAGACGAAGGCGCCGCTCGATCCAAAGATACAAGTACGTACCTTCAAAGCAGCGCCGTCGGTCATTAATCCTTGGAAAGCCTCTTTCTGCCGCACTTCTCCACCCCCAGAACCAGGGCACCAAAGCACCACCACCACCAAAGGGCACAAAGGAAGAAGGGGTTGAAATGGAATAGGTGGTCGGCACACAGAGAGGCCACCAGACGATGTGTGTTGCATGTGCTTCCACCCTGTCATGAGCCGCTCCGTGGAAACAATAGGCGCACAATTTGTGTTGCACCCATGCACAATGAATCGTTTATGTGGTGGTAATGGTAGTGGTGGTGGGTGTTGTCTCTCCATCTCCCTCTTACCCCCTGTAATAATAACTGAAAGAGACTGGATAAGACGAGCCTCACATCATCAGCCTTAGCCACCCGTCAAGAGCCAACGTGCCAAGTCTCTTCCCTGGGATAAGCCACATCCATTTTTCATTACCGTCAGCCACGAAAAAAGCCACCGGACACGCCACAATGCCCACTAACGCCTAGGTTTCAGAGCATCAACGTTTTTTGGGTCGACAGCTCGAGCCTATTTGATGCTAATCATTGGCCGACAGGAAGCAAGAGGGTGATGCAACGTTCTCCAAAATGTGTGATGGACCCAAGTTTGTCCGTCGATGTTTCATTCGCTGATTCGGTATATTAAATGCATGTGTGGCTCGTCATAAAAATACGTGGTCTTGGACGCGAACAATTGGGTTTTTTGGCTTACCAACCATGGCTTGGCTCGGCTTCTTCTTTTTGTGTCTGTTACCCCGGATTTTCTTTGGTGTGGTTTTTTCTTTGGGTTTTTCTCTTCAGGCTTGTTTCTAAGCTTTCCGATCGGCAGTGTTCCATCGCCACCTGGGGGGAAGGAGGAGGGGGCAATCCACTATGGTTCCAACATTCCAGTACTCAGAAGGCCGATGGAATCCAAAATAGGGTATGATTTGCATGCCTATGTGGTTAACACCCTAATTGGCGGTAATTTCCAGAAGAAATGCAATCACGTTATTTAGTCTTTTTTTTTGCTAGGGAGTGAAGCTTTGCTGTTTTTAGTGGGTGGAACTTGGGGAGAGGTGAAAGGGTAAGCCATGTGTTATAGCTACCCTATATCCCGCGATCGACCCCTACCTATAAGTTGCCGTGGATGGGTAAGTTGACATTATAGAGTCTAAGTTTTGATGGATGACCAAATAGAATAAGAATGATTTCATGTTGGAATTTGCCATTTCATTATCATCGTTTGTCGTTGTTATTGTGGTTGTTGTCGATGTTTGTGTGGTTCAACGTGATTGATGCCCCGATCTATTTACCTGTTACATCATCATCATCATCATCACCCCAGCCGTAGACATATAGGGATTGAGAACAAACCTGTCGTATGGTGTTAAAATATATCACCAATGAACACAACACGGGTAATTCATCATAATTGCTAGGGTATATGATTGGTTCTTTCGAATAACTAGACGGACTGGTATATCATATAATCAGGCTTGCTGTTCCCCTTTCATAAATATCATGTAATCAATTCCAGTCCCCCAGTGAAATTTCACAACCCCCACGGACATTCCAGTCAAACACCGAATTGCCAAGTAGGCACAAACTTTTCTGTGTAATGTCTAATCTACCATACGGAGTACATCGTGATGTTCAACTGCTGTGTGCCTCCTCGTGGTCTGGGTCAAACTTGGTCTCACCAAGCATTGGCCCAGGCTCCGACCTCATGGCAGTCTGTGTGCTCGGCTGGGGTTGTATTTGCACCGTTGGGCCTGAAGGCTGAGCCGGAGGTATGGATGGTCGGGGAGCCTGAGTTGTCGTTGCGGCCTGCAGTCTCTGATCCAGCGCCTTCAAAGCGATTGCTCTCCTCCTCTCAGCCTCTGCACGAGCACTTCCAGGCGTGCCCCTCTGTAGGAAGTTATCGCCACGGTTCGTGCCCATGTCACCGAACGGTTTGCATATGTGAATTGCCACAAGAACGCTGAAAACCTGATCGGCCAAGGCGGCAAAGAACGGCTTAACAGGTCCAGGGAAGAACTCGGCCCAGGCAAACGTTTCACTCGAGTCTCCGCGCAATGACATCGGCTGCGATGTTTCAAGATCGGGGAAGACGGTTTTGTAGAATCGAAGATATGTCCAGCTCGTTTGGAATCCGAAAATGGCCAGCCAAAAAGCGGCCCGCGACAAGAGCGGCGTAAGAGATAGGAGCGTAATGATGCTAATGTAGATGATTGGGAATTTGGGAACTCGCAACGATATGACACCTCGGAACAGCGTAACCGTATGCGCAGGGACAAGGTGGCTAAAGGCGACGAGGAAAGATATTTGGAAGGGAATCGTACCCCCGATAACGGTAAGGCTGTGACGGTAATTAGCAAGAGATGTGCCATCATGAATGCGACAACACTCACGTCCAGTCTTGATTCCGCGTCAGAGTAAACATAAGGACCATGACGAAAAATGTTAAAACATTCGGAATCAGAGAGACAATAACCAAAAACTTGGCTAGATCTGCCGACGACCATGCCCTCTCCAGGTATCTCCCACCATGATATAATGTTACAACGCCCAGGCCAAAGGTAAAGATATTACCCTCAACTAAAGAGGATGTGAGGAACGTCCATGGGTATACGATGGACAGCTGGGGGATCAGGGTGAGATAGGGAATAACGATGTTGGCATCCTTAGACCATTGTCGATATCGTATCGCAGCGCTCAATATGGACTGGAATATTAGGGTGCCGAGCAAGGCGCGTGTGACGGGCGGGATGTTTATCCGAGGAGGCATGGCGACGTAGTTGGATGCTATCGAAGGCTTTGCTATGTAGACATCTGCACCAGGGTGAAGCTGGCGTCTCCCGTCTCTGTCGGTCGAGGTTGCGATCGGCGGATATTTGCTCGTGTGCGGTCGCTATCGCTGGAGTTAGTTTGGAGCCTTGCGTTTGAGGATTCAGAAAGACCACCAGGCCAAATCAGGCCAAACCCCGGTCATTAAAGATTTCGGCCTCAGGTATAAAATATTTGTTGAACCTCGTACAAAACGACAGAATGAACGAGCAGGGGGCGAGGAGCTAGAAAATATTCAGATATAGACCAGAATAAGTAAAGAGAGCTTATTGAGATGATTGCGTATATAGGTAGTCAAATGACACGGGGCCTTATGGATTTGTGGCTCAAGCTGGCATCTGGCTTTATCTTCCTAATCGGGTAACCAGCTCTTCCGTAGAAGCCCCAACCGAAATCCTCCAGTACGAATCGTTGCCTGGCCTCGAACCGAATGGAATTTGAACAAATACAATCAAGACGGAAAAGGTTTGAATATATACATAGTAGTTTTACCAGGGCCACTCTATGTATTAATCTCTCTCTTTTTTCTTCTTTTTTCTTCTTTTTTTTTTTGGTTTAAATTTTTTTTTTATAAATGAAAACAGGTTGGCAACAGCGAACGTGTTATGCCAAACTTCTCAAGGCAGGTGCAGTCAAAGTTGGTAACCAGAATCTCAAGTAGGAGGAAACCCAAAATCACTATGATGGATAGAAAACATAAAAAAATCGCATCTGGTTATTTCTCTTATTTCCTCGATTTCCCTAACCTTCTTTACTTTATGCGCGGGTAATTTATATGTTACCGCAAAAGAGAAACATTCAGGGCGACAAGTTGAATGAGTACATGTACAAGTCCCCCCCCCCATGCACTGTCAAACAAAGCAAACTCATCTTCTCGCATTATGACCCGGATGACGTCTCCGGTCTTCAATGTCAACTCGGATTGCAATTCCGGCAACTCCTCAATCCCTGTGAAACACATTGTCTTGGATACGGGCAGCATCTGATTCTTCCCTCAAATATGATCCAAAGCATCCGCAGTTTTTCGGACTACAGCCCCCCACGATGATTACTGGTGTCGCTTGGCTGGTACCTGCAATATGCGAGGATGCTGCAAGGAGGTTCTTCGGCAGGATCTCGACTGGGCAGATGGACGTGCAGGGAATAAGCTTTGGACTTTGGCCAAGTCGTGGTGACATGGTGCTTGAACCTCGAAACGAGGCAAATCTACAGCGAGGTTGGATTGTGGAGTCGGCCATGATACAATCTCTCTCTCCTTTACTCTGGACAGAGAGAGATGGGGGAACACCTCCATGTAGGATATCGACGAACAAGCCGGCATTTTCTCGTGGCGCCGCAGGTCAGAGAACCAAGGAAGGGAGGCCACATCCTACGCAGAGGCCTCTCACCTGCGCCTATTGCTATCTTCAGTGACGCGCAGCATTAGAGTTTAACGTGGGGTCTGCCCTTGTTCGTACATACGTAACCCTGCAGACACTCATCACACACACACACACACTTTGAAACTTTCTCCATTTTGGGTTCTATGGGGGAAGTCAATACGGAGGACGGCATACAGTTGTGTCGGGCTTTGTTTTTCTGGCGCCATGACTCTTCTCCCTGCATACATACTGTATGATACTGTATGTACGGGTGCAGATGGGAATGCAGACTGATGTATGGTACATATGGTTTAATGTACCCGTACATAATCCGGGCTCCACGGTTTGTTTGTGCCTTGAGATCCACGTTGGCGTATCTCTGCAAGTAACCAGATTGGAGCCACGACGGGTGGGGCTTACATGCCTTTCGAGAACTGGGTGCTCCCAGAGAGGCCTCACTCAATCAATCATGTTCATAACAGATTGCTGGTTTTCAATCAAGGAGCCAATGCTCTCCCTTATGGCATCCTGGTAAGCACAACACAACCACCAAACAGCAGCCAGGTCTCAGCGCTCCGTCATCATCCATTTCGATCCAATAACCCATCCCATCACACCCCTGTACCCGCACGCACATCGCAGCCATCACAACAACCCCTGTACAGATGCATTTCACAGCAGCATGGAACCCACGAAGGGACAGTACCTTGGCGCCGCCACCAGCGCCCACCCACACCCACACAAGTCGCCGCCCGCCCCTTTTTATTGACTGACCAGTGCCACGTAGGCCACGATGGAGTCACCTCACCCACACCAAAACCGTTCTTTGAAACGGATGGTTGCTGCGATAAATTTGGAAGCCGAGAAACGGTGCTAGAGAGGGAACAGCTGCCCCATGCATCCTTGGTCACCAAGAAGAAGTCATGGCATCATCGAGGAAATCACAAGCACTCTCCCCTGTTTGTGAATAAAAAAAATATGTTGAAAAATGGGGAGGTGTTCATGGGCCTGCTCGACATCAAATGTCGGCGCCTGCGCGTCGGGGGATAAAAATGAGACAAGTCCAGGTTACAAGACTATTGCTGCGGGTAAAAGATGGCGCTCTTCTTTCTGGCCTTCTACGAGACACTGATGCATTCATTGATGGCAACCCCGTGGCCTGGTCTCTTAAAGCAGACAACGGAGCAATGGGGAGTGACCAAGGACCTCCCTGTGGGGCGCGGCATGTCCCAGGTCCCAGCAAGCCTAGCAGCCAAGGTACCTACCTACCTGTACGAGACCGTCCACCCCCATTTAGTATAACCGATCTGCATCAGTCTCAGATTTCAAGAGAATGCAGGAGCCCGTTGTGTGTGGGAGCCCGTCGGCCTGTCGTTGCAGGAGGATTTGATCCCGAGATTGTCTGTGACAGCAGCCAAGCATGCACCCAACCGCCAGCGTCCGAGGGAGAGGGTAGGGTAGAGGAGAGGTGGTTGTCGGTATGAGAAAATGAGAATGAGGCAGGGCAACACCAGGACCATCCCATTCAGACACCCAAGTTGGTCCAGACACCCATCAATACATTAATACATCACCCCCCAATCCTCTCCCTTGGGATCGGAATCTCGATTTGGCAGGGAAATTGGCAGGAATAAAACGGCCGACCTCGCTGTTTGCCACAAGATTTGATGAGGCTTTTGGGGCTAAGGAGCCCTGCCTGGGATGCTTGAGGGGCTTGGCACCCTCCTCTTCCAGCAGGGTTTGTTGGGATGGTGGTGGATGGATGGGATGGTTTGGGCCACGCTTGGCTGCCAAGGGCTACTCTACTTTGTTCTCTTTTTTATTTTTTGCCGAGCCTGTGACGAGTGACGATGGGTTCCAGTTGTTTTTGAACCGCCTAGCGGTTTGCGCGGGACAAGGCCGTTTCCGCGCTTCCCTGTCGAGTCTCGCTCTCCTCCCTGTCGCCCAGTCCCCGGATCCCAGTTCCAGCCGTTACTCCTTGACCTCTTTTTTTTATGATCCTCGAATCACGATCACGAGGATGATTGGACAAATTTGCAGAACTTGCCTGCCTAGGAGAAGAGACAGAAAGTTGGGGGCATGTACCCTCTCTCACATAGGTATGGTCTTGAACTTTGATTGACAGACATTTAGCGCCCGCGAAAGTTTGTGAATCTGACACCATTTTGGCCTGGCTTCTTCTTGTCCTTCCCAAGGTTGGGATGAGGTATTTGGTCGGTCGGTCCTGGGTTGTCTCTTGTGTGTGTGTGTGTGTGTTTTTTTTTCTTCTTTCATTTTTTTCTCCATCTGTCTCGCGCTGACTGGGGGTTGAAGCGGCGAGGCCGCAGCACATGTCTCGAAGCCGGTAATAAAGTTCTGATGGACTGAGAGGTACGTACCAGTTTGAAGGCCATACCTCCAAAGAGTAAGAGGCAGAAAGCGACAGAGGCAGACACAGACACAGAGACAGATAGAGACAGAGACAGACAAACAAAGGATGTGGGCAGTTTTCAGTGGCCCCCGCAGAATTTTTGCTTCAAGGCATCCTGAACGTGCGTGCCTAAAAAGGTTCACTAGCAGGTCTCCGTTTCCCAGTTTCAATGGAAGGGTACTAAATTCCCCGTGGGCGATACCTCTGATTGGGCCTGCAAATGCATGGGCATGGTGGTACCACGTCAGGTACCGATAAGTTTGCTGCTTTCAGTGGTTTCCAAGGGTCCCCGTTCCTCCCGTTGCCCTACCGCCATGCCATTTCGTTCCACTGCAACTTGAGCCTTCAATCTAGCGCCAATGGCAGTCCACTTTTTCCTTTTTTTACCCTCCAGGGCTCTTCTGCGTCCAACAAGGCACAGTACTACTTGTAGGTACCTAGTACCTCAGCAATTGCAACGTCGGCGAGGTACTTGATTGTACATGACGGCGATGGTTTGGTCGAAAAACGGCTTGTCGGCGCTCAAGACGTGGTTTTGAGGGTATAAACGTATAAACACGGGCTGATTCATCTATAAAGACATGGTACATGACATTCTCGCGTTTCTTTTCTTCTCAAAACACGGAAATTCAACAAATTTTGACCAGACCCCCCCCAGACTCGCAGACTCCTCGACCCGCAGGACAGACACCCTTATCCGTAGTATCCAAGTAGGTAGTAGGTAGAGGTACCCTTAAAGTTCCATGTCTTATGATGTGCCAGCCATGCTGCTGTAGCGCGATCCACCAGCTGGGTACTAGAGGTGTACCTCGCAGAGTACTTCGGAGCGTCTCTGGCCCACGCGCCAGTCCCCGTGAAATCTGCTGTTGCCAGCAATGGATGGACAGAGAGAGAGAGGTACCTCTAGGTACACCGTACCCCGTACACAGCATGGCAATCTGGCAATGTACCGACACAGGTACCTGTGCCGACCGTGAGATGGATGTGGATTCGTTCTCTCTTTGAATCTTCATTCAACTCACTCAACTCGCTCACTCACTCACTCTAACCTCACCATCGCCAAACAGCGTCCCTCTCCCTCGCCCCCTCTCTCTCTCTGCGTCCCTTTCACATTGGCGACTCCACGACGACCCCCCGATCGCTTCTCTTTGCTCGTAGTTTCAGTCTCGCCTGCGTCGACGAACCGTGACACTGCCGCCACTTGCGGCGCGCCCCCGGCACCATGGTACTCAAGGAATTTCTCGACTCGGATCGAGTCAACTTTCTGATTTGGAGGTTCGTTGCTTGGGTTTTTTTTATGATTTTGCGCCGTTGAAATTCAGCATCCCGTCCTCCTTTTTTTTTCTGCAACCGCACTGTTTCTTTGGGCTTCATGGCTTTGGAGTTATCATCAACGATGCAGTCCCCGAGTCAGATTCGCCCTTTTCCCTCCATTCTCGTCGCCTCGCTGGATCCCCATTGACGCTCAACCCGTTTACTGACCCGTTGCGCAGGTATTTGCTTGAGGGGAGTACGTGGCACCGCGCAACCCATCTCATTTCGTAGGGCCGGACAGAGCCAGTTCTAACCAACGCATCATCAAAACAGATTACAGGGAAACGGCCGCCAAATTTCAAAAGGAATGGCACGTCAAGGAGCCCCATCGAGATTTTGAATTCGCCCGCCATGTCAAGGGCCATGCGCTTGTTTCCGTCGTCAACAGCGGCCTCGTCTACTATGCCCTGGAGCGTGAGCATGCACGTCGTCAGGTAAGCAAAGCAATGCATCTCGCGATTGATCCGCTTCGCCTCGCCTGGGGGAAAGCAATTTGGCTATCAAAACGCGATCGCTTGCCGATTATTTTTTAATTTTCTCATTTTCTCATTTAACATTTGTTATTTGGTACTGACCAGTTGGGGCTTGCAGATGCCTGAGGATGTGGCTTCTCAGGCCGAGGTTCTACGGAATGGAGTGTTTGGGCCATTGAATGCGCATCCCATGGCGAAAATGGAGGAGGACGAGGATGCGCAGGGGGAAGACGTCGAGGATGAGGAGCTGTCGCGAAAACGAGCCCACCATTCTCTGCCAAATGGATCGCCTTCCAAAAGGCAGCGCCTCAGCAATGGCTGCGACAGTAAATCTGATGCAGCCACCGTCACTGACGCCATGGAGCTAGACGGCCATGAGAATCATCACCAGCAAAACGACGACATCCAAAACCAGCAGGACAACCACGCCTACCCATCACCACTTGAGGGAGAGCAAGTCCCGCCACCCATTGTACGGACGGATGGCCCTGAGCAAGGCACGCAGGTCGACAAGGTCGAAGAACTTTCGCCCGATACCACATTTATCCGCCTCATGGACGAGGCATGCGCCACCGAAACAACACCATCTCCCTCCTCCCCAGCAGCAGGCGCTGAAAACACTCCCATCCTGCTGCAGTGCGAGTGGAACCCTAGAGACCCATCAATTTTGGCGGCTGCTGGAACCGATGCGCTAGCCCGTGTTTGGACCATTTCGCGTGCCGCCGTAAATGAGTCTGGCCAAGATCACGTGTCTCCCCACGCTCACACCTTATTGGATCCCGAGACCCCACGAGCAACGACGGTGACGGCGCTGGCTTGGACTTCGGACGGCAACGCGATTGCGGTGGCGACTGACTCTGGCTCGCAGGCAACAGTGAACGTGTGGTCCGTCGACGGCGTTCTTATGCAGGCCATGGAAGTTTCCGAACCGCCAGTCATTAAGCTTTGCTGGAACACGAACAACACGTCTCTCCTGGCTATTTCGCCGGAGAAGGGCGGCGCTCTAATCACAGTATACTCGTCGCCTTCTGGCAACTTTCTAACGTACCACCTGAGTGGGCACGAATTCTCAGCCACGCCCCTGGATGCTGCTTGGACTAGCGATACACAGTTCCTAATTTGCGGTGGAGATTTGTTCGAGTGCTTACATTGCGGCGAGACATCGATAGAGCGAGCGAAGAAATTCGAGACTAAAGAGGATGATGGCTTTACACAAGTGCTCTTTGACTGGAGGTCAAATTTGGCTGCTACCTCGAGCGACAAAGGCACTCTCGATGTAAGAATGACTTGTGGCTAGATATGATTTTCTGTTGTTTTTGGGTACACCAATGCTAACGCGATATACAGTTGTGGGATGAAAATGGCCAGCGAAGATCAATATCGGCCCACCAAGGGGCGATTACGACTATGGCTTGGCAACCATTACCGGACAATCAATCAACCGCCAAAGATGAACGGCTAATCGCCACAGGCGGAGACGATTGCGCCATTTTGATTTGGAATGCTAGGAAACCAGAGAGCAAACCGATATGCTTCTTAACAATGGATTCCCCAATCGTGCGACTTGCCTTTACGCCGGATGGAGCATTCATTGCGGGAGCGACATCAAGTCAGGTTCTGATTTGGAAGGTTGGAAGCCATTCAGTTCCTCGGGCTAGCTGGAGCAGACCTCCTCATCCCGGGTGGCTGAGTCCGAAGGGGACTTCGGATGCCGAGGAAGAGGACGAGCACTGCCTGTGCTGGGATGTGAGCGGTCAGAAGCTTGCCTATGGGTCAAATAGTCGAGTGAGTTGACATGACATGTACCGTTTGGTTGGACGTTGCTAATATTTGGATAACCAGCTTGCCATCATTAACTTTAGCAGGTAGCATTGGGGCTGCCCGATTGAAAATAGGCTTGCATGTAGCATTTCGACGACGTGACTTATCCTTGGAGGCGACGAGTTTGGGAGACTTGGATCTTGCCAATGACGGAACACAGCACGATGGAAACGATGACATTAAGAGAGTACCGCTATGCCGAGGCTGATGACGGTGGATCAGCAGCAATATGCGGACGTTGACGGCAACACCTAAGATTTTCATTTTCATTTTTTGGCGTACATTGACGCGAACCCATTACGCACGTCAGTTTTCAGCAAACCCGATTTTTGTATATCATCTTTTTACCATTCACCTTTTTTTTTCTTCTATCTTTTACTTTATTTTGCCACGAAGCATGACGGGCCTGGGTAGAGCGGAAGGGGGCATTTACCAGGTTATGTGTTAATTCTCTTGACTACGCCGATACAACTCGATGAAACAATTGGGGATAAAAGGACATACGGAGTAACGAGTGTTGTATTTTCAGGTCGAAAGGGGGAGGGAGGGAGGGAGGGGCGGGGATCTTGCCATGCTACTCTGGGTCGGAGGGAGAGGGGACGTTGAAAGGGAGCTTTTATGTTTGCCTTTGCTTGAAGTTGGGGGAGTTTTTCTTTGAGCGTGGGATTGGACGGGATGGTATGGTATGGGAATGGGATGGGGAGTCACTTTTCTATGTTGAATAATGTACAATGAGAAAGCTGCACTATAGCTGGAAAAATTTCAAGGAACTGGAGTTTCGGATGTTTACTTTGTAGCTATCTATGTTTTCATATGGACGGTTGATCAAATGTATGTACATGGGTAGGGGTTTAGAAATGTGGTTTGATGCCTTGCAGAAGCAAACTGTGTGCGTAATGCGGTAAATAAAGTACTGGTGCATTCATGGTACGATTTGTAGAGGATGCATTTGATGATGAGCTCATGGCTGTTGTTGCTGCTGCCGACTGACTCCTTTTATGCATATTAATATTTAATCCAAGTACCGACAGTTGACAAACCCACTAGACTAGTGCCGCGTCCTTGGATACATGCCTAAATATAGAAGGAGGGGAGGAAGTACTTGTCCGATTCTGGATCTGCAAAACGTCAGAGCAGAACACAGAGGACTTGATGATTTGTTCCTCTTCTCCCCCTCTCCCGCTCATATCATGAAACAACTTGAAAATACGATAATTTGATATTGCGAGAGAAGAAAAGAAGAAATCTGCCACCATCAGTTTTGGCATCTACAGCATTCATCTCTGAAAATTATTCGTTTGCTTTGGTTGAACTCCTTGACGCGACACCGCGCTGTGTGTCCTTTTTTATACTCCCAAGGCTCGTGACGTGACAGGGGGGAGCACATTAGTCCTGACATCTTAGCCGTCCAACAGTCCTCGATACATTAACTATTCACACAATCTCTCGGGCTTCCAAAACAATACAAGGAACAACAGAGTACATACAATCTCATCCATTCTACTAACAAGAAGAAATAAAAAAGAAGAAGAAGAAAATAAAAGAAAAAGAAGAAGAAAAGAGAAAAAATCATGTCTACCCCGCAGCAAGGCACCCAGCGCTACGGCGGCACACAACAACAGCAACAACAGCAGCAGCAGCAGCAGCAACAAGTCTTCACGCAAGAGATGCGGGACCGCCAGGCCCGTGGCAAAGACCCGTACACGAAATCAGACGACGAAGATGAGTCTGATGACGAGAGCTCGGATGGTAAACAGACTGGTGTTCGAAAGTTGAGGTTGGGACATGGGTACGTTTTTCTTTCCTTTCTCCTTCTTCTTCTCTTCCTCGTTCTCGTCCTCTTCTTCTTTCCCTTTCTTCTTCTTCTTCTTCTTCTTCTTCTTCTTCTTCTCCTTCTCCGTCACTTGAAAAGAGATTTGTCTTCCCACTTTTCATACGATAGATGAGTAAAGAGAAACTAATCCGAGCGTCTTCTTTCTAGATTTGCCTCTGAACCCTTTGAAGATAGGGAGAGAAGGGCATTTGCACTGTCTGTTCTAGATAGTCGAGAACAGCTCATGATGTACGCACAAAGCACAGGCGACGTACGTTTTCCCTTCTGTCATCTCACACAACTTCTCCTCCTTTACCTTATCTTTTCCTTATCATCATCATCAGCACCATCACCAGCAGCATCACCAGGACAAAAAAAAACATCATCATCCGAAAAGCACCCCCTCAAAAAGGCATCACTCACAATTTCCCACAGAGCATCCCAGGTCAACGCCATCGCTTCACCGCCACGCTCTGCGGCTTCGATCCTTCTCCCCCCAACAGGGCAGAGGCAATCAACACGCCGGATCGGCCGGGTCTCGTCACGAGCCGCGCAGACGACAGATGCACGGTGGCAGAGTTGCTTAAGAAGCACTGCCCTTGTTATCCCTTTTCTTCTCAAGTAGTTTCTTAACAGTATAATATCAAACTTCCACATCTATGAAAAATGATGTTGGTTAGGCAGGGGTGAGAAGACGACTGATGGATGGTAATGGAGAACATGGAAGTGGTTCTGGTTCGATATCTTTTCGTGTGTTTTGTGCTGGTAGCCTCAAGCAGAGCGAAAGATCATGCATCCAACTCTGCAAACATGTTTATGTATTCATATATACTTATTTCTGCTTTGCTCCCAAGACAATCGCGCCAAACAACCTCTCCCAAGTATATCTTATCCCCCCGTCTTTCTCCCCAAAAAAATCATCAACATGTTATCATGACGGCATTACACAACATCCAAAACCAAAACCTTTAATGATGAAACCCTATAAAACGCCATATCATGCCATATCTCAAAGGCACACAATAATAAAAGAGACTCCGCTACCCAACCCCTTATAGTCGTGACAATCGATTGCCAATATTAAGAGGACCCGAGGTATTCACTCCATTACGCATATCTCGGGATCCTGTTATTGTTATTGTTGCCGTTGTGTTGCCAACCCTCATGATCGGGCACTTGATCGTACATATAAGCCGGAGGTGGTGGTTGCTGTGGCGGCGGGTAAGAATAGTCATCCGCGGGACGCATGCCAGTAAGTCCATAACTCTGTTGATTGTCCTGCGCACCTCCTCTCCACTGCTCGTTAGAAGAGTGCCAGCTTGAAGACATCTGGGGAGAGTACTTTGGTGCTCTCCTTCTTCGAGTTTTGCAGCAGCTCAAGAGGCAGCTTCCAAAGACGATGATGATGAGAAGACCGATGACACATGCCACAGGAATTACTATAGTTTTATGGTTGACAATCCAATCCTTAATCTCCTTGGCTGTAGAGCTGCCCTTACAGTCCCCGTTGACGCAGTGTCCGCCGCCAGAACAGGGGGTTCCATCGATGAAATTTTGTCCAAATACCAGACATTGACCGCTGCCCATTGAAAATGAACTAGCTGCACATGATAGCTGGCAGCTATTTGATGTCTGAGGGCAAGCTTTCGTTGAGTTGTTGTTGGTTGACGTCCCGACAATAGCTTGGCACTGTCGGTCACGCGAAGTGCATTGTCCCGAAGCACACTTCAGGCCACCTCCAGTACCGCAGCTATCGCCGTCATTCTTGTGTCCGTCATCTGGGCATTTTGCAGTAGTGCCAGGGCATGTCTCCTGAAGATCACACTCGCCAGTGCTGGCTCGGCATACCGTGCCTGACGAAGCGAACTTGCACTGGTCCGTACAGCAATCTTCATTAGATGGATCGCAGACCGCCCCGCTCTTGAACTTGCACGTCTTGGCATCACAGCACGGGTTGTTTTGGCAGGCCTGGTCCCCGCCACAGTCACACTGCTCACCAGGCTCCACGATGCCGTTTCCACATTGACTACCTGTGATGGTTTCGATGTTCTTGTTATCGGTCAAGCATTGAGACATCGCAGTGACCTTGAGGCTGGAACAGATGTTGCCAATACTGCATGGGGAAAAGGCGGTGATGCCAGATCCTGTAGATGGGTTCATGATAAACCTCTCTCCTGCGTCACAGGACGATGCATTAAGCGGGCAACACACCGTGTTCTTGGGATCGACGGGGCAAGTATCGGCTGTACAGTCGTGGACAGCTCCAAAGGTATGTCCAGTTTCGTGAGCAAAGACTTGCCACTCTGTGGAAGTCTTGACGACAACGTTGGCGGCGGCAACAGTCTCGTTATTACCGTTACCATCGCTGCTGGAGCCAGCTCCTGGCCGGCAGAGTTGCCCCCTCCAGGCAAGACCGACTGCCGAGTCCGTAGGACAGCTAGTCAGTAGAG
Organism: Cladobotryum mycophilum; assembly: GCA_036429605.1. NCBI lineage: Eukaryota > Fungi > Ascomycota > Sordariomycetes > Hypocreales > Hypocreaceae > Cladobotryum > Cladobotryum mycophilum. The sequence continues at coordinate 2,126,594 of JAVFKD010000002.1, read as the reverse complement.
TCCAGTAGGCATTGCTATCCTGAGATCTTCCTCTCCAGGCGGAAAAGAGGTTGAGTCGATCACTGATGGTGGTGCTAGGACCACAATCAACGTTCCATGGGGTTGCTGGTGCCGGAGTTCCCGGACATCCCTTCTCTAACACGGTCAAGTTTTTGATGCCTAGAGAGATCTTGAATGTGCTTTCGTAGAGTTGCGACGCCTGGTTGACCATCCCAATGACGAATTTTCTCAGGTCCTCGGTAGAATTGAATCCTTGCCAGTACGTGCAGTCTGTCGCAATGCCTACCAGCGCAACTTTCCTCGTGGTAGGACAACCGTCCAGCTTTCCTATGCTACTAACCAAGTCCAGACCTCCACCACCGCCTGAGGAGCCCCCATCAATAGACTGGCGGCCGAAAAGAGACCTCACACTCATGCCCTGCAGTGGACTAGATCGTTTTAGCTCCTGGTCGTATCTGGTATTGAAACCAAGGGAATCAGAGTCGCAGGTCGATTTATACGAGACATCACGCTTGAGTTCGCCATGGCCCAGAGAGCCCCCAATATCGGAATCACGCCATACAACCATGGTTTCGTCGTCACCCAAGTTGCCGTCCTTTGAGAATTCGGGATCGTGCTCATGTCTAAGATAATTATACCGTGAGCCGGTCTGGATATGGTGATGATTGCCGTCTATGCGAAAGACGCCGTCGAATACGGGGTGTCTGCCATCGCGGTGCATTGTTATTCTTGCCCATCCAGCCTTGGACCAGCCAATCTCCCCCGGGCGCTCTACGAAGGCATCGCCTTTGTAGACCTTGTGCAGCGCCCGATCCACGGGCTCCGTCGACTTGACATTTCCATCTGCGTCTAAAATGGTCAAAGCGAAATCGTCGTGAATAAGATCGTGGTTTGGATGAAGCGATAATCGAAACTTTTCCTGGCCATCGTGGAGGCTGAATGTGAGGTCAAATTTGGAGTGGGAGTGTACGCGGTGGGATGGCGTATGGATGTTGATCTCTTCGACGACAGAGACGTAGGTTAGAGGGTTTCGTTGAACGGAATGAGCTGTAGAGACATCATATAATGTTAGCGACACAAAGAATATACAAAGATACAGCACATGGCATAAATAGATTGAATGGATATATTTACCAAACACTGAATGAGAAAACAGCGAAGCGCTAGCAAGAGCAGCAACTATGGACCGTAGTGTAACCATTGCTACAGACTCGAGCGGCCCCTCTGTGAAGGAGACGCAAGAGGGGGGACAAAGATGGTTGAACAAAGTAAAGTATTATCGAAGTAGGCAAGCCATGCAGTGCACGTTTTAACTCGAGGAGATGGAATCTTCTTGGACGCGGCAAGTCTAAATCTTCTAAGGCAAAGCAAATGAACAAAAGCGAAAAGGGCAAAGCAAAGGTTAAAGTATGTACGTATGTATGTACAATGGATGGAAGTACGTCGTCGCCGTCGAAGTGGCGCTCAATGGTAAGCAAGACGCCAAGAGTGAGGGGAGAGGAATTCCACGAGGAGAGAGAGAAAGAGAGTGAGAGAGAGCGTGTGTGGACAAGAGGGCTGTGATGGGAGAGGTTTTGGTTGGATGAAGATCACCAAGAAGATTGGATTGGTAGCAGGAAATGAAGATTAGAGAGAGTTGCGACAAGCTGCCGCTGGGCTGGGCTGGGGGAACCTAGACACTGAGATGGATTTGCGCCTCGCTCTTGCTACTACAACTTAGGCCAGGCTCTTAGTCAACTGATCGAGGGAGCCGATTAGACCTTGACAGCGGACCGAAGGCTTCGGCCAACGGGGGAGAGAACAGGTCTCAGAAGGCCTCCAGGCTTGGCTGGGTTTCGTCGCAGCGCATTCAGCGGACTTACATGGGGGTAGAGGGGGGACAGGTTACTGGGACACTCCACTGCAATTTAGCGCATTTCTCTCACTAAACTCCCACTGGACAATCCCAAGCCACTGCCATGCCAATGGTGGCTATGGCAACATCCATGAGATCCCATCCACGGATCCCATGGATGCCATGCTTCAATCCCTCCGTTGGTTCGTAACACACCTTGAAGCCTTATTTCCCATCTCACACGAATACGGAGTTGAAGCTTAGAAATCAATGAATCAATATCGGATTTTAATTCATACCTTGAAGAGCCCCCCCCCTTCTTCTAAATTTTTTTTTTGAAAACTTTTTTTAAAACTCTTATTGCGCCTCGACAGTCCACGTAATGCAACCTCCATTGACTCGTACAAGATGGAGCCATCGCTCACTCGCCAAGACCTCTCGAAACACGGTTGAGTTTTACAGCGGGAGAGAGAAAAAAGCCCCTCATCTGCATTTGTAGTTGGGTCTGTTGGTGATACCCCCCATGCATCCTCACATCATGTGCGTCTTAAAAAAAAATAAGACAAGTCATACTCCGTACGCTTCTGTTAATCCTATCATGGGAGTTTTTTTCTTCTTCTTTTCTCTCTGCAGTTCGTCTTACATGCATGCAGGCTCTTTATATCCAAAACATTGTTCGAGAAAACAAAGCAAAAGGATCAATTCGCTCCGAGACAACATTCCATCCTTCACTATCGCAACGCTTCCATTCTCTGTCTCAATGGTTCGCCCATCAACCTATCAGCTATCAGATCACTATCCATCTCCAACCCCCCTCACACTCACACAGACACACAATGGGCTGAGCCACGCTTGGCCGCCACCATCGTCGCATGCATTACCTCAGACAAAGACAAGCAAGGTATCCCTCCATCCATGCCCCATCCATCCGTGACCTCGAAACAGCCCGCTCCGCCGTCATCTTCCTTTCCCCACGATTTTATCCAGCCATTGAACTTGCATCCCCCTACACCCAACGCCATCCATCAGATGACGACGACAATTGGGCTTGGTCCTCTTCTTGGCAATCGAATATCTCAAACCGGACAATTCGGAAACTGCCAGACTAGCAAGGCGTCCCATCCAAGGATAAGGTTTTATACAAACTTAAAGCCTCAACTCTTTATTGACTGCCAATATTAAAAAAGTTAATCTAAGTGTCAATCCAAGTGCAGTGCCAAGATGGATCCAAACATCCATAATATCTCAGATGCCGACATAACTGCCGCTCGATATGAAAGCCCTTCACAAAACCCTTCTTGGATTGTGAATCAAGTTGCAGATTTCATCATTTGAAAGTGATACGTAGTATTCATTGCCTGCTGAAGACCGCTGCTATAACTCAAGATATCACTCCCCAGAATATCCCCCAAAAAATGACACCTAGATTTTGCTCCAATCATTAAAATACTCCCCCTTCACATACCCATCGAATACCAATAGTATTCACCCACAAACCAAGACGTAAAACACATTGTAGATTCCATTTCTCCATCTTTATTTATTTACCCCTAGACTCATGAACTGTCTGGATGATCTTCTCCACAACGCTAGGATCCGACAACTATGGCACATATTAGCATCAAATACAATTGAAACAGATTGAGAAATGACTTACTGTTGATGTGTCTCCGAGCTGATCTTCCTCACCCGCGAGAATCTTTCTCAAGATACGGCGCATAATCTTGCCGCTTCGAGTCTTGGGCAGGTCGGCAACAATGAATACGGCCTTGGGTGCGGCAAAGGGGCCAATGCTCTTTCGCACTTGCAAGATGAACTCCTTTCGAAGAGCATCGTTGATCTGATTGCCATCCTTGACGGCGACAAAGGCGTTGACGGCTTGGCCGGTAAGCTCATCCGTAACACCGACAACAGCTGCCTCGGCAACTGCATGGTGCTCAATGAGGGCAGCCTCGATCTCGGCTGTGGACAGGCGGTGGCCACTAACATTGACAACATCGTCAACACGTCCTCGGATCCAGTAGAATCCCTCGTGGTCTCGGCCGGCACCATCACCTGTGAACTAATCATCCAACTGTTAGCTTTGCTAGTAGCTCACATCTCATGTAATGGCACTTACATAGTAACCCTTGTAGACGTTAAGGTAGGTGTCCATGTATCGCTTGTGGGCACCATAGACCGTACGAGCCATACTAGGCCACGGCTGCTTAAAGGCCAGTACGCCTTCGACGTCGTTTCCGTGGATCTCTTCGCCGGATACGGGGTCAATGATGGCGGCTTCGACACCAAAGAATGGGAATGAGGCGCTTCCAGGCTTGGTGGGGGTTACGCCTGCAAGAGGAGTAATGACATTGGAACCAGTCTCCGTCTGCCAGTAAGTCTATGCAATATGTTAGTTTCTGAAAGACCAAATCCTTATCCTCTCAAGGGAACTTACATCGACGATCTGAGCTTCTTCCTTGCCCACGACTTCAAAATACCATTTCCAGACTTCAGCAGCGATAGGTTCGCCGACAGTACCGAGAACACGAAGGTGCTCCATCTTACCACGGACGTGCTCGTCACCAGCTCGCTTCAGCAGTCGCAACGCAGTAGGCGCAACGTAGAACTGAGTGACCTTGTGCTTCTTGATAATATCCCAGTATCTAGAGAAGTTGGGGTAGGCAGGTGTACCTTCGAAGACTACAGTCGAGACACCCAGAAGCAGAGGGGCGTAAACAACATAGGTGTGACCGGTGATCCAGCCGACATCACCACCACAGAAGTAGCGGTCGCCGTCATGGATATCGAAGACGTATTTTCCAGTCAGGGCGGCGCCAATCAGGTAACCACCAGTTGTGTGCATGACACCCTTGGGCTTTCCGGTTGAGCCAGAAGTGTATAGAAGGAAAAGGGGGTCCTCAGAGTTCATGGGCTCGGGGGGAATGTAGCTGGGCCACTTGTCAACCTCCTCGTGCCACCACAGGTCACGACCAGGAGTCATGTTGACATCAGCTCCGGTGCGCTTATAAACGAGAACGGTAGTAACGTCAGGGCACTGCTTCAAGGCATCGTCGACAATCTTCTTGGTGCCAATGAACTTGCCGCCACGCTTGCCCTCGTCAGTGGTGATGACAACCTTGGAGCTAGCGTCTAGGACACGGTCTCGCAGTGAGTCTGCAGAGAAACCAGCGAAAACGACTGAGTGGACAGCGCCGATACGGACGCAAGCCAGAATAGCAACAAGGGCCTCTGGAATCATGGGCATGTAGATGGCAACAGTATCGCCCTTGCGCACACCAGCCTGCTTCAGGACCCATGCGGCCTTGGAAACATCACGGAGCAACTCGCCGTATGTGACATTGCGACCTTCAGAGACCTCGTCGGCTTCGTAGATGATGGCAACACGGTTGGGGTCTTTCAAGGCATGACGGTCAATGCAGTTGTATGAGGCATTGATTTGGCCCTCGACAAACCACTTGACATCACCATCGGTCAGAGAACCGGCCTGGACAGTCTCAAAATCTCGGACCCAGGTCAAGAGCTCACGCGCATGTCTGCCCCAAAATTTGGAGGGCTCTGTGATGGATTCCTTGTAGAGTTTCTGATACTCCTCAAGACCTATCGTTGATTTCGGTTAGTAAAATTGGTTTTGCAGGGTAAAAAGAAGACTGGCCGGCCGAACGGATGAAACGTTGAGTTGCCCGAGTTCAATAAATCTCTCCCGGAAACCCGGTTCCCACTCTATTCGCCGAGACCGGGGGTTAAAGATTGAAATTAACTTACTAGAAAGGTGGGGTTTGCTAGGGTGCTCTGTCAAATGGGTGAAAGAGAAGAAGACGTCAGCAAAAGGACCTAACGAACAGAAAGAAGATCACCGTGGCGGTTTGGATTGGGACTAGGTAGACTAGGAGATAACATACTGGCAAGCATCTTCTCAGGGGGGTCTATATTGCATCATTGTTAGCTCAAGATCAATTGGACTTTTCTGGTTGATAGAGAGAGATAGTCTGGTAGCCTTACGAAATGTGTCGACCGCATGGGCCTCCTGGACAGTGAGTTCGTTCTTCTGTTCTCCAGCCATGATTGCTGTTTGTGTGTGTGTGGGTGGTGGTGGTGGTGTAAATGAGAGTATTGCTCTTGGTCTCGTGTGTATTTGAGTTGTGGTCGCGGGGTAATCTTTCCGCTGGGAGAAATTTCGTCGAGGAAGGAGGTTGAGTGCGGGGTAGCTACCAGACCAGAGGTACAAGGTATACCTGGAGGGTACTGGGTGTGCGTAGTAGGAGCTGCTACTACACTGCGTGGTGTGGATGGAATGCGATCACCAGCTATGCGGTAACGCCTCGGTATCTAGTTACGTTTTATCGATGTCCGCAGTCTCAAGGAATAGACGTATTGTAGTTGAAGAGAATAAAGAGAAGAGGTATGATATATATATATATATAGTTGGTATATATAAAAAGAACAAGTGTCTAAAAAGTAAAGGTTGCTTCAAGAGACGAGGAAGGGGAGAGGAGAGTTGGGTGGAGGGAAACGTGAATCCTTATATGTGGTGGAGGCGTCCAACGACGACATCGAGACTGAGAGTAACGTAGGTACTTGCTTCATACTACCTCGTACTCCATATCATTGCAAGGTTAGGTAGTATCCATAAGAATCTACGTACGCCTTTGGATGCAGCCCGTTCGTCATGTTACCAAAGGGAGACTTGACTCTACCCCAAAAATGCCACCACCAGCACCAACCAGCACCAACCACTGAGCACTATCACTATCACTACCACCACCACCATGACCCCTTGCGGTTGTACCGATGAACCGGGTGGGGCTGCAGACAGACAGCTCCGTTGCCCCGAAGCGTTGCCGTCAATCCATCTTTAGCAAATGGCACATATTCTTTAGCCCGCATGCATTGACCCTGCGTTGACCTGCGTTCGAGGTAATTATTGGGAAGAAAACGGGCACGGGGCATTTCCGGCTTTCACTTTCGTTGCCATGTTACCGGAACCATAGCCGCCAGCAAATATGAGTGCCAGGTGCCCGTCGACCGAGAAACGGGGGGAATCAAGTCCGGCAACGGGTCGAGTCATCATCACCAGGTATGCCTAACCTATAGGTTTCGTATTTTCCCCCCGTCCAACATGAAAAAGAGTTGCATGCCACAAGGTAAGATTAAACCTACTTCTTCTCCGGTCCAACCCAAAAAGAAGAAGAGTAACATCTCATGCAGCCCCCGGCATGTTGAATTACATAATACGCACAGTGTGTTGGTAAACCCTGGGTTGCACTCAGAAGCCCTCATCACATACCGACTTCAAAGACCATAATCTCCTCACGCATCCTTCCCCCAACAAAGCATTGCTGTGGTTGGCTCGGCAAAGTTCTAGAGCCCATCCATCCATTCAGCTATCCACCACCCTTGAAAAGATCCCGTCCTCTCTTCTCCCCCACCTTAGCTTTTCTCCCCCTCCATCATCCACTTTCAATGTTGCATGACCAGTTACCTCTTCGCAGAAGCTAAGGTGCCAAGGTGCCTCTTGTAGCATGGAACATTGGTTGCTCAGGTACAGAAACATTGCAATTCCTTACCGTATCAGCAGATTAGGTAGTTTAGCGCCCGTCCGCAGCGCGGCATATCAAGGTGCGGACTCCAAAGTCCAGAGTGTTGTCTTGGCTTGGGCTACCCTTTTTTGCTTCCGTTATGTGGATCTCTCATTATTGCGGTAAATGGCGGTTTAGTCACTGCTAGACATCGCTCGGCTTCGCTCGAAACAAGCTGAAAGATCAACAAACTCTTAGTATATGCACTCATAATCTATTCCTCACGCTAGTTTTATTTACCAATACATGTATTGAAGTGACTTATATCCATTCCTACTCTCCCACGTGAGGCGGCAATGGAGTCAGTCAAATCTCAACTGAATCGCTCCCTTCATGCAATATGCCTTGTCCCCGTCGGCTATGCATTAAATGGCGTCTCTCCTCGCCAATGAATATATAATGAGCCCACATCAAAGGTCTCGACTCCAGCACTCTTCGGCATTGACCGTGTCGGCTTTCAAAGTTCCCCGCAGGCCGCCAAGGGCGCAATACAAACACAAGAGAGATCGAAGAAATCTATGCTCAACGCCACTCGACCTTGACTGAATCATGCTGCGGGGAACACTGGGGTAGTATGAATATGAACTGTTTGACCGATTAGCTACATCTAGCCTAGACAACCCTATACCCAATATTGAATAATAATGCTACATGCTTATTATATGCCCATGTTGAGAACAATATGCAGTTTATTAATGTCGAAAGTCAAGCCAGAAAGCCTAGTTTTATCTGTTGAAACTGCCGAGACACATTTTATATACGCCCAACGCCGCAATACAGGCCTACTGATATTCCCACACTACATATCCATGCTCATCAAGTACATCTCCAAGACACGCATGAACTTGGCAACAAATGCTTCCAAGTGGAAAATGACCTTTGTGCCAGTTTTGATTCTGTGCTCGTAGAATGCCGACCATTGAATGACCTCCCCCTTTAACCCATCATCAATCAGGTTCAGCAACTTGAACGTGAGTACCTTGAGGATGGTTGTGGGGGGATGCAATGCGTCAACAAGTCGTATAGTTTGGCGCGGACTTGCAGAATTCTGGCAGGACTATGCTCTTCGTATATCTCCTTGGCAATTTGACCGATAAGGGCCTCCCAATCTGCCGGTGGAATTGGTGTGCTGTCTGTTACTTTCTCACTGTTGGGGTAGAGTTAGTCATTGTATCACTAACTAGAAAATTGGATCTTCTTACTTTTGCGCATGTACAGCTTCATACATGAGCAATGCTCGCCGCAGGTTTCTGCCGCTTTCCACAGCTATTCGCTGATGCAGACCGTCTACAATCTCCCAATTCTCCTTCTTGGCCGACTGTGTCAGAACGTCGCATATTTCCTCGTGCGTTGGTGCCGCCACTCTAACAAGCAGTGTTCTGGATCGGATAGGAGCAATGATATTGGCTGTTGAGTTTGCCAAGAGGATTAGACGCAAGTTGGGCGAGTACTTCTCCATCGTGCGACGTAGTGCAGCTTGTGCATCTCTTGTAAGGTGATCGGCTTCGTTGATTACCACGACTTTGAACCGTTGCTTGGCTGACTGATCTACTTGCTGTGTTTGTGCCACCTCCTTCAAAAGGTCCTGCACGACAACTCGATCGTACTGTCCAACATCGGAAGGGGTAATCTCGAGATGGTAATTCGAGGCGACGATGTTGAACTCCAGCTTTCGGTTACTCGATGTCTGGAACACTCTGGCGTCGATTTTGATCTTCTCCACGCCGGGACCATATAGTTCCTTCAGAGTCGCCACTATTCTCGTCTTTTTGCCAGCGCCAGACGGACCGTACACCAGGAGATGGGGAAAGTCCCCGCTTTGGGCCTGCAAGAGTGCATGTGAGCAATTGACAGCGTGAATTGGGACGAGTGAGTGAGCTTTACAAGCGATTGGAGTCGTTCCGATAATTCATGGTGATATGACAGACTCTCTAGTGTCCGGGGACGATGCTTATCGACGATGAGAGCCATTGTGACGAATTTGAACGATTTGACGGGGTGAAGCTGCTGAATGGAGGTTGCTATGCTCTATCCGTATACTTTTTCGAACTTGGAAGACGCGTCGTCGCGTAAAGTGGGATGAAGGTAAAAGTGGATCTAGTCTAGGAAGCTGCCTGCTTCGATGTGTAATCTGGCCCGTGCACATAATCTTTCCGTGTGCGAGCATGCATCTTGGCTTAATGAAGAGCGGCATTAGATTAAGTGCTACGAAGCACCTATTTATTAGATACCATACGTATATCCATTTGATCACTTGTATACAATTCGACCAGTATACCCTTTTGAAATGTTGATACATCAAAATCAGTGCTTCTTTGAGAAATATGATTGCGTCACAGTGTACATCTATTGTACAAGTCTATATACGGGTATTTTACATGTCAATTCTTGCTACATAGGTAGGTAACTTCATCATGAGCTAGGAGGAGCCGATGTGCTTCCAGTTTCGGCAATTGATATCTCTGTGAGTTGTTCAGATGTGATTTGCCTCCTGGGCCGCTTCAAATCCTCCAATGTTATGCCGTCTAGCTTGGTGATACCAACAACGGGAGCATCACCCTTCTTTACAAATTCCCATTGACCTGTCAGACGTTAGCAAGACTGGAGTCAAGAAAGATGCGAACAAATGAAACCGACCTGGGAGCTTGTTTCCTGCTAATCGAAAAGCGTCTCGCACGATTTGCTCGTGGATTCGGCCCTTGATTTCGAATAATATCTGGCTTACTGCCATTCTGGTAGCCCAATGGTCGAAAGAACCTTTACCCTTACCCATACGCATCTGTCTGATATATCAGTCATTTTATTCCTTGCACATACAAGCAGTTTCATGTCCCGACCTCGTTACCGCTAACGTAGACACCGATGTTGCAGTTTTTCCGTTTATATATTCGGTACTTTTCTCCACGAAGTCGCACCTTGATCGTATCCTCTGCCATCTTCAATGACTTGGCGCTAATTCTGCGGTGGTGATCAACCATCCGTAGGCCATAGTCTCCCCAAATGACCGTTGTGCCCTTTGTTGAGCCACCAGTTGCTACTCGTGGTCGGCCTTTTGCCATTTTCTTCTTTCGATTTAAGCTGGGTTCGAGCCAGTTTCCCAGCATTGGCGATGTTGTTGAAAATGCTCGAACATTTTGAAGTGTGCGGGCTGCATTTAAAACCTGAGATTGCCGCTGGACTGAGGCCCGGAGCTGTCGCAAAGGCGATACGGAGGATATCCTTAGCCCTTGGAAGGCATTGAGCAGCGCTGATGCACTGGTGGGCTTCATGACGTAGATTGGACGGGCTCACGAAGCTGTCTCCAAATGCTCATATCTTGAAAATCTTCCAAAGACAGTAATCGCATGGTGGGATGTTTTTTGTGCCTTAGGTATTAGGCAGAAAAGGCCAAAAGCCAATTAAGCCCAGGTCACGCACCTCGCGTCAGCTTCGCGTCCAGCGCCAGTGCCGTACTAGGTAGTGCACGTCACTGAATCAATTTCTAGGCTACAACCCTGCCGAGAGAGGGCACCTTGAGGGCAACTTTTGCACAGGCAGCAGTGCCGCATCCTAATAAAAGAGAAACCTCGTGCTTCGAAATTGTTCTCAAACAGATCTTCACTTTTGTCTGGAATAATTGATCAGCCAAGATGCCTGATATTCGATCATTCTTTGGCCCCAAGGGCGGCGCGGGTCCACCAAAACCAGCTGCACCTAAGCCAGAACCTCCCACCAAGGGCAAGCGGACAAGTAAGGATGTTGTTCATAACATGGGTAAATCAATTGACTCTAACAAATTGAAAAGAAGGCCGGAAAGTCATCGAGGATAGTGATGATGAAGAGGAAGTTGTCGAGTATGACTATTCCCATATTTGTTTCTCTGTTCTATCCTAACATGTTACTAGACAGAAGAAGCCTGCACCAAAATCTGCACCTAAGAAGAAGTATGTGATTTTTCTGGAATTTTGTGTAGCCAACCTATACTTATCCTTGACCTAGGGAAACCGAACCCAAGGGGGTTACGATATCTGCGGACGACTATTTTGCATCTGTAAAAGATAGCAAACCCACCAAGACTCAATCGCCAAAGAAAACCGAAGCAAAGGCCGCTATTAAAACCGAAGTCCCCGTCCGATCTAGCACCAGGGGCCGACCTGCAACAAAGACAACAGCTCCAATTCAAGAGCCCAACCCACCAGAGAAAAAGTCGAAACCTTCTCGGAAACAAGCTTCTTTGGAGGATGAGGACGAGGACGAGGATGCACATATGGAGGACGGTGATGAGGATGGTGATGACATTTTTGCTGCGGATGGAAAGGGCCGCAGTAAACGAAGAAATGATGACTATGCGGAAGACTCCGAGGATGAAGATCTCCCGAAGCCGAAACGTGTTGCTTCCCGAGGACGACCTGCGGCCGCTAAAAAGGACATGGAGGAAACGGCGAAAACTACCAGGAGTGCGGCGACAAGCAAGAAGCGAAAGTCACCAGAACCGGACTCTGAGGACGAGGAAGAGGAAGAATTGCCTCGGAAAAAGCCTACAGCGAGTAAACCACGAGCACCTAGAACCACCAAAAAAGCGGATGAGCCTGAGGATTCCGATATTCAAAACATTATCGACAGTGTGGCAACAGTTCGAGCGCCAACTCCTCCACCCAAGGATCCGAATGCGAAGTTTGACTGGAGAAAAGCTGCTGCTGGCGGAGGCAATGCCTCAGCTCAGCCTCAGGGTGCTGTAGATCTTCCCGAAGGCGAGGAGGAGTGCCTTAGTGGCCTTTCTTTTGTTTTTACTGGCGTTTTACAAACAATTGGCCGCGATGAAGCTCAAGCCCTTGTCAAGCGTTACGGGGGCAAGGTCACTGGTCAGCCAAGTAGCAAGACGAGCTTCGTTGTCCTAGGCGGAGATGCAGGCCCGAGCAAATTGGCAAAAATCAAGTCACATGGAATTAAGACTATTGATGAGAATGGCCTATTCGACTTGATTCGCAAGCTTCCCGCGTTTGGTGGAGGCGGAAAAGGCGCTCAGAAGGCACAGGAGAAGAAAAAGGCCGATGAGGAGAAGGTTAAGCAACAAGTCGCCGAAATGGAGGCAGAAGAAAAGGCCAAGAAACTTGAGGCGGAAAAGGCTGCAAAGAAAGCAGCAGTAGCTCGTGGTACAACAAATGGCCCAGCACCTTCATCTCAGCCTGCAAGATCGCCTGATCTTCTGCTTACAACCAAATATGCCCCTACACAGTTGAACCAGATTTGCGGCAACAAAGGACAGGTAGAGAAGATCCAGAATTGGCTTCGCAACTGGCCCAAATCAAAAAAGTACAACTTTCAACGACGAGGTGCAGATGGTATGGGTGGTGAACGTGCCATCATTATATCTGGACCACCGGGTATAGGAAAAACAACAGCGGCACATTTGGCTGCAAGGCTTGAAGGATATGATGTGCTGGAGAGCAATGCTAGTGATGTGCGAAGCAAGAAACTAGTAGAGGCTGGTATTAGTGACTTGATGAATAACACGTCCTTGCTGGGCTTCTTTGCTAGTGACGGCAAAAGCGTGGATGTTACGAAGAAGAAGATTGTCCTGGTCATGGATGAAGTCGACGGCATGTCTGCGGGTGATCGTGGAGGTGTTGGCGCCCTGGCAAAGTTTTGCAGGAAGACAGAGGTGCCTGTTATTTTGATTTGCAATGAGCGACGGCTGCCAAAAATGAAGCCGTTCGATCACGTTGCATATGACATCCGCTTCAACCGACCGACTGTTGATCAAGTCAGATCTCGCATCATGACAATTTGTCACAGAGAAGGCCTCAAACTACCTCCTCCCGTTGTCGATGCTCTTATTGAAGGCAGCAACAAGGATATTCGCCAGATCATCAACATGGTTGCCACGGCAAAGCTTGATCAGTCCACAATGAGTTTCGACGAAACCAAGGCCATGTCCAAGGCGTGGGAAAAACATGTTGTCCTGAAGCCTTGGGATATTTGTCAGAAAATGCTAGCTGGTGGATTATTCTCTCCGGCTAGTAAAGCAACTTTGAACGACAAGGCCGAACTATACTTCAACGATCACGAGTTTAGTTACTTGATGATTCAGGAGAACTATATTCGTACGAAACCCATGGCTTTGAGTGGCAAGGGATATACAAAGCGAGAGGAGGTTCTCAAGGCACTTGAGCTCTTTGATCAGGCCGCCGAGAGTATCAGCGACGGTGACCTGGTAGATCGTATGATCCACGGGCCGCAGCAGCACTGGAGCTTGATGCCTACGCATGCGATATTCAGCACAGTGCGACCAGCTAGCTTCGTTGCTGGTCAATTGATTGGATCCAACTTCACATCCTGGCTTGGTAACCATAGTAAAACCGGAAAACTGGGTCGATACGTCCGCGACATTCACTCCCACATGCGTCTGAAGACATCTGGCGACCATAACGAGATTCGTCAGCAGTACATGCCGCTGCTGTGGTCGCAGACGGTTAATCGACTGCAGAATGAAGGTTCAGAAGCCATAGGGGATGTCATCGAGCTTATGGATAGTTATTTCCTCACTCGAGAGGACTTTGACGCTGTTCAGGAACTTGGTGTTGGTCCCATGGCTGAAGAAAGAGTTTCCATTGAGACGAAGACGAAAGCTGCCTTTACCAGAACGTAAGTCTACACTATGCTCTATACTGCGATCTACGATTTTTACTGACTTTGCGTGCATAGCTACAACGGCATGAGCCATCCAATTCCATTTATGAAGGCAAGTAATGTTGTAGCTCCCAAAGCGGCAGCCAAAGAGGCACCTGACCTGGAGGAGGCCATTGAAGAGGAAGATGATGCTGAGGTGCTCGATGCACCAGAGCCAGCTGACGATGACGAAATTGATTTCAAGAAAGATAAGTACATTAAGCAGCCAAAAGCCAAGAAGCCAGCGAAGAAAGCAGCCAAGGCAGCAGCAGCTGCAGATGATGACGACGACGAAAAACCCAAGAGTCGTGCAAAAGCCAAGGCAACGGGAGCAAAAGGAAAGGCTAAGAAGTGAAATGAATCTGAATGCATTATTTCTTCGTAATTGCTATGTACCTATCTAGTATTCTGCATCGACATTACTGTAGCTGCAATCGGGGTTCAGGAGTCTGATGGAACCATGGGATAAGATTAATACTTTTGCTAGGTAGAGGAGAAAAGTTGGAATGATAGATGGCTTTGCTCATTACCACTTGTTACTTGCGCATCACATGGGGTAAAATAATAACTGTATTTGCTCGTGTGATCCTTGAATAGCCCTAAGTACCAGGTAATCTGTGTGGCCTGTTCTTCTGTCCTGAGGTCAGGTGTTCGATTTCCTCTGTACTGCTAGATCCTTCTACGAGTACTGCTCAGTGGTCGTTGCAAATTTCTAGGAGCCCACTCTGTCACTATCCCATCTGCTCCCCCTAAACCCACACCCTTGCAACTCAACACTCTTCGATTCCACAACCAAAAACCCTCTTTCGTCGAATAATTTTTCATCGAAATATTGATAAGCCATCAGTCGCATCGTATCCTATTTGTTTCAATCGTTCTTGCTCCAAAATCGTTTCAAATTTCAGTTTGCAGAGGTGGAGCTGCGAAGATTTCTCAAACAGAGCAAGAGCTTCAACCCACACCACACCTTCAAATCAGAAGAAATCGTCACCAAAATGTCAGAGAACGAGGAAAGCCATACCTCGATCATGGTGACCGATGGAGATCATCATGGTACGTAATATTCCGTGGTTGTGGTCGATGTTTTCTGACTCTGCGCGAAGCCGCCGTCGCGGCCCTGCAGGTACCTGCATCAAACGACAACACGGAAGGTAAGAAAATCATCACTACCCATACTCTAGAAGCAACTCATAGATCTCTAGATGAGGCCGCAGAAGTCTCGGGTCCCCTGGATCGAGGCTTGGTCTCTGCGTGGTCTTACTCGAGCGACGAAGAAAACGACGCTGAGCAGCCGTTTGCTAGCTCCTCTGAAGATGGCTTCGCTTCAGCCTCCTATGTCGAGAAACGGAGAGCCGAGTTTATGGAAAAGTTGGCTCGTAGAGGTCCAGTAGGACCAGAAGCTGGCGAAGTGTCCTTGCCCCAGACTGACCAAGACCAAGGTATGAGCCAAAGCATTAACCGAGAAGTGTACCAATAAATAACCACTCCTGTAGAGGACTCGGAAATTGAAGAATCCGAAGGCTCAGACATGCTCGTTCAACGGGTTCAGGAAGTCTCTCTTCAACAGTTCAGAAGAGAAATGACAGTCATTGGTTTCACGATTTACCCCCCGATCAACATGGTTGCCAAGACAGTTGAGAACTCTAGCCGGGAGGTCTTTAGCTACTGCAGTGTTGGCGCTAACTTCTCGGAGACTGATGACAACTTCCATCAGGAGAGCCTCTCTATTCGCAGTTTGCTAGCAAACTTCCAACAAGAAGACGTTACTCAAAGTGACATAACGGATGTTGCTACTTCGGATCTTCTGTCTAATTCGGAGCTCCACGGACCTCTTGAGGAAGCCTCCCGCGGCCGAAAGGCATTTAAGAGAATCAAAAAGTTCATGATCAAGATGAGGATGCATATCAAACCATCCAGGGACATCAATGGCCTCCAGGGGGCGGGTCATGACCAACAAGGCTTGAACCCAGCCTTGGATAACCATATTGGAGTCCAACTCGAGAACGTTGGCTCTTGTCTCCCGTCAGTATACATATTTGTTTATG
Organism: Cladobotryum mycophilum; assembly: GCA_036429605.1. Taxonomy (NCBI): domain Eukaryota; kingdom Fungi; phylum Ascomycota; class Sordariomycetes; order Hypocreales; family Hypocreaceae; genus Cladobotryum; species Cladobotryum mycophilum. The sequence continues at coordinate 2,110,488 of JAVFKD010000002.1, read as the reverse complement.
ATTTTGGGACTATACATCATGCTAAATCTAAACTCTGAACAGCATTTCCGTTATCCTGAAGCCTATCTTCAGGGGAAGACAGTCCGAGCCTCGTCAGAACAGTCAAGTCCAAATCGAGTTGTTCCCAGGCCGAACTCATCAGAATGAACGAGTTGAGACATTTGAGTTAGCTGGGCTAGTTGAACCAGTTGAACTGGCTGAGCAAGTTCAGCAAGCTGAACAAGTTGACGAGAACAGTATCTGCGAACGTTTTGAACAAGCTGGTGAGAACGCCAGTGATGAAGATACTGAACAAGTTGGAATGGAAGACTCTACCGTCTTAGGTCCATCCTCAATCATGGAACAGCCTCTTGATGAGGTGGCGGATACGGCCTCCTTCCTAACCGAGTTTCTCACCCTCGCACGCTTTTTTGAAGAGGAGGGGAGAACGCCCAAGTTGACCCAGGACATGTCGAAGAAGAAAAAGCCACTAGAGCTCTACCTACTCAACCTGGTAAGCAGCGTATTATGTCTTAGCATATTCATATACTAATTGCATTAGATGCTGAATTAAACCAACGTGTCCATCGGTGGAGTTTCCATGCTACCAGATATGATCCTGAAGACGAGCCAGTTCAGTCTGCGATCAACAAGGACCGCCTGTGGCAGAAATTTGCAGTCGCAACGATCAGAGCCCCTGAAGGCGTGAGTTTTCTGAATTATGCCCCTTAATGTTCTATGCTAATGAGTCTCAAAGTCCAACATGAGAGAGGCGCTTAACGCCGCGGACGCACCCGTACTGGATGGGCACGACCCTCGATCGGCTGATATCTTCGTCCATGAACAAAAAGAGTACTTGAAGAGCCTGAACGAAACTGCCAAGCATCTGCGTCAAGAAGTCAGCAAAGCTGAAGCTCGTGTTGGTGCACTGCAGAGACAGCTTGCTCAAGTCGACGAGAGAGTTGAGCTGCAGATGCAGAACAACCAGTATCGCTGGGATCCTCGACGAGAGGGCCGAAATGGAGTGTACCGAGGCCTGGCGCACCAGATCACTGATCTGACCGAGCAAATCTTTGCAAAGCGGCGAGAGATATACGAGGCTGAGACTCAGCGCACTAGTGTATTGGCCCTTGAGGCCTATCTGGAGCAAAGAATTCAGAAAAGAGCTCTCTGGGTCACCGGAGACTCTCGAGACGTTCCAGAGGAAGTCCTTCGCCGCAGTGTGAAAGCCCTGAGCGAGCCTGAAGTTGTTCACTCATCATCGGTCTAAGTCAGATATTAAGGGTTCTGCTTTTTTGCATTTGGCGTTTAGGACACACGGATTAATGTTTCTCAGTGGGCCGTCGACAATTCTGGGAAGTGGAATTAGCTGGCATGATTAAACCTCTTGGTTAACCTTTGATGGTTTCTAGGAAGTTATATCATGGCTGGCGAGATTGCACTTCTCGGTTAATCGCGGAGAGTACTGAGAGCTAGGCTTATGATTGATGGGGAAAAAAGAGAAGAAAAAAAGAGGAGAAAAAAGAGGAGAAAAAAAGAGGAGAAAAAAAGAGGAGAAAAAAGAGAAGAAAAAAGGTCCCCACCTAGCCATGGATGGCCCTTGAATATGGGATCGCTATAGGTAAAAGGTACTTCTCGGTGGGCATGGAGGACCCCTCGAGGAACAGGATGGGATAGCAGCTTGAGCTGCTCTTGGGAACGGATGGTCTCGGAACAAGGTATCGCCCCTCTAACGAAGAGTTGCTATATGTTCCATTTGTTGTATAACACTGTAATAAGCTACAATAACTACTGGCCTTGTGCGTTAGGCTACATAGGATCGAAACGATCGAAATAAATCACCATGTAGTCAACACTGCGCTGTCTATGTTTTGAGGTTGAGGTTAACAGAAGACAACTACTTTGTTTGCTCCCTCCTTGGTATGAGGATAAACTGCTTGTTTACAACAAGAAACTTCTTTTACTCTAGGCATGCCACTGTTTGTTTAGGAGGATCTAATAGCGTGGTTATCAGGGGAGGAGTCGGGTAGCATGAATTTGGTACAGAGAGGTAAGCATTTACCATACAGCCAAGAGAAGAGATGTATACTAATGCAGTTTTCACTTAGGCATCGTCTTGAATGTGTCTTGGATCACGTTTTTCAGTTAGTATGAGTCATGGCAAGACCTTCTGACTCCCTATCTATAGGCTACTAACGAACTGTAGCAGAGAAGGACGAGGATTTCTCCTCTATAAATTTAAATACAGTATACTAGAAGAGCTCAAGTTTATGCTGAACGAACCATGTGACGAAAATCTCCCAAAGCCGAATCTGCAGAGCGTTTCGACCGCTACGATTGTCGATTCCTCAAGCCTGTCTTAACTTCCACGACCCTTGTTAAGATAGAAGCTCCGTCAACGACCCCCGATCGAGAGAATATATTTTATTGGTATTAGACCCAGTGGTGGGTGGAAGAGGTGGCTTAATCGATGGTACAATTATATCAGAATCTGCTGGGGCGGGTGGGAGGGTCGCGCCTTTTTGCGGGGTCAGTGGGATAGATTTATCTCTGTTTGGCTGCTCTGGTATCTCTGAGGAGTGTTGTCTCTATGAAAATTCTTTTCTTAAGATTTCTAGGAAGACAAAGTGTGGGAAAGTCTTGATCTACTGGTTACCAAGAAAATAGGGGCTGAACCTACTTGCTAGTAACTCTGAGGAAGAGTTGCCCGTAAGGATGGTCTGCTCAACTTTCCCTCATGCTAGATCTGATATCATGATTCTGTTTTGGGACACAAGAGGAAGGAGAAAAAAGAAGCACGAGAACATCCCCAAGGGCTGCGTATTAGTTGAGCCTTTTGGCTCCGCTAACGAAGATTCTGGGTCGAGGAGAGCTTGTGCGTTCTCTAAAACTTCACTGACCGTATTCTCTTGTTTCTATCTTCAAGATCTACCTGGAATATGGCTGGTGGACGTGGGAACTTTCCTCAGGGGCGAGCTTTCAGCCTTGATCTTCGGATATTACGAGGGAGCATCTGCAACATTTCCTCTGAATATGAAGAAGTACAGATCATATCTCGAAATCTAGTGTACAGAGAGACTAATAGAAGCAAAACAAGTCGTTGAATCGAAGGGAGTTTAGTCGTTGACTCGCAATACTCTTTAGTTTCGACGATTAGGTCTAAGTAGCGTTTGTTAGCCGCTGGGAGAAGTTCTACTTCTCTAAACTCTTGGTGTGAGAAGGTGTCCCAAAATAATGAAGATTGATCAATGCAATAGCAGATATATACTGCTGGAGGTTGGTAAAATGCTGTACATGGATAGAAAACTCCTAATAGGCCTTCTCTGTGCATGTCTCTATAGGCTTGGCGAACTCCAGTGTTTGCGTAGATTCAGATAATTGACAATGACTCGGCCGTGGCTTTGTCGGATATTTGCGAGGTGAACAATTTGGAACTGAGACAAGACTGCATTGCGCTTTAGAGATTAGTTTCTGTCAGCCTCGTAACTGTAAGTCTGTTGGTAGCCGCCTGGTTTAGTGTCTGTTAAGACCTCCGTTATCATACCTGGGAGAGCCTGGAAGGAGATATGAAAGAAAATATTGACTTTGATGTGCCTTGCTCGTCGCTACTTCATCGATGACATGCTCAAGAAACTCGAGTACCTTACAATCAGACTGTCGTCTGAAAGTCCAACGGTTGTTTCAAGCCTTGCTGTATGCATCTAAGCCATATGCATTGCATCCGACATGCTAAAGTGCGTCATTGCAAAGGATGCAACCGAGGTGCTTAGCCCGTCTCTCAGAATAGTGTAATGCCTCTCCTCGTTTGTGTCCACCCACTTTTAAACAACAACGCATATACTTTACTCTTATCTTAGAGTCAGCAAAAGAATCATTTGAACCAAATTCAAGACTGAAATGCCAGTATCTAAAAAGGATAAAACGGCTAATTACCGGCAAGTAGCCCTACTACAGGTCTCCAGCTACTCCATACCTTGCCTAGGTACAAACAAATGAATACTAACTCATCTTAGGATTGTTAGATTCAGAGTTTAATATTAAGTACCATCGAATAGGCTTGACGGGAGTACTCTTAATCTATCTGTGTAGTTCTGAAGAGGGCTGACTAGGATGGTAGAGTCAAAACGAACGAACAAGCGTGATTACTAAGAAACATAACTTCCCATACGACTTTCCATAAGACAGAAACATTTGGCTCCATGAATCATCCAAAGATTCTACTATGAGGGGTCGAAGTTTTTTAGCTAGCAACGCGAGTAAATACTACAAGAAGAGGGTTTCGGGGAGCAGAAGTTGGTGGTTCCTTTATATTCGGTCTTGTTCGGGGTGTACGTGGACTTACAATCTGTCTTCTTGTACTATTTACTCGCGACCTATCCGATACTATGAGCAGATTATAAGAGAATAGATGGAAAGGGCATGGGTAGAACTTTTGACTTATTCATACAAAACGGAACAAGAAAGTTGTGCTGTGAGAATGGGGAAGCCAGAGATGTTTATGGCATCATTCGGAATGCGATTCTTATCCGCAACGTTGGTACCGGTCTAGTTTAGATCTTGCTGCGACTGAAACTCGACTTCAACAAGCGGAGAGTTACTTTGTGGGATAGGACAAGCATTCGTTGCCTTGCCAGAGATCGAACAATGTCTTTCTGGGGCGGGATTGATACAGATTACAACTCACGTCTGATCTGATTCAGCCCTTATGTCCTGCATCTGCCTACTACACAGTCTAGAAAGACAGCCTCGCAGTCGTCGTTGTTCACAACGATATGGCATATCCTGAAAGTTACATTATGCTGGGTTACTGGTGGGCTACAGTCTTCTGAAACGCCTTCATTGGGTTCTACCCAGGATCTTCGAATTTATTCGCAAACAAATTATTAAAATCTGCATCGATAATGATCTAGATACTTGGAATGCCTAGAAAGTCGGTGGCAATGCTATAGTTGGAACTCGCAGAGTTTGCGGTTTATCTTGATCCCTATTAAAGATTGCAGCGGCAAACTGTGAATTTATGCCGCCTGTTCAGCCTTGTACTACCTTGCCTACCTAGTGGAGAATATGCTTCTGTAGGGTCGCGGCAGTTGATGCCACAAATCCAGTCAAAATCACCCCCACGCACAATGGTAGGAACTTGATTCGGAAAGCCACATACCTATACCAGGTGACTGTTTACTTCCAGGGAACAATTTTGTACCATCGTCAGTAGGTATTTGTTTCCAAGACTGCAACTGCTCTACCGCAATCGCTAACACCAACTATAGAGCTGCCACTGTTTAACTTGAGTTTCAGGTCACCCCCAAAAAGAACCCCAAGCATCGAGGAGCTGATCGAGGGCTTCCTGAAAGCAATCATTCGCACATTGGGACGGTGGCCATGATTTTCATTCTCGAGCTTACTCTACTGTAGCGTCGCAGGAAGAGCATGTATATGAAGAGCTCTAGACTCCAACGAGTTTCTCGGTTTTGGTGAGGATATTCTCCATTGGATTAGATTGCTCCCAGAGTTTTGCTAATGCTGTCATTCGTATTAGTTACACAGATCGAGCAAGCTCCACAAAGACGACCAAAGCTCATTGATCACGACTATGTCGATTACGGGATAATTTGACCCCCGACAAGAACTATAAGCCGAATTAGCGAACATACGAGAATTAAGCTGTGTTGGGGTCAAGGGACGCGGACGTTGCCTTGCTGAAAAAAGTACGATACGTTTCCGTCACATATTGCATTTAGTTGGAAAATAAGAGTAGAGTTTAGTAGGGATTCTAGGCATGGTCAGTGTCTTGGCCGTTGCTTGGAACTATGTGAGTGTATTGCAGGTAAGTTACATCCATGTATAAGTTCTAGAATGACAGTCACTGGCGATGGAGAGCCTAACCAGCGAGGAAGAGAACAGAATCGGCGAGAACAACAAGAAGCCCCCTCTCTTCCTCTCGCCTCCCGCCTCCCGCCTCCCGCCTCCACCGCCACCGCCACCGCCGCATCAGCTCTCCCCTGCAAAAAGCGGATTGGAGTACGTTGCATTCTCCTCAAACCTGTTCGCTCACTCATTAATACCTTGGAGCGGAAGCGACACCAAAGAAAGAGGCTGTACTTGGAACGGACGGGACTCACTTGTGGGGACGGTTACACATGGCTGGAGTCAGCGCAGCCGTTCTCTTTTAGGTATCAGGACTGGGTTAGGTTGTTACTCGCTGCATATAATGCGTTTAATCACAGAGATAATCTTATTGACTGCTGCTTGGTTGCGAAATAAAGAATTAGTAGTTTGAGGGGTATGGATAGGTATAAAATGTGCATTTTAGTGTACGTAGGAACATGTGAGATGAGATGCATGAAAAGTGCATTTTCCTATTGGCTGACCCAGCCCGTTCTGTCTAGGTTGGGCATCTGTAAACGCCCACAAGCCTAACCCCGCTTGATGTTGCTGCGAGGCGACAAATAATCGAGGTGCAAGGTACAAAAACCACCCATCAACTTGGTGATGACAACAAGCGAGTGGCATGTGAGTCTCAGAGATGGCATCGCTGTGATCATCAAGGTCTGCTGCACAAGATAAAGTCGGTCGACTAGGACAATATGAGCTCGCTCCTGACACGTCAACCGGACCATGAAGATGGTAGCAATGGACGTGGACTCTCATTGCTGTGCTTGGACGGGGGAGGTGTCCGTGGATTGTCATCGCTGCACATCCTCCAGAGGCTCGTGGAGCAGATCGACCCCGTGAACCCTCCCAAGCCGTGTGACTGCTTTGACATGATATGCGGTACATCGACGGGAGGACTGATTGCAATCATGCTAGGCAGACTCAAAATGACCGTCACTGAATGCATCCGCGAGTATGAGCAGCTCTCCGCGTCTGTATTCACGAAGCGCCGTCACAGGCTCAATTGGAAGGGCCAACTTCAGGGAAGATTTGACCACGAAGCGCTTGAAGATGGAATAAAAACGCTGCTCAAGAGGGTCAGTATTTCTGAAGATGAACTTTTAAAGGAGACAGATGGGGCACCTCAATGCAAAGTGTAAGGCTCTACCACAAACCACTTATACATGCTCAAGGTAATCATTATCTAAATCGCATGTATAGTTTCGTTTCTACCATGAGACAAGAAATCTCCGACATTGTCAACTTTACGAGCTACTACTCTCCGACATGGGGCGCATCAATGCTCGATCGCGTCCGCATATGGGAAGCTGCTCGCGCAACCTCAGCAGCAACCTCCTTCTTCGAGCCCTGTGTCATTGACGGAAAGTCCTTCGTCGATGGCGCCACTGGTGCTAACAACCCTATTCATCAGCTATGGGCTGAAGCCTCTTCCATATACGGCGACCACGATGGCGGCACGTGGAAGTTGGAAGATCACCTCAGGTGTCTGGTGTCCATAGGGACGGGAACTCCATCTAGCAAGCCATTCGGACCAGATATGAAGGAAGTTGCTGCGTCGCTTCGAGCAATTGCAACGAGTGCCGAGTCTGTCGCGCAGACGTTTGAGCGAGAGCATCCTCATTTAGTTAATAAGGGAGTATACTTTCGCTTCAATGTCACCAATGGTCTGCAGGGCATTGGGCTTGAGGAGGCCAATCGTTTGCGAGAGATTGAGGCGCTGACGAGCAACTACTGTGCCTCGCCAGCAGTTACAAAGAACATTACGGCGTGTGCTACAAGGATCGTTTGTGCTGAAGCTGTTGAAAGCTCAAGCTGTGAGTTGCCACTCCCTCAGGAAGCTGCTTATCAGACCACACTGATGAGACACCAGGGGCTCAGCAGGCCATGCTCCAATTTAACAGCCTGCCAACACCGCAAACCTCGGAGCGATTTGACAAAAGAAGCATGAGAACATCAAGAAGAATTGATGTCCAGAGATTTACTCACTGCAGAGCGTTCCAGGGCTGGCTGCATGGAGCGCCCCAGTCTTTGATTTGCATCACGTCCGAAACAATATCATCAGGAGACACGACCGCGACGTTTCCTCTAGCGGCTAAGCTCGCTGATCACCTTGTCAGAACTAGCTTAGAGGGCTACCGTATATGTTATGTTAACTGTTTCTGGGCTTTGGACAAGCCTAAGATCTTCCGCCCTCTGGCCATCTTGGAGGAGTACCGCAAAGAGACGAACCAAATTTCAGGGGGTAGAGATATCGTCGATATGGTGCTGGAGACGCTATTTCATCAACTGCTTCGGCATATCTCACACACCCGCAGTTTTCTGGAAGCTTATGCAAAGAGTTTACCTGAAGATAGAGCAGTAGAATTTAGAGAACAGATGATTGCGACCGGGATGCTAACCGGCCGTGATATAGTGCCATTTCTCAAGTATCTCATCCGTTCCAGCAGAATGAAGGTGCTCATGGCCGTTGATGGTGTCGATTACCTACCGGAGAAAGATCGTACAGCAGTGATGGCTCATATAGCTCTGCTTAGCCAGGACAGCCACCAGACAAGGATACTGTTGTGTGGTGCCTCAAGCATGATCGAGGTTGGCGGTGCGGCCAATGTTGCGGTTGTGACAGACTTTACAGAAGCGAATGGTAAGCTATTGAACACTCCAAATATTAAACTCACGCCAAAAAGAAAGAGTTGCATACAGTAAGCTAACTATCACCCAATCGCAATAGAATGCCAGGTGTCACTGAGATTTGATGAGCTCAACGTACGCAAGTCCCAAATTGCGCCAGCTGCAGCCGGCACGGTAGAATGGATCTGGCAACACCCAGTATACCATTCATTTATATCTCAACCAAAGGGCCTGCTATGGATATGTGGCAAACCTGGAAGTGGCAAGTCAGTTCTGGCAAAGTGCATCCAGAGACGGCTTCTCGAATCAGACCCTTGGGGTGGGCTCATCGGTGACTGGTTCTATCACAACAGGCGAAGCGCTGACTTTATCCGCCACAAGTCATTCTTGCGATCTGCCTTGTGGCATTTCCTGGATCAAAGCCCGAAGCTGTTCACTGAGTACTTTCAGGAGGCGTACCGTACAATGGATCCGATGGACTCGAGTCAATGGACGAGTGAGATTCTCGTCGATATATTCAAGAAGATCTGTCAGGGACCATCCCATGTCATTTGCATTCTCGACGCGATGGACGAGGCGGAGAATTCGACAGTCCTCGACTTGCTCAGAGATATTGTAAACGACAAAAGGGGCTCAAACGCGAGCTTCATCATCCTCAGCCGGCCCGATATCGACATTGAGCGGCGGTTTGACGGTATACCGGGTTTGATGGTGGAAGATGAGAACACACATGATATCCATAAGATCATTGAATTAGGACTTGGGTCGCTCCAACAGTCTATTCACTCACTCAATTTTGGTGCTGCATCTAGGTTAGCCGCGCCTCGTTCTGTGATACGGAGATCTCGCTTTGGGTCTATTGCCGCGAGCCAAGCCAGGGAAGAGCAGACAATCCGGCGCATTCGTGAAACGCTCCTATCCAAGGCCCAAGGGTCGATACTCTGGGTTAAGTTGGTCCTGGACCAGCTAGACAAAAGTACTCGCGAATGCGGAGGCGCAACCCTCGATGATATGGAGGCCATTGTCGAAAAGATCCCCAAGGAGCTAGCCCAATTCTACCGCCAGATGCTTGAGAGTTTGATCGATAGTAAGCCCCCTGCGACGGTTGAGGACATCCGCAAAGCGTTGATGTGGATCAGCGCCGCGGGCGAGCTCCACGAAGTGACTCTTGAGAGCTTATGGGAGGCCCTCGCGTTACTCAAAGACGGTTTTCGTTCTGAGACCCTTGACGACATATGGCAGCGGCAAATGCTCATATCCACGTATGATGAGCTGTGGAGAAAGGTATATAGCATGTGTGGACCTTTTATCGAAGTCTTTAACCCTGGCGTGTCGGTGGAGGAGTCACGGCTGAACAGGTTCAAAGCCGAGTCGATTGTACAGCTCATGCATCAGTCTGTTCGCGACTTCTTCTCTGATCCCATTGCGGCTAAGGAGCTTCATTTTACTAGATCCGAGGCCATTGACCTAGTGCAGAGACATCTAAGCCATTACCTCGAAGTTATGGCGAAAGACCATGCGCGCATTTCAGAGTTGCGGGCTCAGAAGCCAGAGGAGTTAGTAGGTCGACTGAGCGAGCAGCGATTGATGCAGCTTGCCTTCAAGTCTACCGCCACTAGAAATGTCCAAGGGACGCTACATAGGGCGATTGGAAATTGGGCCCTGGAACCGTTCTCTAATAGGAGGGATGAACAACTCCTCATCAACGCAATTGAGAGTTTCCTGGAGTTTAATAATTGCTATTGGCATATCGGCATGGAGACGCTGAACCTTGGCCGGTTGCTCTACCACGCCTGCAGAGAGGGCCTTGTGACGGCTGTAAAGAACCTCTTGTCTTTGGACTGGCTTAGTCTGAACAAGATGAAGCATCCGTTTGATACTATTCTATTCGGTTGCATCTACTTTGCCGCCTCGAGGAGTAGGAGCCCTAATATCACGGTGGAACTAGATCTGCCGCAAACTTGCGATCCTAGAAAAAGGCACCTATTAAATAAAGCAAACGGACTTGAAGAGTCTTTAGGACAAGCTGTGTGGTGTTCGCAGCCGTGGACGGTGCAGCTATCCGTCACAAGACATCGTGAGGGGCAGGCGAAGAGGCACGCAATTACATTTTCAGAATGGTGCCCGTTCTTGGATATCTTGTGTGGGGGCAAAAGTCTGGCATATATGAGAAAAAGAAACAGCGAATCAGGCCAAAATCAGGAGGTGCATTCTACACACCAGGATGATGCCAAGAAGTTGGATGGTACATCCTCGGGTCTGATGGGGATGGCGCTGTGCGAAGAGGATGGGGACTTTATAGTGGCACCCATGGATGATATCGAGAATGCAATATTGGCGTCGCTACAGTTAACGAGGAGGTTCCCGACATTGAAATCGCCCGTCGCCGCCTTGACGTTTAGCCAGCGGTAATGGTAACAATGATGACAATACTCACTTACAGCGTCGGCTACACAACTTCAAAGCTATCGTATACAACATCTGTACCATCAAATATTTCCTACCTCTAGTCTCCCAAGCTGGAATACTGCCGCCGCAGAGTCAACTTGAACGCTTTCACCCCTTTATGCCCATAGCAGAAGCAGAAGTTGTCCCCCAATCTTCTCATATGGTGGAATAAAAAAATTCCCACTAGGAGATAATAAAAGCGGAAACGGTAGCTGGGTGTGTGTGTCCCCCTGCGAGGAATGTGGATGCCCCCGTCTAGTGGTCGTCGTGTTGATACCCGGGGCGAGTGTTCTGCGTGCTGGTAAGTTTGGATAATTCGGCCACTTGAATCGGACGGATCACAACTGATCCATAGAATCTCATTTATATATAAACCTCACGATCATTACTATCTAGAGAGTTAGATAACCAACCATATAGCTGTTCGTTATCAGTACCTGATATAGAACCGTGACACTTGAACCCATTGCTCAATCTCACCCTGATCCACTGCCAACATCATATACCACGATCTAAGTTATCCTTGTTGAGAAACGCCCGGAGCGTCACATGAACAATTAAATAAAAAACAAACCTAATTCCGACAGGATCTTCTGTCAGATGAGGTCGCTATATTCGACTCCCGATTGATGCCTCGTGATATCTCGTCGGGGGGCCGGGCGGGTATAAATGAAGGGCCTGTCCCTCTTTTCGCTGAAGGAAAGTCTTCCTCTTCAAAGAACCGGAAGGTAGATATGGCATTTTAATTATGGTTTAGAAAGTCGTCTGCGCTCATCAGGCTCTTTCATCCAGGGCAGCATCCCGATCAATCAAGTCAAGTTTGCCACCTTAACTTGCGAGACTTGATGACCGCGAGGGCCAGACTTGTTAGACTTGCTAGAATTGATTGAACTTGGTAGGCTTGATAGGGCGAGACTATTCCCAACAGGTTAAGGTTATGTAATGCTGTAATACTGAATTTCTCTTAGTGTTAAAGTGTATTTTGTCAAGTAAAGCTATTTATAACCGATCAATACTATCGTGGGACTCTAGTATCTAGATTTCTTTGGTGTTAAAGCTGATTTATACACTACCTAGTCTTTTTAGTATAGTAAAACTACCCCCAAGCGAAATTACACCAGTCCGTAACTAGTTCTTTAAGCATTATAGTATCTCGAGTATTAATGACCTTATTAAGAGCCATTAAGATAATAGCGTTAGTTTATAAAGGCTGAAGGCTTTCTCGCAGTCTGCTGCCATTGCGGGAACTGTAAGCAAGTCTAATACAAGCTTGCTAAGGGTTAGGAAGGCCTGCTATTATAATATCCACCATTTAACAGGATCTTCAACGCCTTGCAAATCAAGGTCAAGGTATTTTTCTAGCTCTAAGATATTATTAAGTAGCTGGACCTTGTTCTTTCTAAGCTATTGCTTATAGGGATTATTTTTTTACCCGTAAAGCTACCGTTAAGAAATCCTTATTATTTGAAGGCTAATTATATATATTAGTATTATTGTTATAAGAGTATTAACGCTTCTAGTAGTTTATAAGGTTTTTTTAGCATTACGAAGCTATATTAATTACTTATTGCTATCTTACATTCGCTTAAGCCATCGAATATTATATTTAGGATTAAGAATTATTACTATAGCAAAAAAAGGTGATTCCCTAAGCTAAATATAATAGTTATTGAGCTTTTGTTATGTAATTATAATAGAAAATCGAAGATATGCTTTAGAGCTCTTTCGAAGGGAAGAGTACTGCTTAAACTGTAATATAGAGCTTAAGTATTCTTCTCTTATGTATACAGGGAGTGTGGTTATTATATTCGTTCGAGAGGATCATGATCTTAGGCTTTAAGACTATAACATTGATTCGAGGCGGGAAACAGTTCGTTAAGAGCGACGAGGTTTAGTAGATAGTACGATTTGCATTTAGCTTTTAGTCTCTTCGATTTCCTCGTTAGTTAGCGATGTATATATAGCTTTCTAATCCTTAAGGTATTAAAGCAGAAACTCAATGCCGGCTAGAACCTCCTAAAGGCGCCTATGGCTACCTTCTTTACCCTATCCTTAACAACGTATTGTTTGTATATATAGAGGTTTAAGGATTGCCTTAATCTCTATTAGAATTCGCTAATTCTTATAACTAAGAATATTATCCTAATAGATATATATCTAAGGGTTAGTATTAAACTAATGATCGTTGATAAAGGCTTAGATATGTGCCCGCTTAAGAAAAGTACGTTCGATCATTAGATATATAGAATTCCACCTTATCTCGTTATTTATAATAAGCTTAAGCTCTCGAGATGATATATCTAATAAAGTAAAGATACTATTATTATTAATTTCTTCGGTTGTTTTTTTGAATTGCTTGCTTTATTGAGGCGAGGCTTAAATAAATGTAATAATATTATAAAGCTTTTTAACAGGGCCTTTTTTCTTTAATAACGAAGATTATCATTAAGGCAATCGGCTATATAATAAAGCTATGACTCTTGCTCAAAGGCTTTACTGTCTTTGTAATATAAAAAAACACGGCCAACAAGATTAAGAATATGGCCATAATATTATATTCGCCTCTCTTCTATATTAATTAAAGTCATCCACGGGTCCAGTTAATGAAAGAGACTTTAAGTATAGGTATTGTTATTTAAGGTATTATTAGATATAATAGTACCGATTCGATTGTTAATATTCTAGTCTTATATAGCCTATAGAAGGGTATTTATAAGATTCTCTTTAGTATAAGCTCCTGATTACTACCGAAAAGTAAGAAGGCATTATTGTTATTTTCTACTATAATCAAGGAAGTATTCTATAATAGCTATTATCGTGAGTCGATTCGGTAAGGTCTATAAATTAAACCTAAGATATATTCTTATAATAGTATTATATATCTCGGCTTAAATAATTCTTTTCTTTAAGTTAAATAAGGACTTAAGGCTATGCTACTATCTTGTTCTACTCTACGAGATCTGGCTTGTTACATCGGGTTCAAGTTGGTAATTGAATTCTTGAATATATGGATCCTCGAAGACCGAGAATGGTAGATTATTATTGATTAAGAAAGTAAGAAGAAGCTTTTTAAGCTTTTGTATATATGATTGTATATAAAGCGTCTTTTTATTCTGAGGTCGTTTAAATAGAGCAGGGGTAGTATTAGTTTATAAGCTAGAAAATAAGTCGATTATATTATACTCTTCGATACAGTGTTTCTTTTTAAGATGATTAGTTACAGTAGTTATTGCCGTTGATTTAAGAGGCTTAAGGAGGCTCCTATCTTTATTATATCGTTAATATATCTAAAACATATTGCCTGCATAATATAAATCAGTATATAAAGGTATATAATATAAGAAGGGATTTTTTATTTTAGAAGGAGATACCTGGCTTATTATCCGCAAGAATCTCCTGAACAAAGAGCCCTTCTTTTCTGATCTAGCTTGTACAACCTCTTGACCCCTTTCTTGATATCATTTCCTCAAGGACAAAGCGGCGGCCTCGCTATATTACAGTCGGGAGGTTCTCGATTGTATCGCGGCCGTTAGGGTTAAAATCGGACAATGGGGTAACTTGCGATATAGTAGCGAATTGCGAATAAATACTAGAAGGGCGCGATGCCCTAAAAACCGTCAGGCTCATTGGTATTAAGGGTATATGTGCAAAGGAAGGTATATTGTTGTGACGTTAATGTGGCGGATATACATCGCGATTTCGTATTATTGGTATTATCAAATTCTTAATAGCTAATGTGTATATTACTTAATAAAGAAAAGGAAAAAGAAAAGATAATAATAGCTTATATGGTTTAGTGGTATAATACTTGGTCATTTAGGCTAAGAAGTATAGGTTCGAATCCTGTTATAAGCATAAATTTTAATTGTATTATTATAAGATGATATAATTATTATTTTTTGTTATTTTTAGTATCGGAATAACTATAATCCGTAAAAAAATCCTACCCTATACTTATCAAGTCTATCAAGTTTTGGACTTTTTAAACTTGACTGATTGATAATTGGGAATAGCCTCACTTGATTGATTGATTGATAGACTTGATGACTAGACTTGATCGGGATGCTGCCCTGCTTTCATCACGAACCACTTTCTAGAAATCCTATTAGTGGTAAACTTAATAAACTGCCCTCGCGTAATAAATCGTCAAGCGGACCATCCGAAGGGCTATTGCTGTCCTGAAAAGAATCCGGGATATCCTCTCCATAAATTATACAACATGATACTGAAAGTCCATAATTTGGCCAACTCGTTTCTCATGCTTGTTGCTGTCGCCATTGCAAGTGTCCTGCTCGTCTGCCGTACTGGTCTTGGATGCGGCCTTGCAATGACTTCCCCCTTTAAGAAACTACTGAGACTGACTTGGCCCATGTTTTCATACTGTTGCTGGTGTTAATGGCGCCATCCTCTGGGAGGTCTTTGGCACGTATCTGACGGACGGACTGCTCTGGGCTATGTTGTTTGTGAGGATCGTTATTGCTCACGGCGGTAAATCTTGATGTAGAGACGGAATTGAAAAAGGGGGGGGATATGATGATGATTCTGGTCTGCAACATATGATGACCAATCATGGCTGAGTAATCACGGCTCTTTCCCGCGATCAAGTGCCATCTGAGACAAATTCAATCTACACTTCGGATACAGAAAAGTTGTGTTATTGGACAATCCTGAGATGTGAATCACAAACGGAACTAGCTGGCATTTTATACAAAGGGCAGTTCATGCATCGATACGTTGGCAAAGCAGCTACAGTCAGGGCTCAGGGCCATCCATGTCTCTCTACCTGTAAGACACACGGCTATCGCTGCATTAGACCTGCACACTAACGACATAGCTGACGAGAACAAGCTCGGATTCAGGAAGCGGCGCACGGCCAGTACTTCGTTGGATTTGATGATCAAACCTTACCCTCACGGACTACCTACTCGAAGCTTGCAGCCGTTTGCGGGAAGACCCGTTCCCCCGCATTGGATTATACCCCTGGAGAGAGTTGGGACACAGCCTCTCCGCAAAGATCCGTGAATGTTCCACGTCTCGGTGCTTTACCCGTGCCCGTACGATGTACTTCTACTGCCAAGCATCTCATTTCAACATTCCAGTTCAACAGACATTTATTGCTACTAATTCCTCTCATGATGACTTGTGCGGAGTAGCTCAAGTATTTTGCCCTCGATTCGAACCCCAGTCACATCACGTTATGTGAAACACTCAAGAGAAAGGATAGTGGAGACTATCTGGGCATGCGTCGGCACATACGGAGGTGCAGGTCTTGGCTGAGGGTCATTTTCAATATTCACAGCGGGTACGATACGAAAGAGGTAGGTAGACAGCCGCAGTGATATCATGTCATGTGTATTCGTGCAGAAACAGGTTTCTACCCATGCCTACGGGTTTTCGTTAGAATGCGAAAATCCGGGAATAATGGCCTTGTTGTTGTTGTTGTTGTTGTTGTTGTTATCAAACAACTGAGTTCTTATAGGTTAGATGGGTCCGATCGAAGATCTCAGAGACGTCAGCTCTATTCTTCAGTAATAGTAGCCTCATCCATACCCTCCTGGTGACCGACCCCAGGAACATATTTTATACGCAAGTACGGAGTATGGGATGCGTGATTTTCAAGTTGTTTGCTCCTCCGACTCTATTCCACGTACGTTGAATTCTACGTCAAATATCTTACCTGGTTATTTAATTTATGTAGGACCCAACCATTACCAATGAACAACCTGAGAGGATGGGGAAAATGCGGAGATAAATCCGGACATGGACTTAATGAGTCAATCGACAAGGGTAGTTGCAGCTCTTATACGAAAGGCCATCATATCAGTGTTTTTACAAAAAAATATGAGTTATCACGTCATCCGTACCATCTACCTTTGCTGCGGACAATATGCAGAGGGCAATGTCTGTACGTATTACAAGAACAGCAGGCGGAGCATACTCCGTACGGGCTGCTACCGGGGGCGGCCCGGAGCGGAGTTTCTATCAGCATCTGGGTGACTCCCATGACCCGTCATGAAGGGCTTGGCCCTGGGAGATGTTACGGACTCACTTGCAATGCATTGGTATCATGGCATTACACGGTGTCTTAGATTCCCCGCCGGTGAACGGCAGAATGCAAGTTGTCTATCTGGGACAAAGAGGGGTCTGGAGTTGGAGAATGGAAAAGTAAAGTAAAGAGAAAAAAGAGATATAACCAGGGACATCTATCTCAATAGTAGAGATGGAATATCTATCAACTACACACACACACACACACACACACACACACACACATACATGCTCACAGCAACACATTATCCAAGGCATTTCATCTAAGAGAAAGGAATAATGGAGAGTCTATTCACGGCTGGAAAGCCGATTCACTTGACCCATCTCCGGCTTGTGGGCCGTGGTCGTCTCGAGGACATTCTTGAGAATTGGGACCATAGCCAGACGATACGAACACTGAGCATCTTAGCTGGACTTGTACGTCTTGCTCTTTCGGTATAGGAGAACCCGTTTGCTAACTTGTGCCAGTTCATCGCCCACCGTATCGCCATGATCATACACAACGTCTGGTTCCACCCGCTATCCAAGTTTCCCGGCCCTACCTTAATGGCCGCATTTTACTTCCCTTTCCTCTGGCACAGCTACCTCAAGGGAGACATGGCCCGCCGCGCCGCAGAACTCCACCGCAAATATGGCTCCGTGGTCCGCGTTAGCCCAAACCACCTCGCCGTCGACGGCGACGTTGCCTGGCCCGAGGTCTTTGCGCACAAGTCCGGCAAGCCTGAGTTCGGCAAAGTCCCCGGCTTCTTCTTCCCAGGTGATCACTACAGCTTAATTGGCGCGCCCAAGGAAGACCACCGCCGGCAACGGCGCCAGCTCAGTCATGCATTCAGTGATGCCGCACTCAAGGAGCAGGAGGAGACGCTCTACAAGTACTTCGACATGTTCTTTGCCAAGCTGAGCCAGCACGCTGATAGTGGCACCACTATCAACTTTGTTGACTGGATGAACTTTACTACTTTCGACATCATTGGCGATCTATGCTTGAGCGATTCGTTCCATTGCCTTGATAATAACGGCTACCACCCTTGGGTGCATTCCATCTTCCAGGCTATTCGTGGTGACTCTGCACAACGCTTCCTGGATGCCTATCCTATTCTCAGCTACATGAGCAAGTTCTTCAAGCTGAGCCCCGAGTACGAGGTTGCCCAGCGGAACCGAGCCCTGGGCGGCAAGCTGGCTATCGAGCGCATAGCCAGGGGCGAGACCCCCGGACGTCGCGACTTTCTCAGCTACATGACGCGCCAGACACGCAACGGAGAGGCTGGCCTCTCGCAAAACGAGATCCTTGCTACAACACCGCTGGTCATTCTTGCTGGAAGCGAGACGACGGCGACGGCGATGTCGGGACTGGTGTTTTATCTGTGCAGCAACCCAGAGGTATATCAACGACTTGCCAAGGAGGTCCGGGAGGCCTTTGCCGCCGATGAAGACATTAACCTAGTAAGCACTGGAAAGCTGGAATATTTACATGCCTGCCTCGAGGAGGTGCTTCGCGTATACCCCCTGCTGCCGAGAACCCCCACGACGCTCTCCCGGTGCTACTCTTGCAGGACGCTATGTTCCCGAGGGCGTAAGTTCAAAAACCCCACGCTTCCAAAGACGGTTTTCTCAAAAAATAAAATAATCGTGATAATACTAACACATTCACACAGACCATCATTCACACCTATCAATGGGCAACCTTCCGCAACCCCAAAAACTTCGCCGACGCCAACTCCTTCCGACCCGAGCGCTGGCTGCCTGAATCCCATGCCTTCTACGACGCCAAGTTCAAGAACGACAACCGCGCCGCTTTCAAGCCGTTCAGCTTCGGTGCCCGCGATTGCATTGGCAAGAACCTCGCCTACTCTGAGCTGCGCGTCGTTACGTCCAAGCTCCTCTGGCGCTTCGACGTTACCCTCGAGCCCGGCCAGGAGATGTGGCATGAGAAGCAGAGGACATTTACTGTGTGGGAGAAGGGACCCTTGAATATCACGCTGAAGGACCGGCGCAAGGAGTAAACTGGCGCCATGTGTGTTGGTGATGTAAGAAGCGAGATGATGAAATTGATTGGGTTGGAACTGTTTTGTCTGCCATGGTATTAGCTAGGGTATTATTATTATTATTATTATTATGTAAATATACTATCGAATCATAAATCTACACTGCTCTGAGTCTACCTCTCAATATTATGCCATATAAATTTGTGTTTGTTCTGTTATACCAATGTAGCCCAAGCTCTTACATGCCCATGTTCCTAATTAGGTGCGTAGTCTGACGCTGTCCCCGGCCATAACCAAAAAGAGATGTTCCAGATCAGGGCATAGTTGCTGCGCCATAGGCGAATTTCGTGGGCGAACTGCGTACATATGTAGGCGGTCAAGTGTCACTAGCATTGTTTGCGGGGTATTAATAGGCTCCGCTGACAAGGTCCTCTCTTTTCCGTATTTTGTTATAGTCCATTAGTATACAAGTCATCGCCCCCTTTCTACCCGCCCCTATATATTTCCCTGGAAAATCAGCTGATAATGGCACCTTATCCTTACCAGCCATTAAATCTTCCGGGAGAAACTCGAATTCTCATAATCTCTCCTGGTAAATATGAGGACGATCTCGTTTGTTCCCTATCACATATGCCACTCTCTTCCGGGACAGAATCGTATGAAGCATTGAGCTACTGCTGGAGCAAGAGCGTCACGGTCGACAAGGAGCCGGATTATTCCACTCTCGTTTCTTTTGCAATATATGGCGATGGCGTGAATGAGAGCAAAGAGGTCGAGTTTAGGGAGCTGCTCAATAGCCCATACACGGAGCCCCATTACATTCAGCAGGGTGGCGTCCTACCAGCCGGGACCATCCTGTGCGATGGCGTCGAGATGACTGTCGGCGGCGAGCTCTACAGGGCCCTCAAGCGCCTTCGTGGCGAGGACAAATCTCTCCGCATGTGGGTCGATGCGCTCTGCATTAACCAGAACGATATAGGGGAGCGGAACGAGCATGTCAAGATCATGGGCTTGGTCTATGCAGGGGCTGAGTGCGTACGAATCTGGCTGGGTGAAAGGATCGGAATCGAGTTTGAGGCAACCAGTACATTAGAAGGTGCTGTGGATATTCTCAACGACGCGTTCCAACAGCTGCAGTCTGCTGATTTTACGCCCCTCGATATGGAGTTGTTGATTAAAAGAGACAAGAGATCGGCAGACTTGGCCTGGGAATCTCTGGATGCATTTTTTCATCGTGCCTGGGTAGGTCCCTTTTTTTGGATAATGGGTTGAGGGGGAGTATTGTTATTAGTATTAATGCTAACACCTTGCCTAGTTTCAGCGGATATGGGTCATCCAAGAGGTTGTCAACGCTCGGAATGCCACTGTTCATGTCGGTGACCTTACCATGGACTGGGGCTGGCTTTCTCGCATTGTCACGGCGGCGAGGGTATACAAGATGGACAGGATCTTTACCTCCTATAGTGTAAATGCCATATCCATAATGTCGACACTGAATCAACAAAAACAGGAGAATCAGCGGATCTCACTCACATTACTCGATACCCTAGAAGAGACAAGGAGGTTCCAAAGCACTTTTGCAAGCGACAAGATCTATGGGATCATGGGGATGGTTGAGGATGCACAGGATGTGGTGGTTGACTACTCTATCGCGGGACACGAAGTGTTTAAACGCCTGGCGGTGGACCTTTTAGCAAAGGGGAAGTCACTGGATATACTGTATCACTGCGTACATCCACAGGCTCCTTCGGCACTCAAGCTCCCGTCTTGGGTTGCTGACTGGACGGCACCAGGCTTCGTGGAGCCGCTTAAAAGTCGAAGGCTAGTGGCCAAAGCCGCAGGTGATACAGAGGCTCGACTGACCATCGATGGAAACGAGGAGATTCTGAGTATTTGGGGCAAGGAGATTGACAAAATAGTCGCCGTAGATGAAGTAAAGATCATCGCGTCTTCCCAAACACCCGACAGCATAGGATCTTGGTATGCTGCAAATGCGGTGACGGACGAAAACAGCATAGAGAAGTCAGTCAATGACGCAGTCAACTCTAACCACCGAAACCTCGCGAGGAACCGTCATCACCGCACCAGCGTCAAGAAGTCGCTGGAAAATATCATCGCCATGGCCTCCCCCGAGTCACCGCTGACGCTTGCAACGACAAAAACCCTGGCGCGGACATTTATGTGCAACAGTACACCAGAAGGTCAGCGACCAGACGATTTCTGCCTATCGCTGGGCTGGGACGTTTTCTACCACTATAACCTCCTAGAACTGAGCCCAGAAGCTGCTCACAAGGCGGCGGCTGATAACTGGATAGACCGGTATTATGATATAGACAATGAGAGCTTGGAGAAATACTATGGCAACATACAGCGGGCTTTTGCAGAATTCACGCGTTCCTACGGTAGATGGCCTTACAACAGGCGGTTCTTCAAGACGGCCTCTGGCCACTTCGGCTGGGCCGTGAATGGTGTTCAGCCTGGCGACGTGGTCTCGGTGTTATTTGGAGGAAGCTATCCGTTTGTCCTTCGAGAGCAAGCGGATGGAAAGTACAAGATTATGGGAGATTGCTATCTTGACGGGTTCATGGACGGGGAGGGAATGGCTGACACGTCCCCAGAGAAAGTTTTCCACGTTGTATAAGGGGGTGGTTATTTAATACGATGGAAAGAAGAGCAATGCAACAAACAAGAGACAGAATTTTCAGAAAAAGCCAGATCTTCTGCGAGTACTTAAGGCTTCGAGATCACTCGCAAATGAATGGAGATATCTCCCCCTGATCTACGCAGAATCATCACACTCGGCATCGCAGTTGCATGTAACAGTAAATTGTATAGACAGTGGTGTACACGCAACAAACCCACAAACAAACACAATCAGCAACCACGACATCCCAACTGCCAAGTAGATAGCCAAAGCCCCTGACTAATCCAGTGCAAGTTGCTGCCTGTGTCTGACCAAGGCAACAACATGGCTTGAAAGGAAGAGATACTCATCAATACAGTCCTATAACACTAAAGAATATGTCTTTGCTACATTGCAAGACAGTCGGGACAGCAAAAAAGAACCAATGACCAGTGAGTATTCGGAAGTATAGCCAGTGATTGTAATGGTGTTCGAGATTGCCCCCGATTCAGGAAGCAACCCTAGAAGCTACGCTTTTCTCTTCGGTTTCACCTTCGCGCAAAGCCGCGAAGTGGCTTTGCCTAAAAGCTTTAGACTTGGGAGAGACTACCCATGGCATACTGGAATGACACTCTGCATGGGGAATAGCTTCTATGCTGGGCGCACCTTTCCTACCTACGTACTTCGCAGGGAGCGCAGGGAGGCATGAACAGTCTACTGGCTTGAACCTAGTCGAAGGATTCAGAGATAGTCTAGGTTGCTGGTGAACTGTGAAGGCAACGCGATTCAAGGTGAGGCAGGAGCAAAGGTTAGTGTAAATAAAGAATAAAGGTAAATTGAAAGAAATTTGTCTACAGCAGAACCAGCGACAATCTCTCTCTCTATTCTAAGAGCCATACAAATTCACTACAGAGATAAACAAATCACAAAGACTCTTGAGCAAGAAACAGACCATGCTTATAAGTATATAAGCATAGTTACCATGTCCTGGAGAAATGTTTGTCGGAGACTGTGAAAGGTTTCAGCCTGACAAAAAAAGGCACCCGATCAGGCACTCGATCAGGCACTCGATCAGGGTGCAACAAAACACGAGACCCAAGCCGGTGGTGGTCAACAAAGGCACTCAATCAGGCACTCAGTCGGGCAAAGGCGGCCGATGGTTCGATGACTGAGGCAGCCAGGCAACTGGTTGCAGCAAGAGAACGAATTTCTCGCCTAGAAGGCCGGTTCCGTGAGCTTGGTTCCGGGCGCCGTCGTGAGACTTTTTGTCTCGCCAATAAAGCAAGACAACATTTTGGGTATGTCTTCCGAATATTATCAGCTGCGAACTCCTTGCTTTGGCTCTGAATCCTTAGTCATCCATGAAAAAGACCGGGGAGCCCATAGGTGCGCGGGATCCCGCGCATTTAAAATTACACGGGTCCCGCGCAAATTATGTCAGCACAGAGGCCCTAGCCAATCAGAGCCGCGGATTTTATTCGGATTAGAATGAACTTAATGTATCGTAGGCTGGCTTTTTTTATACCTTTAGTAAATACATAATCTAGATTTTTTTTTATAACTATAGTCTAGTTATCATTTCCTAATAATACTCTCCCCTTAGAGCTAGAATATAATTCCCGTAATATATTATTTTAGGCTATTAATACCTAAGTAATAAGTCATAGTTATGCATTTACTATAAGTAAATTAACTAAAGAAAAGAACGGTAAATAGACTATTATATATAGCTGCGATCGATTTCGCCAAGCCCCTAGCCTATCTAGAAAGCGCAGTTAGAAAACATTAACCCGTTCAACCGATTACTAATTCTTAATATATACTAAAGAGTCTCTTAATAGCATAGTCTAGAGTATACACCATCGCCTAGATAAACGCTTCTTAATACACAATTACCCACTAAGCTTATACCCATTTACTTATCTAGCTTATCGTAAGCTAGGCGTTCAAAAAGGTACAGAACTTTAAAAGCTAATAACTATAGGTATTACTCTAAAAGATATTCAGACTTATATACGTTAAAAGCAAGGCAATAATCTGGTAATATAGTAAGATATTTATAACTATATTACTAATATAAGACAAGAGATATACAAAAAACAAAACATAATCTATACTCTTATTAACCAATTAGATAATAAGGGGTTTTGGAATTAAATAAAGCTTAATAAAGATAGCTAGATAATAGTTATTTTATTTGCTTATCCTAATTTATTACAGTATCTTTAGGTATACCTGGACTTATTATTACTAGACTATACCTATAAGATTAATAAATATTAAATATTACTTTTTGATATTATTAGTATTAATATTTATTAGCGATTCTTTTATATTATATTTGTATTCTTAAGCAGTGAGCAAAAGGAAGATTATATCTAGGTATTAGATTAACTTCGATCTATATATAAAGTTTATAGTACTAGGTTTCTATCTATAATACTTATAGATTAATGTCTTATATATATAAATACTATTATAGTAGTGTTTCTTTTAGTATAGTTATTATTTTATTTTTAGTATATAAATAAGACTATTGTTTAATATTGTTTTCCTATTTTTATTATATAAGAGCGTTTATTTGCTATTATATAAGAGGAAATAATAATAATTAAGGCATTAGGGTCTAAAAACTGGGATGCTTTTTATTAGTTTTGGCATTTAATTATTGGCTTATTAATAAAGGTAGTTTTTACTGAGCGCATTTAATAGTTTAAACGGTAATATCTTTTAGATTATGTTAAGAAAGTTATATATATTAAGGATACCTGGCTTTAGCTATATAAGAAAAAGCTTATTAAGGCTTAGGTAAACCAGTATATATACTTTAGTAATGTGATTATATCTTACGTTAAAGGCATTCATATACTTCTTAAGTCTTATCTAAAAAGATCTATATTAGATCTCTTTAAGGCTTAGAGAGCAATAAGGTATACATTACTTAATTAGTTATCAGAGCTACGATCTAATCAGGCTAAGTAATAAATTCGAGTACTAATTAAACTCTTAAATGAGCTATACTCTACTATACATAGCTGGGTTTTATACAAGGCACTACAAAAGGTTAAGGAATAGCGAAAGCTTCTATAGAAAACAGATCCGCCTCCCTTGCCTATTTATATTAGGCTTTTTACACGATTATTTGGTTTGCCTTGCTTTTATTAGATAAGCTCCTTATAAAAGTAAAAACAGGTTCTTTTATTATTATACTTCTACTTATATTAGTACCTCTAACGCCCTGGGTAACTATTATATTTATTAGAGCTTTAAAGGCTTAAGTCTACCTAGCTATTAAAAAGATCTAATATTCTATAATTAAGTACCCTACAAGAACTAAATACTTTTAAATACATTGAGCAACAAAGAAAGCCCCCTTAGTGTAGTAAATACTATTAAATTAGGCATATAAGATCTTCTCGAGTATACCTATTATAGCATCAAAAGCTTCTAGCCTTATCTATTCAAGAAGCAGTATAGCCAACGGCAACGATAATAATAGAGCCAATAGTATAGCCAATAGTAATAATAATAGTAAAGCCAACGGTAGTAATACTAGTATAGCTAGCAGTAGTAATAGCACTAGAGCTAATAATAGTAATAATACTAGAGCTAAAGCGGCCAGAACAGCTATGGTTTAATACACTTAAAGCTATATACTAACGGTATATCACTGTACGAGAGGCTTAGTATAAAAAACAGCCTACTAAAAGTAAGACAAACCAGTTATACTATAAGGCTATAGGACTACCGCAGCGATATCCTAAAGCAACATATAACTAATGCTTAGATTATAAGCAAATGGGTCAGCGCTATAAGATAAGTCAGCCTATAAAAGACTAGATAAAGGAAAAGATAATAGCTTATATAGATTAGTTAAATATAAAAGATTAGCGTGTAGAGGCTGCTATTGCATAAAGGCTGGCAGATAATCTAACTGAAAGTAACAGACGCGGGATAGCACGGATTTAGCAGCAGGCTAAAGAAGATAGTAAAGAGCAGGAGATGTTATACGATTTAAGTACTATAGTTATTGTATCTAGTTATTAGTTATCTTATAAGAGGAATTATAAAGCAAGATTATTAGTAATAGAGTTATTATAAGAGTAAAAGTTATTGTAATAGGAGGCCTTTTATAATCCGTAGATTAAGGGATTAAGTTCATTCTGATCCGAATAAAATCCGCGGCTCTGATTGGCTAGGGCCTCTGTGCTGACATAATTTGCGCGGGACCCGTGTAATTTTAAATGCGCGGGATCCCGCGCACCTATGGGCTCCCAAAAGACCGCACGTGATATTGACGTTAGTGCCTCAGGTTTCATGCGCAGTTCCAACAGCGCTCAATTCTCGTGAAGATTCAATCGGCATCTTCAATTACGCTCACCTAGTCGTTCAACCCAACCAACCGCCAAAATGACTGCTGCGTGGAAAGCCGCCGGTTTGACGTACGTCAATTGACCCTTGCGATCGATTTCCCACATACTCCGACGAACCCTGACTCACTTTTGCATCGTCATACGTCGCCGAGGATACTTGCAACTAACAGCGCATTCGAATAGCTACAACCGCTACCTGGCCATCGCGGCCCGCACCGTTCGCCGAAGCCTCAAGGAGGAACAGAGACTCGTCGCCGAGAAACGTGCTGTTTCCGAGCTGCGATTCGTAAAGTGGCAGGTAGGTTTTTGAGCGCATGCTGGGCTTGCGACGGATCATCATAGGTTAACGACAATGCAGAACGGCAAGGCCGGTGAGGTTAAGGACCTCAACTCCGCCAACCTCGCTGCCATGTCCGAGAGCGCCTCCTCTTAAATTCGATAATAGAGCATACGGAAGAAATGGGCCATGAGGAGTCTATAGATGTGGCTGTGAGCGAAACGAGAGGCACCATGTTGATGGAGTAACCGCCCCATATACGGCTGGTGCTACTGTAAAATAAGAAGGATTGCTTAAAATACATCCATCTGTTCTGGCAGACTCAAAGCGAAATTCGACTTCGGGATGATTCGGGACTGTGTGTGATGTGTTTACAACGCCGTAGTACTTGTAGACTGATGCAGCTTAAAAGGACTGCCCACTCCATGCTAACCTTGGCTGAAATGCAGGTACTTTGGATGCAATAAGGCTGAGGCTGTTGGCGACCAACTAAAGAACATAATTAAGGAGCTGAAGTGTTTCATAAAATGCAACAATTCTAAATATTGCGTAATTTTAGCATCCTCAAGTTGATTAAGCTCATCAAAAGCCTGAGCGACATAGTATGCGTCGTTCTTCCTTTAAGTTACTGCTATCTAATGTATTTAATCTTCATTGTAGGGGCTGTCTTGGCCCCCCAGCACCTCACTGGGGACCGACCTGGGCATGCAACCACCCCCCTTGTACGTCGCTACCACTACAACAACCTCTCATCAATATCTTGAATAGCGACTTCTGTAACAAACATCACCTACTTTGATGCGGATGAACGGCAAATAGCAAATGAGGCACTCCTAAATCCTCTTCTCCCCCATTTCATAATGGCCGACTTTGGCATCGGGGTACCTGACGGTGCGCTGTGATACTTCTTCCAGTTTGCGCTCGTTCCCTCTCAACATTTTTCTAACGCAGGTGACCCCAGAAATCGCGAGGTTGTCCCTTGGTCGGGATCTTGAACCCCCAGCGATGCCTCGGCCGGACATAAAATCTCAAGGCATGATCGCCTTTGATATAACTGAAAAATTTGCGCTTGCGGCTCAGAGTGCGTGCAGACAAGTTCCATCTCTCTCTTTCTCCCCTACGGCAGTCTGAGTAAAAACTGACATTTGTAATAGCGCTTGAACCTGGTGAGATCGTCAAAGATGGCTTCTTCACGCTGTTTGACTCGGTCGCTGCCCTTGAGGTTTGTACTGGTTGCTTGGGATCAAATAATACACGGCTCATTATGGAGTAGATCATGGATCCCAAGATGGACAGTGGCTGCGTTAAAGACGGGACCGAGGTTGAGGAACTTTACGATGTGTCGAAGCTACTGCTCCCAACTGAAGTCCTTGGAATAATAGATCAGCTTCTTTGCCACGAGGTGAGTATGAAAGCATCCGCAAAAATAAAAAGTGTTGGATTCTCATATTTCATAGATATCATGGCATCTGGGATACCCCCTCTCCCAGACCTTGTTAACCAGTGTTTACGTCGAGGCGTTGTCAATGCCAGACCCTCGAACTATTGCGGACGCAAAATTCGTCCGAAATGGCCCCAGCCCCTCGGATGATATCCCCATGCTTAGGATTCTGAGAGCATACTGTTTAGGCTTACTGAAAAGCTGTGGGTACGTGAATGAAAGGATAAAAGCAGAGCACTATTATGAGGTGAGAATTGCCCCTTCAAACGACAGTGCTCTGCTCATACTGACCCGAAGAGTAGGAGGAGGACTTTGTCACAAATACCTATCACCGCACCCTTCTTACTGGCTTGCCAACGAATGCCATCCGGGAGGTCTTGGCCGAAGCGATAGAACTTTTACGGTCGCTCAAGGACGTGCTAAGGGAGGATCTTCTCGATGCTCTAGTTATAAGACTGGAACTCCGGCAGCTCTTTCTGGATGCCGTTGAATGCCCACAGCATGTAAAGGAGCCACATTTGGCCCGTGAACCCTGGAGAAAGGCCCTTGAGATTTTGCCCGACATCAACAAGACACACTCACTTGGGCAGCCAGTTGAAGACGCCTTCAGCGCAAAGCTCCAGCGGAAACTAGCGAGTACCATGCCTCCTCGCCCCATCATTGAACTCAAATTTGATGATGCATTTGGTCATTTGAAGAATCTTTTCCAAGACGGCTTGGATGTGATTGGTGTGCTTGACTATACAAACTCACAATGTCTTATGGTACGTAGTCTTGACGATCAACTTTTAGATACCCTTGCTAACAATAAGAAAGACTTTTGTGTCCCAGTTCCAAGCCAAGAAGCCGCAGCCTCTCATCTACATACGCACACTCCTACAAACTTTCTTGTTTGATGCCATGGAAGTCTTGGGATCAATGAGCATTCGACAACTTCTCGATGACGACTTCTCCACCATCACTCTCCCGGCTAGCCCGTATCTTGATCGCGACAACGACGAGGTGGAGGCGGTACAGGATGTTAGGTATGTGATGGCGCAGCAAACGGAGCTGTTTAGGACGAGAGCTGCCCAGCCTTTCTTGGATATTTTGCGGACGACGTGTCAGAATAGGTGTCGGGTTCGTAGAACGCTGTGCCACCTCATTAGGGACTGGGAAAGCCTGCAAGTCGACGCCGAAGAAATTGATCAGATCCTTCAAGTTAAGACGAAGGAACAGCACATCATGTATCGACCCTCGATGAGCAGCACACCGATCGAATCCTTCTCCCTACCCCTCTCCTCCTGGACTTATTTGTACAAGCTGCGTCTGATGGAGTTGATTGTGCAGCTAGGATTTGAGCTGGAAGTGTATCAGCCGGACGAACTGGCTGGCATGTACTGGTACCTCAATTACCTCTCCAAGTCCAGGCTCCACCACACAGAAAGGATCAAGTGCTTCGTCGTTCGCAGAGTCGAGGATCTACACGTGCAGCCGCGAAAGTCAAACCTTGCCGTCGATAAGCAGTTACAGCGATCGCTAAACTATACCCGCCTGTCGCTGCTCGACGCCGCGGTTACGTGGGAGCTCTCAGACTCCTTGTCCTGCCTTTATGCTGTCCTTTTACGCCTCAAGTTGATCAAGACACCGCCTCGGCCTTATAGCACTGACGAGCTGCGATACGAGGTCCGCATGAAGCCCTTTGCCCCGATTGGCCTCCCGGTTCTCCCGACGTTTGAGGAGTTCACGGCCGGGACCCTGCAACCCGACACGGAACTGGAAGAGCTCCTCGAATATGCCGAGCGAGCCGTGGCCGGCGCCAGGAAGGGCTTCGAGGCTCTGAGCAAGATGACCGCGGAGGAGTCCTTCTCCGTAGGTTCTCACGAGAGGTGGACCGTTTCCGTCAAGAATGGCCTCAAGTCATGCATTGCTACGGGGATTGCCATTTCAACGGTGCAGAAGGCACTTGCAAAGTCGGAGGACCTGGATGACTTGAAGATCAAGGTCGAGGTCCCGCTGCCAGACAAGGCATACCATGAATGGTGGATTGTTCCCAAAATAGTCCCATGCATATGAGTGGATATTGTTCTTCTCAACTAAATAGCCGAGGTCTTATAAAAGCATGTTTGGACTGTGTATGTGTGTGTGTGTGTGCTCGCGCGCGTGTGTGTTCTCTTCTATTCTTTATGATACTGCGTATGTATTCCATACGTTTCTTCTTCTGTGGTATCCAATCGTGACGTACATGTAGAAATCTCTTCCGCAAAGATATTCGCCGTTCTTACCGAAGCTTTTAACAAAACAAAAAAATCCAGTACCGGAGGGATATCATACACTTGCCCCACCCATGACCGTGGTACTCCATACTCTCCGCCCCCTGTCTATCACATGTTTAAAAGTCCAACTCGCTGTCGCAAAGCCAGATTGCCGTAGGAAGGTGTGTCGACAATTTTTGCCTCGACTCTATGGTTAGCGCTTCTATGGCGATTTAGATGCGCTTTCGGTGCCTGAGCTTAATAGTCTGCTCGTAGAGAAGGTCCTTGAAAGCAAAGAGGAAGGCTGCTGTCAGAACACTCTGGGTGACCTTGGGTGCGATACCTAAATTCATGTCAGTTTCTTGATTCTCACTCAAGCCGTCGAGTTGTAAATATACCCTTGTAAAGACCAGCATAGCCCTCTTCCCTAACAACACGCTTCAGGGTCTCGGTCATGCCCTCCTTCTTATCGCTGTGCGCCGCGACGTGCATCTGGCTCTTAACGGTGATGTAAGGATAGGTGATGGATGTGGCGAACAGCTTGCCCAAAGCGCCGAGGAAGAAGGCGATCGTAGGGGTGACCTTTCTCCTCTTCTCAACGTAGTTCTTCATCTGCTCGAAGAGGGTATATTGAAGAATGGGGTTGATGACCAGGACCAGCGCCGGGATGACACCGGAGAACAGGGCCTTGGGTCCCTCGTTTTGCAGAAGGGCCATGAGAGTCCCCAGTGTAGAGGGAGCCCTCTTGGGCTTCCCTTCCGCGCCGGCTTCGACATCGGTCTGCTGCTGTCGCGTGGTGACGCGCGTGTTGATGACCCAGATCGGGTTGGTGATGATGACCGTCGCGGAACCAGCAATAGCGCCGGCGATCATGGACTCAATCGTGGTGAGCTTTCTGTTGGCGCGACCAGCCTTGGCGGCGGCCTTCTCGAAGAAACCTCGGGTCCATTCGTACCAGTAATAGTAGACGAAATTGGTGACGCTGATGCCGAAGAGGGCGGAGTGGATGCCGGCGTACAGGCCGGGGATGCCTTCGCGGGCAATGATCTTTTGGACGGCGTCGATGAACTTGCTTTCGGCCTTTTTGGACTCGACTTGGGCTCTGGTGGAGAGGGTAATGAGAGGGTAGCTAAAAGCAAAATGTTTGTGTAAGTTAAGAGATGCAACAACATTCTTGCGCGGCAGAGGGAAGAAGGGCATACGTCAGAACCATGGACAAGATGCCTCCTCCAGCACCGGCCAAGGCATGGGCAACATTATCATTCTGGGGAAGGGGAGTCTTGGCAGCCATGTTTGCTTTGTACGGTTTTAATTGACGTTTGACAGGACGCGGGGGAGGAGAAGATCGAAGATTGCATTCGAGAATCTCATGGGGGCTGCAGGAGCTTTCTAATAAGATGGATGGATGCACTGAATCAATCCCCGTCTCAGATGCCACCCCTGGCCTGGCGCTGTTGGTTTAAAAGCCGAGGTCCCAGTCCGTGGTTGAAGCCGAAAGGGCATGCCTGTCCCACTTTAGCGCATGGAGAGCGTCGCCGAAATGAAGTCATGGGCATCCCGTCCTTACCCGCGTTGGGCGCTCCTTGGGGTGCGACAGCGTGTACGTTGTAGGCAAGGTTACTTGTAGTCCTAATTAGTGCCTGGCTCGCATGTGACTTCGTGGGGGATCCTCCTTCGCTGGGTTCATTGCCGAGATAATTCATGGGGGAGACAGAGTAAAATCACGCTTTGCCTATCTGGGAACAATAGCAGATTAGGTAATCTTGAACGTGTACTTGCGTGTGTCTCGATGCGAAGGAACCAATGGAGCGGAACAACAAAGTTGCGGAATAAATAAACTAGTTTCCCCTGGGAGGCTAGTCCTATTATGGGAACAGGAGAGGTAAACAAATGCATTTTCCTCTCCAAGTGGCAACAATCTTCTACAATCCAACCGTTAAACCCCCAAAACCATCACGCTTGCGGCTGGCCCTGCAGTAAACCAAAACCGTGTAGACGTTTAGCTACCTTACCAAACATTCGAGTGCGCGCGTTCTTCGTACAAATCGCGACCACAACCAAGAAAAATAATCCCACCAACAACGCTTTTTGCCATTTTCGCTTTCGCATTCCATATGAACTACCATCTTATAACCTGCAAATGCCCCGGCGCAGGAAGTCCGGTTTCCTACCCCAATCATTCAATCTCCGCTGGCATAGCATCGCGGACCCGACCACGCCTAGCGTGGATCTTATGAGCTCGCCTGATCCACTCAATGATCCAACATTAGTGATAGAATCTGCAACACGTCGCGTCACGCGTAGCCAGAGATCGCAACGATTTGCGTCGTTTGAAACGTCGCCGAGGAGGCGCATATACGAGCTGGAAGCAGGGGACGACACATCACCGGAGGAATCGACATTCATAGAAGACACGACAATCATGGATTCGGGTGGAACGAGGAGGAAGTTGTTCCGATCACCTGGCCAATCACCAACAATGCGGCGCATAGAGCAGGCAACGACTACAACAATCCCGTTGAGGGGTTCGATCGAGGAGGCGGAGGAGGCAGAGAGCCTGTTGACGCCGAGGCGGAGAGGTCGACCGCGAAAGCCCAATGGCACTCCTATGCCTAAATCCGGCGTGAAGAGAAGGGCAGGTACCCCGATACAAGCCTCGCCTCGCCGACGACGAAACGCGGGACCGAGCGAAGGAGACGCGGTGGACGCGCCGTTCGAAGGCACAATAGAGCTGGACATTGTACCGAAGTCTGCCAGACGAGGGCGCCCGCCAAAGAATCGACCCACAGAATCCCCAGGTGAACTTGGCGCGTCGGCTCAGAAAACAGGGACGGCAAGAACAAGGCGATTGGCTATGCTAAGAGATGAGTTGGTGGAAGAAGCTGCGGCAAACAGGGGCTCAATGCAGGAGGCGCCATTCATGAGCGAGAACGACGTGGATTTGATACACGCCCCTTCAGAAAGATCATTTGGGCGAGCAGCAGCAGATGCAGGATCGCCTGCACCCTCCAATGCAGAGTCCGACATTTGGATGGCTGCAACGGACGACCAACCTACTCCCAGAGCTGCGAACCAAGCACCAAAATCCGTCTTGACAGGTTCGCCGTCCAGACCAGCTTACGAGCCAACGCCTCCAGAATCTGACGATCACGCAGTGCAAGGAGACGATTATGGCTATCTCGCGCCAGCTGGTAGTGACAAGTCTGATGTGAGCGAACCTCTTAGTGAGCGCGATCCCCTCAACAACGATACTATCGCGCAAGGCGAAGATTTTAGCATGATTTTCATGGACTCTATCCCATCGCTAGCAGCGAGCTTCCACGGTAGTAGGAGCTTCCATGGAAATAGCTCAATGATGCGACCGGCAGAGGAGGATGAGGAACTTGGCGACGAAACAAACCTAATCATCAATAACACGTTGGAGACTATTCGGCAGGAAGTTGCTCAAAGTGACGCTTCGGATATCACGGAATCTGCAGATGCTGGTGATGTTACAATAATGCAGGAGACATCATTCACGGAGGTGCTGTCCCCCTCCGCGCAGCGAGAAGCTGGGATGGTGCCCCGTCTAAGTCCAAGTACGTGGTGGTCAAGGAAACCTAAAAAAATGGGATCTTCCCCATTGCGACGCCAGGTTTTGCGGTCTAGCATGAAGAAGGCATCCCTTTCGGCTGTGGAGATTGTGGCAATGCGACATGACCATGACACGCCCACGCGAAATCCTAGACAAGCAGTTGTCGCAAATCTTCATAACGAAGATTCGAATATGTATGAGGACTCGTTTTCTGAGATTCCACAAAATGTTCTTGCAGCTGCGACTCCAGCACCATCAAAGAAAGTACCCCAGCTTAATGATCAAGACGCCCAAATGGAGGACGCGCATGCGGAGGTAGAATCGCAGCAAGAACTAGAACCAGAAGTAGAGCCAGAACCAGAACCAGAACCAGAGCAGAATCATGAGATAGAGGAGGAGCAGGAGGCGGATGCAGAGGAAGAAGAAGAAGAAGAAGAAGAAGGAGATCATGGAGCACAGGACGATGACGAACAGGCTACAGAGGACGAGATGCAGCATGATACCGAAGAGGAGCAACAATCAGAACAAACGGAAGCCATGAAAGAGAGGTCTTCTTCACCATTTATCGATGAGGTTCAATACCCAACCCTCAGACGGTTATCAACGCCTGAAATTGTTTATCCTCAACCATCAACAGAAGCAGCTCAAGATCTGGCGCCGGCCACTGCTGAGCCAGCCATCTCAAGGTCAAAGTCGCCGCATGAACAAGAAGAGGATCAGCATGATGTGGACGAAAATGTGGATGAAAATATGCATGAGACTTCTGAATCTCCAGAGCAACCACATGTGGATGATGAGGTGTCAGAGCAGCCTATCAAAGTTACCCCGCTCAATCAAATGTCATCGCCCATTCAAGATCCTCAGTCGGTGGTGCAGAAGGCAGTGCACGAGATGACTTCGCGACCCAGACTTTCCTCAATTGTACAAGCTGGGCGGGTTCTGCAGAGTGTCACCTCGGATCCTCCTTCACCCGGAGATCGCAACAAGCAACTGGGCAGCCCATTCAGGAGTTCCGGGAGCAAGGAGTCTTTGCAGGCAGCCAAGGATATCTATAGCAATCGTCTGATGAGCAAAAGCCCGCCTCGACCATTGAACCTCGGACAATCTCAAGCAGCTCCTAGGAATCAGACTCAATCTAGCAGTCGCCTCACTGATTTTGGCGCAAACGAATTTCACGGAATTACTTCCAAGCCAACTTTAGATGATCGCATCGCAGAGCTGGGGGATGACAATCGGCAGCCATCACAAGAATCGGCAGGAAGCTCGATGCGCATTACCCCACCTGATGATGAGACTATGAGTTGGGTTGAAAATGAGGGCCCTCTCAGCCCCAGTTTGAGAGGGGATAACACTTTACGTGAGGCTACTCGGTTATCAGCTGCTGCTAGATCTATCAAACCGACGGTCACCCGGGAGCCAGTTGTTAGAGAACCCGTCATCCGAGAACCTGTCGTCCGAGAACCTGTAGTTCGAAAGCCAGTGACTCGCGAACCAATTGTTAGAGAACCTCCTGTCAAGGAGCCAGTCATCAGGCAACCCATTGCAGTCGGCCAAATTGATGGTGTTGGTGAAGAAACCGAGGAAGAGTCTCAAGCAGATGATGAAACAGATATCTGGGAGTTTGAGGCGCGGCGAAGTCCCCAGGAGCAGTCAATTATTAGCAGGGCTCCTGCACCTGAACCCAGACCTAGTGCGATCCCGAAGCCCTGGACTAGTAAGAATGGCCAGAGAGCGAGTGCTTTGGATGTTGAAAGGACGGACGAGCAATCAACGACAGATGACAGGACTACCAAGTCTACCACAAGGACTGGTGTGGCGGATGAAGTAGAGGACTACTCGATGATCTCCCACAAGCAGCCCCAAAATGAGGCAGACTCTGCCAAGGGAAGTCGCTTTGACTTGTCAAACTTCTTTTCTTCGCCTGCCGCTATTCCTGGCATGCTAGCTCAAAAGCTTTTTCCAACGTCCAAGCCTAAAGCCCCCGAGCTAAAGCCCAAGAGACTCGAGCCTAGGCAGCAGGCAGCTTCAGGCATACCAACCAGCTCAATGTTCCCTCAGGTCCCTCCAAAGACCTTTGCTTCGCGCCACAGTCACCGTACGGATCTTTTCTCCCCCGTTCAGTCAAAAGGGGCAGAAACAAAGAAGCAGCAGGTGGTTGAACGGTCTACTCCTGAGCAGGATGAGCCGTCGATTATTGCTCAGAAGCAGAACTTCACACCACAGCCGAAACAAACTAATCAGGCGTTTTTCTTCCCTTCTTCTGCACGCACTGCCGCTACAGTCACTCCTCCCAGAATGCAGCTGTCCCACGAAGATATTCACCGGTGGCAGCAGGAGACATCCAATGCAAGCGAAGCTTCGCCAGATGTTCCCCGCCATGTGCTAAGACCGCTACCTGCAAAAAACGCTTCGCCCATCAAATCAAGTTTGCGATCTCCACTAAAACCTCGTACTCCAGGCCGTGTGGTTGAATTTACAAGCAGCGTCCTCTCGCCCCTGGACCAGGCCGTAGCTCGTGAGCAGCGGCGCCAAGCAAACTCTACTATTTCTCACGAACCACTCGCCCCTGTTGATCCCCCAGCACCGGCAGTTTCGCAGATAGATACCAGCTCACAGGTTAATACCAGAAGCCAGGAGACGGAAGATACCACCATACCCGAAGCTCCAAAGCCTTCGGATACTGAGCCCCCACAGCCAGAACGACTCTCTCAAACAACTTGGACGCGCAAACATTGGCTGCTGCTGGATTCGCTCATGCAGTTCCGGAAGAAGAAGTCGTTCACACAGCGGCACGAGAAAACCGCCGAGAAGCTCCTCGGCAAAACGGTCAAGAGCCAAGGCAAGGCATTAACACTAGAACGCTGGCATCTCGACTGCGTAGATGCCTTTAAAGCCGAAGTTGGCGGCTGGGACGAAGCCGTCCTAGCCAAACGACTATTCGCTCTCATTCTAGGAGAAGAGAGACGACAGCGTCGCATGGCCAAAAAGGCCCAGCGAGTTGTATTTCATTAAGTAACTCTCTATTTTTTTATCCATCTTTTAATCCTTTGGGTTACGAGGACGGGGGAAGGGGGAAAGCATGGGACAAGACAAGATATTTTTGTGGTTTCAGGAAACTCTCAAGCATGAACGGCGTTGGGTGGTTGTTTGTGTTTGTTTACTCATCATCGAAAAGAAGATACCACGGACAGCGTTTGAATTCATTCTGGTTTTTTTCCTTGGTTTTTTTTTCAGGATGTTAGAACTGGTATATTGTGTATAGCGTACGTTTGTATATGCTCTTTTTTAGTATTACGAGAAGAGACGACCAGGTCATGTCGTAACGAAGATATTTATATATATATACCCTAGCTTTACGAAGGGCAAAAAAAAACATTCATATTCTTCAAAATTTTCTTTTTTGGATAAATGCACACACTGCACTGTCAACTATGCTCAACTTGGACGAGTCCATTCTTGAACGCCTAATCTACCGTGAACACATTACAATACAAGAGCCCGTCTCTAAGCCGTTTATCTTTGCTAACCCCCTTTGAATGGCTAATCTACTCCAGCAAAGAGGCCTGGTTTGTGTACAATACATCCACCACGTTGCTCAGCTTCTCAATTGTTGACAGGGCGGCATCGTAGGACTCGTCCCGCTGTGTCTCGTCGTAAATGATGAGGCATCCCGCGCCCTGATCCAAAACACCAATGATGACCTTGTCGAGGATCATCTGGGAGAGTTTTCGCTCGACCTGCTGCGTATCGAGGCCGACCATCTTGGCAATGTGATCAATTTCGACGCGCGAGAATGGCTCAATGACCTTGATGAGGTTCTGCTCCAACATGGCGTCGTAGAGTCGTCGGAGGTGGTTGCGGATAAAGGCGTCGCTTCCGAGCTCATATCGGTAGGCGGACAGGGCACGCTCGTACTCTTCCAGCGATCGGTTCGAGTGGGCGCGGGCAATGGCCTTCATGGCTTCGAGGTTCTTGCCGGCGTACTTGACGGCCTGCTTGGATGCCATGAGCTGGTTGACATCATCTACCAAGTTAAGCATAATCTTGCAAAGCAGCATATACTGCAGCGCTGCCTGGGCCTTGGGACCCTCCTCCTGGCTGTGGTAACCATCCAATGCCTCAATGAAGTAAGAAAAGGCAGTGTTGAAGTCCTTGTCCTCTGCGTGAAGCATACCACTCTGCATATCGAGGTTGGCCTGTAGCAACGGCGGGGTGTAGACACTGGCAGCGCTTGTTCGTGCGCTCGTCAACGCAGCGCGGGCTTTGGCAATGTTTCCGAGGGCGTGGTAGACTCTAGATTCGAGGAGCTGAACCTCGACCAGGCGGAGCTTGTCATCCAAGCGCTTGAGCTCGCGCAGCAGGCCGTTGATGAGGGTGAGAGATTCGTAGTAGGTTTGCTTGGTCATGTAGAGAGTGACGAGTCGGACCTCGAGATCCTGGCGCTGGAAGGCGCGGCGTTCGGAGGTGGCCCATTCGATGCAGTCTTTTGTGACGGCAACTTCGACCTCGATGCTGTTGGGGATTTCTCTGACCAGGTCCAAGAGTTGGCGGACTACGTAAAGATATTTATTAGTCTCTCAAGGCTGGAATAGGTGTCGGCGCAATGGTGTCAAGAAGGCATACCCAGCTTTGATGACTTGGACTTTGCGAAGGAGGAGAATACTGAGCGGCTCTCGCGCACCAGGTTTACGAGCTCCTGTGTCTTTCTGTTGAAGAGTAAGTGTCAGTCTTTATGACAGATGGTGGTGGCCCAATGTGTCTGTCGACTATAAGACGAACCTCTCATCCCGGTAGAGTCCTCCCAAGCTTAGCAGCGCAGACTCATACTCGCGAGTAGCGGCATCTGAGGTAGCTGCAGGAGCTTGAGATATAATATCCTTGTAGATTGCTTCAGCCTTTCTGGGATCGCTCTTGGCAAGCTCCTGGGCTTCCTGAACCCGGCTAGAATCGCCGGCTGCCATTCTGAAAGATGTGCTTGGTTGGTGAAGAGTATGAGGTGGCTGTATTCTGCAAACGTGAGCGGTTATGGCTTGCCGTCGTAGTCGAGAGGTGATTGAATCGTTGTGGTGCTCTTGTTGGCGTTGCTTGTTACTGCGTTCGATGATGGAACAATGTCGAGCTCCAGCCAATGTTCCCTCTCCAGGTTGCCATAGCGCGACGTAGACCAGCAGAGCAGCCTGCCACCAACGTTCTGCCCACTAAAGCCCAAGGCTAGCCAGTACGTACCTTTCAACCCACCAAGGCTCACCAGATTCGGATCCGGGTGATTATTTATCCAGGTGCTTTGCCGGAACCCCACCACCGGAGCCCGCCGGAGCGTCATACTGGTCATGGCAATTTTCAGAAAAAAAGTTGCTCCCACTATAAACTTCTCGATACTTCTACAAACGGCTTGCATATAACGTCTTATACCAACTCAATTGAGAAACTCCACTCATATCCTTTTAGTACCGTTGATTACTTCTTCACAATGTTCCGCCAGGCCCTCTCTACCTCCTCCAGAGCCCTGCGCTCCACGCCCAGATTAGCTGCCAACAGCGCTCTTCTACGACCCCAATTCCAGAATGCGGCACCTTCTTTAAGAGCTTTCCAACCTGTCGTATCGCGATGGTACAGCGACGCCAAGGAGACCAAGGAGGAATCGGCCGCCACAGAAAAGACGGAGAAGAAGGACGAGACCAAGACCGACTCAGATGCCATTGCCGAGTTGAAGAAGAACCTCGAAGCAAAGGAGACAGAAGCTCGTGAATGGAAGGTGCGCACTTAAACCCTCTTATACAAAATTTCTTGCATGTCTTGGTCAAGCCCCAACGTTCTAACTCTCCACCCCCCGCCTACAGGACAAATGCCTTCGAACAGTGGCCGACTTCCGCAACCTGCAAGACCGCACAGCTCGTGAGGTCAAGACTGCCCGCGATTTTGCGATCCAGAAGTTTGCCAAGGACCTGGTTGACAGCGTCGACAACCTCGACCGTGCCCTATCCACCGTCCCCGCTGAGAAGCTCAACGTCGAGGAGAAGACTGAGCACCTTCAGGACCTCGCCAACCTTTACGAGGGCCTCAAGATGACCGAGGATATCCTCATGCAAACCCTTGCAAAGCACGGCCTCGAGCGATTGAGTCCCGAGGGCGACAAGTTCAACCCCAACGAGCATGAAGCCACGTTCATGGCCCCCCAACCTGGCAAGGAGGACAACACTGTCTTCTTCGTTCAGCAAAAGGGATTCAAGCTTAACGGCCGAGTCCTGCGTGCTGCCAAGGTCGGCGTCGTCAAGAATGCTTAAACCACGTTGGACCAAAAGAAAAAGCGAGAAAGAAAGAAAGAAAAACAAAACCACAAAAAAGAAAAGACACGATACGACTTGTACTATTATGGGACTCTGATGGTTCGGCGTTTGAATGATGTATAATGCTCCTCTCATGAACGGCTTTAAAAGTAAAATGGGTGCATGGCGGTTTGATACAAAAAATACTTGGTATGCTTGGACAGAGACTAAAAAGGTAAAAGAAAGACTTTGTATGAGCGGGATATACATGTATATACGACTATGCGTTTCATCCAAAGAGTATGGATGAGCTGCAGCTTAATCGACTGCCTTGTGCAATTCCATGCACAATATTACATCTCTCTTTCCCATAATCCTTGATGGTGATGATGAGTCAGGGTCATATCTGCTAGTCACGGCGTTTTAAGGATACCCCTTACTACCGGGATGCCAATAGAATCCTCTATAGGAGAGCCATACACATCCCCGACACGGCTTGTATACTAGTACCCTAGGTCCAGCGTGTTAATAAGGAGAGCAAAGGAGCCTTGGTAGCATTTGTAGCTGACATAATAGACAATGTCATAGATTATGAGCAGAAAAGGGGCAAACATAAGCCTGTTTACTTGTACACTTTTTAGCATTATGGTGCGAAGGAAGGTTTGAGAAGCATGCCAAGGTCTACAGTCATCCGGTAGTTCATGGTATTAACAATATTTTATGGCCAACTGACGTATCTGGGAGACGGGATCGCTTTCATCATCATCACTGCACCTTATCCGATGATCTGATAACAAACGTACCAAAAACACAGACACCAAATGCCACGTTCACCGTTCAATCACAGAATTTAAAGCATAGATAGATAGGTATTGGTAAGTATCGTAATGTAGTTGGTATTTCTGGGTAAGAGCTGTGCCCAAAGAGTATAAGACATGGAATTAATCCGCTACTGCGTCGTTTAATCCCTATCACACCTCTCTAACCGATTATCCGTGTTCATAACAATCCTAAAGAGACCCCTAAGAAATTGGAAGAGATCTAGACGGCAACCGCTGCTCCTAACGCTGTTTTATAGAGCTATTCGATGCAGCGCTGGCTATCTCGTCGAGAGCCCACTTGTGTGGGAAGCCGTAGTGTGAGGGAGCAATAAAACATCTGGCTGGCGACTTTTTCAGCTTCCAATACTCCGCAGGGAGTGGCTTTCCGCGCACGAATACGAGTCCTGAGTCAGGGTGAGATCCACCATTATTCAATGCAAACTGTTTGACAGTTCTAAGCCATCAGCATCTAGTTCTGTTGGCGCAAGTGGTGTTGTCGCACTGGAATACATGACGGGTTTCCTCGTCAAAGAGGCTGTTCCAACTATCATCGTCGAGGAAGTTAAGCCAGGGAGGTCCCGTTGGGGTCTTGCTTGCCCAATCGTACGTAAACTTCAGAAAGATTCGGTTTCCTTTTCTTCTCCATTCATAAATTGTGTCGCATTCCGGGCAGTGAAAGCCGTGCTTTTTGCAGCTAATGGGGGTCGATCTAAATACACACCACTTGATTTGTTTGGGTGACGCTGCCGATCTAAAGAAGCAGCCGCAGTCATTTGACTCAAGAGCGGCCGTAAGGCCCATATCGCTAAGTGATACATGTCTGCAAAGCTTGTGGCT
The DNA here is from genome assembly GCA_036429605.1 of Cladobotryum mycophilum. NCBI lineage: Eukaryota > Fungi > Ascomycota > Sordariomycetes > Hypocreales > Hypocreaceae > Cladobotryum > Cladobotryum mycophilum. Next base: position 2,069,062 of record JAVFKD010000002.1, on the reverse strand, counting down.
TAGAAGCACGCTTTCAGGCAACTCCCTTAGCTCCTCTCGCATGGCATCGAGAGTGGGTAGCTGCCTTGGCTTCAAATCTAACAGCGGAAGCTCCCAGGTGATCTTTATGAAGTTGAAAATGGGGAAAATGGGGGAAATGGCTCCAGGAATAATGGAGCAATGTGGAAATACAGCTCCGAATGAGGCTATCTTTGCCAGATTATGAGGCCGGTGAGATTTATGTTCGCAGGTGATATTCTTTATTTGCCCCGAGAGACGAGTGGCCTCCATATCTCCCCAGTTGGACGTCTTATGATCGCATATCTTGATATGCCCAAGCCCCCCAACACACATCCGATGAAACAGCGACTCCCTTCTCTGAGCGGAAGGGAAGAGATAAGCGGGGTGAGTCTCGTTGCAGCCATTGCAAAAAAGGGGCGTGCTAAGCCTGATGCTATATAAACTCGGCATTAGCCAAATATAACGCTTAAGTGGCAGACGTTCCAGTCTGTTCAAATCTATCTAATCTAGCCGGGTTATTCCAACTCTTTAATACCTTAAAGTCAGGCATTAAAATCCTACTCATAAATCACAGAGCTCACTTACATGCACATGGTTGTAGCTCAACACACAGACCTCTACAACCCCTGCAGCTTATAACATCCACCAAGACACATTAAACCCAATTAAACACAGATTACATGAGCATGCAAAATCCCACCGAGAGAGAAGTTCCCAAAATGGAAATAAAGAAGTCAGCAAAAAATGTTCTGGGACTACCTCGTAAGGTCGGGTGCGTTTGGTGGTGAGAAGCCACTGCCCGGAATGGCTAATGAAAGTCGCTATGCTGCATTCGCTATAAAGCTACAACTCTGCCGCTCCTGCTTACCTAGTATAGAACTTTATTTATCTCTGCAACGTCTCGGACAAACTTCTTCATGTTTCTCTTCACATCTACAGTCGCTTCAATTGAATCGGTTTTGTCATAAACATCGTCTTTACTATGTCTGCAACTCCTTCTGGGAGACGGCGTCGACCTCAGGAACTCCAGCTTCCTGATGGCAAGAAGATCATCGTATCTCTTCCGGAAGACCTTGAAGACCTGCAGCGCAAGTACGCAAACAATGATGAAATCCAGGTCGAGATTGTAGTCCATGGCTCTACTGAGCACGGCGAATATCTCCGCCAGTCGCGAGATCACCATGAGGACCGTCGGAAACGCTTGCGAGAACAGCATGGGCCCGCCTTTGAGGAATGGGAGAGGATCCACAACCAGTTGAACAAGGTCAATTCAGAGCTTGAGCGCCTAGAGAACCAATCTACGGGGCTGCATGGCAATTTTAGCAAGTTTGGCTATGATGCTGCGTTGCGGACCTACAGCGATGAGGATCATATCATGGCTTCGTCCCACGCGTCCATATCTGAGAAGTCTATCGACACTGCAAACTATGGCGCCGAGCGTCGTGGAGAGACTACCAAGTTGTTCAAGCGACCGGTAGTCAAGCAATGGTTTCATCAGGGCTTACTCTGGCGAGCATCAGAACAGACCGAGATTATGGCCATTGAGCTATTCCTCGATCTTCTCTACGGTAAGCCCCCCAATCCTTGTACCTGTTCGCGAACGGAACAATGACCATTGACGGGAATTCAGTCGGCATTATTCACTCCAATGGTGAGCATATGGCGGAAGACCCTACTGGTCATGAATTGCTCCGCTTTGTCATTACCTTTATTATGACTTGGAAGATCTGGACAGATATTACCACAACCTTGAGCTGGTTCGAGACTGATGATGTTGTCACGCGAATGGAGATTTTATTTGCTATTGCATGTCTTCTTGGGTAAGTAAAAGCTAGTAGTATTGGTACCCCTATGAGATTCGTACTTACACGCACAGCTTCACAACAAACATGACCAACAGCTTCTACGCACCTCCGGAGCACGATACATACCTACAACTCGTCTCATTTTATCTCGCAACACGAATCTGTACAGCAATATTTTACGGAGTAACTGCCTACCTATTGCCCATGATCAAGGGCGTCATGATTGCCCAGATCTTTACCATCATCACCCCAACAGCTCTTTGGATCGCCAGCGTTCATGTCGATATGCCAGGTCGTCTTGGGCTAATTTTCCCCGCCCTCTTCTTGGATATGTATGGGCATGTTTTCTTCTTCGCCTTTGTCAGGTTTGGGCAGAAGCAAGTCGAGGGAAATACGGTAGCCAAACGCTTGAACCGAGTCTTTGAGTTCTACCCGGCAACCAACATTGAACACAGGGTGGAGAGAATGAATGCCTTTGTGTCGCTTGTTCTCGGTTACTCAGTTGTGGCTATTCTGTTCCAGAGCAATGGAGGGTACAACGTCAACGCCTACTTGGGAAAGGCAGTGCTTGGGATGATGCAGGCCTTTACCTTTAATTGGATTTACTTTGACATTGACGGCAGCAGTATAAACCTACATGCTATTCGACGTTCAGCATTTTCAGGTAGGAAAATTCCCTATCCCTATTATTCATTTGTGCTGAAATCGGAATGCAGCTGGCTTGTGGGGCTTTGCCCACCTACCATTTATTATGAGCTACATCGTCGCCACTACAGGATTGTCAAGACTTGTTCTAGCATCTGATGTGCCTAATACCAATCCTGAACAACTTACAGAGGGATATCGGCTAGCCGCTGAAGAAGGATTCGGGAACGGCGTGCGCTTCTTCTACTGCCAGGGCCTGGCCATTGCCCTCCTCTCCATGGCAGCCATTTCCTTTTCTCACGAGCACAGGAAGCCCCCTACCCTCCGATTAAACAAACACATCAGATTGGCAAATCGCGTGGCCGTCTGTATCATCATGTTCTTCCTGCCGATGGCGCATTCTCTGCGATCTCTCGATCTCATCTCCATCACTCTGGGTCTTACGGTGTGGGTACTGACTATCGAACTCTGGGGCAAATCCTGCACGGACGATCCATTTTTCGGGGAGGAGTGCTGCGTCAAGTATACGGCCAAATGCAGCAAGAAGGATCTTGAGACCTTGACAGAAGATACAGAGCGGCCAAGTGCAGAGATCTTGAAACTAAACAGGGCAGAAAAGACGGCCATCTAAGTTTGTTTGAGCATCAGGTTCAACATTGAGTCTATCAAAATATACCATCTACACAAATCTAACTGTAATATTAATAGCAAATAACAGAAGAAATCGTTACATCATCCGGGTATCTACCGCTTCAATCTCCCTCATCTTCATATCATGCCTTTTGCCTACCCCTTTACGGGCCACCACCGGAAGCGGCACCCATAATAACAATTGCTTGGTGCATCCTCCTCCTGTCAATCTCCTTCTTCAACATGGCCAAGCAGCTCGCCACAGCCAATACTTCCATCTGCTCTGCTTCGCCCTTTGTACCAAGCCACTCCCTCAAATCCATCACCAACCTGCCTCCATTGCCCGCAGTAGAGGACTTTGAACCCTCTGTGCGGAACTCGGCGTTGCGCACCAGTTGTGCGACTGGTTTCCTTTGCTCCTCCTGCTTTCCTCCCTCTAGGGTTACCGATGTGATTCGGTCTAGGATAAGAAGGCTATCTGCCACAGCCTCCCGCCGCTCTTGCTTGCTTGCATACCGCCACTGGAAAGTCCCCAAATGCGTGCGTATAACCTGAGCGCGCGTGGTGATGCCCCTGTTATTCACCTCAAACTCCTCATCATAGGCTACGACCCCGGAGAGCTGGATCTTGGGCGGCCGGCCGGGACCAAAGCGGTAGGTCGTGGAGCAGACGGGGTGTTCATCTCCGGCGCGGAAGAGTGCGCTGTTACCGGAGGAGCGTTCGGGGCGTACCGATTGGTAGGCAAGATTACCGACGCAACCTGTGTGGTCCACTACGTAGACCGGGATGGGAATGGGTCGTTGGGGGAAGGGAAGGGCGATGAGTGGGTGGCCAAGGGTGTCAATCTGAAAAGACGTGGTCGCTTGGAACGAAGATGAAGAGGACGATGATGATGAACCAGCGACGGCGAGCTCGTAGTTTGGAGGCGCTACGCTAGAGGTAGACGACGTAGTAGAGAGAGCCCTGAGTTCGACATATTCGCCAGATGAGTACTCGGGGGGAGCGAGGATGCGCCTTGTGATTTTCTCCTGTTGAAGAGAGATGGGCCGGTCGAGGCGTCGGCTTGAGTGCTGGTCATTGTGATTTGACTGTTTGGATATATCCAAATAATGATAAAAATGATGGTTGTATAAAGGGCTTTGTTCTGCTACTGAAGTAATGATTGAAGGAGATGTTGTATCAATTAAAGGTGTTCTTGTCTCTTGCTTGTCTCTATATGATGAGATGATGTCTCCAATTCCAATTCCAAAAATCTTCTGGAACATGACCCCCTCTATATACCATTTCCTTCCTCGCCCCATCTCCCACTTCCCAGCCCGTTTCCCAAAGTCACGATAACAGGGAAGCCAACCACAAGTTCGAGTCAAAAGAAGAAGAAAAACCCGATCTATACGCAACCGTCAGCCACAACGCCTCCCGCATGGCCAGCCTAAACCGTGTGTTCCGCCCCCCGTCAAATATTGGGAAAAAGCAGCGCAGTCAGCCCGGCTGAGAAAAGGTCACCCTCCCCCATACCCACAAAAAACTCACCTCAGTTTTGCATGATTGGACAGCACCTCTCCATGAGTGGGTCTCGCATTCCCCAAACCGATCAATACGCAGAATACGATGAACGCGAGGTGGAGCAAAAGAGCCCAATCAAGATGCCTCGCGCGTTTGGAGAGCCCTCATCCCAATGCTGCTCATCGTCTGCGTTATTGGGCTCTTGTTAGTGGCTGTGCCCTAAAGCTTGGTATTATTGAAACGAGAGATACGCGATTGTTACAACTGCCGTCATCATGCTTTCGAGGTTGATTCAGCCGTGGCTGGTGATGCTGCACATTCATGTAGGTTCGGCATATGTACATGTATTGCAGGACCCATTATAGACACACTAGAGTTCCGTATTCCTCGTAGAGGTAGAAACAGGAAGTTTGTTCATCATGCAGAGAGCTATTAGCATCTGCCGAGTCCATTAAACGTAGCCATGTATTCGTCCAAACAGTTGTTCATCTTGATATTTCCATATTTCCATTCAACTTCCTTCTCTTCCCATTCTGGTGCACTTTGTTTAACTAGCAAGTAAGAAAAAGTCGCAAGGCATACCATACTACACACAGCTAAATACCCGAGATGGCATATATCCACCGAGTACCGCACGAAGCAATCGTCAACCATCACAGTCGTGATAAAAGTTACACAAACTTCCCAAAAAGGAAATGTCCTCGTCCAACTGCTCATCCACCCACATCGGCCACTGGTTAAACATCTGATGCTCGTAATCCACCCGCGCATTAAGAAACTTGAGCCATCGAATAAACCCCGGGTCGATTCGCCCGTCCTGCCTTGACGGTTTCTTATCACGCACCTCGTACTCCTGCTGGTTGATAAAAGCCATGATTTGAGAAAGTGAGATCCAGTGAGAATGCAGCAGGATAACAACTTGATTGTTGGGGTTGATGAGTTCCTGGAACGTGGCGTGCGGGAGCATCATCCACCACCCATACTGCTTGGAGTTTGCTTTGTATGCTAACAAGCTGGTCAGCCCACGACGAGCCGCCAAGGGGAATTTGGAATATTGACTTACCCTCATAGGAATTGGTCAGGAGATGCGAGGCAATGTTCATGAGCTGGTCGTAGTACTCAATCTCCACCTGCTGCACGCACAATGGTCTCAGATTCGAAATCGCCTCGACCGCGGCCTCCGCCCAGCTCCTCTCGATTAACGGCAACCCTTCCATATACGGCGCGAGCACACGATCTTGATCTTGGTCAAACAGATTATCAAAGATGGGTTTGATGCTTTTGAACATCATCTGCATCCCTATAATAAGGATCCCGCGAATAAAGGTCATATACTCTGCCAATCCGTCGTCAAGACTGACGGATTGGAATGTCAGAGCAAAGCAAGTCGCTACCAAGGCATTGGCTTCTTCATACGAAGTGTCCGATCTTGATGCCTCCACCAAGCGCTTCTTGATTGCCTTGATGGCCTTGATTCGGTGGTTCATCGCCACTGACACAAGACTGGTATCAGTATGCATCAGCTCGGAGGCGGCAAATCCCAAAATGGCATGCATCAGAAACTCGTGCTTTCAAGTGTTAGCGCTATTATTCATTAACTCACATGTATAAAACTTACATTGTGCGCTATACAGGGGATCTCGTGGGTCCATATTTCCTCCTGTTTCAGTGGGTGATGAGGGTAGCATTGAGTGAGGAAGTGCTGGAAACAGCGCATATCCTGTAAACTGAACAGGGGAATTTGATGGTGAGGCTATCGTTACAGGTCAACGATTACCCCTGACAAATAACTCTTCTATAGGAGGACATACCTGGTGGGTAATTTGAGGCGTGGACGGATATTCACACTTCAGTCCCGTCTTAACGCAGTGGCCACATGCCGGACGAGTTTCCTGACACTAATAACAACATGAGCAAATCGCCTCCTAGCCATGGTTTGCACCAGCATACCTTGATTCGCCGTCGCTTGCAATTGTAACATCCCCGGCGACTCTTGGTATGGCCCCTCCTTTCTAGCCGTTGCTTCTGCGTTGGCAGTCTACGAGAAACTACCTCCGTATTGCCCGACAAGCTTCTCCCGTCTGAACTCGGCGGCGTGGCCTTGCCAGATGACTCTGACAGCGATGCACTTGCATGTACTTGTGCGGCGTCTTGAAAGGGTAGATCATCCGCTTGTAGGAAGGCGGCGTAGTCAAACTCGGGTGGTTCCGGATAGGACATCATACCCGCTGCAAAGTGTTGCATATCCATGGCGAACGTTGGTGTTGTGCATACGAAAGTGATTTCCCGAATCGATTCTATGGCCTGACGGATTCTGTTGTGTAACGACAAATCAACCACGATGGATGCGAGGAAGAGTAACAAGGCGTTGAAGATGTGGGATTACAACATGTAATAATGCATCAAACGGTAAACCCTGCATATAAGGCAGGTCCTCTGTGCGTGAATGAAGCCCCGTCGGTTGCAACGCCGTCACCGTCACGTGTGACTAATAATAAGGATGCCTGGAGATTCAGTTTCGATGATCCATGTTTGAAGGCATGGTGGCAGTCCGTAATAGTGGCAGTGAAACGGACCATCAATACCCCGGGCCAATGTCGCGACAGTGTTCCATAACTGGTTCCATCCTACCTATGAGCAAACGGGAGGGGTCAGTTAGCCTGGATGTTCTTGGCGAGCTTGCTTTGCCATGCTAAGCCAAATACTAAGCGTGCGGCTGACGATGCTGCGGGTCGTGGCATTCATCATCATCGCCCGATGATTGCGATGGAATACGTTGTCACTTGATCATAACAAGCTGCTATCTGGTTTTCATGCTCTTGTTAAAACAGTACTTTTGAATTCCTCTCGGTATCGTCTCATGGAATGCTAGCATTGGTCACTCAGTATGTAAGGATGACATGTTGTAGCGGGGGAAACCAACTGAACAAACACACAGTATCGGGGCGATAAGGTGATGACGATACTAAGGACCTTGGGAAATGATCGGCACAGGGAACATCCAGGTATAAGAGGTGTTGGATTCTCTGGCCTAGTGAGGCATTGCTGGGAAATTCTCGAATGAAAAAGAGTCGAGGTTCAACGTGTCTCGTCCATCCAGTGAGTTTTGTGCCTTTCTTCCGAGAGAGAGTCATCAAGTTCGGTGCCGCTTTCCTTCACCGAAGACATGAAACGTGAACGTCCGTTGATGAGAATTGGAAGCCACTACGCAGCCCTCTTACCCACTAAATTTGGGGGCATCTTTTGACGGCCGGGTCATTACCTTGTGTTACCCGACAGCTGAGTGTCGTGTGGTGGGGGTGGGGCTTACTCTCATCTTTGAAACTCCCAAGCCAGCACAATCAGTATTGGAGTATGGATATATATAGAGATGTAATGGCGTCTATCTATTCTTGTACATGGCCCAAAATCCTATATGTACGTTTTCTTGGTGAGCATGATTGATCAAAAGCTGAAACGAGTTCAGAAAAGAGTTAAGGTAACAGATCTATCATCGTGATTATTCCGAGGTTGAGGGTCGAGTGACTTGAATGAGCTGTATTCCCCAGTTTCAGTATTATAGCACATCAGCTCACAATCGCCTGATAATTTTATTATTCCAGATAGAATATCATTCAAAACCCCACTTTTGATTACAAGAAATCAGAAACAGAGGACAATGTCAAGATATGACAGAAACACATAGATTCCGCAATTGCTAATGTCTCTAGGGTAGCTACACTGATGTCATCACAGCTCTCCATGCCCTCGTCAACCAGATAGATGATGGATTCTCGTGTATTATTGCTTGGAGCAATGGGCCGATATTTAATGAACTTTAATGAAGCAAGGGTTCGATAGAGATACACTGCATAATCGTGCCATCCGCGAATATGCAATCAGCCAACTGATACAGGCCAGCACTTACCGTTATCGTCGCACAACACCCCCCGCGTTTTACCTGCAAAAGACAAAGTCGTTCCTGGACCCCCATTACCTCGGGTTGCACGACAGCTGTAGTTCCCTCTCACCGTACTGATACGCCCGAGCGATAAACCAACACTGACGTCGATGGCTGAACACGGTGAGAGAAAGATATCGGATCGTGCGACTGCGGCCGATTTTCGACTGACAAACTTGGCGTTGACAGCCAGCAAGCCTCGTCAAAAAGGGCGGATGAGACGATGGGGGAGGTTGGCAGCACTGCATGTGAAGCCTTTCAAGACTTTGTTGGTTGTCAAGACAAAAGAACAAACTTACTAACCGATAACAAGCGCATTGCATATCATGTTTCTTACACCAGCCGGACAACACAACAACATGCAGCCAAGTCACACACCGTTCACCTCGCCACAGCAAACATTGGGCATTTGCATTGCAAAACTCCGGTCAACAAAGTACCTAGTATCTAATACAGGCTACTTGCACAATGGAGACGATGTCACTCCAGAAAATCTTTAGGTCTCCCGAACATACATACCTACATTTTCACACCGTTCCTCCCTTTTTTTGCCCTGCGAATGCAAGATGCAATGCACGGGCTAGCTGTGCATGTCCACGCCCGTCCAATCGAAGAGGGCTAGAAACTTCCGTTCGAGGTAACCTCCGTGCAACCCGAGGCGCGCGATGAGGTGACAGCTCGGCAGCAATTTCACGGGGAACCCCCTCCTCCCAAGGCACGTCTTCGCGTGTTCCTTGCCTTGAAGGCCAAGGGCGAGAATACGAGAGCGAAATAGCGAACAGGCGCGCAGAAAATCATGGGTTGAATGTCGCTTCGCTCCTGGTAAAATTAAGGGTAGGTATAGGGGAGTTTTCCAACACGGGCCTACGCGTATGAAACAAGTTTGGGGGCTTTGCGAAAATAGTCCCTCCTACTTGTACAAGTAGATAGCAAATTGATATCCTATCAGCTAAACACTCGGCATCCTTCATATCTCGTTAGGGGCGCACGGGTTAATGGCTCTCAAACGAGCAAACAAACCTCCAACTACTACATGTTGTTGGTGCGTTGTGTTGCTAGCCGAAACCTGTAGCTGTTCGAAGAAGCGCTGGGTCGCCCTGTTTGGCCGAGTAGATTTCACTGCCCAAGCTTCCTGACCCAAGCATCCATCCACCCATTCCGAAGCTGAGCCAAGGGTCGAGACTTGGTCCTCATGGGGGGGCTGGGAAATGGGAATCAGGGTTGCGACCAAGCAGGGCGGCGGAGTCAATTTTTTTTTTCATGCATCAAAAGGCAAGACAAGACAAGACCTGCGGAGCATCTCGAACAAAGGTGAAAGCTGAGCACGGAGCGCGGTGTGTCCCTGCAATTGTTTTGGTCGACCCGGCCAGGCTTCTCCGGCACTCCCAAACAAGCTTTCTCGGCCGAAGCAAGGGATTTTTAAATTCCAGAGTATTGAATCACATCAAGCGAAACAATCCCACTGTCCTCGAAACAGTGTGAAAATTTCGCTTGTGATGATAGTAAATTGTATCGTAACCAAAGGGAATGCTAGTCAGGGGTGCGATCGGAGCCAGCGTGCTTTGGAGGTGGACTTGGTGGAGCCTTTTGCCAACTCGTTGGGAGAGCCTAGCCTAGCCAGGATCCAGGATCCAGGTTGTAATATCATGAGATCTTTTTTTTGTGAGAGAAAAAAGTGAAGAGTCAGGCATCAGCTAAGATTCATAAAAGGGATCCATCATAAAAAAAATGAAAATAAAATAAAAACTCGGGATATCAAAGACATGGCTGACGAGTCGGATGTTGGATTGGGTTTGGCGGCGGCCACGTATGTTAGTTATGCAAGCCGAGACGAAAATGAAGCTGCGAGATAAGTGAGTAGAAATAAATGAAAAACGAGAATAAAAAAACTCAATTCAAAAGAAAGTTCATACTTGTGCATGTCCTACCGCAGGTACCGAGAAGCCAGCCTGCATACGCATAATGCACGGCGACCCAATTCAGAGAGGTATGCGGTGCTAGATGGAGCCAAGAAGCCTCGGTGACCAGTTTTATCAATACCCCAACCAACGGTGATGAAACCAATAGCCTATCGTCAGGAACAACAGCATGGGGCAGAGCATATCCGGGGTGCGTTGCGTGTAGAATACGAATTGTATTCCTTTGACAACTTTAATCTGAGGTTGACTGGGCCCTGTTTGTTTATTTTCCCAAAGGGGCTGCGAGAGACGTATTCAGAAATGAAGCATTTCCGTATTCAGAGACACAGTCAGATTGGATTGCTCTCTCTCTCTCTCTCTCTCTCTCTCTCTGTGTTCACATAAGATGCTGAGGTCACTTTGCTATGCATCGCCTCATCAAGAAAAAATGTTCACACTAAGCAGAAAACTCTGTACAAGTAAAAAAAAATCTCATTCCAATAAAACAAACGGCGCAGCAGAGCTGAGGCTCAATAGTAGATAAGGGATTTGTTAGACTGACGAGCCGGCAGGGAGAGGGAAGAAGAGAAAAGGGACGAGGCGGTACAGAGTTCCACATAGCTGCATGAGAAATTACCTGGTGAGAATGATACAATTCTTACGACATGGTGTGTGTAGTATGAATTGGAATTGTCATGGCATCATGGATCGAAACCAAGTATGCAAGCAATTTAAGATTTCAGGTGCTGAATCGTAAAACAATAAACAAGCAGAAGAGAAAGAAAAGGAAAAAAAAAAAAGCCAATTGAATGCCTTTGTGTTTGTTTTGTTTTGGGTCAAACTCACACATCCATCCACCCACCCATCCATCCATCCAATGTTCAAGGAGGGAGAAGGGGGCAAAAAGGCATGGCCGTGGATTTATTACGAGGCGGTTTCACTTTTGTCTTAATGGATGGGCGTCTTGGATCACGATTGGGTGGACGAGACAGTCGAAGCGGGCCGGAAAAGGAACCCACACAACGGCCACGTTGCCCCGCCGAAAGCTTCATGCCGACCAACCGGAAGCCTGTGCCTGGCATGACGGCCAATCAGGCGTTGTGAGAGAGATGCAGAGGCTCTGCAAAGCCCGAATAAAAAAGACGCGCCCTGGCTGGACAGAGCCCTGAAGATTGCCCTGTAATAATGCACCCTACAGGTACCTGGGCCTGTGCCCCTGGCGCTAAAACTGACCACCAAGGGACCAGCAGGCGCTAACAGTCGCAGCCAAGACGGGCTACGGCCAGAGCGTTCGAGATGGACGTTTGCCGTCGTCGTTGTCGTCGTAAGTCTCCCACGCTCTTTTGGGTGGGCAGGGCCGCAGGCTACCATGAGGAATTATTGATTGATTGATTGATTGATTGATTGATTGAGGGAGGGAGGGTGAGCGAGTGAGTGGGAGACAGAGAAAGAGAAAAAAGACGCATTGGTTTGCTGTGCGAGGTGAAACAGAGCTTGCGATGTTGCAATTGCCCAACAATCAGACGTGAGTCCTTTCGGGAAGAGGAAGTCTCATGAATCTGCTGTGTATCCTACTTGTAGGCATTCCTCCACCACCCCCAGTGGATGGATCCTTATCTTCAGTGCTTTGCCATGCCAACTTGGGGGTGCCAGCAAGGGTACGAGTAACCCCAAACCATTTCAAAAACAAAACAAGAAAGAAAAAAACTTCGTATTTTCTGCCACACGGATTACGCAGCAAGCATACACATACTACAGGTACAGGTAAAACAAGACACTTGTAGACTGTACATGCAGGAGTGATGATCCTTCACTTTGAGGCACTGCCATATCCAGTACGAGATATGGTCTGACCTCCAAATGGAACTAGGTTACAGGTACCTGAACAAGGGTTACCACACCAGCAACACATACACGCCCCCTCAAGGATGCGCTGCCCACTTTCGGCATGCGGCACCCACTTCCAAGGCAGCCAGGGTACTTAGCATGTCTGACTTCCTCCCCTCGTCCTCGTCCTCCTCCACTTTCTTTCTTCTTCCTCCCCTTCGTCTTATTTCTTCGCAAGCGAGATCTCGTTTTCATTTCGACTTCACGTCACCTTGTCTTTCCTTTATCTTCACCGGTCGGCCAGCTTCGACCTCTTTTATTTGAACAGCTAGACTGTTTGCACTCCTTTTGTTGCGTCTTTGACAGATAGCTCCATCACTCCTTGTCGGCCGTGCCGCCCTCGTATCAACCCGTCAATCAATCAGTCCAACCCTTGTTGTTGTCGTGCCTCTCAAGCTTCAATCAAACGAACCCTGAGTCAAACAACTTGACACTCCTTCGTCTCGCAATTTGGAGAAACTTGAAAGGAAGAAAACAACATACCCAATTGTTAAAAAGCGTGCCTCCCAGCTCGTCCTAGACAATTGAAACCGTCCTTACCACTTTTTTGACGTGATCAAGCATCGAGAACGACATCAACATTATATCACACACACACACACACACACACATCGCATATAACGACTTGATATATTCACGACATATAGACAATCAACATGTTGTCCAAGGCTGTTGTCCTCACCTCCGTGGCTGCCCTCGCCGGGCAGTCTCTGGCCCTCAACGCCCATCGCCATCTTCACCAGGCCGATAAGCGAGCATTGAAGATCGTTTATGAGACCGTTTGGGAGACCGTCACCGTTACCGAGGGCGATGAGCCTGCTCAGGCTACTTCTACTACCTTTGTTGCCGACAACCACCCCAACCCTGTTTACACAACTCCCACCACTATCTCGACTATCCCAACCATCACCTCCACTTCCACAGTTGTTCTTGCATCAACCAGCCAGGCCACTTACCAGGCCCCTCCTCCACCTCCTCCTGCTCCCCAGTCACCCACCCAACAAACCACTCTCTTCACGGCCATCAAGCCTTCTGTTCCTGCTCCTCAGCCTGCCTCTTCGGAAGCTCCTGTTTCTGTTCCTGCTCCTCCCCCTCAGCCAGCAACTTCTCAGCAGGCACCGGCTCCGGCCCCTCCCGCTGAACAGACCGCCAAGGCAATTCCGGCTCCCTCAGCTCCTGCTCCTCCTCCGGCCCCCAAGCCCACTTACAAGCCCGCTAGCCCTCCACCTTCTTCCGGTGGTTCTTCCGGTGGCTCTCCTTTCGGCTCAAAGCGAGGCCTGGCCTACAATGATCCCGGTCTTGCCAACTCTTTCGGTGACTCCTGCACACACTGCTCTTGGGCTTACAACTGGGGCTCCAGCGCTGGTTCCTTGAACTCCAAGTACAGCTATGTCCCCATGCTCTGGAGTCCCGCCCCTGATCACTCCAACGGCTGGGATTCCATGGTCAGCCAAGCTCTTGGCAATGGATGCAAGGCTATTGTCAGTTTCAACGAGCCCGATAATGCTGGTCAGGCCAATATGTCTCCTGCTGCTGCCGCTGCTGCCCACGCCCAGTACATGAACAAGTATGCTGGCAAGGTTCTTGTCGGTGCCCCTTCCATCACCAACAGCGGCAACCCTGGTGAGGGTGTCAGCTGGCTCAAGAGCTTCATGTCTGCTTGCGCTAGCCAGCCCAATGGATGCCAGGTTGACTTCTGCCCTGTCCACTGGTACTCCCCTGCCCAATACTCTGATACCCTCTTCGACCACCTTGAGCAGGCCCACATAGCTTGTAACGGCAGGCCTATCTGGCTCACAGAGTTCGCTCCATTCGGCTCTGACGAGGAAATTAGCAACTTCTTGAAGACCGTCATTCCTAAGCTCGAGGCTCTCAATTACCTTCACGCTTACTCTTACTTCATGGTTAGCCAGGGCAGCCTCATGTCTTCTTCCAACTCTCTGAGCACCTTCGGCCAGGTCTATGCCAGTGTCTAAACAAGTAGCATGGACAATGCCGCGCACCACTTGGTGTGTCGACTTATCTTTCGCTTCTTGTACACGCTCTAGGGAATACCAAGATATTTGTTTCTTTTTAGGGAAGCACAGTTTTGTTAGGCATCGTTTAGTGGGACTCAAAATGGGATAGGAAAGGGGAAGGGGAAGGCACGTTCGCATTCATATGTATATATTCGAGTTTCTGTGATACTTCTTTGGATCTATGATCCATTCATCAGAATCTCCGCTTCGAGGGAACGGGGGCGGAGGTATTTCCCGGATATCGGCTTGTTTGGTTGGTCATCTCCTTTTGCTTATCTGCGCGTATGGGTGGAAACGGGAGGGAGATGGGCGAGAAGAGGTTTAGAGATCCGGTTTGTATCTACGTGATAAACAAACCAAAAAAAAAAAACAAGGGCCAAGGACAATCTTTCATAGCAATAGATCTACGAGCTACGACTTCAATCTTGGGCCATGTCTTTGTCTCTTTTCCTTTTCGCAGTGTGTTTGTAATAGTTCTATTTTTGGGGATATAATACTCTTTAGTGTCAGCTATGACTTTTAATCTTGGATATAATCGGTTGTAAATGAACATTCCAATAGCTCCTCCAAACAAACCAGTAAATGGATATTGATATCGACAATCATCCGTGCGGCATTGTAGACTCGTTCCATATTTAGCTGTTCCAGAAATAACAAGACACAAAAAAGCAATGTTGGAAATAGAAATCTCTTGTATTGTTTTTGGTTGGTAGTATTAATAATATACATGTCTTTTTTCCTTTTTTTCTTTCTCAAAAATCATTTCGAACGGGAAATATTACAGCAAGCAGGACTATGTTTACCATCGCAGCTGTCCTAAGACTCCGACCCTGCCGTGATCTTGGTGTGATTGGAGACGTATCTAGCGTCTCCGGCCAAGGCCGCTCCTGACGACAGTGGTACCGGACACCCGTATCCGTGAGTGCTGGATCGGACAGGCATGGGCGGCCGGGGTTCGAGTTCGATTTCGCGAGGCTTACTCTCGTGCTTGATTGTCGTAGTGACCACGACGCTGGTGTTGTTCTTGTTCGCCCTTTCAACGCTGTCGAGAATATCATCGTCGTCATCGTCAATGTCATCCGCTCGGGAATTGATCTTGGTGGCGACGAGGGAGATGTCGGTTACTGTCGATGGAGGAGTTGCTTGGAGCTCGCTTGGAGTAAAGGTGCGGACATGCCCAGGGCCGAGATCCCGGTGAGCTTTACCATCCCGAGATGATCCGCCGCTGCTTATGGTACCGGCGTTGTCTCGTGATGTGACCCACTGCACGACGGCAGCAGAAAAGAGGACTGTAGGCAGATAAATAGTTAGGAATGGTTGCCCTAGGAGGGAGAAAAAAAAAGGGGTACGGTCCAGAACTTACTATCGGAGTTACAGCACATTAAGCATACCCAACCGGGCTCTCCGTTAAGAGCCATCAAAACAGACAGGTTCACAATACTGCTTGTCAAAGTGCAAAGGGAGCCGATGAAGGTTCGGAACGCCACTGTACGAAGACGAACATTGGCCTTGGTGCGCGGCATGTGCTTGAAGGAATACATGTCTTGCAGCTCGTCAGCTTTGGTGACTCTAGTTTGTGGGTCTAGGGTGCAACTTACTCTTCAGGGGGATTAGGAAAAGAATAGTAAGATAGACATTAACCACAGCATCAAAGGAGATGAGTGGAATCATGGCGATACTTCGCATACCAATGACGCACACTCCATCTTGCATTTCTGTTATTCGGCTGCTCGCGTGTTAGTGGTGCCAGTTTCGGTCTCGGGACTGGTTGGACAAACAAGATGAAGTTGAGGACGACGACGACGAGATAGAGGCCAAGCATGCCAAAAGAGTTGAAGAGGTAGAGCTTTGACTTGAGACGAGGTTTTGAGCCGCCACGAATCGAGTACTGCTGGTTGTTAGAGACTCCTTGGACGAAAAGGGGAATGGCATACTCACGGCCTTTTCGACAAGGAAAAAGTAGATAAGCTAGACAACATTGTTAATACACGGATGGCATTTGGCATGCTAAAACGGAAAAAGCCAAGACTAACAATCTAAAACAGAGTCAGCAAGGGTCAATTGTATAACCGATAAGGCATATCGACATACCTTTGTAGTGACATAAAACACGAGGCAGAGAATGATGGCAGCCTCGCAGATAGTGAGGTTGGTGTTGACTCCGAGAGAATGTTCCAAAATGGCGGTAGCAAAGACGAACAGATAGGAGTCAAAGTATATGGCGAAAACCACTGTTTCGGTGTTTCCATTAGAGAACTGCTCTTGTTTGGTATGGAGAGAAGGGGGTTATACTTACACCAAACGACGTATGGTAATCGACTCCATTGCTTGATGGCGAGACCTCTCTGGGCTATTACCGAACGAGAATCCGTGTCAGAAACTTGAGATGCAGCTGTGTTCGTCGACAGACGAGAGGGAAAGGGGGTGGTGGTATCTTACTGAGGAAGAGAGTAAGGACAGTCACAGAAGCAAGACTGAGGATAACACTGATGACACTTCCAGGGATAGGCACAGGGGCCCCTGTTTTAGGAGGGGGTGTCGGGGCCATGATGGTAAAGAGTCTTTCAGTTGTTCAAAATCGTTGCAAGTCGGCAAACAGCACAATCGGCAGTTCAGAGGTTGAGTGGGGGTGGAGGAGGATGCCGTGGACTTTTTGTATTTCCCAAGAAGATGGTATGGTTTGAACCGTATTGTTATTTTAGGGACGACGTTTTGACATGAAGAGTCAGTGAGTAGTAGCGAGTAGCGAGTAGTGAGTAGTAGTGAAAAGAAGAGGCCAAGAATAGAGGCGAAATAGATGAATTAGAGCGTTTGGAGGCGGCGGGCTAATGATGGACCCGGGTCGGATCCATTTTGAATGCCTCGAGTATTATTTATTGTATTTGCAAAACAAAAGAAAAGAAAAGAAAAATCCAAGAGAACCCAGAATGGTTCTTCAACTCTAGAACACACACTCCCACACAGACACACACACACACAAACCCGAAGAGCTAAGGAAGAAGAAGAAGAGGGAGGGGGAGAGAGAGGAAAAAGCAAAAAGAGCAGGAGGAGAAAGAGATAGATGACGGCTCAAGGTTATTTTAGGTGTGTAGTAAAACGTGGGAGGGAGAGAGAGGGAGAGAGAAGAAGAAGAGGGAACAGAGGGTCAAAGAGTTCTATTGATTTTTTAAGTAACCCCACGATTTCTCTTGGGATATTGGAGGAGGGAGGGGATGGGATGGGATGGGATGGGATGGCTATAGTAGAGTAGAGCGATGGTAAGGATGGAGGGAGTTGGTGATGGAGATTGAAGGTGGAAGTGGACGTGGTCGTGGTTGTGGACGTGGAAGGTGGAAATGGATGGGGGGGCGGCAAGTACAGTGGTTCGTTCTGGAGTTTCGATGGCATTAACCTCCGTCGCATGCGCCTTCCGCCTCGTTTGTCTTTAGTAGACAGAGAGTGGGAAAGGGAGGAAAGAGGAAAAAGTGATAGCGATTCTTATCAATCGTATATGATAGATGCAACTTTATCGACTAGAGTAGGCATCCCTTCTTATTGCCCAACTAGATACCGAAAGCAGTAGCAGCAGCAGTAGTAGTAGTAGGTAGTAGCCTATAAGGTACCATTCCAAATCTTGGGAGGATGCATGACCAAATGTTCCGGCCCCCCTCACCTCATCTCATACTATAGATGCTTGCCTCTCTCTCTCTCTCTTTTTTTTTTTTTTTTACTTCTTTTGGCTTACTTTTCTCATATTGAGTGAGGGAGCGAGGGCAGGGAGGGCAAACCAATATCAAGCCACGCTGATGCTGTACAACCTTGATAGGCGGACGGCTGAAAAAGCCATGCAGACAATATTTTATACGACCCTCCCCCCTCCCGGGGTCATCGGCCTGTCCAGAAGCTCTGTGCCTCATAAACAAACTTTTTCAGCAACGCAGTCATATCTGACCAACGGACATGGAGCATTAGACTCTGTAATCCATGTAGTAGTAGTAGTAATACCATCCCATCCCATCCCATCCCAGGGCAGGCAAAAGGAGAAGAAGAAAAAACGCCCCAAAAAAGAAACGTCTCGTCTACTGCTCCCAAGAACCAATCGGAAGAGGCGTGCATGACGGTTTCGCACGAACCACAAAACGCCTCACCTTTGTATGTTTGGTTCTGTTAGGCAGGTCTAGGCCATCAAGTGTCCATCGAGTACTAGTTCCCCCCTTCTATTTCTCTCTCTTCTTGCGGCCTATTGTTTATTGTTAGACCGTTGAAGATTGGGAACCTGAATATGATTACTACCGTACCAACGAGCCAGCCATGTTCAGCCATTGTTGAGCCTCTTTCGCCACACTCCCACTCTTCGCACTCTATTTCATTTCTCTGCGAGCAAGGCAAGGCCAGAAAGAGAGAGGGGGGCCATATTTCTTATTTCCTTTTTTCTCTCTTCGTCTCTTCTTTTCTTTGCCAGTTCTTCTTTTTCATCCACTCAAACTCTGCCCGTGCGTTACTCTCTGTGAAACTAGCTAATGACATGTCTATCGATTATTCCCACTTCGTTAGTTCTTCTCCCCTCCCGCCCTCTCTCTCTTTGCCTCTCTCTCTCTCTACAATACCAAAAAAAAAACAAAGAAAAAAAAATAACAGACAAATCACTTGTCAACTTCCAAACTCCCCCCTCTCATACCCACTCAACCAACTACCCAAAAAAAAAAAAGCACGTTTTCTCCACGTTTTTGCCTCGTTTGCCAATTGATCCACCACTCTAGATCACAGTTCTCCACTACACTGTCACTGTCACTGGGAACGACCAACAACCAACAACCAACAACCAGGAATACTCACAAATATTGGTTTTTCTCTGTGCCTCGATCTGACCTGTTACAACACCAACTCGACCTGAAGGAAACAAGACCCCTTTATCATCCAGACCAACCGGCTTCTCTCCTCGTCATGCATCAAAGATGACCTGCATTCTGTCCCTTGTTGGCGTAAAATAGTCACATCTAGTTTTGTCATACATTGCCCTGATTGCCTCACCCAAAGAGGCTCGATCCTTCGATCAGGCCGCTTCCATCCATCATCCGGCAGGCATTGGTCTCCTTGCATGTGATACAAAGAGACTCCTCATATCCTTGGGTAACCTGGACCACTTTTCCTTTTGCCTAATCCTGAATTCATGATTCCTTTTTCCAGTTCTCGCCTCTCAAATTCGGCAAATTCACAAAAAAATCATGTATGGGCGCGAGTTATACATCTTTTTTAACTATATGACTCTCTAAGTTGGGGAAATAAACAAATCGTAACCATCTTAAACATCATCTGCATGTTTCGTCGCGACAAACAGATAGAGTTATCATGTAACCGCAATGGGAGTACACCACTGCACGCCAGTTTCACTTCATTTGCTCCATGTGCCCCTGATCCGGCCAGTGTAATATCCCTGGACTGAGCCCATCTGGGTGCCCATCAAGCCTTTGACGTGCCTGTGTTCCATCTTGTTTCTCATCCGCCACCTTTTCTTTTCGGCAGATGTTGTACCTTATTTCAGCCAGCAAACTCCCTTGGGAGCACTCGTTAACCCCTCCCCAGTCCTCCAATGTGCATTTCAATGCCAAGTTCAATCGTGACTCGAAGCTACCGGAACGCCGCGCGATGCTCTCCATAAACACCATTCCTTTCCTGCTGCAATGACATGCCGCCTGTAACGCCAAGGATAGAAAATCAAGCGAGACCCTCCAGGGATCTCAATGAGCTATTGGAATCAAACTCCGAATGAGACCGCCAACTCGCAAAAATATCCGAAAAAACAGCTCAAGGGTAGACTAATCGATTGTTTCAAGCAATGGTAGCATAGCCTTTTTTTTTTAAGGCAAGATACTCGACGTCTGTGACCCACCCTTTAATCACCCCGAACGTCTGGAGATCGAGCTCTTGTACGAATTCGGAATTTTTCCTTCAATCTTGCTGTCAGATGAGCTCTTTGACCCCTTTCCTCTCCATCTACCTCTGGAGCTTCCGGTTCGGCCGGTTCAGCCTCACTCCTTCGCATCTGTCTCAAGGCTGCCATTTGCTCTTCCGCAGAAGCCTGTCGCAAACCGTGGACATCGAAAATGCGGGATGTTCGGTTACCATGTGATGCAGAAGACACATCTCCATCACCTGCTTCCAATGGCAAGGGGGAGGCAATGCCGAGCTTCTGTTAGCCGATGATCCACTATTGGAGCTGTTTGCTCCAGGACGGAGATCCATTCGACTAAATCGTCCAAGTCAGCGATTTACTACATCAAGCCAAGCGAAAAAGAAAAAGAGAAGAAAACACGTAAACACTTACCATAAGGGACATGTTCCGGACACATTGACAAGCCATGGATCAATGCAATTCGGGTGGAACTGATGATTGCATGGCAAAACTCTCATGTCCTCTCCAACTTTGAAGTCTTCCGTGCAGATGGAACATCCCAAATTCACACCGCCTTCGTTGCTTTCATCTGTTGTTTGATGAGAGTCTGCTGCCGGGGCTGAATGCTCATTGTGATTCCCCACTGCCGGCGTTGCCTCCGGATGCCTGTCCTCTGTCAAATTCGAGACAGTCCGCTGAGTAGTAGCATCTCGGCCATCCATGGTGGCCGTATCAAGCTCAAGCTCGGGATCCGGTTTTGTAGGCTGCTGGTTGTTGAATTTGACAATCGGAATGGTATCGAGGACTGCGCGTGCAAGTCCCTTGGCCCGACTTTGTCGAGGTCGTCCAGCAATAGCACCTCGAGGTCCATACCTCTCAGGATATCGATGTGCCCTCACCGCGCCAGTGGCAATAATGATCAAGAACAGGAGCGTGATAAGCCCCGTGATGCTGTAGAGAATGCTCATGGCGACCGCCGAGTTGGTGCGACTACCGGGAAGGCCAGTCGGATCATCCGGAGTATCAGGTGCTGAAGCATTGCCAGAGATGGATACATTGTCCACCCGGCCCTTCTCGGTAGCATTCAAATAAGCCAATACATACTGCGCGTCGCCAGAATCAGACATTGTAAGAATATTCCGGTAGTCGAGTGAATCAGTGTTGCCAACCCCACAGCTGTTTTTCGCTTCTGAATAAAGCACGATAGCCTTGACGCTGTTCAGTATCAAGGTATTTAACATTTGGTTTGCCGTGATGAACGAGTCGCCCTTGGGATGGTCGCAGGAGATATAGGCAACGATATTCGGTTTGGTGAGCTTCATGTAGTTTGTCACATCCGCGGCAATCATGATGCCATTAATATGCACCGTCTTCGGTATTCCGTATTAGAAACATGTCTTGGCCCATTTTTGGATCGTGCCTCTGATGCTTACCTGGTTGATGGTATCGGACTGGTTCAGTCCTTCATTATCTATCATGGGTATAACATTCCATATCTGGGGATTGGGAAGCCCGCTCGAGTTTGTTAATTGGAGTTGTAAGGAATCGCGTTTCGGAGGATCGGCGGGCCAGGTAGTGACGCCTGGTTCATCGTCCGCGAATGCGACAGCAGCCAGCAAGCCGAGAAGGGCCATCCATAACGAAGGCATTTTTATCGATGGAAACTGTAGATTCAAGTCGACCGAGGCCAAGCCCGGATAAAACAAAACAAAACAAAAAAAAAGGAGGAACTTGGCGTGTGTGTCAAGATCGATAAGCGAGACGCAAGTGCAAGAGCAGGGAGTTGCGCGATGAGGTATGATGTAAAGTTGAAAGAATGTGATCCCGCGAATCACAAGTCCTCGAGTATTGCAGCAGTCGCTTCGGTTCCGCGGCGACTGTCTTCGCAGCTCTCTCACTTTGTGTATAGAGACATTTGAATCGTATGAGACGCCGAAGCCTCGGAACGACAAGACGGAGGGAGATGGCGATTTCGGAGGCGCGGGCAAGAGAAGTTAGCGAAGGAGTCGGATCGTATCGCAAGGGGAGTCGAATCGATGTGCGACGTCGAGATGGAGTGATGGAGTGATGGAGTGATGGATTGATGATGAACGGAGGCTGACTTTGTCCCGGGGCGGCAGATTGTAGTTCCAGTCATTGCCTTGCGTGAAATTGTGTGGGGGAGACGCCTTGGATTGGAGGAAACAGCATCTGCCAAGACTCCCCCCAATGCACCGCCCATAGCGAACTTGCGCAGCGCACTGAATGTGAGCGATTGCGATTGTGACACCCGCACAATACCCGCTAAGCCGCCTGCAAGTTGGTCCCTCTAACACCCATCATCCCTCCCGCAGCGGACCTCCCCGCCTGTAGAGATGGGATTGGATCCATCCCACGGAATCATTTACAGGGACTCCATAGCCCAACTTCTTACCTAATGGGAGGTTATATATACGACTTAAGAAAGCTGAACCTCTGCCAAGTCCAATAGTTGCCATTATTCACAGCACACCAATATTCTTGGAACCTTGAGACGGCCCAATGAAGATTCACAGCCGTATCAGTTTCCATCAGCCACGCCAAGCAGCGACTCACGATAAGAAGCAATCTATCCATGTGTTGCCTTGATAGTAACAATAACTTCAAGGTTTTCTTCTCACTGGAGCCCCATGATCTGCCTGTTGGGCTTGGAAACCTTGGACGCCGAATCAAACTTCTAATAACCACACCCTCGCTACAAGCGCAATTATATTTAACTACGCGTTCGTCCTCTATTCGTTTAAAAATGCCAGCATCTGGATCTTCTACTCGTTACTATTTAAAGAGTGGTTTTTTCTTTTCTTTTCCCATTCGAACAAAAGGACGTCACGAATCAAGCGCCTGTCCATCTTCATCTACCCAACCCAGAGTTTAATAGGCAATGCTTTTATGAACTGCCAAGTCATGACCTACCCGGGACATCCGGCGCGATATCACATCGCAAGCTCAACGAACACATAGTTCTCCTCCGTTCATCCGAATTGTCCCGATTACACATACCAAGTAGCAACAACGGCTGACAGTGAGCAGAAATAAAATCATCGTTCATCAACCAAAATAAATAAAAGTCTTGGACAAATGCCAGGGTAGACTACATGACAACACCTCCCCTCCCCAGGTAATAAATACCGTTTATTATAAACACACGAATCTAGGATCCTGCTCCGGCATCAGCAACCAGTTTTACCCTAAATCCTGCAAATGATAAGTCACCTATGTCCAAGTGAACCCCGAATGGCCGGTATCCTCGGAACCTTGAGCCCTATGGGTATCGGGGGACAGGGCATAGCCTCGGCAACCTTGACAACTGGTTCGTAACTGGAAGGGATCATGAAGATCTCACAAAAGGTTTCGATAGGGCTTAGGAGTATCTATTCCCCCCCTACGGACTTTGATGATTGTCCAAAATGACTCTACAAGAAAGGCTAGTCAAGGTACTCTTGACACAGGAATACATACATCCAAGCCCTTGGAACAGTCTAAAGCTTATGACTACTAAGAGCATACTATACGATTTCAAGTGCCATGACGAGTTGCATGCTCATGTAGGTGATGAAACCCTTTTAAGATTTCATGTCAAAGCAATCAGCTATGACCTGATAAAGAGTTTTACTATTGACATCTCACGCAGAACATACAGGCTCTAGTTCGAGAATCTCGACCCAAACTCATCATCAGCCGCTGCCGTCATTCCAGTTGAAACCAAGCCAATGCCGGCCTTGACCAGCCAAACAGAATAACAGCAGAAAGAAAAAGCAATGACAGTCATGCAAAACATCACTCCCACAGTCGGACCGTTCGCTGTGGATGCATTGCAAGTCCCCGAGCAGACAGGTCAATGGTCAAAGGGCGTATGCACCTCGAATAGCCTCTCTCACCTTGCTTACTATAGCATAGTCATGTCACTGCTCATCACTTCCTTGTGGAAATTCCCTTTCTTTTGTTTCTCTCCCTCTCTCCGTCTCCTTCACGACGTGCCTTAGATCGAAAGCTTTGATCATCTCTTCACCGGGTTCAACCCTGCTCTCACACCTGTCCGCTAAACCCGGGCGTCGCTCTCACTCCCCCCAAGCTTACCTCTTTCTAGCACTTCGTACTCATTTCTCCCACACCAAGAAGAAGCACGCAAAAAAGAGAATCAAAATAAAACGTGCTTGTTCCAGAGTTTACTGCAATAGACATCCGACCCATTAACTTTCGGCTTAGCATAGTGGAGTTTTTCAGCTTTGTCTCAGCAAAGATAAACTTTAGTTTTGCTTCTTTCTCCCCCAGAAGCGATATCTCTCACGAACTATACGCCATGCGGCAAAGAGCTTGGCATGACTTCACGAACTGTTTCTCCTGCAGCAGAGCTAGTTTTTGCTAGTCATCTGTGCTATCGTACCGGTCAGTCTCGTTGAACCAGAGAAGGAATCTGGCCTCTTCGAAAAAAGGGTAGTTGGTCAATTGTCATATTTTGTTTTTATTTTGGTTTTTTGTTCATCAGACGCCCCCTCCCTTGATTTTTCACAACAAGATGACATGACTTGACATGAAATGACATGACATGACATGGTGCGCGCCGGGCCGGGAGTTTGTTGACCAGTATACCAGCCCAAAAAGACGACATCCTTGTTTGACCGATTTTGGCAGTTCATCAAGTTCGGCACTTGTTCCTTTCGTAGGGCGGATCTACTCCAAGCAGACAAAAAAGAAACAAAAATACGACTGAAAAATTCATACTCCAAGGGTGATATTCATGCCCCTTTGCAGGCATGCAGGCTCTTTCGATTCATCCTGACCTTTAAGCCACTTCGTCATAGAACATGTGTCATGAACAAGCGTTCGCCATGGGGTCAAACTGTCCTGCATAACCTGTGAAAAAGATCACTTTCCCTATTCAATCTCTAGACACCCTTGAACGGGGTCACCTCAAGCTTTGACAGCCTGATATAGTCCATAGGGCAGAGACGAAACGCCGTGTGCCGGTTGGTTGGATTCACATACAATATGGGGCCTAGATCTTGCAAAGTAAGATATGACTTACATCATTCACAACCCAATTTGTAGAGCCGCCAAAAACTTTGCTCAAAGTGGCTCACATCCCTTTTGTCCACGAGTCATGTCGTTTACGCCCAAAGACATGTCAAGACGTAGGGATCCCTGGTCTGTCAACTCGCACACACAAAAAAACGACTCTTTTTTAGATCTCCTCCATATCTTCCAGGTCATCAAGGACAGGGTAGTCTCCAACCTCCACCTTCTCAGGCCTGACGAATAAGCCATGCTTCAACGCTGAGGATTCACCCCAGTAGCGAGTGCCCTCAATGCTTCCATCGTTCTTCCCCACAGGCTCGTCCAGATGAATGCCAATCCAGGGGCCATCTCCCCCTGGAATCTCCTTGACCTCTCCCACGTACTTGACCACTCCTCGCCGGGAGTCTTCTCCACCAACCCGGCATCTCTTCCCAACTTCGATGCCACGTTGAGTAAGTTCCTGGTTCAAGGCCGCAACCTTGGCCGCTTCGCGACTCGGTGCGTTGGGATCAAACCGGCCAAGCTTCTGGGCTTTCTTCCACGCGAGAACCGAGTCCGTCTTTTTCTCATACTCCTCTTCGGGCATCACATACCTTTCCACGCCCGAAGTATCGGTGAAGTTAGGCCGGGCTGCTGGCGGGCGGGTGTCAACCACCTGCAAGAGGAGTGCAAGTCAGCCTCGTTTCGAAATCGCGCCATTACCCCGGGGGATGCATAAACAGTTTCAACAAAGGGAAATGGAAGCGAGCACACAGCGCTTAGCCTCCCCCAAGGAGCTTCCACCCGGGGGGGGGCTGTCTTGTTTTTTTTCTCTTGGGGGCTTCTTCCCCCTCTTTCATTCTTTCCCCAGGCCGGTGTGGTGTGTTTGTGTGTGTGTGTGTCGTATAAAACACTCACACACACATCCATACACTCGTACCACACTTATTCTTCTTCCTTCCATGCAAAAAGGCAAGTGAGACATTTTTGTCGCACAGGAAGGTGAAAAAGGCCGCATCCTTCCCAGGTGACTGTCTCAACGACTAATGAGAACATCTGTGCTTGACTTACATGCAGCTCTGCATATGGAGCCAGGGGAAAGCTCGACAAGCGGGTGGCATCCTCATCTGCCGCGTCAACGGGAATTTTCTCCGACCCTGCTGAGGCCTTGAGGGAGAGCACTTGATAAGAGGGGGATGCCAGTGATGTGCTCAAGCTTGGCCTTGAGCTGGGAAATGGTCCATGACGGTGTGATGCGGCGCTCGGAGGAGGCGTAGTCCGAAATCACCTGCAGAGGAACGTCGGCCATGGTGTCCAGCTGGTCCAGGTTCAGGTTTGTCGCTAAAAGCTCAACAGATGGGCTGCTGCCGAGATGATCGAGGTGGGAGCAGATCTTATGAGCTCGTGTGGGCTAGGTTTTGGTTTTGGTTTTGGTTTCGGTTTTTTTCCCTCGTACGTTGTCTCGGACAAACTGGCGGGGTTGAAGATGCCGTCCGAGCTTTTCGTCTTAGAAGTTTAGGGCCAATATTGGCGCGATCGATGACGCGGCGCTACTGAATATTTTGGAACAATCGATGGAGACGTCAGGTTTTTTGATGGTGGAGAAGAAAGAGTTGAGACCTTCTTGAGTTGCTCTGTGTGTAGTGTGCTGTGGTGTTTTGAAGCGCTTCTAACCAGAACTCGCTAACGACATATTAGCGACGTGCTGTTTGGTGAAGCCGAAAATGAATGGGGCGGCGTTGTTTTGGGCTGTTCTGGTGCCTGACAATCCACTGTAGGAGCGAACAGGTTCCTGTTAGGCTTTACCTTCTAGGAGGTGTTTGTACCTGGTGGACACTCTCTTGCCGAGGGATACTTGGTGTGGCTACCTTCCGTGGCCGCTATGCCAGGTACTCCGTCTCCTGTCAACGGGAATAGCTACCTCCTCTTGGTGCTCCTACCAACCCCCATGTCTCCTCAGCCACACATGCACGACACACGGCACACGCACTAGCCGCAATTGTGAGAAGTTACATGGTTCGCTGTATGATGATGGAATATCAACGTAGGTAGCATTGCTTCCCCTTCTATTACGTTCACACGAAACCCCCTAGTAGAAGCCCGGAATGCTTGGCTGCTTGGCTGCTCGTCTCCGAAAGGCGCCTCCCATCGAGAAAGGCGAGTACGAGTATACAGTGACTAAAGTCTTGGCCGTTGGTGGAAATCCGTTTGCAAGCAAGCCACAATAACGGACAAACACACCCTCTCTCATCGATTGAATTTGCAGATGACCGAGACGGGGTCGTGCATATTCATTGGTGAAATGGGGCAGGCGAACAAACAAATAAACAAACAGAAATAAGCCTCGATACCCATGGCATGGCTTGTGATACCCGCCTCGGTGCGTCCGTTGACACCTGGCTTGGGTGAACCAGGCTGGCTTATACGACGGTGGCCATGACTAGCCAGGTTGATTGGCTTGTTTCCTCGCTGAGTATCTACCCGTGGGCGCTGTTTTAAGCCGTCGTGGGTGTCGTGTCGTGTCGATGCGGTATGGCCCGTGTAGACACATCTTCTGGTTGCCTGACAAAGACGAGGCTGGCTATATCAAGCTCTGGACACGGTTAGTTACATGACTTTCCTAATTGGATACCGTTTGCAATGCTGTGGCGTATGCGAAGGATGCCGGCATGAGCTTAAGCAAAGTCCCAGTATCCAAGTACGTAAAATCATTCAGAAGACCGGAAACATGGTATGTGCACATGGTGAATCTAGACGGCCAAAGATCACGAGTTCGCATATGGGACAGCCTCCTTGAGGACACGAGCAGATCCGGCAGTGGAAGCAATGAATGCCTCGTAGTACCCAACAAATAGCATTATGTTCATGGTCACTCGATACATCCTGTCCTATCAAGGAGTACACAGCCGTTGTCTCTCCTGCGGGGAGACCTCAGGTTTCATACAGGAACCCGAAGCCCGATCACCATCTACAAGTAGGCATGCAGCCAGTCAACAAACGGAGATTTTATGCATATGTGCTCGTTTGTAGTAATGTAGAGTGTCATCGGTTCCACCCCTGGCCAGCGCAGTGCCTTTCCAGGAAGTGTTGAGAGATTAGGCAACGTGGGATACCGATATGGAATGGGAAGTTGCCTCATGTGATTGGCTAAGTGTTCTGATAACCAGCATAATTATCACAGATTCCACATTGGCAAGCTGTGACGAGCTTGACGAGTCAGGGAGCCCTGCATGTGGGGGATAAGAAACACCGCCAATGTATGAAACCACAAGACGTGTTAATACAAGAACTGGGGATAGAAGAAGAAGAAATACGGAGTAGAGGAGGAGTGATGGGGGTCAAGGGAAATGAGGGGAACTATGAGGAACAAAAAAAAGTCTGGACATCATAGAACCAAGATCTTCCATCCGCCTAGAGGCGATGTAATTTTTTTTCTTTCCTTTTCTCATTTGCCCTAGTGATTCATGATGCAAGGTTCCTCCGGCATGGCTGCCCTGTCTCAGAGCAACCTGTCATTGATTTGATGAGGTCTCTAGTCAAAGTGCCAGGCAGTTTGCATGGCGCAGAAGTGGCAAAGAGCCACAAGCAATACAAACGAACAATCACCGACCAGCTCTGCGCCACCAACAACTCTTTCTCTTTTCTTTCTTTTTATGGATGCAGGCCGGCGGAGGTCTTCATCTCCTCGTGTGAGCCAGAAATTGTCCCTCTGATTGGGGTCGGTACGGGGCAGCGGGTACACGCCCAGGTCCCCGCGGTGAGACGACCCCCAGCCGCGCAAAAGAAGCAATAACTATACTCCCCCAGGCTTCAATTGAGATGATCCCCCTGGCCCTTGGGATAGGGCACCTGATCTAGGCACACACCGCCACGTCACAGCCATATGTTTCCCTTGTGCAACATTCGAGTAATGTGTCGGGAACAGCAGTTGGGTAACGTCAAATTCCACTGCTGAACCGACAACGTGGATTCACCAGCTTGCTTCACGTTGCCAAGCGGGCAGCGCAATATATGTAGTAAGTATGTTGTAGGTCAAAATCGGAATGGTGTAGGGTGCTGACATTGGCCCTTCCGCACAGTTTGTACTGGTACGGACTGGCCATCCACACGATTGGTAGCGGACAAATTCCTGCACGTCCCGCGATGACTGACAGATTGTGAGATATGATGTCCCGGCTGGGGAACGGCTGTCGAAGGTAACCTTTGGCAGGGGTGTTTGGAGAATACTGGGCTAACAAAGCCATTCATTCTCGTGTGTGTGTGTGTGTGTGTGTGTGTGATCCACAACTGCCATCAAACACGTCTCTCGGACAAGAGCCTCGAAGGATCATGTAGGGCGCCAGGCAATGCTGCTCCCAATTGGTGCATGTTGGTGCCGCTTCTCTTCTCCAAAATGCCAAAACACTTTTGAGACGGCCGAACTAACCTACATACATACATATGCTGCAGCTCACTTGACTCAAATTCAAACCGCTTGCGGTTGAGAGCGGCTCGCATCAAGATAACATGTGTGAGAATACGGCATACGCTTTACGGTAAAGCAGAGGCGGTTGGTTCATGAAGGCGCTCGGTAAGAGTGATTCCGGGTGGGAAAGTGTCTCTTTTTCGATTCCGGACACACAAAAGTATGGAGTAATTATGTAGGGTACGTATCCCTGCACACTCAATCACACCAACAAACAAACGAATGGATCGGTATTCTCTGTCGGGAGTGAAGCGGATCGAACGGGGAGTTTGTGGGCTGGCTTCGGTTGTTAGTGCTCGGGCAGCAACACCGAAGAGCCACGTATGAGCGACAGCAAGGTGCTGGGTGATTGAAAAGGGCTTTTCTGAACTTGGACTGTATGGCTTGCGCTTGTCAAGGTTGTTGGAAGGAGATGTCAACCCTGGGCGGGCCACATTTGGCGTGGGCAGGTTCGTGGACCGCAGATCGAGGAAAGGCTCTCGCAGCTCGCCTCGCCTGCTAAAGTTCGGGTGCGATCAAGATGTGGTGGCGGCTGTTGTCCGTTTGTCCAGTCGCAGGCTCTGATGTGTCCACTACGGGAGGTGTGGTGGACCTGAGGCTTGGGTGGCATGGGGCAGAAGAGACAAACGGCGGCGCACGAAAAGTGGGTGGAACGCGCGATGATTCAATCTCTTGAGCGGCTCGGATGACGGTGCAGCTGAGGCGCAGACCGCCGGCGACAACAAAACAGCACCAACAGGATCTAAGAGGAACCAGTCATGCGGCTTTGAGCTGGGCGATCATGGTTCGCAGTCGGTTCGACGAACCCTCGTGCCCTGGTCCTGGAAAGTCAATACGCACACCTCAGAGGAGTTGCTGCTGCTGCTGCTGCTGCATGTACGATACGAACTGGCCCATTCCATTCATCGGTAGGTAAGTCATGTCAGTCAGTCAGTCACCTAATTCTGTCCGTCTGTCAAAACCCCTTAGCCTTTTGGGTCGTCTTGCCCGGCTGCCTTAGTTGACCGCCAATTCATCAACGACACCAAGGATGTCCCCTGGTCGTGCTGAAAAGCCGAGTTGCTTTGTCGTTCCATTCGTTCGCTCGCTTTTTGGCATCTATAATATGTATGTACCGTACCTAAGCCTTAGGTCGTGCTCTGTGTCTTGCAACAAACAAAAAAAAAAAAAAAAGGGGGGGGGGAGGGGGCGGCATCCTCGCCGTTGATGTAATGTGATGTGATGTAAGGATGTGAGGATGCGAGGTAGACAGGCGACCAGGCGACCAGATACACGTCCTGTCCTTGTCGACCTGTAAACAAGCGAGCAGGCATGTCCGACGTGTAATATGATATGTGCATATAGATTACTGCGGCAAAGCAAGGTGGTGCTCAAGGATTTAATTGATGGACAAGGGTCGCGGCGACCGGGACAGCCTCATCCGACAGGATGGTGGTCGAGTCGAGCAATGGAAACTTGGAAAGGGTGTCGTGTGGTGAGTCTTTTGTGGCGCCCGGAGAGAACCTTTGACGTCGTCGTCGTCGTGACTGAGGACAAGGTTGCTGTATGTTCCAGGTATGATACAAGCCAGCATGGAGAGAGGGAGAGAGTGTGTGTGTGTGTGTGTGTTTGTGTGTATGTCTCTCCTTCTCCCCTTGCCTGCCGGGGCATGTCTGCTCTTTCCCTCGTGGAAAGGTGAAATAGCGGAGACAATGACGGCAGACAACGGTACCTGACGGTGTACCGAACTCTCCACTCTGGTCAAAGTACCGCATCCTTCTTGTTAAGGTCAAGGCCACAAATAAGAAAACAAAGAAAAAGCAAAAAAAGAACAGACAAAGCCAGGTGTGACCTGCATGACATTTGCTTGCTTTACCTTGCCTTACCTTACCTAACCTACAAACCATAGCGTTAGTAGGTAGCATCAGGTAGGTGCAGTTAGGTTAGCACGGTAAATCAAAGACCGACCCGACCTCACTCACCTACGGCTAATCCAGATGCTACGTCAGATTGATCATCTGGCTAAGCTCGGTTCCCGCAAATGCAACAAGGGCTGTTACCTTTTGAGACTAATTGGACTCTTACGCAAGGAGTTAATCAATTTTGCAGATACATGTACCGGAGCGATGTGACAGATCTAGGAAAGTGTGCACAAACCCTTCTAGTGGCCGACCGAGAGAGAAAGAAAGAAAGAAAAAAAAAAAAGGGTTGGTGGTGGAGGCGGAGATGGAGGTGGAGTGATTGTGATTAGCATTCAGTGGTTGCTGATGGTGATGGTGGTGGTGGTAGTGGTGGTAGTGGTGGTTGGTTGTGACGGCGGCGGTCTTAATTAGAGCCTCGTCCGAGCCAGAGACGGTTCGCACCGATGGGCCATTTGCCGTCGTAACGCCACCAAATAACTAGTTTGAAAGGACCGGAGAGTGAGAGAGGAGGGAGGGAGGCCATCCTTGGTCCATGGCATGATTGCGAAATGTCTAGGTTTTGTGAGGGCGGCGCGGCAGACATGCTGGTTGGTACATGATACGTACGTATCCACCACTCACAATGCCGACACGCGTGATGAGTTTGCCCATGTCCCCAATCGCAATTCAGGATCCGGTTCTCAATGTTTCTGCCAAATCTTCACACATGCAAGGGTTAAAAAGCGCCAATTTAGGTAAATCTTTTCACGGGTACTGGTTCTCATCCTTCTCCCCCCTTCTCCCCCGTGATTGACTGAGCACGCACACACACGCACGCATACACGCACACTGTTGGTTTTTGCTGGACACAGTCTTGAACCTGGCACGTGTCGTTTGTCTGTCGATGTAACAAGACAAAACAAGACCCGAGAGAAGAAAAAGAAGGATCGGAGAAAATAACGAACCAAAAACAAAAAAACCCGGATCGTAATTAGGCACTGTAGCACTTTACTAGTAGGACGAATCTTACGACAAACCACTCCGGACTGAGAAAAGGAACAAGCAAACGACTCAGCTATGACCC
Source organism: Cladobotryum mycophilum (assembly GCA_036429605.1). Lineage (NCBI taxonomy): Eukaryota > Fungi > Ascomycota > Sordariomycetes > Hypocreales > Hypocreaceae > Cladobotryum > Cladobotryum mycophilum. The sequence goes on along the minus strand of JAVFKD010000002.1, from coordinate 2,036,422 downwards.
CCCTTTTTCTTAGCCAGACCACTTATTAAAGTAATACGTCGTTTTTTGCAAGTGAAGGATACCCGGTTTGACGGCGGTCATTCCCGTGGAAAGATCGATGCCCCCTGTCGTTGAGACACTCATCGACGACAGAATGGCAATCTCAGACTCTGAGTAATAGAGGGGTGGGAGGGTGTTTTAATGAACCATGGAGATTTCTTTTTAAATTATTCTCTGTGGGTTAGTGTGGTGGTGTGACTATTCCCGTATTGTAGACCTGACCTGACCAGCTATCGTATTTGGGATGGGGGGTTAGTATGTACGGAGCAGTAGAGGACAAGCCGAGCAGGGTTCCAATTAGGGAACATCCATCTCCGCACTTACGGAGGGAGTGAGCTATTACTACGACTAGTATAACTTGCCTGTTGTTTTCTTGCCCTCTTCATCGATGCGCGTATGTAAGCAACCGAAATGTTGGACAAGGATGGAACCCCCACGCCGTCCAGGGTGAACGATGATGATGAGGTTGGGGATTGAAACACCTTGACACCTCTCTGTTGTCCTCCTAACCTGTCCCGTTTGTCTGTATGTATTTGCCCGCCCCCAGGGGGATAGGACTGCCACAACTAGTCTAGTCCTCAGAAGGAACTATTTCTTCCGACTACCTATTTCTAGACGATGACTTCTGGGCCAGTGTTGGGGCGGAGAGTTGCGGACGCAAGCCAAAGCTCCGACCTTATGCACCAATGGTCTGGCACTGGACAGCAAGCAGCCTCAGCTCTCGGCGCCGCCTCGTGAGAGAGAGAAAATGAAGGAGAGAGAAGAAAAAAGGAAAAAAAACAAAACAAACAAAAACAAACAACATCAAATGGATCCAGGCCGATATGCGAAGATCAATTTAGATTGCGAGGCGGAGGACGGAGGAGATTGTGAGGAGAAGACAGAGAGACAGAAAAACAGACACGACAAAGTGATGGAGGGTGTGGCCACAGAGAAGAAGAGAAAGGAAGGGGAAAACCCAAAAAATAGGGGGTGTGCACCAAAGATCTGCATCACCAAACGGCCAGCTAATTGCCTGTGTACAAATGATAATGCCTTGCGTGTCTTGGATACACGCCCTCCCGCATGCCCAAAAAGAAAAGCTCATCCAATGAGCCTGTAGTCGCCGACCTCTCCATAATACCTAATTCCTACCTACCTAGTACCTGTACCTAGTAATAATCATCCATCCATCCATCCATACTTTGTACCCAAAGAAATGACAAGATCCACGGATGGCTAAGGCACAAAGCCACTTTCATTTTCGTTCTTTCGTTCCAATTCCAATAGTAGCAGATGAAGGACCTGAATTGGGCTGGCTAGGCTCCTCATGTGTCTGATTCATGAAAATACCAAACATGTACATACATAGTTGACCAGAGATGATGAGAATTGAAAAGGGAATGGTGCAGCGCCCAGTCATTTTATTGAATCTCACCAAGCAAGCAAGCAATCAATCAGTCGCTCAATAATTTAATTCTTATTCTTATTTCTTGTTACTGCATATCTCTTCAGCAAAACTAAATAACCTTACCTTACTCATACCATCTAGTCTAGTGAAATACGGCAATTTAGCCTGGTTTGTCAGAAGACATCTACCAAAACAAGCAACACAAGGGGGAAGGAGGAGGGGGGGTTTACCACATCATCAATCAACTATCAAGTCTCCAACCTGGCCCAACAAAGAAAGTCTCCATCACCCCCTCCCCCATCCATCAGTGCCATCCGCCCCCCTGGAAACTCTGAAAGGCTTGCTGCGATTAGCTATTATACGCGGTGTTGCCGTTGGACCGATGGGTTGCGATGGACAACAACATCATCTTCGGTCTCCATAATGGCGATGGTGGTCGTTGATGCGATTCGCCTTCCTACCTGTACTCACCATATTAATCATCCACCGCCTGACACCCACACCGACTCGAACAGGACTTGACTCGAAATCAAAACACTCTGTCTGCCAGCTCTCTCTCTTAATCGTAATACTTGTACACACGCACTCTCTCTGGATCTCTTCTTCTTAATCAATTTTTAATTGAGACACGCCCCATTCACGCCCCCTGCGTGGCTCTTTTTCTCTCTTTCTCTCCCTCCCCGACTTGTCCGCCATGTTTCCACGATGCTGATGCTGGTGGTTTTTTTCCTATCTTCCGCACATACAAACACACACACACACACACACACACACGCGCGCGCGGTCTCTCTCTGTTTCTCTCTGTCTCTCGCATAATACCCTACTAACTAATAACCTTGGAATCTCAGAGCCCTACGACGCTCGGGTCTGTCTTAGTTTCAGCCAAAAAACACCAGGGTTGCTTGCTTGTTCCATGCATGAGGAAAAAAAAAGGTGGACTTCCTAGTCGTAAGAAGCGCTAGCAACATCTCTGTCTGTCTGTCTCTCTGCCCCCTCACACCTCCCCACCGTTCTCTTCTCCCCCAATCCAGCTGGTCTCGAGACCAATCGCACCCCCAGACCAGCTTTTGCTTCTTCTTCTCTTTTGGCACCCCTGGCCCTGGACCAACTTGACGGCTTTCCCATCTGCAAAGTCAAGCAACTTCCCGGCTGGCGTCCGCCCTGCCCCTGTAACCTTTGGGCCCTTTCCCACCCCTGCTTGGCCCATCTGACGTTTCCTGTCCCATGGGACTTGTGACTCTCTCCCAAATGCTCTCCTCCCCTTCCTTCTACAACCCGATCTGGTGGTGGCAGGGCCCTTGGCCAACTGCCTTGACGTAGTGGACCGTTGCCGCCGACTCCCTCTGCCTCATCGGCTCCTCTCATCTCCCCCATTGGTCCTTGATAATCCTTGCCAGCGCCAATCATGTTGCTGTCTGCCTTCATAAACACCGTTCCCAGAAGTCTTTGTATCCTTCCCGAGACAACGCTTCTTCCTTTTCCCCATCATCTCCCCCTTTCATGTTGCCTCGAGTTGCACATTCGATCTCGATCCTTTGTTCATCTAGACGATTCAATACTTGCCATCCTTAACTGCGACTTCTGGGAACGCATAAAATCACTTCTGCTGCTTCATACGCTCACTCGCTTCGCGCAATACCTGGCATAATTCGCCTCCTCTCGTTTATCGTCTCTTCCTTGAAGCTCCATCATCCATCCATCTCGCCATACCGACTACCGAGGGGCCCATCTATCCTTCCTTCCTTGGTAGTAACTGAGTTCTGCCCACTATTGTTGGCATTTCTCGGGACGACACAATTCAAACTCACCCTCGCCCTCACCCCTCCAACTTGCAACGTAGCCCTAGCCGGGGCTAACTAGGCAGTCGTTGAACTGGCTCAACTCCAGAGTCAATCGCCGCTCTGCCTCTTGCAGGCAGAGCCATCACCATATTTCAACGTGGTTGCTCACGGCGGCTTCGGCCTTTTACGCGGTCCTAGTACCTCTGCTGAAGGGCCCCGCGTGGGTAGTAGAGGTTTGCCAGTTGCCACCGTGGATATCGCCTCTCTGCTCAAGGGCTCTGGCTCAAATGAGTCCACAATATCCCCCACGAGACAGCTTCGGCCCGCCTCAGTACCGCCATCGACATTACCACCACAATCGCCTTATGAGCGCGCGCCCACTCATGTGATGCAGCCCATGAATCAAACGCTCATGCCTAGCACCAGGCGTAGCATGACGCCTCACGTTCCGGACCAGCCAGTCAAGAAGCAGAGCAAGTGGTCCCCCGAAGAAGATGCCCTCATCATCGAGCTGCGGGGAAGTGGCATGAAGTGGGAGGACGTCTCAAAACGACTCCCAGGACGCAGTGCCATAAGCTGTCGGCTCCACTACCAAAACTACCTCGAGAGACGCAGTGAATGGGACGAGGAGCGCAAGAACAAGCTTGCCAGGCTCTACGAGAGGTACGTCGAGTGTTGCACTAGCAATATTACATTTGCTTGGTGATGGAAGCTGTATAGTATAGGTCAACTGACTTTTTCACTCTCTCTCTCTCTAGATTCAAGGCAGACATGTGGGCCAAGGTTGCGGAAGAGCTTGCTGTTCCCTGGAGAGCGGCGGAGGCAATGCATTGGCAGCTTGGCGAGGCTGATATGGCCAGACGAGCTGGTGTGGTGCCATTCTCTCTTGCAGCTGTCAATGTTGAAGCGACTGGCAGGGGCCTGCCACCGCGTGGTCATGCCCAGACACAGTCACAAGATAGTGGACTTCGCGACATGAGACCCTCGCCACCCCGTAATGCCTATGGCCGTGGCCAACCCATTTCTACAATGCCCCAAGGACGAGGTAATCGCCGAAATACAACTCATCCACATCCACCGCCGCCCCCTCAACAACAACAAATCTTACATCCGCAGTCACAATCGCAATCAGCACCTCCGCATCCGCAGCCACCCGCACAAACACCTGGGCCTCATCCGATACCGCCCCATCCCGAATTCCGGCATAGCCCTGGCCCAGGTCTTGCCCCGATTCAACACCAACCTCATGGACGCAACCCAGGCCCGCTGCCTAGTGTTGCACAGCTCACGACTGGCATGGGTCCATTCGGTCCGCCGAGTGGTCCACCTACACCTGGTGCCCTCCCTTCGATCAACAACCCTGGCGGTCCCCTGCCCCCGCGATATCCGACTCTTGAACCTATTGGCTCAAAACGACGAGCGAGTCCCGACATGTCGCAGCGAGATGGCGGTCCCAAGCGAAGGATGTAAAAAAAAAAAACAAAAAAAAGGATTTTCTCTTATGTGGTAACATGGGGGGTGGCTGGGAGGGACATGTGTATACCATTCTCAACTCTGTCAAGGGTGAAAAGGGGGAGGATTGATAAACGGCGCTTTGGCGACACACGGATCTTGGGGGGATATGGAACACAAGGAACGATTCTATCGTGCAAAAAATTTAACGGTCGGACTTGAGTGTGATATCATACAGGGAACATATGGGAACACGGGTTATGAAAGCATAGCGGGTATGAGGAAACGGTCACTAGGATTTTTGGCAAACATCATGTTTGCATTCAGCGTCTTGATCACGCCATAGGTTTTTACTTTGTTTTTTTTATTGGTGTATTCGGTAGAGGCGTATTTTGGGCTTACAGAAAAACTCGGGGATTTTCACGCGCACAGGAAACTTCTAATCACGGCCGACTACGCAAGAACGTTGAAGAGGTACTGGGTGGTTAATGATGTGGGGAATGCATGAATCTAATGTTCTGGGGAAATCTTGGGGGGGGGGGACAGCATACGTGTAATTTGATCTGGGGTGGTAATATTTGATAGATTACGGAGTAGGCAGGCAAGGCAAGGCAAGGGCAAGGAAAGACAAGTTGAAAGATATCCATTAATGCATATCATCCAAGTCAAAGAAGTCTGGTGTTGAACATGACGTAGAGGAGGTAGGGTGCATGTGATGCAGGTACTGCAGCGAAGTCCGGAGATGAGCTGCGAGGTGCTTAAAATCCGCACCTTTTTTGCCTTCCAACTGCAAGCGGTCATCACATCTCAACTGGGCTCAAATGGGCGTTTGCTTTCATGCATTACCGTTGCTACCTATCACCCACCAATTATCCTTCTCATAACCACTTTCCAGAACTGTGCCCCCGGCCACGATGACATCCTCCTCTAGTTCCCCCTTCCGATACAGGTGATAGTAGCGCTGGTAGGTAGCCTCCGGCTTACCCTTTGTGCGCATCACCCAAGGGACCAGCGCATCCTGCTCCGACCCTTCGTCCCATCCTCTTCGACTGGAGCTCTGCTCCAAGGCCCAGGCGTAGACCAGCACACGCCCGCCTCTCCTCACGCACCGCAGCAGAGCCGCAATGCCCTCTTGGCGCCTCTCTCGCGTGGACAAGTGGTGAATAACCGCCACGCTGATGACAAAGTCCACGGCCCCCTGTCGGTATGGCAGGGACAAGCCGTCCGCCACGACTACCTCGCCATTCCGCTCGGTGCGGGCAAGGTGTACGAGATTGGCGCTGCGGTCGGAACCGAAGATGTGGAGGGACGGGTTGACTGGCAAATACTTGCCATTACCGCAGCCTACGTCGAGGCCTACACTGCCAGGGGCTTGGGTGAGGAGAAAGTTGGTCACCAGGGGCCAGGGCTTGTGGCGGGTGGACGAAAAATGAGGCGCGATGGCCTCGTAAACGGAGTGCACATGGGTGGCTTCATACTCCTCGGCGGTGGCGCCAGCGGAGGAAGAGGAGGAGGTGGAGGAGGAGGTGGTGGTGGCAGCGGCAGCGGCAGCAGCACCAGCACCATCATCATCCTGTCTCTCCTGTTCCTCCTGCGAGGCCTGCATGTGGCTGAGAAGGTCCGGGGTTGAGATGTCGTTCTCGGTATGCGGAGGAGATGAGGATGAGCCTGGGGGTTTGCTTTTTCGGGCTTGGAGCTGCTGGTCCTGGTCCACTTGGACTGAGGTTTGTTTCAGGGGCATGACTCGACCTCGTCTGAGTCTGAGGAGGAGAGAGAGGGGAAGGGAGGGGAGGGGAAAGAAAAGGAAGCAAGCGAAGTGATGAGGCTTCCCGGAATGCTAATCCCGATTCGCAAGCGGATAAGATTGACACTTCCGCGTGATGTGTGATGTGTGATGCGTGATGCGTGAGGCGTGATGTGTGATGGAGGTGAGGGTGAGGTCTCAAACCCTTCAGGCGCTTGGAGTGAGTACGAAGTATGCACGCACGCACTGTTCGACGGACGTCGGAAGGGGTGGGGAGGTGTGGCCAAGCAATGGTGATGAAGGGGTTAAGAGAGCCCTGGAGGGGGTGTGTGTGTTGTGTGTGACAAGGGCCAACACAGAACGTGGGGGTTCTCTCTCTCGTTCTCTCTTCTCAACGACAAGGGTTGAGATGCAGTATTCGCAACATTCCATATCGAATCCCTGTCGAATAAGGCATCGGAGGCTTGTGCCGAGCCGCTTACTTGAGTGAGCCTGCTTGCTTATAAATTTATTCCATCTTCGGAATATTTTATATGAGTGCATATTACTTGTAGTAATGACTACTTGTACCTACCTATGGATACCTACCTAGTAGTAGCTAGGTACTAACCTAGCACCTAACACCACCTACAAGGGCAACAATATTACAGGGCAGAGATACAAGGTTGTCAGGGCACTTTTTAGGGCATTCAGTTACCTTCCCAGTAGACTTTATCCCCCCTAATACTGGCATCATGATTGGGCAAGATCATGGGCTGCACTGTGCGGTTTTAAAGGCTTCTACTTGATACAATGTACGTACTTCCGTGGAAGCTCGTCGGCATATGACTTATCCTCATTTGCAACTGCCGTGGCGTTGGATCAACAATCTCCATCTGTCATTGCCATGGATTGGAACTTTGTCTACCAACAACATGTTCGTGCGTGTGCTCATGTGCTCATGTGCTCATGCTGCATTTGGAAGTCTCCGCATCTTGAAGCCCAACCCAACATATCCGTTATCGCTCCTGCGAACCGGTGCCATGCATTTGGAATGTTCTGTTTCTTCCCAACCGACATTCATTACACAAATATCCGTTGGGACTAGGTAAGTAAGGTTAGTAGGCCTAGTAGGTGCTCCTGATTTCTCGCTTACAAACTTCCCATGATGCGAACCACCGCCTCGGCGTAGAACTTTGGGTTCCAGTTCTTGTCAGAAGGGCAACGACCGCAAGCCAAGAACACCACGACTACATAGTACACGATAATAGGAGAACGGCGTTATTGTTCTAGGGAAGGATGGGATCGACACTATCCTGTACCATGACAAGATCCGCCCTTGTGGCGCTGAGTCGAACACCTGGGCTAGGAAACCAGGGGCCCTATTTACCCGGCCTCCTTTCCCTCTTTGTCCATTTGCCGACTTACCCTCGGCATAGGGTCTAATCGGGAAATGAACCAGATTACGTTTCTGGCTGGCCCTATGAACCAACGAACTCTCCTCGGCAAGCGGGCCGCCCCAAGGATTCGGGAACCGAATCGCCGAATCCAGACGAACGCCGGGACCTCAGTTGCACCGACGAGGAGTGCCCTATGTCATGTCATGTTCTGCCCTGTCCGTTGGGGCATGGGAGGGGAGAGACGACATGGGGGGGATGACAATTTTTTTCTCTCTGCGTCCAGGGCTTATGGTTCACACGCCCTCCGATGTCGACATGTGTGTATGTGCCCCTTGTCAGCCTGTGAGGAGGAGAGCAAGGACCTACTTTTTTTCCGCGTGTCTTTGTTTCTTGTCTTTACTGGCATGGGTGACATGGACCAACCAATATACGGAGAAAGTCTGCATGAAGAAAATTGCCGCTCGTCCGCACCCGGCAACAACCGCGAGTGGTTTGTCTCTCGAAAACAATGTGGGAATGTCTCGCATCAATAAGGTAAGATAATACTGCAATAACACGTAATACTCATTTAGGAACTAATTCTTACTCAATTTGCAGCCGAGAGTCATCTTTGATGGACCTTGATGGATACATCCGAGTCAAATCCATACTACCCTGCGCTTTTCTCTTTCATGATTGCCCGATTTGGCAAGTAATCTGATATGATGGGGAGGGGGACATCAAAGCACGAACCTGTCACCAGTCGCGGAAGCTAGGGTTCCCGGTATTTGTCTGCATATTCTTGGGCACGTGCACAGTGTTCAAGATGCCGGCCCCGGTCATGGCCCCTGGCCCTGGTTCTGGCCTCCTGAACGACATGACTGACCTCGTAAACGAGAAGGACGTGCTGGCATGCCACGATACTACGGCGTTATGGGGCGCGCATCGCAGACGGGGAGACGAACCGGCGTCTCCTTGCCCTGTCTGACATGGCCCAAATGTCTCGACCATGTCTCATCTGGTGAAGAATACGCACAGTTACGAAAGCACAGGGATAAGACCCTCAGATGACTGCTTGTCTCATCAATTCTCACTCGCCACGAACGTGTCTGCACACACACACACACACACACACACACATACATACATACATACAAGTATGCATTCATTTGCGACTTTGTGCAGCATTCCCCATGCAGCCCTGAGTCGTGACACGGCACGGTAAACCATGCCCGATCTCATCGTTCACATTCCCTTTACTGATTGCCGACATTGAGCGGGCTTTTCGCGTCATAGACGGACGTCGTAATAAGCTCTGGATATTCCACACCCCCTTGCCTCAACGCCTCCTCCATCGTCTCCATGATCACGATGCTCTCCTTCCAGGGCAGCGTGCTGCTCTCGACCTTGCCGTCCCTCAGGCAGCGCGCGCACTCGTCTGCCTCCCAGAACATGCCGTGGCCCCAGTTGTCGCGCTTTGGGTCCTTGGGCACGGGGAAGTCGAGGATTCGAACGTCGTCTGCTGGAGCGTCGTCGGCACTGCCCGCCGACTTCTTGATGACCTTGATTTGGACGGGCTGGAACGTGGGGTACATGACCTGAATCTCACCCCTGGAGCCCTGGATCCGGGCGGCGGGGATGGCGTTCTTGCCTTCCGGGTCTGTAGCTACGCGCATGGCCGCCGTCGCTATGCCAATGGATCTGTGCTCGGGGAACTGGCAGAGGATGGTGACGCTCTCGTCCACGCCGGTGTTGGCGTACAGGTTAGCGACGGCCGCGACCTTGGGCGCCTCCTTTTCAGCCTCTGGCTGTACGTGATAGAGCGTCTGGAAGACCCAGGTCAGGGCATAGATTCCGAGATCTAGAGTTGCGCCACCTGCCAGATCCTTGTTCACCATACGGTGGGAATCGGCAAAGGTGACGGTCTTGTCGTCCTCTGCGCTGCGGTCGAGAGATAGGTCGGCTTGGGTTGTCGCACACTTGTCAGCCATGATTCACTTTGTTCATTTCAGATTGCCTTTTGAAAAAGAAAAGAAAGAAGGTTTCCTTTTTTTTTGTTGGTCTTTTCTCGTTCTCGCTCTCGTTTGCTTTTACAATGTACTTGTTTTATTATCAACTTACCAATGGTTCGGAATACCGTGCCAATTTCCCCGGAAGAGATGAGCTCCCGCACCTTGATGCTCAGAGGGAAGTACCGGGTCCAGACGGCTTCCATGAGAAACAGGTTTTTGGCCTTGGCAGTCTCCACGAGCTTCCTGGCCTGGGCGGCATTGACGGTGAATGCCTTCTCGCAGAGGATGTGCTTGCCGGCTTCCAGGGCAAGCATGCAGTTCTGGAAATGATGGCTGTGAGGGGTGGCCACATAGACGATGTCTACGTTGGGATCGGCGACGAGCTCTGCGTAGGAGCCGTATGTCTTGGCTGACGAGGGGCCGTTGATTTTCTTGAGGAAGTCTACACATCGGTCCTTGGAGCTGGATGAGGCGACTGCGACGATCTCGTGGCGGACATCGTGGACGTCTCGGGTTGCCGGGTCATTGAGAAGATCCTTTGTGAATGCTGAGAGATTGATTGTTACTATCAGAAACTGCAGCGTTTATTTGTCTTGTGCTTTCAAAGACGTACTCTCTGCAATCCAGCCTGTGGCCATGATGCCCCATTTTAGGGTGAAGGGTGTTCCGGAAGCCATTTTTGGGATGATGATGTAATTGAAGAGGGTTGGTACGGATTGAGGTGAGTACAGGTGAGTATGGGCAAAAGCCAATGCAGCGGACAAAGCTGGATAAACAAATTGGGTACTTTATCTTTCAACACAAAGAGAGATCCCTATTGCTACCGTTTTATTGCCTGCATCGCATGAAACCTACGTTATAACAGGGTGGATGCCGGCGGGTTTATATGTCACTGCAGTTTGTTGTTGTTGCATCATGACCAATGCCGGATAAATGATGGAACAAAATGGAAAACTGGGGGTTTTGCCTTGGATTGGCGATTCCGCTAGCCTCACCAATCACACAATCGATTTGGGGCCGCGGAGTAGGAGAATTGGGAGCGAGCCGAAAAATTGGAAAATCAAACTATGACCATGTTGAGGATGGTGTTGTTTTAATTTTGCGGGCAAAGTTGCCGCGACGAGGGACATTTTCGTTGGAGCGATGACGATGTTGGTCTTCCCGCAATGTGAGGCGGGGTTTGTGAGTACTAATTTATCTAATTTTTTCTTTGTTGTTTATGCCCCCTCATTTGGGATCCATCATGGCCATTTTTGAAGATCTGGGCGGGGTTTTGTTTTTTTATCCGTATTACTTTGTAACGAGATGGGAATGTGTGGTTGTCATGGCATTTTTTATATGGAGAAAGTATTCTATCAATGAATTGAACACCAGTTGCCCATATTAGAAACATTTGTGAGACACATGTTTTTCCTATTTGTTTCTTCGAAGGTGGAGGGGGTTTCATTTTCAATTCTTTCTACAGATTACCCCGCGTAATGTGATACCTCATATTGACCTCAGAAGACAACAGAGTTTAACAGCCCTTGTTTTGTGCGCGAAGATTGGTTGAATGAGTTTTTGTGTAAATACTCGAGTAAAAACCAAGAAGCCAAGTTCCATCTTCACCCCTTTTTGGACACATACTGAAAACATCATCCAATACCGGGAGGCCCTTGCAAACCATGAGCCAGACTTTTCCACCACCCCCGAAATCACGTCTTGCCCGGGACCTCACCTTTGGTCCTGGGGGCGCCTCCACCATCCCCAAGCTTATATATGGGACCGCGTGGAAGAAGGAGGAGACATGGAGGTTTGTCCACAAGGCCTTGAGGGCGGGCTTTCGGGGGCTCGATACGGCTGGGCAGTCTGGGCATTATGATGAGCAGGCTGTTGCTGTCGGTTTGCGCGAGGCTTGTGAGGGTGGCTTTGTGAATTCTGAGGACATATTCGTATGCTACTTACTTGGTGGATTTCTTTTCTTTTCTTTTCTTTCTTTCCTTCTTTCTATTCAAAAAAAAAGGGGGGGGCTTCTTCTTCTGGAGGATTAGATCAACTGACTGTCATACTGTAGGTCCAAAGCAAGATTAACCCGCCGTCTCTAAACCCCGATGACTGGCCTGAGGGTGAGAGGGCACTCTCGTGGGTAGATAGGGTGCATCAGTGTATAGGACCCTCGATCGAGCTACGTAGAATAGCATCGAGAAAGTACATAGATAGCTACCTCTTGCACACGCCGATGAGTACCGTGGAGGACACACTCAAAGTCTGGCAGGTCATGTCCAGCTACGTGCCCGAGTACATCGGCCACCTGGGCATCTCCAACGTGAGCCTGGACTTTCTCACGTCGTTTTACGAGCAAGCGCATCCCAAGCCGAGCTTTGTGCAGAACCGATTCTACAGGGATACTAGGTACGAAGTTGAGCTGCGAAAGTTTTGCCGCGAGAGGGGCGTGGTGTTCCAGTCCTTTTGGACGCTCACGGCGAACAGGCATCTGTTGAAGAGCCGTCCCGTGGTGGACGTGGCGGAGAAGATGGGCATGAGCAAGGTGGTGGCTCTGTACGCTCTTGTGTTGGGGCTGGGGGGATATCGATATTGGACGGGACGACGAGCGAGGAGCATATGAGGGAGGATTTGGAAGGGATTGATGGGGTGGGGGTTTGGGCGGAGGGGGAGGGGAGTGAGGATTGGGGGGTGGCTTTGAATGCGTTTAGGGTGCTGATAGGGGAGGATGAGGTCGAAGCCGTGGTCTGATGATATTACTGTTGAAGAAGGAATGAAGTCCTTTTGCTTGCTTACTATCATGTCTGATGATTCATGTCAATTTCTTTCCGGACGTCAATCGTATCCAATAATAGTATCCAACTCTCGATGATCCCGTTGGCAATACAATGTACGATAACTCATTCTATTCAAAGTCCTGCGAAAAAAGAAGCATCGTCACCTGAGATTGACGTCTTGCCCAGGTCAACCACCATGTCCAAGAACTTTAAAGCCCCCCCCCCCAAGTCAGCTTCACGAGATCTACGAAGACGCTGGAGTTTTAATTCTGCGGCAGGTGAAGAAAGTAGGGAGAAGATGCTCGCTGCAATTGCGCTCGTTCGTTTGGGGTCTCTGGAGGTGGGCGCACTTTTGTAACGGATTTCCTGATATTTTATTGATGGGTATATTGATGTAGCAAATCTAATATACCTTAGCCTTTATTCAGTCATTAATACTAGGTACTGAAAAGAGTTATCTGCCTCTGCTCTACAATAGAAGCTTATCATTTCCTGTAAAATCGTAGTTTAACATGTCATTATTCGTACTTGGGCATGAATAATCTACCTGGCTTGGAATTATTTAAAGGATCTAGGGATAACCCGGATTGTTGGGGCATTGTGATAAAGGCAATCGAAGAGGCCAAAAAAGAAGGATACCAATAGACAGACAGAGGCAACTATGCAACTGGCTGTAACAAGAGGACGAGTTGCTCGTCTAGAAGGGCGGCTTCAAGAGCTTGATGATGGGCGCTCGAGTGGTGGAAAGTAAACACCAGAAAGGCACAATATGGTAAACAAATTTGTATTTATTGTTTCTCTTGAGTCCTGATAGTTCTTTCTTCTTCTTCTCCTTCTCCTTCTTCTTCTCCTTCTCCTTCTTCTTCTCCTTCTCCTTCTCCTTCTCCTTCTCCTTCTCCTTCTCCTTCTCTTTTCCTTTTCTCCCCTTTTCCCCCTTCTAATTATTTTTGCCCATCTTGCTTCTGTTTGCCTCCCCAACTTCTGTTGATTTTTTTCCGTTTCAGTTTATTTATTTTGCATTCTTAGTCTTATACCACCAGCTCTAACTTGATATTTCTCCCTCTCGAATGTTGGGGGTGAGACATTTGTCACACAACGGCCTCGGCCGACACAAACTGGTTGGATGGTATGTAAGGGATGTTTCTTTATGCCAACATTGCATCGGCACTATCGACATTCGAACTTCTTGTTATCAACGAGAGATGTAATACGATACGATCGGCTGGGCTTCGGAACAGGGCTTCGGAACAGGGCTTGAGAGGAAAGTTTCTACTGTAGTTTGAGCATCTCTTCATTATGCTACATGACAGTTTGGCTCGATGTAATCCTCTATTTGATCTAGATATCTTTTGCAAAGGTGTTTGCCACTATGAAAGGGAAGCATGCCGTTGCCTCTAAATAGACCTGTCACACATCTCTTAGCTTCAATCCATCAATAAACCAACCAGGGGTGGGTGCTTACCTTGACGCTGTCTGCGCCAATCTTAATCTTGCCCCAGGATACCGCCTCGTCAGGCCGAGCTCCGGCATCGCTACCATCAAACTCTTGTGCGGTGTTGATGTAGACAGCCGATTCGGCGCCATTCCGCATCAGACAGGCGTTTGCAATGTGATGCTTGACGATGCCGCCTCCTAGGATGATCATGCCGGCTCTTTTTGCTCGCACCGCGATTGTGTTGATACGTCGAATATCCTCAACTATATCAACCCTCAATTGCAGTGGCGAGGTCTTGAATGTGTGGAAATACAGCATATCGCCAAGACTGCCATCAGTAAGGGCAGGGCAGAAGACTGGAATGTCATTTTTGTACGCCCAGTAATAAACAGATCGTTCATCGTTGATCTCTTTGCCGAGTCGGTGGATGATTTTTGATGGAGTCCAGTGGATTTCGTCTTCGGTTCCCTTGCTGGCCTCCTGCTCCTCCAGCATCTTATCAAAGATGGGGACTATCCAGTCTTCAAAGGCGCAGTAGTTGGCGTTTGGCACGACCAGATTGCCAATTCTGTTTAAGCCCCTTTTACGCAGATCGGCGCCGTCGGCACTGAAGGAGCTCATGTACGTGTTGCCCAGGCACTTGATAAAGTCTTCCTCCACACCACCCGCCGTTGTGACGATGGCGGAGACATGCTTGTGCTCCACCAACCAGCGGAACACCCCCTGAGGCCGGAAGATATTAAATTGGAAGTGTATCCAAGAAAGATGGTGGTCTTGTCACCCGTTTCTGGGTCACTCCATGCCCTCTATGGACGGTCTTTTCGTCAGTGCCTCATGTCCTGGTCTCAACTTGGAGTTCTTACCAACCATGTCATTGATGATCCTTATCGCCTCGGCCATGGATGACGCCTGAAAGCCCATATTTCGCATTCCGAGGAACAAGTCCTCGGCCGTGATGGGGCCCTTTAGCTTGTTAAAGTCGAGCTCTTCCACCTGTTGCGCATCGTGAGGCATCTCCTCGGATTGAACGAGGACAGCGTTGGTGGCCTCTGTGGGGGGCGCATTGGAGTTATGGTCTGCCATGATGATATGATGATTTGACGATCTCTGAATATCCAAGATATGGCTTCCCAATTTGGATCAACAAGTGGATGTGGGGGTACAATTTTAATGTCTTGAGATGATGCGTCTTTGTTTAAGGCTGCAAAAGGAAAAGGAAAGCAGGGGATCTAGACAAAAAGTACGTTGAAGGATAGGAAGCTAGCAGCCCTTTGGATAAATAAAAAAGAGAATTAATTAAATAATTAAATAATACAATAAAATAGATGGTAATCACAATTCTCCCTTATTCCATTTTCCCTATAGTGCGTGCGTGCGTGCGTGTGTGTGTGGATGGGAATATCGAGTTTTTCTTACGCCCCGCACTGCACGGGCGTGAGCATAAAGGCCAATAACAGCTGGTTCCAAGAAGAGACTAGCGTCCTGCGGCAAGTGATGGATGGGCCTTAACCTGTCCAAGCGCCACGCGAATCTGTACGTACTTGTATTTTGAAGGACCCGGTGGACCTCGAATCATCCCCCCAACTTCTCTTCATCAATCCAGCCCGTTACGGCCATCTACATCAATTATTCTGCGCTCGTCCACAGCAGCGTGACAGGGCGTTGCTGGCGATAGATTGTGCGAGGACGGAGCGTGATTGCGTTCCGTTGTCCAGGGTCTGTCTTCTTTACTTCTCTGCCTTTGAGGCTACGCTACGAGGAAGCACAACGACAGATCAAACCTTGATTGCAACCGATTTCGAAGGCCTAAACACGAACGACGACATCATTATCGCACTGCCTTTTTGCTTGCGATTCTACTGATTCCTGAATGGGACTTGTGACGGATCCGTAGGAGCTCGTCCGGCGCTGGTTCGCCATTCATCATGTACGTGCTCCGCCTCAAGGTGACACTCGAAATGTGTTGATGCCCGGCGCGGTAACGCCCAAGGACAAGAATCAACGACAATCACCCCCTCATTTTTTTTTTAGCTGGAAGACGTCATATATCTTACAACTACTTTCTATATAGGGACCCTAGATATCAAAGAGACTACGCGGACCGTCGATCTAGATCACCAAGAGATAGATCCCCCTTTGGAAGAGCGTCGCATTACAGTGATGGAGATAGACGCAGATCATCGACGGAAGCGAGGTCCAATTCCTCAGTATTTCCACCAAATAGGGATGCCTTTGGAGATCAACTACGACGAGAGCCCCCGCGCGGGCCGAAAGCACTAATTGATCCCCCAAGTGGGCCACGAGGAGGAGGCTTTGTTGGCGATTTCAGAGGCGGAAGGGGAAGAGGGAGAGGGCGGGGCTGGTCCGGACGAGACGACAGCAGAGATCGCGGAAGGGATCGAGACATAGACTATCGGGACCGAGACCGATATCGTGATGAGAGAAGTAGGGAGCGCGACCGTGAAAGAGAGAGGGATTGGCGAGATGCGCGAGATTTTAGATCGCGGAGGTCGCCAATCGGGAGAGCACGGTCACCAACGCGAGACTTTCGAGACCGCGAACGCGACGTACCGGCAATTCCAGGCCCGGATGCCGACAGGTCTCGACGAGGCTCCAGAGACGGAGGACCTCCCTCTGCCGGTTCTTCGTCATCCGAGCCTACGTTTGGAATGGCTCTATTCCCGCGCGGCGGCGGGTTTATTCGTGGACGTGGGAGGGGTGGTAGAGGCGACTGGACCGCAGATAGGGGCCGAGGGAGGGCGCCATATGACGATCGTGGTGACCGCTATCCTCGTAGCCGCTCTCAGGAAGGGCGATGGGCACGCGAGCGAGATGAACGCGATCGAGGAGATAGGTACCCCCGGAAGTGGACATGCGACGCGACCTAAGAGATCGGGGAGGGGAACGGGAGTTGTTCAGAGAGAAAATGGAGGCTCGGGCTGCACAGGAGAGCGCTGCGCAGGCCAAAGACACATCACCCCCTCCTACCACGCTACCGATTCCTGCTTTTGGATCTATTCCAAATCGCCCGCCCAGTATTACAGATTCTCATCCCCCACCTCTTCACCCTCTCCCCCTCATCCTCCTCCCACGATAAGCAAGCCGCCACCAACCGCCCCGAGGGCTTTTGGAGAGCGTCCCGTCTCGGCAGGTCATTCCTCAGGGGCATCTAATCTTTCTCTTCTTCCTGCTGGGCCTTTGAAACCTTCGATTCATGGCAGCCCACCTATTCCGCTTGGTCCTCGAGCGCAGCAGCAGAAACAACAAAACCCGTCTAGTAAACAATGGATTAATCCGAGTCTGAGGAAGTTACCGGAATCACCCAAGGTCATGAGGTCGCAGAGTTTTGCGCAACAGCGACCTATTCCGTTCGGCCACGGTGGTTCACAAACTGATCATTCTGACCAGGGACGGCCGCGCAGTAGTGATGCAAAGTCGGATTCACATGCCTCAGGATTTGAGAACAGAATGCGAATTCATCATAGTGCGGAACCCGGGGAGATTACGTCTTCCATGTCAGAAGAGGAGAGGCCGTTTCGAAGAGACTCGATGGACTACGATTCAAGGCGTCACGGTCGGTCAAGAGACTTTGCTCCACCTTCCACCTCACCAAATTTGGACTCATCTCCCAAATTTTCACATGATCGTGGGGTTGAGGAATTGAAGAGCCCTGCGAAGATAGTACCGCAACGTAGGCGTAAGCGCCCCATTGTTGGTGTTGTTAGGTTTGCCGTCCCCCTAAGGCGGCACAGCAAGAGGAGCCCTCCGGGTCTGATGACGAAGATATGGGCGACTACTTTGACACGCATATCAGTGTGGCCGAGGCTGAATTAGACAAGCTTCGGGGACCACAGCTCCCGGTAGAAGTCATGGCGCGATTCATGGGCCTATCGCATGGAGCGATGGTGAAGATTCTAGGCGACAAAGAAGGGTTATCTGAGATGCTGGGCGACCCTACTGAAGCTGTTCAAAGTGTTGAGCAAGCAACCGAAAAGGCCATTGTGGAACCGGCAGTTGAGCAGGAACTTATTAAGAAAGTCGAAGAACCCAAGATCTCAGAGGAAGCCAAGGAGCCGGCTGAACCAGAAAAGGAAGAGCCTGAGCAAGTGCTTGTGCAAGTGGTTGCACCAGTGCCGACGCCAGTGCCAGAATCAGCATCAGTGCCGGAACCACAATCGGAACCACAGCCTGTGCCAGAACCAGAGAAAGAACTCACACCTAAACCCGAGACTGAGCCTGAGACTGAGCCGGCGCTGGGGCCCATGCCTGAGCCTGCACCTGCACCTGCACCTGCACCTGCACCTGAACATGCGCGTGAATCTGAACCTCAACCTGGGCCTCAGCCCGAACGTCAGTTTGAATCCCATCCTGAGGCTCAACCTGTGGCTCATGCCGAGGCGCATCCTGAGGTTCATCCTAAGGTTCATCCTGAGGCCCAACCTGATGTTCAACCTGAAGCTCAACCTGAAGCTCAACCTGAAGCTCAATCCGAAATTCAATCTGAAGCTCTACTGGAACCTGAAAAGCCGACCGAAGAGCCTGCGCCAAAAATGGAAGATATGGACATTGATGCTGAATCTGAACCTGTACTTCCTGAGCATCATTATGAGCCAAAGACAGTGCCTGAAATAGCAACAGATGTCGCGACGGAGAGGGAGCCCGAGGCAATGGCCCCAACTGTCGTGGAAGCCAACAGGGAGCCTGTTGACCACCCAATGGTGCCCGCTGAAATGGTGCCAGTGGAAACGACAGAGAGTGGTTCCAAGGTTCCAAGCACTCCTTCCCAGGTAGAGGACGAAGAAGATGATGAGACGGAATCAGAGGATAGTTACATGGACCCTGACACCGTCCGTCAGTACATGTCAACCCCGCCTATTGACAGTCTTCCTGATTATAGTGGCCCATCTTGGTACAAGGACAGGGAATTCCTTGCAACGCTGGACTCGGACCCCCTGATTGATGAATTTGTGACCGACCATCTTCGCAGTATGCATTTTGAAAGGTCCGCGGAACAAGAGATTGAGCAAAAGATTTATGCCGACAATTATCTGCGCTATCTCCACTTTACCATGTCTGATGACCCCGCCGCTACGAAGAGTAGAGACAAGTTCTCCGTTGCTGCACCCGCTGATGTGCATGGCACAGTAACGCCTGAGCAGAAGCCAGAAGGAAGAGGGTCTGGCAGACGTTTCGCAACTGAGCGTGATCTGGAGCGGGTGCTCCAGGCTTCGATGCGAGAAGATGAGGAGAGAAAGGAACGGGAGTTGCGAATTCAGCAAGAAAAGTACCGCAGCGATAAGGAAGCTGTGATTCCGGACATGTACTGGGAGGAAGCGCAGAGGCAACAAGATCAGTATATCGATAGGTCTGGTTACATGCCGCAGGATAGACTTGTTTCAGTTTGGCAAGTGCTAGCTCCCCATAACAACTTTACTGAGGAGGAGGCTCAACTCTTCGAGAAGCGATATCTGGATTTCCCCAAACAATGGGGCAAGATTGCTGAGGCTATTCCTCACCGAGATTTTGGAACCTGTATTCAGTATTATTACTTGATGAAAAAGGACCTCAACCTTAAGGATAAGCTCAAGAAGCAGCCTAAACGGCGCAAGAAGGGTGGCAGGGGCACCAAGCAAAGATCCAGTGCTCTGGTCTCTGAACTTGGAAATGGCGAACCGGAAGGCGAAGAGAACCAGGAGGCGGGAGAGAACGGGGAAAGGAGACGACCACGCCGAGCTGCTGCCCCTACCTGGGGCTTCGAGCAGCCTACGACGGATTGCGATACCACTCCTGCCGGCACTCCTGGACGCCGGGGCATATCGACGGCCTTCAAAGGGGATCAGCCAGAGAAAGTGGATGGAAGAAAGGGGAGAAGAAAGGCCAAGGATAAAGACAAAGACAAGGAGAAGGACAAAGACGCCAAAACACTAAAGCCCAACCAGAACCTCGGCGTTTTGATGGTTCCTGCTGGTGGCAAAGGGCGTTCTCGATCTAACTCTCGACCAGCCAATACTGAATTCCAAGTTTCGCTTCCCGCTGAGCCCCACCGTCTACCAATCCAGTTTGAACAGCCCCTACCCACTGGTATCCAGCCGCCATCCTTCGCCGTCCAACCGCAACCGCAACATCAGCCTATGCAGAGTATTGAGCGGCATAAGGCTGCGCCTACAACCTCTATTGCGGAGGTTATGGCAGCGCCCTCACTCAGACCAGACCCGCCTCCTCCTCAATCTTCCATGACCACGTTCAATTTGGCACAGCCGACTGCCGAACGAAAGGGCACCACGCAGGCATCAAGCTACTGGAGTGTATCAGAAGCTAACGACTTCCCACAGCTCCTCAGAGCGTTTGGAACTGACTGGGCATCTATTGCAACACACATGGGATCGAAGACAGCTGTCATGGTTTGTTGATCCATTACCTAAATTTGAGCTATTTGCTAACAACTTGTCACAGGTTAAGAACTATTTTGTCCGACAAAAGGACTCGGGCAAGGCAGAATGGGACAAACTCGTCGTAGAAGCTGATGCTAAGCGCGCCAGGGGAGAGAAACGGCCTGATCCCCCACAGCCAACAGTTGGTGGCCGTGGCAAGAAATCTGAGACCACTACAACAAACCCGTCCAGACCACTTGCAGTGGCCCCAGGGGCCGACTCTCACAGTGATTCTTCTCTACAGCCCAAGGTTGAAGCGGTGGTGGCGGCGGCGGCGCCTCCACCTCCGCAGCAACAGCAACACCAACACCAACACCAACAACACCAACAGCAGCAGCAACAGCAGCAACAGCAACCATCACGGTCCCAGCAGTTCTCTAACTATGCGGTACCGATTGCGCAAGCACCGCCCGTTGTTCAGCAACCGCTTGCGCAACCCATACAGCAGCCTATTGCAATGCAGCCTCATGTTGTATCTCAGCAGCAAACGCAGCCGACAATGTCACCGAATATGCGGCCTTTGCGAGCGCCAGCGCCGGCACCATCGCACTATAGCTTCTCCGAGCGCGAACATGAGCCTTTGCAGCAGCAACCGCAGCGAGTACCACTACCCCAAAAGGCACCTGCAAGCCAGATGCCCGAGCTCCGAGACCCGCGTCCATTAGCTGCAGCACAACCCTTGCAATCAGCGCGCCCCGAGTCCATCAACGACCACGGATCACACATGGAGCGAGCAAACCAGGAGAAGCGATTCCGAGAACAGCAGCTTCAGCAGCAACAGCAACAGCTTCAGCTTCAGCAGCAGCAGCAACAACTCAGGGAAAGAGAAATGGCCGCCGCCACGGCAGCGGCAGCAGCAGCGGCAGAGAGGGAGAGAGAGAGGGAGAGAGCGGAACAGAGGGAGAGGGAGAGAGCAGAACAAAGGGAGAGAGCAGAACGGGAGAGAGCGGAACAAAGGGAAATGATTCGGCAAGCAGAAATTCAAGCGATGAGAATGAAGCAAGACCCAGAAGCGCAACAACCTCAACGTCATTACGACCCATACACCAGTGGCCACCATCGTCAGCAATCAAGTCTTGGCCGAATCCCGCGAGAGCCATTTTCATTGACGGGCCCACCATCACAGGAGCCTTCTCGGGCTGTTGCTCCTCAACCATACCCGCAACAGATCCAGCAGCAGCAGCAACAACAACCTCCTCAGCCCACCATGCGGTCATTGCTATCAGATCCATCGCCATCACAATCTCCAGCTTCGGTGGCCCCTTCATCTCGCCCGATGCCAACCTCACAGTCCAGGCAACCTTCAGGGCCTCCCCACGAACATTATGGCGTTCCTCCTCAATCCGCTGCCTCAATGCCGCCTTTAACGCCAGCCCGTCCTCCCGAGCCGCGAAAGTCAAACATCATGTCGCTTCTTAATGATGATCCACCCCCTCCAAAGCGAGTCGCCGAAGTATCAAACAATCATCCACCCGGACCATCGCCAACGCCCCCTGGTCAAGGCATAGGCCGCCCGCCTCCCGGGTCTACGTCTCAAGCTCAAATTCGACGTGAACCAGAGCCTCCATATGTTCCATACGGACGTCCATCCGACAGACCATCCGCTATGCCTTCGTTAAAACCGACATATGCAGCTTCACCAACTCCTCCCCAGCACATCAGTGGCCATCGAAGTATGCCATCAGATGCTAGTGTTGATGGTTACTACAGGTCACATGGGTACCCGTCAAGTCACCCAGCGAGTGGAACGAACTCACCCCAGGGGGCACATCGGTACCAACCACCCCCTCAGCCGAGTCAGCCTCAGTATCAGTCACAGAGTGGATATCCCACTTCATATGGTGCGACTCCTCAACAGTCACATGCTTCCTCACCACCTCAGCAGTACGCAGTCCATCCCTCAGCATCAAGAAGTCGTGACGTTGCTCAGAGTAGTCGAGACAATGCATGGCCTTCATCTAGCCACCAGTCCAATCTACAACCACAAGGCAGTGGCTGGCCCGCACAACCAAAGGTGTCACAGGCTCCCCCACAACAGCAGGTATGGGCCCAGCATCCTGCGACCTCATCAAAACCGAGCACGCCGGCACCGGCATGGTCACCAGCACCACCACCTCAGCAGCAACATCAATCGCATCAGCAACACCAGCAGCATCAACAGCAACACCAGCAACACCACATGGGGCTACGAGATGAGCGCGGGCCTCCTTCAATATACGGAACAAGTGCTTCGAGTATGTCTCAACAACAGCATTCAATGTCGTCACGGTATACCCCAGCCAGTCGTGCTCCTGAACCCATTCCTCCGCAATCACACGCACAGCCATATTCTCGATATGCATCAACGCCAGGGCAAGCCCAGCCACGGGATCCAAGGGATGTGCCGAGTCGCAGCTATACGCCAGGCGGCTATGATGCACGCGGGCCCCCGCCACCACAAGGGTCCGGATACCCTGCGCCGGATCCTAGAGAAATGCAGCTTAGGGAGCCTAGAGATCCTCGGGATCCTCGAGATCCGCGTGACCCGCGTGATATTATGAGCAGAGGTCTGAGACCGCATGAATATGACCGTCATCAGGAGCGTCATCCAGATAGGTACGGACGATGAAGAGGACGTTCAATGACTTGACGTGTAGGTCTACTTGGCTCTTTTTTTTTGTTCTGTTATTATGTGTAGATGTTTTTATTATCATTATTGTGTTATTCTTGGTTTTCTGAACTGGAGATGGGAGCAAAGGAGTCCAATGGGGTTTGTATCGGATCGGATGGCCCATTGGTTTGTTTGTTTAGTGTTCATCTGGAGTAGATGATGGGGTTTGGGTGTGCACATGATTGTTTATCATTGTTTAAAGATTTTCTGTGGATTTATGCAGATATTTGGAGTAATTGAATCGAAAGCCATTTTTTTATGCAAAAGAATAGAGAGGGTCGTGTTTAAGATGTGTAAATGTTGATTTGGTCATGTCCGTAGCTGGCAAGATGGAGGGGTTCAGATACTGAGTGATGGGAGCTTCTCTCGACTTGGAACTTGAGGCACAGTAACCCCCACCATTTAGCAAACGTTAGTAACCAAACATTCAACGCGACGCGGAAGAATACGAAACTTCGTCCTCCAACACCAACACCAACACCAGCACCAACATCCCTTTAACCAAGCCAACAAAAAAACAAACAGTAAACAATAAGAACCCCCTCCATCGCCTCTACAACAGAGCGCACACAGACACACACACCCTCCTCCTCCACCACCTCCGCAATGGAAGGACGCAACACATATTTCGAGCAGCAACGAGCAGCACTCATAGGAGAGATTGCCGAGGTTTGACCACCCACCCCCCAAAAAAGAAGAAGAAAAAGAAGAAAGAAAAGATAGAGAAAACGGTGTCCGAAATTCAAGTCTAACATTGAGGGGGTGCCTACCAACGGCGTGAAGAGCTTCGAACAAGTCCTAGCCAATATCAATAAATTAAACCGGTCGCTCGAGGCCGTCATTGCTGTACGATTTATCTCCCCCTTCCCCCCCTCCCATGCGCACAAAGAGTACAAGGAGTACAAGGAGAATGGGGAAGAGATGATGAAGCTGACTTTTAAATCTCCCCACCAGGTCGGCAACGAATTCTCCTCCGTCGAAGCCCTATGGTCGCAGTTCGAAAACGTCATGGCCAAGGACGAAGAAGCCAACAATAAATCCGCCCAGCAAGAAGGCGAAAAGCACGACGACGACCACGAAGAGGAGGAGGAAGAACAAGAACAAGAATAATGATACCCCCGAAACTGCAACACCTCCTACGATCATCACGACACTTAATCATAGAGACGAAATCTAGTTCAATTGCTGCTGAGGAATAAAGTAATAATATTACAGTCGCAATACAAACGATATACATGCACACGGCAAACCACTGACGAGGCGTGAAAGGAAAAATAAGATGGATGTATTTTATGTCCCAACCCAGAACCCGAATGAAAACTCGACAGCTCGAACAGTATCATGCCACAAAGAAAAATCGATAGTAAAAAGGAAAAGGAAAAAGAAAAAAGAGAACAGCGGACGGCACAAAACGGGCAACAAAAAAATAACAAAAGAGCAGCGACAAAGTTGGCATATTTGACACCATCGTTTCCCAATCGCATACAAAGCTTCCCCGTGTTTCCCACACCCACAAAGCCATCCCTCTCTCTATCTTTCCCCGAGTCAGTCCTTTCTTTTTCCTTCTTCTTCTTCTTCTTCTTCTTCTTCTTCTTCTTCTTCTTCTTCTTCTTCTTCCTCTTCTTCTTCTTCTTCTTCTTCTTCTTCTTCTTCGTCTCTCTGTAAATCCAACCAAAAACAAGGACGCCGACTCGGAATCTTTCTGTTCAACAGCAACATGGACTCCTCACTTATATACCAGGCGCTCCAAAGGGGGAAAAGGAGATGCACCAGCACCTCGTTCCCGTTTCAACCTATTGTTGATGTCATTGTCGTCTCAACCGTGTCCAATCCAAGTGGACTCTTCGTAAAATGGTGTGCAAGTCGTCGTAAAAAGGCAGATATTCATCCGATGGTCATTACAATTCTGTACCTCCCTCCTCCGCTTCTCAGTCACATACATTCAGTGACGGTGCCTGCCTATCGGACATGTAAATAAGAAGAAAAAAACACAATTCTTTTCTCGTTTCGCGTGGGCAACTCAGAGAAATTGACACTTTCTCTTCTTCCTCTTAAGGCCCCCTACTCCGGGAACTGGTGCCTTTGTTTCGTTGACCGAAGTGGTGGATGCGTTGGTAACCTCCTGGTTTCTTCGATCGTTGGCGACAACTGTCAAGATGGCGCGCTCAAAGATCTCGTCGACTCCTCGCATTTCCTTACTGCTGCACTCCATGTACTGGGCTCCCATCTTCTTCGAGACGGCCATGCCCTGCTCTGTGGTGACGGGGGTGAGTCCTTGTGTCTTGAGCATATCGATGCATGATTTCTTGTAGCGGAGATCTGATTTGAGGCCAACCAATATGAGTGGCGTATACGGGCAGAAATGGAGAACTTCGGGGTACCACTATGTTTGTTTGTCATGTCAGTGGAGAGAACTCAGGGGTAAGTTATGCGGGGAGGGAAAGTCGTACCTTGTCCATGACATTGTCTAGAGAGTTGGGGCAGTCGATGGCGAAGCAGACAAAGATGAGATCGGTTTCTGGATACGACAATGGACGGAGACGGTCATACTCTTCTTGGCCGGCTGTATCCCACAAGGCGAGCTCCACCGTCTTACCAGTGGGAGGGTGTATGGGATAAGTGATGTAGTTTTCGAAGACTGTTGGTACATATTTCTATCACATGTCATTGTCAGCGCATGCGTGCCCCATGTGTTGTCTGGATGGGAACGGGGGAGGGGATGAACTCCTTTCTCACCTCTGGAAAGTAGCCCTGGCTGTAGCTGATGAGCAAACAGGTCTTGCCGCAGCCTCCATCTCCGACAACAACAATCTTCTTGGAGTAGGTCGGAGGCTCTGTTGTGTGTGTCGCAGATGACTCTCGGCCGGATGAGCTGCTCATGGTTGTGCTGACGGTGCCTTCGCTGGATCGTGTGCGTTGGTCGCGCCGGGACTGATCATGACTGGGTTGGGCGTAATGAGAGTTTCGCTTTTGGTGTGTAGCCATGTTGGAAATTAAAGGGCGGGCAGCTGAGTGGGCGAGTGGGTTTTGCGTTGGGTTGCGCTGCGCTCGACTCGAGACAACAACTCGAAGGGACTCGAGGGAGGGAGGGAGAGAGAGGGGCGCGCGCGGGATGAGTTTGTCTCAGGCAACGAAGACCAAATACTACACGCAGCAACACTCCAAGGGAATGTTGACCCCCGTTCAGGGTTATCGAGTTGTGTGTATGTATACACCAAAGAAGAGCTTTGCTAGAAGCTTGAAGCCACAACCCAAAATATGGCCGCAAAAAAAAAAAGGCCCAAAACACCGAATAGCTGGGGGTGGTGGTGGAGGAATAATGCGGAATCGAGACAACAGATTGCGGTGTAAAACAAAAGGCCTAATTGCTTTTGGTGGGCGGTGTGAAAGTTATTAAAGTAACAAGAAAAAAAAGAGACCAAGTTTTCGTGAGGCGACAAAAAAAAGAATAAAGGTAGCAAGACTTGTATGTGGCCTCGTTATTTGTTGATGATGTGATGGTCCAAGGTGGTGGTTGTCAGGCGAAGATAGGAAGAAACTGGGGACTGGATGATGTTGTACTTGCTTTGCTTGGTGCTGTGCTTTCTCTCCGGGCAACCAGCTGGTGGGTGGGACAAGGGAGCCGCAACTTGTATCAGACGGATGGGGAACCTTCAAGGCTGAGTAAATAAGTTGGCACGGCAACGGGCGGGCAGCAACGGGAAGGATACAGCCTCTGAAACCACTGAAACTGCCGACTGACCAGGTACCTACCCAGTAGTTTTTGCTAGCAATGGAAGGTCCAGCTCAGGTTGGCTTAGCTAAGCATACTTGCCTTGAAGTAGACTTAATTTTCATTCTTCACGTGGCCAATGCGTTACTACTCCGTCCTTGCTCACCAAATTTCTCTCCTCCTCATCCTCATCCTCTCCCTCCACCTCCTCCTCCCCCCACTCCAGCACGAACCAACCAGAACGCGTGCACGCTCTTTTTCCCATTGAGCTCCATCTAAAGCGGCGTCTATTTTTTCTCCCTCTCTCTTTCTTTTCAGATCCTTTTTCTTTCTTTCTCTCTCCCTCTCTCTCTCTCTCTTCTTTCTCATCTCACCAGTAGCCGTGTTTACTATCACACACTACTGCACCTCCTAACGCATAACAAACATGGACGAGCATACGAGCAAATACGTCACGCTTGTATCAGGCGATGGCTTCGAGTTCGTCGTCCTGCGTGAGGCCGCCCTGGTGAGCCCCATCATCAAGGGCATGCTGGATCCGAGGAGTGCGTGAATAACTACACACAACATGGCGTAACACACCATGCTCACATCTTTTTTTCTTCATCATCTGCAGGCCAGTTTGCTGAGGCCAAGGACGCACGCTGTGTGTTCCAAGAGATGAGGTGAGCTGGTGCCATCATGTCTTGCTCAAAAAAATTTCTAGCATGACGAAAATATCATCTTGCTTTGCTCGACAGAACACTGCTGCAACATCCCTACCGTGATGACCAGCGGGCTGTTCTGGTTGATATCCGCTACACTTGAACTGACCTTGACCTCAATACACTCCCGGCCTCCACCCCGTTGGACTTGGCATCTGGACTCTGGAACCTCTTCCCGCTGACTCTCGGAAACAGTGGCTTAGTCCTCGACAAAGTGGTCGAGTACTTCCACTACTGGTACCGCTACAGAAACAGCGAAGATGTTCCCGACATGGAGATCCCCGTCGAGCTCTGTCTCGAGCTTCTAGCAGCTGCCGATTACCTGGGCTTGGATCAGTAAGATGAACATGCCTCGGGCCTCGGTGCCTTTCTAACAACTCACGCAGGGCCAACATGAGCATGAAGTAATATCCCGGTTTGGATCGAGTTTATGGCGTTATGACGATTACGATACGGCCGACCTAGACGCGGCGAGCAATCTTTTGCAGTACTACTACCAAATATCAATAATATTTCATGAACCAAAGTGCCTTTTTTTCTTCTTTTTACCCTTCTTTCCATATACACAGTACCCCATTTCAGCATATGCGTTCTTCTCTTCTGCTCCTCCGTGGGTCGAACGTCTATTAGAAATGGAAGATTGAAGCATCCCTCTCACTCTGCTTGACTCAGTTGACGCATTGAGCTCTCGCTTTTTTTGTAGGGCTACATACCTTGCTATATAGATGTAGCTTATAAATAATGGACTTGTTTCTCTCACGGGCTGGCATTGATTTGCACAAGGAATTGATCACTTGTAGTATGGATAATTATATTAAGTCTTAACTGAAATATGTAATGATCACTGTGACGCCGCCCATGCTCCCTGTTTTCCTCGACTGCCCTATACCTCCTGTTGCTATGCGCCATACATCCGAGTCTCCTAATCTACAGGGGGGTGCTTTAGACCTGGATAATGATGCTAATGTCGTCAAAGAAGTAGCTGACGGCGCCATGAGGCAAATTGACCCAAAGACGAAGGTTGCAGTTGGACCCTGCCGCGTTCGCCGGGACATTGAATGTGTACGTGAACCTGTACCACGACAAGCCATTGCCATTGCCAATAAATACTCCCCCGTTGGCGGCAGTATTGAGGACCTGAGACCCATCACTGCCGGCAATGACAAAGGCAATACCGGGGCCTCCCAGGCCACCCGTGTTGAACATGGTGTTGGCCTCGACAATGGTGAACGTGTAGGTGCCCTGTTGCAGGGTGAAGGTCGGGGACTGTCCAAAGGCAAAGCCCGTGGATCCGGTCTCTTGGATGCCATAGGCATACGTGTTTTGGCCCTGGAAGTTGGGGACGGTGTAAACGTTGGCAGAATAGCCACCGGGATTGTTGGAGTAGAAGGACCAGCCTGCAGCGTTTCCAGTGTTGAAGCTGGGGTTGGGAACAACGTTGGTGGGCACCGGGGGGTTCACCGAGACGGTGGAAATACCGCTTGTCAAGACAGTTGACACCGTAGCCCAAGCAGTGGTTGAAACGGTGGCAGTGGTGTGAGCGGTGGAAGTCTGTAGAGGACAAGAATCAGTACATCGGCTCGGACAAGATCAAAAAGGTTTATCGTCAAAAACATACGTCTGTAACTGTCTGGGTGCCAGCGGTGTAAGTGACGCTGACAGTGCTTGCCGGGACACTTATGCATGAGCACGCGGATGTGATGCGTGAAGCTGGATATGTGACACCATTGGTCATGCATTTAGGGGGTCTGGTGTAGGTGAAGGACCATCTCGAGCCTTGACCTTGACCGGAGCGGCGCCAATCGTCACCGTGACGGTTGCAGAAGGCACGGTTGCCGTATAGACGGTTGCAGTTGATGAGATGGTATCAGTTTGCGTGCTGTCAACAACGGTGGTCCACGAAGTCTGAGTTCTGAATGAAATGTGTCAGTCTCCTCATGTATTTAGTTGATGGGGCTATCTCTGTCAATCAACTCACGCTGTTGCCGTTACTGTTGCGACTGTGGTGGTATAAGGCGTCAGAGCAGCGCAGTAGGAAGTTGCTGAGACTGAGTAGCGTGTATCGATGAAGCATCGAAGGAGGTTATCGTGGTTGCAGGCATCACGCTGCGCAAGCTCGAGTGGGGAGGCATATGTGCTACTCAGAAGCCCAAGGGCGCCAAGTAAAGTAGCTTTGTTCAACATTGTGAGTTTCTGAATGAAGCAATTATAGAGATTGTGTGATGTTGATGGCTTGAGTATGCTATGCAAGATGGCAAAATATTGGAGCTCATCCTCATCTTATATATATATCCCTTCTGCCTCACATATCATCCTCATTTAATATTAGCCCTGGTGGAGACTCCATCGGTAATCGTCGCTTGGTGTTTGTCTCACTCAGGTGCTTGCCGTCGCGACGCAGCCAGCGGAGCACTATTGAGTGGAACCTCATTGAGGCTATCCGAAATACTGGGACCGTTCAAATTATCCATGCCAGATCCTTGAAGCTTTGTAACCTGTTCGTCCAGTGATATCAATTCTATGCGGGCAACAAAGCCCAGGAGGGTCTGCGCCGGAAGCGCGGCATAAATCTGATCAATAGTGCCAGTGTGAAATATCCTTTGATTCCGGGGATAGCCAAAAAGGAGTTTGGCTTGCTGGCTGCGGGAGGAAGAAATGCTCCTAAACAATGGAGTCGGTAAATGGTTCAGAAAGATGCATATTCTGAACCCAACAAACGAGGGTTGAGCTGAAGCCGCGGGACAATCTATTGATCTCGACCGCAGAGGACTAATCCTCTTGCAGCCTTCAGCTTCTAACAGAGAAGGAGGCTAATTATAGCGGGCCAAATCCGGGGTCCAGAACACCATCAACCAAGACAATACTCTGGCGATGCGCGGCAGCTAAGGTGCTGTGCACGAAAATCAACGGCTTCATCATGGGTTCGGTTCCCAATCGGTTGGATGCCTCGGAAGATGCATGGATGTTGGTATACCACGTGGTCGATCCCCGTGAGTTGGACGTCTATACAGGTGCTGCATTGACGTTGAGGGAGGATTGTAAAGGTGGAGGAGGCCTCGCGCCAACCGAGAACACCGAGGGCTATGGAGTCTGAGGTACGGGTAAGCTTAATTGAAGCCATCATCAAAGTCTTTATTGACATTCAATAGTCGGGCGGTGCGGTAAGATTAGTAATGTCTTTCCCCCTTTGTCAGAGTTGTTCCTTCCTTCCTCAACACTCAGATAGAGTGATCGGTCACATGAGCAGACGAATAAAGATTCCCATCCAATCTACACCGCAGGAAACAGTGTGACTTTGCTGTTCTACTATCAATTTCGATGCATGCACAAAGTGAAGTCATCGCCAAAATCACATTTGCATAGTTATCAGGGATTCATGCCAGATCCAGTAGCAGGATTAGTTGCGAGACTAAAAACTCGATGATCTTTTTTCTTCACCACGTACTCGAGTATTACACTTACCCTATATATATATGCTAAATTTCAACTCAACTATATCTGTGGATATTCGCAGAGAAATAGTTGATTGACCTGAGGCATCTATTCCAATCTATTGTATCAGGAGTACTTAAGGCATGTATATATTCATGATGGTCCATATTCTACTGAGTATGGATATCCAACGGATCTGACGGTGATGTTCTCATCAAGCCTAATTTCCTAGATGACCCTAAATTCAACAGCCAACAATTATTCGTAAAACATTAAGCACCCCATCCATCTCTATCCTTCAACAAATAGAGTCCATGATCTGAAAATGCTATCGAGGCTGTCTATACACAGACTAAGCAAGGAAATTCTCCTCATTCATGTATCGTCTACCCCAAAAAAAGGGAGTGTGTCGTTGGTAGGCGCTGACGTTCCTGCAATGCCGCTGTAGTTACAGGGTCGAGCGCAACAGTTACAGCAGCTCAATAGTACCATCTATGGCAGCCCACGGCGACCTTGCAGCATCAACAGAAATTTACCATCAACATCAAGAACCATGACTTCCGAAACGTTCCAGACGCAAGGCGTTCGCATCGCTGTCGAAGGCTGCGTAAGTGGATTGAACATGATACCAAGATAAGACCCCAAGTAATTAACAAGACGATAGGGCCATGGCACGCTCAACGCCATTTACGCGTCTGTTGCGGAATCATGCAAAGCTAGAGGATGGGACGGCGTTGATCTTCTTATAATTGGCGGCGACTTTCAGGTATGAAAAACTCCAGATCTTGGCTTCTATCACCATTCAATCCAAGAAACATATGCTAACATGACTGGCCCTCTCAGTCTGTCCGCAATGCTGCTGATCTTACCGTCATGTCTTGTCCCGTCAAATATCGCCACTTGGGCGACTTCCCCGACTATTATGCCGGGAGACTCAAAGCCCCGTATCTCACCATATTCATTGCCGGAAACCATGAAGCCAGCTCGCATCTCTGGGAGCTTTACTATGGCGGCTGGGTTGCCCCCAACATCTACTACATGGGGGCTGCCAACGTTCTTCGCCTAGGACCCATCCGTATCGCTGGACTTTCTGGCATCTGGAAGGGACACGATTACCGCAAACCCCATTTTGAACGATTACCATTCAGCGACGGGGACGTAAGGTCATTTTACCATGTTAGAGAAATTGACGTCCGCAAGCTGTTACAGATCAGGACACAGGTCGATGTGGGACTGAGTCACGATTGGCCAAGAGCAATTGAGAAGCATGGCGACCATGAGCAACTCTTTAGAAAGAAACGAGATTTTCGACAGGAGTCACTGGATGGTACTCTGGGAAGCGTTGCTGCAGAGTATGTCATGGACCGCCTACGACCGCCATACTGGTTCTCTGCACACATGCATATCAAATTTCCCGCCATAAAAAAGTACGAGGAGTCAACTGAAGATCCCAAGGCCCCGGAGGAGCAGGTGCAAGTGCCCATTCCCGCACCTGTCTCTGCTGCCAAGGAAAGTAACCCGGATGAGATAGATTTGGATATGGACGACGAGAGTGAAGACGCCGCTGTCGCTGTAAAGGAGACTGTGGAGGGAGTCGCAGCAGAAGAATCAAAAGATGAGGCCAACGAGGTATCGGAAGAGCTCAGGGCACAATTGCCTGCATCCTTTGCCCCCAAAGCACCGGTAGTAAAACGCACGCCGGGTCAGCCAGTTCCCCCTACGATTCCGAACAAGGAGGTTAGATTTCTGGCTCTAGACAAATGTCTGCCTGGGCGCCATTTCCTTCAGCTATGCGAGATCCAGACTTTTAACAAAGATAATGCCTCTACAACCCCCCCAAATTCCTCTAGCCCCAGGTATCGACTGCAATATGATCCCGAGTGGTTGGCCATCACACGCGCATTCCACAGCTCCCTTACATTTGGTACTCGCGATGTGCCGGTCCCCGAGGACTTGGGCGAAGATGGCTACTTACCACTTATTGCGGCTGAGAGAAGTTGGGTGGAAGAAAACATTATCAAGACGGGAAAGCTTGACGTTCCGGACAACTTTGAGCTGACGGCGCCCCCATATGATCCAGGCACTCCGGAGATTGTCAATGATCATCCTGTAGAGTATACCAACCCACAGACTGTAGCGTTCTGCGATCTCTTGAGTATCGAAAATCACTGGGATGCCACCGAAGCTGAACGACAAGAGAGGAGAGAGCGTGGACCTCCTCAAGATGTCTATGGTGGTGGTGGTAGGGGTGGGTTTAGAGGAAATAGGGGTGGCAGGGGCGGAAGAGGTGGAAGAGGAGACAGGGGAGGAAGAGGAAGGGGTTCTGGTGGGAGGGGAAGAGGGAGAGGTCGGTGGTAGAGGGTTTGTTGGATGAGAGTTTGTGTCATGAACCTCCTACGGGCGGACCCATTTAGTCATAGCCTCAGCGTGTTGGCTGAAAACTCGTTTTTCAACTGTATAGATTAACCTGGAGCCTGGCTTGGGAGATGTGCTCTTATCTAGGGGTAAACACACCAGCGGCACGCTGACCGTGAACTTTTCTGACGTCCCCTCTAATGCTGTATACCATAAGGTCAATGCGACAGACCTACTAGAGAAAAGAAATACCTGCAATAGCGACGTTTAATTTCGCATTTCTGTGCCCTTCAAACCTATGGGAGAATAACATCAGGGGGCGGGTTCTATTCCGGCGGAGACACGTCATTCTTCATTGATAGAGGCGGCGCCCGAGCTTTTCGATAATGTGTTTTTTTTACGGATAAGGTATCTACTAACAGCCTCTTGCAAGGGAACTCTTGGTCGATGAGCGGTGTCCTAGATTGATCAATCCTTGAGGTGTTCCTTGACGGCGGAGCAAAGTGCTTCGACAACTTATTTCACGATGTTGCCTCTTTCGCTCTTAGTACGAAGCATGTATAGTCTACCGGAAGGTGTCAGAATCAATTCCCGAGTAAATACGTTGAAAAGCGCCTGGTAGGCAATGGAAAATGCAGACAATGGGTTGGTGTATTATGGGAATCGATCAAGTGGTTAGAGAATAAACTGTTTACTTGAATCCTTTTGAAGTAGAAGAAATGGGGAAGCTTCTTTCACTCATCAGTACAAAAAGTTGCTATAACGGGAGGTGACCATGTGGAGTGGCAGCACGTAGTCGAAAACTCGAATGCATGTTCGTCCCTGAAAGCACATCGTGAGGAGCAGTGCGCGTGTGTCAAGCTACAACACCATGAGCTTAGACTCAATTCGTCAACACAGCGTGAGCCCTGCAAGGCAATTGCTTTTCGGCTCAACGATTATCCGCAGTGCTTCCGAAGCCATCGGTGATTTCAAGGCGGAGCTGAGATATATATATCTGACCTTCAACCATCGCGGTTGAGATGGGGCATCTCCAAGATCTTCTCCGATGGGCAAGGGAGAGGGGCGTCGTGATCAATGGGGTCAAACCTAGCAAAATACCTGGTCGTGGGACCGGCGTCGTTGCCACGCGCAGGCTGAAAGTAAATGATCCAACCAATCCATGCTGATGACACATCTAACAAATGATAACAGGCCGGCGAAGTCATTCTTGAAGCTCCCCATGAAACTCTGCGAAGCTTGGGTACACTTTCGCCAAGTATTCGCCAAAAGCTCCCAGCTGACACGCCGATCCATGGACTGTTGACTGCAGACCTTGTACTTGACACTGGCATCGCAGCTTGGAAGGGTGTTCTCCCTACGCTGGCCGATTTTGAAGCAGGTATGCCGTTTCTGTGGCCAAAAGATCTGCAGAGATTGCTTCCCAGAGAGGCGCAGAGTATTCTAGAAAACCAACAGATCAACTTCCAGCGCCATTGGAATGCATTCGCCAAAGCATTTCCGAACGTGTCCATGAAAGATTTTCAGTACGCCTGGCTCGCTGTCAACTCGCGGTCCTTTCTCAACGAGACGCCAGAGACCGAGAAATACCCCTGGGAAGACCGTCTGGCCTTGATACCAGTGGCGGACCTCTTCAACCATGTCGCAGTTGGATGCCGGATGCTGTTCTCGCCTGAGAGTTATTTCATCACTACGGACAGGACGTATAAGAAAGGAGAAGAGGTCTTCATTTCCTATGGGGACCATGCCAACGATTACATGCTGGTCGAATATGGTTTCGTTCTTGACGATAACCAGTGGGATGAGATTTACCTTGACGACGTCATCATGCCCAATTTAAGCGAAGAAAGCAAAGCCGAGCTCCAGAAAAGGGATTTGCTAGGCAAATATCCGCTATTGTTAACAGAAGAAGCCCGCAGGACGCAAGTGGTATTGAGAATGCTGTGCTGTTCACCAGGGCAATGGAAACAGTTTGCTGATGGAAGGGAGAGAGGCACAAGCTGTCAGAAGCAAGTAGATGCCTACATGTCGGAGCTTCTCAAGAAATTTTCGAACGAGATTGATGTAAAGTTGCGAAATGTCGAGGCCCTCCAAATTGGCCAGGAGGCTCAAAGAGCGCTTCTGACAAGGCGATGGAACCAGATTGCGCAGGCTGTGGGAGAAGCGATTAAGAAATATGAAGGCAGATAGTATGCTAATGCCTTGAAGAGAGATTAGAGGAAATGAGTCTTCCGATGCAAGCAAGTATAGCAGCTGTTGTCTTTTTTTGGTGGATTTATGCGTGTTGGTTGAAGAAACTCTAGTTTGTTGATATCCTCAAGTCGAAGCTAGCTCAGTAAGTGACATTCAATTTGGATATAATCTCAAACCACAATATGGCACCAATGTCAGTGATGCCTATTGAATAAAGGCGTTATTTCCGATCTGGCTTGTATCTTTCAAAGCATCTTGTCTTGGAGATTATCTAGATAAAATGGCTGGATCAGCGGGAAGGGCAGCGCCCAGACTCTTCCGTTAGCAAAGATCATGTAAGAAACCATTATGGCAGCATCACGGCAAACAACAATGGCATATATGGATACTTGGAGGCTTTGCATGCGCCTCCAAAATCGATCTTCAAAATTCTTTAGATTTCTTAAGTAGACTTTGAATTAGTGTCTGTGGAGGTCTGCATAGGTTGATAGGAGTATTCGAAGTAGTGCTGGGTAAGCCCTCAAAAATTGAACCAAAGGACCTCTGGCAACTACTACTGATACTGAGCCCTGAAAAGGGGGATTGGGGGAGTCACGTATGGGGTTATGAATCCGCATAGCCGGCATTGTCGTTATTGAACCTATTCCAAGGTTTACTTCTGACCTAAGAGGCTCCGAAGATGTTGGAGAATCTTCAACGTTGGCTAAGAAAATGGCAACCTGAAATAGGGGTCCAATATAACTTAATTTGGGCGCAGTGATGCGTTGGGTATATAAGACACGGTCAGTTGGTAGAGCATCGGGAGCTTTGTGCTACTGTACTAAATCCAGGTGGTGGACTCATCATCATTAAAGACAATCCAAGTATTACTGTTGAGAACGTATACGATGCGGTTAACGCCAGTGTCACCATGTAAGCATTCGATATTGTTGTATATATCTGTGTTGTATACCCTCGGGCAAGTTTGGTGCTAAATCTCGTCTAGATAAAGAGTTAACGTATGTTCAAGTATTCCAAAGAGCAGGTTTGGAAATTGTCAGCATGGAACTTGAACCCAAACTCAAGGTTCCTGGAGATGTACGCATTGAAGCTGGAAGTCTCGACGACGCGGTAGGGTTTGATCAACCTGAAGCTTGGAAGTGGACCGGGAAACCGAGAGACCGCATCATTTAGGACGCAGCAGGTAACATGAGTGGTGTATATCTGGGTCCGTCTCCTTCGCCTTGGGCGTAGATATTTGAGCAATGACTTGGACGTGAAACGGTAAATGGTCCACATCAAAACGGTATGATGAGTAGCTCATGGAGATCCACGCAGCACCTTTGGCGAGACAGTCTTTTATACAACTCGCCATCGACAGAAGCGGCTCTTCTCCTCCGCACG
This sequence comes from Cladobotryum mycophilum, assembly GCA_036429605.1. Classification (NCBI taxonomy): domain Eukaryota; kingdom Fungi; phylum Ascomycota; class Sordariomycetes; order Hypocreales; family Hypocreaceae; genus Cladobotryum; species Cladobotryum mycophilum. Next base: position 1,999,592 of record JAVFKD010000002.1, on the reverse strand, counting down.
ACACGGCGTCAGCAGTGCTCTTGTCCACGACCAGGTCAAATTTTTCATGTCGCTGGAAGCCATCATCACCATTGAAGAGTTGAGTGGCATCAGCGACGAGATATCGCATCCTGACGTCGCCAAACGACTTTTCTTCCATCTGGCGACCGCGCTCAATAGCGAGCGGCTCATAATCGACATTGGTGACGTTCACGAAACCAAGACGTCGGAGATGGTTCTGTAAGTCGCTCGTGCCCGAGCCGAGATGGAGGATGCGAGCCGACGATGGGTGCAGTTTGGATAGGTAGGGTTGGAGGATGAACATGAACTCCTCGGATGATGAGAGCCACTCGAAAGAGGATTCTGTGGAGAAGCGATTGTGCCAGTAGCTTTGCTTGTCGAAATCGGCTGGCATTGTGGACAATTTTGGATCGTAGTTCTTGTTCAATGGATTTGGATGATGTTATGAGGAGTACAGAGTAGAGCAAGGCTAACAGTTGATGCTAGTAATTAGACGGTCCAGCTGTTAGGGTTGTATATTTAGTGGGGACTGTCACTAGAACAAGTGCCTTCTAATGTGGACGCCCATCCCAGTGACTGTCGAATGCCATATTAATTAATTGATCAAGTAACTATGACAAATCTGCTTCAGTCCTAGAGTGGATTCATAAAATAAAAGGTCATCCTGAGATATCCAAACAACACAAACCAGGCGATTCGGTATATACAACCGGCAGTCCAGCAGCGAATCACCCACCCATGGTTGGGAGAGACTGGCCAAGGTCGTCGGGTGTGACTGTGGCTGGGGAGGGGGCGCTGCACTGCCGGCTCTCACTGGCCCCAGGCCTCTAAAAATATTCCCACAGGGCTGGGAGGTTTAACCGCTGGGCCACATTGGGCCAACGCTGGGCTGCTCTGGGATAACAGGCTTGCAACCACTGGGTTCTTCTATGGCGCTGGCTTGGCAAACACGCGAACAAGCGACACCTGGTGACTTGTAACTCGTACTTACGTAGAGAAGCCGCTTGAGCACTGCCTCAGCCACTGCAAGAAGACGAATCCCCATGTTTCAAAACTCCACCATTGGCAAAGCTATTAGAGCAGAGGCCGCGTCAACATCTTTGGTAATTTCTATCATTTGAGATCTCTTTTTGGTCTGATCTTATCTCATCGTTTTGTTCCTTGTCTTTTACATCTCTGGCTTATTCATTCATTCAAATCCTTCGCTCAAGATTGACAAACCTGATTAGATCATTATATCTTAAGAAAGAGGACGAGAGAGAGAGCCCGTGGTGATTTGGCTGTCTCAGAAAGCGTGTTCTCCTAAAAACAACCAAAACGACCAGCACAACAACACAGCAATTTACAACCTACAACAGTACATCGTACATCGTTATCAACTTATAGTCATGGCGCCTTCACAGATAATAGAGGCTGCCTTCAGCATTAGAATTGTCGCTGAGCCGACTACTGCTCTTCACTACCACGCCCTCACTTCCCGAAACCTTCAGCACCCAACTCATACCCAACAAGTAACCCTCGGCGTAATCGCAGCCTACGTCGTCGCCATTGCGATCCTATGGAATGTTCCTTATCTGCGTATGATCCTCTGGCCCTTTAAGGTGAGTCTCGAAGAAACCCCTCAACCATCTACCTGCTTAGCAATCCTGTACTGTACTTGCTTTCAACATCACTTCCTTCATATCTCACCAAGCGGGAGAAAGATTACCCATCAGATAATGGAACTGGACATCTATACTCTGGAAAGCATTCGCCTTTATCCCTATTCATTCCCTTCATTATCCGTCATTTCTCTACTCTCACGATCCCCCCGTCACTCCTGATTTCTATTACACTCGCAACCCTCATAGACAACCCTTCACCAATGCTCCCATCAACACTCACTCACTCTCCACAGATGCTCGTCATCGCCTTCCACGAATTCGGCCACGCCATCACCGCCATCCTCACCGGCGGCCGCGTCAAATCCATCTCCCTCGACCCAAACGAGGGCGGCGTCACCCACCTCTCCGGCGGCATCTCCGCCATCACCTTGCCCGCCGGCTACCTAGGCTCCTCCCTTATCGGCGCCCTCCTCACCTTCTGCGGCTTCAACATTGTCGCCAGCAAGATCGCCTCCATCGTCCTGGGCGTCTGCTTCCTGCTCACCCTCTGGTGGGGGAAGCGCAACTGGCTGACTGTCTTGACCATCCTGTTGGCCGTGGGCCTGCTCATCGGGTGCTGGTTCATCGCTCACGCCGAGGCGCTGCGCTTTGTCGTCCTTTTTATTGGAGTCATGAGTTCGCTGTATAGCGTGTGGGATATCTGCGATGACTTGATTCTGAGAAAAGTAAATTCATCCGATGCCAGTGTTTTCGCCGAGAGGTATGGAGGTTCATCTCAGTGCTGGGGCGTCATCTGGTCTATTATTTCCGTGCTCATCATGGCTGTCGGCATTATCGCTGGCTTGGCGGCATTTTCTCAATCTTTTGCGCAGCAACAGGAGGATTCCAAGCATTTTATCCCAACCTAAAGATGATTCGCAAACGAAGTCGCTTATGTCAAGGACAAGAGGTATAGGAATAGAGTAAGACGGAGTCGGAGTCGGAGTCGTTAAAGACTTGGTGGAGTTGGTTTTCAATTCGGGGCTATGAACTAATGATACCCATGTTAGATAATTATGAATGGCAAAGATAGTGTTTGATACTAAACGATTCAGAAATTCGCCGCCTCGCAATTTCAAGGAACAAGAGAGTATGATATATACGTTGATTCAGTAAATATGTACTGGAGGTAAAGGCTATATACAGGTTTGGTTGCCAATATGTGCAGAGAAGAATGTACGGAAAGATATGTGCATTCCCATCAATCAATCGATCAATCTTGTCAGAGTGTTTGCTTCAGTCGGGATCAAAAGTCGACGAAACCGATGCCTCGACTCATCGCACCAAGACCCCCGGCTAGCTTCGCATCTCGGCGAATTTAGTTCAGGTCGCCAGCAACCTGAGCAAGGAAGCCATTGTTGGCAAAGAGCTGAGACGCGTCCCACATCATAGCTCCGCCAAAGTTGGAATACTTCTTGGACCAAGTGAATGCAGAGGCGAGCTTGGAGCCGCTAACGTAACCACCGCCAGCGCCGGTGTTGGCGGGAATTCCGAGCAGGAGTTTGACGTTGGGGTTCTTGCTGCCCTTGGCCCACTTGTCCCAGACATCGAAGTTGAAGGCGTTCTGGGTGGTGGATCCGGGCTGGAAGTTGCTGACACCGCACCAGTTGTTGTAGAACTGGATGGAGACGAAGTCAAAGGCAACAGCATTGAGGGTGGGACCATCGGCGGCATCGGGGAAGGGGCACTGAGGAGCAGCAGAGAGGTAATACTTCTTGCCGCCAGCGGCATCCATCAAGCTTCGGAGCTTGGCACCAAAGGCAGGGAGGTTGTTAGCGGTAGCCTCGAAATCGAAGTCGAAGCCGTCGACAACAGCAGCGCCGAAAGGACGGTCGACGGAGCTGCCGGTCTGGGGGCCGAACATGTTCCAGACTTGTTGGGCGGCAGCCTGAGCAGCGCTGGCGGAATTCCAGCCGCCTTGGGTGTAAGTGGCACCACCAAGAGACAAGAGGATGGTCTTGCCCTTGGCCTGGCAGGTCTTGATATCAGCCCTGAAAGTTCGTTAGCTGGCATTCCCATATTTCGTAATCGTATGCTATCAATCCTTACTCAATCTGAGGGCACTTGAACAGGTTCGGGTTATCAGCGAAAGGAGTGCAGGCGTCAGTGGCACTGGCAAAGTTGTTGACGGCAGGAGTAATTCCGTTCAAGAAAGCAAGAGGAATGATCTGGTAATGGTTAGTTCAATATTCAAGGTTTTCATCTAGAATATCTAGGTTTCAACTCACGTTGATCTCAGTGCCTGCAAGGAACAAGTTAGCTTCATTATCTTCATGAAGGGTGCTGATCACAAAGAGACTCACTGTTGCAGTAGTAGGAAAGACGCTGCTGAGAGCCGGCCTGACCATAAGAGTTCTGTCCTAGGAGACTGTCAGCACATGCCACTTTGTCACTCGAAAAGCGAGAGCATACCCCAGTAGACAGCGATGTTCTTGGTTGAACCCGCGTTGAAACCAGCCAACGCCGAGGGAAGAGCGGCGAGCATACCCGCAAGGGCAGCAATGCCTCGAAGTGAAGAAGCAACCATTGTTATCAAGGAATGAAACTAGATCGACTAGTATGAAGAAGGAATGAAGATTGTTGATGAGGATGGAGAAGAAAAAGTTTCATCAATGAGGTCGAGACAGGATACTTATATACTCATCGTGAGCACCTTTACCAGGGCCATGTGGATGAGATCCTCCACCCCCTCATGTCTGGTAACGATGTTACTTCGGCCTCCTTGGGGTATGTGACGTTGGAGCATAGGACCTCCCGCATCAGGCCCCCAAGGCATCTCGAGAGTCACCCTGGGGTGAAGGCAAACAAGACCATTCGGAAGCAATGTTACCTTGGACGGCTCCATGGAGTAACGCCAACGTCGTCCTTATCCCGGCCGCCCGGCCGCCCCAGCACCGGAGTCATGGCAATGAATCAACGCAGCAGGCACCCAACAAACTGATCGTAGGATGATAGGTTAACAGATGATGGTGCATGGAACTCGTGCCGAGTACAGCCTGGTCATGGCGCTGAAACATCAGGGGTCTACAACATGACGGATTAGGAAGTAGAGATAGAAGTTGTTGGATTTGCCCTCTCAGCAAAACACCATGTGTGGGCTTCTGAGGGTACCCACAGGAGCTCACTCAGACTCGCTTACGTAGTGTTTTTCTCAGGGTCCTTTGGATTGGAGATTCATGGGGAAGCCGGGCTACAACGTGACTGAACATGATGGTAGTAGCGGTTGTGGATAAGGGTAGAGGTGATAAGGCCAGATGTTTATGGTGGAGTAGATGACCGACGGTCTCTCGGCGTGGACCATTCGGGAGGACATGCCTACCATTAACAGCTCGATGCTATTCGTCCCATAGTCGATCAATATCCGTTTCCGGCCATGGAGCTGATAGAGTCCATGCTCTAATTGGGCCGAAGAGTGGGAGCGGTCAAATTGCTAGAGGTTTGTTATACACCGAACATTTCAACCACTGTTAGTCACCCTTGCGCTCTTTTTCACTGAAGAACAGAAACACTCGAGGGCGAGATCGATCGTCAAGAATGATCATCCCGGATCATCGGCACAGTTCGGCTGGTACGGCCCGCTCATAGAAAACCGTATGAAACTCGCCAGCTTTGCTATCAATGCAGGAGATATCTCGTTATCTCCATATTGCTGATAAGTAAGGGATCCCGAATTGTAACGTGGGAAAAAGACAAGAGAAGCCCTCGGGCAGGTTGATCAGGCAATCTCATACCCTCATACCTCCCACACTCAACAGTCTTCGATAGGTGGAACACATGGGCAGTTGCAGTGCCCAACGGAGCTCTTTCACCAGGCACGTTACTGTAATCGGGCCTGCCCCGACTTGTGAACTTCCCGGTTCGGCATAGGCGAGATATAGATCCCCTGCAGAAGCGGCGGCATAGGATTAGACTAAGTTGACAAAGGCGTCGATTGTTAACCTGGGGAACCTAGTGCTGGGGTTCGGTAAATTCGAGCACGGGCATTGTGTTTTGGTGCATTCCAATCCCTCCAGTTTCCTGCCTGACACAGTTGCTTAATTGGAAATACGGCAAACAAACACCAAACAAACCACAACACATTGAGAGGGACGAGAAACTCCGCGATATTTTGGTTTGATAGAGCATCAAAAAGCAATCAGTCGCAGTGTGCTTCCGGGATCATCATAGTCCGCATTTTGACATGCATAATCTATGTATGTCTTGGCGGTAGCATACACCGGCGTGGCATGGGGGTGCTTCGATGATTATGTTGATATCTGGTGTGCATGGTTCGTCACAGTCAAGCACCGGCGAAGCGAGTCGGGTTACATGGTCCTGTCTCTACCATCAGCATCCCCTATCATCTTCACACCTAGCCACCCAATCCCATCCTTCCTCCCGCCCTGACTGGCGGAATGAAGGATGAAACGTCTCGCATGACAAAGCTGCATGTTTGTTCCCAGTCGGTTGGTGGGGTGCTGCGGGGGTCTCATTGAATGCGGGGAGTCGGAAGTTTTTGGGCTTGAAGTCGACCTCAAAATTTGCTGTGAATGCCAGAGCCGCCATCCACGACAGACGGATGTTGTTGGAGATGTTGTCGCTGAGGCAAATATTCTGGCGTGAGAAGTTCATTGTCAAGTGGTCAGCTGAGGTGCCCGTCTTCCGAGGGAGATGACAGTTGGGCGATCAATTATCTGCACGAAGCAAACAGTTGGACGCCGTCTTACAGAAGCACCAGCGCGTGGCTTCCTTTTGCCCTATTGATGCCCTCAACTGCAGTGTCGATCCCTCACTGTGATCTCTCTCGGAAGGCGGTCATGTCTCAGCCTTGCACATCTTCTCCGAGCCAGGCAAACGGAGCGTCTACCTCTGTAGCCAACCGCAGCGCAGAAGCCATCCGCATCCAAGCCAAGCGTTCATCCGCCAGCCGATTCCACGTGCCTGATGCAGCATCTGCCACCTCTCATGACGTGGACCGGGCGTGAGCTGACCCTGTCCTGCGTGTGTCATGCGACTCTACGGCTCCAGGAAGTCGGGAAATAGAGTGAAAAGCGCACGAAGATCCATTGCTGGGACGCCTAGAAAACGTGGTTGCTGGAAGTAGAAGGCCGTAAGCGAGGTGTAAATGAGTAGGGGACCTCTAAACAGTGGGAGTTGGATCCTGGTGTTTTCAGCACCCTCCCTCAGTGCATGGCAAGCATGGGTGGCAGTTTACACTTTCAGTGGGTGATACAGTGGGGATACAGCTGGGATACAGTGGGGGAGGGGTGCTGAACATTGAGGTAGCTCTTGCCTGCCGAAGTTGCCGTTGTATTCAGACAATATGGGAAGTTATGATTCCATCCTCCTTCGCCAACACCAGCTTCCTCTTCTTACCCTTGAACGGAATAATTCTTCACTTTTAACAATAACACCTAACTCATGTCTCCAACAAATTTCCCTATTTGCTCTCTACTTCCTCATCTAGAGTACGCGAGACTCCATATGCAGAATATCGTACAAGCAACATACAAACAAACAATTCACCCACATGAACATGCACGTGCTATGTCAGCCAACCCATCCCCCTCCCTTCACATCCACCTCCACATCCATCTCCCCCAGAGTCGTTCATGCGCGCGCTACTCTTCGTCCGAAGCACCACTCAAAACTCTCTCACGGCATGCCAACTTCGGACGCTCTCCTTACTTAGGAAGCTGCCCATATCTAGTCCCTAATCCACAGCCTTGCAGTCGCTTTGACCAGGTAACGTTACCTCTTACATACTAGCTGCATTGCATAACCGCCCGCAATTCGAAACTTGACCACTTTGCTTCTCTGTCTGGTCTTCTTCTTCAGATGTGATCCGATTCAACCCTGCGCCCTTCCAGAACGAAGTCCGAGTCAATCCTTCTCTGGAACATATTAGCAAACGCATTGCCTCCGGTCGTGGAGTCGCCCAAACGTGTATCCCAATCCAGAGATGCAACCGAATGTAACCGATTCTAGAATCTATTGAGGCTTCCTTTAGGCTTCTGGATCATGGAAACTGGCGGTGACAAAGACATTAACACTGTTTACTAAGATGTTTAAATGCTACGTTAGGTGAACTGGACTGGGTTATACCACTTGGCGGGGATGTTGAATGACGGTTAATCGGTGTTAACAAGTAGAGCAAAATAGTCCGAGCAACTCAATGGGCATTGGTCATCTAAGGAAGGAATAGCCTATCCTATTTGCAGCAACACTTTCCTCTTCGTTGGATTAACAGCTACCCTGGCACCCAAGCATTGGAGAGCATGAGTCGGTTGATTGAATCCAACCTATTGAATGACTCGCCATGATGGCTTCACTTATTTCCACTCATACTGCCCAACGTCCTACATGAAGGTTTACTTCGGCTTGCCTACCTAGGTGTAGGAAAGGAGAGATGTCGGATCTCGGATCAATCAAGTTTATCTCGCTTTACTCCAATTGGAAAAGGGCAAAAAGAACGCCAACTCACACGGCTATAGCAGATTTTTCAAGGTAGCTTTAAACAATCATCTCAAGCTTGTCACTAGTCTCAGGCACATATTGTCCTGAAGAAACACCCTTCGCCATGTCCGATCACAAGTGCCGAGAAGATCCATTATTAAAACGACGCCAAAAATGCGATTATCTGCGATTACTCAACGTTGTGTTTGACTCGGCTATCCCGAGGATATCGTTAACATGGTGTTTTCTCCACGTTTGAACTGGGATACCTATGTAGACTGACGCTGACTATGGTCATTACGCCTTGACATGGTGAAATAAAAGCATTAGATCGGTCAAGATAATCGTACCTTGCATTGTGTACTAAGGTTAAGAATTCACTATTCTGTGTTCTCTGCACCGGTATCGCCGCGCTCAGTCTTAATACCCCTCCCCCTTAGCCTCCTATATCTCAGTTGATATAGGCCAATGATTCACTCCAACATGGACCTTTTATTTCAAACAAGACGTAAAAGCCTGAAAAAATGCATCTCGGGTGGATAACGACTAGATACCCATGCCAGTCCCCATCAGTGGGAGCAGCTCATCAAAGGTTTGACTAATTCAACACATCTATGCCAGGAGGCTGTTCCTCAACGCCGAACCCCAAAAAATGTAGAATAATCTCATGTCCGGTATATATCGAGAAAACCAATGTCCCAAAGAACCAATCTGATCCACTTTACCATCTTCCACGGCGCCCACGACCACCTCCGAAGCCCCTTCCACCACCACCACCACCGCCGCCGCCACTCCCGGCCATGTTCTGATCGTAGCCGAAACCGCCCTGGTTCCCGCCGAACCCTCCGCCAAAGTTCTGTCCCTGGTTTCCTTGCCCACCGGCACTTCCACCGGCATTTTGCATACCAGAAAACATGGCAGCCATTTGACTTGGATCCATCTGAGAGGGGTCCATGCCCGACGCCATCATTTGCTGCATCATTGCTTGCATCTCAGGGGGATGCCATCCATACCGGACATCCCTCCCGCGGCGCTGTTACCCCCTCCGCCAGGCATATTCATGCCGCCTCCCATCATCATCATGTTGAAGTCTTCCATCATCTTCTTGTTATTAGCAGCGAAGGCATCGGCGCCATACTCGCCCCGAACGGTCTCCTGCTTGGAGGCATAAAGGGCCCATGTGAATTCGTCAAAGCCAAAGTTGAAGTAATCGCTGATATCTGTACCCGGTTTACGCCATGGCTTTTCATTCTCAGGGAGATCTAAGTCAATTGGTCAGCCTTCTTGATGGTCTCTGCATAGCCAAGGTGGTTGTAGGATTCATACCTTCGTCAATGTTGACTTGTGTAATGGGCTTTCCAGCAGCAGGATGAACAGGGATTGCGTTGATATCAATTGTTGATTTTGAAGCGGCGGCTGACGTCGAGTCTGCGCTTGGGGCGGCGATATTCAAGGTGGTGCTCACTGTTCTCGAGTCATCCTCTTTTTTGACTGAGCTTGGTTTTGCCGGCGCATCGTTGGAAGCTGATCGTTGGGGAATATTCCTTATGTCGCTATATTTTGTCTGCCTGTTCCCAATTCATTAGTCAATGCCTTCCTCGTCCGAGGTAAAAGTTGTCGTTGAGTTATGGTGTGGGGGAGTTTGACGTACGGTGGAGGGGCTGCTTTGGTGCCATCTTTTCGCTCTGTAATGATGTCTATGTCCTGGAAAGTGTTATTAGCAATGCGATGCTCCGTAATCAGTAGTAGGTCTTGCGTACTGAGTCGTCATCATCGTCTTCATCCATTGCGCCGCTCTCATCTTCTTCTTCGCCTTCCTCTAGTTCATCCACATTGGCGGGTGGTTTCTTCTCCTCCTCATTTTCAATCTTGGGCTCCTCAGGCTGGTAGAGATCGTCATCCTCGTCGATATCCATGTTTATATGCGCGACGTTTTGAATGTGAAGCAAAAACAGAGATGCAACGTATTTTAACAAGAACTTTGGACGTTGTCGCGCGTCGAAGTTGGCGAGCTTTAGTACCTTGTGAAGCTACCAAGTACCTGCAGGGAGCTTGTGCTACCTACACCAACCGCTAGCCACACAGATTCTGTTCCGCGGTTTCTCCGGATCGTGAATACTGACCCGCTAACGTTCGTTTTCAGCCTCTCTTGCAGCTGGAGCATTGACTGGACTGAGCTCCACACGATTTGACCCTCGCCGCCTGTTGCTTGCCGAACAAGGGTTGGTTGCTAATCGATAGCATTTTTTTCTTTCCCCAGTGTTGTCCTGCCATGTCTTTGGTACGGTCAGCCAGCGGACCCGTTGGTCTTACAATCAATACTGGCGCTGCAAACACCTTGTAAGATCGCCCAAACTTCAGCCATCAACAAAGATTCTCCCATCATTGCTTCCTTCTAGTGCTCCTTGTTCATAGCACATTTACAGAGGAATTACCACCACTGACCAATCGCTCTACAGAGGAGCTGCATCTACGCAATCTCCAGCGGCAGGTGGATTCTTTGGCTCTACAAACGCGTCTACACCCCAACCCGCTTCTTCGACCGGCACTATGGCGACGACAGGTGGGTTGTTTGGCAGCAAGCCAGCAGGAGGCAGTCTTTTCGGAGGTGCGACAACTACAACACCAACAGCAGGTGGTGGCGGCTTGTTTGGCGCCAGCACGGCTGCGCCAGCCAGCACAGGGACAACTGGCGGTGGTCTTTTTGGAGGAGGCAACACGGCGAACGCTGGCGCTGGAACCACTGGTGGCCTTTTCGGAGCTGGGACAACAACACAACAAAACCAAAACACGGCTGGTGGTGGTATTTTTGGCAATAAGCCAGCAGCAACAGGCACTACAGGCGGCTTATTTGGAAATACAGCACCCAACAATCAGCAGCAACAAACAGGAGGAGGACTATTTGGCAATACGGCCACTACAGCGCAGCAACCTCAGCAGCAGCAACAACAACAACAACAGATGGGTGGAGGGCTGTTTGGTAATACGGCACAGCAACCACAGCAGCAGCAGCAGCAACCGCAACAGCAGCAGTCTGGTGGGGGACTGTTTGGTAATACTACGACGAATACTTCTAATACCGCGGGAGGCGGTTTTTTTGGTCAAACTCAGCCCCAAGCACAACAAAAGCCAGCTGGGTCTTTCTTGTAAGCTCATCATCTTCAAGGAATCACGTTCCATAGTTACTAACAAATGCCAAAGCGCGGTACAGCCTGCACAGTCTACAAATCAAGTTGGGGCTGTTCAGATCAACTATGAGAATCTGCGGCCGCGCTCACGCTTCGACGACTTAGCCCCACCGGTCCAGTCCGAGATTGACCTCATCGACAAGGGTATCCAGCGTGTCATCAAGATGAGGGATGAGATTGGCCAATTCATGCCCCAGCATGAGAAAGATATCGCACAGCTTGGCAGGGATGTTCAGTTTGTGGAATCCAAATTCAAGACTGTCCAGGATGCCCTCAACCGTGATATTCAAACAGTCAAGGTTCTCCAAGATATGACCAAGAAGAACATTACCGACGGTCAGCTGTCATTCAAGGCGGCGGATAACCTTAAGCTCCCCACTCATTACCATCAGACTGGCCTGTTTGCTAGCACCGCCGCGCCTGCTGACTCCAATCCCTCGGACGCATCATCCGCCCATGCTAGCGCCCAAGACCTCATCACTTACTTTAACCGCATATGTGACGACGTCGAGAAATACAAGAAGCGCCTAGATGAGTACCGCAGCCAAATCGAGCGAGACATGCCGGGCGTCGAGAACGGATTATACGAGCAGATCCGCACCTTGCGTGACGGCAGCAACGCCCCCGTGCAAGACCAGCTCAATCAGGTGCTCCTAGCACTACGGGAGACGAGCAGTGCCATCTTCGCACAGGCTGGTGTAATTGCCGATACGCGCGAGAAGCTATCAAGGTTGCAGGCCGGATATTTGGACAGTGGGCTGTATGGTATGGGCATGACCTCGTGAGAAACTAGTTCTTAATGGTATCATTTCTTTTTTTTGGGAGAGGGAGATTTATAGGAGTCTCTGAAGGTTTGCATATGCCAAGGATCTTATAATGGCATAGCAAGCTTCATTATTCTTCTTTTTTGGGTTTTTGTTTCATGATATGTACGAGTATACAGGAGAACTGGTCACCTTATCTTTTTTGGGCAGATAATTGATCCTGGCGAAGAAGAAGAAGAAGGGTATTTCATGTAAATAGGGCAATTGGTCGTATCACGAGCGAGATAGTTCAGCAAAGATACCCCCAAAGAAACCACAAGGAGGTCTGAGACAAGAAGTTGTAATCCAATCATTTGCTCGCGACTTGATCATGCGCCAAAGGCTGGGGTATATTTGTTTTTTATATCTTCCAGAGAGAGCTTTGCTTTGCCCTACCCCTGGGAATTCGACGGGGGCAGCTTTCCCATTAGTTTTAATATGTTCCTTCGCCCTCGCCATCGTCACCGTAGTCATCTCCGCCTTCATCGCCGTTGTCAAAGTATGTTTCGGCGTCGTAATCACCAGCATCCTCGTCGTCATAGACTTCGTCTTCCTCCTCTTCCGCTAGGCCTTCCTCGTCTTCCAGGTCAACCGCCTCCTCGCCGTCGTCGTCCTTGAGCGCATCCAGTTTCTCAAGCAGATTCTTGCCGTCCATGGGCGCAGCGCCGTCCTCGTCGTAGCCGTCAATGGCCGGCATGCCGAACGCCTCCTCCGCGCTGGGCAGGGCGTTGACCTTGCTCAGCTCCAGCCTGCGCTTCTTGCGCGCGCCTGAGGCGTCCGCCGAGTCCACCGTGTCAATGAGCTCCGCGGGGTACATCTCCCGGCAGATGGGGCGGGCGGACCAGTCCGGCAGCGCGCGCTCCTGGCGGGAGAACCTTTGGGAGTAGGTCGGGACGGCGGTGAAGGGGTCGACGGACGCCTTGCTCCTGATGTCGTAGAGGGAGTTCATCTGGTCCCGGCCGTAGGTCTTGAGCGGGGCGGAGGGGTCTATGAGAGAGGTGCGCTTGGAGGTGTAGAGGGGGAGGAGTGGATTTGGTGACGGAGGAGGAGGAAGTACTGGACGCCGTTGTGTTCTATAGAGCTAAGATTTCGAGCAGTCGGGATAACGTAGGGCTGGTTGATAAATTCTTGTTAGATACGGAGTCGCCCAAGCTTGGCCAATTCTTGGATTGTGTATACTCACAGGGAAGAGCTCAGAAGGCCGAGCATCAGGTTCGTCTGTGTCATCCCACGGAAGCGCTGGTCTTCCACCTCTTCCACCACCTCTCCCTCCGCGCCCGCCACCTCGTCCACCTCCTCTGGACATATCAAGTCAGCTATGACTTTCGGGGCGCAAATCAATCGTGCGTGTCCTTTTTATTCAGGGGCGTTCGGATCAGAAAATGGGGCTGGCTTGGTTATTTGAGATGGGAGGAAATTTTTAAAGAGATGTATGACCTGCTAAACTTGGATGAGCAAAGTTCAAGGTTCAATTCGGAGCCGTAACATTTTAGTGGGGGTGAGTGCGGAATCCAATCCGCCCGCCCACCCATGACAACGCGCTGCCCCGCGCTGCCTAGCAATCTGCCGTCAGCACATCTGCCTACCCTGAATAGCCTCGCCGGAGCTGGTGGGGGAATTTCTAAGCTGGAGATGAACCTTTCCTTAGTCTTTCTTTGTAGTAGAAACTTATCTTCTCTCTCTTTCATCCACACAACATCTTCTTGTCGAGCTGGGTAAAAGTCGAACTCCAACGCCACATAATGGCCGAAAGAGTCGTTCCGAGTTACCCAGAGGACAGCGTCCCCATCTCTGGGCTCGATGAGTTTCAATCTCACTTGCAGCTTCTTGAGAATGACCCCTCCATACCCTTCAACCTCAAGCTGTTTGATGATATTGAACTTCAATTGACAGGTAAGAAACCCTGTTCTATGGACCTAGCGTTCCATCAATATCTTTCTGATATAATGTAGTAGACACATAGCTGACCACACTCTCCACAGAGACCAACATCCCACCAGTGCTACCAACCATCCTCCCACCACTCACGCAAATCCTCAAAAGCACAACTCAAGATCCCTCCCCTCTCCTTTCCCTCACCATCAAACTTCTCTCTCCGCTATCCTTCACAAGCACACTCGCCATAGCGGACCCCCTTCTATCCTCACAGCCCTTGCATCTCCCCTCCCCGGCGCCAACCTTCTCGCCCTGGCCATCCTACACAAAGCAGCCAAGTCTCCATCCGACGCCGCCATCCTAAGCACATTGCCCGAAGTCGTCGAAGAGCTCGTCAGGCGCTGGCTCGATAGCCCAGACGTTAGCGTCGGCGAGCGCGCAGCCAAGGTTCTAGGCGACATCCTCGAGACGGACTGCGAAGTCATCCCAGGGGAGGGCGTTAATGGCGTAGGAAGCCAAATCAATGTCAACGGCACTGAGATTGTGAAGCGCCGTGTACCAGGGCATGCTCGCCTATGGCGTTTCATCCTCCTGGAACGTCCCATACTATCTCTCATCAAAAGCTTTTGCAGCCCCGAAACGGCCGACCCACCAACTCGGTCCTCGCGTCAGATATCTCTCTCCCAAGGCCGCCTTCTCCGTCTACTAATCCGCCTTGCTACTCTCGACATCCGCGCCATCAACCGCACGGCATTCCCCGACTTGTTCGAACTACCAAGTCATGTTGTGCAAGTCGCCGGTCAGGGGTTATTGCAATGGGCAGCTATAGCTATGGTGGACAAGTCTGATGATATCCTTATGCATCTGACCCTCATCGACTTCTTCGAATCATTTGTGAGCATCATGCGAGTGTCTAGTCGCTCAACGGAGGAAGAGACGACGGTAAAGAACTTGGTAAGGGCAGCTGTTCACGATGACGCACAGTTAAACGAGGCCCTGAGAAGCCTTCCTGATCGAACGGTAGAGGAAGAAGCGGAACCGCTGCGGAAATACATAGCAGAGATATTGGGTTAAGAACTTCAATGGTAGAAAATAAGTAGCAAGTATAATGAACAGAGAAGATACCGAGCCTCATATTACCACGCCATCATCACGTTTCATCATATAGAAAAACAGCGAACCATAAATTTTTACCCCGTACCCACACAATGGGCAGCTCCGGCTTAAGTTACATATCGAACATTCTACCCCCCACAACGCCATAAATTACTGTTCCACGAATATGCAGCTTCTACAGCATCTTGCGTGCAGCCGCCTCGGACCCAGCCGCAGTTTCTTCGGTTGTAACAGACACAGTGCTATCCCGTCTCTTTTCTCCAGCCTTTGTTAGATCCGTAATGCCAAGTCCAACCTCGCCAATCCTTCGCAGAACCAACAGCAGTGCGCCGCGTAGATCGGCAGTCAGATCCTTCAAAAGCAACTCAATTGCCAAGGGATAAAATGATGGCATATGCGCCCTGAACGCATCCTCGGGGAAGGTTGCGTAACCCTCCAGTACGTCGACTACCACAGGTCTCCACGCAACAATGTTTCTATGCTGACTCTCTTCGGCCAGCAAAGAGTACCCAGTAATAATGTCCTCACATAAGGGTACCAGGGCGGCCTCAATATCAGGCCTGCTCTTTAACCTCTCAGGTGCATTATCTGAAAACATTCTGAAGAGAATGGAGACGTATGTTGCCGCGGCACCGCTCTCTTGCTTCAGCAGGTTGGGTGGTTGCTTCATGAATCCTTCGCGCCAAAGCTTCATTCGCAGCTCCTTATCCTCATTGAAACGGCGAGCAAATTGGAATGATCGCTTTAGGAGAGCCATGAGTCGTAGTAACTCGGTCGAAGGAATGTGAGTGTACACCGTGTCGTTGCTGAAGAGCTCATTCACAGTCTCAATCATGAGAAGCTGCAAGACACATCGAGAGATGATGCGGTTGAAGAAACGGCGACGAGCGGCCGTTACCACTACTGGTTGTTGCTGGAGGTTGGAGGCTGGCTTAAATTCCTCCAAGGGTGGACCGCTTGCTGCCTGGGCATGTAATTCGCCGTCATCGATCTGAGGTGTCACCGGGCGGTTGATGGAGTCTGTGTCAGATCGAATGCCATTCTCATCTGTCCCGTTGATTTTTAGTGATTTCTCATCAACAGGTGCTTCGCCTGCAGCTGGAGCGAAGTCTAGCCCATTAGATGGGAGCGTTAGTGAAGAGGCGCCATCCATGTTTGCTGCTGTGAATAGCTGGTACGCAGTGGTCCTCTCGAAGAGCTCGCAGAAGGCACCAACCATCTTGGTCCAGTGTACGCCGGTAAACTTGGTCACGTTCTTTAATATCAACTGCTGCAGGCAGTTGCTGCCAATTCGTGAAATGGTGTCGTTTTCTTGACATATGCACAGAGCTAGAAGCTCCAAGAATCTGTCCAGCATGTATTCGAGAGCATCAAAATAGTGTGTGAATAGGGTAATCATGTTGCGCAAAGCCTGAATCATGGTTGTTGAGAGCCACACTGACAGCTCCTCGTGATTGAGGACGTTGGTCATTTCCGGCCGCGATCGCAAGACTATGAAGATGGGATAAAGCTGCTGTCTCCAAAGAATATCCCAGAATTCAGGGGTAAAGTCGCCACCATACTTGAGCAGCGCAGCGAAGAAGTATTCCAAGGCATTGGATCGAACCTCAAGGTCCTCACCTGTCATAAGAACATCGTGGAACGCAAACAAGACGGGGAACCAATACCCTTCTTCCACTGATGTCTTGGTCTTGCCTGAGCCCGAAGGTAGAGTGACACCGTCGGTTTTGGCTCCGTTTGGAGGGTAATGCTGGGACAAAGGACACTCTGGTGTCTTTAACATGGTTGGGATAATAGAATTGAGTAGTTCCAGTGCACCGAGACTTTTCTTCTGAAACTTCAAATTCTTCGAAAATTCCGTCAAGCAAACAATCAAATCGGTAAAGGCTCCCTGTGAAATGACAACCCCAAACTTGTCCTTGTACACTTGGTTGACGTTCTCGTACGCCAGGTTGACAATGCTTTCATAGGGTTCTCTTGCAGCAACTGTGAAGACGCCAAACATGGTCCTCCACCCAGATCGGATATTATCACCTCGGGCTTGAATCATTTGAATAAGGCATCGCAAAACCATGTCCTTGACAGTGATGTTGTGGGAGTTGGAGAGAACATGCTCGAACGGCTTCAGGAAGTCTTTCTGGAACTTGAAACCTGCCAACTCTTCAATCTCCATGAACCGCATGGAAAGCTGACGCAGTGAGTCCAGAGCAAAGAACACAATGTTCATATTGGTATGGCACCCAACCTGGTTGAAGTGTTCGCCAAGAACTCCCCAGATGTTGCTCCACTCATATCTGACACGATTCATGTTGTAGTAACTGATTTCAACAATCTTCTGAAGACTGTAGGTTCGAGGTGAGTCGTTTGAACCAGAGACTTTAATCTCATCCCAGCTGACTTCTGTCAGAGCTCTAGCGAAGTAAACCATGGCTTCGCCAGAGAGATTTGCTGTGTTGGAAAAGATGCGATCAACGCTTCGAATAACCTCATCTGAGCGACTCTCAAGTGCAATCTCAGTAGAAAAGCCTCGTGGACCAGTGCCGGATCTTTGCCGTGACCGCGGTTTTGACTGACTGGATGAGCGAGAATCTGCTGTGCCGGATCGTTGTGGGGGTATGAACCGGGCTTTGGACACATCTGGAATGGCGCTCTCATCAACACCGCCAGAGATCAACTGCAGCCTGTCAAGTTGACTGATACACATCAGAATATCCTTCCACGATTCATGCAAAACGTTTCCTTCTGTCTGCGCAAGCTCAAGAATGACTTTGACTGCTTCGATATTTTTAGCTTGCATCTCCTGGGGGTTGTTCAAGTTGGTTGCGTTTCTCAAGGCTGAGATGAACGCCTCCCGTGGCGTCGACAACCCGAACAGGCAGGCAATCTTGGTGGCAAGCTTCATGCCTTCCAAGCATAGCTTGTTGACCTCGAGATTGTGAGCTTTCTGCATCTGAGCTGAGAGTGCAGAGAAGATGGACATCCACGAAATATCAAACATGGCTGCGACGTGCTTGAAGGATGTTGCTGGGATATACTTGGGACCGGTTTTCGTGGCATTCCGTCGTTGGCTTTTGAATAAGCTCTTGAAGAGTTGTTCTGAGCGTATCGCTATCTCTTCAGATTGCTGCACATAGGCTTCCCGCTGCAGATCGCGCCCAACATTTGAGAAAGCTTGGCCAAGACCAGCAGCCAGGCCACCGGATTGTGCGGGAAGGGCTCCAGTGGCGGCGGCGGTTTCGCGTTCACTTCTGAGGACGATCTCATTGCTAGCAATCTCCTCATAGATACTGATTTGATAGTCATGGGGCAGGTCGGCATTATCATTGATGCCCGCGTTATTCCTGATAAACTCTTCCTTAGTCATCCTCTTGGCAATCTTGCTGCTGTGCAAATCAGTGTTCAACAAGATAACAGAGTAAGCCAGGACGTATGCCGTGTCGGCATTAGCAAAGGCGTTGGGGTTCCCCATCACATATCGCTCGGCAAACTTGAGCATGAAGCGATCGATCTTCTGGGCCTCTCCTGGCAAACGGAAAGATTGCAGGAATTCGCGGAGTGCATCAACAAATCGCTTCTTGGTGAAGTCCATTGAGTCGACAAAGGCATGCATGGTATCAATGTTCTTTTGATCACCCTCCCCAAGATATTCACCTATTTGTGCCTTATCAAGCTTATCTTCATGCAAGAGGAATACGGCAACGTCTTTGGGGCTGTCGCTTTGTATGAAGCCATCGCGAATCAGCTGCTCCACTCCTCTCTTCGGCTTGAAATTGAACTGTCGGATTCCCTTCATCAAAGCCGTTTTCCTCGCCTTTTCCTTACTCAGATGATCGGGGTCATCCTCTGGAACTGGCGTGGATGGTGGGAGTGGCGTCTCCACGCGAGATGCGTTTTCACTTGTATGTGGGTCGATGGAAGGCCGAAGTTCGTCAAGCGAGACCTTGATGCCATCATTTCGCCCGGCATCGCCATCAGATCGTACCGAGGCGGACCAGTTGACCAATGACCTTAATGCCTCGACAAGGGCTTCGAGAGATAAACGTTTCATGGCATACTCTTTTGGAAAGTCTGCCTCAGCCTCCTGTTGAGGCGTAATGTGAGCGACGGTGAGAGAGGGGGTAAAATGCCCTTTAGCTGCCACTCGCTCGCAGGTGATGACTTTAACCTGAACTCTTCATAGGCTTGTTCATTCATGGATGTAATTGTGACAGGAGTGATTGAGATTTTAGAAAGATCCTCAATGATAGTTTGATATATATTCTCCACAGATTGGTCGCAGTCATAATTCAGATAGACTTCAACCAAGGCCCTGGGGTCCGCGCAGAGACGATTGAGAAGGGTGACAAAGTATAGCTTCTGGGACAAGGGCGCATTCTTTTGAGACAGTAAGGCCAAGTAGATCTCATTGAGAATGACCTCAATTTCTTTCTGGGCTGTTGTGAGTATGGGGTAGTAGTTACTTAAGGGAGGAGAGATACACTTACCTTGAAAGAAGGGCGCATGAACTTGAGCATGAGCCAAAAGATTTCACAGCAAATTTCGAATATCTTGTCCACTGAGCTAGCTCCGTTCCGCGTAATGCTCAAACAGAGATAAAATTTGACAGCCTGCAGAAATGATGTAGGCTCATTGCTCTTGGAGTTTTTGATAGTACAGAGAGGTGATGTAAAAACGGCAATATTATTATTAAGAAGAGTGTGAATGAGGTGGAGGGAGACGAGCTTCGAGCGCATTGGCTGACCGCGCAAGTCAAAAAGCTGGTCTGGGGGCAAAATCTTGGTCGACAAATTGCAGAAGGAGCGAAAAACAAGATACGCATCTCGGATATAAACCTCGTCTTCGGCATCTAGTGCATCGTTGTCCTCTTGCTGAGAGGATTCGGCCGCCGACTGTCCTGACCCAGAAGCATCCACCCCATCTTTCTTCTCCGGTTTTAATCTCGTCACCATTGTAGGACCATCTCCAAGTGTGGAATCATCAAAGCTCTTACGATGTTCAAGATCCTTAAGTGTAAGCTTTACACCACCAGCCGTTTCTTCTGGTTGGTCGTTGTTCTCGGATTGCGGCGCCGGAGATTCGTCACCCTCATCACTGGCCTGACCCCCGTTGGCGGCCTCGGATTGCTCAAATGTGACATTGCTCGAGCTATGCTTGAGGTTGGCCAAACTCAGCCTGGCCTCTTTCATGTGAAGCCTAGTCTTGACGCGCTCAAAAACAGTGCCAACCATCTGGGTCAAGGTACCCTGTGCGACCTGTTGATTGGCGGTGCTTCGAGAGAGCAGGAAGATATTATAAACCTGGCGCACAGCCTTGAGCAAGCCAGCACCATGCACCACGATTTTGTCATTGAGAACCGCTGCCAGCAACGACTTGACAATCTGCAGCTGGATTTCAACCGCAGTGGCCTCACCCTGGAAGCAGTCGCATATTGTATCGATGGCTCGTTCAATTAGGGGCGATGCTGGTTCGGTGGCTTCGTCGACAGCCTCATCCCTATTGGGGATGGAAAAGTAAGAATATGATATTAATTTGCCGATACAATCGAGGGCAGTTGTGGTGAGTTGAGGGTTGTTGGTTTTGGTTGCGAGCTGGAGCGGTGCGAAGACGATTTCGGGGTCTGGGAGCTGATCTTGCTCCTTGAAGGCATCGAGAGCTGTCTTGGTTAAATCCGCAAGCTGCTTGTTCCGCTGGGCATCTTTGGAGGTCGCAATGGCGTCCAATGAGGACACCACGAACTTGAGGGAGCTCATGACGATGCGCAACTGGGGATAGGGGAGAGATACACTCTGGATGGCCAATCGTCAGAGGGTAAGACGCGGACTTTTAGAGGGAACTGGCGAGGTCCATCGATCGATGCTGCTGCTTCAACAAGCTGAGGTATGCTAACAGCAGGTAGCTGTCCTTTTCTTTGGGGGGAAGATTAAGCCTTGACCTGCTAAATTAGAGTTGTAGAGGGAGGCGTATAATTGTACAAAGTAGTATGCGCAGCCAAGCTGAGGGTTCGACAAGGGGACAACATTTCCAAAAAGTGAACCAAAGAAGTCGGACAGGGAGCGGGACCCACGGGCAGCCCAGCTTAGTCGGAGGAAGTACGTACCTGCACTACGCAATGCACGATCTGACGTTATCACTGGGCAGAAAGAGTACTTAGGTACCTAAGCACCAGCTTATAGCCTGAGTTTATTATTACAGTGGACCAGTCCTTTAAAGAGCTGCCAAATGGGGGTTCCATGGGCGATGCCCACCCAGTGCCTCAGGCCTCACAGGTGCTTACCTCTGATTTATGTACATTGGATCCAATACATTCAAGGAAGATGGACAAAGAGCTAATCCATGGATGATAAGATTCTCAACAATTAAAAAAATTTAACATGGCGCATAAGGATAATGTTAGTTGTAAAAGTAAGTGTTAATTAAAGTCTTGGTAGTAATAACTCCATACCAAGATAAATTACACCATGTTTTGAGGCTGTTGATACTGTTATTATTATTATTATCTCTATACCTCTCCATCCATCACTCCCATATCGGAGGTATCTTCTTCAGGGCTCCTGATATAGAACTTCCGTCAAGATATCCAAAAACTGCCAAATACACTATCCCCAATCAGGTTTAGGTCCCAAGCTGCGACGGAGCTCTCAACGCAAGCAAAAAAATGGACATTCCCAACCCCAAAGGAATTTCTGTCACTTGGAGCCTCAAGCACTTCTTCTTCATCAATATTTCGCGCGGCCAGCTCCGGTCTTTGTTTACCTCTCTTCCACTTCTTGGATCAGGATCCAATTGCTCTAGGCAATTCTGTCTTTGAGCATTTCCCCCAGCCGCAAGCGCTCCTTCAATTCACAGTCTCTTCTCCGGCTCCCGTGAGAGACATTTTTCAAGATGCTTAGTGCCGCTCTTCGGAGGCGTATTCTCGCCCCTACCCACAATGCCCTCCGAACGGGCTTCACATCCCATGTGGTTCGATACTATGCCTCCTTCCCGAATCATCAGGTTGTGAAGATGCCTGCTCTGTCACCGACAATGCAGGCTGGCAACATTGGTGT
Source organism: Cladobotryum mycophilum (assembly GCA_036429605.1). Classification (NCBI taxonomy): domain Eukaryota; kingdom Fungi; phylum Ascomycota; class Sordariomycetes; order Hypocreales; family Hypocreaceae; genus Cladobotryum; species Cladobotryum mycophilum. Next base: position 1,977,486 of record JAVFKD010000002.1, on the reverse strand, counting down.
CTGGCAGAAGAAGCCTGGTGATACCATCGCTCCGGGTGAAGTCTTGGTTGAGATTGAGACGGACAAGGCCCAGATGGATTTTGAGTTCCAGGAGGAGGGTGTTATTGCGAAACTTCTCAAGGATTCTGGCGAGAAGGATATCGCCGTCGGCACCGTAAGTTTCTCCCGACTTATAGCATGATAGTAGTGTGTGGTGCTGAATAGGTGATTTCTCCATCTACAGCCCATTGCCATTCTCGTCGAGGAGGGAACCGATATCGCTGCTTTCGAAAAGTTCACCATTGCAGATGCTGGTGGTGAATCCAAGGCCCCTGAGCCCAAGAAGGATGCCGAGCCCGCTCCCGAGTCGACTTCTGCTTCTACTTCCCAAGCCTCCACCCCGCAACAGTACGAGTCTGCTGGTAGACTGCAGCCCGCCCTTGACCGAGAGCCCAACGCCGCCCCAGCTGCCATTCGTCTTGCCCGTGAGAAGGGTATCAGCCTGACCGGTGTCAAGGGTACCGGTAAGGATGGCAAGATCTCCGAGGAGGATGTTAAGAAGCGGGTCGGCAGCCCTGCTGCCGCTGCACCAGGCGCCACCTTCCAGGATACTCCCATCAGCGGAATGCGCAAGACAATTGCTAGCAGGCTACAAGAGTCTACCCAGACCAACCCTCACTTTTACGTCACTAGCTCCATCTCTGTGTCCAAGCTGCTCAAGCTCCGAGAATCCCTGAATGCCTCCGCTGAGGGCAAGTATAAGCTGTCCGTCAACGACTTCCTTATCAAGGCCATGGCCGTGGCCAGCAAGAAGGTCCCCGCTGTCAACTCCAGCTGGCGCGGCGAAAGCATCCGCCAGTTCAACAGCGTCGACGTCTCCGTTGCCGTTTCAACCCCCACTGGCCTCATCACCCCTATCGTTACTGGCGTTGAGGCTCGCGGTCTGGAATCCATCTCCTCTGCCGTCAAGGAACTTGCCAAGAAGGCTCGCGATGGCAAGCTCAAGCCTGAGGAGTATCAGGGTGGCACCATCTCCATCTCCAACATGGGCATGAACAACGCCGTCAACCACTTCACTGCCGTTATTAACCCTCCTCAGGCCGCCATCCTGGCTGTTGGCACCACTCAAAAGGTTGCCATCCCCGCTGAGGATGAGAGTGGCGAAAGCACCGTCCAGTGGGATGACCAGATCACAGTCACTGCCAGCTTCGACCACAAGGTCGTTGACGGCGCTGTTGGTGCTGAGTGGATTCGCGAGCTCAAGAAGGTCGTTGAGAACCCCCTGCAATTGCTTCTGTAAATAAGTGGAAGTAGAAGGGATTGGGTCTTTGGCTTTCGGAGGCAGATGTGGCGTCTGGCGGATTTATGATAGACTGGGTGGGAGGATATATAACGAGGCGGGCTGATGAGGAGGAGGAACATGTCTGGCAATGTTGGTGGCTGGCTTCGCCAACGCAAAAAAAATGACGAGGCTAGCATGCCCCTGTACAATGACCTTTGTTTAATGCTGCATTTCGGGTGAGGGGATGGTTTTTAGCTTGTACATTGGCTCTTTCTCCCTTACCTGCAATACAGGAATCCTTTTAATGACGCCCTTCTCAGAAATTGAATATATGATGATGCTTGACTATAGTAAGGTCTATGTAAAATTCTCAGGCACATGAGAAACATTCAAGTATGAAGAAGTGAAGAGTAATGAAAGGAACCATGAAAAACGATAGTAATTGACAGATGAGAGTAAAACCCAATAAACGTAGAAATCAAGTCCCCATCTGCCACGCATCTACCCAATTAACAACTAGGGATTCAATTCCCTCTCTCATAGCAATATGATCTTGTCTCATTGCAGACTCTCTCTTATAAATGATCCTCAAGTTCAATTAAGAGGAACATCAACTGTTTTAAATAGTTCCATCTTGGGCCTATCAACCGTTCAATGGATTTGACATCGGTCTCTCATACCTTCACCGCAAGAATCTTCAGGTCTTGGCTCTGTCATATTCTTCCATATACGAAATCGAGACGCAAGCTAAGTTGGAGCGACGTATTCATAAGTAACGTGGGGCCAACCCTTTTCTTGAAGATTATAATAATTATATCTGCTAAGTTCGTATAGCGTAAGTAACTAGTTTCAAACATCACTTCAGTCTCCCAATTCGGGACTCCTTGTTGTGTCTTCAGGTTACATGATTACTTGAATCACACAGAGCGAGTAAAGCAAAGCTCCTTTATCAGGAAGAAAAGGCATGTTCGTGGTCTGAGGTCTAATATCAAGCTGCATGTGCCACAAGATTGACCTTTAACACACACAGGTGGCCAGTATGAGTAGGTAACGACATGATATGCAATGCTGATAACCAATAGCGTAGAGTCAAATCTCTCATAGAATTCTACCATTGACATGAACCCTTGAGTATTTTGTTACAATATTCCAGGATCAATACTATAGTAGACCTGTTATTTTGTGGTTCATGGCTGCTGAATAGGGTAAGTGACGAACTCGGTGAATTCCAAGTCGTCAGCCAATGAGAGGCCAGAAAGCCTCAAAGGATCAATACACCGAGCAAGCTGTAAAACACCGATTACTGACAAACTTCAACTCTTCCATATTCTCATGCTCACGACTGAAAGAAGTAAATCGGCATCTATAATCTTATTCAAACTTCAGTACAAGCTTTATTATAGCCCACTTTTATCTTCATTCCCCTCACCATTGTCGTTAATGTAATTCTAGGCCCTTTGCGTGATCAACCGATATCTAAGCAACGGGTGTCTCGGCTGGGACGTCATGGACAAACTTTCTCGTCAACAAGAATCACCGTCTGCTAAAACCGCAGAAAAGAAACGGCGTAGGCCACCGCTAGCCTGTGAACAGTGCAGAAAGCGCAAAATTCGGTGTGACCGCAACGTGCCATGTGGCCACTGTATAAGGGCAAACATCCCAAGCTGCACCTATGCCCCGGTGCATATCCCTGCCTGGAGGGCCAAGAAAGTCGTGGACCCATTGGTGGCGGCCAATTGGGCTGCTACGTCGCCGAATTCACCGACGGTTGACGAAAAAGCCTCGTCCTCGGCGGGCACGGGCATAGGTATGGGCATGGGTAGAAGCATTAGACCAGCAGGCACAGAGCTGCAGCACACATCCGAAGCGGATAGCGCACCTGTTCTTCCTGCTGCTACTACATCCCCACCGAGTAGACTGAGCTCCAACCCTGCCTCATCATCCGGTGCGTCCAATGTCGACTGGTTGGTCGCCCGAGTTCAGGAGCTGGAAGAGAAGTTGGCCAGAGTCGTCCTGATCAATGATTGTCAAGATGGCATCGCAAACAAGGGTCGAGTGGAATCTCAAGAGATGATAGCGCCAACCCAGGGCTTAGTGGCCAAATCAAGATATTTTGGCCAAAGCCACTGGATGCATGGTCTAGACTTGGTGAGTATTCACTAGTATGCCATAGACGTGCATATCTTCTCTTCTCCTGTTCAGAGTTACTAATTGTCACCACCTAGTTCCCACTCGAGTTTGACATTATTGCCCGTGATGAGGTTGAAAAGGGCGATCTGTCCTCTTCATTAGCCAAGTGCAAGACTCTTGGTCGCAAGATCAAGAAGAATCGCGTGAAGAAGCCTCTATCTTCAACCGATATGGGCACGCAGATCCCCTCTCGGCAGCTTGCTGATCAGCTTGTAGAGAATTACCTGCGCACATTCGAAGGAGTCTTTCGAATCGTTCATGTACCGACTTTTCGCTCTGACTATGAGAGATACTGGCAAAACCCGGCTGCTTCTAACGAATCTTTTGTTATTCTCCTTCAGCTCTGTATGGCGCTTGGTGCAGCTCTTCACGACGATGTCTTCTCTTTGAGGTCCACGGCGGCGCAGTGGATTTATGACGCTCAGATGTGGTTGATGCTCCCCCGGAGAAGAAACGAGTCAATATTACCGGTGTTCAGATTCTGTGCCTCTTGACTCTTGCCAAGTCTACTTGTTCTGTTGGTCATGACATGTCATGGATCATGGCTGGAACATTGGTAAGGAAGGCCATGTTTTTAGGTCTTCATCGTGACCCCAAACATCTGGGTGGCATGACCATATACCGAGCCGAAATACACAGGCGACTGTGGGCTACTGTCCTTGAGTTGAATATGCAGTTCTCCTTTGAAGCCGGCGGGGCCCCTTTGATTTCCACTGCACATTACGATACGCAGCCCCCGGCTAATCTGAACGATGATGAGCTCAGCGATGACAAGGACGGAGACAAACCTGCTGGTCATCCATCGGATGTCCCCACGCAAACATCAGTTCAACGAGCCCTCGTCTCCACGATTCCTCTTCGCATAAATCTGATCAATCACATTAATAACAACCGTCCTGGCGATGCATACGAGGAAACATTGCGCTTCAACTCGAGTCTGACGAAAGCGTGCCGGGCTATGACTCAATTGCTTACCTCGCTGAGGAATAAGCCGGATTCGCCGGTTCGATCATTTCACATCTCGGTAGCTGAGATGTTTCTGTATCGTTGTTTTCACTCGTTGCACCAGCCAGTCATTGTCCGCTATGTGGACGACGCTAGGTTTTTCTTTTCGAGGAAGATGTGTCTGGATAGCGCGTTGAAACTTTTGCACATATGGGGTCTGCCGGATGCCTGGGTTCCAACTACCGCGGCTGGGTCTGCTAGTGATGATGACGATGATGATGTTATGGACCGGGATCTGAAGAGGCTCATCACGAATGGCACTGGCATCTTTCGCAACATTGCATCACAGGCGATGCTGATCATCACGATAGAGCTCCTGCATAGGAAGACGGGCGAAGCGACGAGCCTGGGGTATCTACCCACGGTTGGGGGCTCTGACCTACACGCTCGTCTGGTCGCAGCACAGGCGTGGAACCTTGCGCGTGCGCGTGCGGGAGAGACAAACACCAAGGGCATAATATTTATACGAGCGTGCCTGGCTCATGTGGACGCACTGGAGGCGGGTCTTGATTCTAAAGAAAAGGTAAAATCCATCTTCCAGGCGGCAACTGAGGTTAGTCGGCAGTGCTGGGAAATTCTAAAGGAAGTCGCTGAGAGAGAAGGGCTTCCTGCCTCGGCTTGGGAGGACGAGGTGGTGGTGGCGGACATGGAGTACGCATCGACCATGGCGATTGATTGGATGCAAGTCTGGGACGACATGCAAGGCATGATGACATGGCCTCAATGGGACACGGAAACGGCGGCGGCGGCTGGGGCTGGATTTGCTTTGGGCTTGGACAATGACGTTGGAAATGATGCAGCAGCCTCGGCCGCCATAGTTACGTCGATGGACCCTCTGGGCTTTGGGCAATTTCCATGATAAGAGGACGCAATTCCGAGGATTCAAGACATGCACACCAAAACGGGGAAAACGGGGACTGGTAGTTTCTATTTCAGTCACGCGGCAGACGGCAAATGAGACATTGGAAGCACAGCTCAACTCCTATCGGGTGTCCGGCAGACCATTCAAGGCAAGTCCACGAGGGCGGGCTTGAGCCTTTTTTTTTTGGTTTGTTTCTCGCAAGAGGCTTCTAATTTCATTTTGTTTGGCGTACCTGCATCACATCACATCCCGTTTTCCGGGGGTGGAGAAAAAATTTAAGATTATATTCCCTACTATCATCTTTTATCGTCTTCCTCCTCGCAAAGGTGTGGTGGTTCGGCCCGTCCAGAAGCTGAACCGCCACCGGCGACAACCACAACTGCGCGCGTTTCCAACCCCATTTGCTCTCCGGAAAGATATCTCTTGATGACAAGCTTTGTCTTTTTAAGGCATGGTATGGAGAATATTTTCCATCGTTATCATTATGTGGCAGGCAAATCGCCAAGCTCGTGTCACGTCGGAGGCATAATAGAGGGTCAAGAAATTGACAGTCAGAAGCTTATGTAGTTGCAGCCCAAAAAAGAACGGTCTCGAATTGCAGGGTCCTCTTCGGTCTGAGACATCCATTTACAAGTTGTGCAGCAGCAGTAGCATTGGGAATTGGGAAACAAGAACAGGAACAGGAACAGGAACAGAGGAACAGGGGGACCCCTTCACCCTTTTTCCAATGCTACCTACTCTGTAGGACTTGTACTATTAGCAAACTGCTAATACCAAGACGCTGCTTGTCTCGCCAAGCTTGGATAAGGAAAAGCTTCATACCAATGGATTCCCCAAAAATGTGGCAGCCATGTCTCTGATTTTTTGCTTTTTTTTTTTTTTAACGAAAGCCTCTTGTCTTTGTTCCCCATTGTTTTTCTTGCATTGCATTCTCTCTCTTTTCTGCTGCTGAAATAGTAAAGAAAGAGAGTATTAATTGAAAGTACCTCCCAGGGTTGGAAGCTGGCTCTTGTTGACTTACCCTTTTTCTGTTTGCTTCTTCTTCTTCTTCTTCTCTTCTCGTCCATCGTCTGTGCGAGACCGAGTGAAGTAACAACACCGCAACACATTGTCTTGTTGGTTGACAATAAGACAACAAGGCAGGCACTCGAATTCTGAAAAGGCCTTCCTCCTTCCTCTTTTTCTTCATCAAAGCGCCTCGCGCCCACCGAATAAATTCTACTCCAAAACACACGTCTCATTTCAATTTCTTCAACCATTTTCTACATCATCTTCAACTTCAACTTCAACTTCAATAAATCACTATCATAAATAATGACCTTCAAGCTTCTCGTCGCCGCGGCCTTGGCTGCCATCGCAGTCGCTGATACCAACCCTACGGTATTCTTGCCCACGCCTCCTGCGCCAACCGGCCCGTTCCCATCTCTGCCACCACTACCTTCTTCCCACGCTCCAGGTCCAAAGCCTCCTTGCACAACCGGTCACGCTACTCTTCCCTATCCTGGCCATGACGACACGTGCACGTCTACTTTGACTGTTACCTACTCTCGTCTCGCCACCCCCTTACTGGCCTCAGTGCGAGCACGAGGCTACCAGAAGCATCTACACGTCTACGGCAACTGCCATTCAATCCATCGACTGCGCTGGCTGCAATAACTTGGCCGTCACTGCGGTCCCAAAGGTTCACTGCCCGGTGATGCTGATACCTTCGTCCACCGTCGAAATCTTCGACGTTACGACCACGACAATCACTGTCTGCTCTCAGACTGCTAACGCTACGCTCATGTGAGAGAGTCGGTCAGTCAGTCAGCCAGTCAATCAGCGACTATGGACCCACACTCAGAGGGCAGCTAAAAGGGGGATCCGGGGCACTGGAATGAAGGAAGTAACGGGGATCAACAGGGATGAGTTCGGACGGTCGACGACTTGAGGAATGCTCAACATGAGTGACGTAGGCGGACGGGTTTTGTTGCAACGAGGCAGGGGGAACATGGCCAAGGACATACACACGGAACGATCAAGGAACCAAATTTTACCATGTAGATAGCAAGGCGAATGGTGTTGAAAGGTTCTTTTCCCAAGTACAATATGCGCATGCAGATGATGCAACCTAGTAATAAATCACCACGTACATATGAGACCGACTCTGCTTATTGACTGACTCTAAGAAACAATAACCTTTTGGGGCTTGGTCTCAAGTGCCTACAATACCTTGCTTGGGGGACTACCCCTTTGAGATGGGGGTAAGTGGTTGGAATCTAGTTCTCGGAATATTTCTGTGGAATGCAAATGCTGCGCTATGAGAGGTCGACACGACATGGAGATGTAGGTACCAGAGCTTATCTATGACTCTGACGGTCAGGTCCTGATTTAGCCTTTGCCTGTCAAAATCCGCCTCCGCCATGAACTCGGCCAACCACGGACTTGGTCTTTTAATGTCAACTTTAATTCTATTATACAAACGTGCAGCCCACAAAGATTACAGACTGCACCCCCTCCCCCCAGTACATAGACTAGCAGCAATTAGAACCTCATTGGCCCCTTATTCAGCATGAGGTTAAATGGGAGAGAGAAATTGTTGGTACGATTCTTGTTTATGGCGAGGAGAACCCGTGGCGGGGAGGAACTGGGGAAAGCCATGTCTCATAGAAACTGATTCTAGAATAGGGATATGATATATTGTATTGAGGGGTGTGGTTATGTAATTCTTGTGGACTGTAGATATCGAGCGCCTCAATGTCCCCCCTCAAAACTTTGACTATCACCTGATGTAGAAATACTGACAAATTTGTATATAGATAATAGCTCTTGGGCAACCCCTTTGGCCAGCCTTCCCCCCGTGGCATATCCCTTGAATAAGACGTAAGGGGTTTGGAATGTATGCTCTATAAATTTAAGATCTACCAGGTAACTCGTTTAAGTAATCTTCACCAATGTCAGAGACATAACGACATCATTCGTGACAAACGCTTTCCCCAACATTGCGAGTCATTGTATCATGCCTCCTCCCCCAGTCTTCGAGTTAATGTCTCTGCCGACGTCGTTTTGTTTTTATATAGTATGTCCAAGATCTTGTCGTCTGTTATAACCTTTGCTGTAATTTTATACGGACATCTTCATCGCAATGGCCTTGTGAGGGTTGTATCCCTTGACCACAAACTCCTCGACCTTCCAACCGTCGATGCTACCATTCTTTTCTCGCGTGATTTCGAGTTCAGGGAAATCCCGGGGCTCACGCTCCAGCTGCTCCTTGAGGGCATCGACGTGGTCCACGTAGACGTGCGCATCCCCCATGACATGCGTGAGGCTTCCGGGTACCAGGTCGCAGACGTGGGCGAGCATGTGGGTCAGCAGCGCATAGCTGGCGATGTTGAACGGCACGCCGAGACCCATGTCGCAGGACCGCTGGTATAATTGACAGTGCAGATGGCCCTTTGGCTTGGGCTCCTCGTCTCCGTTTGTAGCGTCACCGTTGCTCTTCTGGGTCTTTTGCCGCGGATACGAGACGTAGAATTGGGCAAACATGTGGCACGGCGGTAGAGCCATGATCTTGAGGTCCTTTGGGTTCCAGGCCGACATGATGATTCGCCTGTCATACGGCTTGTTGCGTAGCTTGTCAATGACATCGGCGAGTTGATCTACACCCTTTCCTGTGTAGTCCGTCTTAGCATCGACATACTCGGCACCAAAGTGCCGCCACTGAAAGCCATACACGGGGCCAAGGTCCCCAATCTAAAGTGCGCCACACAAGTCAACTGATTTATTCTGATAGAGTCCAGGTGCAACAAGGTGCTGTTTTTTTTTTTTTTTACCTCACGGTGAGACAGGCCCACGCTGTCGAGAAACTCCCTCGACCCATTGCCGTCCCAAATCTTGATGCCGGCTTCACTGAGAGGTATACTCGATGTATTGCCCGCGACAAACCACAGCAGTTCGGCGATGACGGCACGGAGAAAGACGCGCTTCGTCGTCAGGAGGGGGAGAATGGGCTGTCCATCTTTGTTCAAACTGAACTTTAGTGGTCTTGGGGCGAAAATGGAGTATGTGCCAGTACCCGTACTACAGAGATTGCCAAACAAGTATCAGCCACCATGTAACTTTGCCATTGTAGACGGGGGAGTTCATCTAGACCCTTTAAACTTACCGGTCAGGTCGATGTTCGCCCTCGTCAAGAATCTCCCGTACGAGGTCTAGATACTGAAGTTCTTCATGAGCCGGCATGGCTGTAGATTCAAATAATACCTACTTGAAGATTGTGTCGTCGTCGTCGTCGTTGATAACTCAATTGCACTCGATTGCACAATTCTTTGATGGTGGTAATTAATCGAAGACGCGTTTATGGTGGAGGAGACGCGTTAAGTGTAGGAAATGTTAAAGTTGGCGCGGGGCATTTCAAGGGCGGGATAAGGTTAGTAAGCATGAGTGTATATGGCGGGGTGTCTGGTTATGACCATCTTGGAATTTATACTCTGTACACTACAGTTTATATATATTGGATGTGTATATATATTAATACCTAGTAGCATGTTTACCCCTTATTTACAAATAAATAACTCATCAAAATCAACATGCCTTTTTCAATGCTTACGCCCCATAATGAGATCGAGGTTCAAGGTTTACCCTAATGACAATAATCGACAATATCCTTGGGCAGAGATAAAACCACAACCTCCAAACACCAGGAGGCTTTCTCCCTGCAGATATCATGTGTCACCACTCCCAAAACTTAAACTTCATGTCTCGGCCATGGCAACTGCAAGGTTCAAGTTCAAAACCCCCCTCCCCACTCGTCTTGAAGAACCTTCATGGTCATACCCCCTTCACGCCATGCTTGAACCTTTAAAACCCTCCTTTGAGAGGCGTAAAAAAATAGCATTCCTTTGCCATGCTCGCCAATTTCTATCCCTCTATATATATCTTACACACCCCCTCTGTCATTCCTACTACTCACATCCTTGTTTCATCTATTTGTTTTCAACCAACCAGTGACTCCAGATTCCAGATCAAGACCCCTAGAGTTATCCACCTACTTCAAATCAAGCCAAGAACAGATACTTAAACAAAGAGAGAGAGAGAGACAAACACAACCCGAACCATGGAGTCGCCGATCAAGGCCCTGATCGCCTCCCTCTTCGTCGGATCTGCCATTGCGGCTGCGGTCTCTACACACCTCGCTGATGATTGCACCACAGTGACAACGGTGATGGTAGACAGGGCGCCCCCTACTCCGTGGCCCGTTATCATGACCCTGACCGAGTACATCGCCACTACCACCGTGCATCGGGAGCTTGACTGCCATGGATGCAATTTCCTCAAAGTCCGGACCAGCATCGTCAAGCATGGTAAACCATCGGGCGCGCCTCCATCTTCGGTAGAGGTCGTTACCAAGTCGGAACCCTCCACCTTTACCCAGTACCACTGCTCTGAAAGAATATGGCGGCAAGGCGTAATCACAAAGCACGCCGAACGTCAGCTCATATACCCAACCGAAACTGTACCCTCATCCTCATCCCCATCCTCATATCCATCTCCGGCATCTTTGATGGAAGAAAAGGACACGGAGCTGGAGGACGTTGGACTGGATAAAAGGACCCTTCGACCTCCGCCGCCTTTGAAAGAAGCGAAAGACACAGAGGTCAAGGACCGTGGACTGGACAAAAGGACGCTCCGGCCTCCGCCGCCTTTAGAGGAAGAGAAGCTCACAGAGGCCAAGGCCGGTGAACTAAGTAAAAGGACGCTTCGACCTCCACCGCCTTGTTTTCCTCTAGGCATAAACCCATGCTCACCTCGTCGGCCATTATTTCGTAAGCCACCACATCGTGTGCCACCGCCTTTGGGGGAAGAGAAGGACACAGAGACCAAGGACCGTGGACGAGATAAGGCGGATATATCTGATTTCCCTTGCTTGCCTCTATCCCCAGAACCATGCCGGCATCGTCGACCACCACCACCGCCAGCAGCTGTGAAGGAAGAGAAGGGCAAGGAGCCCGATGGCCGTGGACTGGATAAAAGGACGCTTCGGCCGCCGCCGCCTTTGGAGGAAGAGAGGGATATACAGATTAAGAATCGCGGATTGGATAAAAGGACGCTTCGGCCTCCGCCAACTTTAGAGGAAGAGAAGAACACAGAGACAGAGGACCATGGGCTAGATAAAAGAACACTCCGGCCTCCGTCGCCTTGTTTTCCTCTGGGCATAAATCCATGCCCACCTCGTCGGCCACCACATCGCCGGCCACCACCACCAGCTTTGAAAGAAGAGAAGAGCACGGAGTCCGACGGCCTCGAACAAGATGCCACAACTGGTCAACCCACGATTCTGTGTCATCCTCACCACATACGACCATGCAAACGTCCCTGGCAACCACCTTTGATGGGAGAGGAGGACTTGAAGCCTCAAGACCGTGGACTGGATACTCGCGGAGTCGATGCCCTAGCTCCGTTTAAAGACCCCCTATGCTCTGACGATCAAGGGCTCAAGCTATGCAAAAATGCCCACCCGCCATGCACACGCCGTATTCTCCGCAGGCCAGAGCTGAAATTTGGCCCTACAAGCACCGTATGGAGCAGAACTATCACTACTACCAAAATCATCGGCTGCGGCTCTTGCACCGCCGTCGAGGTTGATACATCCGGCTTCGGCGTCCCCCCGTCGCCATATTCAACGCCACCATCACTACCGACGCCGTGACCATGGCCACGACCTTTGTCTGCGCTCCACGCAGAGGTTACTACATTGACCCCATTCGCGTGTCCCCCACATACAGGCCCACCAGCACCTTTACTCGCATCTCGTCACGGCCAAGACTCATTCCACTGCCAACGGTCACCATTGAGCCTCGCGCCCAGCAGTCTCCCGCCCCAACCACGCTGGCAACGAGCACCTCCTATCCAAGCTTCTGGTCCCCGCCACCCGGCACCACCAAAACTGTCGCCGCAGCGGATATCGATTTCCCCATCTGCACCCGACGGATCGCCTTGCCGGCCGACAGACCGGACTCGACCCTCACCATCTACCCCTCCACCGTCACGACAACGAGCACGCGGTTCTGCGGCACCTGCGCCCTGATCTGGTCGACCAGGACCATCATACCCCTCGCGCCGGTCAGGTACATAGCAACCAAAATAGCCGAAAAGCCCAGCGTCGCTACCGCCCTGACCTGCTCTAGCTGGGACATTGAGCCCCTGCGTCCCACTGTCGAACCCCCGCCAGATCCCACGCCAGAGCCCACGCCAGATCCTACGGCGGCTCCTACGCCAGGCCTTAGGAGTGCCACAAACGGCGACTCATATCTGGCAGTCACGGATGCAAGTAAAGAGGAGCATGACGAGTGGGTTTGGACCTAAGAGGAGGATAAGATGTTGGAGATGAAAGGATTTTGAACAAAATTGATTGCAAGTGAGGAGGTTGAGGAAAATAGGGGTAGTGAGTGGGTAAAAAAAGAAAGCGAAATGGAAAGAGAAATGAAAAAGAAAAAAAAATGGTTTGAGGATGAATATCGGCGTTTTTTTGGTGGTATTTAATTGTGAGCGTTTGGGAAACGGGTTGTTTTGAGGTGCTATTGGTGTAATGAGTTGTCTTTTTCGGTTCTGGTATACCCTCCTTTTTCGTTTTGTTATGAGTTTGCTATGTAACACTTATTGATTTGATTAAACAATTAAAAAAAAAAAAAGTATCTTAATGCGCTTTAAAAAAAAACCCCCATCCTCCCATTCTTCATCTCTGCCGTGCATTCTCCCCAGACTCAACCACCTCATCAATAAACCCAGCAGGCGGCGTCGCGCTCTTGGCCAGTAAATTCCTCGTCACGTCCACCCTCCAAATCACCGGGCCCAGCTCCTCGTCGCTCCTCCTATTCGTCTCCACCCAGGTGCGTATCTGGCCCCTGACTTCCTTGTTCGAGGTGACGGTGGTGACGCCGCTGGCCCAGCCGTACATGTAGATGCTAAGTTTGGAGCTCTTAAACCCACCGCACTTGGCGACGTCGAGGGCTACGTGGGGGAGTCGTCCGTCCGAGATGGCGGCCTGGACGGTGGAGATGGTCCATGGTTCCGGGAGGATGCGGATGGGGATCTGGACCGAATGGGGTAAGGGGTGGATGGATAGTTGGGCGAAGCGGGAGCGGATGGCTTCCGGCGGGGTGTTGCGGGTCTCGTCGTCAAAGGGGACGAGGAGCCGTCCGCGTTCCTTTTCCGTCGGGGTTCCGACGGTGCTCAGGACTTGGTGGAAATGCTCTGCGGCTTCCTGCGTGCAGACGAGGGAGCGACCTTGTAGGATGGGATACAGCGTGCGGGCCATGAGGCCGTCATTCTTAATCTCTTCTTCGATTTGGGCACGTGTGGTTTGTGCTTGCCAGGGCTGAGGCTCGAGCCTGGAGTGCGTGATGTCGGAGATGAGATCGATGAGGATAGTATGATCCATATTCAGCGTATCCGTCAGACCATCCATCTCGTCCCCCATGAGGTTCCTCACGGCCGTCTCAAAATCCGGGGGTGGCAGGGTCCTCATGAAGTCGCCGGTCGAATCCTCAATGACCACTTCGACCGAGGGATCCAATCGTGTAAGCTGATCGAGCAGAACGTCTATATCGGTGTTATCCCCCCTACTCAAGTTGGGCATAATGACCCGCACTCTCGGGATGCGGTAGTCGTGGCGGTTTATCCTCGCCGCGGCGACCAGACGCCTGATCTGCTTGGCCAGGGGCATATCCTCCCACTCCTCCGGATCGACATCATCTCCGAGCTCGTACTCCCCCAACCCCAGCCGCTGTCGGTCATCTGCCGTGCCAGCCTGTCGGCCTGCAACCAGCGGATATCGATCCATTCCCTGCCTCCTTCGACTACGTCGACTTCCACTTTGCTCTGCTCCTTGAGCGTTCTGTGGAGCTGCTGCTTCTCCCTCCCGTTGCCCGAGGGGAGCTGAGAGACTTCTTTCCTCCGACCCTCTTTGTCTGAACCTTGAAACGTCTGATCAACGACGGCGAATGAGCGGCATCTCTTGAGAATATCCCAATGCACCGCCTCATGCTGTATAATCGTAGCACTCGCCACGAGCTTCCGCCCAACCGCCTTCAGAGTCTCCTCATCAGGTTCCCCCTCGGCCAGCTCACCAACAACCCACTGCATAATCTCATAATCTTTCTTTAGTTTGCGAATAAAGGCCGGAAGACCAGTCAAGCGTGGCGTCTTGACTTTGCTCGAGACAACCTCCAGGAAGCGTTCAATCTCAGGAATGTAAAATTCGCTGAGGGAGAGGTGCCTGCGCGCCTCGTCCAGCATGTGCTGTCTGCTGACGGCGGCGTCTTGTTCTTGTTCATTTTCTGGTGTTTGGTGAGACCTCTCCCACTCAGGAACTGCAGCGGATGTGGAGTCGTCTATCGAGCCCATGATGGGTGACTATCTGGCTAGATCCGGACCAAACTTGAGTGATGACTCGGGTACACTGTCATGGCCAACTACCTCCTTCAGAAATTGAGTACTGATACATCAACTGTAACAAAAAAGAAGGCGCTACATGGCGAGACTTACAGCAAGGCAGCTATCAAAGAGTTTTCTTTCTTTCTTTTCTTTCTTGCTTTTTGTGACTAGTCACCCGGAAGCTTCCAGTCATGACTCGAAAGTTTTAGGCTTTGATAAAATGCAATGCCCATGAGCATTCATATTCATACTGTGCAACGGAGAATAGTTCTACCATGTCCGTACAGTATCAAGGTTGAACTACCAGGCATTTTCTGATGGAGTAGTTCGAGCATCATCAAGGGATGCATGATTGGAATACCATAGTGCTAGATATGGCGATGCACAATGTTCAAGTGATGAATTTGCGTGCGCTGTGGATTGGTAGCTGGGTTGAGTGATTCAGGGGTTGTTGGATGTGAGCAATCAAGGAGATGGTGTCACAGTGCGATGACTGTCTTGATTTTGCACCAGGTACGTCTCCACGCGGCTGCCTATGACAAGGCAACTGACTAATAATAACCTGAGAAATAGACAGAAATAAGGGGAATGAATGGATACAAGAGGGATAGATGAACATAAGAGGGACTGATAAAAAATAACAGAAAATGTCAGAAACTAAGAGACATAATAGCTACGAAGTGGTCTACCATGTTCTGCGTTGTAGTGTTTATTTTCCCCTCAAATTGCTCGTGACATACAGTGCATTTAATAATACAACACGGACTGTTTCTACTGTATACCGAAAGAGGAAATAGAATCAATCCAGCCAGCCAGCCAAGTCGAACATGAGTAAAGAAACATTGAAGCATCTGATTAAACCCCCCATATAGACGAATATAGTAGCTACCTTGTACACAAAATGCAAGTGTTCTAAATGATGGGTCTCTAGAAGCAAGTAGTAAGAAAATGGAACATAAATTGGTATCGTGTGAGGGAAGAAGGGGGGATGACTGTTTAGACGGTTGATTGATTTCAAGCAAACCATTGTTTTTTGTTCAAACTCCAGGATCCCCCTTCAATATTCTTGCGCCTTCACAGTAGCATCCACGCTCACATGTGTAAGTGCTTGCATCGACCTCAGCCCTAGCCCACGGATCAAAGGAACACATCAATCTCGATCTCAATCTCTTTGAAGGGGGGCACATGTCTCCTCAATATGTCGCCCCCTCACTCCGCACATTCAATTCATCAACTATCGTCTCATGACACATCGAATCCTCGCTCTCCCTCGGCTCCTTTAGCCCTTCTCCCCCCTGAACACAGGAACCTTTAAACCCCCCGTCCATCCCATCCAGAGCTTCATTCTCACGTGTAATCCCGTCCCTTCCCGTCCTCAACAGCTCACTACCAGTAGTACCCAACTAGCTAGCTCTCCCTCCCAAGTTCCCCCTCCTAAAAAAAAAACCACTCACCATCACACCATCTCTAAATAACGCACTGCAAGCCAGACAAGACTATTGGGGTTCCATCCCAAGAAAACTGGACTACACACCATGTGGTACCTTGCATAAAAAACCGCCCTACTTTTCTGCAAAGGAGGAAACATCCCGAGAATGACTGCAGTTCAAGAGGAAAAAGGGCCATGTAACCTCACCTCTTTTTGGGATTGCAGTAGTAGTTCCATTTCCCAAGCTTTTCTTTCCCGTGCGCCCGCCAGAAGCAAAGCAGAAAACTTCCAAAAGGCAACCCGGAAACTACTACTATCATCAGCGCTGAAGCCTAAAACCGCAAGCCTTGGCCAGTTCAATCAATAGCTCCTTGCGCCATAGCGTTACAATCCGTGCAACAAGAAAGAAAGGAAAGAAAAAGAAAACCAAACAACTCCCGTATTGAAGAATCCAACAAGGGGAGCAAAAAAACAACCCAGTATCCACACGGACCGGCCGCCGGGCAAACAAGCTTAGACGGTGGGTCCCCCCCATTGACCCAACCAGATTCATACACATTGATGCATGAATGGATTACACAAAAAGGAAGTAGTACTAGAAAAAGCCGCATGCAGGATTTTCAATCATTGTTGCCCGCCCGAGATCTCGGAGCTGAGCGAAGGGGGTGGTGGAAAGGCTCTGGTGGTACAGAGTGGGTGGGGAAAGGAATGAGGAAAACTCTGAGACATTAGCACGCCATTGACGTTATCTAGGGCATGTGAGTTTGAGAGCTGTTGATCAAATGTTTCCCGAAGAGCAATTAGGGAGCACAAGATCTTTTACCATTCGGAGAATCGTCCCAGAGAGTGGTTTGCAGTCACAGTGAAAGAAGATGGCAGATAGAAAGCAGAACAGTGTATGCATTGTATTATAAGCAGATACATCAAGAGCAAGACAGCTAAAACCAGTCTTCACAGCAAGGCTAAAACATTGGAATTCAACACAATAACATTCCAAGGTATATATGTCGGAGAAGAATATATAGAATGGATCCAAGCCACCAGACTGCCGGATAGCAAGCCCTCAAAGCTTTAGGAATCCGAAAATCACAATCCAGAAAGCCACGCACCAAACACCGCAGGACATTCGAGTCTCGATTCCCTCAATGCAAGCCAAGTCTCATTTCTATCCATCACAATGTCCCCATCTACTCCACAGCTGTGATTTACTGACCGCCAACATTGACAGTGACGTGAGCAGGTCCAGGGGGCACGTTGAGACCGACACCGTCGAGGTCCTCCATGCCACCCAGGTAGGCGTTGTCACCAGAGCCACCAGCGTTGACAGTGGAGCACTTGCCGTCCAAGCAGACGGAGAGGGCAGGAATGCTAAGCTTGTTGGCGGCGGCAACAAGGCAGGAAGCATCGAATCCAGACCAACCACCGTTGGAGAGGTTGCCAACATCGTACTCGACCCAGGTACCGGCGTACTGGCCGAAGCTTGTGGTAGGAACACCGCCAGGACCGCAGGCGGCACCACCCTGAGAGTTGGTATCAAGAGCGATAACCTGCTGGCCACCGGCAGGGAGCTGGAAGGTCTTAGCCCCCTTGCCCACGAAGAAGCCGTTGATTTCATTGGTATCGCCGATCTTGTTCCAGATAGCACAGGTCTGGTCCTGGCCGGACTTGTTGATGAAGTTGAGGGTGTACTGGTACTTGTCGGCAATGCTCTTCTGGACCGGCATGATGTTGCAGCCGTAGACGCCGTTCTTGCCAACATTGCCCTTGTAGGAAATCTGACCGAGAGTAGCACGCTTGCCGGGGCCGCTGCAGAACTCGACGAACTGGCCAGGGCCGGCGCCCTGAGAGCTGCTACCAGACTGAGGGGCGGGCTTGGGGACAGCAGGAGCAGGAGCAGGAGGCTGAGGGACAGCTGGGGCGGGGGAGGAGTAGGAGCATCAGGCTTCTTAGCCATGACGAAGCCGCTGCGCTCGTTGATGGAACGGTGGGCGTTCACGTGGCCATGGCCGCTAGGGTGAGCAGAGACGCCGAGGGCGGCGGTGAAGAGAACGGCGGTAGCAGAGAACTTCATTTTGTCGGGTTGATTGATGCAATTAATCAAATTTCAAGTAGAGATGCTTTATTTGCTGCGTAGTATCCAAGTCGTTGAATTTTGATTTTGTAGGTCGTCAACGTTGTATTCCCAGAATACTTTTGTTTGTTTGGTTTGCTGAAAAGGAGCGTGGACGGTAGCGACTAAAGCGCGTGCCTTGTAGGTTTTCTTGCTGGTAAAAAGGAGTGTGGTTGTTCAACGAACTGTTGCTGTTGTAAAGGAGTGACTGGAAGAAGAGTGTGGCAGAGGGCCAGGTTTTAAAAGAAGCGATGAGGAGGATGAGAAGAAAAAGAGGGCGAGACAAAAAAGGAGCGTGCGAAGGAGATGAGCCGTTATTACCATGGACAGGGGTCGGCCAGTGAG
The DNA here is from genome assembly GCA_036429605.1 of Cladobotryum mycophilum. Taxonomy (NCBI): domain Eukaryota; kingdom Fungi; phylum Ascomycota; class Sordariomycetes; order Hypocreales; family Hypocreaceae; genus Cladobotryum; species Cladobotryum mycophilum. The sequence goes on along the minus strand of JAVFKD010000002.1, from coordinate 1,958,870 downwards.
AAGCGAGGCAATCCATGCGCGCTACCGCAAGGGTGTGGCCAATGAAACATCGGCTACACCAATGCAGACCACTGCAAGGCCGCTGTAGCCCCCCTCCCCGTTGGTCGCCAGGAGGGTGCCCCCTGTAGGCTCTAGGGAAGCCCTGGCTCAGGAACCACCAGGTACCCGATGCTTGTCATTGGCCTATGCCAAGTTAGTGACCACTCCGCTCCACTTCCATGGTGAAAGTGGACCCGAATGAGCGTTGCTATCGGCTTCCGTCGCCGCGTCAGCCTATCCATGCATTACCGGGTTGGAGATTTTTTCCCTCTCTTTCTCTCTCTCTCGCTCTCACATTCAGTTGGAACGTTTGAGAATCAAGTTTTTTCTTTCTTTTTTTCGGTCTGTCAATGCTTAGTTTGTTTCTCATGGTTGTTTGTTGTGTCTAAGCTAGTCGTGGTTTTGATCAAAACAGTAGCAACGCCATCATGTGCACGTCCGTCCATTGCAAATGCAAACACCACTCGCTCAATGCCTCAATGCACGCATGATTCACCACCCACCTGATTGATAATGGTTACATTTTTCGTCGGGACGGTGAGGTGGAGCAACAGCAGAGACAAAGAGATATCGTCTTCCATGGCCAATCGGAATAACTTTTGGAAACTTGTGTTGCCTCATTCTCTCATGCACTGCACCTTGCTTTTTTTTGTTTCTGTTTCTCTCTCTCTCTTTCAACTTGCCTGTTGCGTCTGCATGTATTACACACGGGGGGAGCACAAGGACGACTTGGACATGTGCTATGCGTTGGCAGTCCGCCGCCACAAAAAGTCAAACCTTGCAGGCAACGGTAACACAGGCAAGGTCGTTTTGTTTGTTTCGGTGTGCGCCGGCCGGTGCGTGTGCGTAATGCATTGTATGTACAAGTACATACTTGTATGCATCTACGGGTACGTTTTGTTGCGCAGCCATTGCCCTTTGTCTGTTGGATGGATGGAGCCAGCCAAGGCTGAAATGGATTTGCTTTTTGTTAGCCAAGTCCCCAAGTCCAAGGGTCTACCGAAACAAGCCCACTTCTCTCTCTCTCCCTTCTCCGTGTCTGTCCGTCCTTTTGCCTTCACACAATGACTTGCCAATTGATTCTGTTGCCGGGTGGTGAGCTGGAATGGGGGGAACCATCATGGTCTCTGGAAATTGCACCATCCTTCTGCTAACCCAATGTAATTTTACTGTTAATTACTGGGTACCCTATTGCCTAAGCTACTTACCTACTTGTAGTACTCCGTAGGTATTCCTTCAACAGCACATGGCACTCCAAACCGGACTCTATTCCCCTAAGCGATAGAGCGGTAAACAGTGGCAGTTCGCTGAGACACTCCAATCTAGAAACAGCCCGTCGACTCCGTACTTGTCCTATTATTATCTGAGCACAAACGAACCAAACATCAAACAAAACATGGACCAAGACTTTGTGTTGACAAGTCTGTCCCATGGCATTCTCCATGTTGTACTCCGAAGTCTGCCAATGGAAATCACTGTACACGGATATTTGTTGCATTTTGCATTTTGCCCTTCGTCCTTCGTTTTCTTAATCCGCCAGACTGACTCAAACGACTTCTGCACGTCAATCTCAGGGTACTTCCCACCCGCAACTTCACCTTCCATCCCTCACCGTGCCAAGAACAGTCCCATTTCCCAACCCGCACGGCCCAACAGCCAAGCAAGTCAACCAACCTTCTAACCCTTTCCCTTGCTTCTGCCGGACCATCCATTCATCCCCCTGACTCCGCCCATCTCACAATCAAGACATTGATCGCCAAAACACACAAAAGCACGGCATTCACAGACATAAAACAAAACAAAAACAAGGAAAGAAAAGAAAAAAGATCCGCCACTGTTTCATTTCAAACGCCTTTCTGTCTGTAATTTTGATAAACTTCTCCTTCACCCCCCCACACACACACACCGGCATAGCCCACCGTTTTCTATTATCAGGCTTCCGTTTTCCCTGTTTTTCTTTGATTCACTCTCCGTATTTTTCTTACCCCTAGATGTGGAGAGAAACGGGCTCCACGGATCCACGGATCCACGTAATCCAACACCTATTCTGTTTTACCCCCTATGGCACAGCCGCTGCAAATATCCCTGCGTTGCGGGACAAAAAAGCTTGTTCTTTGTTGATCCCTGGACAAGGGTTGTTTTTGTTTGCCCCCTCCCCCAATACGGAGTACGGGTCTACCGAATGAATGTAACTGAGTAGTCTCAACAAAGAGTAATAACGTGTATGTATGTACTCCGTGCTTTCGGTCTCTATCCCGGCCTCATCGGTGAGTCGCATGACTAGTCATCTTGCCTTGCATAAAAGGGAAAAAAATAAAGGGGACTCAGGAGACCAAGGTGAAGGGGGAAAGTATGCAGACATAGACACTGCCACCGGAAACGGACATTCCCTGGGGCGCTCGCATATGGACATGGCAAAGACATGGCGATAGTGTTCCGGCTTCGCCACACATTTCGGCCCCGCAACAATCCAGACCGGGTGAAAGACTGCTCGTATTCCCATGCAAATTGTGCCCGTCCTCATCTCATCCCTAGCTACCGAGTAATGCTTGTATTACTGATATTGCTAACCTTAACCAACACCGCGCTCTTGTAATGGCCCATTATGACCCATCTGTTTTGCTAACCTCCTTAACTCACACCGTTCCAAGTAAAAGTAGCCAAACAACCAACCACCACCTCACCAGCTCACCAGTCCCCCATTCCAGGACCTAAACATAACTCCTCATCACCTCGTCGTAACCGCTGCCGCCGCGGAGGTCCCGCCCAAACTTGTCATGCACTTCCATCACCTGTCGGATGTGTTGCATGCTTAGCGCCTCCTTTCTATTGACGGCCAAGTCCTGCGCTGAGCCCACAATGTTCTTGATTTCTCGCCCGTTGAGGTTCTTCCCGGCAAGTGCGTCAAAGTCCTTCTCGGCGAACTTGTCTAGCTTCAGCTTGCCCAGGGCGCGCACCTTCTCAATGAACATCTTGAAGATTGCCTTCCTAGCCTTGGCGTCCAGAGGTTCGTACTTGAGCGCAATATGAATTCGAGACTGGAAGGCCTCGTCAAAAGTCTGGGCAAAGAGTTGTTAGTAACCAATGGAAAAATGGCTCCACAAATACCTTGATTTCCTTTTGTAAGGCGGTGACCTACTTCGACACGGTTGGTGGTAAGGAAGAGGATTCCTTGAAAGTACTCGAGTTGTCGGAGGAAAATGCTCACGAGGGCATTGCGGTGAATATCGTGCATGTTGCGCTTCTCCAGAAACACGTCCGCCTCATCTAGCAGCAGAATGGCCCCCCATGTGTGGCATATATCCAGGATCTTCTGCAGCTCTGCCTCGAGGAGACGAGAGTCAGTTCCTAACTCGCCGGCCGAGACCATGTATAGAGGACACTTGAGAAGCTCGCTAATGCCTTCAGCCGTGAGAGTTTTGCCCGTTCCCGGAGGGCCATGTAGCACCGCTGTAATTTGGTTAGCATTGGATGTATGGATGACATGATCATGCAAGAATTGCCCGAGAAAGGGGGGAAGGGGGGAGGGGGAATGGCAAGACTTACTAACGAGTCCTTTGCCTTTGCCTTGAATCACGTCGTCAATGGTTTGCGCCGCATTGTACTTGCGTGACAAGACGAGCGCATGGATCAAGTCCTTCGTCTTGGATTCTAGCACAAGTGAATCCCATGCACTATCGTTCCACTTGATATCATTAACCCCCGATACGGAAAACTCGAGCCACTGCTTCTCCGAGAACGAGAAACCGAACACAACTGGCGAAGCAATGAGGTAGTCTTCATCCTTCAAGTCAGGGAGCGATACCTTATCCTCGCGTTTCTTCTCTTGGCTCGAATCTACAATGGACTCCTCGGTGCTTTCTGCACCATCTTTGGCTGGGAGACAGTCGAGCTTTTGCTTGGCTTCCTGGGCTTCGCCTTCATCATCTGGAACGTTGAGAAAACGGCACTGCCCCTTGTCATCTCTGACGGCCTTGATGACATACCTGACCCTTTCGATTCCAGCGCCGCCCGAGTTATTTGCATCACCATCGGAAAGGCATTCGCTGCAGGCCGCCTCGTCGCCCGAAATATCATCATCCGATAGGATGTCATGGTTCTTGGGTCGGACGGAAGAGACTTGATAGTTTGGGTTGATGCGGCGGAAGATTGCTGAATCCACCATGATTCGGCTTTGTTGTATGCTGAACTTGACAATCTGCTTCTTGCGCTTCATGAATGCCATACCTGCAAAAGCCTTGTACTGGGTTCCGCCCAGTGCCACAAACTTCTTCCCTCGCTCGATCAGATCCCTTTGGATCTGCTGATCATTCTTGTGATACTTGAGCGGGTATAGGGGGAGACTGGTGATTTTTTTGGCCCCCTGAAAGTGGGGAATCTCTAGAAACGTCTTGCCGTAACCAAACCTCTTACCATCAAATTCGGTGTACTTGCCTTCAATGACATAGAATTCGCCCCTGAGAATTGACGAGAAGCGCTGCGCGGACTCGACTTTGAACGCACGAGGCTCTTCTTGACAGCCATATGTCGGCGAGTAGACGACAGTGTTTGGCTTCCACAGCGCCCAAACTAATTCGAAAGTGATGATCCCACAGGCGAGCATCGGGTATAGACTGTCCTTGATTTTCGCGTAGTCATTATCTAGGTACTTGACTAGGAGTTTTAAATGGCTGCGCTTGATTAATAGATGTAGCCTGTTTTTCTTGCTCTCCTTGTGGCTCATCTTGCTGAGCTCCTTGATATGAGTTCGGAATTCCTCAAGATATCTGGCTCAACTTCAGTATGAGGATTTTCCCCTGCAGGTGGAATGGGGTGGAGTGGAGACTCACAAGAAAAGCATATTAGGGTCTAGCCTTGGAGCCTCGTCCACCAAGCTGACTCCCTTGATCATCCCAATGACCTCCAGTAAACACTCTCGCAAGTATTTGCTTTTAATATCCACATACGTTTGCTGGTACTTGCCCTCGGGGTCAAAGGTTCGACGAATGTGGTACACATAGCCGCTGTACTGGGAGTCGCTCCCTGCCTTGGAGCTCTCTTGTAGTTTGAAGCGGTAGTGGCTACTGTCCCAAATCTGATCAACCCGCTTATACTCAGGTGGGCCGCCCTTCTCCGGTTTCGTTTCGATGGGTCTAGCGTTGACTTTGCTTCCATGAGCAACAGCCCCCCGCGTCCGCATCATCAACCCCTCAAGAATTGGGCCATGGTGGCCAGAGGGAGCAGAGGGGTTACGGTGGACGGCCAGTCTCTGTGATTCTGGAGGAGGAGGGGGAGTAGGAGCCGCGGTGAGTTCATCCAATCTGTTCTTGATATCAAATATATGACGCTGCAGGACCTGGAAATTTTTGGTAGTAACATTCATTTTACCCGTCGAGCTAGAATCAGAGCCCGAGTCCGAATCGGAATCCCAATCCGTGTCAGAATCGGAGTCCAAATAGGAATCGGAGTGCTGCTTCTTGGTCCTTTTCTCGCCGTATCGCCTACTTTTTGTCTTTCGACTCTCTGTGCGTTTCTTGGAGTTTTGAGAGACATTTCTAGACGGTTCCGACTTGGCATCAGAATCCGAAACCAACGGGACACTACCAGATATATCGGAGTCATCAGATTCGTCTTCGCTAGTGGTGGAATCGGCTTCGATGACTGCAACTGGCCTCTTGAGCGCTCTTTTCTTCTTGCCCCTCTTTCTCCGCGTCTTCTTCTTCCTTTTGGTGGGTTCTTCAACAGAGGACCTGCTATTCTTACTAGTTTCTGTGGATTGATTGGAGCTCTCTGCTGCTTTGATGTTCCGATCTTTCGCTTTCGTTGTGTTCAGCGACATGTCATCCACCAGCTCTGGAGGAGTTGTACCCTTTTGAGAACCCACGGAAACGGAAGTAGCACTGCTAGAATCCATGACCACGGGTTTCTTGCCACGGTCGATGAGGTCGGGTAATGGAGGGGTTTGACAACGCTGACCTTTGTTCAATATTTCTGATTGTCAACACTAGACAACGCTGAGGTTTAATAAATGTAAATTACCGATGTGAGTAGAGTGAAGGCGGAAAGGGAAAAAAACTGCCAGTTGTAATGATAAGTGGTGCACGAACGAGAGAGAAGCTTAAAGAAATATTGTGTGTTGGGAGTTGTATGGGTGAGGACTGTGGTGAATGAAGTTGACTGGGGTAAGTTATCTCGAGCACACTGGGCCTTGTTCTTTTATGTAAGGCAGTGGAGGTACTTTGACTGCTGCAGGGACAAGCAACCCGGAACTTTGTGAATCGAACAAGAGTTACGATTGGAAGTTGACGTCGGCGTTGGTACCTACCTAAGTAGTTGTAGTAGTTACCTTGGCGTTTAGACAAGGGCGACAAACTGATGGACAGTAACTCAAGAGATGGGTATACGCAGTTGGTCCTTATCAACTATACTCAGCCTCGTGGCAGTGGTCAGGAGCAGTTGAGATTTTGCCCGATTCATTAGGGGTAGCAGAAGCAACGTATGGGTACATTTGGTAGGGATTGAAGGAGATGGTCAACATGAGGAATGTCCGCTCAGATCCTATGCAGTTCAACAACAGCCAAATGTTTTATTAAGTCTGCGACTGAATGGAATCTATTGTCTACACTTTCTCGTACGACGATGCACATTTTCATGTTTGCATGCTGGGCGACTGTAACCCGGGCTCCCGATCTTCCTTCGTTTGTGAAGTCTCACCAAAATAGCCGAACCGGATATGCCTATCCGCTCGAATCGTTGGTCCAGCTAGAGTTATACGACACGCATACCAGTGGCATTGGTGTATGGTTGTGTGTCGAGACCGTGTTCGCGGCCTTGTGATGCCATGCATGCGGAACCTGGGCCTATCAGAGGTGACGATTTAACCAACAGCAAATAGCAAGGCGGAACCGAGGAGGGCTATAACCGAGTCGTTATTCGCCGAATTGGCTTGGGGGCTGTGGCTGCCTTGCATCTGCAACTTTGCTTGTTTGGCCACTGAGGTGTCAACTTTCATGAGGGATGGTACGAGGTGACTACGAAGATGAAGCGACCAACTGCAGTAATGATAGGTACCAGTCTCCAAAGCTGTGAAGCTGCATTTAAGTCGGCTTGTATTAGTGCTGGATGTATCATGTGCTACAGGTAATAAAAGAATTAATAAAAAATGCATGACTGTACTCTGGATGGTTCAAGGTCATATCATACCCAGCAAGCCAGGTACACTGGGACTGACTTAGTAATATGATGTTGCAAAACGCAGACCTGTCGGAAAATGTGACTAGATGATGTATCACCTCAGTGCCTCAGTGTGCTGCAACATCAGAAGCAACCATGCCTACCGCGTACAAGTAACAGTTAGCCTGGACGAACTAGACCTTAGCAGCAGCATTCACACCTCGTACAACATGTTGAAGGTTACATTTTGACTGTCTCCCTCTGCGGTTTAGTAACGAGCAAGCAAATACAATCAATACACAGAAAGAAAGAAAGAAAGAAAGAAAGAAAATCTCTCGTCTCCCCTTTACAGAAGCAAGTTTTGAAAAATGTGGCTGCTTATACGGAGTGCCTTACTTTACTACAACCAGACTGCCGGAAATTGGAAGTTTGATAGTAGGGATGCATCGCGCGATGCAGGATACATTGATCGAAGCTCCTAGTCTCTGAAATGAGAAGAAAGAAAAGAAAAAAACTGCCACTGTCTAATTTCTGCTCTTTCTTCATTCTTCCTACCCAGCAGCCAAAATTGCATAGTGCCATTCAGGTGCCCACTAATCGCCCTTACTGGTGCTTCTTAGCTGATCATGTCGCTGAATCTTGACTGGTATAGGCTGGAGGCATTGCGGCCACCATGCGGGGTACGGCTCGATGGCTGCTTAGTGGCAGTAGCGCTATAACGTCGATAAGAGCTTCCGACTGCTTCGATACCGTCTTATCGGTTAGTGGACGACTTCACCCTTGCTTGAAGCTTAAACGGATCCGTGTTTTCAGGCCATGTCATCCCTGCTCAAGTGCTCAAAGCTCAACCTGATCTGAAACAGAGCTTTTCCTTTGCGTCACGGCCCGTGAGGACATGCGAGTTAGCAGCAGCAGCAGCAGCAGCAGCAGCACCAGCAGAGCGGCCCAGCCCAATGCACTGTGGTAATAGGCGAAGCTCTCCCTTGACTTGGCTCCCCTCACCTCACTCGCTTCGTTTCTTTTCTTTTCCCCAGCATACAAGTGCGAGGTGCATCCCCATCATTCCCCCTCCCCCTTCTTCACCGTTGGCATCTCTTTACTCGAGAAGTCTAGGTTTTTCAATTGGGCTCTCGCAGTCATCATGCCTCGAGATACACGCTATGGCAACGTCGATCGCCTGCTTGGCTTTGACAGGCATGGCCATCGACGGTCCGATAGACTCCATGAGGAGGAGCAAGCCCGTGAGTATTGCCATGGTCAATTACAATCTCAAGTCGTAGCTTTGGGCTAACATGTGGGCTGTTTTCAGTCCTCGAGCACTATCATGGGCCAATTGACTCTGCCATCCCTCCGAAAGAGGTCACCAAAGTGTGCCTTCGGCTGCGACACTTGATCCAAGAAGTTATACCTTGCGAGATGGATGCCGCCTTGGTCACGACACCCCATAGTCGTATCATCACACCAGGAGTCATTAAAGCCGCGAAAGATGCTGGTGGAGAGGAGTACAAAGGATGTGTGGTATGTTTCCCCCGCGGATTCCACACTTGCTTGCGGTAATGGACTCAGCTGATCCTTCTAGGTGTACTGCTTGCTTGTAAATCTGAGCTGGTTCAAGCGGGAAGCCCTCATCGAACTCTGGGACTCTGGCTTGCACAACTTACGTGCCGAGGCTTGTGGAGTGGTAGCCAAGCTAATGTAAGTTGGGACAATACTGGCAGCCCGATGCCGTTGCGATGATGACCATTCAACATGAACTGACGGATATGATAGTATCGAAGGCGAAGAGGATACTTCTTACCTCCTACACTCTCTCCTCCTGCATCGTTATTCACACATGGTGCATGGAGCCCCATCTCATCCCACTAATGTCATCGAAAAGGCTGTCGACTTTCACGCCGTGCGTGTCATCGGGTCTTCTGGCTACCAAAAGTGCATCAGCTACCTCTGGCGAGGCTGGGTGGTCCAGGATGAAAATGATCCGGCCTTCTTCGTTGACTACACCGACAAGGACAATCCCAACTTCTTTGTCCATATGAATCCCAACCGCATGCGTACCCCAAGAAACCAGAACGCCGCCCAGTTACTATTTTCTCTCATCTATCTCGGACTCTATACCTTTGCAATCAACACCGTCAATCCGACAGGTGTCATTGATGTAGGAGAGATTCTGCTCTACATCTTTACGCTTGGCTTTGTCTGTGACGAACTCCTCAAGGTGTACAAGGTTGGCTATCGAATTCTAGGCTTTTGGAATGTTTTCAATGGCATTCTGTATACTTTCTTGACAGTTTCTCTGGCATTCCGAATCGTTGGATTGAGTTTCAAGACCAGCACAGATGGCCGTGAATATTACAGCACTCTCAGCTACAATATGTTGGCCTTTATTGCACCCATGTTCTGGTGCCGTCTCTTCTTATATCTCGACAGCTTCAAGTTTTTCGGCACCATGCTTGTTGTTCTGAAAGTCATGTTGAAGGAATCCGTCATCTTCTTCGCTTTGCTGGTCTTTATTATTATCGGCTTTCTGCAGGCATTCATCGGTCTCGATCTGGCCGAGGACAATCGCTCGAATGACACCTATATGGTGATTCAATCCATGATCAAAGTCGTCCTGTCCAGTCCCGAACTCGATGGTTTTGATAACTTTGGTGCATGGGGCATAATTCTCTACTACTGCTATACCTTTATTGTGATGGTACGTTGGAATCTGCCTTACCATGGCCATTTAGCTTTAAAACTAATTATATCTAGACTATTCTCCTCAACATTCTTATTGCTTTGTATAACTCGGCCTACTCCGATATTCTTGAAAATGCCGACGACGAATACTTGGCTCTCTTCGCTCAGCGAACGATGCAATTTGTTCGAGCTCCAGATGAGAATGTATATATCGCACCGCTTAACCTCATCGAGATTGTCATTTCGGCAACTACAGAATGGTGGATGGCCAAGAAGACGTACGAGCATATCAATGACTACGTTATGACTGTTTTGTATTCCCCTCTCCTTGTTATCACGGCCTACTTCGAAACGCGGACCGCCTACGCTATTCGTCACAACAGAGCTCGCGGTGAAGAAGATGATGACGTTGTCGATGAGTGGGAGCAATTAGAACATGAGATTGATCTTGTGGCAGAAGGCTGGACAAAGACTTGCGATGCTGTGAAGCCCAACTTGGCAGACGACCCGGTCACCAGTCAAATTAGACAGTTGCGGGCTGAAATCGATGGACTAAAGAATCTGCTGTCGGATATGAGCGATGCTGCCAACCTGGTTACTAGCCAAGACACTAGGGTCGCGGATGACAATATTGCCGAATCTTCTAAGCCGACTGAGGATGTCGTTCCAGAACCCCTCGTGGAAATTGAACCTCTGGCTCCCGAGCCCGTCGAGACACCAAAGCCCACGACAGAGCCCGCACCTGAACCCGCACCTGAACCCGCACCTGAACCCGCACCAGAGCCCGCACCAGAGCCCGCACCAGAGCCTGCACCAGAACCTGCACCAGAACCTGCACCAGAGCCCGCATCAGAACCGGTACCGGAACCCGAGGTTGCTAAACCCTCCAAGGGCAAGGCCCCGGAAATCGCAGCCCCGGAAATCATAGTCCCGGAAATCTCTACGCCAACAGAATCTACCAAGACTGAGGAGCCTGAGACTGAGGAGGCCGAGGCCGAGGACTCAAAGTCTCAAGACGCACAGGAGGAAGGCACTAAGACGGAAGACGTCGAAGAAAGCAAGCAGTCAAAGAACAAGAAGAAGAAGAAGAAGAGTAAGGGCAAGGGCAAGGATGCCTCCCAGGCAGGACCTAGCTCCGGCGGTAAATCCGACTAGAGGCGTAGGGCTACCACGTGAGATTTAAAATGCAACTTTCACGGGCCAGTATTGGCCTACAAGGGGTGCAAATTTTGATACCGTATTCGATGAGTCATGAGGTGGTTAATGGATGGTTTAACAGGGAGGGCATCTTCTGTATGTTTGGTTTGGTTGGACAAGGGATATATCGGGTTTAGGGACATGTAGGTTGGACAGGGTTTGTGATTTCATGGCTTCAAAGCACTTTTTTCACTATATATAGTAGCTATGTCATAATGACCCTCGAGCCTCCGTGGCTACTCATCTCCGTCTAGAGTGCTATTGTGGTTGTCCACTTGTGGTTTAAAAGCAGTTGTACCTTTTTTTATAGAGATCTGGCAGATCTATTGCCCCTGTTCACCTGGTGGGAAGTATTTTCTAGAGCAAAAAGGTGTCAGTTGAACTAATAATTTTCTCCTTTTGGTTTGTAATAAAGCAAGCCATGTCATGAAGGATAGTGCAACTTACGGCAGAGTCTCATTGTAGGCTATGACGTCCTTGTTCTCAAAGACGACAAAGACGACCTTTTGGATCTTCTCCTCCTGATCGGCTTCCAGGTACTTCCTGACGGTCTCGCAAGCTATCTTGGCGGCCTCGTCGCTGGGGTAGCCGTAGACACCGGTACTGATGCAGCTGAAGGCCACGGTCTTGAGGCCGTTCTGCACGGCAATATCGAGGGACTTGCGGTAGCAGCTCTCCAGCAGGGGGGCGGCGTCGTCCTGTCGGATCTGGTAGATGGGCCCCACGGCATGGATGACGTGCCTGGCGGGGAGTCTGTGCCCCCTGGTGATGACGGCGTCGCCGGTGGGACAGGTGCGGTTGAGTGCCTTGAGCTCCCTGAGGAGGTCCGGGCCCGCGGCGCGGTGCACGGCACCGTCGACGCCGCCTCCGCCGCGGAGAAACGAGTTGGCGGCGTTGACGATGGCGTCGGCCTGGAGGGTGGTGATATCGCCACGGTGGAGGCCGACGCGGGCGTTGATGGAGGGGTTAGGGTTATAGGATGATGACGATGGGTGGATGAGGTTGGTGCTGTAGAGGTTGTTGAGGGAGGGGACGTTGGCGATCCATTTGATGCCGCTGACGGCCATGTTGGGCGGTTAAAGAAAGAAAGAAAGAAAGAATGAATGAATGAATGAGGTTGGGTGGGTGGTGGTTGATATTGGTAGTTTTGAAAGAGAAGTGAATTTGCTTCGGTCGAGCAGGCCTGGCCTTTTGAGAGAGGAGGGGGAAGCAATTGCAGTGAATTTGATAGCTGTAGACAGTTTAGCGATTAGTCAGGGGGAGAGGGGAGAGGGGGACGTGAAAAATATCCATGGATCATTGGGCATGATGTTACCTTTTTTTCTGTGGGTTTTTGATACAGGCGACAGGTGTGTTTTGATTTGGTGATGCGTCTTCTTCTTTTTCTTTATCTTGGTGATGTTATTCGTTGAATTTTGATGAATAGAGAGAAGAGATGAATCGATGACAACTGATGATACAAAAGAAAAAAGAAGGAAGTAGAGGGCAGCGCAGGTCGCGTTAGTTATATGCTATGTAGGTAGAAGAAGTCAGTTCTTGCTTTCCGCATCTCTCTCTCTCTCTCTCTCTCTCCTTTGATTGCGTCAACATGGCTCTTTCCTTGATTGAGAGAAAAGAAAAAAAGTCTAAATATATCTCTCAATCTTCCATCACATGTCATTCGTCATATTTGTCGAATTGAAGAAAAGAAATCCTATATGACTGAATTTGCCTAAAAAGGATGGATCCTAGGTTAGGTAGTTATTCTGGATAGTCGCTTTGCCTGGGCAACTATGTAGCTACCCTATAATAATATCATACCAAAAATTACAAAATGAATGGATCAATCTAGACAGACAGACAGACAGACAATATGATCAGATTTCTTATTTATACGCACAGTTTATTATTGATTGATATTATTGACAAATGTACAAGTCATCTTCAGTTAGAAACAAAAACACCGTCTATCGCTTTCTATAAAACCCAAACATGCTGAACTGCCGAGGACGTAAATGCAAAAACGAAAAAAACGCCGCTGTAGTCATCACTTTGATCAAATGATCGATTCAAGCTTTTGTGCCCCTGGATCATATGAATAAGGAAGAAAAAAATCCCGCAGCCAATTTGGACCATAAGCCCTGACTCATCTCCTCACGGTTACTTAGAACCAAGTAGACGGTCTATAGTCAAAGTTATGGCTGCAGGCCATTTCTACGTCTCCATCTGACTTGGCATCAGCATCAACATCAACATCAACATCCATGGCGTCAGCATCTGGATTGTTGGCAGCTTTGCTTCGCATCTCTTCTCCCAGACGCATCTCTTCTTCCTTGTTGCTCTCGGCAACCGGCACCCAATCCATCGCTCCGGCTATTGCCTCAACATGCGCAATAATGTGATGATTTAGAGTCTCTTGTACCATGGCATGCACTTCATCATGGTACTTATCGTCATCAACATCCATCATGTTCTCGCGATCCTCGGCTGTCTCATTAGCAAGATCGATGATAATGTCGCCGTCAATGTCATACTCCCGGGGGATTGGCATGTGAACCCGTCCCGCTGGGAGAAAGTGATTGTTGACCGTAGAATCAATCTGTCTAGCCAACTCTTCTGGGTTACTAACAAATTCAGGTGGGCCATTCTGGAAGAAATGTGAAAAGTCTGCCGAGTTTCCGGACCCTGAACCGGTAACGGGGCCGGTCAGCGGATCGGGATGGTTTAGAACATGGGGCCGAGTGATTTGCGGTGGGTTTCCAGGAGGCGGGCTGGGCTCTGTGGGATTTGGTGGCGGTCCTGAAGCTGAGCCTAGGGATTGGCCTGAAGATTGAGGTTGGGGTCGGGGTCGACGGTATGGGCTGGTTCTATTTAGGTTCCGGCGGGTTGGATTCCGATGCTGAGGTGGTGACTGAGGTTGCGGTTGAGGTGATTGGGGAGACGCTGACTGAGGTGATAGTGTTGACGGCAGAGGTGACGACTCATGCTCTGCTTGGGGTGACTGATGAGGTGTTTGTGGTTGCGGCGGAGGCGATGACCGAGGTGGTGACCGAGGTTGAGGTTGAGCCGAACCTTGGCCTCTCTGAACCCCCTGACCTACCGTATTACCTTGCTGAGCCGCGAGCTGGTTCCGCATTTCTTGCTTCAGCGCCCGTCGCTGATTCAGAAACGCTCCAATTCGATCGCGCTTGCGGAGCGCTGTGTTAAGCTGTGCTTTGTATTTGCCTTTAGGTACCACCACCGCCTTGTGGTGTTGGACAATCTCCGGGATCTTCGCGTAGTTCACATCATCTGTCTTCACTACGCGCAGGGCCTTCTTCTTGATATGCTCCAGCCCGGCGGTCCCGAAGATCATCATGACCTTCTGCTGGTCCCTCTCGAAGCCGACCATGTTGTCCAGCAAGCCGGCCCAGTGCTCCGCGAATCCCTGTTCATTCCTGTCCACGTTGGGTAGAATGATCTTGTAGTCTAGCTGCATGGCGTCTTGAAATTTCTGCTTGAACAACTCCATTTGTGCGAGTTCGTTGCCGGTGAGGTTGAGTGTTGCCCTTTTCGCGGCGGAATAGTATCTCTCCCAGGGTTTGCGCCGGGTTTTGCGGAGCATGGGGACTGTGATGAGCAATTCTTGCCAGCGTGCAACCGCATTGGGATCTGCGTTGCCGGGAATGAGGTCCAACACCGTGTCAAAACCATTTATCCAGTTCGACATTTTGGGGATCCATTTGCTTTCTGCAAGGGGCATCTGGGAATGCAGGTGGCGGACTACCGCTGTGACGGACTTGAGCGACTGGATCATTCGGTGGCACTTGGCTATCCAGATGAAACAATGGCCTGGTAATGAATCCATGTAATGCTGATGGAACTGGGTTGGGAGTTGATACAGCTCGCATATTGTGTGCTCTTGTATACGACGGTCCTCGTCGAGCAGTGGTGTTATCTCTTGAAATGCTCTCTCTAGCCGCAATTCGAATACGGAACTGTCTTGTATATATATTTGTTCCGTAAAATGGTCAAAAGTCCCAGACAGCGATTTGGAGAGACCGTCTAAGAACTTCTTATCAGTGCTCTTTTCAAGTTTCTTCCAGGCGCCGTAAGCCAGCTTGACGAGTTCAACGTCCCTCTCCGGTGGCTCAGCAGCAAAGGGGTCCAGATACAGGAAGTATGCTCTGGCTTCTACAACAAGCATTAGGAGATGTTGTAGCCTGCCGCTAATCTCAATGCTCGCGTCATGCCACGTACATGCTATCGAGTAGCAAGCAGATATGATGAACTCAAAGTTGCAGGCATCCTGCAACAAAGCCATGCAGTAATTAGCAATCAGGTTACGACCCTTAGCCCTGTGCTCGTTGATAAAGGTTATGAACCAAACACGATCCTCACGGGTTGCGATATGCATACTAGCAATGTCAGCTGCACTTAGACCACGAAATAGGTTATAATATGCCTTGGATGGATTATCAGGGCCTTCTCGAATCGCCGACGAACCAAACTTCTTCACGACAGTATCCCACCAGTCCTGTCGGAAGAGTTTCCGAATGGTACTGTGTTGTTCGTAAGTCGCCCAGTGGCTATAGAAATACCTGCCTGAGCGATCATAGACATACCCGCCGCCGTTTGGCCAGCGAGTTGCTACGCCGGTATAATAAAGTAGATGGATTGGGTGAATATAATTTCCAGACACCATTGGCCATACACCCCTGCCTAGAACCTATGGGGGGCGTGTTAGTTGAGCCCTGAATGCCAATGAAAATGGTTCTTCTTACGTGATTCTCAAATCCGTGGCCAACTTCAGACAAAATATCGTCCTTGTAAGACGGCTCGAGCATTTTGCGTTTGTCTATAGCTGTAGGGGGGAACATTTGGTTGTATACAGTATTGCAGTATGTTATATTTTGAGGAATGGTGATTCCATTCAGACGTGGGTTGACGATCCATGTAACAACTGCCGCTCTCCATGCGTGCTGGATCACCATGTCAGCTACCTTTATCGCAATGGCTGATGTGGGCGTGTATGCCCACACGAAGAAACAGGGTGAGATAAACTGTGCATTGGGTCACTTACCATGAGTTCGTGGACAATGGTCACGGCAAGGGCGAAACTGGTCATCATCTTTTCAGTCTGGCTAAACCTGTTGGACAATAGCGCCCAAATAGATTCGGATGAGAGGGTAATTTTTATGGGGTAATCGACACCCTCTATCACAGCAGAAGCTGTATAACCTCCCAAGGGTATGCCTATGTGCTTGTCATCCATGGCCTTGTTCTCATGAGGGCTGGCGAATCTGAATACCACAAGTTTGTCGAGGACTCGCCTAGTGACATTTGCACCATTAAACACATCTGTAGGCGTCACTCCTTGTTTATATCCCAAGGATTGACTCTTGTCATCTCGAATCTCGAATTTATACATCGGGTGTTGTCGCTCGTTCTGGGGCCTTATGTCGACACCAGGGTCTACATCGTACCAGTTTGAAGGGTCCTCAAGGGCTCTGAAGTATGGATCGTCTAGCTCGATAAGCTTCGTGGCTAGTTGAAGGGCAGGCTGTAGAGCATGCCAAACTGCGTCTTCATTCTATATCGTGCCCAGGCGTTAGCCAGAATAATTCTAAAGACGAAAATAAATAAATGAAGACTTACAAAGGGATTGTAGACAAGAGTTTTGCCATCCATGAAATAAATATTTGTTGGCCCCTTGTTGTCTTGCCCAAAGGGAGCCTTATCCCATTTCGATCGCTTCAAAAGCCTAAGATATGTTACTAAAGCTTGTAGTAAAAACAATGAAAATCAAGTCTTACGGGTAGAGCGGTCCGCTTAAATCGCTTGCAAAGTCACGCATAACGACGTGATCGCCTGCGATAAGCTAGAGAGTGTTAGGATCTTGGCTGATTAGGATTCCTTGGCATCAAAGTAACATACCTCATCCATTGTCATGTCTTTAAAGAGACAGGACTGCCAAAACTCGTCGATCAAGAGCTCATCGTACAATTTCAACGTGAAGGAGTAGTCGCCAAGTTGACTTGGGTCATGTCTTGCGTCAATCATGAGGTCGTCGAGTCTCTTATTAGCTTGAGATGCCAAAGTTCCTAGTCCATCAACCAATTGTTTGCCGGTGGGACCAGGGGTTCCGTCCGCATTAAACAATAGTTTCATATTGGTTCGAGTGGGTGAAGTGCATGAGCGGCCATCGCTACGACCTGGAAAGATTCCAAATCTTTTGGCGTACTGTGTAGGTTGTTGTACGGCATCATGAGGTAAAAGTGCTGGCCGTAGACGATCTAGAACATTGTCCCGGATTGGAAAAGCCGATGCCTGACGACGGGGACCTTCATCTTGCCACGTAGGGTCCGTCCATTGTGGTATATATACCATACCGGCGTTCCAAGCATCTTTATCCATTTTGAAGGGGATAGTGGTCAAGTACAGTTTGTCAAGGAGCTTGATGCTTGGTGAGTGATTTCTGATGTACAGCTGTTTTGCAAATGATGGAGAGGAAGTTGATAAATGAGAGACTCCCGCAACAATATATAGCTGCCGTAGCCATCACGTTTGACTGTTGAAGGAGATTTTCTTTACTCCAAGTCTCTCTACAACATAAATACGATCCGTGCTCACCTCCAAGTGTGTTGTTCTTTTGCCGGTAGAAGATGCCATCAAAGAGACAAAAGGGGTAAATAAAGCAAAGTAAAACATAAAATGCGAACTAACGGGGGCTTTACCATTCTACCTCAAGGCAACACGTTATTGTAAGAGTCAAAAGCGAACAATCAGTAAATATGAGTATGTAGATGTGTAGAGAGAGTATTAGTGAATAATAGTGGGATGAAGGGCCGGGTAAGACAATCAACATCCTCTATTTTGCTTTATGTGTCCTTTGAAGCGAGGTCAAGGGAAAATGATTCAACTCATGGAAACATGTCTTAAAAAGACAGCAAGAAATAGCATCTGTAGCCCAAGAAAAAGCCCATTGGAGCATGGAAAGAAAAAGGCCCATTAGCCAATTGGGAATGGGAGTTGGCAGGATTGGATAAGCAGGGCTGTAACAAAACCCATTGTATGGAAAAATCCCCAAAGAAATGACCTTGATTGAACAATCCCATTGTACCAAATAATATGCAAGGCATCCTTTGATGACGAAAATGACGCCCTTTTTTTGTTCTTGTTTCTCTTTCTTCTGTGGCCGAAGAGATATCAACGGTTATCACATCACCACTGAAGATGTGCTAGACCAGAAGAATCTGCCGTGTCTGTGCGAAAAAGGACTTGTCGGTGAGCCCCTCTTCCTCGACTCTGGGGCCCCGCGAAAATGGTGGATCAGCGAGCAAGGATAGCATTTCGATCAGTTGCTGATGGAATCTTGTTATCGATGGCTTGTCTTTTATGCAAAAACGTCTATAACGTTAGAGAATCAACCGCTGGAAACTCTCGCTGTGGTCATGGTACGGTGGCTATTCCATAGCTTGGAACCAAGAAGCGGATGGCAAAACTTTACCTCAAAAGTCTCTCTCAGCCTCTCGCTTAGGCGGTACCAACGGGGGTGCAGCGATGGCGTAGGGAGTTGGAAAAAAGGTTTCTTCCTCGTCCATTTTTTTGCCATGAGTTGGGCGTGTCAGACCGGCCAAGCCGATTAGGCGTGAGAGGCTACCCAAGACACCGCCTCTGACCATTGGTGGACGTAAAAACGACGACTGAGGAAGACAGTGAGAGGATTAGTAGAGGTCTAGTAGCTAACAAGCACAGATACACGGACAAAATAGGGTGGACGCAAGGGAAAAGCCGACTCCCTGCGTTGATCTACCTCTTACCCTACCCTACCCTACCCACCTACCTACCTACTTACTTAGGTGGTTGAGGTTGAGTGGTTGGGAGGCAAGGAGCGGGAGGATCCCAGATGACAGGATGAGTGAGTAATTCGGGCTGCGTGGCAAGCATCGGGGGGGGATTGATGGAATGGATGGGTATCAGCAGCATCGAATGGGATGAGTGTAGGTAGGTAGTGTGAATGTAACATTTTTGATGAATCTTTTATATTAATGCATGTGCATCAAGCATGTGTCCATAGAGATTGGAGGTAACCCCCCTGGACCTGTTGCACCACTGAGTAAGGGAGGAGGGAATGATGGAGGGTGGCTTGTTAATAAAACCTTACCTGTCAGATCAGGACCCTGAGGCATGGCCCTTGATGTGGCGTGAAGGCGTTGGTGCATCTCTACCATGTTTCCTTCCTTCCTTTCTGGTGTACTGCATACCTAAGGTACTTGCATGTAGAGACATCTCTTGTGATGGGCTACAGAGATGCAGACAAAGGGGGGATGGTTTGAGCGACAATGGATCTCTTGGGAGACAATTAATAGGTAGGTACCCAGTCAATGTTTAGGTACTATATTTCTCATGCTCTTATCAACTTGTCAACGTTCGCAGTTTGGTTGGGGTGAAAAACTTGTAGATGATGGCGTACCCAGTACCTACTTGTACATGTGCAGGTGCTGATACAAAGTACGATTTCCCGTTTCAGGCTCTGTAGAGAAACTCTAGGGGCATCACTCAAATCAGTATACGATAATTACTAACCTACCGACCTACCTGTAGTGCTCCATTACTGTAACACACACTCTCACACAGCACAGCAGCAGAAGGATTATCCCAGGTGTTTGTTCCCTTGCCTGATACTTTTTCGTTTAGTGGGCTCACCGCTTTTGTTATCCCACACTTGGTTTGCTTTAGGCATAGCGCCACCATGATAACAACGATAAGCCCGCTTAAAACGCCCAATCGAGAGCCAATGGAGGGGCAACATGCGAATTTTTTGGCTTTGGGCATCCGAATTCTAGCGACACGCCCCCTCCCCGCCAAAAGTGTAGAAGACCAGAGAAAGAAACTGCGGGAAGGAGAGGAAAAAAAAAAAAGAAAAAGAAAAAAGAAAATAGAAAAATCTTGTGGACTGGCTCCAGGGCGATAGTCCGTCCATCCATCCATCCATATTAAAACTTGTTCTCCCTCCTCCCGTTTTCTCTTCTTCTTCCCCTTTGATCTCCTCCACCTCCATCCTCCTTTCTTTATCTCTCTTCATCTTCTTATTTTTGGTCGTCATCCTCCAGACGCACCTTGGACTCGTTCCTCCTCACAGTCCTGCGAAGTTGTTCTTTGGTTCCTCCCCACTGAGCAACCCCGTCGCCATACAATAAAAACATCACGGCCGTGATAGAGCAGAGTCGATTCCTCCATCGTCTTTGTGGGCTTTTCTTTATACTTCCGTACGCATCTCGATAGACATAGATCGACTACGGAGTCTACTTCCCTCGACATTTCTTCCTCTAGTTTAATACCCGTCGACATCAATACCGACATCATGCCTTCCGAGAACGCTGAATCTCTCAAGGTCCTTGACGAGCTCTTCCAGAAGCTCACCGTCTCCAAGGATGCCTCTGACATCAAGCAATCCTCTGGAGAGCTTGCTGGCTTCATCAACGGCCGCATTGGTGACCAGGAGGTTCCCGATAAGTGAGTCTAATTTTCTCTCCGGGCACATGCTTTTTTTTCTGTCCCACTCCCATTATTTCTGCCGTTTTGGTGGGGGAAAACTTTTTTCCCTCCATCCCTCTATCGCAGTGGCCAACCCCGCTGATAGTGGCGGGGTTTCACTGTGACCCCTCCAAATTGGAAAAAAAAACTTTTTTTTTTAGCGCATTCTTTAGTGCTAACGACACATTGTTTGTAGGATTATCGAGGGCCTGAAGAAGCAGCTCGCCAACAAGAAGGACGCCACCGCCCGCGAGAAGGCCTGCATTGCCGTCGAGGCCATTGCCTCCCACGCTGAGGTCTCTGCCAACGTTGAGCCCTACCTCATCGTCCTCCTGCCCGCTGTCCTCGCCGCTGTTGGCGACAAGATTACCGCCGTCAAGAATGCTGCCACTGCTGCCGTTCTCGCCATCGCTGGCGCCGTCAGCGGCAATGCCGTCAAGGTTGTCCTGCCTCACCTTATTGAGTCTATCCGCACTGCTCAGAAGTGGCCCGAAAAGATGGCTGCCCTGGACTTCATTGACGCTCTCGTCAAGAGCGCCCCTGCTCAGCTCGCTTACCGTGTCCCTGAGTTGATCCCCGTCGTTTCCGAAGCCATGTGGGACACCAAGAAGGAGGTCAAGGAGCGTGCCTACAAGACCATGGAGCAGATCTGCCAGTTGATTGTCAACAGGGATATTGAGCGCTTCATTCCTGAGCTCATCAAGTGTATTGCCAAGCCTGAGAATGTCCCCGAGACTGTCCACCTTCTTGGTGCTACCACCTTCGTTACTGAGGTCCAGGAGCCTACTCTCGCTCTCATGGTTCCTCTGCTGGATCGTGGTCTTGCTGAGCGTGAGACTGCCATCAAGCGAAAGGCTGCTGTCATTGTCGACAACATGTGCAAGCTCGTCGACGACCCCAACATCGTTGCCCCCTTCTTGCCCAAGATGATGCCCGGTCTCCAGAAGAACTACGACAATCTTGCTGACCCCGAGGCTCGTGAGAAGACCAAGCAGGCTCTTGATACTCTCAACCGTGTCGGTGCTATCAAGGATGGCAAGATTCCCGAGGCTCGCAACGACGGTGACGTCAAGGTTGTCCTTGAGAAGCTCAAGGAGATTCTTGCCCCCCGCTTCGACTCCTACCTCACCAGGATGCAGCCTGTTGCTGAGTACATTGCTGCCATTGCTGGTCATCTCATTGATGAGAAGACTGTTGAGACCTCTATCTGGGTTGACAACCTGAAGGGCTATGTCTCTGTCATCACTGGTATTGACAACGCCGAGGGTGTTGTTGAGACTCTCCGAAAGCGTACCTCTCCCGGCGCCGCTGAGGAGGATGAGGCCGAGGCCGATGAGGAGGAAGGTGAGGATCTCTGCAACTGTACCTTTTCTCTTGCCTACGGTGCCAAGATCCTGCTCAACCAAACTCACCTTCGCCTCAAGCGTGGTCAGCGTTACGGTCTTTGCGGTCCCAACGGTTCCGGAAAGTCCACCCTCATGCGCGCCATCAACAACGAGCAAGTTGAGGGTTTCCCCAAGCAGAGCGAAGTCAAGACCGTCTTCGTTGAGCACGACCTTGACTCTGCTGACACTGAAATGACTACCATTGACTGGACCATGAAGAAGTTGGCCGAGGCCAATGTCGACACCACTAGGGAGGACGTCGTTAAGCAGCTTGTCGACTTTGGCTTCACCGACATCATGATCAGCGGCGAAATCACCGCCCTTTCTGGTGGTTGGAAGATGAAGTTGGCTTTGTGCCGTGCTGTGTTCGAGGCTCCCGATATCCTGCTTCTTGACGAGCCCACTAACCACTTGGATGTGAAGAACGTTAAGTGGCTCGAGGATTACCTCACCAACTCCCCCTGCACTTCCATCATCGTTTCCCACGACTCCAGCTTCCTTGACAACGTCTGCCAGCACATCGTCCACTACGAGCGCTTCAAGCTCAAGCGTTACCGTGGTAACCTGAAGGAGTTCGTCAAGCGTGTGCCCTCTGGCAAGTCTTACTACGAGCTCGGCGCCTCCGAGATGGAATTCACCTTCCCTGAGCCCGGTTTCCTTGAGGGTGTCAAGACCAAGGCCAAGGCCATCCTGCGTGCCACCAAGATGTCTTTCCAGTACCCTGGTACCTCCAAGCCCCAGATCGCTGAGATCTCCTTCCAGTGCTCTCTCGGCTCTCGTATTGCCGTCATCGGTCCCAACGGTGCCGGAAAGTCCACCCTTATCAACGTTCTTTGCGGTGAACTCATCCCCACCGGTGGTGAGATCTACCAGCACGAGAACATCCGTATCGCCTACATTAAGCAGCACGCCTTTGCCCACATCGATGACCACTTGGACAAGACCCCATCCGAGTACATCCAGTGGCGTTTCCAGACTGGTGAGGATCGTGAGACCATGGACCGTGCCAACAAGATCATCACCGAGGCCGATGAGAAGGCCATGGACAAGGTCTTCAGAGTTGAGGGAACTCAGCGTCGTGTCATTGGCATCAACGCCCGTAGAAAGTTCAAGAACAGCTACGAGTACGAGTGTTCTTTCGCTCTCGGTGAGAACGTTGGCATGAAGAACGAGCGATGGGTTCCCATGATGTCTGCTGACAACCAGTGGTTGCCTCGTAACGAGCTTCTCGCCTCTCACCAGAAGATGGTTGCTGACGTTGACATGAAGGAGGCTCTTGCCTCTGGTCAGTTCCGACCTCTGGTCCGAAAGGAGATTGAGGTTCACTGTGCCAACTTCGGTCTTGATGCCGAGTTGGTCTCTCACTCTCGCATGCGTGGTCTGTCTGGTGGTCAGCGTGTCAAGACTGTCTTGGCTGCTTGCTCTTGGCAGCGACCCCATTTGATCGTCCTTGACGAGCCTACCAACTATCTCGACCGTGACTCCCTCGGTGCCTTGTCCAAGGCCTTGAAGAAGTTCGAGGGTGGTGTTATCATCATTACTCACTCTGCCGAGTTCACCAAGGACTTGACTGAGGAAGTCTGGGCTGTCATGGACGGTAAGATGACTCCTTCCGGTCACAACTGGGTCCAGGGCCAGGGTGGTGGTCCTCGTCTGAAGCAGGACGATGATGATGAGGAGGACAAGTTCGATGCCATGGGCAACAAGATTGTCTCTACCAAGAAGAAGGCCAAGTTGTCTTCATCTGAGTTGCGTAAGAAGAAGAAGGGTAAGTTTCTCCATTACCAGAGGCATTCATTGACTACAATACTAACAAATTTTTAGACCGTATGGCTCGCCGAAAGCGTGGTGAGGAGGTGTTCAGCGATGAGGACGACTAAACGATTTATCATACCCCACATCACGGCATTCTGAAGAAGCCTTGGTACCTTTGACGACTTACCATGTTTCATTTTTCCCTTTGTTCTAATTTATGAAAACACGGATCGGTAAATAAAAGTTGCGATGTGTTCTGGCCACGATTGCATGCTCGGGCTGCCGGTAGAGAGGGCCTTCTTATAGACTTGTGGCCTGGATACGCGCGGAAAGGATATGGGTGGGGATGGAGGACCCCCAGTCGTATTGATCTCGCGCCTTGGGTTACGGACGAAGGTAGACGGTATAGACCCGAATAGACTCATATGACCTCTTACAAGACCTGAGTGAATCCCTGTGTGATTGTCCTGTAGATTATCATGGTCATTGTCACAGTGTTGAACATGTGTTGGAGTTGAAATGCCCCTCTTGATATGGCTACGGTTTATCGCTCTTCGCTACTTGGCATGAAGCTTCATTACTACAAGTCGTATCCACACTGCCTGGTGACATCAGGACGAGCTCGAAAACATCACCTATCTAAGTTGTGCTGGTACGGCCAAAATGAAGGATTACTCCATCCCCTTTTGTGCGTTCAAGGGCGTTCATTCCGAACGCAGAGGTGATGAAGTACACATGCGCAAACATAATGAAAAGACATATACTCTACAAATTACAGTTTCACCGTGGGCACTCGTTCATGGTGGTCAATGAAGCCGGGGCTTTGGAATTGAAGCATGGAAATTGACTCTGTGAAATCAAAGGACTGATAGAAAATGGAAGAATGTTTTCTATATTCATTTCATTTAATTTCATTTCTCATCTATACTGGGTATATATATTGCAGACCACACTTCGTGTCACTATGACACCCTTTCTAGGAATCCAAAAAAGGATCTGTCTTTGTTATCCGTCTACCATTCAGATGTCATGTCGCCTGCCTGACGATAACATGTTTTTGTGTTGCGACATAGAAGGGAAATCCCTTTGTCGTAGGTCCTTCATTTCCTATCCTGCTCCTCACGCTTCCACGTGATCAGACTTCTTCCCCTTCCTGAGGCCAACCAACTGTAGCATCTCAGTCCAGAACCCAGCTTGTGGCTCCGTGAACTGTGCCTCGTAGGCATCTATAATTGGCCTCTCCCATATCAAGTCAGCCTCGTGGGGACGAACGAACTTTGTTCGCTTTATAACTTTCCATACAATGAACAGAGTCGGCGCAACGAGCTGCATTGTATAACTCTGGAAGAAACCCTTTACGCTCCAAGGAGCAAATGATCTATACCCGTAAAATATGACAACCAGAAGATGGACTATGAGCGCAATGACAGCGCAGTAGGGTTGACCCCAGCCGTAGTATGGCAGTGTGCGCCGGTCGATTCCCTGGGCCTTGCATGCTCTGTAAAAGCATATGTAGGTGACCTCCATGACTATGTAGTCGATGATACCTCCAGCGGTGATCAAAGTGACGAGCCAGCTGAGCACCACAGCGGAGCCGCTGCCAACTTGAAGGAAGCTAAGCAAGGGGAAGCACATGACAACAAGGAAGCAGTAAATCGGCACACCGTTCTTGGTACACTTTCTCAAAAACTTTGGGGCACGGCCTTCGAGTGCCAGACCGTAGAGCGAACGAGTGGCGCAGTATGTATATGTGTTACCGGCGGAGAAGATGGAAGTCATCATGAGTGCGTTGACGATGTGGGGTAGGACCGAGATGCCCATGTTTTGCATGGCTACCACGTAGGGCGAAGCAGCAGCAGTTCCGGTGTTGCCTGAGCTGTTCAAGTTGACAAGATTCTTGTCGTTGGAGGGGACGATAATACCAACTGCCAAGGCACTGCCGATGAAGAAGAGGCCGAACCGAAAGTATATAGTCTTGAACGCCGTTTTGATGGTAATGCGAGGCCTTTGCGCTTCAGCTGCGACCATGGAGATGTATTCGGGACCAACAATGGCGAATGCAGCGTTCCACAAAGCGGCGAGAAAGCCCTCGAAGCGTCCCGAGGCGCCTTTGCTATGGTACTCAACAAACGCTCCAGGACTGTTCCAGTATCGAAAGCCAAAGGCGTCGCCTTGTGGATTCCCTCCCACCATTGTCACAAACGTGAAAGTAAAGAGCATGAAAATCAGGATAATCTTCCCACTGGACAAGTAAAACTCGGCTTCTCCATAACTTTTCACAGCTAGCACGTTCAAAAGACTAAGTTGTCCGAATATTTAGCCTGTAATCTTCTAATTGGGGGGTGGGGAGAGGGTATTGGAGTTTGGCTGCAGAGTATGAAGTTCGGCAAGCACTTGATACGAGTTTTTCTCCAAGCCCCCTTTGGAGTATATATTTTTTCTTACGCATAACAGATAATCACAGCGGCGCATATACCGGCTGTTGGACCTGGTTTTGTAATATTTTCATCCCAGAAAGAGATGACCAAGTTTAAAGCCGTGATTTCGAATGGAATCAACAAGGCCTCGTATAGGAAAAAGTTGTATCCCGCAGCCACAGAGAGAGCGTCGTCGACCCATTTTCCAGCCAGGCGAACGAATCCACCGGAAACAGGCATCAAAACCGTCATTTCGGCGACGCAATTGTTGACCAATGCGAGAACCATGGAGTATAGCGTAAAGGCGAGCAACAGACTGGCAGGACCGCCTTGAACAAGTCCACCACCTATACTCACGAAGAGCGCCGTCCCTATACTCCCCCAATGGCGATGAGTTGGAGTTGGCGGTTATTCAGCCGTCGCTGTAGACCATCGACATTTTGAGTGAAACTGGAATGGCCAATCACCGGCGAACCGGGAATCTCGAGCTTGGAATGTTTCTCCTCATACTTGGAGCCCATATTTGCGAATAATAATGGTTCACTGGAAAGGGAAGGATGTAGGGAAAGGAACTCATAAAATTCTGCGTGAAATCGAGTTCGCCCAGTTTATAAGAGGGAGGGACCCTGTGGTGGATCAAGTGTGTCGATCGCTTCCAATGGTAGCCTTCAATGCTTGGCGGTGTTACCACGCAGTCTGATGGGAGACCCAATCGTCAAGGGGGACTGACTCTATGAAAAAGAGAAAAAAGAATCAAGTAGATATGGTATTAAAGGAAGTAAACAAGGTGAAGGAAGTCAGAAGTCAATGGAAGCGAGGTTAATGACAAGGTGCCATTTTGGAGGGGCGACGGCTGATGTATAAGTAAAACCGCATTCACAGCGTTACATCCACTACCCACCAGTCGATCGGCTGAACCAGAGTCATGTTCAAAATCTCAGGCGAGTTAAAACACCAGCATTCCATGCTCAGGAACCGGGACGGATGCAGCCAGGGAGTTAACATGACGAAAAGGTCTGGCTTGCGATGAGATTGGATACAATGCCCACACGACGGTTTGCCCGATGTGGAGAGGAGCTGGGCCTTCCGATGGTTGCAACAGATTTTGTCGGACCACCTTTTTTTATTCTCGGCGGATGGATCCATAGATCAATGGTCTTCCATACATAGATTGATTCGTCCTGAGACCGTTTGTTCGGCCGATGGGGGACCAAGGATTGAGGCTACTTCTGCTAGGGCCCTGGCTAGTGGGAGCAAAGGCCGAGGGAAAGCATGACGGCGAGGCTTTGCCCAGGTGGGACCGGGGGACTTGTGGACAGTGTCAGTGACAACGGGTTTGTCGTGGGTGAAGCCGCTGGCGATGCCGTGACGCGAAAATCGTTGGTATCTCAACGGAGACTCCGCTACATCTCTTTAGCCTCCAAATACCGTGTCAAATGTTTTGTAGGGAACGTCATCTTTTATTCGGATAAGGGAGTTCGAATCGAAGAAAACGAGCATGGCCGACAGGGCACACGGAGAGGTTGGTTGAGGGTGGTGGAGTGCGTGAAGATCTGCCACTGTTTGGGTGATGGCTCGCCTGCGCGCAAAGCGTGCCAAGTGCAAGGTGCCTGCAAACAAGCCACCACATGGATTTGCTGTGCGTGACAAGTGCGACATTGTTCCATCGCCGCCACCCCAGTTGACTTATCGCGAGGTGTTGCCTCTCTTTCGTTTCGTGGAGATGTAAGTGGAACAATGTCTTAGCTATGTCTGTCTCGACTGCAGGCAAAGCATCCTCGAGACAAATGATTAGCTACACACTCACTGTTGCAGGAGCTACTTGTACTCTCAGCTATTCAGCGCTCCTTCCCGGGTGAAGAGATGGATTCCGCCCAGAAATTGGCAGTAAATACCCATGCTCCTGCCAAGAGAGAATCGACGTAATTGTGCATCAAATCCCTCTTCGGCCGTTAGCAGACGAGAGACTCCATAAATTCCGCTATCAATTAAGTAATAAATAGGAGTAATGAATGCGGGCACTAACCTGAAGGATCCCTTCATTGATCCAGTAAGAAGACGCTCTTTGGAAAATTCATCAGGCTGAGTAGGTGGAAACAAGACTGATTCGTTTCAGGGCGCTCGCTTGTCAGACACGTCCCAGCAGTCATTTTTCCAGGGCTCTTTTATCATGTGAATTTGACTCTGACAGACAGATAGACATACCGCAGTTGAGGCATAAGCTGACAACGTCGATCTCCTTTTTCTTTTCTAATCATTATATTCCACTTCATATAGCTTTACTTCATATATATGCATCTCTAACAAGTTCGTTTTCATAAATCTCTTTCATAAAGTGCGTCTTGTTGTCATGTAGCCCGCTCATAGGCCTAACTCTTCCGACACAGTGTGCCTTACAGTATGATTCGGATACGATATACGACTTCATTTGCCTCCCGAGAGCGTAGCACCACACGTACACACACAAAAGAAGAAGAAAAAGAAGCATTTATGGTGTCAAAGGTCACAAATGAGGACACTGAAAGAGGCTGGCAAAGCTGATGAATAATAATTACGGCTTGGCATTATGAAGCACATCACACCATATCAGTTGCTATTTCTCGATACCCATAGTTGTAGCCTGCATGCCTCACTTTGGAAAATATCTCATTCCTCAAGTTAACTCATCCAAGGGTTATCCGAATCAATTCAATACAAATCAATCCCAAACTCGCCCATATTCAATATCAAAACGCTTTCCAGAAAGGTGCATCACAATCCAGCCTCCATGTCGGTATGACAACCGTCTGCCCAGGTATCATACCAGTAGATATGGAAATGGAAAAGGGAAGAATCGACATCATCGAGTAGTCCTGATAATGACAATGAGGTTCGCCTCTTTCCCCTATCAAATGCCGATCTGACCAACTGACAGTTTCCAAATGGCCAATAACCTGGAACAGAAATATGATTCGAAATCCAACACCCAAGCAGTCCATGTTTCTCCACAAGCAATCATAGACCAAAACCATAAAAGCCAAACCCACCTCACAATCTCAGTAAAGCCCCCGTCAAATTTTGGCGCCCATTCCATGCCTACTCCTCAGGAAGACCCTCTCGATGACCATTCTTTGCGACCCCCAAGCACCTCAGCTTAACAGCAAAAGGGATCGGCTCGCAATAAGTACCACGACAATGGCAATTCATCTCGATGATGTTGTTATGCTTATCGCACGTGACTCCACGCGAGTCCATCCTCCAATGTATCACGTTGCAGGGCTCGTCGCAGATGAGCTCCTGAAGCGGAGTGGCCTTGGTGATGTTGGCAGGAGTGTAGTGTACCAGGCAGACCGGATTGTAGATAAATGTGGCGCCTGAGGTCGCGAAGAGAGCGATAACGAGGGTGAAAGTTGGGAAGTGCATGGTGGCTGATGAAGAGGTAGACTGTTCGTTTGTTATAGGAATTTCGTAATGGGTGGTAGGTGATTAATGAAGATCGATGTTGTAAGTGGTTGAACGAGCGTTGAAAATGATAACGAGGAATGTGAAAAGGAGACTGGGTGGGATATCCATGAACGACAAGGAGTACCCTTTATATACCTAGTTAACTACCTGCAATGAAACATATCGCCTTTTCTCAAAAACTCTCAACCATTCAAGGTTCACAAAGCGTGCATTCTCTCTACTTATTAAGTTATACATACAATACACTCCCTTAGTCCAAACACAGCAAAACTCACCTTCTCGGACATTGTGTACTTATTTTCCAAGTTACTTACAAATAGCATAGTAGATGTATAACCCCTTTAGCAACATCAAAGCCACCACCACTGAGCAATGGACATCCTTAGAGCATGGGGACAACTCGATCGTGAAAGCCTTCCTCCATAACGATACTATTGTCAGATGCGGTCGATAACAGCATAATGTGGATGATGATACGGTAAATTATCAAATCGTCCAATGGGTGTGCCGTGCGTACACCCTCAAATGGTTGCCTATTAGGGCCAAACTGCCAGAGCTTCTCAAACCTTTTGAGAGCGTTCATGACCTCTTCCCCATGGCTTTCTTGCTGTAGGGCCAACAGTGAGAAAGAATGGTCTTTGCATTTCTGCCACGTCATCGTAATGTATCTTTTAGCCTCTTTTGTCTGGGCTTCTGCTTCGTTAGAAAGTATAGCCTCTAATAGTAGCTGGTGTCTCCT
Organism: Cladobotryum mycophilum; assembly: GCA_036429605.1. Taxonomy (NCBI): domain Eukaryota; kingdom Fungi; phylum Ascomycota; class Sordariomycetes; order Hypocreales; family Hypocreaceae; genus Cladobotryum; species Cladobotryum mycophilum. The sequence continues at coordinate 1,928,565 of JAVFKD010000002.1, read as the reverse complement.
CGCCATGTCATGCACCAGTCCAGCAATGTTGATCAACACAAGCATGCGGCAATTCCAATCTCTTGGCTTTTCGTCCCTTACCCAATCGTCGATAGACTTCATTTCCGCGAGGAGATGTCGCCGGTCAAATATAAAATTGACCGGGATCTCGTTTAGAATATTCATAATCACGCCACAGCTATCGCTTCGGTCGATGGATAGCGCCCGAATGAACCTCCAGCTAACTTCGAAGACGACCTTGTCTAACTTTGGAGGCTTTCGTGAATCAACACAATCGGCTACGACACGGCTCGCTCTAGCACATCCATCAGATAAGCCGTGCCTTGGTTCTCGTTTGTGAAAGGGGGTTCCATTCCGTAGCATCTGAAGTCGTCTGACCAAAAGTCGCTTTGTATCAGAAGTGAATCCAGTACCCCGGTTATGTTTGCTAGAGTATGAGGAAAGACTCTAGGCGGTGTTGTATATACTTTGGCCGTAGCTAATGCGGCAAAACACAAAATAGCCTTTTTGGTGTTTTGGATATTCTCTAGCTTATGCTCCAGTGTGTTGGTCAAGAAACTTGGCAAAGTCTCTCCAGGATATGAGGTGAATAGTGGTAAAGAAAAAGCCTTCGAGCCCTCCACAATATCTGCAATAGACAGCCTGTCCTTGTGATGATGACAGCCAGATTCGACGACCGCCACAAGACGCTGCAGGCCCGGTTCAAATGGCTTACTAAAAACCACTCGAGTTGACTTATAGTACCATGGCATCCAGTTGAATGAGAAATGCTCAATCTCTGCTGACCTTGGATCGCGCACGAAACATTCAACCGATCCATATGCGCATGACAAGGATTCTTTTAGCAAGTTGAGTTGCGAAACGTGGTCATCTTGAGCCGAAAGACTTGGGTGTATATTGTATTCAATTTCTTGTTTCTCAGGTGGCTCGGCAGCGAACATTTCGAAGGAGCCGACAGTTCCAAGTAGAGGGTGGTTGAAAAAGTTGAGGCCAAAGGTCCCAGTAGTTGCCGATCCTCGCACCGACAAAAGACGCGAGACGGGGTCCTTTTCAATCAGAGACAATCTCGTGCTATAAGAGAGAATCAGATTTATCGTGTCTCTAATGGATCCATACGCTGGCGCAGCAGCCAGTTCCATCGGAATATAGTCTGCACCAACCGCCTTTTTCTCAAAATTAGCTGGTTTGTCCAGGCCAACGAGAGTCAAGAGGGCAAGCCATCCAGCTGGAAAGTATTCGCTAACGCGTTTGCGGAGGATACTGGGGGATTCCGAGACGGTCGTTTCTTCATCGAGCCAGAATGCAACATGAGGGTCTTGGAAGCGAATCACGGGCGTGTATGCGACAGTTCTCAGCCTGAGTTCGGCACGGATGAATTTTCGTCTGGTCAACTTTGACCATGGGCCGATGGCATATTGTCCTGATTTCAGTCGGCCTGGTCCAGCAGCTATGAGGCCTTGGATGACTGCAAAACGTGAGTGTCTGCTCTTGGAAGCAACACAGGGTGGTCTTGAAGTATGACGAATGATCGGACGCGCACACATGGAACAACATACTTGTGAGACCAGCAAAGAAAATGGCAATTATTCCAATGACGACTGTCACAGAAAATGTAGCCGGATCCCAATTATATTGGTGGTTTTGTCTCTCCAATTGGGCCAGTATGTGACTGACTGCCTGAAGGATCTGCTCCGTCGTATTCAGACGGCCATCTGTTTCTCCTAACTGCGACATACTGTTTCACAGGAAGTGAAGAGGCTCAAAATATATAGGATATAGGGATCCTATTGAGAGAAAATCCAGATAGCTCCAGAGATGCAGAACTTCCATGAGGCTGTGGCGAGACTGTCAAGGAAGCTGAGGCTCCATCAGCCTAGTCAATGTGTGATGACATAACGCATCCTGCGGCTGGAATGTTAACGGCCCCCCTGTAACAGGCCTAGCCATAGAATACGCAAATTCCATCTTGACGCTCAATATCGAAGCCATATATTCATTCGATACGGAGGATGATGCTTCAATTATATGGGGAATTCATTATCGATTGCATGTCAGAATCAAAGCCTCAAGAGGTAATTCCGGGAGAGTCCAATCATGGAAGGTGAGTGAGTGGGGGTTTCCCTTCCATGCATGGCATCAGGTCACAGAGTTTTACCCCACCATTAGGGAAATTTTTTAGTGGGTGCAGGGTCCTGCGATAGCGCATCCCACCTTTAAATCTCAGTGGGAGAAAAAAATTGTATGGATGGTAATGGAAAAGCAAAAAAAAAGGGCGCAGATAGTCGTGGATGGTTGCATAATCCATCTTCAATATTCTTTCATAATTAATAGACGCCTAGATCAGCCTACGTCAGGTTCAATCCATCCTATTTCACAAGACTCTGCCCTGCCCTATTCGGTATCAGGCATAGTTCTTTCTATCGACGTCATGGCAAATTTGAACCCCTCCAACGAGGATGAGACAGCAGCTACCACCATCACCACCACTCAGCCAAGCGATGATGTCCTCTCATCACTTGTAGGCAATACAGTAGCAGAGCGCCTAATCCACTCGCATGTCTCTCAGCTTGTCTCCATATCCAAAGACTTGAGCTTGGGCTCAGCCTCAACATCCGTCGCATTCGACTTCCAGGGTAGTTCTACAGAAGACGTTTTAGCTGTGGGCTTGGCTGCTCTCGATGCCTTTCTCCAAGCCAACGTAACAGGACCTGTCCTTCCCATCAGTAGCTCCTCTCAAGTTGAGAGTCTGTTCTTCAGAGCATGGAATACGGACCAGGATGATACTAAAGACAGGAGCAAAGCGCTGCAGCGCCTGCGTAGGGCCTCTCTAAAGTATCTTGAGGTGGATGGCGTGTCCCCCTACGCTCACATTCCTCGATTGGAGCTCTTTTCCCTTGCTAAATATATCATTATCGAGGCATTATCTTCCGAGTCCAAAGACGTCGTTCAGATCCTCTCATCTGGAACTTCTACTCAATATAGCCTTGCTTGGACAAGGCTTCGTCTCAACACATGGCATTACAAGATCATTACACAACCCAGCCTAGGGCCTGGCTCAAATTTCAACAAAAGCTCTCAGTGGATCGATGTACCAAGCCTGGCAACCCAGATCCTAAACGGCATTGACCACCTTCGTGGAAAGATCTTGGATCACGAAGTCTGGGCAGACGAGGGCAAGGAGACATGGACCCGAGAGGACAAGGCATTATTCCTAGTCGAGTCCGCGAGCAACTATATTTCCCTTGGACAATATGAAAAAGCGAAAAGAGCCTTGAAGGAGGCTGTTCACACAAATGGCTTTACATACGCTTTATCCGGAGCCCTCGGCAAGAGGACAAAGTTCCAGGAGAGAGATATCAGCCAACTTGTTGTCATTGCTCAAAGTGGTGCCGAGAAGTCTCAAACCGGAGCTGATGAAGAGGAAGAAGAAGAAGAAAAAGAGGACACGAAACCGGATGCGCTCAAATTAAACGATGATACCCTTTTGGAAGAAATTCACTTTGTCAAGGAAAAGCAAGAAAATGGCTCAAGCGACAAAGCTCTGCCACCGGCATTGGCCAAATTGTCTCCAGACAACCAGCCGCAACTAGATGCTCTCGATGAGATCATTCTCCTTACCGAAGCAACAATCAAGGATTCTTTCTCTCCCGCGGATACTCTGACGGCCCAAGAGATCCTCCCATTCGCTGTTCGTGTGCTAACAGACAAGTCCGTCAACTGGCAAATTTACACACAGGCTCTCCTAGTCCGTTCTAGGATAGAACTTCATCGAAGCAGAACCGTCGAGCGAGGTGTGCTCCAGCTCCAGGCAGTTGCAGACCAGGTCCTTACTGACACGACGTATTCAACCCCGCGAAAGCGGAATCCAAGGATGAATCCGAATCAGACATTCCGGCCATTCAGGTGTCTGCACCGGGCCAAGAGACAGCTCCAGTCGATGAAAACAAACCGACAACTTTCCTCCCAGCTCCCAAGCAATCAGAGTCCGCACCAGCTCATGTTCGTTTACGCTATATCCACGCTCTCTCTTCGCCTCCTCGCTGGCACCTTGAATCCGAACTCGCCTACAGCTGGGCTGGCATCGGTTCCATGGCTTCAGCCCTCGAAGTTTTTAAGAGGTTGCGGCTGTGGGCGGAAGTAGCTCTATGTTTGGCTAGCAGCGCAGCTACCGAAGATGAGGACGGTCGAGGAAGCGGTGGAGAGGAGAAGGCCAGGGGCATCATCCGTTGGAGGCTCTTTTCCAAGACTGGTGCTGAATCACCATCGTCTATTGAGCCAGAAGACGAAGTTGTCGGCCGAGACGTCACTCTCCTGAAAGCAGCTGAATTTTCCGGCCCTGAGCGAATCCCCCTCCTCCTGATGCGCCTCGGCTGTTGTGCATCCTCGGCGATCTCGAAAACAATCCAGCTCACTACGAGCGCGCATGGGAAATCTCCAAGAACCGCTTCGCCCGCGCGCAAAAGTCCCTCGGAGAGTACTACATCCAGCAAAAGGAGTGGCAAAAGGCACTGGAGGCATATAAGAAGGCTACTCATGCCAACCGCATGAGCCCAGACATGTGGGGGCGACTGGGTGATATCAGCTTGAGACTCGGCCAGTTTGAAGAGGCCGCGCAGGCGTTTACCAGATCGATCAGCAGCGCTACCGATACCGCTGGTGGTGAGGGCGCGAGAACTTGGAGCAACCTTGGCAGTGCTTTGTGGAGTCTTTACCTTGAGAGAGCCGCCGATGCAAAAGATGAGGAGAAGACCGAGGAGAAGAAGGATGAGTCTACCAACGATGATGAGGAAGAAGATGGTTGGGACAAGGAGGAGGCTGTTTCCAAAGACCCCAGCAAACTCCTCGCTCAAGCCCTCTCAGCCTACAAAAGGGGCGCTTCCATCTCGCACGACAACTGGCGAATCTGGGACAACGTCCTCACCCTCGCATCCCGCGTCCAACCCGTCCCCGTATCCGACATCATCCTCTCCCTAACACACATCATCCGCATCCGCAAGACCGAAGACGCCATCGACAACGATCTCATCTCCGCCCTCCTCCAAGACGTTGTCCTGTCCAAGGAGAAAACATCCAGCGACGGCGTATACGAACCCCCGCGAGGCTCGCAGGAACGCCTCATCAACCGCCTCATCGAAGAGCAAATCGTACCCCTCATCACCAAGCGTCCCGAACTCTGGGCCCTGGTCTCCCGCCTCCGCTCCTGGCGCCGCGACTACGCCGGCGCAATCGACGCCTCGGAGCGCGCATGGCGTGCCGCCGTGGGATCGTCCGGCGGCGGTCTCCTACCCGGCGACTCCGCCACCGCGGACTGGACGACTGATCAGGCAGGATGGGACAATGTCGTCAAGCGCACGGATGAGTTGGTCTCCATCCTAGAGAATTGGGGTCCCGATGTAGAAGCTATTGGACAAAAGTGGCGAGGCAAGGCACGCAGCGCGGTGCGAAGCGTCATGGGACGAGGAAAAGAAAACTGGGAAGGGAGTCAGGGGTGGCAAACATTAGAGGGTATCATGGAAGGTCTAAAGGCTTGAGGGAGGTGAATGCAAAAAAAGTTGTCTTGGCTATGTAAATGGGATCATGAGAAACGGTAGTAAGATAGAAAATAAAAGGGATTCTACGCTACAAGACGAGACCAAAGACTTCATGTAGATCCCGGCATGTCCTATGCTTTAAAGGAGTATTCAAGATGAAAGACAGCTTCATTTAACATCGTCATATGACTTAATCATTCAGTTCATACCGCTAGCCTATAATACAAAGAAAACATACTTGACAACAATGTAACCATTAGTCGTCCTGTTCAATTTCGTCGTTTCCCGTGTTCATAATGCCATTGACAAACGCTTCCAAACCAACTGGTGTCGCTTTCAAAACACACACTGGCCTAAGCATCAATCATCCAATAATTTAGCCCTTCAGGCTCGACGCTCCTTCAAGACATTGAAAGGCAATGGTTTCTATTTCTTGCCCTTCTTCCTACCCGGAACCACTTTGAAACCGGCTCCTTGGATTGAGGCCCCCTCGGGCTCCTTGACTTGTGTTGTAGCGCTTCCACTCTTCTTGGCAACCTCGTTCCATCCACCACTGGTGCTGGAAACCTTAGTTTCGACTGGAGGCTGCTTCTCTATGACACCCTTTTCGGCGAGCCTTTTGCGGCGCACGTACTCCTCTGCAAAGTGTCGTCCATCCATAGTTGTGGAGTGAGCGTAAACAGCATCTGCAATCAGACCAGTATCAAGAGGGAGGACAGCGAGATCAGCTTGGAAGCTCGAGACTATGGCATAGGTCAATATTTATCCGGAAGGGTCAGTGGACAGATAAACTTACTGTCATTTACACCAGTAATACCGCGAGACAGTTCTCGATGAGCCCACTTGTTAAATTCCTCCATAGCAGCGGTCGCAGCCCCAGCACCAGTTGCAATGTTACTGATGATAGGCTTAGTAGCCAGCTTGACAGCGGTTGCCAGAGGAGGCTTGATGCTGTTGCTGTTGCTGCTAACCGATCGAACTTGAGTCTGAGTCGTTGGCCCAGTCGGGGTCTTAATTTTACCACCAGCACCAACTGTAGCCCAACCAGCGGTTGTCAAAGAAACAGGAGAAGGGGCGATCGGAGCGGGTATGAGGTTTTGCTTGCTAGCCAGGTTGGCATAACTCTTTGTGGTGACAACTTGAACTCCTGTCTGAACAGCCGTTTCCTTTGCCTTTTGCTTGCGGGCTTCCTCCTCACGTTGAATCTCAGCGAGAGTTTTCTTGGAGCTAGTTGCGCCAGTTCCAGTAGACGTAGCACCCTTGGTCTTTGTGGTACCGGGTTTCGCCCACGGACTAGAGGAGGAGACAGGGGAGCTGTGTCCCCAAGTACTGGTTGCCGGCAGGCCTGCAGCAGCTGCGGCAGCGGCGGCAGCGGCAGCGGACTTCTCCTTTTCCCTAATCAGAGCAACCTCCTGTTCCATAGCAGCCTTTCTAAGAGCAGCAGCAGCCTCTTCCGCCTTGGCCGCCTTACGAGCCTCAGCTTCTTGGATTTTCTTCAGACTTGGGCCTTTCTGTCCCTCCTGTCCAGGCTCTTTAGCCCAGGGAGCTAATGGTGGAGGCTGGACCGCATCGGGTGTGCCAGACTGAGATCTATTGTACTGTTCTGGTAGGTTAGATTTGGCGCGCTGGGCCAAAGGGGCTGGAAGAGGGGTTGTAGACGCTGGCGGTGGGAATGGCATGGGCATGCCAGGCTCACTTGGCTGAACTGCAGCAGCAGCAGATGCCTGTGCCTTCTGAACCTGTTGAGTCAGAGAGAGAGAGGTCTTCAAGTGCCACCATCTTCCTCCTCGTGGATTTTGCAGGCTTACTAGCAGGTACAGCTGGCTCAGCCGGTGGTGTCGGCGGCGCGGGGGCTTCTTCTGGTGCGGGTGCCTCTTCAGACTTGACTGACTCAACCTCAGTCTCTTCTGTTTTGGCAGCTTGCTCAGCTTCAAGATCGGCACGCAAATCTTCAAATTCTTTCAATCGGTCTTTGAAACCTTCCAGATCCTCGTTGAGTTCATCCGTCTCGGGTAGCCCATATCGAAGGTTTCCCTCGCCCGGGACTCCAATAGGCTGCTGGGGAGCAGAATCGGCACTTCCGGGGCCACCCTGCAAGGAAGCAAGCATCTGACGTTCACTTGTGTTGAGGCTAGCGATATCGTCTTGCCTAAAAAGGTCACCATTTCCCAGCCCTGTGCGAAGATTGGGGTTGGCTCCAAGGTGTGCATCGAAAACTCCAGAAGGAGCCATAGGTCCGATGGGCTGTTGCTGAGTTGGCATTTGAAGTTGATGCTGTTGGGGAACGCCGAGAGGAGAGGTTATGCTGCCAAAGCTTGGCTGGCTTTGAAGACTGTGAGCGCTGGAATGGTGTTGGAGACTAGGACCCTGCATTTGAAATTTAGCCAATGCCTGCTGTCGCATCATGAAGTCTCTCTGTTGAGCCATAAGAAATTGTTCCTCTTGCTTGCGCCGCTCTAGATTATTTTGTTCCTCGGCCGTGAGGGTTCTTCCGAAGCTGGGAAACACGCCGCTAAGAGGAGGGATGATGCCATTGCCATTTGAGGGCCCAAATGGGCCGGTCTGAATTGGCGGACCGTGAGCGATTCCAATCTGGGGAACCAAGAACGGCTCTCGCGAGTTTCCTATACGTCGAATGAGCTGTCCTAGGGGTTCGAACTCGGGGTCCTCGAGCTTCTTGACACGCAAATCTGGCGTGAAGAAATTGGCTTTGTACCAGTCATTCATCTCCAGACCGGTGAATGGACCTTGAATCTGTCCTTGAGGATCAAGGTATACCCATCTCATACGATCTGGCATAACCATTTGACGGACCTGTGCAGATGGAGGTTCCACTCCTGGCTGCACACTGCCAAAAGGCAGTCCACCCGAGACGGGTGTGAAAGACTGGGGGACTGGAGCGGCCACGGATGGCTGCCCAGCCTCAGATGTTCCAAAGACACCATGAGACCTTGTGTTGTCATTTGAGGGAAACAACTCTTCAAATACTCCACGGCTGGACCTCATTGGGCTATCAGTGTCTCTCGAAGGGACACCGAAGTTACCTCGGCCGATAGCGCCCAATGGATTGCTTTGGCGAAGGTCACCTAGTGAGTCGGATAAATTGCTCTCATGTTCATGCGATTGCATTTGGGCCTGCATGGCAGGGGGGAACAGAGACCCAAGTTTACTGCCACGACCGATACTACCGGTGTTTGAAGGGCCAAAAACGTTCAAATTGGACAAACCAGGGGATTGAAGGTCGCTCATGGGGTTAAACAGGGAACTGCCAAAGGCGCTACCATAGTTGGGACGATCGCGATCGGGAGTTGCAGTAGACGGAACGGTTGGTGCAGGCCAGCCGGAAAGGCCTCCAAGAGGGTAGGCTTTGGCACCAACGCTGGAGGTCTGACTTCGATCACTGCCATCAAAGGCACCAAATCCTCGCGAAATGGTGTTGAAATTCGAATGGGGGTCGTGTGGCCCGCCCCCGAGGATCTTGTCTGTTGGGTTGGAGTCCCCATCGTCCTGTTCATGACGCTCAGCTGGGGGGCTACGATAAGGGTTGGTCTCAGAAGGACTGACGGGACCATTGTCACCAAGATTCAAGCCAGACATTCCGAAATCACCGGCTGAGCCCTTGACAGGAGTACCTAGAGTTCCTACACGGTTAGCCGGTTGAGATCCACCAGGTCCGATGTCTTGCGCCCCACCAAGCACAGCACTGCCAGAGAGTTCGTCGTCTCCAAAGGGGTCAGTGTCGGTTCGAGGACGAGTTCGCCAGGATTGTTGGTTTAGAGGATTCTGTCCTTCGCTCCCTTTAATCGCGGCACCTTCTGAGCTGTCTTTAGGGATTAGGTGAGCTAGCCGGCTTCCACCGGTCGCCCCGCCAACTCGCTTGTCCCCAATGGCGGGCGATGTGGGGAGAGCGAAGTTACCGAATCCACCGCCACCGCCGCCACCACCACCAGAGGTAGTGGAAGGCCAGATTGAACTCATACCAATGGTACCAGAGGTGTTGGATCGCAACAGGGGACCGATGGGGGTTTTGAGACGTCCCGTATGCCCTGCTCCCCATCAGGCTCATCTGCTTCTGACTCTTTCAAATCACCACTTTTACGAGGAAACCAGAAAGCCGAATCGTCACGCGAGAAGCGGGTGGCGGTTGGTGAGGTAAGGCCAGTGGGGCTAAAAGGATTCGAGTCTACGGTTTCTCGCCGGCGAGTACTTGGCCTCGTAGCGGATGACGGCGAGTTTAGCCCAAAGGCAGTCGCGGAGCCATGGGAGACGGATGGTTTTCGGCCGTTGACTGCTCCCTGGTGGCCTTCCTTATTTTGCTGTGGAGGCTTAAGTGGCGAGTTGATATCGGATAGAAATGCCTGTCAGGCGTCAGCGCCACAAGTTATATAAGTCGTCAGGAATTCGAGCGTTCGAACCTCTTTCTCATCCGTGGAGAAATCATGCAGTCCTATGGGGGTGGTTTCTCCATGTAAATCCCAGCAGGTACCTGGATCCTGTGGCACATGGTTATCACTGCTCTTGCCCCATCCTCTTGCACTGTTGCCGTTGACGTGACTCGGGTCCCAGCCTGAAATGAAGAGACGGGACGGGTCATCATTGGGCTTTTGCACTCGAAACATCTCTAGCAAATCGTCTTTGGTATATCGCGAGGGACCAACCTCATAAGCTGTGGGCTGTACGTTCGGGGCTTCAACAGCTGGTGGTTGGACTGCGTTATCGGTCGAGGGGGAGGGTTCGAGGTTTGACTCAATGGTGTTGTTGAAGATCGTCGGAAAGTCAGAGTACCATTTGCAGACCGCCCATCTCGCCTAGACCTGGCTTGCGTGTTAGAGATCCATGTACACGAGAGGTAAGGCTATATAACAAGGCTGTATGAAATGAATGCTTCGGAAGAGTTCGTTGGGAGGGAGTTGATGCTGTTGCTGTTGTGTTGTGTTCGTTTTGGAGGATACAATAAGCTACGCCCATGTCTAAAACGACTCAGATGTCGAATAGACCTAGCGTCATGACACTCTGGCGACAATTGAGATACACAGCAAGAATGAGGCAAAGACTCACCATTCACCACCAGCAATCCCCCTCCCGTCACCCCTGCCACCCCTCGCATCACGATTCGCATTCTGGCCAGCGGCGGCCGAGGCAAAGCTTGATGGAAGATTGGACGGCATGATTGCGTTTAATCCTACAAAAGTGGTATAAATAGGTAGTGGTTCGAAGCGCGGGGGTTGTCTCGTCGTCGTCGAACGATGGAATAATAGGTGGAAGAAAGCTAAAAGGCTGTTGTAGACACCGATCAAGTAGATGTCCGATAGGAGAACGAAGCTGACGGTTTCTGCAGTGATGGGCACGATTGCCGATGCGCACAGAGAAGTCGACGAAGCGGTTGTAGTTACAGGACGCAAAGTTGAAGAGATGACGGAATGCAATAAAAGCTACGGTGCTTGGGAAAAGATTCGAAAAATGGAGAGGTTCCCATACGCCCCAGTCTCCTATGCGCTGAGAGACGCTCAAGAGTGCCACTAGACTGCAAATGGCCGTTTCCGAACCTTAACCGAGCCAACTGCACGAGGGCTAAATCCTAATCGAGGGTCCCTGCAGGCCCTCAGCGCCTACGACGATGATGTAGACAAGTTGTGTGTTTACATGTAGAGGTTTGGTATTACGTTTTGTAGTAGACGAAAAAAATATCTAGATGCTAAAGTTCAGATGAATGAATTTATTTTTTCTTAATTCAAATCGTGTGTGTCTGACTTTCGCCTTAGTTGTATATGACAATAGGGCTGTTTGTGTGTCGTAACATGGATGTGGAACGGGGGTGACTTTGTACCGCGCACGACGTCGGCTTCAGGTTTAGGTACCTCCCATTCCTCCAAGGTACATACTTAGTACCTCCTACTTCTCGTTTGTCGTGGGTTAACCATCCATCCCCATTCGTCATCTGCTTGTGCTAATAATAACAATAACGTCCAGTACTTGTTAGTACATCCAGTCATCTTCAGCCAGTAGAGTTTCAGATCACCCGCCTGCTACAAGTACATCCATAAATAGTAATTAATAATTATCGCCAATGTTTCCTCGAACATTGTCAATTAGGATCTACAAGTAATTTTGATACGTAACCTAGCCTCTTTGTGATTGGCTGCTTTTTTCTTGATTTTATTTCCTTCTTCATCTCCCTCGAGTCAGGCCGCATATAGGGGGTGGCGGCTAACCTTTCTAACCCTCGAATCAGGAGATTCATCCTCACATGAGCGAATACACAACTGCTCTACAGCGGTCACGTAACGTGCTCTAGTTTCCTATCAACCGCAGTATTGATCATGCAAGTCACCCAACCCAGCGTCTCCTATTCATGCACCACCAGCTGCTTCCTTTTTCTGCCCCTTTTCTTATCGGCCGTTCCTGACGGCTGAGACTACCGCCCGTCCCTGAATGAGACGATTTAGACTGCTTCTTACCCATCGGAACCACAACAGCCACAGCATTCTGCTACCGGTTAGTACTATCTACGCAATAGTCGGCTTCGTGGGCAAGAAAATCCTTACGTTTGCAAGGCCATCACACCTAGCAAGGCAACATATAGGAATATAAAGCCTAGATTTATCTTGAAGAAGGATGATTGGTGTGGCTTTGCGTCCCAGGAGTATCCAAAGAACTGACAGTACTCTAATTGTTGCTTTTCGGACTGAACACTGCACCTCATTAAAGTAACCAGGAGAATGATGGCATTCAAAAGGCTGAGGACTGCCCAGAAGACTGTAACCAACCCCGAGACCATCATGAGCGGAACCCCGATTTCGTAGTCGGCATAGCGATAGTTGGCTAGAAGAACGAAGGATCCGAATATAATGCAGGTCTAAACCGGCGAGGAGTCAGTCAGTCAGTCAAAGATTTGGGCACGGCATGGATTCCGGGACCAAAGAACTTACCCCCATGACATTGACTAGATATGTGGCCGTAGAGGTTGCCCTGCTAATTACTTTATACTGTAGGTAGAGGGGATTGATGCTAGCTAGGATGATGAGGGTTAGGCACGATACGAGGATCGGCATGACGAATGGAGCTGGCAGCCTCCATGGTCGAGTATCGATGCAACCCATATTTGCTCTATTCGCGAAAGAAGAAGAGACTAAGTGTTGAATAATAATTCTTGGAAAATCGCTTTCTGATATGAGCGATAACTTGTACTTGCTTGGAAGCTGGCATAGGCTCCTATATAGCGTTGACGCTAGAGCCTCGAACTCGGGTGGCTAAACTCGAGATGATGCGTACTATTCCATGAGCTTGTGGGCAGCTCATATGTAGGAAGAAAGGTCCAATATAGATCAATTGTGACTTGTAACAGCATACCGGCTCGAGATGTCGGAATGTGCGTTGGTCGTTGAGAGGTCATGGAATAGGCCTTATGCTTATATCCATCGACAAAGATGTGGGTATCCTGGGATGAATGTCATCACCTATGAGGCGAGAATAACTGTGCTCTGGCAGCTCAAATGTTCTTCAAAAAGTGTGTTTTGAACTTTCTGTTCGCCCGATCCGCGGATCGGAGCATTAGCTGGTCTCCCAGAAGTTCAAAGGCAAACTTCTTCCCAGCCTCCCCCGCTGCGTCACCATGGGTAACAACTTCAATTCTGAATGTCGTCCCCTCCTTTGGCACAACCTTGAGACCTCTCTTCTTTGTAATTACTTCGATGGCCGACTTGAGATCCCTCACTATGATGCCCTTGATGCCCACCCGCCCCGGGCAGTGGCTCCTCACCACCTCGACTTCTGCTCCATGAAACTCTGCGCTTGCGAGCTTGGCAGCAGCTGACGGACCACCAGTGTAGATGTCATCACCCAGAATCTCCCGCGCATAACCCATCCAAAGCTTATTTAGCGGCTCGAAAAGCTCATATCGCTGTCCCTCCTTTGGAATCTCGTAGAGCCCTAGTTTCCGCCTCTCACGAGATGATAGTGGTTTTGGCCGTAGCTTTCCCTTAGCCTTGACATCTTGTCGAGCTTTTCGCCGCGCAGATCTCGCATTGAGCACTGAAGGTGGTGGGGATGTTGGTCTTAGGTGTAGGGTTCGATGTTGAATCTTTTCGTTATAAATGCGACTGACGCTATCGGGGGAATGCGCTCTCGAGAGGAGATCCTGAGTGATCTTCTGAGCCGAGGAAGCCATTTTTTGGTCTCTTCATATGGGTTGTTTCTTTGCGCAGATACTATTGTCGCAAAGTAAGCAGCGGTGCTGTGAAAAAAATATTGGTTGTATGGTGTTGAAATTGATACATCAGATTAGAACCCGACCCCAGAAATGGTTCTGCAGGTGGGGTGGTCCAAGCTCCCTCCCAATGGCATGCTCGGTGTATCAACCATCCAGCCTTCCAGGTTCCTTCCTCGATTGCGACTCACCTTCACATGCCCTCGGCTTAACTCGTCGTTTCCGTACTTCCAACCGGCCCCACACAATCTTCCCCAGACCCAAACCAGCACGAGCCTTCCGATCTGACCTGGACTCGAGGCTACTTATATGTTTGGGTAGCGACGATTTTGTTTTGCTTGGCATGATGCTGTTCATGTCATTGAGTTCTTACCGTCTTCCTTGAGAAACACCTTTGATTGAGCCAAATCGAAGTCCCACGAACCGCCGAATACTATCAATCATGTCCCAAGATGGAGACCCGCTTGACCCGGCCAGCAACTCGGCTCCCGATCTCCAGATTTTAGGCGATGAAATCACATTACAACCGAGTGGCTATGTTGAGCCGGAAGGGGGCGCAAAGGAGGATAGGGAGCAGGCATTGATGAATCAATTCGCATCATTTAGGACCGAACCTCTTCAGTAAGCTGTGCCAGCTATTGTGCCTGGAACTCTTTTTGCTGACGCGTTGACGCCAGGTTTCTTCGTGAAGTATCTCTCTACGTTTCTGGCCAAGGATGGCGAGCCTACGATCGGGTCATTGGCCAGCCCGTCTTCTACTCCGGCTTCTCCGAGCACATGAAGGCCATGGTCTTGTCCGCTCCGTTACTCCAAAAGCGCATTGCGCAGCTAGCCAAGAACCGCCTCATCGTCGAGGAACAGCAAGGGTTACTGAACAAGGCCGATAAAGATTATGCAACAAAACGCACACAGCGGCGCAGCGCATTGGAGAGTTCGATACAAGAAGTTGCCGAGAAACTTACCGACGACATGATTTGCAAGATGGAAAGCAAGACATTCATCCGGGGAGCCTATTACATGGTCACGCAGCTATTGACGCGCGCATACCACCAAGGAATCCACGTCTCCAGTGAGGAGGTTCTAAGGTTGCGGAGGGTGGCCGACCTGGCGGCGAAAAAGAAGCAGAGTATTGTATTCCTACCAAGTCATCGATCGCATGTCGACTATGTCGCCTTGCAGTTAATCTGCTACCGGCTGGGATTGACTTTGCCAGTCGTCGTGGCTGGAGACAACCTCAATTTCCCTGTTGTTGGGTCGTTTTTACAACATGCAGGAGCCATGTGGATCAGGAGGTCATTTGGAGATGACGCCTTATATACTACCTTGGTGCAAGCCTATATCGATACCCTACTACAAGAAGGCTACAATTTCGAGTGTTTCATCGAAGGTGGCCGATCGCGAACTGGAAAACTCCTTCCCCCAAGTTTGGAATCCTCAGCTTTGTCCTAGACAGTATCCTCTCCGGCCGAGTAGAGGACACCATTATCTGCCCCGTCAGTATCCAGTATGATAAAGTTATCGAGACAGAAGGCTATGTCACTGAGTTACTCGGCGTACCCAAGAAAAAGGAGAATCTAGCGGATTTCCTTTCTGGCGGTTCGTCCGTCCTGTCACTACAGCTGGGAAGGGTAGATGTCCGATTCCACGAGCCCTGGAGTTTGAGAAAGTTTATCGACGACCAGCTCTCACAATTGCCAAGTGTGCCCGCTGGTCTAGATACCAATCACCATAACCCCGAAGTCAAAGTTGTGAGGGAGAAACTATTGCGCACCTTGGGCTACAAGGCTCTTGGAAACATCAATTCCGTATCTGTAGTTATGCCAACTGCACTGATTGGTACCGTCCTTTTGACTCTCAGTGGTCGAGGCGTCGGGAAGCAAGAGTTGGTTCGACGTGTCGACTGGCTGACATGTCGTATCCGAGCCAAGGGTGGTC
The DNA here is from genome assembly GCA_036429605.1 of Cladobotryum mycophilum. Classification (NCBI taxonomy): domain Eukaryota; kingdom Fungi; phylum Ascomycota; class Sordariomycetes; order Hypocreales; family Hypocreaceae; genus Cladobotryum; species Cladobotryum mycophilum. The sequence continues at coordinate 1,912,893 of JAVFKD010000002.1, read as the reverse complement.
GAGTGGCTCACTTTGGAAACGCGCCTCTTTCAGAAATCGTCGACCGAGGCTTGGAAGTCCTGGGCAAAGACCTTGTTGGCGTCGTTGATAGCTTGGCGGAGCCGACATATTACGCCGTGGACCGCTTCCAGCTCTCTTTCTACCGTAACATGACAATTCACCTCTTCATCTACGAGTCTCTGGTCAGTGTGGCCATGTACACCAGGGTCAAGCGCGGTGGTGGCCCTACGATTCAGGACATTACCTACCAGGAGCTCAAGGATCAAGTTTTATTCTTGTCATCTCTATTCCGTGGAGAGTTCATTTTCTCGGGCGCAGGTTTGGTCGCTAACTTGGATACAACTCTGCGCGGTCTAGAGACGGACCGTGTTGTACGTCTGGATCGAGATGAGAATGGTAACATCACGACCATCGGCCTCTCGGACGAAGAAAGAAAGGCTGGACGAGAGAATTACGATTTCTACTGCTTCCTTCTCTGGCCTTTTATTGAAGCCAGCTGGCTAGCTGCGGTATCTCTCCTGGGTTTGACGCCACCTGTTGACACGAATGGGGAGATTTGGATTGAGGAGGCCAAGGCTCAGAATAACGCACAACTTGTGAGTAAACATCCATCAAGTGTTACACTTCCAAATACTAACGGTTGGATTTAGCTCGGCAAGACATTGTACCACCAAGGCGATCTCTCTTATTTCGAGGCCGTCAACAAGGAGACTCTCAAAAACTCGTACTCACGTTTCCAGCAGGAACACATCATCAACGTCGTCAAGTCCAAAGACCCCAAGATCCCCCCGCGAATTCAACTCGACCCCACATGGCGGCCACCCCGAGACCCCCAGACGGGCGTCCTATTAGCCGAGGGTAAGCTGTGGGATTTCACGGAAAAGATTGCCAACTCCCGTCGCGAGGGCAAGAACCGGCGAGACGGCGCGACGGTTAGCATCCGCGTGCTCCGGCTTACCGACGAGTTGGGCAGCAAGCTGTTTGCCGAGGCAGAGGAGGCGGAGAGTAGCGGCAAGTCAAAGGTGCCCAGCAGGCTCAGCAAGGAGGAGCAGGAGTCGTTGAAGCGCAGCGTCAATGATGCCAGGAAGAAGAGGAAACTGGAAGGAAGAGCGAACTTGTAAATTAAAATCCACACTGTCACATTCGACTTGTTTCTATATACCCATAAATCGTATACACGGGGACGCAACAGCGTCCAGACGCCTTAGGAATAATGACTTTTAACGCCAGGTTATATACCACGCTTTCTCTCGCTAAGCTTCATATGTTCTAAACCACCGCCACTCCTTTTTTCTTTTCTTTTTCTTCTTTATAACTCCATTTCGGCATTACTGAGTTGCCTTGCTCTTGGGGGGCAGGATGATGTTGTCAATTAACCTTACTGCTGGGCCTCCAGAGTGGCCCAGGTCTTCGCCCTCCTGGGATTGCTCAACTGGTAGCATTTTGACTGCGCCGCTCAGAATGGCCCCCTTCTCGGGGTCTACGACATCAACCTCTTGGAGTGTATCCGGGTCCGCTAGAGAAATGTAGTCAACCTCGTAGACAACACGCTGGTCGGGGCCAAGCTCCAGCTGGGATTGTAGCACCGTAGTGGTAACCTCGTTGGAAGCACCAAGGATGGCCGAGCGTTCGAGATGACCCTTGTTGTACATGTCTTCCGCGTGCCGGAGAGCGCTGCTCAGCACGATGGCTACCTTTCGTCGGCGAGGGCCGAGGTAGACGTTGCGCGAGCTCAGCGCAAGGCCGTTTGCTTCGCGCTCGGTGGGACAGATGACGACTTCCGTCGGCAACATAAAGTCCTTGACCATGCGGCGGATAACGACGGTCTGCTGAACGTCCTTTTGGCCAAAGTAGACACGGTCGGGCTGCACAATATTGAACAGCTTCATGCACACCGTCGCGACGCCCCGGAAGAAGGTTGGCCTGCTGGCTCCCTCGAGCACCTCGCCCACGGGCGTGATGGTCACGAAGCTCCCCTTGCTGTCAACCTCTTGGCCCGGGAAACCGGAAGGGTATATCTCGGGCGTCGTGGGCGCAAACACGGCGGAGATGCGCCCGAGGTTCCCCCGTCGTCGGCGAGCTCTCGATCCAGGCGGGCGAGCGCCGCAGTGTCGGCCTCCCATGTGACGGGGTAGGAAGCCAGGTCCTCGCGGATGCCAAACTGCGCCGGGTTGACGTAGATGCTGACCACCACGTGGTGGTTCTCGCGCGCGGCGGCCCTAATGAGGGAGAAGTGGCCCTGGTGCAATGCGCCCATGGTGGGCACCAGGCCGACGCTCCTGTAGTCCACCATGTGAGGCTTCCTCCATTTTCGCACGGCGTCGACGGCGCGCAGGACCTTGATGGGCGTGGAAGCGATTGTCTCGGCCGAAGTTCGAATTGATCTCGCGAAAAGGGCCAATCGCAGGTGCTGATGCTGGTGGTGAAGCTGTTGATGCGCCGCACGTGCGACGAATCGTGCATTGGGACGGGGCAACATCGTTGAAGGGGGGCGGAGGAGGGAAGAGAGAGAGAGGAGAGGTAAGCGCCAAAACAATCTTGGTCAAGTTGAGGAACTAAGAATGAATACAAAGTCAAGTTTGAGTCTGTGCCGAGGCGTTCAAGTGGGCGCAAAAGCCTCGGCGGCCATTGTCAAGGACTAATGGCCTTATTTCTCGTGATGGTTTCTGCTGCGGAGTTTTGGGGACGTCTCTCTCTTCGTGGGTATGTGTGTATAACTATGCTATGTGTGTATGGTGGTGGTGGAAGGTAGGTTCCCAAGGCTATTTTCGCATCACCAACCAACCAACCCACCAACCATAGCTGAGTAAGCTGATTCATACTGCAACGCAACTTCACGACTCGAGCAACTTCTTTTCGGGTATTGCTTCATAAGGTATTTATTACTCTATGACAAATCCATTTCGGACGAGTATGACTCTTAATATCTCATTACAACCTTGCGGGCAACGCAGTCTCAGCTGCTGACTTGGGGTGTGATGCAAGTAATTCCTCCAATAGCACCACCATCCTCCGTCTATGCTCAAGCTCTCTGTCTATCTATTCTAACCCAAAAGGAAACCAATATTTGTCCCCCCTCCTTTGAATGATTCATTTTCCTTGCTCGGCGGGGATATCGAAGGTGCCTTGTCCAAACCTCTTTAAGCGACCCCGCCGGCGTTCTTAAGATCTTCCTGTTTGAGCCTCTTCCAACGCATGCCAAGCGCCGGGATCAATGTGAGACCGCAGCCAGCAATGCCGATGGCGAAGACTACCCTGAGGCCGGCCATGTAGCTTTCGATGACCTGCGGCTGTATATCAGACGGGAAGGCCTTTCGGATGTCTGTTGCGCCGGTCACAATCAGGACGGGCTTGTACATTGCAGGGACAACCTTAAGGGCGTGGTGGATCATCTGGTTGATAAAGGCCGATTGGGAGGCGGCTGCGATGAATGCACCGCCAAGGCCCTGGAAGACTAGGACATTGTTAATTACTGCATATCCAATGGTTTCATTTCATGCAGATGATAAGGACTCACAGAGAAGCATGCCGGTCACCGAGGAGAGGTCCTCCGGCTTGGCTGATCCCTGGACAGCAATCACAGGGATCTGGAATGACGCCCCCAATCCAAGGCCAACGACAACCTGGTAACCAATCCACTTGCCCATGGATGTGTCGACCTCGAGCAGATATAAAAGGCCGCACCCAATCGCTGAAATGGCGCCTCCACCGAGGAGCCAAGGTTGATAATACCCCGTAGCGGTTACGACTACACCGCTGGCAATCGTTCCAATCGTCGTCGCAATGATAAAGGGCAGGTTTCGGACTCCGCTCATGGTTGGGCTCACGCCAAAGACGGACTGGAAGTAAATCGGTAAGTAGTAGATGACCGTGAAGAAGCCGCCCGCCAGGAAGAAAATGCAGATGCACATGACGAAGTTGGTGCGGTCGGTGAAGAGCCGAGGAGGGATCATGGAGCGTTCTCCTTGATACCACTGCAAAACGGCCCAGGCAATTACGATGAGACCAAAGCCGACGAGAAGACCGATGACGAGGGACGAGTTCCAGGCGTGAGAAACACCACCGTACTGCAGTGCTAGAATGTAAGTGATGACGGCGCCCATGATCAAAGCGACGCCACCGAGATCCATCTGTAGAATCTTCTCCGTCAATGTAGCCTTTTCTGGTACGGCCTTCTTGGGAGTTTTGAAGAAGAGCATGATAATGATTGCCGAAACACCACCGATCGGCAAGTTAATGTAGAAGCACCATCTCCAGGATAGCTTGTCCGTGAAGGCTCCTCCAAGGACCGGTCCAATGACGCTAGCAAGACCGTACGCGGCGCCGATAATACCGGTAAAAGCAGGCCTCTTGACCGGCGGCACAGCAAAAGCGATGATGGTATAGATTCCGGCTGCGGCTCCGGCTGCGCCAACGCCCGCGATGGCACGGCCGGCGATGAGGGTGTTGTTGTTCGGCGCCACGCCGCAGATGAGGGAGCCGACCTCGAAGATGAGGAGGGAAATAAGGAACGAGAATTTAAGCGGGAAGTATTTGTAAATTTTGCCCCCTGAAATGAACTTGGTTAGTGATATGGAGGGAGGGAGAGAGGGTTTTTTTTTGTGTTGCTCAGGAGTGATTTACATGTTGACTGAAATCCTCCAACTGTCATGAAATAAGCACTTCCATACCATCCAACCTTCTCGAGACCATGAAATTCATCTGTAATCTTGGGAATCGCAGTTGCAACGATTGTCTTCAAAAATCTTGTCAGCTCAGTTATAAAAAGGGGGGCATTTTCCCTACCTGATCAAGAGAAAGGAGAAACATGCTTAGAACAAGAGCCACAACAACACAGAACAGTTTGACCCCGGTAGGATACTCGTCGTCGTCGTCGCCGTCGTCAGCTCCAGCTTCTTGTAGCTCCAGCGGCGTGATAATCCGCGCATTCTCCTCATGTTCATCATAGTTTCGTCTTAAGCTGAATTCAGAGACTTTCTCGCCCAGTATACTTTCCGCAGCCAAGGTCGAAGTCGCGCTTGTATCCCTGTCGGAGTAGTTGGGGATGTCCAAGGTCGACATTGTGGCTGCCATGATCGCTGACTTTATCTCTCTTCAGGTTCCTTCGTCAAGTCTCCCTCCGTGTCAGAATCCCACGGGGACAGCCGGGCTTCTTCAAGTATGCATCCTTCACGAACATTGTAATGAATGACAGATCGGTTAATTAATGCAGTCAGACTCTCTATAAAGCATCAAAGATGACATCTACTAGCTGTATAAGTCTAGTCAAGGCATGGGGAACGGCTATGCCGTTGGCCTGAAACAGGATTTTCACGTTTAGAGCACCCCCCGGTTACTAGCAATGATACTTGGAGTTGACATGTTACAAGTCTCGAGCCAATGGACGCATGGTTCTCGTAAATGTCTCGGACACATCTGGTCAGGCCGAGCGAGGTAGCCTACCCATTTCGGGATGATTGCCTTGCATTCCTTCCAAGCGTTCCTCGACATGCTTACTCGCTTATGTTGTGATCTTCATGACGAATGTGGAGGATCTGTGCCGGCTGAGCGACCCCATTGTGGAGGAGCAGCGCAGGCGTTTTGCCTGGCCTACGGCATGGGACGTCTCGTTTCATCTGTTCGGAGGTTTTCTGGAAAGTTTTACAAAGGCTATGGAACTTTTTCAACCTAAACCCATAATCACAATTAACTTCGGCAGATGCTAGTTGAGACACATGACAACACAAGACTCTGCGCGCCAGCTACCAACTCAACCGGATCCTAGTATTTTTAGGCCATCATAGGAGTTGCTTAGGTGAAGTGTGAGTTAATCACAAACTTGCTTATGATATAGGTCTGCTACTTGGAACGATGGTAAAGACTGAACGAGGTAACATCGGAGGGGGTCAATAGTAGCCGATCAAGTATCTCCAGTCTGCAGATTCAGTAGGCATGATAGCCTTGTTTGGTGATGATTTTTATCCCTTCTTCTCTTTCAGGAGGCAGCGCGGTGTTTAATAATCTAAAACATCCGAACCTACATGAACAAGCATCAATCTTCAGATGGATCTGCGTTGATCTTGATCGGAAACCAAAAATACGCCGGCTCAGAACTAAACCTTTTGGCAGTCTTGGTTCATCCCTCAAAAAACTCACAACAATGGAGAATTTAAATGATAAACTGTTGTTAATTACGTTCCATTGTGAAGATGGATAATAAGGAATAAACATTTTGTTTATATTTCTTCAATAAAATGGTTTGCGTTCCCACATTCGCTTAAGAATCCTTCATGCAGGTCATCCTAAGCTTAAATTCTCCGACTTTTTTAAATCTCCGAATGCACTACCGTATTCATGCAGCCAGTCAGCGCCTTCTGGATTAGAATATGACAGAGATATGGGATTAGTAGTCTAGCCAATAATTAAATGGAAAATATCCTTATGATATATCGAGACGACGAGTAGAGGATGTGAATATCTAGCTGAAAATGGCTTTGCCTTTGCCACCATTTCTCGATGATACTTTTCATTTAGACATTTGTCTTCCGCCTAAAACCCTATAACGTCTTTGATCCTCTAACCTTACTCATCAACCTAAATCTAAATCGCTGTAGGAGTTTATCCATGCACCGTGTAGCTAGCGTTACTAACCCCTGAGTTGCTTTGCCCAACATTTATGTCGAACTCTACCACCAATACTGCTTCGTAAAGAAGCTTCATGGCAATTATTCAAGCTTCATATATAGTTTCGAACAAAGAAAAGGTTCAAGGGATGAACTTTCAGCACGTAGAGTAGAAGAAGAATGTAATATAAATTGATGTTCTCGTCAACCCCTGATTTTCCATCCAGCAACATTCTCCATCTTTGCATTACCAGAAACGAGCAAACCATGGCACGAAGGCATTATCGAAGGCCTGCAACCCCCTCGGTGTCAAAGAACACAACACGTGTTGATGTGGTCGAAGTTCAATCTGCTAGTACTGTGAGAGAATGGAGTCACCAAAGTGAGCAGAGCGAGTCAGAAGAAGATGAGATGACTGTGACAAACAAGAAGCCCCAGCAAGAGGGTAGGAGAAGGGGGAGGAGAAAGAGGGGCAAGAAACATAGACGTACACCTACACCAACCTGGTTCTCTCCAAAATGGTACTCTCCAACAAGGCTCTCTCCAACAGCTCCTGAATGGTGGCCATCAGATGAGAATATCTCAGCTAATGCACTTTATGAGGAGCTTGGTCCTCAACCTTATGACGAAGCAACCTCCGCCATCGCATTAAAATACGAATATGATGCCTTTCGAAGGCACCAAAACCTCTTATTCCTAAACAATCCACAACATTTCGAGAAGCGAGAGAACTACTACTACAAAGAGTATCTCCTACGTCAGAAGAAGCTTAGCGATTCACAGCAGGACAGCTATCCGAAACAGGACAATGATCCACAGCAGCACAGCTATTCACAACAGAACGGTTATCAACAACAGTACAATTACCCACAACAATACACTTACCCACAGCAATACGATTACCCACAACAGTACAGCTATCCGCCGAAGTGCAACTACGGCTTTACACTCGAGACTAATTATCATCAATTTTCCAGCCATCCACAACAGCTCAGCCATCCGCAGCAAGACAATCCACCACTCGGCCTAGGTCTGTACAGCGACCAAGAGAAGGACAACGACCAAGAGCAGGGCAGCGACCTATATTCGAACAGCGACCTAGAGCAAGACAGTCAATCGCATCAGGACAGTCAACCGCACCAGGATAGTCAACCGCACCAGAACAGCTACTCGGAGCATGACAGTCACCCGGAACAGGATAGGCATTCCCAACATTCTAATACAGAATAGACCAAACTCTGAATAAAATTACCCAATGAATCCGCCCGTTGGGACTAGAGCATTCGCTAGTCACAGTGAGTAGAAGCAGCTTCTATATATCATACAAGGCCCAATACGCGCCAGAATCTCCGCAAAAAGGGGGCGTCTCGCTTTTCTATCCTCAGAAAGAGCGTTAGGATAGAGGCTATACAATCTACTTCGAAACACACAGAATGGAACGACGTGTAGGTTTGGGAAATGTTTTCTTGTCAACTAGAATGTGTAATGGAAGGGATGGAAGGGATGGAAGGGACAGACAGGGGTTTGAGATATTATTATGGGATACACGGGATCTGTTAGTTGCCTCGAAAGTTAAAATGTATGGTTATCTGCGAAAAAAAAGTTTCTGAGGTTCTCTCAATAAATATCCCATAAAGTGATTTTGCCATCCTTTGCTCCCGCAGCAATCCAATGCGCTGTCTTTGCATATTGAATCCTGCGACCTTTGACGCTTGTCGCTGCTCCCTTTACCAGACTCGTAGATTGGTTCGGGGACTTGAGCGTGTTAGGTACCGGGTCAGGGGTTTTGCCTGGTCATTTCCATCCGAAGACACTTCATGGGCTGTAGGAGCGGCAGTTGATTGACTATTCGGTGCTTCTACCGTAGAGAAGGCAACAGCATATGCGCCAACCTTGTGCCAGTGAAGCACAGCCAATTCTTTGAGTGTTTTTGCTGAATAGACCCTGATCCTTGAATCCCATCCTGCTGTAGCAAAGATTTTACCGTCGGATCGTACCTTGAGACTCTGTTGTCCAGAATGTTTCGTATTTACGGCTTTAATCGGATGTTCCCATTCTTTGAGTGTCTTGTTTGCGGTGCTATTTTCCGACGCAGATGTCTGCCCGAGAGCTTCTGAGAGCAGAGAAGAGCTATAGCTACCTTGAGGTTCATCCAGTTCAACAACGCGCTGGTTGGGATCCAACGGTGTAGATACTTCTTGTCTAGAAATAGGGACCGGGTGTTTTGCGATTATTGAGTCGGCAGAAGATGTGAAAAAGGATTCACAATCAGGGTGAAGGTCTATCGACAAAATGGGCTGTGAGTGTGCTTGAGAGCGATAGGTCATTGTCCATGAACCGTCAGCCTCCAAACGATGTACTGAGGCAAATCCATTTTCGAATGCTCCGATGAGCGTTAGATTTCCTCGATGATGGAATAAAGACAGACTCATCGCCATTCCGTTTCCCTGACCCGGCTTGATTGTGTGGAGCCTAGCCTGAGTGGGGAGGGTATAAATATCAAGCTGGCAGTTCATCAGTTTATCTGCGTCGGAAATTTGAATTATGATGACAGAAACGACTTACAGCTTCTGAAGCCAGTGTGTTTGGCACTGCAATAATAATCTCGGACGCCGAGTTGATGTCGATGAAGCCCTCATCAGATTCTTTTGGGCAAGCTGCAAATGAACAAAAGTTCATGGTGTTCACCTCCAGAATATGGAGAACCCAAGGCTGTGGACGAGGTTTAGGAACATCCTCCAATGGAAGAGATACACCCAATCGCTCTTCGTCCTCTACTCCAAGCTTCCACACGATGAGTTTATTATCTCGGCCGTGACTAAGGAGGTTAGCATGCTACAGAAGAGCCGCATTCCATTAAACGTACGTTATTATTTTGTCCTCCCCCATCCCTTGATACCGAGAATTGCATTTCCGTGAGCTCGCCAAACAGCTCTGGGTCGCATAATCGTGAGATCCCAAAGCACAACGAAGCCTTCGGCGTCGCCAGTAATGAGGCGCTCATTATTCCGAATAAAGGTGGCTGCATGCACCTGAGCCTTGTGACCACGCAGAATTGACTTGGGACTTGGTATAGATTCAGCCATTTTCAGAAACAATTCTCTTCATCATCTGCAAATTTGAAGATTTTTCCGGTTCATCACGTTCCTCCTTTAATTTTCAGATTCAGTATGATCTTTGCTCACTCAACTGTGGTTTCTACCGGGTAGGACTCGTAGGAGCACTGGAGCCTCAATTACAGCATGGATGCCAGTCACGTGGCTGACACAGCTCCAAAGAGGGGTAGGCAATTGGCCGCTGGCCACCCAATGACTTTACAACCACATCATCGTCAATACTGTCAAGTTGCCAGCGTGAAGTCACGTAGGCACTATACAAATTATTGCTGAACAATATTACTGTACCGGCGCAAATATCTATTCTCCTCACTCTGAGTCAAATTATGCCCAATGCAATCAAATTCGGAGGTCGGGACCCCTCCAATATGGTCATCAGTTGTACAGCTGACCCTCGACTCCTCGCGTTGTGTCACGTCCGGGATGCACCATGTTGAAAGTATCGACAAGCAGCAGATCTGTTTGGTCACAACAAGCGATTTGCAGCTCAATCACACCGCTTCGGCTGAAAATGTCTTGAACACCTCATGACAACTCTGTTTTGTCACCCGAGACATGCGTATCAGAAAAAGACCCTTGCATCTGTCGCTCGCCCTGACTTGGCATATTATGGTGACGCACTGCAAGCACTTTGATTGACTGAGCCGCTACATGTTTTCTGGGGCCTCTTGTCGACCAAAATCATGTCCTCCAGACCTTGGTCGGTTTGCTACGCAGTTTGACTTGGAATACTTATCATGTTCTATCTCAGTGATTTACACGCCTGCCCGCTGCCTTTCAACTTTAGCTCATCGCTCTCGCCCCAACTTATGGTTCCATTGCAATCACTGCGAGAGGCAAGGCAAAAGATGGTTACACTGCCGAAGCATCACAGAGGGGTGGGGTATCTAAAGCGGAATCCATCCCCGTCACTCATTTCCTTGGTTACCGACCTGCACTCTATTCAGGCTCTGATACAATTCATCGTGTCGCAGTGAATTTGGCGGGGACAGCATTTGGGACGAAGCTCGCACGGCTCACCAGACCAGGCTCGAGCATTCTTATGCTGGTTTCCCTCGACAATCACCATCGGATAACGATAAGAAAACATCAGCAACATAGCTCAGTGGAAGAGCGACGGGCTCATAACCCGTAGGCCCCTGGATCGAGACCAGGTGTTGCTATGAAATTTCTCTTTTTTTCTTTATCGTGTCTTTTTGGCATTTGTCGTTTATGGAGTGTGGGTCTCGAGATTTGGTAGTTGTGTTTTTTTCTCTCGCACTATATCACGGCGGCCTCAAACCTATGGATGTTCCTGCGGAAAACCTGACCGAAGTTGAAATTTTAATGGACTTTGGAGAGAAAATTGGCCCACAGATTCCACGGTCATAGGGGTATGGTGGGTGCTTCAATGGGCTGTTGGTGTGTCTGGTACAACCGCCGTGGCATAAGCTGTACGACCCGACCAAGATAATGACCTGCAATCGCCCGCTTATATTAAACATACGCTCATCTTATTGATCAGTTTTGGTCTCAGTGCAATATATCACCCCCTCAATTATGTTATCTGATGCGTATTCGGTTGGTTGCTAGGCAGACCGCCCCAAACATGCTGCATTTGCCAGGCCTTGCTCCAAAAGTCCTTGCGAAACACACCCAAATTTTGGGTCTGTCGTTGGATATGGGGCATGGTAAATACCAACTCATCCCACCCCTGGCCCTTGTGGTGACACTGAGGTGATGAGGCGTGCCAGAATTCTGCTGCCACATTTCTCTGACAAATCTCCGCTGTGATGAACAGGATGCCTTGACGGGCAGCGACAGAAGTCTACCCTTCATGACCCAAAGTTTATTACATGTTTTCGCACCTAATGGTAGCCATCAGATATCACGCCACACGCGGGATTACCCCTGGTTGTAAATGCTCGTGTCTGGATGGCTGTAAGAAGGCTGGAGATCAGTGTGTGTTGGTGGCTGCCGCACCCCTGCCCGGTCCAGGAAGGCAATATCCATTTAGCTGTCTCAAGCCTTTATCGCCTAATAGAGGTCTAGATGTCTGGTGAGACCATAGATTTCTAGGTTTCTGGCAGGCACGAAAACTCTGGCGATATTTGGTCATCGATACCTGCTCCTGGCAACTCGGCGCCGTGCTGTCTTTACAGACTTTTGACTGGTCTGGCATGCGTCGGTATGTCGATGCCCATCTACCCTAGCTGATCAGAGTTCTCTTCTTGGAACCTCCCTCTCCCAACACGGTAGGGCTGCTGATTCTTGTGCCGTCAACATTAATCTGAGCACTACCCACCATTTGCTTGCTCCCAACCTGGAAGACGTCTGATACTATCTTGATTCCCAGCGTCGCATACGATGGCATTGCAGACCTCGCCAACCCCATCGCCCACATACTTCTAGGTATTCTTTAGAAGCTCTAGCATCGATAAAGTGAGGCGAACCGACCAACACCCTTTTGATATCGCATCGACCTGACTGAGCTGCCCGAACTGCCTAGTTCCCCGCGACGCTCTGCAGCATCTGATCTACGCTGACAGCCTTAGAGGGATTGGAAGAAAGGGATCCCATTCTCGGTATAGATTTTGCAAGAGCAGGAGGCGCATTGTTCTCCCTACTGATTTTGTTTACGAGTGCCGTCCATCTAGTGTACGATCCTAGATTCAAGAGCCCGAGTGAAGACACAGTCAACCTCGAACAGCCCCAATCCATTGTATCAGAGTGTTGGTTTATTTAGCCGACTAGAGTGGCAGAAAATACGGCCATTACCACTCTTAGACGTCAAGGTCCAGTCTCCAATTATCGCAAGCGGAGGACGCCGGCAGAAGTCCACAAGCTCATTTTGTCCAACCCTCATATGTTAGCCTATATTCGTGACTAGCTTCTTGCCTTCGCAAATGTATCTATGGGGAACATCTGACTCAAAGCTTCTATCTTGAAACTGAAGACGTTCATTCAGACAGGACTAGCAATCATGACAACCACGAAGCTGAAGAAAGATATGGCAAATGGCTCTGCCGCTACCAAATCGAAGCGAGTACGCACAGGCTGCCTAACATGCCGAGAAAGACATCTTAAGTGTGATGAGAGCGTTCCGAATTGCATAAATTGCCAGAAAAGCAACCGAATTTGCAAGCGTGGCATACGGCTCAACTTCCTGGACATTAATGTTTATGTCCCCTCATATGTACCTCGATCACGCTCCTGGACCGGTATTTATACCCCCTTTGTGCGAGTTGATTGTTTATCTAACCACCGCAAGTTCAGTCAAGTTCCAGGACGAGTCGCGTCATGTAGCTTCAGAATACCGAGGTGGTCTTGAAAGGTATGCCGCGCTTGAGAAGAGGGTGGAGGGAAAGCAAGTCAAAGTGGAGACTGGTATACAGCAACAGGCCCCTTGTGCCTGCCCCCTCCGCGAATGCCATCCCCTGAACAGCCAGCTAGGCTTACCAAGGACGAATCGTCTCTTGCAACGTATCCTCAGCCAACGAGCAGTCCCTCCAGTATGGTCAAGAGTCATTCGGGAAGCCATTTAGCCTCACCACATCAAGTACGAACTCTTGGTTGGGCAGAATCTACAGGAGATGATTCAAATGAGGTACTGCCTGCTACTTTGGGTTATCCAAACTGCTTGGCCTGGCAGTATGCTACGCCGCAGCAGCATCAGCCAGAGTCTATCAAAATAGAAGAGAGTATCTTGTTCGACACACTGGTTTTATCAAGAGGAGAGTCAGGTATACCCCAACAGCCTCATGATGCACTCTTACGGGATCGTCGAACAAGTTACAAACAGCCTGGAGAAGACGATGAAGAGACGTTGCCTCCCTCATCGAGACCGGCTACCGGAGAGCGGGAATTTATTCGCACAGGCGAAGAAGTATATTACATGCAAGTGTTTGTGAAGGAAGTCGCCGTATGGATGGATTCATTCGACAAAGAGAAGCATTTCAGTAATTTAATTCCCTACCGAGCCCTGAAATCTCCGATGCTTCTGAATTCGCTGCTGGCCTGTGGCGCTCGACACTTGTCGATGCGTGACCCAGAGAAAACTCACACGGCTCATGTTTATTATAATACGGCAAGCACACAACTGCTTCGAAATTTAGAGAACCCAGAACGAGATACATCCGAATGCGCAGCTGCAGCAGTTATCTTGAAAGTATGCGAGCTGATGTCGAAGAAAAACAGCCGCAAGATGAGCCATGGGTCTGGCGCGCCCGCTTTGATGATTCGGGACTGCGGATGGAACGCAAATAGCACTGGGATCGGCTCGGCGTGCTTTTGGCTGAATATTTATATGGAAGTTTTGAACTCCCTGGAGTCAGATTGCGGCCTGGGTTGGCAGCCAGATGAATGGGGGCTTGATATGGATTGGACCAACAGCGAATCTGAAGACTTGAGTGTTGGCAAGGAGGAACTTTGGATACAGAGGATCTTTTACATCCTCGCTAAAGTCGCTGATTTTAGAGCTTTTGTGTCGGTATTTGTTGGAAGCGAACTCAGTGGAGAGAAGATGAGACTGGAATATCGCCTTCCCGAGTGGAGGAAACTGAAGCGTCTATGCGACAAGTGGAATGACACATGTCCGAGGACTATGCACCCTCTTGGATATCTGTATCCCGAGCAAACGTCTTCAATATCCTTGTTTCCCAAAGTCTGGTGAGTTGGCCTATATTGCTGGACTATATATATGAACTCATGCGTTGCATAGGCTCCCAAAACGCGAAGCCGTCCTCGGTCGCCTTTTATACCATACAACACAGTGTATCCTCACACAGACGAATCCAATGGAGCAACCGATGGTTTCCGAGGAAATGAGGGCGCTCCAACTGCATCACGCTCATGAGGTATGCGGAGTAGTGGCACATGCGGAAGACTCTAGCATTACGCTTATGACGGTGCGGTCCCTCATTATTGCTGCAAGGGTTCTTATCGACAATGGCGAAAGGACGGAAGTTTTGGATATCTTGCGGCGGATACATGCTACGAGTGGATGGATTTCAGATGATTCCGAGCGAGAGTTGAAGGTAGCCTGGGGCTGGGAGATGGCGGATCATCCTCACGGTGAGCCCCAAAATTTTGGAGATTACGCACATTTGAGACACAGGAACCAAACGACTGCTCAAGAGGCCGTGTCGGAGCACAGGATGAGCTCTATGACAGCGTATGCAGTAGGGAATAATGGTCTCACGATCCCCAATGTGAATGCGACCGAAAGGCCCGGCTTCCACCACCCCTCGGGCTTTGACGAATCGAGATTACCATACCAGGGATGGTATGAGCCGCCAAGTCAAGCAAACTCGAGCAATGCGTCATTATACTCTTCATTCCACTGAATTCAGATCTCGCTAGGCGTTTGGAGCTATCGGCAGAAAAAAGGAAGTTCTCCTATTATGACGATTTATCACCCCCTGGTTAAAGTTCATGCTATACCCGCCCGTCTTCTCATCCTTGACCATCTGGAAATTATTCGTACTGAGCCCAAACGGCTTCAGTATGCTGTTCCCCAAACCCTTCAACTTCCCCCACATCTCCGCCATCTCAGCCTCCTGGGCGGCCTTTGTCCGCGGCGGCAGGCTTACAAGCTGGGTGCGAACGGTGCGCAGGTCCCCTGGCGTGAGACCTGGCATCTGGGATAGGGCGCGGTAATCTTCCTCTGCGCCGGCGAGGTTTTGCCAGCCGCCGGCCTCGGAGCGGGCTCTGGCGCGACGGAGGAGGGCTTTGGTGCGGATGCGAATTATGTCTGCTCTGCGGGTCTCGGCGGCAGAGAGTTCAGGTGTTGGTGCAGGTGCAGATTTGGCAGCGCCAGAGCTCACGATTTCTTCTTCTACTTCATCATCATCATCTTTAGATTTAGCGGGTTTCTTTCCATCTTTGCTCTCAGACGATTCATCTTTGGCGTCGTTCTCGTCTGGTTGTTTGGGTTCCAGCTTGGCAAGGCTATCAATGGCGTTGGTCGCCGTCTTGATGGCCTCTTTCCACTCCTCCAGTTTTAAGTGGCAGGCGGCAATGTTGCTCTGCAGGACGGCGCGTTCATAGTGCAAATAGTTTGGGCACGAGTGGATAGCATCTTCGTATCTGGATATAGCGTTTTCATAGTCCTTGGCGTTGAAGAGAGTATTTGCTTCTGCTTTGATGTCGTGAGATTCCTTGAGGAGGGCCTTTTGCTCATCGTTGTTAGTATTAGCACGTGAGAGATATGAGAGAAAGAAGATGTTTTGTTTTGGGTGGGTGAGTGAGAGTGAGAATGAGAGTGAGAAGTTCGTACCGCCTCTTCTTCGGGAGTAAATTTTACGACTTCAGGCTCGTTTGGCGTGTCTTGTTGTTTGTCCTTATCTGTATTTGAGGCATCTTTTGGGATATCATCGATTTCGCTCATTTTTATCAGATTTGGTGGGTTTCGGGCAGACAACGTGCGTTCATGTCAAAGGGAAACGTTGCCCTGTTGAATTGTTCACCTCCATTCATTACATCAGCGGGGTATCTGGATGGTTGACAGCACTGAATTCTAGAGCCTATTCTCACCCCAATTAATGGATAAAATTATCATGAGCATCTACGAGATGTAATTGATATGATATTCTATTGAGAAGATAATCCCTCTCTTTACGAATAAACAACACTGAATACCACCTTCACTGGCAATGTCACTGCAAACTTGACCATCGGACACGGCCGATGAGCGGCGCTGGTGGGGAGTCACACCGAAGACCTCTTGCATCAAATGCCCCGCCCCCACCTTGGACGGTGCATTCAAGATTTCGCTATCACTTCCAAGATAAAAAGGCTGATAGCCCCCCAACCTCTCTTTCTTACGACCTGGGCTTCACCACCCCATTTCCATTCTTTCAATAAACGAGCCCAATAAAACAGTAAAAATTTTATATATAAAGAGATACACCCCCATAACTCCATCCACAATGGCCCCTCGAACCGAGTACGTCTTCTCTTCATCTGCCCCGTAAATATCCATTCTGATACCGTCATGTAGCTTCCCCCCGTGAGAGCCTGTCTCTTTGACATGGACGGCCTCCTCCTCGACACAGAGGACATCTACACCCTCTGCGTCAACCTCATCCTGGACAAGTACGGCAAGCCCCCCATGCCCTGGTCCATCAAAGCCAAACTCCAGGGCCGCCCCGGCCCCGCTGCCACCAAGATCTTCCACGACTGGGCCGACCTCCCCATCTCCGTGGAGGAGTACGTCGCCGAGAACTCGGCCCTCCAGCGCAAGCTCTTTCCTGGGTCGAAGCCACTGCCCGGTGTGCCGGAGCTGCTGGATGATTTGCAGAGCACGAGGCAAGAGAAGCAGACTGTGCATATTGCCCTGGCTACGAGCTCGCATCAGGGGAATTTCCAGCTCAAGACGACGCATCTGACTGAGCTATTCTCCGTATTCCCTGATAACCGCCGCGTTATGGGTGATGACACCAGGCTCAAGGTCGGTCGCGGCAAGCCTCTGCCCGACATCTTCCTCCTCGCCCTGCAAACCATCAACGACTCCCTACCAGAGGGTGAGACGCCCATCAAGCCCGAAGAATGTCTCGTCTTCGAGGACTCCGTACCAGGCGTGGAGGCTGGACGTCGTGCAGGCATGCGCGTCATCTGGTGCCCTCACCCAAAGCTCAAGGAGGAGTATGCCGGCCGCGAGGAGGATGTCCTGGCTGGTCGCACGGGCGAGGCTGGTGATGTGGATCTCCACCAGGTGGGAGAGCGAAATGACGGATGGTCTGAGTACCTGCCTAATCTTGTGGACTTTCCTTATGAGAAGTATGGTATTGTGATTCCACCTGTTAAGGCTTAGATGTATCGCAATGGGTTCAAAGTGTAGACAAAAGGTATAAATTGGGTGGATTAAGAATGCAGATGCATCGTCAGGAAGACCAAAGATCACCAGTCGACAAATGTATGGAATGGGAAAAGCCAGAATATCCACGCAACGAGATACAAAGTAATATAGAATGCAGTTTGAGAACTCAGTTCTCTGCTAGTAAAGAAGACTCGAATCATGATGGAATATCCTCCAACTTAAGATGTGGCCGGAATGGAAGAGCTAGAAAGAGAGATAAAAACGTTGTATACAATGAGAGATATCCTTTATAAATTGAGTTCATAGGTAAGCTTAAACTATATCAATACAGACATCTGGATACCTCGAGGGCGACATCAGTCCAAATACAGAGCAGAGAGTAAAAAAAGCATTACCACCAACAACTTTCGTTATTCATCCGTTAAAAGCCTCTCCCCCTCCCTTTCCCCCTCCCTTTCCCTTTCCCTCTCCATTTTCCTCGCCATGTCCCTCATCCATTTCCCATGCAAGCCCCTCTCCATGATACTCAAAAAATCCCTCATTTTTTCCATACGCGCACTATCTTCCACATCGGCCACTAGAAGCGACTCTTGACTCCCCGACCAAAGAACCAAGCCTCCGTCGCGCATCCGTTCGAGAAAAATCAACACATCTCGACGCTGTATAGGATGTTTACTGCTCATAGCGGCATCCAGTACTCCTTGAGTGATTTCGATTTGGTCCCCTTTTTTTCGATGAATAGTTTCAATAGCCGCTCGCCGTCATAATCTCTCACAACTTTCTTCAAAACTTCTTCGGTAATCTTGATCTCATCCTCCTTTTTGTCAAGAAGTAGAATCATCGTTTTAATCTTTTCGCCCTTCAAGGCCATATTCTGATGAGGTATCGCAGAGGGCCTCGAGAGTTTCACTTCACTACCATCATCCGCCATAATGCGTAGTAATATCCTCTCAGTGATTTTGATATCTTTGGGGCGTTTCTCAAGCAGTACTTCCATCTCTTCGTAACTTCCCACGCTCAATAATACCTCTTCAGTAAGAGGAAATCCATCCCCTAGCCTGTCAAGAAGTAGCTCCAGTAAGTCGAGGTTGTCATCGAATGCATGTAAGTCTCGTTCAGAAAACAATCGCTTAGCCATCTCTTCAGTGATTAAGACCTCGTCTCCACGTAGATCCAGAAGTATTTCCATAACTTCTACACTACCTTGGGATCCTTTGGCAACACTCGGTACTGCGTTTTCCGTTACTTTAGCCCCCATATTCAATAGGAAGGATACAGTCACGGCCTGTCCTGATTCCAGAGCCAGTTCGAGAGGTGATGAGCCACAGGGTTCGCAGCAATCCAAGTCAAGGGAACTGCTCGGCTTTCCAGCTTCGCTATTCTCATCATTCAAGAAATAGTCAAATAAAACAGGAAGGCCCCACCATGCGGCCACGTGCAGGATGTTTAAACTTACCGTTGGGGGAGAATCCTGTGTATAAAATGGTTGTAGATCCTTGACGTACTTTAACCAATCATCCCTACTTGGAGAGTTTATCTGAAAGAACTCGGGTTGAGCTTTATCAACTTTGAACTCCGAGCCTGCCATACGAGCGTGTTCTGGCCAGCAGCTAGCTGCATATTCGGAAAAGCTTTCTTGTCCATGGTCAGGCCAGTCGTCATTGTGAAAATGTTCAACCACAAGGTCAATGCAGCGATATGCTAGATTGGCATGCCACTCATAAATGTTGATGAATCCGTCGCTGGTTAAATAGTCCGATACGGATTTATGCAGCAGCAGAACCTTGTCATCCTGGATTATTACCATTAGACGACAGGCAGAGATTTGGTCTTGTATGTACTGCAAGCGAGTATCAGCATCTTCTTCCTCCTCATGCAGTTTACAAGCTGCGGCGAGCTCTAACACGCTCAGCGGCCACATGGCAACAGAAACGAAGCCCAACATTTGTCTAATGATGTCGGCTCGGGGGCCTTCTTTATCGTGAATTGCCTTGAGAATCTTCTCATAGAAAGTATGGAGCTCCGTAGGAATGCTCTTCAAGACTTGAATGGCATCTTTAGACGGGACATTTCTGAGCTCATCGCAAGCCAACCCAACCCAAAGGAAAGTGCCCCCAGCCCTTTCTTTAAGTATTTTGGTGACCTGGTCTTTGACTTTGGGCGTGTAGTGCTTTCTTTGCACAAGATCCGCGACCCTCTCCTCGATACAACGTTCTATATCTTTCCTCGCCTCAGGGAAAGAAGCTAAGTCTTCGTTCGCATAGCGCTCAAGATATTCCCTTATCTCGGGATATGGCCGACTGGTGATGAGGATTCGTACATTCGGCGCAAGACTTTGGTCCTTGAATGTCTCTTCAAACTGCTGCAGCAGCATCCTTTGCGAGTCTTGGTCACATTCATCAAGAGCGTCAATGATGCAGTACTTGCAGCCCGTTGTTGGATCGTTAACCATGGCTATGAAAATTTCCCACAGTGAATCGAATGATGTAAACATGCCTGCCCCGCGTTCAAGGTATTTTGGCATAATGTAGTCAAGGAGTCGGGTGTGTTGTTGAATCAGCTGATAAATGAGCCCTCTGAGAATGGATATTGCCGTTCTGCGGTTGCTGAAGCTAGACTCGCAAAAGAAATAGGTCAGGGTTTTCCCGGCCCTAGTAGAGAAGATCTTGATGAGTCTCTCAACAAGGAAGATCGCCATTGTTGATTTGCCTTTTCCCGGGTTTCCAT
Organism: Cladobotryum mycophilum; assembly: GCA_036429605.1. Lineage (NCBI taxonomy): Eukaryota > Fungi > Ascomycota > Sordariomycetes > Hypocreales > Hypocreaceae > Cladobotryum > Cladobotryum mycophilum. The sequence goes on along the minus strand of JAVFKD010000002.1, from coordinate 1,892,650 downwards.
GGAGCCATAAGATGTTGGTTGGTATTGGTTGTGTTGCTCGTCCAGTACCAAGCCAAATAGTGAAAGCTTCTGTATTCTCTATCCACTCACAGGTTCCTTCAGTGCGATTTCCTTTCTTCCTTTTCAGTTGGTTTTTGTCGTCGTGTGGATCTGTGATGAAAAGGTCTTTTAGACAGTCTCTAGCCTCAGGTCTCTCTGACAGAGCAACTAAATCCTCTGTTAGAGATGCTAAACACCAAGTATTGATACAAACTCACATGCAGTAGTTGTGATAATATGGCTTGCTAATTGTAACTATATTAGATAGATGAAAGTATTTATAGAAGTGGTGGAGACACGTACGACGTTTTCGGCGATGAATGGTATCATTTGCATTCTCATACATTTCACGGATTGTCCCAGACACTGCTAGGAATGACCGGTCTTTGGGGCCATTGTACTTGTTCATCTTCAGGTGATCGGTTTGAAGAGTATATCTATCACAGCCCGGAATCCATGAAGAGGCTGGCTCCACAATCTAGTAGAACATAAGTACATGCTGTTTAAAAATAAAGGTTCACACATACCATTCCCTTTATTGTGTTTTTGACTCCATATCGTTGCCCATAGTCTGTTTCATAGAGTTCGCTGAAGCAAGATATAGGAGTCGACATCATGTTCGGCAAGCGACAGAAGTTATGCAGTTTGTCTTGCAGCGTAGGCCCATCAAATCCAAGTTCCTTGGTGATTCCAGGATGAGATCCAACTGATGACAGAGCATGCGCAATGGAATTGACGAACGGCTGCCATTTAGTGCCGCGAAAGGGACTCCCCAAGAAGACAAGACCAGCTACCTGATCCCATAGATATCGAAACTTTTCTTCGGAGTTGGCATACAGAAGGCCCTAGAAATTTTTTATCAGTTTGCGTAAATTGTATTACTTAGACATCAATCGGTGGCTCACATTCATAATAACATTTCCACCCAGGCTATGACCGATGAAAATGATAGGCCGTCCAAGAGCATCGCCTCTGAACCTATGGACACTTTGGATAAATTCTTCTCCACAAAGTTGGAGTGTTGTCTTTGGGGCATCCATGTGCCATGTGGAATCATAATTGTAGGCCATGATCCTTGAATTGGGCACCTTCAGCGGCAACATCTCGGGATCCTTTAGCCAGTGGGTGGATTTTTCGCAGCCTTTCTCTTTCCATGTCCATGACCAGTCGACATTGGAACCGAGTCCATGGACGGCAATTATGCTATCGCTCGTTAGACAGGGAATCTCTTGTGTTTTACAGAAAACTTACTCTACATCCCCCAAGCCAGGGTTTCCATGAGTGTCGTCAGTTGGCGCGGGATGATACAACACTTCAAGAGGCTGCCGAGAGCGTTTATCTGTTGGTATTGTATTCACATCTTTGGATTCACGGGCTGTGTTCCTTTTTGGGCGCACATTGGGTCGCGACTTGACAGAAAGCTGGAACCACAGATATGATATTGTGGTAACAGCTACTAGAACGATGACGAGGTCGATTCGAAGCGAAGCCATAGTTATTCTTCTGAATATGATGGATGATTGTGAGGCACTTCAGCCTCGATGAGAAGCAGGCAGCCTCTGGTGATGCCTCGCAATGTTTCTGACGGGGAGAGAAATCGAATGGTCTTGTCTGCTCTTCAAGGCCCAAGGCAAAGAGGCTGTGTTGCTGCCATCCAGTTCTCCGCACATGATGGAGGTTTGGTAAGGCATTCATACATGCATAAATACAAGAAGGCCCAGTATTTTCTGTTTCATGGCCAATAAATGGAGCATCTCTTTCTACAGACCCGGCACGCCATGAGAAGAGTATTGGGCAGTGATGCATGAGAGAAAGCAACATGAGCCTCAATTACATAACATTGGAGTATCTCCACCCTCCGAACCTTTAACGCGCACTAAGTGCGTATCCAGTGAAAGCGCCTTCCTTCTTGTTATATGGCTTAATGATAAATCTGCGCAATACATTAGGCGCGATGCAAAATGGTTTAATAGCATGATCGTTTTTTAATATAAAAGAAATCTCTTGGCACATAGTAGAAAAAGAAGCCAGGATATCTATTGACATAAGATACAAAATAATACAATGTACGGTATAAATCGACTCGCCGCGCATCAAAAACACAATCGCGACCAGGCGTCCAGTACCATTCATCACGCCACACTACCCCCAGCTCCAGCACTTGCCGCCCCCTATGCTTTCTCCTCCTCGCCTTCTCATAAATGGAAATACACGTGATCAACACCATGGCACCAAACTCCGGCCCGTAGTCCACGTTGATCTGCAAGGTGCCGCACTTGGTGAGCGACATGGAGTTGGTAAACACCGCCAGCACGTTGTTGGAGCTCCCGCCCACGAGCTTGAAGTTCCTCGTGCTCAGCGGCAGGGGGCTGCTCCCGTCGACGCCGACGCTGTGCGTGCGCTTCCATACGAACGTGTTCCTCCCGTTGCTAAAGTTCATGGCGAAGCGGTACTCCCCGTGCGTGAAGGATTCCTTGGTCAGATCTTCCCACTGCAGGGTCTGAGGGCGGGCGGGATCGCTAAGGCCGATTTTGAAGTCGCCCGAGAAGTGGGGGAAGTGGGAGATGGCGAGAACGGGGTAGCTGGAGTCTGGGCCGGCGTGGATGGTGATGTCGGGTTTGCCTGGGGTGAGGGAGGACTTATCGACCCAATAGAGGGGAGAGCCGGACTCTGTCGCGATGTCGTAGTCGCCAGTGATGGGTGTGCGGCCGATGCGGAACCGCTTTGATGTTGGCGGAGCCGCAATGGTTATTGTGTTTGCAGGCGTAGACTCAGACATTGTGGTTTGTTGTTCTTGGGTTGATGAACTGGTTCAATAATGGTAGTTGATGTAGGAGTGCTTAGGTATCCTTGACTTGAATGAGTATGTCAGAGGCTAGGCGATGTAAATGGGTAACGTATTTGATTTGATTTGAATTGATTTGATTCTAATTGAATATTATATATGCAGATTCCAGGACCATTCATCTCACTTATATCAACAATTGCCTCTTGTGGAACAGCCAAAAACGGCCATGATAAACATCCATCAGCCATGCCCGCCGCCTTCTCTGATCCTTTAAGAAGCCCTCACACACCCGAGCCACGCTCTAAAATCTCAACTTGCAATTCCACTGGCTAAAGCCACTCTCGATTCTTGATACGATGAAACCGAACTCTCTCTGGTGACATCACTGGATTATGTCGATCCCCAGGCTGGTCTGGTGTCCCGGATCGGCCCCACATCGCCCATCGTTAGCGGGGCCGTACTTGGGATTATTGCGACTTGAAAGGACCCTGAGCCACTGTATGGGCTACGATATATTATTCGTCGACTTCCTTTTATGGAAGAGGTACTGGAGCCAAATGTGCTGATCTTATGAGCTATAGGGCTGTGGCATTAGATATTAACGCTGCGCGTATCTGGAGAGCGTCGGAGAGCATCCCTTTGGCGTACCCTAGAGCCGTTGCCAGCTTGTACAAGGCCAGCAAGCTACTCTAAAGCTGATTTTCATGTTTACAATATACTCCCAAAATTAAACCAATAAATTCATAAATTTACCATGGCTAGAGTTTTATTGCAGATAGATTCCTGCAAGGAATACACGTGACGTAAGGATGGCGTAGCATTTACCAGACTGTACAATCCTCCTCAATATCAACCAGAGAGCTTCGTTCTCCCAGCCAACGAATCTGCCACACAGGGTAACTTCTACATCTTCAATCACCGCAAAGCACAGCATGTCACAGTTTTCACTTACCCAAACACTCATCGCCCACGATAGCGAAGGCTACAAAGCCGCCACACAATCAACCTTCCTCTCCCGGGCAGCAAAAGGTCGGGTCCCTAAGGATATCCTGGGTAAATGGCTCGCCAACGACCGTCTATATATCCACGGCTACATCCGAGCTGTTGGTGGTCTTCTAAGCTTCTTGCATCTCCCGGAGACGGTGCCCGCCGCTGCGACGGAGAGAGAAACGGCGAATACAAAGCTGCTCAAATGGATGATTGATGCACTTGTCAATATTCACCGCGAAGAAGCCTTCTTTGTCGATACAGCCCTAAAATATGGCATCAGCGTTAACCTCCCAACTAACGAAGACGGCCATGTCCCCTCCAGCGCCAAGCTCGAAGGCCTTCGACGCTTTGAAGCACTCTTCGACGGACTCGCACCCTCAGAGAATAAAATCCTGCCCTGGCTAGAATTCGCTGTCGTCTTCTGGGGCACGGAAAAGTGCTATCTAGACGCTTGGTCAGGCGCCAGAGCCCAACTCCAACCCGCATCTGACGCTGGCAGCTCGGACGCCGACGGCGGGGCCCTCCGGAATGAATTCATACCAAACTGGAGCGCCAAGGAATTCGCAGCGTTTGTGGACCAATTGGGCGCCATCATCGACGCGGCGGTCACAGAGCAGATTCAGATTCATGGTCAGAAGCTTGAGAGGGATCTCCTGGACAGGTCACTGGTGAAATGGGTTGAGCTGTTGGCTGCGGAGAGGAAATTCTGGCCAGTCATGGAGTCCTGAGGGAAGAAGAAAGAAGGTCAGATATGGAACATGTCCATAGATGTGAGAGGTAGAAGCGCTTGGAAAAAAATGCATGTCTGTGAGCACCGAGGAGCATGACCATGGAGAGTCTTGGCTCGAGTCATATTCCATTCCATAAACAGCGTCTCGCAGCGCCAAGACAGAACAAAGACTTTTCTAGAATGTGCTTTGTCCCTCCTTCCCTCCCTCTCCGGCTCTTGGTATTCCGACCCTGCGGTCCAATAATTACGGAAACGTGTCGAATCTTTTTGCCTTTCGCGCTTTAGCATCACAAGATCAGAAATCAGCCTCGGGAGCGCCTCCACCTCTACGCGGCGTTCAGAGGGACAAGGTACAGTAAAAACACCGCACGGAGAAAGTGTGGCTTGGGCCCGCTGCCCTGGGCGAAGGCGCTGTTCGTGGTTCCGGTCGGCTGATGGTGCAGTGCCGAGGAGACGCGGCGTGCGAAAAGGCAAAGTGCGATGTGCATGGAATTGTTGGTTGGTGGCTGAGCAAGTGAGCTGAGAAGAGATGCAGATTGGACGGACTTGGTATTACAAGTCTTTGAAGGAGGAGTTAAGTGTCTAACTAAAGAGTAAGCGGGCGAGCGGGCTGGAAAAAGAGTGAGCAACCTAGCCTTATGGTTGCCCCTCCACTCCGAAGTTCCCCATGTTCCCCTGTGACGTGATGCTGTTTTGGAGGATGCGATGGCTCATGATTTTGCCTTTTCGGTCATGGGTTGGTTTCGTGTAAACTGATGACACGGTTTCTTCAACTTGCAATGTACTGTAGGTCTCAGTAAAAGTTTATACTCATGATACACCGGTAGTTTTGCATGAAGGTATCATCGTGAGTTTAATGGCAATTAGAAAAAAGTAGCCATCTATCTAGAAGATACACTGAAATGCTTGGCCATCGTCTACTGTGCCGCACTGCCGTGTGTACCGCCAACAGGCACTGCTTGGCACTTCTTCTGGGCGTTTGACGCACCCGACCGCACTGCGCTGCAACTGCACTCTGCAGGGCCGTTGGATTCGGGGCATTCATAATCTCCAGGGGGCTGCAACCACTGAAAGCATTGGGATGTTCACTGGCAGTGGGAAACCGCAGTGACTGCGCCACCCAACTACCCACCATCACCCCACTAAGCCCGTTTGCTCACACACACACTCGCACTCGCGCTGCTTGTCATGGATTCAACCGGATCCATCCATGGAAATCAATATGGGCGGCGGCGGATGATGGAAGAATGTGGATGGAGGGGGAACCGGGCTGGATGGATGTCGCAAGCAACCATCATCCACTTTTGCAGCTGAGAAGAGGGGTTCCCTTGATAAATAAGCTTCGTCTTCCTCTTTTGAAGAATCCTTCCTTTACTTTCATCATCACCTACATCATCTAGCAAACTTCCTCTTTGACTACTTGTCTCTTTTTCCTAGACATCTTAGAGTCGTACAACCATACACACATACATCACCTGTCAACAGATTCATTCATCCATAATGTCTGCTCAGGATTACTACGGCAGCGGTAGCGGCAGCGGCAACAACTACCCCCAGCAACAGCAGTACGGCGGCCAGCAGCAACACGGTGGAGGAGGCTACGGCCAGCAACAAGGCGGCGGATACGATCAGAACCAGGGCGGCCACCCTCAGCAGGTTTGTCTTCCTCCTCTTTTCTTCTCTTCCCCATTCTCTCGTGGCCTATCAAACTAACACTCTCTTCCTCAGCAACAATACGGCGGTCACTCTCCCTACAACCAGGGCGGCTACCAACCCCCCAGCAGCAACAATACGGCCAACACCCCCTCAACACCAAGGCGGCGGCGAGTACCAGTCCACCCAACACTCCTACCCCGGCCAGCAATCCTACGACAACCGCGGCACCTCCCCCCACCCTCCCTACCAGCAGGGCCAGCACGGCCAGCAGCAGCAGTACGGAGGCCAGCCCAGCTACGATCAGCAGGGCCAGCACTACGGCGGCTCCCCCGTCCCGGGCCAGCAGGCGTACGGTGGTCCCCCAGGCGCTCCCGGAGGTCCCGGCGGACCCGGAGAGGGTGAGCGCGGTCTCGGCGCGACTGTCCTCGGAGGCGGTGCCGCTGCCTTTGCCGCCCACAAGGCCGGTGGATCAGGTCTCTTCGGTACCCTTGGTGCCGGTGTCGCCGGAGCCATTGGCGCAAACATCCTCGAAAACGTTGTCAAGTATGTTTCTCCCTCCCTCCCCCTTCCACACACACATTCTTATTTCAATGAATCTCATAACTAACCACATTGGACTTTCAGGAAGCACAAGAAGAAGAAGCACGGCCAAGGCGGCCGTCGCGGCATGGGTTCCAGCTCTGACAGCGACTCTGATTAAATAAACAACACCCACCATGTGTTTTTGTTGTTTCTTTCTCAGAGAGACAGTGACGAGATGACGTTCTAGACTCCTTTTTCTTTTTCCTTTTTTTTTTAGCCCTGATGTTTATGATGAGAAATTTAAATTATGGGATTGGTTAACGGGGACCAAACAAGGCGTTATTTTTTATAGTTTAGTTTTGTATTGCTGGGCGAAAAAAAGAAAGAAAAGAAAAGAAAATTCAAAGACATGAATTAATGACCAATCTAAAGGGATCTCGAACAATCCAGTACAAAAAAAAGACAACGTCGTATTTCCCACATAAGATGCTACATGGACCGTGTGTCATGGTTTGGTGGTCGAGATCTCTCTAGTACAAAGATCTAGAAGGAAGTCGGGTCTGATCCGATGCCAAACGGCTCGAGCAAGTAAGATCTCAGAGTGCGAAACAATTTGTCGCGTGATGCTACGTCACATTCTAGAGAGAAATTATTCAAGTGATTTTTGTTCAAGTTGAATGCAAGACATTCGTTGCAGTCGTCAATTCATACCGAGAGTCTTTGTGACTCTGGTCTCTTGTACTGGATATACTCTTGGTGCCTCGCACCCTTGATGTTCATCATCAACCTGGTGAATGACGCTCTCTCTCAAAGTCATCAAGCTCTCTATCGAGCTCAAACCCATATTTCATATACAAAAAGATAGTCATGTTCAAAAATAACCAACCCAAAAAAGAAATAACTCCAATCCCTAGCCTTACAAGTATTTCGCTTAGACCTCTTGAACGGCTCGCTTCTCCTCCTGCTCAGCGCCAGGCTTGCCATCGTAATCATCAAACCCTTCCAGCTTGTGGTTGCGACCAATGACGTCCTGGGCATCCTGGTCGTGCTCGACATCGAAGCTCTTGCGCAGCTGCTCGGGACCGAGGAGAGTCAAGGCGATGACGTAGACGTAGACGCAGCCCATGAAGATGCAAATGACCTTGCCGTACTCGTAACGGGGCACGCCCTTGGAGTTGGGGGGCAAGGGGAAGCGCTCTCCGAGACGCGACTCGATGGTGGACGAGGCCGAGGAAGCCAAGTTACCTAGCTGGTAGGCCGTGCCGACGACAAAGGTTCGGAACGCACCGGGGGACAGTTCCATGAGATGGATGGGAATGACACCCCATGCACCCTGCACGCAGAACTGCTGGAAGAAAGCAGCCGCCATGATGGACGTGTCGCTGACAAAGCTGTAAGGGTACAGAAGAGCGCCACCAACAACACAGCAGATGATGATACAGAATCGTCGACCGACAGATTGGCTGAGGAAGCCGACAATGGTGCCGCCCGTCATGGCGCCAAGGTTGGCAACAACCTGCGTGACAGTAACCTTGGTGGAGCTAAAGTTCAACTGATTGGACAGCATCGTGGGGTAAAGATCTTGGCTGCCATGGCTCATAAAGTTGAAGCCAGCCATCAGGAGGACGAGATAGGTCAGGAGAAGCCAATGACGCTTGACAGCCACCTTGCCTTCGCGGACGAATGTCTTGGAAGTCGACTCCTCAACCTCCCTGTTGTGCCCGGCCTCAATGCGAAGGCGCTCGCGCTCTCGGTAGGCGTTGGTCTCAGGGAGCATCATACGGAAGGCGATAAAGAGGACCGGGGGGCCAGCACCGAACCAATAGAGTGGTCGCCATCCGTGTGACGTGGTGTTGACCAGGGCGCGAGCAAAAGCCGCGGCAAGGAGGTATCCGAAAGCATACTGTAAGGTGAGAAAAAAGCAATGTTAGAAGAAATTCATCACAAACAAGGCGGCTGCCGCATATGCAGAATGGAAATTGTCAAAAGACAGGCGGTGGGGGTTACTTACACCCTGCTGGAGGATACCGCTCATGATACCGCGGGCTGCCTCGGGGCAGTCCTCGAGCGCGGTCGCTGCCGCGTTGCCGTAAAGTCCACCCATGGCGATACCGAACAAGGCTCGGCAGGCGAGAAACTGGGAATAGGTGCTGCAGAAACCGGTTCCCTGCATATCCATCCATGGTTAGCGTGCCTGTCAGAAAGAGGAAGAAGAAAAAAGGACCACATGATAACGAGCTGTAGCGAGATTGGTGGGAGACATTTCTAGGGAGGGGGCTGAAAAGGCAATGCCGTCGGCTTTTGCAATCAATCACTCGAGCAAGCAATCAATCAATCAATCCATGGAACTGATAGCAAAAAAGGGTGGGGAGAACTGCCAGCTAAGCCCAGCCCAGCTCAACAGCCAAGACGGGTGGCACCGCAATAGTCCAGGGCCAAGAAGGCCCAAATCGCAGATGCATCGAAAACCCTGGATCTTGCCAAGCTTTGCCATTTACACATTTCCTCGAATGTGGAAATGCGTCGCAAATTACAAAGTCTTGGAATTCCCCAGGCTCCGATAGCGGTCTGCTCCATTCCCTTTTTTGCTGCTGTTGCTGCTTGTAGCTGCTGCTGACCAGCAGAGCTAATGTGACGGTGACAGGGGTAGGCGAGCGGAGGGTATGCAGGGCACTCTAAGACATAATACGTATGTCTCAATGGATCGGTGGAATTACTCACCAGCTCGAGTGCAATAAAGAGCAGGTTATTGACAACGAATGGCCACTTGCGGCCATAGCGGTCGGCTGCGATTCCAAAGAGGATGGAGCCCACGGAACGGAACATGAGCACCAGTGTGATGCCCCAAGTGATGTCGGTGTTGGACTTGCCAAACGTCTTGGCCAGGTCGGATACTGTGAGAGAAACTGTGAAGAAGTCGAAGGCGTCCCATGTCCAGGCAAAGAATGCGACTGCGAAGAAGGCCCATTGCTGCGCGTTGAGCAAGCCAATCAACTTGATGGGGTTGGGCAGGTCAAGCATAGGAGGGCGGAGGGAGGAAATTCGCGTCGACAGATAGGTACCGACAGACATTCCCTCGTAGGTGTCCGGGGACCATACTCCCTCGCTGTTTTTACCCATGATGGGCTAAGAATAAGGATGGCTGCTGTTGAGATGATCCTAGGGAGATGGAGCTGTAGGACGAGGAGGGGAAGCTCTTGGGGGTAGAGAAGAGGATGAAGAGAAGAAGAAGAAGAAGAAAGATGAGGACCAAGACGAGGACGAGGAGGATGGGCCTAGGTGAATACTAATACTACTCAAGTCCGTGGAGGAGGACCGCGGATAGTTTATGTATGGATGGATAGATGAGCGCACAAGACAGCAATCAGGACGATGGATCCAGAACAGGCCGGTGTTAGCCTGACATGCATGCTGCTCTCTCCAACCCATCGTATCGTTCCTGCTCGGTCGGAGCTCGTAATGACCCTGGACCAGGCCCTGTAGCCGTGGAGTGGATGTATAAGACCTGAACGCGGACGTGGATGCAAGCATAGCATGGTTATGGCATGGCATGGTGTGTGTGTGTGGTCGTTGGAGAGTGGACGGTAGAGCCAACGGGCAGGGCCAAGTCTAGAACTGGTTGACGCCACGGACATCCATCACACACGCACACACACACACACCTTAACACGGCTGCTCGTCCTGGAAGCCGTGCACCCCAATATGGCACTTGCGCACCCCTAGTAAAAAGCGGCTTAACACACGCCCACGCCTTTCAAAAAATGACCTCCGAAGCACCAACCTAATCATTTTCTAGTTCGCCTCTTTTTTTCTGTCCGTCCGGCTTTGCAGCTGTTTTTTAATGAAGCCCTATGCATGCTTAACCGGTACTAGCAGTTTAAGGCGATGAGAGAAATAAAAAAGCGCCAGAAGACAGGGATGCTTGTGATGGATGGATGGATGGAAGGAGAGGGGGAAAGGGAGGAACAAAGCCGGCCGCTAGCACTAAAAAGCCACCACTTTTTGGAGAAGGGAAGGAAGGAAGTGATGTATGTCGGCAGGCGTCCAGATGGCGAACTATGAGAGGGATGACGAGATCCACACATACAAACAGGCAAGTACGTATTTCTTTGGAGCCAGACCATAGGTAGAGCTTCGAAAAAGAGACACACACACGCTCGTCATCTCCACTGTATTTCTTATTCCCCGCGGAAAACGACCCCCCCCCATCTACGAAAAAAGGTGAATGGCTCATACAATGTGCGGGCATCGTCAGATGACAGCGGCAGCGGAAAAGGAAGAAAAAGGGACGAGGGGTGAGCAAGCGAGCCCAGCCCCCGGCCCAAGTACCTTGCGGCATGATGCTTTACCTGGACTGACTGTACCTACTTGTAGGTATTTTTGTGTGTTGGGATACGGTGCATGCAGTATCCATGAATAATAGGTAATTATAGAGTAATCAAAAGCTGAAAAAAGAAAAGGTAGCATTCAACCCCCCCGGGGGATCAACAGTTGGAATTACCAAAGTGAAGAGAAAAACCCGAAACCCCAGAAAAAGAAAAAGAGCCAAGCCAACAAACAAAAGAATATTGTTGGTGAAGAGAGAGAGGAGGCAAAAGAGGATCTGTAACAATTTCAAAGAACCCTTATTTAGCTCGTGACTTGACTCTTGTAGCTGAATCTGCTGAATCCGAATAACAACGCCAAGCCCATCTCTGACATCATGTAGAGGGGGAGCGAAAAAGGGCGAGACGATCCATTCTCGTAGGATTGATCAAGATCCATCCATCTCATATTCCCCGCAAACGCACACACACACGCGCACACATACCCACAAAGCAGCCAACGTTTTTGGTTGGTTGGTCACAAAATAGTACAGGTGGTTGTAACACTGCCAGATGACTTGACAGAAAAAAATCCAGAAGGCAGGCAACCAAAACAAGAAAATTCGTCATTGTTGATGGATGGATGGTCACGCAGAGAGAACTACGTACAGAATCGCTGCGGCATGCGTGGGATGCATGGATGTATGTACATGCATTTTCAATTTCTACATGTCTCTAGATACGTTACATGCATGAAAGGTCTTTATTTTTTTCCCGTCACGCAAGATAAGGTCCATGACATCCATGGCCATCTTTATTTTTAAATACTTGTACCTACCTTTTTTGCTGATCAAACAAAAAGAACCCTCGACCGCTCTTTTTATGCCTCGCCCGTTGATGGCGATCTCTTTTACAGCTGATGCGAGGTTTATCATGCAAGTCAGGACAAGGACAAGTGAAGAAAAACCCTTATTCTTAGCAAGTATCAGCCGCTGTAACTGGGGTGGAGGGAGAGCTCCAGGGCTTCCAGGTTATTAGCACCCTCCACTGTAACTTTTGGTAGGGATGGATCCCTCGAGGTAACCTAGCCAGCACCGTAAGCAGAGAAGAAGAAGAAGAAGAAGAAGTCGTCGTTTGGAGCAGCTTCTTCTTCTTCTTCGTCTCCAAAATACTTAATAAAAGAACCTTATCCCTGGTCAAGAGGCCTGTCAACCCTAAACCTCTTGTAGAAAGAAGTGGCGGCCGTCTCGGCATCTTCTGCCGACCTACGCACCCTCTTCCTTTTCTCATTCCCTGCTTGTGGTCTTTGCAGGCCCTTTCTTTTTGTAATTTATCCACTGACAATTCAGGCTCTTCTTCCCCGCTTACAGGGGATCCACGCAACCACGGTACTCTTCGTGGGAAAGAAGGTGCAAAAGGGACTAACGCAGGTAAGGATGGGGGCCCAATATTTGGAAAAATGACTTGGGGGAGGGGGTGGAGAGAGTGCAAAAGCAAGGGGGGTGTTCAGGATTACCCCAGGCTATTTTGCAAGTTTTCTCGTGGTATCCTTTGGACTCGTTTCTTGTTTGGGGGGAAACAAAGTTGCACATCGTTTACAGGCGTGACAGGCACTAAAAATCCGGGTCGCGAAAAACAACATTGCAAACACATACATACACACAGAGGAGGTAAGAAAGATCAGAGACAAAAAAAAAACAGGGTGTGATGAGAAACCCGGTCCTGCGTTCGAGGCCCGCGTTCTGTCTCACGGATTCACCCGTTCCGTTTTGTCATGGTTCCATTTTCTACAAGATAGGTAGTTGGAGACAAGACTTCGGTGAACTCGAACAAACGTTAAGAGTGATATGAGAGGGAAAAAAACCCAACATTCTAGTAGCGCGCACAGGGCAAGTTAATATGGGATTTTAATTTCAAGGGTTCACCGTCTGCTCTGCCTTGTCAGAAAGAGGAGAATCGTGTAAAGATGCCAAAGGGGCGAGAACGAAATGGCATGATGGAGATGGATGGACCTCGAAAGATAGGGAACCCTTTCCAAGACATTGTTTGCGCCGTAAACGCTCGACATCTCCTCCTCCTCGCTAAAGCTGAGGTCGTCGACCTACTCCGTTACATACATACGTAGCTGATCACCTACACACCCACAACCCTCATGGGTATGAAACATCCATTCCTCAAAAAAAGGAAGAAGATCTTCACCTCAAGAACCACGTTCGCATGGCAAAGTAGCATCCAAACCAGGGGAGCCCCCCAGCGAGAGTGACGAATACAACTCTCACCACGCGACAGAACCCAACAAATCTCACATCTTTATTACTACCTAGTGCCTTGTATGTACTCACCTCCGTAGTTCAAATCTCTTCAACCCCACGCAAGATGTTCAATTTGGGGGGGAAACAAACTTCTCCATTAAGCTTGACCCTCAACACCCCTTCATCCCATGTTGATCCCCCTCTCCCCAGGTTTTTTCGACCAACACCAACAACCATCACCAACAAACCAGTAACCCCAAATCTCACTCCTCATCCCCCTCAAGATCCGGTTCATTATCGTAGCTTCCCCTCACGGAACCAATAACACACCCTTTCACGGAAACATCCCGAGCATTGGAAGCTTCTATTTGTTCTCTAGGCCTTACTTTACTTTACTGTACGTACTACAGCTTTGCATGGTTTCGGCTGGGCTAGACTAGGCCAACTCCAAAATCGTAAGGTGTGTGTGTGTGTGCCTCCCCCACACACCGAAACCCCACACCCGAAGAAGAGAAAAGAACCCCCCTAAAAATGGAGATTGCGCGGCGGCCGGACAATGTTTCTCCAAATAAACGATATTCGTGGTGACGACGACTTTCCGGGATCTAAAACTTGCCTGCCTGCCTATCGTTTTCCCCCGGTACATACATTCGGAGCTGATTGGGATCTCCGTGACCTCGTTTTGTGAAAGATGAGGCGCCGGATCTGTCCGACAAGCTCTCCATCCCCCCTACAGTACAGGACCATCGCCACTATCAATAACATCCGACGCAATAGCTTCATTGTAAACTCATCTACTCCGAACGAACCAGACCCCCACACAACTGCCATTCCGAATGCCGAAGCTTGCTGCCGGAATTACTCTCCCAACTTGGCTCGAGTCATTCCCTCTTATCCTTCTCAACGATAACTCTTTATCGAATCATGCCAGGAAAACATAGCTTTGAGGCTGCAAGCATGTCGGTTGCCTTGCCGGGTGCGCTGCGTGGCTTGCTTACCCTAACGGCCTCCCCGAACATGGTGCAATGTGAAACCAATAAGCTGTAATAATAGTATCATGGGTTTGCAGGCAATTGCCTCACCCTTGCATATTTTCTCTTGCCTCATCCCACCTACAGCTCAAACATTGTCGAGTAAAGTTGTAGCCTCAGCTTCACCGAACCCTAGCCTTTCAGGTTTCATCACCGAAAATGGAACACAAACACGAGAATGCAACTTGGAAGTCAGAAAAAACACTCATGTATTGTGCCTTGAAACGCCCAATCAAGGGACAACTACAAACTAAAACAGAATCCAGACCCCTATCCATTCCTCAACGCCCCCCAAATCCAGGGTATCGGATGTCCCATTGCGAGAGAAGAAGAAAAAGTAATACTACACAAACCCATTATCTCTTCAAGTCAGAAAAGGTTTCCATCTCCATTTCATTCCATCATGACAGCATCGCCACTTCTCCATTATCCCCTGACCACACATGACTACGCCAAATGCTCTCAAATGAAGGCAAGATTGAAAGGCAGCCTCCCAAATCTATTTTGTATACACCACATGGTTCGTTCTGTAGTTTTGAATATATGCTCGTATGCTTGCAGGATCTAACAGATTCAAACACCACCGCCCATGAATGCAGCAAGATCGTCAAGATCAAGGAGCTGTCGTTCAAAGGCCTGGCACAGCTCTGGGGCCGTCATGTCTTGGCTAGTCTGGCCATCCTGACTTGGCATCATACCGTTTGATGAGATATCAGGGCTCTGCTTGCCATCTTGAATGTGCATAGGTGCCGGGGGAGCATTGCCTGGTGGCGGGGACACGGTGCCAGGAGAAGAGACGCCGGCAGAGCCACCATTAATAGTGGTGACTCCTCCTGGACGGCGTGGGAGGGTAATGGGAGGTTCGCTGTCGCCACGAACGGAGCCTGATACTGAGCGTGTTGCTGGGCCGTGCTGAGCAGGGGCGCTGGCACCCTGTTGGTCATAGTCCATGGCATCTGGATTGGTATCTGCATTAGAGGAAATTTCATCCTTGACGCCAGTGGACTGGCCATGGACACTGGAGTGCCTGGGAGCGCCCACCACGGCCGTGGCAGCGTCATTGTTAAGGACTCGCTGCATAACGGTCAGGTGTCTCAACCAGCTAGTCATCAGTGGCCAGTTCTCAGTGCCATCTTGCATGAAGCGCAAGCCATCCTTGACGATATGAGCAGCCGTCTCTACGGCATTGGGAGGAGTGAGGCCCTTAAGAGATAAATAGGCGACCGTAGCACTGGCTGTAAAAGCAGAGAACAGCATAAAAATGGGGAAGCAAGTGGCATGATCCTTTTCAGATCCCGCCTCGACTGCGGTCAGAAGGGAAATGGTACCATGGCATGAAGTAAAAAGACGGTCCACGGTGTCGTGACATCTGGGGCTCATGCGGAATGACTCAAAGTTGAAGCCATTGGCAGTGACATCCTGCAGGAGACGTCGACGGTGCACAAAGATTGTAGCACAGTGCAGCAGGCAATGAAGCATGGCAAATGTGTAGCCACTACCCATAGTGATGTGAAGGTTAATTTGACCAGGCTTATCAACAAACTGCATTGGAAGTGTGGCTCGAAGATGCTCAATTTTAATGATGAGATCGGTGCAGTCCTCCTCGCGGAAGTTTGGCGTCGTAAGCATGCCAACAACATCTCGCCAGACAGTGGAAGCCAAAACAATGTAGCCGAATTCACCAATATCGGCATTGGCTCCGCGGCTGGGAGATAGGGCAGCGCGGTTGAGCTGTTGGTGCAAAGTCTTGACGTATACCGCGTTGCCAAAGGCAAAGTTGATATCAGAGCATGGAAGAGCCACGTCAGCAGTGTCCTGAACTGCCAAGGCAGGGTACCGGCCGGGAGTGCTGGTCAAGAGACAGTCCAGAATGTAAATCAGCCACAGCGTACGACGGAACGACTCATCTCGTAGAAATTGGTCGGCATTATCAGCAGTGTGGTGGCTGTTTAGAATGCGATACATCTGCAGCATTCGGGCCGCCTGGCCGAGGTAGATGTATGCACGTACGGCGTTGCGAGTTCCCCATTCATGGATAATGATTAAGCAGAGGGCTTGGATGTCGGCAAGGTTGGGATGGTCCAGGTTCTGGTTGATCATGGTAATGGCCTTGGCAGTAAAGGTTTCAGCTGCCGTGGTGGGAGAGCCATAGCGACGAATGAGACTGGGCGAGCTCCTGATAGAACGTCATCAGTATCAGTATCAGGAACGGAACTCATCAACACAATGCTACGTAAGGTGTGTGTGCGCACTATTCCCGACTGCCGGGCCAACAGCGGCGCACGCCACTTGGCCCAACCACATCGGTGAATGGCTGTATCAAGGGTTCTGCGATCGCGACAATCGCCCACGACGGAGGCCTTCAATGCGAGTGACAAAATTCTAGGGGAAATCTTACCGGGCCGCACAGGTCAGGAGACCATAAACAAGGGTCGTCTCGAGTGTACCATTCTTGAGCTGCTGGATGAATGTCGGCTTATGAAAGGCCACACAAGCAGGGAACGTCTTTGAGACGACGCGTTCGCATTCAGCAATGAGCTCCGGTGTAAGCCTGAGGCATCTAGATTAGAATCCACAATCTCAAATATCATTTCCGGCCCGGCTTTCAGCGGCTTCAGAGAGGGGGCGAAAAGAAGGAAGAAGAAAAAAACAGGAGTGGCCAACACCAATTCTGATCCGCAATGACCCAGTAAACAGAGACAACAAAACATGTGGCGGGGGTAAGAAAAAAGAAAATCGGGCCGTCTGCCAGCCGAAACGGAAGAGTGAAGCGGGGTCTCCAGCAGTTGCTCGGTGCATGTGAGCAGCCATACGCGTGCTATGAGCTAAAGGACGGCCGGGCCACTCGGAGCAGGAGAGTTGACATGGCGCCGAATAAGGGCAGAAGAGGGACGGGGGCTGATACAAGAACCGAGGATCATGGGGGGTAAAGCCCGTTGTGTTCTATTCCTAGGCAGCAACATGTACCGCGAACAAGGTGATGCAGACATGAAGCCGCATGGGAATAGACAAAGACAGGAAATAGGATAATGGGGCCAAAAAAAAAGGGTTTGATGGCGGCAACAACATGAGGGTCAAAGGGGGAGGAGGAGGAGAGGGAGGGGGCGACAGAGTGGGTAATTAGAAGAAAGCACTCACTTTTCGGAGGGTGTTTGGACGTGTCTGGCTCCGCTTGAGCCCACAACGGGCTGTCTGCTGTCAGAAGCACCCGGGCCGGACGCCGGTACGTTGTCGCGAGCAGGACGATGGGTGGTTGAATGGCGAGCTGGGCTTTGGCCGTGATGATGGGCCATGCTCTCCGATGGAAGATAGCATTCATGCATGCCCTTTGCGCAGTTTTTGCAAGGTGCGCGACCGTTTTCGTAGACACATTTGGTCTTGCCCTTGCGGCAACGCACGCATGCGCCGCCGGCTCTTAGGGCAGTGGTGCGCACACCGGAAGACATGGTGTCGGGGGCAGAGCTGGATGAAGGTGCAGAGAGAGAGAAGGTGATGATGGCGGCCGAGGGCCGTTGCGAGTCAGGCGCAGTCGAGTCCAGGACTGCTTTTGTTTCTGCTTTTTTTTCTGCGGCTGTTGTTGATGCTGGCGATGATGATGATGCTTTGACGGGATGGACCCGGAGGTCGCGACACGGTAGTGCTCCGGGTAGGCGGTGCGCGCTCGCGGTGGTGGAAGGAGGGAGAGAAAAAAGTGTCTACCCAAATTCCCCAACAAGAATTCGCTCAGGGAGAGGGCAAAAGAAACAATGTCGCAAAAATGATATCTGCCGGCGACGAGGACAGAGATTTGGTGGGATTTGAGCAGACTCTCTGATCTCGAGGGCAAAAGGGGAGGAAGGGGGAAAAAGTGTGTGGTTTTGCGGTTGAAGGAGAGGGAGAAAAGAGGAGGAGGCAGCAGCAGCAGCGAGGAAGAAGGGAAGACGGGCGGATGGACGACGGGCGGGCGGGCGGCGTTCGTAGCTGGGGCCCTGGAGCTGGAAACTAGGAATTAGGATCTACTAGGTAGAAACTGGAGCTGGTGGGCTTTTGGGGACCAGAGAAGAGAAAATAGAGATGGAACAGAGAGGGAGAAAGATGGAGACGAGACGAGACGAGACGGGAGTCAAAGGCAGAAAGAGGCAGAAACAGAAACAGAGGGCGGGGGGCGTGTCGTCGTGGGTGGTTACCAGCGAGCAAGCCTGGAAGCAAGCAAGCAAGCACCACCTGGAGCGGACTGCGGCCAGCGGCCACAGCGGTTGGAGCCCCAGATGGCACGGGCGGATCGGCTTGTCCTGCCGGGCCTCTCGTCTCCACTTTCACACGCTGGAGCACCCGAAGTTTCAGTGGACTTTCGAGTTCCATGTTCACTGAAACTGAACTTGACTGACCTTGGAACCTCCATCCACCATCCACCATCCACCATCCATCCGGTTGCGCGCGTGCAAAAAGTCCAGCGGCTCAAGGGGGATGGACGGATTGGATTCCCCATCCATCCATTCCCATTCCCATTCCCATTCCTATTCCCATTACTGACTGACTGACTGACTCTCCGTTTCTTTCCTTGTGCGGCTCCCCTCCCCCGTGGAGATGCGCGATTGAGGCTTTGGGGTCAAATGCACCCAACAAGAAACTACTTGAATGCAGCTGAAAACCTATAGTTACGGTACCTACGTGCTCGTCTTTTCTTTCGTCTCTTCTTTGTTGCCTTCATACCGACCAACCGTGGCTTTGTTTTTCCGTCATCAAGCACAGAGAGAGCAGCAGCACCACACCGGACGAAACAACGGGTGGCAACGCCATATGACACCGGGAATTCCTGGGGTTGCGTTGCTTGTGGTTACCGCAATTCCGGCCTGCCATACATGCAACAGAAACACTGTACAGTGCGATGCAAAAGTTTGACAGTATCATGGAAATCTCCAGACCAACTGCCGGAATCCCTTTATTTGTCATTACTATTGCTCGCCCTTCAAAGTCAAGTGCTGTCTGTCTCTGCCTAGGTACGGAAAGCGGGATGCCCTGTCTTGTGCGCACATGCATGCCATCAGAAAAGCCGTTGATTGCCCCCTTTTTCTTTTTCTTCCCCCCAAAAATGCCAAGGCCAGTCTCCAGCTTTCCTTGACGGAGGGCCCAGCCCGGGTTAATCAAGAGACGGAGAATCCACCCTCACCCGGGGTGTGTGCCGCCAATCTTGCCTCTGACCTGACGCAGCCCTGACAGGCCAAACCGGACTGGCTTGCTTGGGACCCAAGGACCCCCAAGACCCTTCAGTTTCCTAGCTGCAACCAATCCCAAGGGATCAGAGGCTGACTGACGCGGCTTTCTGGCTCATCCGTGCCGGAGCCGACCCAGGTTCATCATCTCTTTTTGTCTTCTATTTCTGGCTTCCACGGCCGATCCCGTAGGTAGTTATTCCCTGCTTATCACAGTTTCCCCCTCAAAAAGCGTCCAGGTTCTGTATCCCACTGCAACGACAAATCACCCAGTTTTTGGTGTCGTCTGAACGCGCAGGCGTAGTACCAGATCTGCTGGTTTGCAACCTTGCACATCCGATCATGTACGCTTCAGGGCCAGTGAACGTCATGGGCAAAGTAACCTATGCCTAGCACAGTCATAGTACCAAGACCCCATACTCCCTCCGACGGCGGCGTTCACTTTCGGCGGGATATGCCCGTACAGTGTGGATATACTTTACGAGCAGCTCAAGGATGTCTGTCTACGGCAAAACACGAAGAATAAAAAAGGAAATTATCAACAAAGTAAAAGTGTGCTGCATCTGCAAGTGGGGCCGGGAGTCTCTCAGAAGCTTACCCTGGCCCGAAAGTATATCTGCAACACGATCAACCTTGAAGGCGGCTGAACGGGACTGAGATGAAGACGGTTTGGTTGATTCTTGACACTGGTTCTCTTGGCCTTTACCAATTGCAAGTGCATGCAGGGCCGCCTTCGAGAACTCACTGACCAACCCACTGACAGGTCCGTGTAATGCACTGTAACGTCCGCTAAGCAGGTACCGCGATAATGTGCCAATTTGCCAACTAGAGCCCGCTGCAACAAGAGTGTTCATGCAGAGGTGCTGGTAGGCAAGGTCGCAGAGGCAGGGCACATACAAGAACTTACCGACGGGTGTCTATCCCTTGACTTCCGGCTGCTTGTCCGTCCAAAATCTGACTAGTATCTGGTGGAAAAGCAAATAGAGGAGACAGATTCAGTGGAATATGACAGCCTAGCAGGGTCAAACAAGACAAGGGAAGAAGACGTGATCCTGGGCTAGCATTGGAGGAGACGGAATTCAAATCCCACCCATCCACCCATCCATCCATCCATGGGTCACAGGCTCGCCAAGAACAGACAGTGGCATAAGTGCTCCGTAGAGAGACACGGAAGGAAGGGAGGCACCAAGGCAAGACAGGGTACGTCACTTCCTTCACGCTGAGAAAGACGCACATACTTGTACTAGAACACGATTTGACATCATCTCGCAATGTTTCGATCCTGCATGCTGCAT
Organism: Cladobotryum mycophilum; assembly: GCA_036429605.1. Taxonomy (NCBI): domain Eukaryota; kingdom Fungi; phylum Ascomycota; class Sordariomycetes; order Hypocreales; family Hypocreaceae; genus Cladobotryum; species Cladobotryum mycophilum. The sequence goes on along the minus strand of JAVFKD010000002.1, from coordinate 1,871,851 downwards.
GTTTGATTGTCTCTGACCTGCCACTGTCGCTGTCGCTGTCAATCCAGCCCCAGGAATGGATGCCCACGCAGCGCGCCCGCACTGATCAGATTCGCTGAGCCCGCATCTCACCCGCCAAAAAAACGGTGACGACTCGCTCTCTGCTCCGCACGCTGAAACTCTCAACGGGCGAAAAGCATTGGCCCAGTAAAGAAAGAATTGCCAATTCGTTACCGGTACAGAGGCTCTTCCAGCCCTAAGAATCGACAAAACGGGGCAGGGGCCACAAGAGCTTCAATCCAGACATCGAGAAACGGTGACACTGCAATGCAATGCAATACTTAAATTTGGGATACAGCATACAGCTAGACATCGCTTCAAATGCCGCTGAAACAGATCTAGAGTTTACAAGGTATGCACGGCGTATCCTGACTCGACCCCCAAAAGGACCCAAAAGGACCTCCTTGTGGCTGGTCATAACTCGGAACCGAGAAAATGGGCAACCCGGAGCATACGGAGGCTCCACATGGCGAGTCGTGGGGTGACATTTCTCGGAACTCTGGGGTTTCATTTTGGCTGGCCCAAAGACCCAGACCCCCCGTCTTGGTCCCCAGATGCCCGGGAAATGTCTGATTGCGTCTTAGAAGTGGGACGAAGAGCGAGAAAAAGTTGCCGATGTTGTTGGCCGAAGACGAACCGACCGCTGCATTGTTTCGGAACTGGTTCATGGGTTCACAACCACCACGGAGCGGTGTCGATGCAAGCAAGCGAAAGTGCTTTGCCACAGCGCTCTTCAGGTACAAGTACGGCGAAGGATTGTCACGTCCGTCCGTACTCCGTACAAATTCCAGAGCCGAGTGGCTCGACGCCCTCCCTGTCATCAGCTTCCGCGACTCACGAAATGATTCGACCCTCGCACCACCTCTCCTTGCGTCAGATCATTCCCAACAAGCTGGCTCAAAAGTAGTCCCACATCAGGTCACCAATAGGAAGCGCCATCACTGTGATATAGTAGTCTAGTGCGCACGCCCGCGTTTCTCGTCCAATACCATCCGAGACATCATCGACGTGTCGTGCGAGAAAGAGACGTCTTTTGGTGCGTGACAGAATACGACCAGAGCGATTCGGGCCGCGACGTGTCAAGCCCGTCATTGATGCCCAGATCTCAGATCCAAAGCCGCGATTACCTAAAGTTTACACCTGCAGTCCTCGAGCTCCGTCATTTCCGGCCTCTGCCGGAGTGAGGAACCGGCAGCCCCTTTCTATTTGTTTAATCATCGCTCCTTGCTCCCCCTCTCCGTATTATCTCCCATCTCCCATAAGCGCCGGCTCGGTCTTTTCGGGGGATTCGGTCTGTTACGACATGACCCAGAAACCATGGTGTATTTCACACCATTGAAGTTTAAGGTCTAGTCCCTAACATTTACCCGGCACTATGTCAACCCAGTGCATATTTTTGAACATGAGGCCATATCTATTAAAAGGATGAAGGCATAAGACTTCAACTTACTACGCTTTCCTACTACGTTTTATGAAACCCTCGGAACAGTCAAACTTATCTATCACAACATTTGGCACCTCTTCCTTTATTATGGCAGTCTTGTACTGCACGCGTTTGCTGGTTTCGATGAATGAACTTGACTCGGGCAAGTCGGAGAAAATTACATCGCTGCCAGGTAGGTGGAAGACATGGGTGTATGCGTCCTGAGCATTTCTCTTGTCGTCTTTTTTTCTGTTCATATTCTTTTTATTTCTGCTCTCCTCCATGTTTAACCATATTTATTCATGGTTTGCGTCCGCCAACGGTGATTTTGTACCCCGCTTGCCAAGCAAACTCGACGAGGGTTGCTCTGAAGCCCATGGCATTCACGTGACGACAGGAAAGCAGGCTGGAAGTCATTTCTAAAGGGAAGAAGAAAAGACTGAATATGTCCAGTGATGGATTGGGATTTAGTATGCACCAATAACTGAACTTCAAGTTTGAGCCTGAAAGGGAGTAGGGAACCAACAGCCGCCCAAACCAATACATATACTATGCTACTTTGTTAGGATCACATTATCGAAATATCTAGAAGAAAAGGTGGTGATAGGGTAGTCTAGGCCGCAATAAAGGGTTGCATGAGAAGCATGCGGTTGGGCATGATGAGTGTTTCAGCTCTTGTCGGCGTTACCTGTTCTAGGAATGTCATGGAAAGATCCACCTGATTGCATTTTACACTCTATCACGAGGGGTAGTTGGCAGTGATTACATCCAATGGTGTTTCACGCCGTGGCCCACCCAGGGAATATGCCCGCCAGAGAGGGAGCCTAGAATGGAGGGTCTTGAATCCTCACAAGGACGGCAGGAATCACGAAAAGTCTTATAAAAGATCTCATCGCAATGGAATTACCAAAGACACTAAGCTTGTTACCCATCTTCTAAACCCGTCTCGAAATGACATCCTGGCTGCATCAGCCAGACCCCTCGTGGGCCTGTCTGGAGATTCTGTCGACGATCAAGACGATGATTGTTCATTTCATCCTCCAACGGCAAACAAAGCTTCAGATCAGAGCTCAAAACATCAGCACTACAGCCCTGTCCCAGTTGAAACCGAAACACAATCGCCCGGGCGCTGGGGCGTTCATTGGAGGTCTCCGGCGATCATGGTTATGTTTTTCGTAGGCGCAACAGCCTCCGCCATCGGGCATGACGTTTACTATTCTAGCCTCCACGGCACGGTGGTTGTGAATACAACATCCAAGTGGGATCTGGAAGCCGTGCGGGACGGGCAGGAGTGGAAGATACGCTTCGGGACGGGATTTGCGTTCCTGGTCAAGGCCATGTTTGCACAGGCTGTGGTTATCGCTTTCCAGCAGCACCTCTGGCTGACAACCCGAAACAAGGCCATCACTATCAACGGCCTGGATGCCATGTTTGCAGCAGCCGGCAGCCTTGTCAGTTTTTTCAATGGGGAATTCCTGAGGAAGGCCAAGGTGGGGGCAATTTTGGCTCTCTTGGTTTGGTGAGTGACTTATACCCCCTGTTGCACATAGATCCACGATTTCCTTCCTTCCTTCTTCCTTCTATCAGCTTAATTTTCGATTCTGGAAGACTGATTCGAGTGTGGACCTGTAGGTTGATACCGCTGTCGGCACTTATTACACCGGCGACACTCACAGTGACGCCGTCGACTCACTCAAGCACGAGAATTGGTCTTGTTCCCTCGGTCAACTTTTCCCACATCGACCCGCTATTCGACTCTGATGTGGGAGAAATTGAAAGTACATTATCAGACAATGGAATCACTCCGTACATGGCTCGATTAGTCGCATCAACTGCTTCGTCTCTACAGGTGCTGCCTATGGATAGAGCAATAGCTGGTTCAAACTACAATGTGACGTTCCATGGCCCTTCCTTTCGTTGTCAGGAGCCGTCTGCCCTGATAAAAGAGGCAATCTTGATAACCATGAACGCCACCTGGTTTATTGCGACCTCACCCAAGACAGATCCTGACTTTACTTCAAAGACGGCCTGGTTGGCATTCCCACCACCGATCTCGTTTCTGTATCATCTTGCCGAAGCCGAAGCAGAGGAGAAACCCCTTCTGGATGGTTGGCTCGATTTTTTGGCGTTTGCGGTGACTTGTCTTATCCCGCCTTTTAGGGGGTATCGAGCCTCCCCAGCATGGAAAGTAATGGTTTTCCGTCCTGTGAAGGGATAACAGCTCCGCAAAATGGCAGTGTTAGTCTAGAGAGTCTAACATTAGTCACGCGTGAAAACATATTTAACCACGGGCGGCTCTGGATTTGGGCGCAGAACGTGACATACGACTGCGTGCTAACGGATACGGAATATAACGTCCACTTCTACTACTCAGCATCAGAGGGGGCGCAACGGATTAAACCAGAATACAACTTTAGATGGACCGAGGATGACCTGTATGGCAGTTACTTCGCCATTGCAAACGCCATCGCTAATCTACTGAGCGGCGTCATGCGCGGTTACCGCACTGGAATCATGTCGTATAAGACACGGATGGCAGAAACGGCGGTATTCAGTGGTTTAAAGGCTAGCCCAGGCCCGTATGAGGCACCCTCATCTCGCCTCTCGACATTGGTGCTACCCCCAGACATTAAGGCCCTTGCGCGGAATAAATCCGTTGGGGAACTTGTCGAGGAGCTTTCGCGCAACGTGACCCTAAGCTTGTTCAGTGCCGATAAAGTCTTGTGAGAAGTGAATTTCCCTATTATGGAGCGATATAGATGTCTAATGTTCTATAGGTCTGAGAATGGAACCGAGGCCATGGTCAACACCACCTTTGCTGTTAACGTTTACTCATACAATAGACGGAATCTGCTCATCACCTACGCTGCCACCTTTGTTGCCTCGTTCATCGGGGTACTAATCGGATGCATTGCCTACGTCAAGAACGGGGTTAGCTACGACAGCTCCTTCTCAGTGATTATGTTGACAACGAGAAACCAGAGCCTTGATAAATTGGCAATGGGGCATTCGATGGGCGCCAAACCTTTGGCTGAAGATGTGCAGAAAGCAGAGCTAAAGTTTGGCTTGCTTCTGGACAGTGATAAAGAAGGACCCGGAGGGGTCAAGTTGAGGAGAGTTGGGTTTGGATTTAAGAACACAGTTCTGCCACTGCAAAAGGCGGCGCCGTACTATTGATCATTCTATCTTACATGAACTATATAATGAACACATCATTTTACTTCAGCATTGAAGAGTAAACTCGCCGCCCGGTACGGCTACAGCGTATTCCAATGACAGTTTGACTGCCTTGCCCGCGTTCAGGCTTACATCCCAGCTCACCTGGCCGTTCTTCTTCAGGTTGGCAGTCGCCTTGCCCCAATCATTATCTTGCTTGGTATCCCGACCTGGAGCACCAGATGAGACACCATTGCCGTCAATGGACATACCGCGGGGGTCGACTAATTCTACACGCAGACGCTCGTCTTCGGATACAGGGATCTGGTCAAGGACCAGCATCGAGACAGCTCGGCCGGCGGCAGCGCGGGTGTTGTGCAGCGTGATGGTGCGCACGTACACGGAGCTATTCTCCTTGCTAAATATGCCCGAAGTTGCTCGTCTGACATCTGGCTTGGGGTAGGAGACCTTGATGGCGGGATCGACGCCCAGGCTGAGGCTGAACGTCTCGCCAGCGCTGCAGCGTGGGAGGGACGTCTTGCCCATGAAGGTGCCGTCGAGGGTCAGTCCGGCGGGGCCCTTGAGGAGGGTCAACTTGCCAGTGTTCTTGAGCTTGGCCTTGAGGTAGGCGACGGCCTTGTACTTGGCTACGATGGTGTGGCTGAAGAGCACGCTGGAGAAGTTGACTCGCGCGACGCGTTGCTTGGAACCGGCGGATTTGGGGATCAGGGTCTTGAGGCCAGGGAGGTCGTAGGTTGTGGTAAGACCGGTTTCTTCCATGAGGGATTCTTGGAAGTCGAGATCGGGTTGTTCGTGGTCTTCTTCATAATCTACTAGGGCCTCTGTAGCCTCGAGGATCGGTGCTGGTACTGCTGCTGCTGCTGGTGGTGGTGGAGGAGGGGCAGAGCCAAAGGCACTGCGTATGGCGCCGAATGAGCCTCTCGGGGGACCGCCAGCAGACAGGTTAACGGCAGCCGAGGGAGCAGCAGATCCGAAGAGACCACCGCCGGCGCTGGCCCCGGGTGCGTATGCGTATGCGTTCTGCAGCGGCTGCGCTTGCATCGCCTGCATGGGTCGTGGTGGTGGAGGAGCAGCATGGCTTGCGGGGAAACTTGACTTGAATGGGTGGCTCGCCATCTTCTGCTGCTGCTGCTGCTGTTGGGGGAACATTTGAGCCCATGGACGGACGGCGTTGCCCTTTTGCCAGTTTTGGTTGGCCAACACGAACTGCTCTTCTTCCCTGCTGCGAAGAATGTTGTTTTCGTAGATGCCGTTGTGTCTGTTGGCGAGCTTGATGTGCCATGGGACGAGCGTGGGGATGGCATCATCTAGACCCGAGAAGGTGGTTTGTGAGGTGGACAGGGTGACCTTGCAGTTGGACCAGGTCTCTGATGTAAAGTTCTTGAGCATGGCGTCAAAGTACAGAGACGCCGTCGCGTTTGTGGTGGAGAGCTGGAGGTCGTAGCTTGGCGACCAGTATGCCGAGGTTGTGACGTAGGAGACCACCAGATCGCACTGGATTGTGGTGTCGTCCTTTTCCTCAATCTCGGTGACTGAAATCTTGGAGATGTCGACATCGCTAGCGATGGAGGCTCTTCGAGAGGACATGGGCGTAAACGCCGCCGCCTCCAGCGTAATCTTGACGGTATAGCAAGACTGCAGCCAGAATTTCTCCTTTTCATCGCGAATCCTCTTCTTTTCCTTTCTCACTTCCTCCTTGCGCCTGTTCTTCATCTCCGTCTTTTTAGCCTTTTCCTTCCTTACTTTCTCCTTTTCCTTGTTGGCCTTGATTTTCTTCTTCTCCTCTTGCTTTTGAAGCCTGACGACCTTCCGGGCGGCTTTTTCGATTTGCTCCTTGAGCTCGCGCTGTTTCTTGGTACCGGTGATGTGGTCCTCAAAGGCACTTGCGCGCTGCTCCTTGTACGTGTCCAGGCTGCTCTCGATGACGATGTTGCGCTTGCGATCGAGCATCTTGCCGTAGTCGTCGAGGATCTGGAGGCGCTTGAGGGCACTGGCGATGTCCTCCTCGGCGAGGGATAGGGCATCCTTGAGGTCCGTGACGTTATCCTTGGCAGCTTTCAGGATGTTGGCATCTTCCGAGTCGGAGTCGGAGTCGGAGTCCTCGCCATCGGACTGCTCATCCTCGTCCGAGTCTGGGTAGACTTCCTCGAAGAGCTCGCGGTTGGGGAGGAGCTCTACGTGAATGTCCGTGATGGTGGCGGAGCCGCTGCCTTCGACTTTGATGGAGTCCTCGTCGACGGTGGGACTGAGGCCGATGATTGTGATTTCATTCGTGCCTCGCTGGGAAGTGTTAGTCGGCTAATAGCAAACACTCGGTATTCAGTGGCAACTTACTTTCAGTTCAACGCTCTTGATTTCTCTTGAGATTTGGGCTCTGGTAGGGAAAAGAGTTACAGAGAGAGTGTTGAGGTCGCGGACCTTGTATTCAGTCTTGTGAATGATGTCCATGTTGGTGGTGGTGGTGGCAATGATTCATGCACTGTGTTACGAAAGGGGGAATCACAGATTGACCTTTCGGCAACTGTTCAATTGAGTTTTGTGATGAATAACAATGGAGTTTTCGACCTTTAAAATTATTGAGATAAAGAGAATTGAATTCTAAAACCGTTGACGAATAGTCTTTATATACATCAACCACCATGAGGCATTCTCTAGGCAGACTCATTTACTCCAGGCAGACAGGTTTCAGCATTTGTAAACGCCTACCTGGCTTCACCACTAACAAACAGCTGGCCACAACGACGCGACAACCCTGGAGCTCTGCCCTGGCTTAATAATTTAGGTAGTCGAATTAAGCTGGGCACAGCCCATCTGCCTAGCAATGCGATCTACCAGCTAATCGGGAGCGAGCTGATCAAACTTGGCATTCTGAACCCTTGTTGAAGCTTGAGAGCGCTCGGATGCTCTCTTCTCTTCTAGCTGCTCCCAAATTGCTTCCAAATTCCATGCTATCGTGAACGATCTCCAGCGCCGTTGAATCCCAAATGTTCCTTCTAGGCAGGCAGCCTGGAAGAAGCATCCGGGGAAGGGTTGGGGGAGCAAGGGAATCCCCAATTGTCAATTACCAATTATGACATAGCAACAGCTTCTTTTGGGGCTGCGATCCTAACGTTGACGTGGCTTCGATAGTGGCGATGTCTGCGATACGAAAAAAGAATTAATTAATATTTCGACCAAATTTGCTTGGGATCAGAAAGCAGCTCCAGCGTCCAGCATCCAGCATCCACACACACACACACACACACCACAGCACACCACGCTACAACACACACACACCACACCATCTCATAGCTCAGACCCCCCCTTTGAGCTGAAAGCAACCACCACCGTACCTAGTGGGAATACACACCCTCATCGCCCAGAGTTACACCAATATAGCCCTGATGATTTTCATCCAGTCCGGTTACAGCTTTGCTCCAGCTCCGGACTCCGTGAATCGTCAACGATGACTCGTCAAGACCCCCATCTGCAACAACCGGGTAAACGAGCTTTATGCCGTCATTGGACCTTGGCAAAGGCTTTCAAAGTTTTCCAGAAACATACTTTTGTTCAAGCTTGATCCTCCAGAGAGAGGGTAAAAAACTTTGTTTGACGGCCATGAGCTACCCGGTGTACCCTTGCAGGTTCCTCGACATGCTGTTTTTGACACGCCTTTTTGACTTACCTAGTACCCTTTGCCCAAGATTCCTACACCGAGATGCATCGCCAACGATCTGTGGCGCCGGCGATGGAACTGCTGGTTTCGGGATCCATCCCGACGGAAGTCGGGTGCCATGACGAAGGGCATCGTAGCCAGTTGGGTGATTGTGAAGACCCCCGCGCTGGAATATATAATCAAATATTTCGGGTACATCAGCTTGATTTGGCGTGTGATGGAGACCAGATGGAAATTCCCATATATGTGGGTGGAGGGTGAGTTCGGCTCTTCCTCTTGTCCGGCTTCCTTTTGCCAAGCCACGCATCGAAACTTTTTTATTCGACAAAGACAAAGTACAGATCACGAACAAATATAGGACTCTATATGAGGCATGATGATACTGGCGCGGTGTCGTTGTGTCTCTCTATATGGTCATACAATGGCAAGCCATGCGTGGCACACGGGATCTTCCAATAGTTTGGAATATTGATCACAAAAAGACATACCGAGATATCTCACCACTTCACGCCGACGTCGTTGAGTAACCAAAAAAAATTGATAACAACATTCGATATCGGGTTAATATCGATGGAAATACTGCACAAGCCTTCGTCCCACTGGGTCAACATCAAAAGCGTCATGACACAGGGCCATATTTGGGTTCACGTTGATCCAGCCGCAACACCACGTCTGTTTATCATTGATGGCGACATACTGAACAGCACCATACCGAGGATAGGCCTCTTCATCCAGGCGTGGGCCCTGGACATGCAGCAGGCGCTCGCGGAACAGTTTGACGGATACGGCCGCGGTACTCTTCAGAACAGCCTTTGCAGCCTGTTCTCCTACCTCAGGAACTACGCCCGCACGGGGGAACTGGTCATGTTTAAGGAGGAACAAAAAGCTCTCGAGATGGTGGAGGCCGCCGACGTGGTGCGCCGGCGACAGCTCTTGCGTGATTGGGTCTACATGGTGTGCGACATCTGCGACGTGCTGGACCACGACAACTTCTTGGGTTGTTCGGATGTCTTGTTCGAGCACATGTTCGGCTGGTTCGAGCTGTTGTTCGCGGAGCTCGACCGGTCGGGCATGCACGAGGAGAGCAGGCGCCTCTTCCTCGCGCTGACCAAGATCTTCCGGGGCACGACGCAGGCGTACCTAGACAGCCTGCACGTGGTGTGGAATGGCTTCAGTCAGGAGATGAGAGATTGTATGCTGAGGATGCTGAGATTGGAGCGCTTGACGCAGGGGTTGGAGAAGGCGTTGGATCGTATGTATTATGCTATTCTGCATCCGAGGCAGCCAATAAATATGGGTCATTTTTGAATCAACAGTACTTCCTAACACGTAAGGGTAAAGAAAAGAAGACAAAAACTTTATATTGGTGAAATATTAGCGCATACGAGCATACATCGTGGGGTTTGATCTCCTCTGCTCTGTCTGTTGTAAGAATGGATCCTACAGTGACTAGGGAGGTTCAGTCCATGTTTGTGATGCGGTTGGGGAAGTTGAATGTGGCTGAGGACCGTATGTGGCTGGGGACTTAGTATACTGCTGTATATGTATACGAATGCGCAATAAGGTTCTAGGGACGACACGATGAGCGGATCAATATAATGATTCTATGTAGGTAGGCTACTGAGTCTCGCGATTGCTGAGGTTGGATTGTATATCGAAGCGCCGCCTATGGAGCGTGATCGGCCCTCGAGAGCTTTGGATCTACGACGATTATGTTGACCCTGATCCTAAATTACTATATCTTATGCGAGATGAGCTCTGTGGATGCCTTTTTTCTTTTGTTTCTTTATTTATTTTATTTTAGAGTAGTTCACTATGGTATAACGTGGGATAATTGCTTTCATTCGTTGAGAGGACTCACCAAATTACCTGCTAGCATATCTGGGGCCTCGGCGGTGAAAGAAATCAGACAAGATAGAGGATATCCCATGTAATAATTTAACGTGTATCTAAATCGTGGCCTTTTATTTTTATCCCTATAGGCTCCAGCTCAAGGACTGCGCATCGTATTGCTTAGTCGTCAACGAGTCCGGTATGAACCTGGAATCAGAATGTCCATCTTCGGCGCGCAAGGGTTACAGACAGGTGTTTAGTGGTTCTACACTAGGGACGGACCGTAACTAAACTAATGCGCAGTGTCACAGACTGGACCCGTTGATGAGTGACGGGAGTGAACTGATGACACGTTAGTATTTCTGGCAATTATTACCAATTATTTAATTTATGTCTAGTAGATGTACTAGATGTGAAGAAAGGAATTGGGAGGATTACCCCCGACATGAACGGTGGTTTTGATCGTGATTTCTCGATGAAGGGATGCTCTTCAAGGCTTTTGACCTCAACTATCCACTTTACCCCTTCGTCACACCGATGATTCTACTCATTGCACTCATTCCTACTTTGTGAGGCTGTTGGATACCCACCCAGCTTCTGATACCTACGCCGATTCGACAGTTTGCAAGTTTATCCGAAGATATTGGCAGGGGGCTCATTGACAGCGGTGAAGAAATCACCATGACCTCCGTACAGCCGCAACTGCACCCCAGGCCCCCAGGTATTCGTGCCCAACGTCAACTTGCCTTAGTATCGCAACAGCTTCACTAGAACCTACGATTTTTGTTATCGACACTATTGACCGAATCCGTGTGTCCAGAAAAATTCCAGGGAAAACATTGCAAGAAGCTCCAAGAAGAAGAAAAACCAGTCTAAATGGAAGTTGGGAGTCAACGCGACACTGCCATGACACCTACCGACGCGGTGATCTCAGAACACCATGGTGATTCTTCAGCGACTGCGAAACAACTTCAGATCTCAGCCGCAAGTACAACCTCTAGCATGGAGGCTCATGCGATTAAGGCCGGTGGATCTTACCGTTACTCTCCCTTGCCAAAGGACTCTATCCGCCTGCTTCGACTGATGCCGCACCGAGACAAAACGGCCCCAATACAATGTACGCTCTTTGACTATCCTCTATTGGCCTCAGATGATGACGATCATCTATACGACGCTCTATCATATGTCTGGGGTTCTTCAGAGAAAACACAGTCAATAGCTATAGACAATTACGATCTGCCCATTACAGCAAATCTTCACGCGGCCTTATCACGTCTTCGACATGGCCTTTTCGAACGGCTTATATGGGTTGATGCAATCTGCATTAATCAAGAAGACCTGAAAGAACGGGGGCATCAAGTCCAGACTATGGCGAAAATCTATGCCTCTGCAAGCCGTGTGGTTGTTTGGCTTGGGGAGGCGGAAGCCGATAGTGAACAAGCGCTTGAAGAAATACATAGAGCGGCCAATGGGCAATCTACGAAAAGCGACCAAAGAATCCAGCAGGCGATCATTGCGTTACTTCAGCGGTCATGGTTCAAGCGCGTTTGGGTAAGAGTAGACACATGCCCTAGGAACAGGAAAGGGTGCTAACAAGATCAATTTAGGTTCTTCAAGAAGTCGCTGCGGCTCAGAATGTCCATATAATTTGTGGCTCTGCGAAGATCGATGGATCTGTGTTCTACTCAGGGTTGAGTTCACTGAAGCTCTCCTATATAGATCAACCAGAGCTACAAAATCTGATCCGTCCAGCTGTCTACCTTATACGGCGCACAATGTTCTGGTCTAAGGATATGAATAGCACGCCGGGCAGCTTCTCATTAAATATACGCCCCCTGGCTGAGCTGATAGACATGTACCATATCCGAAAGGCTTCCGATCGCCGGGACAAGATTTATGCCTTACTTGGCATGAGTTCCGATAATCATAGCGCGGGTGGCTTGTCTGCCGACTACGAGGTTTCATGGAAAACACTCTTTCGACAAGTTGTCAAGTTTATCCTCGGCGAACAAGTATCTGTAATGACTTGGAATGACGAGGAGGTGACGGTGATCAAGAGCAAGGGCTGTGTGCTTGGCAAGGTGTCTTCGGTGGAAAGCTATAGCCCTTGGGACGACAGACAGAAAGTATATATCAGTTTTTGGAGGGACACGGAGTATTGCAAGGATTGCTGGGTTCTCCCAGTATCGGCGAAATCTATCCAGAAGAATGATATCGTTTGTCTTCTACAAGGAGCGTCAAAACCCACAATCGCCAGGTTAAACGAAGATTACCTGGATATTATTTCCATTGCTGTTACTTTCCCTGGAGAGGATGAAGGAACCCTGAAAAAGTTCCACGAATGGCTACGATATGTACGACTAAAACAGCACTTCCCACATGAATTTCTATTTGTTTGGGACTGGGATACACCTTTGGGGGGTCAGGGGAGAAACAACCAATACTTTATAAACAGTCGAGTACCAAAGGATGCAAGGACAGAGCTAGGGAATCACTTGGATAAAGCCGTCTGGCTAGTGAATATGGGACTGATAGTAACAGACGAGAGGGATCATGGAGAAGGAGCAGCATATTTTCTAAAGGCAATTGAGGCCTACGGACGAGAATGTGGAGATGAGTGTTCACCCACTCTGATCGCCATTAACAGCCTGGTTCCAAGATATAAGAAGTCAGACTACCGATCGGCGGCACATGAACTAAAGGTAATAACAGATCTACTTGGCATAGGAGGACACTATGAACAGATTCCAAGACAGGACTTAATACGGTTGATGAGTTCATCGGATATGGACATCATATCGATTCTACTTGATCGAAGAGAAAACAAAATCGAGATTACAAAAGATATGTTTGTGGCAGCGGCTGGTAGATCTAGTGATGGGGTAGAAATAGTAAAACTTTTACTTGACCGGCGAGGGAACGAAATCGAGATTACAGAAGATGCATTTGTGGCAGCAGCCGGGAATCGGTCAGAAGGGGGAGAAATGATGAAGATTTTACTTGAGCCGCGGGGGAACGAGGTCAAAATTACGGAAAATGTGCTTGTGGTAGCAGCAAGAAATCAGGCAAGAGGGCAGGGAATTATGGCACTTTTACTTGGCCGGCGGGGGGACGAGGTCAAGATTACGGAAGATGTGCTTGAGGCAGCAGCTACGAATGAGACGAGGGGGCTGGGAATCATGAAGCTTTTACTTGATCAAGGGGGGACGAGGTCAAGATCACACAGATTGTGGTACGAGCAGCAGCTAGGAACCAGTCAAGAGGGCTGGGTATCATAAAGCTTTTGCTCGACGAGCGGGGGAGCGAAGTCGAGATTACAGAAGATGTGCTTGTGACAGCAGCCAGGAATCGGGGGATGGGGCTGGGAATCATAGCGCTTTTACTTGACCGATGTGAGAACGAGGTCAAGCTCACGGGGCAAACGGTCAGGGCGGTGTTTGAGTGTGGTACGAATGAGACCAGAAACGAGGTGATGAGACTTTTACTTGGCCAACTTGGGAGCAGGTTCAGGATCACAGAGGAAGCTGTTCTTCAGATTGTACAGGTATGCGATGAGAGAACGATGAGATTTATACTTGAACGAAAGAGGAATGAGGTTAAGATTACAGAAAGGGTGGTTCAAGCAGCGACAAGCAGGACTAGCATCAGGACCAGCATCGGGGCCAGCATCGGGATCAGGAGCAGCATCAGGAGGGATGCTTGGACGCATAAGCCTGAACTAATGAAACGTCTGAAAGATGCGGCAGCTGAGGATAAACTGGGAAATGGAGGGTACTTGAGCGGAGGAGAATCTGGAAGCAACTAACTTTGTGCGCCTGGGGGGGGGGTTACAGTGATTATGATAGCATTTCTAGCTGAAAATGGGTTTTGGTTCGTGAGTGCTCTTACTAGAGTTGCTCCTGGAAAGATTTACTATGCGAAAAAGCCATACAGAAAGTAATAAGACTTACTAAATGAACAGTACTTTCAGTGAGAAAAGTCCTACCATCTCCGGCCGCTATGAGGCTCCTGACGATGTTCGAATACAGTCCCAATGTGGACAAATGTGTGGGCTGTGAGTGTACGCTTTTATTACCTCATTGTACGTAAAAGTCTATCCCTAGCCCCGCTGTAAAACTGAATGCGAACAACCCGCATTTGCTTTGAGAAATGAGGCGGGCGAGAAGCAAGTAATGCATGCAGGATCCATATTTGAAGTACCCAATGTCAGCTTGGAGCCAGCCATGGATCCTTCAGGGCCTCTGCAGCTTACTAGACAGGTTGACAGGCTCCATTACTTACAGGGCGAGTTCCTCCACTCTTATGTGAATACAGAACGTTTCGTGCATAGCGCGTCCAAGCCGATTGGCTCCAGCCCCAGCCGGCCGTTGTGCGGAGTACGTACCTAGACAAGTACTTGTAGTAATATTGACCTGCTTGAGGTTCTGCTTTTACCCCAGCCACCTCCAATAATTTCCCTCTTCTTCTCTCCAAATAGCTCCAGCTCTCTACTATAAAAAGTACTATCAATGCGCAAGCGATGACACGCTGCCCTGCCCGCCCACTTTAATTTCCGGCCCGTGAAACTCGTCCCATATCTCAACATTCTTCTTATCCTGTTTATGACCTTCAAAGGGCCATTGGCATACGCACTGAACCAAAAACACACACGCACACATACCTGGAGCCATGGACATGGATTCGCCAAAGACTCGGACGCCCATGAAGTCCGTGGAGCCGCAGCCCATGATGGAATCTCCGGCTTCCAAAGTCCAAATGGACAAACCGCAGACGAATGGGCAATACACTCCAAGGGCGACTCCAGTGACGACGACCGCGGCGTCACCTCAAGCTACCATTCCCGCGTCATCAGGACCACTACCGCCAACGACGACGGTAATTCCAATGCGACCAGCAGCAGCAGCAGCAGCAGCAGATAATCGATCAGAGAATCGATACTCGGAACAGCGCTATCCAGAGCAGCAACAACGTTCAGACCCGCGCTACCAAGATCAACAACGTTATCCAGGCCCGGATCAGAAATACCAGGAACAAAAGTATCCAGACCAACAGCGCTATCCAGACCCACGATACCCGGATCCGCGCAATCCACAGCAACAATTCACAGACCAACGTTATCCAGAACAGCAGAGATTCCCAGACCCAAGATTCCCAGAACCACCCGCCGGCACGCTAGACTACCCTCCCAGGCCGCCCATGCAGATACAGACCCCATTGTCAGCCCCCAACACGCCGCTCGATATCAAATCCGTAAAGTCCACCTGCCAGCAGAACCTACAGGAACTCATCCGCCTCCAGCGCCAGCGACACAGCTTTGGCGCGACCGCCGGCGCGGGGGATCTGGAGTGGCAGATCCGCGGCCAGACTGGCGTGTTGCTAGAACAGTTGAAGACGCTACAGGCCGAGGTTCGCAAGATGGCAAAGTCGGCGCAGAACCATCGCTGGCGCAGGTGGCTCATTGGCGGCTTCATGTAAGTTTCCATTACATACCTCGGGCGCCAACCTGCCTTGGCTAGGCGCAATCATCTAACTTGGGCTTTCACAGCGCGACCTTTGTCCCCATCATTCGCAAGCTCTTCCGCCGCGGCGGAGACTCTGAATCCAGGATGTCCTCCAACAACACCGAGTACGCCTTCCGGAAAACCAAAGGTCTCATCACGCGCATCAAGGACAGCGTGTTGCGCCATGGCCACTGGGCCAGCATGGCCTTTTTCGTTTTCGCCGTGCTGTTCGTGTTCCAGAATGAGGTGACGTTTAGGGTGTCTAAGACGATTTACAAGAGGATTAGAAAGCTTGTGGGTAGGATTGAGTATGGGGATGATAATATTAGTGAGAGGGACTTGAAGGTATTCGAAGGGTGGCGATGGCGCGTGATGCTGTGGTAAAAAATGTTTCCTTTTTTCTCTTGAATGTTTTGGGGGTTTCTTAATGGGTATATGCATTGCATGTTGGATGTGTAAAGGTTATGGGCTGTGTAAATGTTGGCCTCTGAAGTCTACGATGGATATAGAACCTTGTTATTTTATTTTGCGTTAGGCCATGACAGACATAGCTTGTCTGTCGATAACGGGTTAAAGATGGCATGATATAGCGACCCATGATTATAGCATGTGCTTTATACATGATAGTGAGAATGTCCGTCTTTCGTCCGAATCCGACCACGAATCAGATATCAGAGGCTATCATGGAGCTAAATACTGACTTGTCCGAGTCGTCCCTACATGCTAATGCGCCCTTTCGGCCGAGTTCATCCTACATTCGATCCCTCCTGCATCGGATATCAGAATCTCCCCGATTTATGAATGTCTTGAACATGTCTTGAAGATTCGCATTTCAGTAATCAAGACGGGGTTTCTTGCCCAAAGTCAAAACTTAAGCTTCATGATTACATATATGGAAATACTCATCATATACACGGGTCGGTAGATGAGAATATGGCATGATCACTAATCTCGGAATCGGTGATGCAAAGTCGCTGACAAAAGAGGATGAACCGGACTTTTTGTATACATCGGAGTTGTTGATGACACTCTTGTTGCAGATAACATCATTTTGGTGACCGATGAGAGGGTATGGTGTCTACATGAATATGGTCTACCCGTAGGCAACCCCTGCGGGGGCCAACTAAGGGCCTCACCCCTTAGTTGGGCACAAAATTCTGGGACAGTCACAAAATTCCGGGACAGCCGGATCAGTGCATTTTGCCCTCTATTTCCTACCAAATCGTTATATCTACATTTTCTTAATGTCTAGATAGATTTTTTTATATGAAAATAAAGATAATAAGGTGTATGATATAATTGAAGCTATTATAAGTGTAGAATATATGCAGAAATGATTACTTTTAGTGTTGAAGTTGCACAATACCAAAAGCCTGATTTATTGCTATTCCTCTCCCCCCTACGCCTTGATGAGTGTTATATATTAATTCCGATCGCTGTGTGCGTAGACTTTCTGTGATATGCATTTTGAAGCTTTTGACGATGCGGCACGGCGTAGAAGGTGGTGATACTGGCGGCGATGAAGGTGGTGATGTAGCTTGAGGCAGTGGAGGAAGCTCTTGCTCGTCAACGGTATTAAAAATCGTATTAAATTGTGTTTCTTCGAGTGTGTTATCTTGAAGCTCGAGATCTTCATATTCTTCGAAAATATCAGGGTTTGAAGAACCATACGAAGGCTCATCTTCTTGCTCATTCTCGCGAGTTGTGATAATATTTGCAGAGGTATCGCTGGGAGGGAAATTAAATGCAATCAAAGGTCGAGGGGCTCGTGATGCCTTATTAATAGCTTCCTGAAGATGTGGATTGCGGTCAATATTAAAAAAATACTTCTCTTGCTTGAGGAGATGTTGGAATTCCTTATTTCGGGTCTCAATCTCGAGATAGGCCTTATATTTTCCAGTATGCTTAAGCCACTGCTGATAGTTCAAGGTTTTTATTCTCCCATCGATCTCTTGCTTCTTATTCTGCTGATACTCAAGCTTGAGCGCCTTCAAGTTATCCATAACGAACTTCTTTATCGCGGCAAGATGACGGCGATGTGCAGCTTCTGCCTCAAGTTGCGCAGACTTGGCGGCTTGCTCGCGGATTCTCCCTAGGCTAATAGAATTGGTAAAAAACTCGCCTGAGGGCTTGATTATCCTACCTTTTTTTATACGGCTATTCATTCTTTTTAGCCGGTCGTGGCGATCCTTTATGAATTGTTTTAAATTTGACTCCATCACCGATGCCTCTGCTATAACCTGACGAGCTATACGAAGTCCCTCTTGTGTTGGGGAGCTTAGAATATCGTGATATCGATGAGTCATATTCTTTATGGTATCGGCAGCGAGTTGAAAGCGAAATTCTTGGGGTAATAGCGAGGCATAGGCCGGATTTATTGCCTTTCTTTGCTTGCGTTGTTGCTCAAGGAGAGCGCGGATCGCTGGCTCGCTTGTGGGAGGATATATTCCTGATTTTTCGAAGCCTGATATGATATTGTGCTTTGTGAAGCCATTGTTGTATGTTCTTTTGAACGAGGTGAGAAAATCAAGCCGTGAGAAGTTAAAAAATGAGCTCTGTAGCATTGATCTAATGACTTTCTGTTAAGAATTCTTTAGCGGCTGAAAAACACCAACATCAAGAGGCTGAAGAATATGAGTAGAATGAGATGGAAATACCGCGACGATGATATCAAATTCTATATAATATTCGATAAATTCGAGGGTTGTGTGCTTTGTGAAGCCGTTGATGATGAGAAGTCGAAAAATGCGCTTAAACCGTGGACGAGATCTTGGTTCTTTTTCCTCCCGGGTCATAGGGTCTCTCTTCCACTCATCACAGCTAAACCACTCAATGAATGACTTCCCAGTCTTCTGTGCTTTTGCTGACTTCTCCTACGAATAGCGATTAAAAAAATGAAGCTATTCGAATGTTATCTCGCTGTTGCTGAAGCCTGTATCTGTACGGCAGAAGCGAAGATTATCCTTGCCCTCTATCTCTGCCCAACTCTCGGTTGGGTAGACTTGGAATATTAGCCAAGGAATCATCGTATCTCCTACGGCATTGACTGTGCCTATGAGAGTGTAAGACTCTCTGCTGCCCGGGTCTATGACCTTAGGGCGTTGATGACGGGTTGTACGGATCACAACGACTTCAACATGCTCTCGTACACTTCCTATGCGAATACCATACTCATCCTTATTCTAACACTCTAAGGGGCCGATCCTATATTTCGACACTATGATCTCAAGCCTTTTAAAGAAGGTCTCGATGACTTTGATATCAGTATTCTCGAAGGCATAGCGGGCTTTCTCGACAGCCTTAACATGTGTGATCTTAAGGTGCGGATGGGCCTCAATCCATCGCCGATACCATATTCTTGATACTGGAGGTAGGCCAGGATCACGGCGGGTAAGGAGGGCATTTACTGCGCCCTTAACCTGAGCTTTAGTAGCAGGGAAGCCTCCCTGTTGCATCTAGCCCACATAAGCAACGAGAGCATCATCTTCAGCTTCATTTAGCAATAACGGCCGCCTAACTGGAGCGGGAATCTCTCCCTTGGTGAGTAGCTTGATCGCTCTATCAACTTGAGACTTGCTGACCTTGTATCTCTCCGCAGACTTCCTTATAGAAAGAACCTGCGGCGTTGTAGTGCCCTGCCGACGAGACCTTCGAGAAATATTATCACGAGATTGAATAACAGCACGCGCGGCCTTCATTACTTTAGGGGAATAAACCATCGCGAACGACACATAAACACGGTAATGAAACTCTAAGTGTGGGTTTTTACATACAAAAATGCGCTATTTATGGTGGTGGGGTGAGTCCGGCTGTCCCGGAATTTTGTGACTGTCCCAGAATTTTGTGCCCAACTAAGGGGTGAGGCCCTTAGTTGGCCCCCGCAGGGGTTGCCTACGGGTAGGGTGATATATGAATGCATTATTTAGTAATCCCCCTTGCATGTTTTCTCATCACTCGAGTGCCCTCATGAGTATAAAACTCGATCGATATCAGGGTATTCTGGCATCTCTCAGCAAGCCTATCGAGTCATTCTACTAAACACTCTCAATTTCCTCAGCTTTCACATTGTCATACAATATGTCTACTACTTTCAAGAACGTCGCTGTTCTAGGGGTAAGTCATGATATATATATCATATACACCATGTCCCCCCGTCGAATTCACTAACATACTGCTTCTAGGCTTCAGGAAACCTAGGTCCATATTTCCTTTCCGCCCTCAAAGAAGCAGGCTTCAACGTCATCGCCGTAGTCAGAACCTCCTCCAAGGCCACTTTCCCTGCAGACGTCGAGGTTCGAAAAAGCGACTACACGTTCGACTCCCTGGTGTCCATTTTTAAGGGACAGGACGCCTTGGTTTCGCCCATTGCCGCCAGCGATCTCGCTGTTCAAAAGACCATCATCGATGCCGCCATCGCTGCTGGTGTGAAGCGCATTCTGCCCAGCGAGTTTGGGGGCGACACTTCTCTTCAGGGCCTTGCGAAGCATCTTCCGTTTGCCAGCAGCAAGAAGGATATTTTTACGTACTTGAAGAGCAAGGAATCGCAGGGTATCAGCTGGACGACCGTCTATACCGGCATATTTCTTGATTGGGTACGTAGCACCTATCTAGGTCTGGCATTCTTTCTTTCGCAGCTAACTTATAGTTGGGACAGGCTCTCGAGCTTGGCCAGGGCATCATCGGTTTCGACCTCGACAACTTCAAAGCCACTCGGTTTGACTCTGGCGAAGAACGATCCGACTCGACCAACATCGCCACCGTCGCCAAAGCCGTCGTCGCCATCCTCCAAAACGCCGACCTGACCCACAACCAGCAAGTCTACGTCCACTCCCACCGACTGACGCAGAACCAAGTCATCGCCGCCATCGAGCGAATCGCGGGGAAGAAGCTCAACATCTCCGAGGCCTCGTCGCTCGAGCTGGCCGAGCAGGGCCGGGCCGAGATGGCGAGGGGCGAGTTGAGATCCGGGTCGTTGAACCTTGTGACGGCGGCGATCTATGCGCCATGGGGGTTTGCTGATTTCGGCGGGCGCTCGGTGGCGTGGAATGAGGCTTTGGGGCTGCCGGAGGAGGATCTGGATGCTACGATTGAGCGGGTTCTGAAGAACAAGAAGATCATCTAGATGTTGGATCAAGATTATCATAGTTTCTAAGATAGATATGGGGATCAAGGTTGCTGCTATTAAGGTAGTGCAGCTTTGGCCTCCTTAGTTTACAAGATCCATCTCGTCATAAACTTCTTCCGTCCATCAATACAAAGTCTCTTTTCAAGGGGCGAACAAGCTTTTGTGTGCCAAACCAAAATGATCTCTAGTTTCACTACAAATAAATACTCAAGGTACAGAATCTCTCTAAGGTTTCTCCTTTTCTTCATCTTCCCTTTTCCTTTTATGTTCCTTTTCCTCACCCCTGAGATATCTATAATGCGACACATATTTTCAACACTACACTATTCTATTTCTCATTCTATACCACCTACGGTAGCCTGATACAAGCTAAATTTGCAGGCACTCTTCTCTTTCCATCATCTGCTTCCTCTCATCCTTTCCCTCTTCCTCTTTCTCACTTTGTACTTTTCTCATTTTTATCCCACTCCTTTATAAGTTAACTCTCCCCTTTCCTACTTCTCCGTTCATTACTATCTCCATGTTTATAACCCTATAATAGTACATCAGGAAGAGAAATATGAATCCTTTGGCTATTAGCTGTGTCATCGCTTAACTCGATTGCTGCAGATTTATCGTCCGCGTTTGCTGCCCCTTGTTTTTTGCTACCAGCCCGCGAGATCCCCCCCAAACACTTTAAATATGGCAGCCACACAGGCAGCTCCTTTCTTTCATTATAACAAACTTGCCCCACTCACCATTAGCCAGCAGCTAAGTTGGTATGGACCCGTTATTATTCCCTCACACCAAGATTGCACCTTATTCTTCATCAGCCACTGCACGTCACTTTACTCGCTCCTCAATCAGCAATGCACCCCAACACAAAGATACGGAAGAAAATACCATTCACAGTTTTTACATGTTATATTCACCAGACTCTTACATTATTTCCATATCCTATCCATCTCTTCACACATGCCCAGCACTTCCCACCAAGCACGAAACGCAGCAGACTGCATACAATGCAGCTGCAACATATCGGCCACAAGCCCTTCCTTTTGCATATCCCGCGACATAGAATAAGTATTCGATGCCGTGACTAAACGCTATTATCTTGAGGCCAGTGATGACGACGCATATCGCCGCAGCTCACCTTTGACGGCACCGCATTCAGCCTATGCCAAAGCTCTGAGGCCAGGTGGGTGAAACAGGGGGCATGATAATCGGGGGTCCTCACCATTAAATGGCGAAGCCGTCTTCAATGCAATTCCTGTGGGAGAAAAGAACGAGAGGTGTCAGCCTAAGCTGACATTATGGGCAACTCCCCTCATATAATGTTCTCCTCATTGCACGGGGCTCGGAATGAAACACGGTGACCAATCATCGGGGGTCCTCACCATCGGTATGACTTATTCAGCAGCCAGTGATGAATCTGGCTCCCTAGGAGTTGAAGCGGCCTACAAGCAGCTGCATCGAGTGGTCTGAGGCTGTGGGTCGTGCCGTACGGGATGAGGTCGTCAAGGTTCAATCGATGACAGCGAGTTGCAGACATTGTTGAAGATCGGTACTGACCACACTTTTGAACGGACACAATATTAGTACGGGTTGAAAGTCAGACCGAAGAAATGGAGACAGAACTTACAGCACATCTAGGCTCATGGTCGATGGTTTGAGGAAGGCCAAGAGCGCGAGTGTTGTGGGCAAGGGTAGAAGGACGACTAAAACGAGAGAGAAGTAGCCAAAGAACAAAGGCAGATAATTGCAGATCACCAATTTGATGAGGTTGGTAATGGCTTGACAAGGGCAATGAGTGAAAGTTCGTTGAATGGTGAGCCTGAGGTGGAGAAATGTCATGATGGGAACTGTGGAAGAGTCACTGGCAGACTTGGACGATAAGGTAGATTTAAGTACTTCAATTTAATCTACTAGCAACTTCCATAGCAACTACAAAACTGAGTGAGAAGTCGAATCGATGATAAGTTTGGAAGGCTACTGGGAGTTGGACCAGCGAGAGCAATGGCTGCCAGGCCACGGAGGAACGAGCAGTTGTGGATATTATCAGATTAATTGCATCTCCCTCTTTTATTACTGCTTTACGATGGTGTCTCAACTGCCGTTCCATATTTCGGCAGTTGAACTCGGTGTAAGACCAAAAGTCTACGCAGATGCGGCTCACTCCGCCCTTCCCATGTGCTAACAGATCAGGGGACACGAGAGTGGGACGACGCTCCTTCTGTTTGCAGATTCTCTGCTTCTTATTTTTGGTGTAAGGAGAGTTCATGTCGGATCACTTTGTTAGAAGGGAGCATTCAGTCTTAGGAAAGCGATGTTATCCGGACTGGATACATGCCCTTGTGTCTACATTTAGGAAGGTCTTGGACAAGCAGCTTTATCATTGGCCAAGAAGGTACAAAATGCAGTTTACGTGGACTTGAACCAAGACTCTCGAAAAAAACGAAGTGGCAGGAGAAAATCCATAGAGCATGGTTACACCTGAGACTTGACCGTTGAGCAAGCGCAAGTTTAGGCTGAGGCATCTCAAGGCAACGAAGATGATACTCTCATAAAAGCACAGAGAGAAGAATCGTATCAAAATTAGTATTTACAAAAAGGTAAGATATTCATGGCAGAAATCACATTGGTGAGGGCTCTGCGCTCATAAGGAAATCTAGATCTCAGCATTATCTTACTATGTATAGGATGAGCCCCTGAGATGCGAAGCGGTTTTCTCAATTACACGACTTCAAGGCTGGGCGATACGCTTTCTTGTAGACTGTAAGAGTCGACGTTGTAATATCTAAATCTGTGCAACTGTAACCAAGTTCAAACTTCAGGTGCTTCACCTCTCTCTCAACCATCAATCCTCAAATTTAATGCTTCGTTACCAAAGTCTTCGCAGGCCTCTCAATGTCCGTCTCAACGAGATCTTCAAACGTCCGCAGCATACTCTGGTGTACTCCAAACTTCCACACTCTCTCATCCTACCTAAAATTAGTTTCTTTACTTCATAGGCCATGGCCCTTTGATCGTCTCTCATGCAAAATTAGTTATACTTGCTCCCTGTTCTGGCCATGGGTCGGCGTGTGAACGAGAGTAAGGGGGAACCTTCTTTCGTCTAGATGCTAAAAGAATCCCTGTTGAACGATATGATATGGGGGACAGAGACTCTGATAGTCATCCCGGATCTGGATGTATCGCCTGACAGTTGCTGAAAAGAGCTTGATGTCAAAGCCAACATCAACTGAGCCCTCAGTCTGCGTGAGGCGGTTGAGAAGCCGCAAGAGACCACTGGTTTTATGCTCTACAATGGTGTAATAATCGGATACTTTTGGGCAGTGGATTTATGAAGTCTGGTTGAGATCCATACTCTGGAGATTACAAAGTCCCCTGACAAAAGTCTGATGAGATTGACTGTTAGATAACTTCCCAAGGTCTTCATAAGAGACTATAAAGAGATAATTCACCAAGTTAATAGTGCAAAAAGGGAGTCGCACGACGAGTACGCACTTCTATACTTTCAGTCTCTATATTTTCGTCTTCTTCGTCTCAATTCTTAAGCATGAGTTAGTGATTTAAGTGATCTGTAGGCCAAAAGAGTAAACATTACACCTCTGATCCAATACGCGAGGCTACTTGGGATCCAGTTCGAGAAGTACAGTACCGCTTCTAAGATCCCGCACTACCTCGTGTAGGAGTACCAATTACGCCTTGAGTCGGAGTCATTAATTCACTTATCAAGCAGTCGGCATTTTCGTGATGACTTCGTCGCGTTGCAATAGAGCCGCTCCGATTAGTAGCACCACTAGCCACAGAGGCGGAATGGGTGCGATTCGGCGTCGATCGACCTCGAGACAAACGAGATTAACAGACTATAATAAAAGTCAACAAGGTACAATAGAGTCGCAGTGAAGTTGACCATGAAGAAAATACGAGGAGTATGTGCATGATTAAATATTTAGAGGAAGTACGGGGTGACGTATGAATATTTTTGCGGTTACAACACCAATCCCTCACTCTCTATATTTCTGGTTTCTCTGGGTATCTCATGTTTCTATCGATTGCTCATCTCTCTAATTATTGCTCTTTATTACCGATGTTGCTGGTTATGGCTGATGTTGCCACTTGTTCCCCCTGTTGCCAATAGTTGCCACTTGTTTCCTGTTGCCGATGGTTGCCCACACTTCCCGAGATTTCGAATCTTCTTCCATGATGGTATTGCTAAGCTTCTTCAGCCTTCGTTGCTGCCTCTAGCACTTTATTCATACGACCGTACAGGCTTCGGTCTTCCTTCTTCCATATCTTACCATTTGGAAAGACTTCACGTCGCAGTCTATTAACCCATGGTATCAACGGTTCATAATAAGGCGTAAAATCCCGTTCCGCACGATCAAGAAAAGTCCTCTCATCGATAATAGCAGCAAACTTGAGATCAGCAAGATCTTGGTCATTTTCATAATTCCAGTGATCAAACCTTGTCGGTCCAATAGCTAAGCCAGGACCATTATAGTGGATACAAATCCAAAACAAGACCCAAAAGAAAGACTCGAGATCATGCATAAAAGAATGCAGATCGCCTAAAAGTACACCAACAGCCATAAATGCTCTTGTGCCAGTCTTGCCTTTTGCCCCTGAAGCGCTCGCTCGTTGCTCTTTTATGGCAAGATCAAGGTCGATCAAGAAAGAAGGCCAGGAAGGGTTGTTTTCATCTTCATTTACCATGAGATTATAGATTGAGATATCCCTGTGAAGAAAGCCAGCCTTGTGTAGGGACTCGTACCCTTCGATACATCCCTTTAGGGCTTTAAGCAGAGCTGCCCGAGAACTCGCCTTATAAATAGGCGTTCCGTAATCGCGAAGAATCACCCGTCTATGGATTCGATTCGACGTTATATCACCCCCATTGAAGATTCTGAACGGGATCGTTTTCCAGGGGGAGAAGAGCGCCGGTCTGACTCGAGGATCGCTTCTGTCCAGCAGAACTACCGCTTTCCCGTAGGTCAGTTATTCTTGCGTTTACTGGCGTTGGTGTCTTCGAACGCCGACGTTGATAATTTTCTGCCTTGCTGATATCTAACCCCTTCCGCACACTATTCCGAACGTCATCATCCATGCCGAGGACCTTGACCGTTTCATGATAATAGTGCCGGGCTACATTGATTACACCTTTGTCGGTTGCCTCTTGAAGCAGTTCTCCCTCTTCCTGGCGCTCTGGGAACTGCCACGAGTCTTTAATAACCAGTGGGGTTTGTGGATCATTCTCGTAATAGGCCTTCCAACAGGTTGTCGCTCGGCCTGCAATGCAAGGCCTGCGTCCCATCGATTTTTCGATAATTAGACGCTCAGTTCGATCCTCTCTTTTGATCTCAATGAATCGCTTATCGCCTGATGTGATGATTGTCGGATCAAATCCAAGCTGCTGCTCGTTCATCCAAAGGAAGCCAAGAATCGTGAACACAAAACGCTGCCCGTCCTTATTTATATCGAACTGTGCAGATGCAATTCCCCCAGTCGATCAAACGCCCAGATTCTCATGAGAGATCCGCAAATGGTGAAACATAACACGAAGCGGCGGGTATCTTGAGCAGCGAGCACTTCCCTAGCGTATCTCCCTATATCAAGCCATGCGTCTGCAGGTTTATCGGCAGAGGGGTTACTTTTCAGTTCTCCTGGCACAAGGATCTGCGACCAATGGCACTTTGAATCTTTTGTAGCCTTTGGATTGTTGACAAACCCAATATCTAATTTTCGCTGCGCTGTAGAGCCGGCAATCGGCTTATTAGGCTGTGCCAATGGTCTTTGTTGATGGGTTGATGTCGTAGATACGCAATCCTCCGCAAATATTACTAGCTTCTCGATCAATTCCACGAACCAAATTAAGACGGCGTCCTGATTTGCATCTGCTGGCCACCCACTCCACCCATCGTCGCCATAGAGGGTGTTATCGCCGTCCTCGCACTTGTTGAAAACTGCCTCGGATGCGGTTTCTAGGTTCGGTATATCGAAATAAGTGTCGTGAAACTCCGGCAGGCCGACATACATAGTGCCGAGCTCCTGCTTGAGAATATTATCCACATATTTGCGATGTTCGGTCGAATTTGCGAAGCTGCTCGTGTTGTGTATCCACGGTGTTTGCTTGAGTGAGGATGATATTATTCGAGGGGAGGGGTAGATTCGGTGACGACATTATAGACCTGATGCCAGATGGCTGCATCATCAGGGGTCTCGGCGAGGACTGCATCCAAGAGATGTCCGAGGGAACCGAAGTCGAAGTCGTTGGAGGCGACGGCAGATATGAGTCTGAGGAGGTCGTTCCGGATATTGTCGCGGCCTGTTCGTGAAGGAAGAATGCCAGAGGCTGGTAGTTTTTGCAGGGAAAAGAGCAGCTCAAACACCAGATCTCGAAGGTCTGTAGGCAATTAGAAGGGGGACCACCTATGCAGATGTCCTTTGGATTCCTTACCTTGTTGGCTGAGTTGATCCAAAGCGTCTAATGGCCGAGAGATGCCTTGCTTCTCACATATAGATTTGTAAGAGGCGCGAAAAGCGTCGAGGCCATCCTTGATAGGATGTTCCTCGATTATTTTCTCCCGTGATGACTGATCTGTCATCGCGATCAGCGCTGTTGTTAAAGATGAAAATGCGCCATTGAAACGGGACGGAAATCCATGGTTTGTCTTTGGCGCGCAGAAATTCGTTGGCTGCGTCGCGCCGGTGACGTTACTGGCGGAAATTTCCGCACATCAACCAACATCTGCGGAATTGCTTGTTATTGATCAAGAACACAATATGAGGATGGGAACAGCGCAGCAACAAGGGAAACGCAGGGAAACGCGAGGGTTCCGAAGGGGTGAGGGGAATTCTGATAAAGGTGAGAAATCTATAGAAATGAAAGAAAGAGATAGAAATTGGAAGAATTCGTACTGAAAGTCTCCATTGCAGATGTATTCCAATTAGATGTTAATATAGAAAATGTCGAGACCATCAAGGTACACGGCATTAACAATTGACCTAACCTATAGTCTAACGTTTGACTATTTAACCTTTAGGCTCCAGCTGTTTGATCATTTGATTCATTGATCGATCGCTCAATCGATTGGACTACTTAGTAGTAAGGACATATCCTACTAACCAGTGCATGGCTGTATTGCATTATTTGCATAAATCGCGACTCCAACTTACCTCATACCTAGTCATGAACTAATTACATTATCATGCCATACAAGTTTACTTCTTATAATCAACGACGAGTATTCATGGGCTGCCGTCAACCACTTGTGGCTCGTTAAATAATCTCATCAGACATCTCAAAAGTCCAAGCAAAAACACTTTATATACACCAAAGACATGAACAAATGAATTGATCATACAACATGGAGCCACCACGCGAACGCGACAGTCATGCTGGTCATGATAGCCGTTCAAGTAACAAACAGCTTCGACCCTGGGAGCGACATGATTCCATAACACCAACGCAATCAGCACGCGAGTCCAAAGATTACTATTTTCGACAATTATACAAAAGGTCACCGGATTTTAAAGAGCTCGCCAGACTTGACCCTGATTTTTCTTCAGTGTATGTATCACACCACACCACACCTCACCTCACCTCACCTCACCCTATTATGCATGTCTGCGGTGGGATACTGATAGCAGCATAGGATCAAGGGACGTGACCTAGACTTTAATGATCCAAAGGCGGTGGTGCAACTTACCAAGACTCTATTGAAGCTAGATTTTGGCCTTGCAATCAATCTGCCAGATGATCGCCTATGTCCGCCGGTGAGTGAGATTACCTGGGCATATGGGGCATTGCTGATATGCAAACACAGGTTGCAAATAGACATAATTACATCCTGTGGTTGAAGGACCTTCTGGATGCTACGTCATACGATAGTCCGGACCGAAAGGTGCTTGGATTAGATATCGGCACCGGTGCTAGCTGTATCTATCCCCTACTTGGCTCTACTGAGAGACCATGGTCCTTCATTGCGACGGGTGAGTTCAACAAATGACAGTGCCAATTAGTCATTCACCGATTCTGACATTGTTAGATATTGATGAGAAGAGTCTGGCTTGCGCTAGAGCAAATGTTCAACTCAACAACCTCGAAGCTCACATCAGCGTCGTCGGTCGCAGGCCACAGGACAAACTCATACCAATCGATGACTTGAACATCGAGTCCATCGACTTCACCATGACCAATCCCCCTTTCTACGAATCCGAAGCAGCCATGGTCAAAAGCGCGACAGACAAGTCCCGACCCCCTTCACGGCTTGCACCGGCGCCAAGGTCGAGATGGTGACGCAAGGTGGAGAAGTCGGCTTCGTGGGCCGCATCCTGGGGGAATCGCTCGTCCTGCGCGAGCGCGTGCAGTGGTATACCGCCATGGTCGGCTTTCTCTCCAGCCTGACCCACATCATCGACAAGCTGCGAGAGAACGGAGTCGACAATTACGCCGTCACGGAGTTTGTCCAGGGCAACAAGACGCGCCGCTGGGCCATCGCCTGGAGCTTCCGTCCCATGCGGCCGACCCAAGAGGTAGCGAGGGGCACGAGAGCATCCCTGTCAAGGAACATCCTTCCTCCCATAACGGAATACGTGGTGGTCAAGACGCCCCTACCGAAGAGCATTGGTAACTTTGCAGATAGCCTGAGCGCCGACCTTGCCGCCCTGGAGCTGATCTCGTGGCAGTGGGACAGGGAGAGGCTCGAGGGGGTTGGCAGAGCGGCCGACAAGGTATGGGCCCGGGCATGGCGACGGAAAAAGAAGAGGGACGTGGAGATGGACACGAGCGCCCTGGCCTCGGATGAGAAGAAGTGCGTATTCGGGTTCAAGGTGGCCGTCCGCGTTAGGGTGGATCATCTTTCGGTCGAATGTCGATGGATGGAAGGGCACGATGAGTCCGCCCCAGAGAGCTTCCGAGGTTTCCTCAAGGCAGCGGCTGAGAAAGCGATCCAAGGCTCAGAAGCAAAATGAATCAAGCTTGGTTTTCCGTCGTTGGGGTACATATGAAGGGGTATTTGTTAAATCAACTATCGAATGTAATGTTTAATAATGGCGCCAGTGTACTCCCCCTCCCCCACTTCACCACCATCTTCTCTTCCTCCTCCTCATATTAATACCTCCCTTTTTTTTTTTTCTTCCCATTCCTTTTCACATGTGAAATAAATACAAGAAACATCTTTCGATTTTAGCCTCATGGCAAGTGCCTGTTATATCCAGCCGCTATAAGCCGCTCTCCCGCCTCCGAGACATCAGCCGGTATCTCCTGCGGAATCTGAAACCCCTTGGCGGGATACTCCCGAATCCGGATCAAGTCTCCGACCATGATGTTGATGACCAGATCCCGAGGGTTGTCCTCGTTGGGGTACTCCCCAAAGTCGATCTGCGGCGACGTGACCGAAAATGCCGTCGTCTCGTCCGGCCACTGCTTCTTGAACGTGGCGTACGTCCTGCGCTCCATGTACGGCTTCTGCACCAGTATGAGCGTCTCAAAGCGCAGCTCTTTTTCTTTCAGCAGCTGATACGTGAAGCGCACGTTTTCGCCCGTGTTCTTGGCCCGGGGCTCCACGACGATCTTGTCGCTGGGCACGCCCATGCTGCGCGCAATGTCGGCAAAGACCTCCGCCTCTGGCCTGTTGAAGAGGCTCTCCGTCAGGACACCCGAATCGCCAGAGTAGATGAGGTAGGGCGCCAGGCCGTCGAGCCAGAGCTGCGCGGCGTGGGCTGCTACGCGCGTGTCGAGGCTGCAGAGACAGAAGATGGCGTCTGCGGGCTTGACGGGCATTTGCATGCGGTGGTAGTTGTAGACCAGGTCAACATCCTGCCGGGTTTTGGGACTCAGTTTGAACATTTTTTCTGAACCGAACTGAGGCTATGAACACCAATACTAGCAGCGGCAACCTAAAAGAGGGACTCTATCCATGATATTAGTACTCTCAAAATACAAAAGAGTGCCGAGGCATCAAGCCCGTCTCGAAATCAAGTGCCAGGCAGGCAATGAGAAAGTTTAGATACTTCTACGTGGGGGTCAAAGCGGAAAGCCTTTGAGCCGAGACTGTGGGCTGGGGCATGATCCAATCAGACACCATCGACGTTAAGACACATGAATTCTTATAAATCATGGAGCCAGAAAGAGGTGTAGGGCAAAGTACTATCTTATTATAGATGAATAGGAGATCTCGGGCCGGCGAGGGAAAGGAACATATGCCTAATTGAGACCGACCGTTGTACACTTCCGGCAGTGAGAGCGGCATTGCAACCTTACCCTGGCTATTCATAGGTTGCAATTTGCAATCACACCCACCATCTCAACCCTAGGACCAAACTAGGTGTGGTATATAAGACAGAGAATTTATATCAATTTGTCAATTACATCCCGGAACTCGGGTAAGATAAAATGGCTCATTTATTATGTTAGTCATAGTTTCCTTTCAGGCCGCGGGGATGAATTGCGGAAGAGGCTTGAGGTCTGGAACTCTGAACTCCATGCGAGCACCGACGCTTTCCCACAAAGCAAGGGAATAATACTCGCGCCATTCTTGCCCAGTTATCTTGAAGATTTCTTTGAACTTGTCTACATTGACAGATGGCGACGAGCTGCTTCTTTGATCAGGCTCTCGGCTCAACACAGCTGACCGCTCGGTTTCATGAGAGCTCAGGGCAGCATGGGTGAATTGAATCCAGAAATACGCCTGAGTCTCAGAGTAAGGCGCAGTCTCTTGGCTCTCAGCTCGGAGTTGGATAATCCTGGATTGAAGCTTTTGAAGTGCGTTCTTGATAATCTCTCCTCGCCTCTGTCCAGACGTCAATGTCTCGTGGACGACCTCGAGTGCCGTCGTCAAGTATATGGACTGTGTAATTCCTAGCTTTGGCTGTTGCGATTTTTGCGGTGAGCTGATGATTGAGGGGAAAGGCTTGATGTCTGGTGGTAGAAATTTGTCTCGTGCGTCGGCGCTGAAGAGAAAGTCTTTGGTGTAGTATTCCCTCCAGAAACCGGAATGCATAAGACTTGGTTCATGTAAAAGCACTTCACCAAAGTCATCAGAAGATGGAAGGCTCTCCAATCCTTTGGACTTTTGGTATTGCAACGTAGCGACCTGTAATTGAAGGAGCCAGAACACGGTCATGGTTCTACGATATGGTTAGCACTAGATTCTATCGTGACCTCGCAATCGACCTACCTGTGAGTAGTGTTCCGAAATCGCTGGGGATTCTTCTCTCGCAGGCGTTCAAGATGTTCAATGAATATGTCAGAGCATGCGATGATGTTACGCTTATTCGCGAAACAGTCGAGCATTACACAATATCCTGCCCTAAGATGCGTAAAATGGTCCCACGCAGGCAGATCGCCACTCTCAAACAATTTCAAGAAGTCCTCGGCACTACCCGCTTCCTTCAGATGATCATTTATACGCCCAACCAATTCTTCTCGGCTGGGAGGCTGGAGGATTTCCTTCTTGGTCGGGGGATCTTGCCTCGCATCAGATTTCACATCAGGTTTCGACACGGGTTTCCCTTCGTTGTTGAGCACTGCATTGATTCTTGGCAAAAGGTCGTGGATCCGGTCTCCCGTGGTCGCACTGAACCCTGGAAGATCCAGAAACTCTACCGAACAGACTTGGCGATACGGAAATGCTGTTGCTTCATATACTTGGCGGTGTTCGTTGATGATGCGTTCCCTATCAGCGAGAGGTAGCATATCCTGCTTATTGAAAAGGACCCAAACGTGCCGTCCCTCGACTTGGGTCATGGCTTCCAAAGCAAATCGGAACTCTGCGATGGCCTCGTCTAGCCTCGTCTGGTCTGTGCAGTCATGCATAAAGATAATGAATCGATCGTTGCCAATGTAATGACGGATGAGGGGTCGTATTTTGTCGCAACCTAGATAAAGGTGACAAGATTAGCTTAAGAGAAACCAGCGTACATTCAGTTGACATCCTGTTACCTCCGACATCCCAGAGCGTAAATTCGGAGCCATTACATGGGATCGTTTCGACATTGAAGCCAATCGTGGGAATCGTCGTGACAATCTCTCCGAGTTTCAACTTGTACAGGAGTGTTGTTTTGCCAACGGCATCGAGGCCAAAGAATAGGCCACTATATTCTTTTTTGCCACCGAACCATTGCTTGATCTCTAGATAATAATGACGGTTAGATCCAGAATCTTGATGGTGTTTCTTGTGACTCACGGAACATCTTAACGGAGTATTGTAGAAAGCAGAGAAGACTTGTGAATGTGAATAAGTTTAGCACAGCTCCTTAAATTACCTTGCCAAAACCCTTCGTCTTATAGTTCCCTTAAAAGGCAATGTGTCCTTGACAATGAATCGATTGCGACTTCAGGCACCCGTTTTTCGCACTGGATATGCCCCAGCTGAAGCAAGGAAGCCACTTCCAGGCGGCCGTGATTGAAACCATCTCCGCCAGGATTGGTGCGGGGCTGTGCAGGTCTATTGAACAACCAGGCATTCTCCAATTTCACGACTCCGAAAATGAATCGCTTCGAATATGCCGGCGATGCATACGTTGTATGGCCTTTTTGCCTACATGTGGTGATGTGCTGCCTCTTTACACATCCTGCATTGAGAGGAAGCGCGATGATGTCGTTGGCGCCTTCTCTGGACACATTTCTCTGGCACTCCCTCCTCAATAGCAAACAATGCATGAATCGGAATCCAGTACCTGGTCTCATCACTATCATCTTCACACAAGTTGCTTATCGTTGGCTTTAATAAAATATAGAAACTACATTTCAAAATCTTAGAACAAGAAAAAGCACAATGTCCCTGAATTACCATGCCAAGGAGCGAAGCGAACTCGCGAAACGCATCCTCCCCCAGATGACCCTCGCCCAAGGAGACCATGGCAACACCGATACAAGTAAAACCAATCCCTACCGAGCACCCCGGGACTCCGCCGCCGGCCGTTTCGCCCTCTCCGGGCATGCCGTCATCACCGGCGGAACAGGCTCCATCGGCCTGGTCGTCGCCCGCGCCATGCTCCAGCACGGCATTCGAGGCCTCATGATCATAGACCTCCACCCCACGGACTCGGTTGACCTGATCAACGAGTTGAGGGAGGACTTCCCTGCCGCGCTGATACTCAGCTACCACGCAGACGTCACCGACGACGTGCGCGTTGGACTTGCAGTCAATCGAGCTGTGGAGATGTTTGGCTCGGTAGAAATGCTGGTGTGTTTCGCCGGCGTAGTCGGGGCCGCGCATGCGTTGGACATGCCCGTGAGGGAATGGCGCCAGATCCTAAACGTCAACACCACGGGAGCGTTTATATGCGCCCAGGCGGTCGCTCGCCACATGGTAGCCCAAGGGAAAGGCGGGCGAATCATCATGACGGCGTCTCTTTCAGCCCACAGGGTCGGCTTCCCGCAACCCCAGGCGGCTTACAATACCAGCAAGGCGGCGCTGCTGATGCTAAAGAGCTCGCTCGCCGCGGAGTGGGCGCGTTACGGAATCACGGTCAACAGCATCAGCCCGGGTTACATTGATACGATACTCAACGAGGGAGAGGGCCTGGCGGCGGGGAGGAAGGTATGGGCCGAGCGAAATCCCATGGGGAGGATGGGACTGCCAGAGGAGATTGCGGGCGTGGTGGTGATGCTCTGCAGCAGGGCCGGCTCGTATATGAATGGCGCAGACATCATTGTGGACGGTGGAAGCGCAGTCTTTTGATGGATATCTACCATGCAAGAAGTGTTGGGTTCAGATTCATCGATCGACATTACTGAGAGTTTCACTGCTCGAGTTCCCCATGATATGGGATTTCAGTCAGACTTGATGTATAACAAGCCGTCACAAGACCTGCTCTGGGTCTCTGTTAGCGTTTCACCCATACACATACTAGATATAGATATAGAATTCATCAAACTGATACCATTTCAAAAAAGCATCCATTCCAACGGAGTCTGCCGACAATTCCTCCACACACCGCTCAGCGTCCAAAATAACGGTGAAATACGGAGCAAACATCCCCCCCCCCAAGTACAAAATAGGAGTCCCTGAGGCTCACCGTCATAAACCCTGGCCCTCGTCTCCTTTCGAATCGAGTCAAGAGCTGAGCACACAACGAGAGCGCATTGGCTGAATCGCAATTCGTTTCGTGAATTGCCGACATTTTTCGTGTCCGTCCCGTATTGTCCCCCCAATCCCCTACCGAAGGACCCCGGCCGGGGGAAGCCTCCCCCATAATTGTTCGGGTCGACGAACGGTGCTGCAGAACGGAGCACACGTGGGAGGTGCCATTTACTAGCTAGAATTTAGATGAATCTTATCCATGAATCTCTTATCTACCTATCGTCATGGTTTACGAGTTTTTCATACTGTGTAAACTCAATTGGCATGTGATACGTGACGAAACATTCCAATCATAACCAAGAAGATATGCAATATAAACTTTAACTATTGGAGAGAGAGAGATAACAAAAAAAAAGAACACCACAAAGGCATATTCATAAAGGGGTTCTTCGGGTTACTAAACTTGGGACAGCAATTCAAAGAGCAATCAATCATGTCCAACGCGCGCGTCCTCCTCCTCGCATATGCATTTCAAAGGACCGCAACTCTTGGACTATGCATGTCTCACTTGCAGTTCATCCACCTCCACCTCCCCTTCAAAGCACTGCAGTCCAAAATCGCCCTCATGACCCCTTAACGCTTGACCTAACCTGTCCCAAACCACGCTCATCCAACGAATCACGAACCCCACGTGGTTCGTAAAAGGGGACACCCCCCCCCTAAGGCAATAAGCTTCTCCCATTCAGAGGAGAGAATGCTCAATGAGGGGGTTTATTCTTGCGGGGATCAGCGAGTAATGCGCTGTGAATTGGCAATGTGCCAAACTATGGCCCATCTAAGAGAGTTTCATAATCTCCTCTTGCATTCGCATCTGCTACATCTCGTGATTCTGGTTGGTCAATTCACTGCATTAATTATGATAAGCTCGGTGTGTTTATCACTTACATCATGCCAGAGCGGCGTTTTGGGGGCCCCCCTCAAGATTCCATGGCTTCCAACATATAAACATCACATCATATCGATCACGATCTGTATGAGATAAAAAGGGCACCAATTGGTCTTTCACATGTTTCATATCTCTCCTATATCTCATATCCAACAAGGGTACCCTTCATCTTCATCAAACTTAAAGTCTCAGCTCTTTGTGCATCCAGCCCCCACACTGTTTAATTTATATACAATAATGGATAAAGTCGCTCTCCTGACTGCCTCCCGATTGGGGCCGACTGTTAAAATCAACCCCCACACCACTCTAGTTGGCCGTCTTAGCTCGACGCTGTCTCTCCCGATCCAATTTCGTCAACTTCATAAAGCTCATAAAAGACTCAGTTCCGTCTCGATTTTTCTCTTTTTCTGGGCATACTTTATTGCTTATTCGATTCTCATCGGTACTTTTTATGCCAGCAAGTTTCTCGCCATGCATGCTCTTGTCGCCACACGATTCGGCCTCACCCGCGGGCTTTCCGCGTCTGGCAAAGCAGTCGTCGACGTCTGGGACTCGAAACGGGTGCAGGCCATCCGTACAAGACTATTTTATGAGTTTGCCGTCTTTATTCTCGGCTGCGGCAACTCTTTGATTCTTTTGCTCTTCTGGCCCGGATGGCTATTCATTGGTGGCATTCTCTTTGCCCTCTGGGAATTCTCCGGTTGAACGACGACACATTCAATTCGAGTTTTATACATGATACAATATTCTTCATCGAGGAGCTCTCTCTCGTCCATCTCCGCAAGGTAGTCCAATTACCGGTCGCTACGAAGCAGGACTCAAGCCCCGTCAAGTCGTGCTGAGAATTCCATCACTTGGAAAAGAAAAACGTATTGCCGCCAGCATCTTTTCGAATCTGCTTCGAATAATCCATCTCGGGATCAAACTGTTGCCACGTGCTGGCTGGATAAATGTGCTTATGCCGCTCATACCACCTTCGATCCACAACCTTTGTCAATGTCGGATCATCAGTCGCCCCTTCAAGTGTGCCGACATCAGGGATAGCTTTGGCCGCTACAGCTTTGGATTCAGCGGTGATCAAACCGCCGGCGGAATCGGTTTCAGGGATAGAATCGGGTCTTGTTGGTGCTTCGGCGCTGTAATCGAAAAGGCGGTTGCCACCAGGCGCAAGGCTCTTGTTTATGATAAAGTAGTAGAAATCATAATGCTGTAGATGGACGGGTTAGCAGCTAGAATCTCGTTTAGATAGAGGGATAGAAACTTACATGAGGAACGATCACCGTTCCACGTACCAGCATGAGATCGTCCACGCCTACTCGAGCCCACGCCCGCAGTGCATTCGCTTGTTCTCCGACGCCGAGCTCAGCACCAACCTTGCGGCTCTTATCCAAAAAGACCCAGACAAAATCGCCCTTCTTCATTCGTACCATCCCGCCGGGGGTGTTGGCGCCATCGTAGAAAACGAACGGTATGGAGATCTCGGTAGCCTTGACGGCTTCTTGCAGAGCAACAAACTCACGCCGTAGGGCGTCTCGCTCCGCAGCGTCTTTGCGAAGCGCCGCCTTGGTCGCTGCCCTGGGTACGATGCCAACAGCCGTATTTACTTTGAACTTGGCCTTTTTGTCGCCAACTTTGTCACCAGGCGCTTCGGAAGCGCCGCTCTCGTCGTCTTCTTCGTCATCGTCAAAGGATAACAGCTTCTTTCCGGTTTTCTTCTTCGGCTTCTTCTTCACGGGAACTGCGATTGCGCTGTTGGCGGAATCACTGCCAGCATTGTCAGGAGTGCCAGTCTGCGAGCGGTCTGGTTTTGACGTGCCTGCGAACGCCGCCTCACGGGTCTCGCGCTCCTGCTGCTCAAGGACTTCAGCGCGACGCTTGCGGAAGTCTGAAAGGGCTACGAGGCCAACTGTATGTGTCGAGAGTCTTTGGTTCGTCGTCTTGTTCTGCGGCGTGAAGCGGGAAGATGCTTGGTCCGGCATGATTGTGGTGTTCGGATTGTTGTTCGAGGATGGTGGCGGCTATCTCAAGACCTACGCTGGACGAATACTATCAAGGAAAGCAAGGTAGCGTACAAAAGTATTAGCACGGTGCTCGCCTATGGAAATGCAGCTTGGCCTACGGTGAAATTTCCAACCTCGCACCATGTATGCTACCCTATACACTCGACAAATATTCTAAATACTAATAGAGAGCCTTAAATCTACCATGAGACATACCAAATTTTGTGCAGAAGATCAAGGTAGTCTGCTTCCCTGTCTTGTCGCCTGGCCTACCAATGAGTTGGTCGTATCATCCGCATACCTCTTGTATGCTCCAATGTACTGCTCCTCATCACTCCAGGTATCTTTTACACTCTGACGTTCATGAACTGCTTTGGTCCAAGCTGCCCATCGAGTCCATACACCATCTTCCCCTCCTTGCTCTGGAATTTGAAGACCGCCAGCCTTGTAGTGATCCAGCAAGAAGAGACGTTTTGCCCAGGGCGCCAGAGTGATGTCTACCAAGCTAATGTCTTTCCCGAGGAACCACGGCCCTTCAGGGTCCATAGCTGCTACCAGAGTTTTGATGTGACCATGCAGCTCTTCTCGAGCCTTTTCAATCGTGTAGTCCTTCTCCGGGGTGTGCTGCAAGAACTTGTAAAAGGCAGGGATGATTCTTGTGCCGATGTGATCGATCCACAGCCGAGCTCTAGCTCGTTCGTAAGACTCAGTCGGCAACAGGCGAGGACCGTACTTGGTCTCATCAGAGTATGCATCGTCAAGATACTCGCAAATAATCGTACTCTCAAACAGCGGCTTCTGTTCCTTTCCAACCGAGTCGAAGGGCACGGCGAGAGTGGGAACCAGACCGCGAGGGTTCAATTTGAGGAATTCTGGCTCCTTCTTGTACGGATTAATCTCCACGTACTGATAGGGAATCTTCTTTTCTTCCAAGGTGATCCATGATCGCTGGACAAAGGGGCAGAACCATCCGCTGTAGAGCTTGAGGGGATGCTCCTCTGCGTGACGAGCCGCCAATTGAGCTGCTGCGCCGGTGGGGGCGGACTGGAGCGAAGTATCGACGTTGGCCATTATGTTTGAGTACTCTGGTAATATTGAATGTAATAAAAGATGCGAGTTGAGGTTGCTCGCGATCAGGGATTTTCGTTCACTTGGTCATTTATAGGAGGGGGATGTTAGATGACGTGATTGAGATTCAATCATGATTCGCTTATCAATCCATTATCCAACGAGCCGCTTTGTATCGACAAATGGGAACTGCTTGTAATTCGGCCACTCAGTTGATGAGATGAGCATGAGGGCCGCTTATGGCTAACAGATTAAATTTAAAGTCTTGATACAATGGAGAATTTGTTATTCTATCCAACTCAACTTTGTTGAGTGTTTTGCCAAACAGTCGCCTGTAGAGCTTACACGGATATGTAAAGCCCAAAGACGGCCGCATCGGTAGGGTGACATTGGGTCTTGGGACTCAACTGATAGATTCGTGGCAATTCTTACTCAGAATTGTTGCCAACTTATTAGAAGTAGAATTGCACTCGAGTATATCCAAGCTGCGAAAGATTGGTACCAATGGAGATGGCCCTTTGTATGAATCTGGTGGCCACCTAGATGCTGCTGATTTATACCCATGGGGTCGAACTCAAACCGCCCTAATTTATTATCCATAGCCACAGGGGGAAAGTGAAAATTGCTCTATTCATCAGT
Organism: Cladobotryum mycophilum; assembly: GCA_036429605.1. Taxonomy (NCBI): domain Eukaryota; kingdom Fungi; phylum Ascomycota; class Sordariomycetes; order Hypocreales; family Hypocreaceae; genus Cladobotryum; species Cladobotryum mycophilum. Next base: position 1,832,433 of record JAVFKD010000002.1, on the reverse strand, counting down.
TTTTAGAATTATTTCAATCTTGAAAGGAATGCTTCGGTCATCCGTGTATTCCAAGACCATATTGGTGGAGGGTGAAGTGTTATCGGCAGCACACATAAAGGAGGTAGTTATCCCTGTTTCTTATCTATAATCACACAGTGAATTGTTCAACAGGGAAAAACTGAGATGCTCAACTCACTATTGAAGATTCGCTTTATGCTTTAGATTTGGCACTTCGCCCTGACCTCAAGTCATGGTTGGGAGTAGCGCTCACAACCCACTCGTCTTGGCCAACGTGGAACAGATATCATCGGTTCCTTTGTGGATGCTCGAACGTTATACTTGTGGTGTGCATTCCTCCATTCTTATGCAAAATAGTGTATGAGTGTAGGTCGGAAGCTCTAGGCAACTATATAACTTCCTCTTCTTTAACAAAACTTCCTTGTCCCTGGCACTTGTCTGCCTGGCACCCCTGGATGAAGGGGTCGGCGGCTATTACCGAGTACATGTTGTTATGACTGAGAATCCCTACTTTCCCTGCTTGACTCTTTTTGTGTGGAATTCGATGGTGACCGAGAGTAATTGAGATATGTCGCTGGATAGGTTCCTTTGTTCCCAAGCACCGCTTACTCCTCTGTGTAACCCTGTCCAAGTTGGACATCGTGGTCGGGCGGCCAACTCTGATTCGTCTTCTCTTACTTTGCCACATGTTATTATCATGGTATACTGAAAGATATGTAAAGAGCAATCACAAGCCTTGGAGCCTCTAAGTAGAATCCCCTACCCTCTTGCTCTAGCCAACCAGGAGAACACCAAGGTCCCTACCCTCTTTCTTTCGTCGAGAGTACTCGTTCTAGAGGCTCATAGGCCGTTGGCGCCTGTTTTGCTGAAGTGCCTTCTGTCATAGGGTCCATTGAAGTCTCGTAGTAGGATTTGGTCGTTCCATGCTTAGGTCGCACATAGATGCTAAAGCTCTTGGATGTGAATGCGATTGAGAATACACTCATCTCTTGCGGATGCTAGCTAGGTTTCGCTGAAGTAGGTATAGTTCTTTTGTATGCTTGCTTCGATGGTACTAAGCCCACTCGAAGTTTCTGTTCAGCTTATGGAGGGTGTTTACCGAGACTGTGCCTTAGGGAGTCGTAGTATGGTGATATAGAGGGAGGATTTTATCGGTCGCAAGCTCGAGACGGCTACTGAGATATGATTAGCTACTATATATATAGATCGTAAAGCTTTACATAGCTTAAAGAATCTCTACTACACGATGAAATTGCTCTTGTCATGGTTCTGGTATGATTCATGCCTCGCCTGCTTTGTCGTAGTTTGTGTGCACAAAGGTTGGGATCGCGCCGCTGACAAAGGAACTGTTAGCAACAACTAATCGCTCTGTTAACCTTCTTCATGGAAACTTTAGGCAGCCATGGATGTGCTGGAATTAGAAGATGGAACACAACTGACGGGGAGTACGCTAGGGGGAAACCACCCGAGCAGCAGCTGAATAGGTAGGCCTCCCATCCACTACCACTAGAAAGTGACAACTGCAGGCTCAAACAAAGACTCAAATTCATAACGATATATTTCGTAAAAAGGAGGAATAAAAAGAGTCACTTCTATTACTTTTCTATTCTATTCTGCCCTAAGCGGTTCCTGTTTACAGTGTGGCGTTGATGCAAGCCCAATTACGAAACTTCAAAGCAATGCAGGAGGCCCACCTGCTACTATGACAACCCGTGGAGGAGTTTCGTTTCCTGGGCATCACAGTGAAATGATAACTGCTTGAATTACGTTTAGTCACAGGATCATTACGAGAACGCGGTCTCATCATTGTCTTTAACTGACTTGATGAACTCCGTGCCCCTTGGACTTCCACCCATACCTGACCATTATTAGCAATCAACTACATCCTATTCTTCTCAACTCAAAGAAAGGCTTTCATTTGAATAGCCCGGATCATCGGACTCGTTGAATAGCCCGATTGCCCTCTTCAACCTCCAAGTCAACCGAAGAACTGAGGGAAAAGGTACCTAGGTAGTTCGATTAAGCGGTCACCTGTCTGCTTCGTTCATGCAGGTCCCCATCCTACCTTGAGCAACCGACGAATAGGAATCTCTGTCGGCCATCTACGTAGATCTTGATTCACCATCTTCTGCATTCTTGTGGGTCACTCGTCTGTGGGCCGACAGCTGGCGGGTCGATAAGTGAATCGCTCTTCCTCTGTTGTTTTTAAGCCCTGGGCACTTCTTCTTGTTTATTTTTCCTCCGTTTGCCAAACGAAAATTCTTTCCCCTCTTCCTTCAACTCCATCACATCTTCTCTTTCTTTCTTCCAGACAACCCTCGTACACGTTTGCAACAAGAGAGAAAGACAAAGACATCTGATCATGAGCTCCTCTTCGGAATCAGAGTCGGAGGCATCTTATGCCAGCAGCGACTCCTCGTCGTCGGTTGATGTCATCACCCAAAGACTCGCACAAGCTTCTCTCAGCGAGCAAACTGTCGAGGCGCACCTTGAGCTTCTTCGCTCAGATCTCGCGGATGAGGATGCGGAAGAACTTGCCGCCGCCCCCATCTTCACGGCCCCTGTCCTCGAGTATGGCGCCTCTTTGGATACCAAGTCTCAGGAGGCCCCATTCACCCAGTACGGTCTCCTGGGTGCTACCAAGGATAACCGCTTCAAGAACGCCGATGATGCCATGTCCGCTGGAAAGGACCCCCGTCTCTTCTACAACACTGTCGTCCCATCCAGTGTTTTCATCTGCGGCAGCCAAGGCTCCGGAAAGAGCCACACTCTTTGCTGCCTCCTTGAGAATTGCTTAACCCCTTCGGGAGCTAACGTTCTCCCACGACCTCTCACGGGTATTGTTTTCCACTATGACCCTTGGTGTTCCGATACGGGTGGCTCCCCTGCGAGGCTGCCTATCTGTCCTCGGCGAAGAATATCTCTGTCCGTGTTCTCTGCCCCCCGACAAACATTGGTCAAATCAAGGTAAGTGCAGCCAACATTTTCCCATTGGTATGATCCCGCTAACATGACGCAAGCGCATCTATAAAGGTCTTCCAGGTGTGACTGTAGAGGAGCTCCGTATCAACCAGTCAGACCTCAACACCAGGCGAATGTTGGACCTGATGGCTGTCGGACCGGCCTCGGGCAATGTCCCTCTGTATGTCCATGTGGTTACTCGCATCTTGCGAGATCTTCGTATTGAGCAGCAGTCCAACGGAACTACGTTCAATTACAGAGGTTTCAAGTTGCGTCTCATGAATGAGACATTGACTCCAGCTCAACTCGGACCCCTCCAACAAAGGTTGGACACTCTGGAGTCATTCATGGTCAAGGAGCAAGTCGTCCTGGCGACCCACAGCACTCCAATCAAGGGCGTTGGAAAGCCTGGCTGCGGCAACGATTGGACCCCAAAGGTTGGTTTTCCAGTAATCCAGGCTGCTTGTGCTTAGTGACAGACTTGCTAACCATGATCATCACAGGCTGGTCAACTGACGATTGTTGATCTCTCGTGCCCCTGCGTGACGGCTGAAACAGCCTGTTCGCTTTTCAACATCTGCTTGAGTCTCTTTCTCGAGCAGAACTCCAAGATCGGCCGTGTTGTTGCCCTGGATGAGGCACACAAGTACATGACCGACACGACAGAGTGCCAAACCCTCACGGAAGCACTTCTGTCAAACATTCGTCTCCAGCGCCATCTTGGAATGCGCGTAGTCATCTCTACGCAAGAACCAACAATCTCCCCCGTCTGTTGGACTTGTGTTCCGTCACGATTGTCCATCGCTTTACCTCTCCCGACTGGCTGCAAAGCCTCAAGAAGCACTTGGCTGGTGCCTCCATCCTCGCACAGGCCCAGCAGGCCGGCGACGACAGTCAGAGCGTCAATGGAGTCCTTAAGATGACTCCTGAAGAGTTGACCGCACAACTCTTCAGCAAGATCGTTGACCTTCGCCGTGGTGAGGCCCTTCTGTTTGCCCCCAGTGCCATTATCGGCGTCCACAGGCAGGAGGTGAAGGCTGAAGAGAAGCCGGTTCCGTCGGGCCATAGCCCTTCGGACTCTACCTCGAGTGCAGAGGGAAGCATCTCTAAGGCCGGTGGCAGGGCTCAGCTCATCAAGCTAGGCCACGGAGTTTTGAACATTCGCGTCAGGAAGCGCGTGACCCGCGATGGCGGCCGCAGCATCATGGCTGCTTAGGCCCGTCATCATCATGCCGCGCAATCCGTGACGGTTGCATCAGGCTAGTCGTCTGACATACGCAGGTTCAGGGCGTCATGTAGATCGCCCGAAATTAGCTCATGGTGTATTGAGCCCATAATGTATAATATCAGGGTATGGTAAGGACAGGGACCGGAATTCGAATGCCATGGTAGGCTGGATGGCAGAATTTCTGCTTTGTTCAAGGTTTCGGACACAAAGGATTTGGTATTCGGAATTCGGATTTCCGAGGCGTGTAAAAGGAAGAATCTCGATAGACGAGAAATAAAATCGGTAAAGCCCAACTTATGACCAGCCGTTAGTGATGTCACGTCACATAAATATGCCTGAGGTATCGCGATGCTTGCCATACTTAAACATCAAGATTCCCCGCCCAAAAAATGGAATTGGACTTTGTACTCCAAACACCTTTACCAATTTTATCGCTTTGACCCCTCAATTGGATACCTTTAAACATCTGAATCATCATGGCTGACTCTCAAACCGCAAACCAGCCAGCCAACGGCGCAGCTCCCCTCCTTTCCACAGAGGAACTACAAGCCATCAACAACAAGACCATGGGAACGCAGGCCAACGCCTTCCCCGTCGTCACCTTACCCAACGGCCAAAAATTACCGACCGGCACCATTGGGGCACTGCTGGTGAACATCAAAACCTACGACGAGAGCGACGAGGAGCAGAGAAGGGCGCTGGAGCCCCTCATCCGTTCTGCCATTCCGGTGCTGAAGACGGTTGGCATCTTTGGCCTGTTTAAGCCGGAGGAATGGATCACGAATGGGAGCCCGGGGAGGGCGTTTGTTGGGAGGTTGGCTTTGGAGGGTGGTGCGATATGATGTATCGGGCAGCATTGCATTGCATTGCATTAGTTGGTTGAGAGTTGTTATTGTATGATAGGAGGTGATAGCTTTGCTGCTGTGGGAAGACAGACTATTTGATGCGGTTGTGAAACATCTGATTTCTTGGGGGCATCAATGCCTTAATTTCGGTAGCATTATTTTCATCATATGAATACCAGCCATTGGCTCTTGTTCAGGGCCAGACCTAATCAACATCATTAGCGAGCATCCTAGTGCATACACACTCTACAGGTATCATTAATAGAACCTACAGTTGGGTATAGATATACGCAATCATGTCTCCAGCAGCAACCCACTCGACAAGTCTCTCAAGCCTCTCTAGCAAATCTTCGGAGTCGGTATCGGTGGTATATACCTCGTGCTGGGATTTCCCTTCTTCACTAGCCGGCGCAATCCCAAGGCCTCCACTCAGTACACATAGCTTTATCTCCTGTTCAACTGTTCGACTCCACCAACAAACAGATTCACCCTTGTTTTCTGTCCAAATATCGCGCCGTGATGTATGCAAATCTTATCGAGTTCCAGTCCGTTGCTGTAGTCGTGAGGAGTAGCAAGGTCAGTGCAAACATGTTCCCTGCCGCGGTTGTCGGTAATACTTCTCGTAGGATGATCGATGACCAAATTAACAGATCCAGTAGTAAACTACAAAGCCATCAACTCTCCAATGCTTTCGACGCCATTAAACCCAATCCTCGCAGCAGGCTCAATATCAATATCATAATATCAGAGGTTGGCAGAGTCTTGGAAGTATCAGGCCAGTAACCTTAGTCGAGGCTGAGGAGTTGAAGATATGGCGTATCGTTTACTCTTCACAACCCTTGGTCATTCGACCAGTCCAAGGAGCGCATTCTTGTAACTGTCTCAACTTGTTCCAAATTCTCTTCCCAAGACGAGTCCAAGAGACGGATTATGAGGCGCATAATGAGGGGCGCTCCGGGGACCAGAGAGCAACGCTGGCATGTCAGCCATTCTCGTCAAATAATAGAGTATCGTTAAGTGATGAGTAGGGAAATCTCTCAGTTCAAGCGGCGCGCTCAGAAGAAATTTGCTTAGTCGATCTCCATATAGTCGTCCGTAAAAGTTGACTTGTACTTTGGCGGAATAATTGTAGCCAGCTGGTTCCCCAGGGCTTTGACGACGAAACTAACAGACCCCACTTTAATGTTATCTGTTCGAACGATGGTCCTATGGCCGCTATCGGCTGTTTAGGTTGGCGGAACAGCTTCTAGCCAGACAGGTTGCCAAATGCTACCAGATGAGATGCGGAAAAGGCTCTCTGTTTTGAAGCCACGCATTGTTTTCCCCGTGGCTGCGCCATATCACAGGCCGAGCCAGACGCCCGAACAATAAGGCTTTCTTTCCCTCAACATTAAACGTAGCGGATACGTCGAGAGAATTAGCCATGTCAGTTCGAAAGGAATGTGGCCCTCGACATGGCCCCTCACATATCTTCCATCAACCCACACGGTAGTTTCATAGTCAACAATCCCAAATCTGAAAAGGATCCGACGCTCTTTACTTCTTTCGCCCTCGGTGCGTTCATACAAAAACGGCACGTGCAGATCTCGATCACTGATGAAGGGCATTAGGCACTAGAACACACAGTAGATCTTTGCGATGCAGAATCTGCCATGTTCAAAGACCAAGTAACGGAAAATCAATCGGTTTCACCCATCAGCTCTCATCACAGCTTCTCCCTGCTCAAATATCTCAAGCACCCGATAGTGTTAATGAGGCCGCATCGCATGGGGTTGTTGAGGAAGTGGTTTCGCATGGCGCACTACATCCCGAAGGCATGCGCCGACCCAGCGCCTTCCTGCATTTCAGTAATGCAGATCATGACGTCGTTGGGCGCCCCCAAGTTCAGCTCTCCCTTTGCGTCATTCAAACTCAACTCTTTCAACAATGAATATCCTTTAACGCTCAGCATTACACTATCCTTGCCGTCTCTTGGCCTTTTGGCCTCACCATCATCCAAAGTGTTTTTATTTTCTCATGTATTGAATCTAGAAAGAGAGCTTCATTCATCTGGGGCGAAAAGTGGGTCAATCACCGGCTGACGATTGGCGCAACACATCTTATCCACGAATCCAAACTGCAAATCAATGTCGGGAAGCAAGGGAATCTGCGAAATGGTTGGAAACAGCAAGTTGATGATTGACGCCGAGGTGTATAAACCCTTTAGAGAAGACGCTCTTCAACAATCACCAATCAGCCCGCTTGGCTAAGTGGTATAGCGTGTCACTAGTAACAACTTGACATGACAAGGTCATCAGTTCGATTCTGATAGTGGGCAGATCCTTTCGAGGTTCTCTTTTTGCTGTTTCCGACGACAGATAGTATTACCAATTCCTTTTTTCTTCTTTTTGTTTGGTTTTCTTCTCCTATACCTGGGGCCTCAATAACGTATAGAATAATGGCCATCTAATCCTTTCCATTTGGTTCCATCTATTTTTGCCCCGGCTCGTACAACGTAAGCGGTCTCGACGTTTAACCAGATCTTTTGGTACACTAACAAACTCGCATCTACTGCCCCATTCGAATCAACACGAAATCGATACGATATTTACCGAAGCTACACGTGGAAAATTGATTTGAATTATGTAGCGAAAAAAACTTGATATGTAATGCCATGCTCTAGGTGCAAATGTCCCGACAAGGAGAGAGGCTTGACTACCTATCCAAGACATTTCTGGTCTTACCAAACACATGGCGAGGGCGAAAGAAAAAAGCTATTCAAGCGTAAGGCTGGGAAATGCATTTCACACGGTTCCTGACATGTTACACATCCTGGCGGCCTCTCCGTGTAGAGTGTCACGAGAATAGAGGCGGTCAAGATCAATTTTCTTGGTAATGTTGTCATACAGACCAGGTTGGGGAGCTCGATATGAGGGTCCCGACGAGATAGGTAGGTGAGAAAAGCGCCATGCAGAGCAAAAATGATCACGCAGGACACAAGATATAGTAGTGTTGTTGTATTGCTGCAACTGCCCATGGATAATGTTGGACAGCAGCTTCGAGGCTTGAATTAATTCAGGAACGACTGTGGCGGACAGCCAGCTTTCGGATGATGTGCAAAGGTGGTTGATTTTCTTGAATATGTTACAGGGTAGGCGATATCATGTTACTATCTATGCGTATGCTCAAGTGTGCTTGTATGTGTGGCAAATGAGCTTGATCGATTGACCGACGTCTCGATTGACTTGTCCGACTGACTCAAGTAAAGGACCCGGGTAGTTTGCAGATCAGGCGCGATAGGACCACGGCATCCGATTCGGCCATCAACTCTATGATGGTGTGTGTATCTCAACGTAGTGGTGTGGTAATTTAATTGTACCAGGTACGGATAGACATATTCCCACCAAAGTACCTCTACCAAGCTGTCATATGTTGAATGACATCGTCAGAGAGATACAGAACAAGTAAAAGTACGGTACTAAGCCAAGTAATGATGATGACTTGTTATTACATGTCATTGTGGGTATGACAATGCGTCCGTCGTACTTTTTTTTTTTTTTGGAAAAACTGTTATGTCATATTATAGCTATGGATTGATAATACGAAGAAAGCAAGCAAGGAAAGCAAGCAAGATATGCACGACGGAGGTGTCCAGCGATGATTCGCAGGTCCACGGTGGCGGAAAAAAACAAAAAACAGGGTTAGGCTTGCGCTTGTTTTTTCTCTCTTTCGAATAGGTAGTGGTAGTAGAGGTGCAAGTTCCCGGGGGGCTGTGTAGGTTGCAGCGATTATCAGCCACACTTAAACGTTTCCGTCGATCGGAAAACCCTTGTGTGCAAGTGCAAGTACACTTGTAGTGAATGGCTCCATCGTTTAACCTTGTATGCCCATGCCCGCCCCATCGAGAACGGTGCCTTCTTTGTGGGTGGAGGAGAAGACTGATGCTATTTCCATACATGGAGATATCGGGACTGACTTTGCCACGCCGTCTTGGCTTCCCCTCTTCCTCTCCCTCCCTCTCTCGTCTATTCCCCCAAAATGCAAACGGGGCAAAACGAGCCTCGGATTTTCCTTTGTCTAACTCCAAAGCTTTAACTCCACGAGAGAGAGAGAGAGAGAGCGAGAGGGATGACGGGGGGCAAAGCTGGTGGCATGCGAGTGCGCAAAGCCGTTCAAGGTCAGTGCGTTGGGAGAGAGAGAAGTGCTTTTGGGAGGGAGCCTCTCTCTCGGGTTTACTGGTTCAGTGGGGAACTGGGCGCGGCCTGTCAGTGGAGCGCGCGTTAACGTTACAACTAAGTAGCCAGGTTTTTTCTCTCTCATTCAGCTCTGTTCGACGGGCTCTGTAAGATTCTTTGCATGCATGCCTGCATTTCGCAAGCCTACCTAAACGAGATGAGAGAGAGAAAAAAGAGAACTTTTTTATTATTTAAAAATGGAGTACTCCATACAAAAAAAGAAACAACTATGCAGAGAATTTGAGAGTGGCTGCATATTGCGACCTCGGCAAGGAAGCCATGGCTACGGTTGCGGTGCCAAGTAAACAGGGATATTGGTCCTATGGCAACCTTACCAAGAAAGTATTTGCCGGGTGACGTCGGATGTTCTTTTGAAAGCCATGGAGACCTGGAGACCTTTGAAGGGCTTCTTCTCAATGTACTCTCTCTCTCCTTCCTCCCTCTCTCTCCGTCGGGTAGTATACGGGGATTGGATCTTTCGGAAGGATTTCCCGTATTATGATTATCTGTTGTTACACAGGGCAAAAAAAACAAACATCTATTGATATCTACATCCCCTATTGGTTAGGTGTTGATTTGATTTGTTGGCGATACTGTGGACAAAAAAATAGTGTCGGGCGTTTCCTCGGTGAAGCAATTTAAATCCATACCAATTTTTTATTTTACTTGTACTTGAAAGGGTTGAAGCGCGAGAGGTTGGGTGTTTTTGCCAAGCTACCGGAAAGCTGGGATAGGGAACGGCGGCCACCAGCATCTAGTCTCAATCTCTCTCATCAGTTTAGTTGTGTGTGTGTGTAAGCACTTTATGAGTACTACGAGTACTTGCATACACAGAATTAATCATATCATATCATATCATATCATACTAGGCATCATATCATTCTAATATTAATAGAAAAATGATAATAATCTAATCCATACTGCAAATCACATTGTGCACATGGAATTGATGCCTGCCTGCCTGCCTGCCTGCTTGCCTGGTATTCTAGGAACCTTCTAATACGGAGTTCGCCTCACTGCGAGATGCGAGTCAAGTCCGGGGAGGGCCTTTTCTTCTAGAAAGTGGGAATGAAAATGCCTGCTTTGCTGGAGCCAGAGGAGAGAAAATGCCCTCCCCCCACACTGTCAAAAATAATACTTGTAATACTTTGTAATAAAAAGTCCGCGTAGCGAGCGGGCTGAGAGGAGAGCCTCTGATTTGTCGATGGGGATTTTTCTCTCACCCCCTGGTCTGGTTGATGGGGGTCTTTGTTAGGGCTGCCCCCAATTACCGTAATGAGATTGATTCACATCCACATCCACATCCACATCCACATCCCATGTCATGGATGGATCGCCCAAAAAAAGGGAGGGAAGAAAACAAGACAAAACAAACAAACAAACAAACAGAACGAACCGAACAAAGGAAAAAGGAGAGAGATGCGAGGGAGAACGGAGAGCGGAGAACGGAGAAGGAATCTGGTTTGCTTCTACATTCCAACCCAAGCTGAACAAAGGATTTTGAAAAAGAGATGAATACTCCGTAGAATAAACGCACTCGCTTCGCATGACTTGCTATGGAAAAAGCATGACATTGCATGGCATGGGTTGCCATCGTGTATGTCTGTGAGTTGAGTAGTATGCGCGTATGGCATGGTATGGCATGTATGTATGTAAACTTGTATGCGTGTGCGTGCGTGCGTGCGTTGTGTGCGTATATGTGTGTGCGTTGCGTCCGTGTTCTAATGCATATGCAAGCTCCATCCCTCCATCCCTCCCTCCCATCACATCTCGGCACTTTTCCAGCTGTCCGATCGGCCGACCCCAAACCCAAAGAAAACGAAAATACGAGGTTGCGGCCCGTTGATCATGGTCGCATTGGGTTCTGTGCAGCTCCTATTCTTAGGATCATGCTACGCTTTGCGCAGTAAGGCTTTGTTTCTCTCTCTCGCGCGCTCTCTCTCTGTGTCTCTCTCTATGCGCGCATCGCTGCCTTGCCTTTTGTCTCGTCTCTCTTTTTTCGTTGTTGCTACTCACACACACTGTGTAGTGCTGTCTCTCTCTCTCTCTGTCTTGTCTCTCTTTGTCTCTGTCTGTGCAATGACAAGCCCCTCTCTCCCTTTTTACCCTACCTGTACATGTACCCCGGCCCGGCTCTTTCAAAGTTCTGCCAAGCCACTAAAAACAGAGTCACGAGTACCTCTACCCAGGCGCACAGATTGGCCGCATCCTAGTGTACCGAGTACGAGCCAGTGGGGGGAAGCACAGAACAAAGAGGGTCTCTCCCTCTCTCCCTCTCTACTCTCCCAACGGTGCGACTCCGATTGCAGACTCACCGGAGATGCAATTCGAGTTAGTATGACGGAGTTTTCTTCTTCTTCTCTTCTTAGTCTGGTCTTGTCTGTCCGATCAATCTATTCTTGCTCTCCGTGTCTCTGCTGTTTGTCTCTTTTTTGCCTCCGTTTTTGCCTCGTTCCCTCTTTTTTTCTTTCCCTCTTTCGCATTGGGGCAATACGAGATTTTCTCGTGCTACGTCATTATCCTGGCTGGCCCAATGCATCCATGCTTGCTTGCTTGCTGTTGGATCCATCCGTCCATCCATCCATGATGGAACCCAACCTCTGCTCTGTGCATCGTCAAGGTCAAGGTCACTCGGTTAGTAACTCCGTCCGTATGTACATGCATGTGGTATTCAGAATCAGAGCCAAGACCCAGGGCGTCATTCTCTTCCCGTCGACTATAAGTTTGTTCATCTCCCGCCCATGTCTTGGGTGAAATTAAGCATACCAGCCATCTCATCTCATTCTCATCACATCACATCAACCAACAATAAGTCCTACTTACACACGCACACACACAACAACAAAACAAACAACACCCTTATATCTTACACTCTCCCCCTTTCATCGTCTTGGCCAAGCCTCCTCTCATCTATCCACTCCAAACAATCATCCACTCAGCTTAACCTCAAGCCACAAACAAACCCCCCCCAAAACCATCAAGATGCAGACCTCCATCCTCTCTACCATCTTCCTCGCCGCTTCGGCTCTTGCCCTGCCCACCAGCAGTGGCTACTACCCTCCCCCTACCACCCCTACTTGCACCAGCAAGTCCACCTCCATCTCCTCGTGGACCGTCCATGACTTCGACTTCCACGCCAGCTACATCTTCTCCACCCCCGCCCACCAGAACTCCTGGGGTTACGCCAACTTCACTCTCGAGAACCCTGCCCTCGAGGAGAAGCACATCTGCAGCGCCACCTCGTCCCAGCTCTCAGACTTCTTCTACGGCACCGTCGTCTACGAGTGTGTGTCCGTCACCGACGGTGACAAGGCTACCTTTACCTACTCCCGCCCCGACAATGTCCTGCGTATCAACCAGACTTGGAACTGCGCCGATGAGGGCTCCCGCTTCACTGCCGAGGGCGGCATCAAGCTTGACCTCAACTGCAAGGAGGACAAGTACCAGAACCCCGACTGGCACACTGGTGACATTTACTCTTCTCGCACCATCACCTGCGACAAGGTCACCGTCACTGCTCCCATTGAGACCATGACCGCCGTCGCCTAAACGACTGTCAGCATCATCATCATCATCTAAAACGCGATTGCCACTCCCAGCAATGGCGAGTCGTGGTTTCATGGAGAAGCATACATACACTAATATTCTTGGCGGGGCGGGTGCATATGATTTTTTCTTCTTCACAAGGCGTTGGATTGGTGCTTTAAAAGCGATCATGGGTACGAGTTTTGAGAGATACCGATCTTATGATCAACGACATTCCTTATGACGACAACGATATAGAGATGGGGGTATGGCCGGCAGCGCGCCTGTAATACTGGGATACATGGTACATATACTTAATAATGAGTCCATTCAGACATTGATCTCTCTTCTCCTTTTGCTCAAACGTGAATTCTGATGTAGTGACGGATAGTGTAAGCGCCTTTTATTAGTAGTGCTTTGCGGTATTTCCTGTCGCAATTGGCGCTGAGATTGATTATATATCAATGTGGGATAATACGTTATTTGTTCAAGACTCCAAGGCGTCTCAGTTGTTGGGACTGAGCTTTTTGTTTGCTGTTACGACGGAAGCGATATCTCTGCTAGGAGGGTAGCATAACGTTCGATTAAAGAAGCAAACTTAACCTCTGCACAAAAGCTTTTTCTGACCAGTCTACTCCGCATGATAACCACGCCTATCCGAGAACCTGCGGCTTTGCAGCTTATCAGCAACAGGCATAAACACACAGTTAAGCTAGAGCATTGGCAATTTCCTCAAGGGGATCCAATACTGCCTACACAAAGTCCATATCTCTCAGATTTTGATCTCTTGTCATCCCGAGGCACCATTCGACTATGCGTTGATACCTGTTGCCAACTATTGGGCCAATCTGAGGCGCGAGCCCGATCAGTTGCTCTGTCCATTGGGATAATGGAGTTTCCACCTTTATACGACTCCAGGCCGCTGCGGACAGAGTTCTCCAAAGCCCAATCGTGAGCAGTACAACTCCCAGGCTATATGTATCATAAGGCTTGACGTATTTCGGCCCGTCTGTCCTCCGTAGTCTGTCTAGGTGCTGGGAAATGTCCCTGTTCCAAACCCAAGGCGGCACCACACTAGAAGGGTCACTGCACGCGTGGACTCCTCGGATGAGATTGAGACCCATGAGGTATGCCTCTCTGAAAACATTACGATCAAAGGCGCTGGCTGTATCCGAATGCGACGAAGAGAGAATCACCACACTAGAGGTTGTGATATTCTTGTGAACGAAGCCTGCTGTGTGGAGAAAGAAAACGGCCTCTGCAAGCTTATATGCGATCTTGATGCGCTGATTGAGGATATAAGGTGCTTTGGAACTCGATCGGTATTCGATTAGATCCTCTAGACTTCTTATGCAACGGATTCGGCCCGGTGGCCGGTGAGCAAAGATAAACTCATATTTGATTGGGTTGTAGAGGTAGTATTCGATACTGAGGAGCCGGATATCTGTGGTGCGGGGGTCTAGACAACTCAGCGCGGCGGCAAACTCGCCCATGTCTTCTTCAAGCATGTCAAATTCCCGTGTTCCCGGCTTCTCGCCCATAAGGACATCGCGGGTTGAGAGGATGAGCTGTTCCGTACCGTGTTCTACTAGCTGAAAATACTCGTTGGGCTCGAATTCGCGGTTGTCAATTCTTTCTATGAGTTCTGTGGCATTTTGAAGTAACATTTCCTTGCCTTTATTCTTTCTATCACTTGGAGCGAGAGCTAGAAAACCTCGTAGTCTGCGATTGAACTTGACGACCGAGGGCGTCTGGGTCCCAGCATGACTATCTTCGACGACCGGGATAACGTTTCTGAATTCCTCTGGTCGGCCCAAAAAGCGCATCCCAAACCGCTCGGTCCAACCGTATATTTCTCTTTCCATCGCTTGTAGGTCGGACCGTTTGGATAGCCAGAGGGCCCGATTGATCGTGGTGTACAGGAAGCCCTTCTACTCAATCTTGCGAAGACTCTGCTGTGCCTTGACCGAGAAGCCGTTGAGATACTTTGCTGTTCGTTCCAGCAGAGCTAGGTCATCTGGGGGGAGATGCTTATTTGCGTTGCTAGCTTGCCGTGCGTTGAAGTAGTCCTAGATGTTCCCCAACACCCTCAGATCCCACTCAAGGGGGCCATGAGTGACTTAGCGTCATCTGAGAAGTCGCTACAGGCTCCGAGGAAGTCGATGATTAGTCTTCCTGCTGTGATTGTTTGCCCGAGGAGATCCATGGCCGCCCATGGAGATGACTGTTATGTTCAATGCTGTTTTTTTGTTGCGGGGAGCTGAGCTACCTAGGTGGTGGGAGTAGCGAAGACCGACTCGTATTTTTCAACAACTGGAGATTTCTTATCGAGCAGTGGAGGACCTTATTTTCCATAAATCCGACGTGATGTGTCATCAAACATGGTTTGTATTGTTTACATGTGAACTCGACGCGTAATAATTAGATTGCTGCATAACAGACAGGCAAATGCAGTGAGTTCGCCAACCAGCCTCAAAATCTTGGTTTGGACGCGCGGGGGATTCCTCACCGAGATCCATGATAGGTCAGCTGCACCAGGGATCAAATATTGGATATCAAGACATGGATGCCATTGGTTTAACCGCGTGGCCTGGCTGCTTGACTTTTGCTGAGAGCAAGGCTTCGGTGACCAACATCCCCGCTGCCTCTCCACATGCAGCCTTTTTGGGACGACCGCAGCCTGCTGTGTAACTTACCTTTCCCTCCGTCCAGCAATGGAGAGTCGCCACATCAGCATCATATGGGATGTATTCTTGGCAAAAAGACAAGGGCCCTGTATGGTATCGGATAGATCTGAGCCGGAATGAACAATGAGGGGTATGGTAGGTAGAGGTTGTCGCCTTCGGTTCCTGCCCCAGTCCGAGCATTTATCTATCCGCAAGACTCGCTTGGTACATAAGAACCACAAGCCCCAGGTGATTTCCCCAGAGGTATCCAACGAGTTTTCAAAAGACTGACTTCCCATAAGCATATGCTAAATGTCCTGAAATAGCTGCCCTTCCAATCTTCTGCCGTTGTGATTATAGCCCGCCTTGCTTTCCTCCCTTAGCGTTAGAGGTTCTCACGAGCTAGATATGGAGGACTTGAGGGTCACCATGGAGTTGCACAGCCGTGTTGCGGCGGTCAGTTGGCCTGGCGAATGTGTGAGTCGACCAACTCCCGCTTCAAGATGTTGATGATTGCTGATACCTGGGGTTTATTGAGATGCTTGCAGAGGGTCTATTTTCAAGGTAAGATGATCCAAGCCTCTGTTTTCCGGCAGTCTTGATGAGGATACTTACTAGCCATAACGTCGTGCAGGAGTTGACGGAGGCATCTACGAGGTCGCCTACTCCGACGAGAAACAATCCTGGCGCGGAGGTCAGAAGAGTAGCCAAGTTGCTCTAGCCAAGTCGCGCAGTCCGATCGCAGCCACTGCGTGGCAACAGAGTAGCGGGAATGGACAACCAGAGGTATGGGACGCTATCACAAAACCACCATGGTATTTGGAAGCTGACATGGCCACTTCTACGCAGGTTCGGGTCTATTTTCTCAACGAGGACAACTTCCTGCGGGAGCGAATTTGGACTCCAGCATCTGGATGGAGTGACGGTACCTTGAACGATCTGAAAGTCGAGGCAACGCCGCCGAGTCAACTCGCCGTGACCTCCTGGGGCGAGGGGAATACCATGTTTTGCTATCAAGGCGTGGATGGGGACGTTCGGGTTCTGAACGGATGGGCCGACCAGGACTTCTGGATGGCAAGCGCAAGATTTTCGGACGCCGACTTCGGTTCCGCCCTGTCCATATGCAGCCTTGAAAGCGGTGGGTGTCGTTCGGTGCGGCTCTACTTTCAGGAAGAAGGGTCGTTTCGAGAGGCCGCTTGGTCTGGAGTCCGGGATGATAGTAGGGAGACGCCCGAAGGCCATTACATTAGCCAGCACATGATGGAGATTCCAGAAAAAACGCCCACCTCCATCTCCGCCGTTGCGTGGGAGAGCGATGCTCGAGGGATGCGCGTCTATCTTGGCGCCAGAGATTACCTATCCGAGCTTGGGTATGTTACCGGGTGGATACCGTTAGCCATGGATCCAGAGGCTGCGGAGAGAGACGGGGCTATTGCAGCTGTGCAGCGAAGTCCTGGACGTCTCTGCATATACTCGGTGGAGAGCGTTGGGCTCGTGGAACTGGCGCTTCACGATGGCGTGTGGACTCGGAATGGCATTATGTCGGGGTCCAGATGCCGCGGGACGGTGTGTCCTTCACATCCCCAGACGTCGGTTCCCCAAACTTTGCCCTCACAAATATCACGTTTCCTGCATCGTTCCCAGCAGAATAACCCGTTGGCATTCCCCCTTTCACACAGCGAGGATCGCCGCATTCTGCTAGACCACCACTTCCGCCGCCGCCTCTTCCACATAGCCTGGCGTCTCTCCCATATGCCCCTGCATATCTTCTGTATCCCCCACTGTGGAATCCTGGGCCAGGGCCTGCAGATGTTGGAGCCGGAACGACAGAGAATTTTACTTATTAAGAGGCTCTGGGATGCCATTCTCGTTGGACATTCAGTAGCCTGAAGGAGATCTCGTGGATAGTTTGTAGTAATCCAGGAACAATTTGTCGCACAGCCTTTTTTTTTGGTTTTGCTTGCTTCACTCGGTCGTTTTCGTTTGGTTGCATTGCATCATCGTATCAGCTGGTTTCAGACCAGGATGTAACCCGTAACCAGTTCATGCATGCTCTTAACCTTCGGCGAACTCAATTCTGACGTTGCCGCAATGCATCGGCAACACGAGGTGAGCCTCGGCAGACTGTCCAAAGGATTGGTGATCCTACCAGGTACATGACAGCAAATCGGAAAATTCGGTAGGCTGAAGCCAGGCTAGTAGGGTAGGTAGTCAAATTTGAGTGCATACGTTGAACATTACCCGTTTTAAACTTGCATAATCGACTGGGTACTGGGTAGGTAGCATTGCATTCGTTTCGTTGCCCGATAATTAGTATCGAAAACAAGGGGGAGGGTAGTCTTGTAAAATTTTCTATGCATGACCAGAGCACCTGATGATAACCTTTTTGGATCATGCATGTATGCACCTGCCAGGGTCCTTTTCAGCTTTAATTACAGATTTCATGGTTCTAGAATAAAACTGGTGATCTGTTATTTGTATGGATCCATCGCTGGCGAGATGGGATATTTGGAGATGGCGCCTTTTGCGTGCTATAGAGTAGAAATCACTCCACCAACATCACTTGATCTCTCACCATTCCACCACCCTTGAGTAAGAAAGTAAGAAAAAAACTCTTTCTTGGCAAAAAAAACAAACAAACTTCGGCCTCATCCGGCGGTATTATCACAAGCTTTTTTTTTGCCTCCCTCTCTCCTCCATCTTACAAGGACCACCAAAACACGGCATCGCCTTGGGTGGGCAAATAGGGGGGGGCCTAGACTGCGATCCTTACCCTAGGCATAGGTAGGTAATTAGAACCAACAAGAAGAATAATTTTTCACTATCCCTGAAATCGATTCATTCCTTTGGCAGGACGGAAGGTGTCGAAACAAGATGAATTTTTCTTTCTCTTCTCTTCTCTATTTTCTGATTGGTCTATGCCAAGAAAATATGCAAATCGCGTCATCGGTCTAAGCCAACCTTGAAGTTGCAAAATCGGGAAAAGTTGAAATGTCGTGCTCGCTGAGTCTCCACTCTCAATCTTTTTGTACTCCTCCATGTACTCACACTCACGCTCACTCACACGTCTACGACCTCGTAACGAACCACAACCACAACCCCAAGTTCCAACCTCTCTCTTCACACTCCCCCCTCCTCATCGATACATCAACACTTCGAAGAATCCCTGCTCCAACATGTTACATTCGTTTTCTTTCCCTCTCTCAGCCTCACACACACACCTCACCCCGATCAGGCATCTCAGCCCCGTTCGCCTACCGTCGGCGGCATCCCTTATTGTGCTTGGCCCCCCTCGGTCTGACCGTCTCATTGTCATTGTTTAGACAGCTTCTAGGCGGTGCATATGCATACTACCTACAGATGTCTGACCCAAAAGATCCAATACCGGCTCGAGCCGCCTGCTTGGCTTAACCTATAGTGCATACCCATCCACCGCATCCATCGCCCTCCCAACCATGAACCTCGGGGATTATACTCTAATCTGCATCCTTAAAGGGGGTCACGTACGTTTGGGAGGCGATGGCACCATGTCTTAGCTGCCATGGGGCGGATCCTGCCCCGATGGGGGAGAAAACCTTCTGGAGTCTTTTCCTACGTTCTAGCTTCCGTCTCGCCATCTGGTGGGTCGGTCCCACTACCCTTGAGATCCGTATAAGTTACACCTGACGGACCTCGTTGCATTCTGGCTTTCCTTCCTGGTTCACCAGTTTTGTCTTACTTCCTTCTCCGTTGTCTCATAGCCAAAAAAAAGTTGTCGTCTGGGGTATCACCAAACGACTATATCCAACATGGCTGGCCTTAAGGGGTTGTTCGCTTCGGGCGATAATGCGTCCAAGGCGCAGCAAAGTGATGTTGCTTCCGTCGAAGTAGGAGAAGGTAATCAACTACTTTATCCATATCCTCAACTACATCATCCCCGTACCGAGTTTTCTAACATGCAACCAGCAGGCCGCTATCAACAAGCCCGCGATGCCAAACGTCAAATCGGTATCGCCTCCGCCTGCATGCTCATCTTCAACCGCATCATCGGTACCGGCATTTTCGCAACCCCGAGCTCTATCCTCAGTCTCTCAGGCAGCGTCGGTCTATCCCTCTTCATGTGGCTCGCTGGCAGTCTCATCGCCGCCGCCGGAACCGCCGTATACTTGGAATGGGGAACCGGTCTGCCCAAGAACGGTGGTGAGAAGAACTATCTCGAGTACGTCTACCGCAAGCCGCGCTTCCTCGTCACAGGCGTCTACACCAGCTACGTTATTCTCCTGGGCTGGGCTGCCGGAAACTCTGTCGTCTTTGGCGAGTACATCCTCCACGCCGCAAGGGTCGACGTCACACGATGGAACCAGCGTGGTATCGGCTTGGCTTGCATCACTGCCGCGTTCCTCATCCACGGCACTGCTCTCAAGTGGGGAATTCGGCTCCAAAATTTCCTCGGCACCCTCAAGATCCTCATCGTCATCATCATCATCATTTCTCCTCTGGTCAACCTGAAGAAAGTTAGAGAGATCGACGGCTTCAAGGATGGCTTCAAGGGCACTAGCGGAAGCGCCTACGGTGTTGTCACGGCTCTTTACAACGTCATCTGGAGTTTCGTTGGATACAGTAACGCCAACTACGCCCTCAGCGAGATCAAGAACCCTACTCGCACCCTCAAGATTGCCGCCCCCTGGCCATCATCTCAGTCTCGATCCTCTACATGCTTGTCAATATTGCCTACTTTGCCGGTGTGTCCAAGGAGGAGATTCTTGAATCCAAGCGACTTGTCGCCGCTTCGCTCTTCCGCAACATGTTTGGAGACTCTGCTGAGCGTGCCTTGTCCGTCTTTGTCGCCCTCTCCGCTTTCGGAAATGTCCTCAGTGTCATCTTCTCCCAGGGTCGTATTGTGCAGGAGCTTGGACGCGAGGGTATTCTCCCCTTTTCCCGTTTCTGGGCTAGCAACAGGCCATTCAATGCTCCTCTTGCTGGTTTGTTCGAGCACTGGCTGGTTACTGTCATTACCATCCTTGCTCCTCCCCCAGGTGATGCTTACAACTTTATTCTCAAGTAAGTACAACTCTTGTTATGAGCCTGTATAGAAATCGTACACTAACCTTTGATAGCCTAATTTCATACCCTCTCGCCATCATCAACGTCTTCGTCGCCGGAGGTCTTGTCCATCTCTACCGCAACCGCGAAACCTGGAACTGGCACCCGCCCATCAGCGCCGGCCTCCCCGTCATCATCTTCTTCCTTCTCAGCAACATCTATCTCGTCATCGCTCCCTTCGTACCCCCCGAGCACGGACAGAGCGTCTACAACACTCTCCCCTACTGGATTCACTGCGTCGTCGGCTTTGGCGTGCTCTTCGCTGGCGGCGTCTACTGGTTCATCTGGGCCAAGCTCTTGCCGTGGATTGGCAAGTATGATTTGGTTGAGGAGACGGTTGTGGATGAGATTGACGGATGGGAGAGGAATGTTTTCACCAAACGACCCAAGGTGGCTTAATTATTGGATACGCATGACCTTATTGATCCTAGAAAAGTATTTGTTAGAGAGATACCCAGTAGCTTGAATGTTAATTGATACTATCCCAACTCAATCATCCTGACGTGGCACCTTCAATTACTTGTCAAGACGATAATCACCATTCAGTCGCACATGCCAATGTCTGTCTAGTAGCATTATCCAAACGCCGTGAAAAGTATTCTCGATAAATCAACCTATAGCTATCATATCGTACTCCGTAAATAAAAATACACCATAACCCTTGCTGTGCCCAAGCGGAGACCAGCCCTCCGCCGACAGCCCATCTCATCCCATCCCCTGTATGACAATTGAGCAAATGGGCATACCGAGGGAACAAAACATCCCCCTCGCCGTAAAGATAGAGAAAAGAAAAAGGATACCCTAAAACCAATTCAGATACGGATGTATCTGGGGTACACATAGCCAACTTTGTGTATCTATAGTATGCAATGTAATGTCAAATAACCAAAAAAAAAGAAGAAAAAAGAAAAAAGAACCAGATACCCACCCATAAAGCATATGTCGTGCCCCCTCATGGGAAATCGTCACCCAGAGGGGCTGAAGTAATGATGAAAGTAATGATACAGTGGAAGTAGTAATAAAGCTGTTTTGGCGATGTGCCGTGAGTTGAAAAGAGCTGTGAGAGATGGGATCGGTGGATTTATGGCTGCTGGCTGCCTTGTCGTCCTCCTTGCTGCTGGCGAGTCTCTCGGGTGGCCTCGCGCAGTCTCCTGTTCTTGTTCATGTTCACCTTCATGTTATTTCCCTTGTGCTGTGATGGGCGTTAGCATATAGTTTTTACATGATAGGGGAAAAACACAAGAAGAGCCAAGGTCGCTGAACGAAGAATGAGAGAGAAATAAAGAAATAAAGAGAAAGAGAGAGAAAGAGAGAGAAAGAGAGAGAAAGAGAGAGAAAGAGAGAGACAGTCAAGGATAGGACTTACTCCAAGCTCGCCGAGAGGATTGTTTGCGATGCGCAGCTTCCAGCCATCACCTGCGGACAAGAGGGACTTGACGAGCTGCTTGGACTTCTACAACGACGTTAGTCATATTATACCCTCATGGAAAAAAGAATGGATGATGAATCCCCTGTTTAACTCACCCGCAAGGCATAGCACATAGCCTCTACGCGAAGTGCGAACGATTGATAAGCCTCCTAGGCTCCGTCGGCGCCGCACCAGTGAGGTATCTGGGTGAATCCCTGCTGTGACTGAATGGCAGCTTCCTATGAAAAAAAAGTTGTTAGTTACATATATGCTTCTTCTTCTAAACCACGGAGTGTAGCAACGTACGGCCAGCTCCCAGCAGAGCCACTCCACCATCTGGTCGTTTAGCACGCGACCTAGGATCCTCTTCTGCTGCGTGTGAAGGGGCGGCAGCAACTCCACCAACTTATCCGGGCTGGGACGTAGTTCATCCACGGGGACGTCTCCGGGCCTCGCCGCCGGGTCGACACCGTCGCCGACTAGTATGCTCTGTCTCAGGCCCTCGATGACCTGGTTCCGCATATCGCTCTTCAGCGCCTGCGACCACTCCCTGAAATCGGACCAGTCGTTGATGGCGTCGAAGAGCCTCTTGACGACCAGGAGCATCTCGGCGTCGGTCCCGGGGAACGTGGCGTCTTCGGCCGGGAAGGTGCAGCAGTCCCTGGGCTTGCGGTACATGTCGAGCAAACGGTTGCGCTTCTGCCTGGCCATCTCGATGCTGCCAAACATGCCCTGGAAGTTCCCCGTGGGGCTCTTTTCGCTCTCCTTCTTGATCTCAAAGTCTTCGTTGGTGTCGAGCTTGATGGAGATTTGGGGCTTGATGATGCGCTTCTTGGCGGGCTGGGGACTGCAGCCACCTTGCGGGTCTTCGACTTCGGCAAAGACACGCTTGGTCGGAGAGGCCACCGAGGGGCGTCGCCTGGTGTTGGATGGCGGTGGCGTGGTGTATGCGTGGGACGGGTGTGTTGGGCCCGACGTTCGTGTGGGCGTTTGCATGGGTTGATGGGTTGACGGGGGGCGAGGAGGGAGAGACATTGGAGAATAGGCGTAGAGAGCATCGTGTGGCATGAAACTAGGAGTGAAGTTGCCAGCCATAGGTGGTTGTGAGTGAGGGTGGCCTTCGGAGATGGGCTCAAAGGGCGCTGTCATGTGAGGTGGTGGGCTTCCCGACTTGATGTCCACCACACCCTGAGATGTCCCGCCGTTTAATCGTTCAGGTACCGTCCCCGTGGGAGATACTGGATGGAAGTTTGGTATCAAGTCTGGCCAACTAAGATGACATCAGCACAACTCGACACTATATTGAGAAGGGTGTCCGTTCTTCAGACTGTCACAGGAAGAGACTTACTCTGGATTGATAAAGTGGAAATGATCGTTGGCCGTGCACGATGGAGGAGACTCCAGTGCATTCGAAGGCGATGAAGTTCTGTTTGGGATGTTGAGATACATGTCGATCCCAGAATCATCGCCTGAATAAGGGCCAGACGTGAAGAAGGAGTAGGTGAGGGGGTAATCGGAGGCCTGGGGGTCGGTGAAACCGCTCGTCCCCTGTTGAGTAAAGGGGCTTGGCCCAAACTGATTTTCATCCATGGCGAGAACGTTTGGCTATTCGTGAATAACTCGTTGCCGTTGGGAGGGAAAAGTGAATGAGGCTGGCGACGATGCCGTCAAGTGTCGCCTTGGGAGCTGGGCGAGGGGGAGCAGAGTGGGAGCAGCGTGAACGGAGAAAAATGGCCGGACGGATTACAATATATCGACAACAGGTGCTGAGTGCGGAGAAAAAGAGATGTTGATGAAAAAGGCAGAGAGCGAAAGGCCGTGGTTTTTATTCCAAAACTGTCCACGAGAGTGAATCTGCGGTTGGGGCTCTGACGTTGCCTCCATGAACCTGCATGCCCGTTCGCATGCATATCGACACAAACGCCAGAGACGCCAAACGCGCGCATGAGAGGCATTCACACCTGCTAGGCTGTGCTTTTTTATTTATTTCTTCCTTAGGCAGCAAAGCCTCCAAACGAAATTTGTTTGACGACGCCTGGGCTAGAAACCGTATAAGTGAGGCATCACTTGCAGAGATGACTTTTTTCGCCGTGTCATGAGATGCATTAAATAATATCCATGTACTTGCACTCGTTATCAATTTACCAAGACGATGGTATGAGTGAATTGAAGCAACTTGAAAGTATGCATATCTGTCAAATCTGAGCAGCAATGCCATGTCGTCCTACATCGTAGTTGTCTGGTATTAGGAGCAAGGGTTGACAACACCAGCATTCCATGTTGTTATTTTTGCTCATTACATGCAACGGCTCATTATTCGCAAGGGTCATCAATTCTCACATGAAATAATTTCCTTCAACTGCTCGCACCGCTGACCGTGAGTATTATACGAGGTTGACTGGGCGTATTACTGGAATTAGAAGTCATCCATTGTTTGCATCTGATACATCACGGGCTAGCTTAGCGCCAATACACCCATAAAACCGTTGGGACGATTAATTTGCAAGATGGAGTTGTCTCGGCTTATGTCAAGACTTGAGCGTGGACCGTTTCTGGTTCATCTTCCTGCTGCTATGATCGATCACTGCTCCTAGCTTATCCAAATCCTGGTTCGTCTATTCGGATATTCTGCCGTGGGTTCATGTGCGATTCGGCCTAAAGATCCGTGGCAAACTTTTCATTTCGCTGGGAATTCGGCGGTCTTTGATGACTGAGTCGGATGACAGATGGATACGCATTGTACTTGGACATAATAAATGAGACACAGAACGCCTTGGTGAGAGACATGGACCACCGACAATGGAAAGATTCTAGAAATTTTTTCCGACGGATGGTGCGTGGGCCGCTGGATCTCCCATTGGCAGTCTGGAGCCGTAGTGGGCAAGGATGAATCTAGACAAGGGACCGTCCGCGTGGCAGCATTTCCTTCAATTGGAAAGCGTAGCATTCGACGATACCCTGTTTATGTACGTACGTTCAGGCAGGTAATTGGAATTTGCGTAGGGTCTGCTCAGTAGTCTCATCAGCGTGGCTTATGGTTCGCGTCTTGTATGCTTGTTCGTGGCATCCTAGGAGTATAAAATCTTAGCATCAGCTGTCAGATGAATCCTTGATCAATCAGGGAGTGTCGGAGCGACCGTCACAAACAATTGCCAAGATGAGCTGTGATAGCATCCACAGATATCACATGGCCCGTGAGAGTCAGTGAGGGAGCCCGGGAGGGAAGGCCTTGCTTCATCAAGCCGGATGCATGCGTGATTCCCGCAGGTCCAGCTGTATGCATGTACTGGTATGGTACAGGTATGTATGTTTATCCTGGCCTGGTCTGGCAAACTGGGTCTCTACCATCTGTCTGTCTTGAAAATCCTTCAATCAATGGATGTCTTCGCCTGCAACCGGAATTGCCGCCCACAATGAATGCCACACCGGAATATACGGAATTTTCGGTTGGATTGGCCCGAGTTGGGAGGCAAATAGACCGACTGACTGACTCTCTTGCGTGGTCGTTTTAGAGTGTGCTCTGGGGAAACGGAAGCGCTAGGGAAGCAGAGCGCAGTGCGTGTTTGTCGATGGACACAGTAGCCGGATTTCGAGTCATGGAAGAAGAGATGGATGCATACACAATTCAAGTCCATCTTTGTTGGGGGGGGGGATCCTTGGAAGCGAAGATGCGGGGTTTTAGCCTGAAAATTGAAGGACCATCCATGGAAGGGAAGGTCATCCATTCATTCATCAGGGCTATTTCCAATCCATGGATCTCTCTACGGAGTACCTACTAGGTAATTAGAGACCGGCACTCGGACATGGAGGGTTTAGTGGACTCATTCAGAGCCTAGCACTTCCAAGGTTCTCAAGGGGAGCAGCCTGCAGTAGACTTGCAGTGGACTCTGGTGGCTGTTTTAGTGCACACATTCACTAAACCCCAACTGTACTTGTACGTACTGCTCCCCTCCCACTGTAAATGGATCCCAGGTGCTCGATCTACAGGGATCTATCCATGAATGGACTCTGACGACAAGCCCGGCCATTTGTTGTCCACCTAAGATTAGCGTCCGTCGTGGGCTGTCACCAAATGAGTCCAAGCTTCCAATCCATTCCCTACTCCA
Organism: Cladobotryum mycophilum; assembly: GCA_036429605.1. Classification (NCBI taxonomy): domain Eukaryota; kingdom Fungi; phylum Ascomycota; class Sordariomycetes; order Hypocreales; family Hypocreaceae; genus Cladobotryum; species Cladobotryum mycophilum. The sequence continues at coordinate 1,806,398 of JAVFKD010000002.1, read as the reverse complement.
AAACATTCCGCGGGCGGCACCGCGAAAGGCTATCCATCCATCCTGTCAGCAAGCAAAATTCGCCCTGCACACTCATTCACTCACTCTTCCTACTGCGGTAGTTCCCTCCTACTAGTACTGGCTAACAAGGTCTTATTGCAGATGCAGATCATGTTGTGCCTAATCCGCTCACTGAGACATGCTGGATACAAATAGACCGGTGTGGGCACTCTCGTCGACCTTTGCTTCTGCTTATTTATTATCCATGGATCTGTCGTGGATCTGAGCCTGCGTTCTACTTCCTTTCGTCTTCCTCCTTTAAGGGTGTGCTTTGCTCTTTGTTCAATTGGGCCCTCTCCTCACGCACACGCACACGCACACGCACACTCCCTCTCGTCGTTGTCGCACCTAGACGAGTTTGACCAGAACATCTGCCACAGCTTCTTTGCGATAAGCGGTGCTTTCTTGCGCCTGCAAACGACACCGCAGCAACCATGGCTGTCGCAAACGACGAGAAGATAGGCGGCTCGCTGCACGGGTCCCACGATGCGGAACGACAGAACTCAGTCGAAGAGGCCATCTGCCCGCCTCATACAACAGAAACTCGCCTCATGGCTAAAATTGACATGCGTGTGATGCCATTTCTGTGTATCATGTACCTGCTAGCGTTCTTGGGTGCGTATAGTCTTTGATGAACCCCTAAATACATGCCTCGATTATTGTGTCGTATCGTCTTGCTAACCGAGACATGTCTGCCATAGACCGCGTTAACGTCTCTAATGCCAAAATCTTTGGTCTAGCTGAGGATTTGAAACTCGGTACCGGCGACAAGTACAATACTGCTCTCGTCATCTTCTTCGTCCCGTACTGCCTTTTCGAGATACCCTCCAATATTCTCCTCAAGAAATTCAGTCCACATGTTTGGTTGTCCGTCAATATGTTTCTTTTCGGTTTTACAACGATGATGCAGGGTCTCGTTAAGAATTACAGCGGTTTGTTAGCTACTCGCTTCTTTCTCGGAGTCTTTGAGACGGGCATGTTTCCTGGAGGTGAGTTGAAGCCATCACCAAGATGCGCATCCAATACTGGATTTGGCGGTGCAAATGCTGTGCCAATCAAAGGATGCGGATTTGGAACTATGCTAATTCGATGTGAAATATAGCTTTCTACTTGATTGGTATGTGGTATAAGAGAAGCGAAGCCCAGAGGCGCTATTCCTTCTTCTTCGGCAGTACCACTCTTGCTGGTGCCTTTGGCGGTCTCCTTGCCGCCGCAATCGGAAAAATGGACTATATGCATGGCTACCGTGGCTGGCGCTGGATCTTCATCATCGAGGGTGGTCTCACCGTCCTGGTCAGCTTCATCTTCTTTTTCCTCTTGCCGGATTTCCCTGAAGAGGCCAAATGGCTCAAGGACGATGAGCGCGCCTACGTCGCTGCCCGCCTGCGTGTTGACCAGGGAACCGGCTCCGGCCGTGAACGCAAGGTCACCGTCAAGGATATCTTGGGCCTTTTCAAGGACTTCAAGGTCATTGCCGGTGGCTTCATGTACTTTGGGCTCATTGTCCCTGCCTACGGCTACGCCTATTTCGCCCCGACCATTATCCAGACCTTCCATTACACCCCAATCGAAACGCAGCTGCGCAGTGTTCCACCTTGGGCCGCCGCCTTTGTATTCTCCTTGCTGTGCGCCTATCTGTCTGACCGAATTCGACATCGCTTTGCATTTGCTCTTTTGGGAATGTTTGTTGCGATTGCGGGTTTTGCGACCCTCCTTGCCGTCCACGATAACCGCAATGTTCAGTACGGCGCGCTTTTCCTCATCACTTCTGGAGCCTATACGGCCATGCCCATCCTCGTGTGTTGGTTCAACATGAATCTTGGAGGCCATGTTCGCCGCTCCATTGGTAGCGCATGGCAAATTGGGTTCGGCAACCTTGGTGGCATCATTGCCGTGTACATTTACTTGGTGAAGGATGCGCCCAAATTCACTACTGGGCACGCCGTCTGTCTTGGATTTACGGTTGTCTCCATGATTTCTGCCTCCATCTACGGGTTGGGATGTTTACAGGCGAACAAGAGCAGGGATGCGGCGGTGGACATGCCGCAGTTGAGTGATGATGAAAAGCAGCAGCTTGGTGATTTAGCACCAGATTATCGTTATTTGTTGTAAGATGTTACGATTTAAGAATAGCATATGAGTAAGGATGGCCATTTGCATTGGATAGTTTTAGAATAATTATACATATATATCCACCGTTACAAGAAGCTCTATTTGTGGTCATTGGTGTATTTGTTGAAGTCTGCACATGTAACTCTCCTTTCGCTAGACGTTTCCCCCATCATGATGATAGATTAGGTAGCTCTGACTAAACCGCCATGACGACTACAAGCCATTCGCCCTGTTCTAGATGCTAGCCATGACTTTTAACGTTTTGTTTAGACATTCACTAAGTAGAATGAACGAGTAAGTGATGTTGACTAGGATGCATTCCGATTCCGGAGCCGAAACATGATGGTGTCAAGGATCGGGAACTGACGTCGGCAAGGGAAGCACCTGGTCGCCACTACATGCGCCAAGGATAGAAAAGAGGAGCACAAAAGGAACATTGTGTCTGGACCAACAAACCCATGAACCATCCCCCCAACCACCAACAACAAGCTAACAGGGGGCTGTTTTCGTGCCTTTTTTGGAGAAGATGCTCCAAATCGCTTTCACCAGATGCGGGGAAATTATGGAGAATGAGATTTGAAACTAACGGCAGCCACAATCATGGGCCTCGGAGTTGGGAGGACAAGAGGGGTCTCTCGCGTACGAGCTGACATTGTGATGGATGACGAGTCTGGTTAGGTATTCATGGGGTAAGCAATGGGATGAATTATGGGGTATCGTGACAAATAGAGCGGATTCAATTACATGAAAAGAATTGATTCGTTATGGATTCATTTTTATTTTGATTCAATGGCTTGCAGCTAGCATAACTAGATGGTTATTAACTATTAGGTATTACGGCTGGATATTCATTCACCTTTTTCTCTGTTTCCCAACAGAGAAGTGTAGGTGAATGAATGTCTTCTAATTCTCCGCGGACTCTCCGCCTCCCCTGTCCATCTTTCCTCCCCCATGTTCCCCCCTTCATCTCCTCTTCTGAGACGCAAGCCTGTTCTTCCAATACTCCTCGTTACTTACATACACCCAGTCCCCGGGGCTCGCATCGTTAATCACCCTCAGGAGCTTTCTCCACACGTGCTCCGGCGGCGGGCCGGGTAGCACGATATCGCAGATCTGCGACACGGCGGCCTTGTACGTGCGGGTGGGCAGGAATGCGACTTTGCACAGCGTCAGCACGAGACCTACCCAGTTGTCGACAAAGTTCCTGTCGAGGGACGCCTCGGCGTGGCGGAACTCGACCGTGTACGTCTTGTGCCTGTCGGTGTGGGAGTGCATGTTGATGTTGAGGGCCGTGGACTTGGCATTTGTGATCTGGGAGTCGCGGTAGGTGAGGATGCTCATGGCGTCTAGGTCGCTTGGATGCTAGAGGTAGTGCATGTGGTCTCGCTTGCTGCTGTGGAGGAGGTTCTGTGGGAGGTTAACTGCCGCCGAAGGGGAGAGGTGTCGGGGGGAGGGCAAGATAGGGGCGAAGCGCGCGAGAGCATTCCGTGGACGGTGCGGCGGTGGGGGTCGCATAGGTGGAAGAGGAGATGGTCTTCTAGGAGGAAGGCCAGCGTGGCGATGCGCTTCACGTGCAGAGGGGTCAGTCCTCCTACGGGGGCGACGTGGACGTGGATGCCGCATGTATTGTTGACGTGGAGCCTCTCCGGATGAGCGTTCCAGAGCGTGTACAGCGCCTTGTTCAAGTCTGGGAAGCCAGTGTTGGACTCGGACTCCCCCAGGATAGGGGTGTTGAGCTCCGTGGGCTGCCACTCCTCATACCTGCCGAATCCCATGATGTCGCTCTCTACCTTGAGGAGCCAATACCTAAACAGCGGGTTCTCACCGGTATTCTTGTGCGAAGAGGAACTCATGATTCGCATATCCTGGGAGATGCAGGTCTTGACGATACTTCCCTTGGGCGCCGCCTTGCGGAGCTGATTGTCATCGCAGTCACTGTCCTCGGTCTCGAAGAGGTAGGCCGCCTGGAGACCCGCCTGCTGGAGAGCAGAAGCGAGGTAGTGGTAGGTGTGGTCTCGGTTCATCAGCGTCTTCACGTAGGCGGAGTACTTACGACATGTGTTCTTGAAGGCACTGTCGGGGGAGCGAGGAACTCGAGTTCGACGCCAAAGGTGATCTCCGAGGGCAGATCATCAGCCTCGAACTGTGCGGACTGCATGACCAAGTCTCGTTCGGTTACTCTAGGGGCTCTGGTGAAAGTATTCGGCATATTGGGTCCTTTTTATGTGAAGATGGCCGACTTTGCTAGGAACTTTGTTTTCCTTTTGTTTCGTTTTATTTTTTTTGCGTTGAACAAGATGCTAATGCATTGAAGAAAACCTCGGTGTTTCTATTTTTGAAGGCATTTATGATAATGGCAGTGTTCAATATTTATACATGTTTTCTCTGCCTTCTGGACGTGAGCCATTGTTCTTTTTCCTCTCTTTCAAACATCTTTTGTGTGTATCTGTGAACAACGTTGAACAGTTGAGCTGGTCAAGTGTTTTGAACGGGAAAAGGAAAAAAAGACGGCCTTTTGCCCAAAAAGAAAAACACTGCATTGTGTCACATAGTCCTTTGGTTCCTGGGGAAGCCAGCCGGAGGGGGGATGTGAACAAAAACAAAACAAAAACGCAGAGTTGACGGCAAGGTGCATTCTGAACACGGCCGGCAAATGACTTCTTGGTGAACGGAGTTCCCTGGTAACGCTGTCTTACAGTCACCGTTGTCGTGGTTTTGATCGTCTGAATGGTGTGAAGTTTTTGGGGGGTCCTTTGTTAAACGATTTCACGGCTTCATGATTCACAACCTTTTACAGGTTATTGGGATGAAAAGGAAACCTCGAAGTACCGGGATATTGGTGGTTTGCTGCAGAGTGTACGGGATAGAAAGGCCCATATATTGCTATATAAATACTTAGTTATATATGGTAAGTAACCATATCCATTGACGTATTCATAAAGAACCCCTTACCGGCGTTCATATTACGATTTCGCAAAGGAGGTCGCCGGCATCATGTCTTGCAGCAACTGATGGAAACACCAATTGTGCAATTCTTGCATTTCGAAATTGTGTGGTTGGTCAAGTCACACAAACATCCATCGGGATCCATCCTAGTCCTACTCAGATATGTTGATAGATTGACCAAAGCCAAGTAACCAACCAACAACAATAACAACAGCCCTAGGGAGTTTTTTATCCAATGAGAGGGCATAGCTCATGAAGTACTATCTCCGTTCCCATGCCTATACCTACAGCCTCTCTGACCCGTCGGTGCCAACAATAGACTTTTGTCAGCAAACCATACCAACACTGGAACCTTGTGGCTTCGGGGAGTGTCGCTCGTCAGCCCTTCTGGATGAAGCTAGGGGTGAGCACCGTTCAGCTCCTGCGCCCAGCCGGAGAGGGGGGCTTAACATATCCTCACGTACTCCACTAGGACTTTTATATACATACAATTGTATTGTTCAAGCATATGAGTGTTCTTGTTGTTGTAGCAGATAAATAACACACGAGTTTTCTAGTTTTCCTTTGCCAAATTGCCCAAAAAAAAAAAAACCTTTGACTTTATTTGAGAAGCATAAAGAGAAGAAAGAAAGAAGGAAGAAGAAAAGGTTGAACCATGTCTGCTACCGAAACAGTTCTCTTATACGATTTACACCCTCCTGCGCCAGCCGAGTCAGCGGTTCTACGACCAACACCATCCCGCGAAGCAACCGCCGCCCATAGCAGCCCAGAACCTCTTACCGTCCACGATCCTGAATCAGCTCAACCCCCAGAAACGGCCGTGGCCGCCGCCCAGCGATGGAACGACCCCTCAATCAACAAGTACCGCCTCCTGACATGCTTCTTTGCGTTCCTCGTGTACGGCATGAACGACGGCGCGCCAGGTGCCATGGTGCCCCTATTCGAGAAACACTACCAGCTGCCTCACTCCATCATCTCCCTCATATTCCTGAGCCCCATGGTGGGCTGCGTCGTAGCCTCCTTTACGTCGAACCGCCTACACGCCAAGGCAGGGAGACGTGGCGTGGCGGCCCTGTCGACCGGTTCGTATGCGGCGGCGTATCTTGGTTTATCGCTGCACCCGCCCTTTGGTGTTGTGGTGGCCCTGCTGATTCTCACGGGCTTTGGGAGCGGGTTGATGAACGGGAGCTGGAATAGCTGGGTGGGAGGCCTGGTGCAGGGGAGCACGCTGCTTGGGTTATTGCATGGATTTTGGGGAGCTGGGGCTACGCTGTCGCCTATTATTGTTTGTATTTCCCGGGGGCTATTTCTTTCTTTCTTTTGATAGGGGGCTCTTTTTACATGCTGACTTTGTGGTAGGCATCGAGACTTGTGGCAAAGGGGTACGACTGGTGGGTGTTTTACTGTAAGTTGCCTCTTCTTCTGATTGAAAACACTCTGAGCTAACACCACCACCAGATATCATGGTAAACATTCAATATCCAACATCACCATCCTCATTCAAAGTACTAAACTCTTTGTTACAATAGCTTGCATTAACGGTAGTGGCCTGTATTGGCGTCGTCACTTCTTTCTGGAAAGACACCGGAAGTGGACTTCGACAAAACGTCCCGTTCAAGACCTATGGTCTAACACTCGAAGTCCTGCGAAACAAGGTAGGTACTCTCCTACATACGCAAAAGTAACTAGATATTCGGCTTTCAACTAATCGTCCTGACAAAACAGGTCACCCTACTGCTCTCTGCATTCATGCTCCTCTACGTCGGCGCCGAAGTCACAATCGGCGGCTGGCTCCTCACATTCATGATCAACGTCCGCAACGGATCCCCCTCGGACTCATCCCTCGTCGCATCAGGTTTCTGGATCGGCATCACCGTCGGACGCTTCGCGCTGGGGTGGTTCACGGGATGGGTGGGGGAGCGGCCGATGGTGTTCCTGTACCTGCTCGTTGCCATCGGCCTCGAGCTGGGTTTCTGGCTGGGCAAGAAGTTTGTGGTGAGCGCCATCATGGCGGCGCTGGTTGGGCTTTCTATTGGCATGATTATGCCCTCGGTGAGTTTTACTTATAGACTTGTTCTATGAGGTTGGCGTTTGTTGACGACTTTTTGGATCATTAGGGAATTCGTATGATGACGAAGCTTCTACCGCACGAGAAGCACATAGTGTCCGTAGGTTTCGCCACGGCATTTGCAGTCTCTGGATCCGCCATGTAAGTCTTTACCCAATACCTCACTACAAACTACCTTCAGGAAACTTGAAATACCAACTACTTGTGGCCAGATTTCCCTTCATTGTCGGAGCTCTAGCTCAGTCGTTTGGAGTCCAGGTGCTCCAGCCCGTGATTCTCGTCTTGTTTGGCCTGCAGCTTCTGCTCTGGCTATTCATCTCGAGGCAAAAGTTCAAATCTTGAGTGGGGAGCACTCATGGTAGGATTATCTATGTATGTGTGTGAGCTATGATTGGGTTATTTCTCGTGGGTGGTGTGGCATGTACGGAATAATAGGAGGGATATATCCAGAGATTGGAGAGGAATGATAGGTTAGCAAACGGATATTGTTATTTCTCGGTAGACCTGGACCTGATACGAATATCACATGTTATTAAGACTACTTTCTGATAGGAATTATTCACCTCTTCTTGCTCTTGTACCCAAGGTTTTAGATCCTGATCTCTCCTTCAGTCTCCGTGTATAACCCACATAGTTTACTGTCTAGGTATAATCATAATATGTTATCCCCATGCGTTTAGTCACCGGAGAGCAGCTCATCTCTAAATACAGCCAACTTACCTTCAAGCAACCTCAATTTACTCTGTTACGCAGCATAGCTTTTAGACGGGTTGTCATATCCAGTCTTGTGTTGGATGTAATGAAAGACATCTGCTTACTTCCATCGCCGATTGTACATCATATCAACACATACTCATTCTATTCTCGTTAACGTATAGTGCTTCCTTGAGGTTCATCATCTCTGCTGACATTGGTGAAAGTCCATGCGCTGACTCGTACCCGACTAGATGAATTTAGCCCGGTGCAAGCTACCCCACCATGCTGTCAATGACCCCTCCTTGTTGCATTCCGAGGCGCGCCCTACGACAAGCAGACCTGTAGATCTCAGTCTCACCACGACCCGCTTTGATCTTTTATAAGAACCCCCAAGAGTCACCCGTTAAAACGTATCCAAACACCTAGAAATACTCATAGACTCTCTATTATATAGACCATTTATAAAATGGCCACCATCAGACACGCAAGGCGCGAGGGTGAGTCCTCCGATGATCGGAGCTGCGAGTCTTGAAAATGTCAAGCAAGCACTAACCCCCCTTCTATAGACGCACCTACGATCTTGGCTCTTATTCAAGGTCTGGCGGATTATGAAAAAGAGCCCGATGCTGTCGAGGCAACCGTCGAGTCTCTGGAGAACACTATTGCATTCGCCCCCTCAGAGACGACTAGCCCTACTTCTTCATCACTACCCGTGACCGAACCCATAACGCCATCCCGCAATTCACGATGCCTCCTTCTCTTCACTCCCGAGGGTAAACCGGCGGGTATGGCCCTTTACTTCTACAGCTACAGTACATGGCGGGCCAAGGCGGGTATTCACCTCGAAGATCTCTTTGTCGACCCCTCTGAGCGCGGCAAGGGATATGGCAAAAAGTTGCTGGTCGCTCTAGCAAAGGAAGTGGTCGCCATGGACGGGGCAAGACTCGAATGGGTTGTCCTGAAGTGGAACGAGCCTAGCATCAAGTTCTATGAGAGCATTGGCGCCAAAGCGTTGGATGAGTGGGTGGGGATGCGAGTGGACGGACCGGCTTTGGACAAGCTGGCTCATTTATTGGATTAACCACATGTCAAGTCTTTTGTTAACATGATTAAAAAAATTAACCAAGATCAGGGTCTCTTTTGCAGTTTGTGACCCCGTTTGTCGACACCCTGGAATATCTCGAGTTGGTTCTTGGTTGCAGAAGGCAGTTTGGCTTCAGCCCGTCCCCAGGCGAAAGAGTATCGCAGTGTGTTGGGATCCTGAGCCATGGTTGGTGTAAGCTGCCACGTCCGGTTGTAGATCCTTCGGAACCATCTAGGCGATATCGTTCGATCGCGGTCTCCCACGCCGTACGGACTATCATCCTTTTGTCCCGTTCGACGTTGATGAGTGAGAGATTTGGGCTTCTCGACAATGGCCGTGGGCTTTGTGGCATAGTCCTGCCAGTTCCAGTTTGACTTGACCTCGGCATCCCCAGCTAATGACTTGACATGGATTCGTCGCTCGGGAATCATCCATTCGTCCGCTTCCTGGCCGCCGTTACTTAGCTGCTCAAGAAGATCCCATTCGCCTTTTCCCAAGGGAGGCATAATTTTATCCGCACTTCGCCTCCACCAGCCCGACCTCTTCGCTCGCTTAAGTATATCAGACGGAGGCTTTCCCCAAATGGTCTCCTTGGGGATGAATTGATCCGGGTCGATGGTTTTGACTGTACTACTGCGCCAACCAACGGCTCCCTTGGTATTATCTCTTTGCTGTTGCCGCTGAGATTGAAGGGCCTGTAATAATTTTTGCTGGTCCCATTTCTCGAAGAAGGCCTTTTTACTCATGGGAGCATCTGGAGATGATGTGGCAGAGTCTTTGGAGCCAGTTTTCTTCGTCTCGTTTGCAGGATCCAGCAGAGCTTCTAAATCTTGCGAATTACTTGGCCCTTGGGGAACGACAAACTTGGCCATCAACTCTCGTCTTCTATTGCCCGATCTCCCAAATCCCTTTGATATCAAGCCCTCCATCGCTGCCTTGTCACCACCGTTGGCGGCTCGCAAAGTGCGCAAGGCATTCTTTGCTCTGGTAACATGGACCTTGGGCCGGGGATCATTTTGGCGATGTCTGTGGAAGCGATCTTGAACGGTTTTTGCGATGTTGGTTCGAAAGGCTGGAGGGAGGTAGGAACATTCTCGAAGTAGGTGGCGGTAGAGCTGAATGGGGGATGGCGACGTGGGAATTGGATATGTTGGGGCCGGCATGTTGGACTGTTGATTGAGGCCCGCAGCCTCTTCACAGGTTCTCAGCAATGATACTGACTGTGGAATATTCTCCTGCTCATACAGTTGACTTCAAACATCAAAAAGCTTCGATGCAGGCACATCCACAACGGCCAAACCTCGGCAATCTGATCGGGTCGCTACAATCCATGGCACCTGTAACTGCCAGGCCCTACTTACAGCACCCCCTGGAGACTTGGAAGGCCTAGAAGGTCTGGGGCCCTTGAGCTGTTCGTTCTCGGTGGGCGGTGAGAAATGGAGTTCCATGTTTATCTGACTGTATCCATAGTTTGTTTGTTTCCATCTTGACAATTTCGGCAACAATTTGACCCTGCATGCATGCATGCATACGGAGGAGAAGATACCTTAATCGGAACTTACTTTGCCTGTTTCATCATGTTCACCTCCACGGGTCTTTTTGCTGCTAAGACACTGGCCCATCCACGGCCGACCCCAGACGTCTCCAGGCAATGCTTACAGCGAACTACAGCCACTAGAAGGCGAGTCACGAGCCAAAGCCCAGACCCCCCCCCGTCAATCTCCAGAATTAGCCCTCGAGACGTCAGAGCCAGCAGCCCAGCCAATGTCGCGGCGCGTCGACACGCCATGACACGAAATCACGAAACGGACACGTCTCTCTGGGTGCACAATTTAATTGAATTGCGACATTCCGCGCGCATGACATTACATGACATAGCATAGCATCGCATGAGAGTGTATCCGTACGTACGTACAAGTAAGTATCACTTGCAGCGCGTGCGCAAGCCTCACGCTTAATGCGCACAGAGAACAGATACCCAAACGTATCAATCGTTGCGAGCCTCAGTTTTCATTACTTGCTCCACTCATTCAATCGATTTTGCCTTTCCCCAGCCCAGTCCAGTCGTCCCGTTGGCGCATCGAAGCACGAATCGTTGGTTGACTTGCACCTTCAACTCGAACATTGGCTGTTTCGTCAACCATTGAGTGGCCAATACTTGTTCGCTAAAGGGAGGCGAGAAAGAGAATGTGTTGCAGGTCTTTTCGATTACTGTCTGTATTCGCGATCTGATTTGATCCGACCTGACATTGTACAATCTCGTGCAAGGGTCAAAGTCGCCCACATAAAAATAAAATAAAAAGGGAAGAGAGTGTGCGAAATTGTACAAAAAAGTGATAAGCGGAGGCATAATCAAATCGTCAAAATCACAAACCACCACCACCACCACTACCACCAACCACTACCACTACCCACCCCCTCCTCGGCAACGGGTACTTTGGGCTTATCCTGCAAGCCGCCCACATCGGCCGACATTTCATTTCGTTTAACGACTCAACCTTGATTTGGATCCATCCGGGCCAACGTTCTATTTTTCTACTACCCTCCTCCTCCTCCTCCAACCCCGGACGCTGGGAAAAATCTACAAGGCAAAAAAGAAGAAGCATTTTGGGAAGATACAACAGAACCATCCACGCGCATGACTCTATTGCAGGTTCTACAGCATCAATCAAGGCGTCGACTTCAGGTGCGGCCAGTATCACCAATACTCTGCACAAGCTGCACCCTGTGCAACAGGCCTCTCCCTGCTGGGTAGCAGCAATTTGCTATCCCTCCGAAACTCTGCCCTCCCATCGATCAACGATCAACGATCGACCGACCCTTTTGGCTTACCGCCAACGTCCACACACAGCTCGCGATGCCGTCCGCGTCGCAATCGTCTCAACAGTCCTTTACAATGAGCCAGCAGTCACAACCGGGGCGCTCTGCCTCCTTTAATCGAGGCTACAATGGCGCCGTCGATGGTCCCCAGATTTACTCAGTATGTGCTTCTCCAACTCCATGATGCCTACCCGCTGCATCTGCGCACTTCAACCCTCCGGAACCCTCCCAATCATTGACCTGTTCCCTGCATAGGCTTCTTACTCTGGCGTCGATGTCTACGAAATGGAAGTCAACAACATCGCCGTCATGCGCCGTCGCCACGACTCCTGGCTGAATGCCACGCAGATCCTAAAAGTCGCCGGCGTTGACAAGGGCAAGCGCACTAAAATTCTGGAAAAGGAAATCCAAACAGGAGAACACGAAAAGGTTCAAGGAGGTTATGGAAAGTACCAGGGCACCTGGATCAAGTTCGACCGAGGCGTCGAGGTTTGCCGCCAATACGGAGTCGAGGATCTCTTGCGACCATTATTAACCTACGATATGGGTCAGGATGGAGGCGTAGCTGGTCGAGGTGACTTTAATACACCAACAAAAGAGCAGGCCATGGCAGCGCAGAGGAAACGATTATACAATTCCAGCATCGAGGGGCGGCCGAATGGAGTGGCTGGTACCTTTTTTAAGAACATTTCTAGCACCGCTTCGCATGCTGTCGCGGCCATCAGCAAGGCGCGATTCGGCTCTCCTGGACCTAGGAATCGCAATGGCCCCACCAGAGCTCCCAGCTTCAGTAGGCAACCTTCAATGCAGAATGCGAATGGCGATGAGTTCCCCGGCAACTCGCAGCAGAGCTTCACCTCCGAATACACCCAGACTGCGGAGCCTGTCTTCTCACAACAGAACGGCAGCGTCGTGATACCGGATCCCGAACCTCCTAGGAAACGTCAGAGGGTTACCATGACTCCGGTTGAGAGTTTCGGTGGTTACAGTCAGAATATGGACGTCTACGCAACGACATTTCCTGGATCGCCAACCGAGCCCAATGAGTCCTTCCTCTACACACAAAGCGCAATTCATGACGTCCCTGCTGGAGAAGATGGCAATGGTCCACTCCTTCCATTGCCCTATGAGATGTCTCCCGAAATAGAAACTAAGCGTAGCACGCTCATGGGTCTGTTCATGGACTCAGCAACCGATGACCCAGCTAGCGCTGAACTGCTCCGTGCATTCACTCCTCTGGAATTAGATATGCCCATTGATCATCAGAGTCACACCGCCCTACACTGGGCGGCTACTTTGGCCCGCATGGCGCTTCTCCGTGCCCTCATAGCCACAGGTGCCTCACCACATCGAGTCAACGCCTCTGGTGAAACGGCTCTCATGCGTGCATGTCTTGTTACCAACTCGATGGACCATGGCTCATTCCCTGATCTGTTGGAGGTCTTGGGAGGTACAATCGAGGCGCGGGATCAAAAGGGGCGAACCGTATTACATCACATTGCGGTTACAAGCGCTGTGAAGGGTCGCAATGCAGCCAGCCGATACTATTTGGAGAGCTTACTAGAGTGGGTAGTCCGCCAGGGTAGTGTGCCAAACAGCCAGGCCACTCAGATGAATGGCAACGTCCCAGGCAGTTCACAGTCGATTCCAAAAATGGGTATTGCGAGGTTCATGTCGGAGATTGTCAACGCACAAGATAGTTCCGGGGATACTGCGTTGAATATTGCGGCTAGGATAGGGAACCGAAGCATTATTTCGCAGCTTTTGGAAGTCGGCGCGGATCCCAACATTGCTAACCGCGTGGGTCTGCGGCCTGTTGACTTTGGCATTGGAGGTGAGAACACGGAGGATAAGGCGAACGGGGACGCTGGGGCTGAGAAAACTGGCGCACCCGGGCCTACCCAGCGAAGCCGAGAGAGCAGTGATGAAATCATAGCTTGTAAGTCTTTACCCCCCCCCCCCTCTTTTTTTTTTCTTTTCCCTTTGTGAATTGTTTGTGTCTGACATCACAATAGCTATTACACATCTTTTGACTGAGACTGGCACCGCTTTCCAACAAGAAATGAAGGCCAAACAAACCTCACTAGACTCATTACACACCACCCTCCGAACGACGTCTTCTCAGCTTGGCGAAGCCCGTCGAAGCATCGAACAATTGGCAGAAACTGTCAAGAAGCAGCAACTGGCCCGCCAAAAGGTTGCCAACCTCGCACATGCCCGAGAAACAGAGCAGATGCGTTTGATGAACGAGCAGTCCCGCTCCTCACAGCCCAACCCATCCTCATCATGGGAAACCGAACTAGCAGCTATGCTTGAGGCTGCAGATAAAGCCTCGGCCACAGGCACTTTTGGTAGTGAAGGACTATTACCCTCCTCGGTTATACTCAAAGCTCGAATCCGCGCTCTTGAGGGTCGCCGTGATGCAACCTGCACGATGGTGCAGTCGCTCAAGAGCAGGAGTCGAGAAGTCGAGATAAAGTACCGTCGAATTGTCGCTTTATGTACAGGCGTCCCGGAAGGTGACGTCGATGCCGTTATCGACGGCCTCGTCAAAGCGGTCGAGAGTGAGAAGGACGAGCTAGAAATAGGCAGGGTTAGGAGATTCCTGGGAGGTGTAGAGGGCGTGGTTCATTAGTGATGAAACACTTTCACGGTCTCTTTTTCCTCCCTTTGCTTTTTCTCTCTGGCATTCTTCACTTCTCCCCTGTATTATATCACAATCCTGTTCTTTTTTCTTGTTTTTGAGCGACGCAGCATATTTGGTTTTTCGTCATGTTTGAGAAAAGGTCTGTCAGGTTCATATGGATCGAACCTTTTTTTTGGTGGCATAACTTTTACCTCTTGTATATGGTAATGTCTCATGGAGAGGGGGTGGTGAGGCGGCGTTTGGTCGGTGCTGCGGCATCCAGTGGATATCCCTCTTGTTTATTTCTTCCATCATTTCCTCCACGGTACCTCGCAATTAACCCCCTTATTGTGTGCGAGATGCAGATAAGTAGAGGACATTCGGTATATATAGTAGGGTTCTTTTTTGGGGGAGGGGGAGTCCGGGGGCTTGGCCTAAATTCCGGCCCCCTTAATGGGAGATGTTAGCATAATGGTTTAGAACATTTATGGCAAGAAGAAGAAATGCAATTAACTATAAAATTAATCCTCAAAACATTTTTTTCTCCATTGCTCAAAGGCACTATCAAGATTGTAATTATGTGTGCTTCTCCTAGTTAAACAAAGTTGGTAGGATATATCCTCCAGGAATCCTTCTCGATTCAACATCCAGAAAGGTAAAACAAGCTTCCCGTTCCTAAACGCCATGCAATGCAATAATAACAATGTGTGAATGGTTGAATCCATAAATTCACTCGGGGAGAAGGAGGGGAAGGGGAGACATCCTCCCAACTTCAGGAGCCATTCCGATATACCCCCTCCCATCTCTGTTCCACGTCTCCAATCTTCTTCCTCAGCCCGTTGATTTCGCCGTCAAGTTCGTCGACATTCCTGGATAGCGCACTTACTTCCTCAAAGCGCCTCGCCGCCGTCGCCGTCCTGACCATTTCCTCGACCATGAACTTCTGCTCCTCCAGGACGGCGAGACGCTCTTTCAGATCCTTTTCCTCCGTCTCGAGCTGGCTCACCACGGTGCTTGCTTCGCTCGGAGCCTGGGATGCGGTCTCGGACTCGGCCAGTTCGGAGTGACGCAGGCTAGATGTAGAATGATGCGGTACAGAGAGGTAATTAGAATGAGATGACGAAGTTGAGGGTGTAGATCTCCTTCGTAGCATCTGCGGGACGCTTTTCAAGGGTAACATGTTTATATGTAGGAAATTGTTGGCATAACCGTAAATCGCAGCCTGCAGCTTTTCCTGCGTCGGATTCTCTGCTTTCAAGTCTCTCAGCCGCTTCGCAGCAGACCCGTACTTGGTGAAGCTGTCTATCAGCCGTTTTCTGATTTTGCTGGCCTCCTGAATCTGAGCATGTGTGGGCGGCGGCCTGTTCAGATCTATTTCCCCATTCTCTCTCACTTCTGGCTGGAGAGCTATAAGCGTACGCTGAAAGCTGGGGAGCAGCTGGCGTATCCCTCGCTCAAACTGGCGAAGGGTTTCGTAGGCCCGTTGATCGGGAGGTTTGTGTAATAGTGACGCGGTAAAGTCACGGCCGGAAAAGATGGTATAATTGCAGTCTTTACACATCCTAACATCCACAGTTAGATGTCCATTTACGGTAGAAACAAGAGGCTTCTCATTTGGTCGATATGATGCTGCCAGAAAGTTAGTAGGATTTGCATCAGGGGCCGGAATAGAACGCACTGTTGGAAACATTCAAGCTCACTTCTGATGAGCAACCAGTTTGAGGATCTCCGCAGACCACGCGACCGCATATTCGACAGTGATGTCTTCTAAACGTCCAGGAGCCGAATTCCTGTTGGCAAAAAGGACATTGAGATACCCTCTCATCCTCTTCCCACGTCACTACTGACTGTTCAATAATCTTTCGAGTATTCTTTTGACCCGTCAGAGATGATACAGGCCCAAGCAATGAGCCATTCGATTGCGCTATCAGTGCTTCGGGTGGATTCGCCAATAACCGAGTCAGCTTCGTCAAGCGTTTTTCCAGTCTCGAAACCTCCAGATTCTGCCTTTCCAGTCTCTTTTTCTTGCTTCAACAAATGCATTCGTGTGGTCTATCGAAGTGCCACTATGGTCATTATACCCCTCTCTTGACTTGTAGCACGTCTCGCACACTCTGGCCCAGTATCCTCGAACGGGTTCGTGATTTGCACTCCTGCTCAGCTTCATCTGGTACATTGTGTGCTCCTCGCAAAAGAGTCTTCCGCATTTTCGGCAGTTTATGCTTCCGTTTATAGGCCCTAACCCTTTTCCGCAAGCCGGATCGGTACATAGGTCGTTGGTCGTGGTGCGCTGCCAGTGGGTTCGTGTAATTAGTTCTTCGGGGTCGACTGGGACCTCAAGGGGCAGCTTTCCGGCGGCAGATGATGTCGGTTGCGGTAGTGATGGTGGTGGCACGAGGTTCGATTCATTTGATTCGAAAACATCAAGTCCGCGTAGCTTCATGTTAATCAAGGACAGAGGCTGGAAGCGCTTTGCCTTGAGTACTTGTTTGTCGAACCATGTTTTGACTTCGTTCTGTTCTTCGGCGGGGAGTTCTTGGTGAGTATCGTCAATGTGTCTGTTCAGTTGGAGGAGCGTGACCTGCGCTCGTTAGTAACCCAGCCATTTCCCATTTATCCCTTCACGGCGACGCACCATTTCTTCGTTACAGATTGGACACACCAAGCCCGTCGCATCTGCTGCGCTGCCTTTCGGCTGGGCCCCCACACTGATGTTTGAACGGATATCATGTCCAAGGTCCGAGAGGCTTCCACTTGCCGGCGGCGACACTGACGACGAGGTTTGCGAAACGTTACTCTCGGAGATGGCCAAAGGACTGGAGGCTCGAGGGGCAGTCGGAGGGGTCGGACCCAGGCCTTTCCCATTGCCCAGGATTCTGCCGCCGCCTAGTCTTCGTGATGACATTGCGACAGAGTAAAGAGAAGAAGGTTATTGTTATAAAACCGAGGAAAGCAACTCGAATCGACCAGACGACCGGAGTTGGTCGTGCTGCGCCTCGAGCTGCATCGAAGACGTGAGTGCGTGCGTTGCGTGTTGTTTGTTGCTGAAGGAGGCAAGGCAAGGCTGGTGTTGCATTGTTCAGCCGGCAGCTAAACGAGACAGCCTCCCCCGCCACTAACAATTAGTGGCGACTATCCACTACAATGCCTCAAAGCGCGCTATAAATTGCCACTATAGCGGAAAGGCCCTCCCAGTCAGTACCTAGATTATCAGTCCCTTGTCTCATGGGGCTTATCAATGGGTGCAGCTGGAGCCTTATCGGGTCTTTAAAACACCATCAGTATCGGGGTAAGACAGGACGGCTTTCTGAATCTAGTCTTGTCGCGTGGACGCCCTGATTTTGCTCCATCTCTTCACCCTGGCGACCTGCTTGCATTTCAGTATGGCCAAGAGCTTTCCAGAGGTTCAGCCTGGGGGAGTCTTATTCTGGCGTGGCGGATCAAGGACAAGAATGTCCTGGTAGTGGGTGGTGGTGAGGTCTGTCTGATGGCTACCATGCAAGCTGCCCCGAGACGAAGATGGACGAGCCAACTAACATGCATATGTATTGCTAGGTCGCTGCAGGCCGCATCCTCAACTGCCTCAATGCTGATGCCAAGGTCACTGTTGTATGCCCAGCCTCTGGACTTAATGAGGAGGTTGCATTTCGGGTCGCCGAGAAGCAAGTCACACACATCGACAGGTTATTCGAGCCGTCCGACTTAGACAATGCAGACATGGTGCTGGTGGCCATCGACGACCCGGCCGCCTCTACAGCTGTATGGAAACTATGCAAAGAGAAAAAGGTGCCCGCCAATATTGCTGATGTGCCTACCGAGTGCGATTTCTACTTTGGCAGCGTACATCGTGATGGTCCCCTTCAGATTATGGTTAGCACCAACGGCAAAGGACCGCGGTTGGCTGCAACCCTAAGGAGATTGATCGCAAGCAAACTACCGCAACATGTTGGCAATGCTATCGAGTCCATTGGAGAATTAAGGGCAAAGCTGCGCAAAGTTGCTCCCAATCCAGAAGATAGCCCGAAGCGAATGCGCTGGTACGTGTTCACATGCCATTGCCACCGCCCCGTCAGCTTGTTTGTTTACTTATAATTGCTTTTTTTATAGGATGACCAAGGTCAGCGATGCGTACAAGTGGGAAGAGTTATGCGAACTTAATGAAGAGGACATGGACAACCTTCTACTCTTCTACCCTGCCAACAAGGTCCCCGATATCGATGTCTTGCTAGCTCTACGGGGCGGCATTGATGTCAAGAAGCTAGACGTTTTCGACGGTTCGTTTGGCTTCAGTGTGGGATCATAAAACAGCATCTTTATGTGTTTTGAGTCGGATGTTTATTGCATCATAGATGGGTATAGGGAAAGTATTGATTGCAAAGATCAACCACGGTTTGCTTCACGGCCGAAACAGACGATTTACGACAGCATGCGAACCATTGCCGGACGGGCCAGGCTTCTTGTTTAAACCAGATTTTGTTTAACCACTCTCTTTATTTTGGATACTTCTTGTCAGACCGCTTCGGAAAATTACACCAGAATGCGAATTCAGTCAGAATTAGAAATCGTTTATCTATTATTATAATACAAGCATAGGAGGATAATGAATTTGGCGTCTTTCACCTCCGGAGTTGTGAAACTAGGTCTCCGAATCCGAAGCCGGATATGCAGCACCGGCAAATTGGGCGTCCCCCGGACAAGTGGGACAGCAAAAGCTGAATGATTTCCCGAACGACTCATGCCAAAAACATATGCCACCATTATTCAACGCCAATACTATCTCATATGGCTAAATAGGAATGTTCCCTCTCTGATAGGGGACCAACTGATATGACAAACCACCAATTTCGTCATTCTGCCTTATTCCACGACAGTGATCACTGCTCCACCTTTCAGATTTTCTTCTCCTCTAGTTCTCTACTTCTTTCTTGCTCATCCGTTACTCATCCTTCTGCTCGTTGTATACCACCCATATCTATCCTGGTGCTTAAACAACATCATTAACATGGCTCTACCCACTGTGCTGATCATTGGATGCGGTATCGCAGGCCCCGCCATTGCCATACTGCTGCGCGAAAGAGGTTATCACCCTATTGTCTTTGAGAAAGTTCGAAATTTGGGCAATGCTGGTGCATCTATCATGATGAAGGCTAACGGGTCAGTAACTCTCGAAAGCTACAGACTCGTATGGAGATTGACATGAGGTGAATATAGCCTCAAAGTACTGAATCTCATGGGTCTTGCAGAACCCCTCGTTGCTGAATCTGTGCCCGTTGAGGTTCATATGGATCATGAGTTTACAGGGGAGATAATTGGCCAAACTAATGTGGGAAAGACCTTTGAGGAGAGATTTGGCTGGCCGTTGGTTGGAGTCATGCGGAGTTCGATAAACCTCGAGCTCAAACAGAAACTAGTGGATTTGGGAATTGACATTAGAGAAGGATGGGGTCTAACTACTATTAAAGAAGACGAAACTTCAGTCACGGCCTTCTTTAGCAATGGAAAATCTGTCACTGGATCCATTCTTATTGCCTGCGATGGCGTTAAATCAGCGTCACGAGCCGCTCTATTGAAGGGCGACGGAGAACCTACCTATACAGGACTCACTCAGGTACCTATGTCATGAACGAGGTCATGCTATTGAAGCACATACTAATACATTTATTAGACTTGCCTCTTCGCTGAGACGCCAAAAGCATTACGCGGCCCTATTACCTCACACAACTGGTACGGAAGAGGCATTCATGTCGTCTGCTACCCTGTGTCTCCAACGCATTCTGCCATGGCCGTCACGCAAGTAGAGGCGAAGGAGACAGCGGAGAACTGGCGTCCATTCGGACCAGATGAGCTACCTACTCAGAAAGAACTACTCTGCAAAGCCCTCAAAGGATTCGTACCCGAGGTACTTGAAGTTATCAGCACCAGTGACAGAGTCATCAAGTTTGGTCTCTTTGACCGAGACGAACTAGAGACAAAGCAGTGGTACACGAAGCGATGCGTGTTGATCGGAGATGCAGCACATCCTACAAGTCCTCATATCGGTCAAGGAGCCAACCAAGCCCTGTAAGTCTTTTGCGGGCTTCTTTTTTCGTTTATTTTACTAATAGTGTATGCTTAGTGAGGATTGCTACCACCTCAGCCAACTGCTACCTGATCTTTCATCGGTAAGCGAAGGTCAGGAGAAACTTCTCGGCGGAGACCTGGCCAATACTGTCTTCCATCCTTTTGCAGAGAAACGACAGCCCCGGACGTCGCTTCTGGTCAAGGCTGCTCGGGCGCATGGTGAATTGAGAGTGGTAACAAGTCCAAAGGACATTGAGGCACGCAATGCGATCATTCGTCGGCAATTTGAGAACAATGGGGTCCTTTTTGTGAAGAGCTACGATGATTTGAATCGTGAGCCTTTTGATGGACGGTAGATGATAAGATGTTTGGAGATGCAGTGTATATCTGATGAGGGACTTGGATATATATATCAATACCAGCGTACATAGTCATAGCACTGGATGAGTCATACGGCAGCTTGGATATATTAGATGGAAATGGGCAGTAGTGAGGAAACATGCGCTATTCTTCTCGCATGTAAAATACATCCATGTAAGGCAATGTGACATTAAATACGGCGGTGAAAGTATTACGCCAAGTATCTCTAGGTTAGCAATAAGCTGAGTGGCTGAAACTATCTTGACTCTCACCTCACCACTTTTAATAAATGACTATGTCCACTCTTCCCATCTTATTACCTGCGAAGTGGCTGAGTACTTGTGAATGAATGAATAAATGAATGGTTTGGAAACTTCAAAGATGACACCTAGTCAACCAAGGCGACGCGGCGGGAAACGGACACCGTTGAGTTGTCTCGCCTGTCGACTGCACAAGCTGCGATGTGATCGCAACGTTCCCTGCGGGAGCTGCATTCGCTATCATCGCGAGGCGCGGTGCCAGGAGAATCCAGCGCCTCCTCCCCAGACTCGAGCGAGTCGTGTAGCCCAACGGCTGGCACAGGCGTCGGCTCGACACTTGGTGACACCAAATGATCAGAGTCAGAATCAGAGTCCGGAGCAGCGACGAGATGGGAGTGTTGGACGGCGGATTCACCGAGCGCTGAATGTCATACCTATCCATCCTGAACTCGAGCATCAGCCTGGGGGAGTCAATTCGGCGCTGGAGACTTTGCCCATTTCCTCAGAGAACTGGGTCTTGACGTCAATATCAATGTGGATTCTGACGCCGCCAATGCAACGCAGTTCTCCTCGCTGCCTCAGTTGCTGGCCGAGATGCAGCACGGCGATTCGTCCGGCCAACTTTCCCGCCGCTGTCACATCACGGACGGAGACAAGAAGAAGCACCTGTGGCGGCAACGACTCCGGGCCATCCTGCCGTCGAGATCTACGTGCGACCTGTTGCTGAACTATTACCTGGATCATATCAACTGGATCTTCCAGATCATCCACGTCCCCTCATTCAGGCGAACATACGCCCAGTTCTGGGACGCCGGCGACGATGCCCGGTTCGACTTTATCTGGTCCTCTCTGTTGTTCACCGTGATCTCTCTGAGCGCTCTTTACATACCAATGGAGTCTGTCGAGATTGTCGGGTGTCCGGGGGAGTCTATTCGCCATCTTGCTCATGTTTGGCACAGAGTGTCCCGTGAAGCGTTGAAAGCTGGGGATTATGAAGCCAAGCCTTGCGTTGTGCAGCTACAAACGTTTTGCGTCACGCAGCTGTACTGGTATGCAACTAATAACATTGAAATACTTAATTCGTAAGTCGATTGTATATACCATTTGCCTTTTTCTTTCATTTTTCTTTCATATCAATGAACTAACTGGATATAGGTGCCTGGGTCAGGCTGTCAGAACTGCTCAAGCCCTCGGCTTGGATAAAGATGTAGAAGAGTCGCAGAATCTTCATGATGAGATGAGACACCGCATATGGTGGGATCTTGTGGATTCAGACACATTCCAGTCCATATGCCTGGATTGGCCGTCCTTGATTCGTGTCGAATCGCCTGGTGTTCCCCTGCCGCTGAATTGCAACGACGACGACCTCACAGAAACGTCCGTCAACCCTCGTCCCCTCGACAAGCCAACCGAAATGAGCATGAACATATTCAGAGCTCAGTTCTTCCGCCTCGTGAACCACCACTTGTCTTCTTCCGGCTCTGACGCTACCCGATGCTACGAAGCTGTTCGGCAACTAGATAACAAGATCCTATCCCTCCTATCGACATTCCCGTGGTACCTGCAGCTCGACACCAACGGCAGACCGCCGCGAATCTCGCAGCCGTTTGGCCAAGTGCTCACGTGGCAGCACCATATCCTCCGGACCTGCATCAGCACCCAGCGCATCCGCATGTACCGCCCATTTCTCTCCCATCGAATAGGAGAAGCTTGGGAGAACTGCGTCGACGCGGCGCGGGACACCCTGACCGTCTACGGAACTCTGAGGGGCAGCATCAGGTCGCCTACCTCGCAGCAAAAGTTCTTCCCGCAGGCGTACCAGATCTTCTCGGTGGCCGTCACGGTATCTGCCCTTCTCTTGATTGAGGGATCGCTACCCATTGCCAAGGTATATCAACAAATCAAGGATATGGCAAACGATCTCGGAGCTCTTCAGGATCACGGATGCACATCCCCCGTCGCTTCGCACGGCAGACAGGTTCTTCTCCAGATACTCAAGATGTGCGACAAGAGGGCATCAACCTCCGCCGAGGACGCCGGCCACCTCATCCCCCGTATATCCTTCGTTTTCGGCGGCGAGCGCGCAACCAGACGGTACATTGACAGGTTACCGCGATCCCAGCCGCCGTCTTCCGATCCGTCGCTCCAGCTCATCCAGCAGCTGACACCGCAATCCGGGCAGCAGGGCCAGGGGGTCAGAACGCCGCACGAGGATAGAACGGCGTCGATGCAATCTCCTATAGATGTTCCAGCTGACGGCGTGCCTGATTATTATGCTGATTTCCCGATGGATGAGACGCAGTTTCTGAACCTGTTGAATTTCGATATGACCGGGCTCCTTACGGAGGCTCACAATGATGGAGCCACTAGATTGGTCGAATAAGGACGCCTAAACTAAGAGGAGAGTGTGATTTTTGCTCATCAGCAAATATATAGTTTTCCAGGATACGGCCGAGATTCAAAAAATAATTGCCTTCACTCTCAGAATCTATTAATCGCACTCCTAGCAGGGAGAGATGAGAGCACTAGTACGAAATATGCCCAAAAAAAGAAAATCATGTAGAGTCGTGAGATTGTTTCTGCCTGTACTTTTTATAGATGCAAATCATCTACCCTCCCAATTTTGCCTTTTTGTGCCCCTCCCCCCAATTCATACATCGTTTGATACAGATCCCATCCCTAACCAGGGAGATGTAGAGTTACATGGAAACAAGGCCGATTGGACCAAGTCCCCTTACTTTTTGGGCCCTTCTTCCCAAGGCATGCTCTTTTTTTCCCTTTCCTTTCCTATTTGGTGTTGGTTTTAATGTTTATTTATTTGTTTACTGTTGCTCCTTCTTTTCATCCTTCTTGGCCTCTTCATTTGCCGCTGTAGTGTCTGTCCAAGGAGTTGCGGTCTCTACCTTCTTGGCCGCGGGAATGCTGTCGGTTGTTGGCTTCTTGGGCTCAAGCTGAGTGGGGTGCTCTTCGCGAAGTTGCTGGAATTCGCTGGCAGCAGAGTCGGTAACCTTTTCGATAACATTCTCGGGGGCGGGGGTCTCGGCGGAAGCCTCGACGGGTGCGGGTTGGACGGACTGGGCGGGCTCGGCGAGCCCAGCAGTCTCGGTAGGTTCATCGGATTCAGTGTCCTCTAGCTCAGAGCCGTAAATCTCGGGATACTGTCGGAAGCATTCTTGCATGCCCCTATTCTTCTGTTAGTCGCTAACCATCATTCGACCAATCCCGCCATGTGCGTACTGGAACTTCTCAATGCAGTCCATGCCCTTGGGCTCTTCCTCGGAGTAGACGAAGCAGCTGAAAGCAGTCTTGAACTCCTCGCCACAAGGACCATGGGCCATGCCCCCAAGCAAGGACACTCCCAATTAATCTCTCCCGTCTCCGGGTTGAATGCGCCTTGCTGACCCGCCTCTTCCTCGAGGGCCGCCGGTGATCCTTCGAGGGCCGTAGCGCTTTGAACTTGTGTCTCGGGCTTCTTATCGGTCTCGGCAGGTTTCTTTTCGGTTGGCTCTGCGGGCTTCGTAACGGTCTCTTTTCGTCGCTGTTCGACCAGGGAATCCACTGTGGGCATATCGCTATCGGCATACGGGATGTGAGAGGCCAATGTCTGAGCTGTTTTTTTTTCCTTCCTGGTCAGTGGGGGGACCGATTCGACACTTCTAGATTTCCAAAAGGGCTCAATGCATACAAGACAGCTCATCCGCGAATGTAGAACTGGTATTGTAATAGTAGACGCCCGCAACGGCGAGACCCCATCGAGCTGCCGAGCTCTTCCATGATCGAGACTTGTCCACAGGTGAGGCTGTAGATGCGAATCGCCGAGGAGCTGTGCGCACAGCAGCGTTGCGTAGACCGTTTATAGCGGGCCGGGTGGCCGATCGTAGGGCGGTGCGATACATTATGTTTTGAAGAAAAAAATTAAAAGAGACCAAGATGTACGATTCGCAGTAAAAACGACAGCAGCAAAAAGAGTAGAAGAAACAAGAACAAGAGAATTAATCGCCCTTTTGCCGATCTAGATGTTGTGCATGAGATGGAGGAAAAACCGACGGATTACATATCCCATCTCAGATTGGTCAGCCAAAGAAAAAAACCGTCACTGGTCTTTTCGGAATCTTGCGGTTTGGCAGTTCTCAGAGCCAAAAGGTACCGGAAGTTTAGCCGAAGCTTAACCAGCGCACACAAGCCAACACACCAATCCAAAGGGAGAACAAATCTCATGTCACCTGAGGCTTTCGTTTCGTCTTCTGTGCCACTTTGTTCCAGCTTTGTTCCAGCTTGGCGGGCCGTTGAAATTGCCACGAGGCAAATGGAGGTACCTGCAGCTCCCGCATGATCAAGGGCTGGGAAGGACAAGGGTTTGTTCTTTTTTTCCCAGGCGGTGGCGGCCCAACCATGACACTCCTTGCTTGTTATACTGTATCCATGCATGTACTCATAAATACTACTACTGCAGCAATAAAGCACAGAGGTTGGAAAGCTCAGGACAAACAAGCAACCCAAGCCCAAAAATAATAATCAATAGACTTTGTACGAGCTGAGCTCAAGGTTGTACCATTAGAATCTCAATTTCAGCCCTGAAGGTGAGAGCAGCAGCAGCTATAAGAAAACCGTGGCTTGTTTTTTTTTTTAACGCACACACTCACACACTCTCACTCTCACTCTCACTCTCACTCTCGCTTCCTTGATAAATAGCGCCCCCTCGTCTGCCTCCTTGGCCCAACTTTCAGGAGAATCATAGACTCATCATCCAACACTCCTCAGTTCACTTTCGCTTCACCCAACACAGGCCAAGCAAGCTACCTCCTGCATCTCCCCTCGCTCCACTTATTGGTAGGGAGAAAGGCAAAAGGAAAAAAAGAAGACACATATATTCCCCTGCAGCCGAAAATCCTTCTTTTCCAGAAAACAAAACCAACGCATCGCGTCAGAATGACTTCGTCTCCGTTTGAATGGCATCCTGCCAAGTTCCTACTGGATCACAGCTCTCAGGAGTTTGCACTGTTGGTGCTCAATCAACCACTGAGGAACGGTAACAACTTACGAAAGCTATGGCGAAACTGTACGTAGCGTCCTCTCCCCCTATCTGGAACTACTGAAAGCTAGAATCATGTGGCTAAACTGAATGAAGCATCACTTCGTGTAGCTGCTGATGGAGGCGCTAATCGACTTCACGAGCTCTCGTCGTTTCAAGGCAAATATGTACGTTCTTCTTCTCTTCATAAAATCGCTTCTTTTTTCTTCTTTTTTTTTACACGCCATTGGCAGCGTTATGAGCTGGATCTAACTGTAGCGCAGTCCAATTTGCACGTCATCATCGGTGACCTCGACTCTCTCAGACCGTCTGTCCGTGACTTTTATTCATCCCAGTGCACACCCGCCAAGATCATCGAAGATACCAGTCAAGAATCGGCTGATTTTGGCAAAGCCATATCCTATATCCGCAAGACTCAGTCCCGTGGCTTGGATATTGTCGCCTTGGGCGGAATCGGTGGAAGAGTCGACCAGGGTCTCAGCCAGCTTCACCATCTCTACCTTTACCAGCCTGGTACTGGCTACCCCAACGGCCGCATCTACCTTGTTTCAGGCTCGAGTTTGACCTTTCTCCTCAAAACCGGCTCCCATCGCATCCAGGTGAAGGAGGAGGGAGAGGAAGAGGTGTTTGGCAAGCATGTCGGCATCGTCCCCCTCAAAGAGCCGGCTCGCATTTCAACAAAGGGGCTCGAGTGGGATGTGACTGACTGGGAAACGTATATTGGTGGCAAGCTCAGCACGAGCAACCACGTCCTGCCAGAAACCAGGATTGTTGAGATTGAGACCACCAAAGACGTTCTCTTCACAATAGCGCTGCGTCAGGTCGACGGTGACGACGACAGCTAGCCGCATGTACTTAATAATAATCCCCCTCCCTCATCCGCTTTGCAAACTTGCATCAGTTCAGATTCCGTTACGCCCTTTAAAACCTTTTTTTTTTGCCAAATCCTCATAACGCTGTGACACATCCGTACCCATTTTCATTATCGCAAAAAGTGAAGAACCGCCCAGCAAAATAAGAAGAATACGACAACCCCCGCGATGAAAATCCACTTGTCCTCCTTTGCACGACGCTCCACCATACGGATAGTGTCACCGCTGATACCTAGCGTAGTGCCAACGCTATACAACCGTTTTTGCGTACTTTTCAATATCTCACGTTGCTGGCCCAAATCACCAAGCACAGCCTGTCCCCTTGCTATGTAGTCATCTAGTGCTTGGTTGGTATTTGAGAAGAAGTTTTGTTCCCGGAACGCATGTGCCTCGCGAGTTTCGTCACCGGCTCCCGTCGTCAAAGGTCCGCTATACTGTGACGCATGTCGTGGTTGGAATGCAGGGTTAGTGGTGGCAGGCTGGGCGTTTGCGTATGGGTTTTCCGGTGTGGCATTGTACGGTCTCCTCCCCAGCAGCTCCGACCTGTTCTGGTGATGTAGTGCGTCGTCCCGGGCCTTTTTCAATCCATCAAGCTGTCCTCGGAATTCGGAGAGCTCCTCGCGGAATTTCTTGACACGGTTAAAGGCTTCTTCTTGCTTTTTGGGAACAATCTCCTGGCGCGCAAGGCTTTGATAGTCGTCGAGGGCTTTGGTGAATGAAGAAAGGGAGGCTGATACATTGCCAATCTCGGCTGGTGTGAGCTGTCCTTTGGCGTCGAGGTTGGACAGCTCACTGCGGATGGCTTTGCTCTGCCGCAGAGTGGTATTGTATGCTACATTCTGCAACATCGATCAGCATTATATAAATCAGCCATTTAATTTATTTGCAACGTTCGCTCACCATTTTTCCGCAGCGTTAATAATAAACGGCTACTTTAATGCTGGTGTAAGGTTTATCTACAGGTAAAGTATCCATGGTCCAGGTCCCTCATGTTCGTATCAGCTTACAGGGATGATATCAGTGGCCACATCGCCAAAAAGTCACACGGAGTCGGAAGATCCTTCCGCCGCAACAGCAACGTGGCGGGGAGGTGGCGGTGGGCGGTAGGCGGCTTCAGCTGAGGGGGTTGGGGTTGGAAACCGAGCCTCAACCTTTCAAAGCTCACCTTTCATTGCTCCGTCCGTACGTGTTCAAGTGATCAACACGGGCCATTGCATTTGCATGTCGCGACGCAAGATCCCCGCGGCAACGCAATGGGGTTTGTTCCAGCAATCTTCTCACTATTCCATGCCCAGAACTGGTTTCCGGGGTGAGGGAGCTCGCTTCTGCAGACCTCAAACATTGAACCAGATTGTTGACTTGTTGGCCGCACAGCTGACCAAACAGCTGCGTCGAATTCTGGTGACGGCAGCAGCTTCGTTAGCTATATGAACCCGCCTGCATCCACAATTCATATCCAATCCCCACTTCTTTTGCTGGACATCAGGTCACGGAAACAGGTTACAGGCGGTTATTGATGTATGTGAGACTTTGCGACATGCTTGTCTCGCCTCTTATGGCCAAAGAACTTGCTTGGAATTTGCCGATCTCGGCACCGAGTGCGGCACCGATTTAGTACGGTGTAGAATCTCCGGTTCATCACCGAGTAAATGATCCAATGCTACTCTGTGTATCCACGGATTTCGATTCTTTCTTAACACCGGGATTTTTCTTCCTTGACATATATTCGCCGCAGCCGCTTCTCCATTGGATCACACCACATGCTCATGATTAGAAAATCATGAGACATTTCGAGACAGCAGTCACAACATCATGACTTCCTCCATCTCGATATCAGACCAGACAGTGCCATCAGAAAAAGATCACCATCCTCCCTCCAGTTCTAGCCACAGCACCAAGGTCGATATCGATGTCCAATCCAGGGATGTCGCACTGGTCGAGAAGCAGTCCTTCGCTGCAGAGGAGAGTGAGCCTCCCAGGTATTCGAGCTTCACGACATGGGAGAAGCGAATGATGGCCCTGGCAGCTGCTCTCACTGCATTCTTTTCACCACTATCAGCTCAGATTTACCTGCCCGCTCTGAATGTCATCTCCAAAGATCTTCACGTGTCCAGCTCCAAAATCAATCTAACAATTACAACGTATATGATATTCCAGGGCATCACGCCCATGTTCATCGGTTCTTTGGCAGACAGTGGTGGAAGACGCCCGGCATATCTCCTCTGCTTCGTCATCTATATTGCGGCCAACATCGGCCTCGCCCTTGCCCCGAATTATGAGGCTGTCCTCGGACTCAGGTGCCTCCAATCCGCTGGATCAAGCAGCACAGTAGCGTTGTGTATGGCTGTTATTGCTGATGTCATCACCTCTGCTGAACGAGGCCAATATGTCGGTTTCACCGTTGTACCCGTGGTTCTCGCGCCAGCCCTTGGTCCCGTAATTGGAGGTCTTCTTTCCCAATACCTGGGTTGGAGAGCCATCTTCTGGTTTTTGGCTATATTTGCTGGAGTTACCATTATCTTGATTGGGTTTTTCATGCCAGAAACCTGTCGCCACATCGTCGGAGACGGCTCCATCATGCCTCCACCCATGTACAGATCAGTATGGCAGGTTATGACGTCAAAGCGAAGAAACCACCTAGAGATCCCCAAAGCCGAAAACAAGTTCAAGTTTAAGGCACCAAACGTTCTTGGATCATTGATGATGCTTTTTGAGATTGAAACAGGTCTGCTTCTCGGGGCTAGCAGTCTCATTTTTGCAGGTTTCTATGCCATTGCATCCGCCATGCCAGGGCTCTTCCAAGATCACTACGGGTACAACGACATTCAGGTTGGATTAATGTACTTGCCACTAGCCGTTGGGTCCATTGGAGCAGCGCTGATTTGCGGCCCTGCGATAAACTGGAACTATAAGCGCCATTGCAACAAGTTGGGAATCCCTCTCGATCGCAGTCGACAACAGGATCTTGCCGACTTTCCCATTGAGCGGGTTCGATTAGAGATTGGTCTTCCTCTACTAGTTCTGGCCGCCATCAGCCTGGTTGCCTGGGGGTGGGCAATGCAAGCTCGCACCCACGTCGCAGTCTTGTGTGTTATCAGTGCCTTTGTGGGCGTTGGAATGATTGGCTTTAATAACACGAGCAACACTCTGCTCGTAGATATTCATCCCGGAAAGGCGGGAACCGCAACCGCCGCGAACAATCTCACGAGATGTCTTGTTGGTGCAGGCGCCAGCGCAGCGATTGTGCCCATGATCAGTGCCATGGGATCCGGATGGGCTTTCACCCTGATTGGCGGTATCTATGTCATTTGCATGGGACCAATGGTACACATCATGGTGAGTGGTATAAAGTGGCGAGCTCAACAAGCGGCGAAAGAAGAGCGAAAGAAGCAAAAGAAGGAGACTCTTCGACAACAACGGAGTGCCCAGGCGGCACAGGAATCCGTCAATGATAAACAGTGAGGTATGAGTTTGTAAGGTAAATCATTGCAGATGAATCATGAGCGATAGGAGGCATATTTGAATCATATACCCAGTTGAATGGATGCATGGAAATGATGATGTTTACTTTCGGGAGTGGACGATTGATGTAAATAGAGGTTCAAAGAAGTATCTCAATCTTTAATATGAAAGATACTGATGACTGGTTGCATCTAAGACAATTATACATCATTCACTTGCGTAGCTTTGATGGAGATTGAATCAATTGAGTGTTTAGGAGGAGCTACCCTACATAAGCTAGACACATTCGGTTAATACATGGACTCGATACCTAGGACACCTCGATATAAAGGTGCGTAGATTCACACAACTTAGCAGCATGCAGGGCCATGCAAAAATGACTAAAATCCATGGATCTTATATAGTTACATGGCCGCACAGCTTTGAGGTTCACAGTGTCATATCGATTGAATGGAATTTAATGCTGAGCCCTAGTACTATTCCTACCAAAAAGAGAGTTACTGACTCTAAAAACAAACTCTACAAACCCGGCGAGTTGAGCAACTGACCAGATGTTGCGCTGGACACTACAATGGGACCGACTTTACTATGGAACTCGGCAGCTGGGCTGATATGGGAGGCTAGCCGTATCATCATATACGGATTCACAGCCTTCACTCTGTTTCTTGCAGCTGTGGCAGTGTATCGACTGCTTCTGCATCCTCTCGCACGGGTTCCTGGACCAAGACTTGCAGCTCTGTCGAATGCATGGTATGCATATCACGTCCGAAATGGCCGTACGGTTGAGCTGGGCCGTAAACTGCATCAAAAGTATGGCGAGGTGGTGAGAGTTGGGCCAAACGAACTCTGGTTCAATAGCAAAGAGGCCTTTGATACCATATACAGTAGGCAATCCGGTGCAAATTATGGGAGAAAATGAACTCACCGTTGCATAGATACTACAAAGGGCTTTGAGAAAACTGACTTTTATTGTGAGTTGGTACTGACCGCACTGGGGGAGTCTTGACTAACTGCCATACAGTGGCTACGAGCCTGATCATCCAGAGAATAGACTGGCGTTTGCAACCGCATTTCTATGATAGTCTCGACCTTCTTTCGGAGAGGGATGCCAAGCGTTACCGCCTCCAGAGGCGACTCATCGGACGTGTGTATCAAACGGCCAACATTCTGCGACATGAAGAAGCCATAGACAGTGTTCTCAAGCAAGTAATTGCGAGACTAGAGGGACTGCAAGGTCAAGAAATTGATCTAAAGGAGTGGATGCACATCATTGCCGTCGAGTGTCTTGGTGCCAGTGTTCTTTCCTGGTCTCCGGGGCTGCTAAAAGACGGAACTGACTGGAGTTCGAGTTCTCATAGCTACCTGGGCTGGAGGCGAAAAAGTGTCTTGGGTCTCTTTCCTACCATGGCCAAGTTGGGACTGCGCTCCAAGTGGGTTGACTGGATATTTCGCGACATTTGGGGTTTGACGTTTACTTCACCGGACAGTTTCAAGTCATTCTTCCCTGTGCGTACTCTTAAATCGGTCTATGAGGAGGCGTTGCGCTGACGGATTTCTAGGATGTGGGTAAACGTATCAACCGTCGCATCAAAGCTGCTTTGGTGTCGAGAGGGCCAAAAGTGTGGAAGATGACAAAAGTGTCGAAAGGATCAAAGGGGCAAGAGAGCGAACGACAAGATCTCTTGGCCGATCTGATCCAACTTCACAAAGAAAAGCCCGAGTTTACAGAAATGTATCTGAGAAAGATGGCGGTGACTAACTTTGGCGCCGGACACGAGACGATGGCATCGACATTGACATCAATAGTAGCCATGATTGGAACACATGCCAACGTCCAAAAACGAGTGGCCGAGGAGGTTCGGAGTTTAAATGACCCTGCATCCTGTGCCAATGCAAGCAACCTGCCCTATATGCGCGCAGCAGCAAGGGAGGCAATGCGTCTCAACCCTGTTCTTAGCATGTCGCTTCCGCGACTGGTGCCAGGAAGCGGTCTGCAGCTTCACGGGTATTTTATTCCTGGTGACACGACAGTGGGATGCAACCCGGTGGCGTTACATCGCAACGAAGAGATTATCGGACCCGACCCAGATTCGTACGATCCGGATCGATGGCTCGATGCTGACCTCGACGAGGTTCGTGTCATGGAACGATATAACCTGAACTGGGGTGGCGGCGCGAGAACCTGCCCAGGGAAGAACCTGGCCGAGATGGTGGTCTACAAGGTCGTGCCCGCGCTGTTGACGCATTTTGATGTCGAGGTGACGCTTCCGCCAGAGAGTGACAGGCCATCCTACTTTTTGTCCATGATGAGCGGAGTCAAGGCTCGATTTCAACCAGTGGACAAGACAGACAACACTTGACGGGTTGTTTTGTACGACGTTGCCTTGGCGTTGCTCCGAGAAGTAGCAAACGAGTTGATAGCTTATCTTGGCATTTGTTGGAATGGACGGAAAGGGAGGCTTTGGCCGACTTGGCTGATCACGACATTGTTCTCGGAGCCGGGTACTTGGGCCGAAAGGAACAAACGCCTGGTCATGGGAAAATTGGCAGAATCACACATTCCACGTGGCTACGGACCTTTTTCGTCTTGCAGGCTGCAGAACTCGAAGAAAAATAAGATTACTGCCACCATCTGCATGTGCATTGAAGATCCGGTTCTGCAAGAAGAGACGCCAGCTTACTGAGCTGGACCCCCTCCCCCTCTCGGTTGGAGACAATGCTGGCCAGTCTTTGCCACCATCTTGTTGGACATGGCTCTGCATGAGGACTGGGGGGGAAGACCCTGTTCTACCTTGTTATATGGGGAAGGTTATTTTCTCTCTCCGCCGTTGGTTGAGTTGAGTCATGGGGATGGTATCCCAAAACATAGATGGGGAGGGCAATTAACAAAGCTTACGTCCTCTCCCAACCTAATTCAGCTAGATCCCCGAGAGCTTGTGTGGATAGAATCATGATAGCTTGTAGATGCTTATGATGGCAAGATGCAGAATCTCGGTCGAGGCCTCTTAAGAAATTTCGTCGTTTGCCGGTTCGTCTAAAACTTGGGACGATGAATGAAGAGTTTTTTTTCCCCCTTCTAATGTCGTTGCTTTTTTCTTCGCACTTTTGTTTCCGTCGTAAAAGGGCCAAACCGATGGGCTATGCAAGCCATGTACGGTGGTGGCGACGTTGAACCCGTTTGATTCCCTCCGAACCGTCCAAGATTGGGGAGAGGGGGAGGAGGGGGAGGAGGATTCAACCTTGGGGGGTGTTGATTTGGAGAAGGCCGGGCCAGTTCAACGCTAGGAGCATTTCTGCCAAGGGAGAAGCTTTACTGTATCAAGAAAAGACCGTCGGCGGTATTTCCAGCGCCACGAATGGAAGTCTTCGATAAGGCTTCGACGCATCATTAGCGGGATTGTTCAAAAGAAGAAGGGGGGCAATAAAGTTGATGGTGTTGATTGCAATGTTCATGTTGGCCGACGTTCTTTCTCTCTCTCGATCACCTAATCGAAGGCGGGCCCCGTCCAAGCTGAAGGTAGTTGGGGGGGGGGGGTCCCAGGTTTCTGGCAACGGGCCAAGACTTCCTTTCTCGGATTAACGTTTGCTGTTCCCATCTGCAGGGTTGTTTTCTTTGTTACAGTGACAGTGGGATTCTCTAGATAAGGTTATTCCAAGGGCAACGTCTGTGTGTTGGGAAACAGCAGCACGACCCTTGCCTTGTGTGCTTGTCTTGTCTAGCCTAATTATAGGTAAGACAAGAGATTGCCCGTTGAGATAACATGACCCCTTCTGAATCCTTCCTATTATTGCATTATTGCCGCAGCAGCAGAAGCAGAGATGCCCTTCTTCTTCTTCTCCTCCTGATATGCACCGCCAATGCCATGTATACCCGCGTTTGCCCGTTCTCTATGCGACGCGCCATAAAACAGACGAACTTTTTGTTTTGAGATGCGGCTCTTTTGATGATGGCTTGAATGGCTTGATGAGCTTGATAGATTCATTACTCGCCAAGCTTCGCAAAGTCTTTCCCTCCCCAGATTTCCCCAAGAGCTATCCTATTTCCGTCTCCCCGGAATTCATGTGTATTTCCGACATGTTGACTAAAGAGATGTCATCCCTATTGTTCGGAATGGCTGTGGCTTTTCGTCAGCTCGTGTTTGGAGAATTCATTTTCTCATCACCATGGAATGAAATGGTTTGTTTGACGAAGGGAAGCTATTGCCACTGAGTCAGAACAGGGGGAGGGAGCGCTCTTCTCCGCAAATGCTGATGCATCACCTTTTTACCCCACGGAGATATTGGGGCGACACGTGAGATTGAAAGCGAACATCTCTTGAAATGCCCTGGCCTGGTTACAGGCGACCCATTCCTCCAACCCTCCACCTTTACCTCCTTCATCAAACTCGTCCAAACGGGCGATCAGCATGGTTTACACATTCAGCTGTGCTGCGGGTGTTGTGCAAACTTGCATTGGCAGAGTAACATCGGGGGCTTCCATCATCCATGGATGGGTTGGCTCCCCCCTTCTGTCTGTCACGCCACCCCTTCTGAAGGCACTGGCATCCAGGAACTCGTACCCGGAACGTACCCTAACATCCATTCGACAATCAACCAACCAACCAACCGTTATCAATATTATTGCTGTTGGTTCGGGGTTATCCGAATAAGGATTAAAAATAATAATAAACTTCTTTTTAATGTTCTAGACTATGATAAGATTCCGTTTCCCCATTGAAAAGAACGGCTCCACAGCCCTGTTGGTGATTGCGTGCTGTGAAAAAAACCGAGGGGACCCCGAACCTGAAGATGTAGCAGCCATAGAACCTCGGAACAAAAGAACCCTTCCACCTTGGGAAATGTTTGTACATACGAGTGGTACTAGTCAAAAGAGATATCCGACGGCAGGACTTGACAAGCATCTGCGACATACAAGTAGTACATGCAATTAGAGCTATCCATGTCCCGAATCTTGGCGAACAAGCTTAAAACGAAAAAGAAAGAGAAAAAAAAGGACTTTTGAATCGTGGCGCCAGAGAAAACGAGCTCGGAGGCGTTTCTTGGCTCAAGGGGCCCCCATACCGAACTTGGGCTGTAGTGGAACGCTGAAGCTAGAACTAGAGGGCGAACTTTTGGAAGCACCCGACCTTTTCGTTTATTCGCCGGACGCGGCTGATTTTGATGGGCTTGGCGAAAAAAGAAAGCAAAAAGACTATGTGTGTGTGTGGCTTGATCAAGTTTTTTTCTCCCTCTTTTGCATCCTGCTTTTGGTTCCTGAATTGAATAGCCTCGGGGAATTGGGATGGAAGCAGAGGAAGAAGACCCGGACGAGAGAGAGGGGAGATGGACATGGAGATAGTTGACGTAACGGGCAATGGCGCACATGAAGAGGGGATGCGACGCTCATGTGGGTAATATTGGTTCTCATCGGTTCTAATCAATCAATCAATCAATCAATCAATCAGTCACTTCTATCCCATGAATCCTTGCTCAATCTTGGATGGCATGTTAATGTCTCATCGGGCGACCCGCTGGAGGGGAGGGGAGGCATCCACCAGCACATGGCTCGCCGTGATCAGCGAAACAATGTCTCTGGGGCGGGCCTCTTTTTCTTATCATAGCTTCATCTGATAACGGCGACAACCAGGACTGACGGACGGACGTATAACGGTTTGTCTGATAAAACAACGTACCTGCACCTCTCTCTCTCTCTCTCTCTCTCTATAGTAGCATGGGAAAACACAACATGCTGGGATGGGTTTGACACTTGATCAAAGCTCGTGATGACTTCGGGTACTTTGAAGTAATAGATTAGGTCATCACCTTCCTGTACGAGTCTAACACAACCCCCAGCTTGTTCAGTTGTTGGAGAGGAGGAATATCAGGCTGAGCTTGGCACTCTAATCAGCGTTATTCGAGCCCTGTAACTTTCCAACGCTACAGCGACTACTGTATCTGACCAATGGAGGAGCCCGTCATTCCTATCAACAACGCACCCCAGCTTTTGGCTCTGCTCCTCCACCCTACCCTACCTTACTTGTAGTACCTAGTCCATGTACCACACCACACACCACACACCACCCACCACCCCATGCAACCATGCAATCCGTCCAACTCAAGCCTATCCCTTCCCTTCCCTTCCCTTCCCTTCCCACACGACTCGCCCCAATTCATCGCCAAGTTTACCAACCACGGCACTCGACTGGGTTCTTTTGTCCCATGGCCACCGACCTTTCTCGAAACGGCATCGCCCTCCGGCGGCTGCACTCTTGGCTCGTGGCGACATCTCGGCCCATGTTCCCCCCAAACGCCCACCCCCTCCCTCCTCCACAGTCCACAATCTTTTCTAGACCCAACCCAACTTACTACTAGAGACAAGGGTGGTGAGTGCAACCGTGGGAACGTTGTGCAGATACCACCATCTCTGTGCGTGTGTGTCCTATATCTGCTGCACCGCATACGTATATAATGCCTCCAGTCCATGCTGTTTCCAATTCGCTTTCCCTCCTCGTGCTGTCAAGCCCATCTCATCTTCAACCCGTCTCTCCCCCTCCCCTCAAGGTTGACGCTTTTGGGTAAACAAGAAAAGAAAGAAAGATTCACACATCTAAAGTGTTGATTACCATTTCTTACCCGTCACAATGAGCAACGCTCCCAATCTCGACATCGACGCCATTGCTCAGGCCGAGGCTCATGCCGTCGGTCTTGACGAGAAGGCTGAGTTCCGCAAGCAGGCCGCTCAGCTGGACGTCGTCTCGAGCGCTACTGATGACGATAACTGGTGGCCGGATAAGCCTACCGCCGAGGAGCTTCAGACGCTGCGTCGAATTTCCGGCAAGATCAAGTGGTCCATGTATACCATTGCCTTTGTCGAACTCTGCGAGCGTTTCTCCTACTATGGTTCATCCGTTCTCTACACAAACTTTGTCAACCGTCCGCTCCCGCCCGGATCTACCACTGGTGCCGCACCCTCTGCTGATGGATTGCCCGGTGCTCTAGGCATGGGCACCCAGGCAGCTCAGGGTATCAGCTTGTTCAACCAGTTCTTTGCCTACATTATGCCTCTTCTTGGGTAAGCTTTTCCTCTCCCCCCGCGTTTATTGTTATGCGCAAATGCAATCAAATCAAATCAAATCACTTACACACTCTTAGTGCCTGGATTGCCGACGCTCGAATGGGTCGTTTCTGGACCCTCCATCTTGCCATTGGTATCTCCACCATTGCTCACGTTATCTTGGTCGCCTCCTCTGCTCCTGGTGTCATCGTCAAGAAGGATAGCGCTTTCGCCGCCTTCATCATTGGTCTCATCACCCTCTGTGTCGGCACTGGTTTCTTCAAGGCCAATGTTTCTCCCCTGCTTGCTGAGCAGAACGAGGATACACGCATGCGAGTCGAGACGCTCCCCAGCGGGGAACGTGTCATTATCGATCCTGCAGTCACCAACACTCGTATCTTCCTCTACTTCTACTTGTGCATCAACATTGGATCTCTTTCCGGCCAGATTGGCATGGTCTACGTTGAGAAATACGTTGGCTTCTGGGCTGCCTTCCTCATTCCTACCGGCATGTTCCTCATCTCCCCCTTTGTTCTGTGGAGCCAGAAGAAAAACTACCGCCTCACTCCCCCTACCGGTTCATTGCTCGAGAAGTTCTTGAAGATGTTCTGGTATGTGCGCAAGCAATCCAAGGGCTGGACCATGAACTGGGACCATGCTCGTCCTTCCCGAGTCGCCATCGACATGCGTCCCGCGTGGATGACCTACGATGACGCCTGGGTCGACGAGGTTCGCCGTGGTCTCATGGCCTGCAAGGTCTTCCTCTTCCTCCCCATCTTCTTCCTCTCCTACAACCAGATGACTGGAAACTTGACCATCCAGGCCGGTACCCTGCAGCGACACGGTGTTCCCAACGACGTCATTCAAAACCTTAACCCCATCTCCATTGTCATCATGATTCCCATCATCGATTACCTCCTCTACCCCTTCCTCCGCAAGATTGGTATTGCCTTTACCCCCATCAAGCGTATGACGACTGGTTTCATGCTCGCTGCCATGTCCATGATTGCCTCTGCTGTCATGCAGCACTACATCTACCAGAAGAGCCCCTGTGGTGACCATGCCAACGGCACCGTCATGGTCGACGGCAAGGAACAGGCTTGCGATCCCGCCCCCATCAATGTCTGGGCCCAGTGCTTGCCTTATATCCTGATTGGTCTCGCCGAGATCTTTGCCAACGTCACTTCTTACGAGTATGCCTACTCCAAGGCCCCCGAGAACATGAAGTCCCTCGTCATGTCCATCAACCTTTTCATGAGCGCCATCTCCGCTGCCATTGGCGAGGCCTTTACTCCCCTCTCCGTCGATCCCCTCCTGGTCTGGAACTACACCACCATCGCAGTCATTGCCACTGTCGGTGGTGTCGCTTTCTGGTTCACCTTCCGACACCTCGATTCCGAGGAAGACAAGTGGAACATGCTCAAGAAGTCCGAGTATGTTGGCCAGAACCAGCCTGGTATCGGCAAGGATGCGGATGAAGCGTAATGGAGATGTAATAATGTTGATGTTTTCTTCTTCTTTTTCACTAAAAGTCATGTACAATGAAATGATACCATTAGTTTAGCAACTCAATACCCTGTGTTTTATCAACTTGATTGTCTTTTGCATTGTGATGTGTGTATGACAATATAACAACCTCGGTAAGCTAGCTGTGTTGGGATCATTGACAATGTTTGTTATCCTGGGAGGTGTAGATGCATATTACGATGCGTGTTAATACGGCTTCTTCCATTATAACCTTGGCCTTTTACGTAAATCGGCTTCTTACAGTCTAGCAGTTGGTTCGTTGACGCTTATATCTTCCCAAGCACCAAACACCAAGTCCCCATACGGCAACTTGGGGAAAAAGGACAACCCGGGGCATTTCCGTGCCGAACACGGAGGTGGGGGGGAGAGGCTCTCACCGGCGAGTTCCCCCTTTTTTTACACTGCCGGCTCCCCCGAAGAATTATCGATCTCGGCAATCCAGGGCTTAATTGATTCGTCGTTGATCGGGTTGGGGATCCCATATTAATCAAGAGCGAAAGGGCGCGCGCGAGCACGAGAAGGGGAGCAGGATAAAGTGGGTCGTTGCCGATATAGCCGGAAACCTGGGGGCTGATTTTGATTGATTTTATTTACGTGGGGGGAGGAGGAAGTGGAAGTTTTTGATGTTTTTGGAAGTTGGTTGAAATGGGCCCTTTTTTGGTGGAGGGCGGTCTGTGAGGTTTGAATACGAAAAGGTTATATATACATACATACATACATACATACATACACACATATATATGTATATGTATATGAAGTGACGGCGAAGATTATTGGGGCGCTTGTTCTCTTGGATTCTTGGATTCACTGGGGAAAACATCAGAGCTCCTATGATTGATCACGATGCAGACCTCGACATTCACGCAGCCAGAGATGGCTCAAACCACCACCTCAATCATCATACAACCTCTTCCTCATCCTCATCCTCATCCTCATCCCCCAGCAACCAAAGAAGAAGAAGAAGAAACACAACATGAAGACTCACACAACCCCGGCCACGACATCTCAAGACTCAACGCAGCCTACGACTGGACCGGCCCCAACGACCCAGACAACCCGCGCAACTTCTCCCCCGCCATGCGCGTC
Organism: Cladobotryum mycophilum; assembly: GCA_036429605.1. Lineage (NCBI taxonomy): Eukaryota > Fungi > Ascomycota > Sordariomycetes > Hypocreales > Hypocreaceae > Cladobotryum > Cladobotryum mycophilum. The sequence continues at coordinate 1,766,315 of JAVFKD010000002.1, read as the reverse complement.
TTCAGCACCGTCACCATCACCATGCTCGCCATGATCGGCACCGTCGCGGGGTCCATCTACGCTCCGGCCCAGGACGACGTGGCCGCCCACTTTGGCACCTCGCGCACGGCGGCCGTCCTGCCCCTTTCGCTGTATAACTTGGGCCTGGCGTTTGGTCCCCTCGTCGGCGCGCCCCTGTCCGAGACGTACGGTCGCAAGGCCGTGTTCCTCATCTCGACGCCTATTTTCATCTTGTTCATGCTGGGTTCCGGTTTCGCGGGCAGCATCACCGGGCTTATGGCGTGTCGCTTCTTCGCGGGCATGTTCGCCTCGCCGCTCATCAACAACGCCCCCGCGACGCTGCTGGACTTTACGCCTGCGCGGTATAGGGGCGTGAGCCTGGGTGCGTACTACGCCGTGCCGTCGTTTGGGGCCGGGTTGGGCCCGTTGATTGGCGGGTACGTCGTCCTGGCCTTGGACTGGAGGTGGACGCAGTGGATCGCCGTGATGTTGACGGTGGGGTGCTACGTGCCCGTGTGGTTCACGCGGGAGACGTACAAGAAGGTCATTATCAAGCGGAGGGCTATCCGCCTAGGACTACAGGACTCGGCGTCGCAGAGGACGTCGCCGGGTAGGGCGTTTCGGTACTTTGCCACGACGCTGGTACAGCGGCCGCTGCACATGCTCTTCACGGAGCCCATTGTCACGCTCGTGAGCGTGTACAACGGCTTTCTGTTTGGCCTGCTGTACACCTTTGTCGTGTCCGTGCCGTGGATATTCGAGCACTACTACGGCTTCGGGGAGCGGGCCCGGCCGCTGTCCTATCTGGGGATCATGCTCGGGACGCTATCCGCCGCGGTGCCTCTGGTGGTGATTGACCTGAGGTACTACCAGAAGAAGTTGACGGCGTGGCAGAGCACGCATGAAGATGATGAGCCTTTACCTTCGGAGAACAGACTCATCCCCGCCATGATCGGCAGTGTCATGCTCCCTCCTTGCCTCTTCATCGTCGGCTGGACGGTCCACTTCGACGCGCCCTGGATCATCCCCCTCATTTTCCAAGGCGCCGTCATGCTGAGCTCCCTACTCATCTACGCGGGCGCCAACCTCTTCATGCTAGACGCCTACGGCCCGCTCTACGGCGCCTCCGCCTCGGGGGCCATGATGCTGAGCCGGTACACCCTCAGCGCCGCGTTCCCGCTCTTCGCGCTGCAGATGTACGAGCGGCTGGGGGCCGGGTGGGCGACGAGCGTGCTGGGGTTTGTGACGCTGGTCATGGCGCCGATACCGTGGTGTTTCCGCATATATGGGGAGAGGTTGAGGAAGAGGAGTAGGTACGAATCGAGTACGTAGTCCCAACGTACTTGGTGTGTGTGTGTGTGTGTGTGTGTGTGTGTACGAGTACGTGTTTTGATACAAGTAGAACATATAGAAATGCATCCCCCCACTCACTCACTCTCTCCCAACTCTTTTTGATGTCCGGGTTTGTAGTTGTTATTGAAGTGAGACCCGAGGTGTTTCACGCGGAGATTTTTCACGGGCTTTCCTTTTTGCGTGAAGCAAAGACATGTCTCATAGGTAGCCAAGAACCACCTTCGGGAATACTTGCTGCCACTCTTTGAGTGAACCGTACTCCGTATGTATATTGTGTCTTGTCTTGGAACGAGTGGATATAAGAACTGGAAATTATAAAGCAACACTCCCCCTCCCCCGTAGTGCGTACCATCCTGAAATAGATCTGCAGATCATCATCAATCTTATCAAAAGGTGTCAAAGCAGATACTGTTTTCAAATGAGACACATACGTACTTGTACACACACGTTCATGGCGCCGAAACCCGGCATCAGACATTCTTGATACCCAATCCAACCTCACTCCACTGACACTGACACTGACTGGCCCCTGCCGCTGTTTTTCTGTATCCAAAATCCCCAATGTATTTCTGCTACCAGTATAATCTTGTCTAAAAATGCATTTTGTTGAAAGAAAGAGAGAGAGAGAGAGAGAGAGAGAGAGAGAAAAAGAGACCCACAAGCTGCAAACATAATGTGGTAGTATCGGAAATATTCGTTCTCTTCCTCTTCCCCTCAATCAGGCAATATTCCATCATTTTCCATAAGCTGATGATCAATTGCTAATCATCGGGACGACAAAGCACCTTAATTCGTAATCTTTAAAATTTCTAATACGCTTCATGTAATCCACCGTCACCAGGTCGTGAGCAAGAGAGATTTGATGTACAAGGGGAGTCATAATCCTGGACCATGAATGGAGCCTTGGAGTCACGCATGAGCAGGGTAGGACTCGATATCATTGTGACAGTGACAGCTATCCCTGCTCTTCACGACAAGGATACATGACCCATGAATGTCACCATCCCAGACAATGCATTACTAGTAGTAGCATGGATGGGGATTTCAAAATCCAGGCAAATTTGGGGGGTTTTTTTTTCATTTAACCCGTGAAGGCATATACGTAAAGAGAAGGAAAAAAAAAGAAATCTAATTAATCCTCATCAAACTCGACAATTTCTGGCGACTTCAGTAAGACGCGAACTGTGGTATTTTTGAACGATGCAAGAACAAATTGGTTTTGCTTTTCAACCATGCGTTGTGTTTCCTGCCAGAGCTTACCGAATCTCTTTGTAAATGTTGGACGAATCTCAAGATGCTCCAGCGCGGGAAACTTGCCTTGGGCGACTTGTTCACCTAGACTCGCAATGTCAAACCAAGCACGAGAAATGCGGCCGACTTTGACAACTAGAACCTTCAGGGACTGTGAAACAGGGCTGAGTAGCTTTGTGAGACAATGGGCGTCATGCCTCGTGAAAAATGGCACATTCACAAGGTGGCATTGGCAGAATGATCTGTTGCTTAGCTTCACTGTTTCCAGCACAGAAAAGCCCTCTAGGCTTTGGATTCCCAAGCCTGGCTCGTCCTCTTCCAAGTTGGCCATGTGCTTGACTTGGCGGCTCAAATCTATCTCGAAATGCCTGAGGGTCTGCTTGCTTGGCTCAAGACAGGCTAGTATGCTAGCCGTGGGTATAGGACCATTCCACAATCTATGATCCCCTGTGGGGAGGTGGGTGTAGCTAAAATTCTCTAGCTTGGGACTGGCCTCTATGAGCGACCGGAGATAGGGAGCTTCCTGATCAAACAGATGCTCGAGTTCGCAGTCACGGAACTCAATCATCCGCAAGTTGGGCATTGCATGTATCATTTTTCTGTGGCCACGCGAGTCTTTGAGTTGATCGCAGTGGGATATTACAAGTCTCTCCAGCTTGGGAGCTGCATTCATAAGCACTGCATTGGCAGGATGGAAAAGCTTCAGGTGACCCTCGGTGCTTTGAAGCTTCAGAGTGCGAAGATGCGGGAGGCCGGGACGGTCACCAAGGCGTCGGAAGCGCCGGGCAAGAACGTCGTGTTGAGACGCGTCGTAATCAGTCTGCGAAAACGCCAAGCTCTGCAAATTCGGTAGCAAGGCGATGAGAGTTTCTGGGAACAAATAGTCAAAGTCGTGGGGTCTCTTGCCCCTTTCAAACTCTTGGATTCCGTGCCATATGTGCTGTTCCTCTTCATCATCATAGTGAAATTCCTCTAGTTTATCAAATTCCGGGTCATCAAATATCTCGAGCTTCAACTCGAACGCGACGTCGTAAATGAATTCAGCATCCTCTTTGCCCGGATATCGTATCGGCACGCAAGTGCTTTGATCCAAGATTTTGACAGCCGCGGCCAGATCGGGACGGTTGAGTAAGGTGCGAATAAAGTCGGCACCGAAAGGCCTGGGATGCCATAAGCGATGGAACAGGAAAGGTTGAGCAACGTCTCTCAACGTCCTGCTGGTGGCAGATAGTGAGGCCAATGCCAAGCGACCGTCTCGGTCATCGTCTCCGAGTAGGCCGTCTAAGCCTCGACAGTGATGACAAAGTTGGGCACAAATGAGGTCCAAAATTTCGACGGGAAGCTTTGCCAAGCAATAGGCCGAGCCATGCTGCTCCTGCTCCTGCTGCTGGTGCTGCTGCTCCTCCTGCAAGGGCAGCTTGGCAGGCTCTGTCTCCATGAGATAGATATGAGAGAAGAGAGAGTGTGATTGATAGTCGGCCCGTAGAAGCTTTGTTTTGAGGAGCCGGCCTTGACTATCACTACCTGGTACAAGTAGACCAACGTTGCGGTCTAGTGGCTTGTACTCCTGCGTACGGTCAGGCAAGGCAAGGTATGTAGGTACTGGTGCTGGTACTGGGCTGGCTGAACTGGCTGCGGGGGAGGGACCTTGGATGGGATGGGAGAAAGGCGGGAGAGGCGGTGCGTTCGTCCGGTCGGGTGTCTCTGCTTTGGTGGTAGGGACACGCTGCACTGTAGTGCTGACTGGTCGAATCGAAGGCGGACTGTGAGTAGCAGGCAAGCAGGTTCCAGGTTGTTGTCTGAACAGCCAGCTCGACTAGGTAGTATGCCGGTAGTGGAAATTGTTGATGTGACCCTTGTCGCACCTTGAAGGGTGTGCTAGTGCTTGGTAGGGAGTAGTAGTAGTAGGTAGTAGTTTGGAGATGGGATGAATGGATGGATGGATTGATCTTCCCCCTCCCCAGCGGGTGCAACGACCTCTTCCTCTCTTTTCCCCCTTCCTTCTCCCCCTTTCTTTTTTTGCTCTGCTCTCGCTTCGGAAAATTTTCCTTCTCAAAAGAGTAAACACCGGTCGTTTGTTGGTTCTGCTGAATTTTCTGTTGGTTCCGTTCGTTGCGTCCTTTCCGCAGCGGGTGTCTTCACGGGACGGTCGCCGAGTTGCCAAGGCGCTATGGCACCGGAATTTTCCGCGTGTGCGAGTGTGTGTACGAGGTATGAAGAATGAATCCAATCGTATTTAATGCTATTCCCGGTACGTGCAGATATCATGCATGTTCAGTGGTTGACGGAACGGGATAAGATGGGTTGGACATGGAATGCTTGACCGTTGTATGGAAAGGATTGGATTGGATGTTGTTGGGGATGCAAGGCTGCGTTGTCAGCATCGAGGTTCCAGATTGTTCGTCTTCAGGGCTTCTCAGGACCGCCCTGCCCTGTAGCTTCAGGCTCTTTTCCCACTGGACAGCGACCTGCGTCAGGGCTGCATCATCACCCCCGCCGTCTAGGTATGTACATGTAGGTACGTACCTACTCCAAGGTCATGTGTTCAACTGACGAGAAACTCAATCTCCAACTCGGCAGTCTCGAATCTCGAGAGACTCCAACAGCTCCATCTTTTTGTCTCCGGTTGATGCATCTTCTCCTCCTCCCTTCTCCTCCTCCTCCACGACGTGCGGGCGTTGCGGTCTGGCTCGCATATACCGTACAGCCAACATACGGAGACGCATTTCTGGGCATCTGCCCGCCATATGTAGGGATGACTTTTTCTATGGAGTCAGGAGAATTGGCAATGTAACACAACCACAACCACTGCTGCCACAACCAAGCCTTTCGCCTCTTCTTCGTCTCGAGTGTGTCGAGTTTGATCAGGGCTCAAGGCTCATGGCACCGGATCGGCAAAAATCGGGCGCAAACAATGGCTGTGCAGTCTTCCCTTGCATAGTTTTCTTCTTTTCCCCCCTTCGCCATGTCCGGGTTCGTTCACCAACGGTTTGGAACATTTTGCAACACAGCCATGCAAATCGCAATAATTCTCCTATGATTGCTACAGTATTCCATTCCCTGCGGGTACGTAATCAAACCCCATGTCTCCCGACTTGGCCAATGTGCTTGCTTCCAAATTTCATTACAGCGGGCTGTGTCCTTGTCCACGAGCGGAGCCATGTCTTGGAGCATAGATAACGTCGAACCAAACATATTGCACCGCTCTCAAGGCCCGTACCTATTATTGGACACCAGAATGCGCAGTACAATACTCCGTACTCAGCTCAGCATTCATCGCCTACATATGTACAAGTATGTGTGCAATGTCTGTTTTATTGCTCTTTGGGCTATACGAAGATGCAATCTCTTGCGGTTCCGCTCTTTCGGTCACTGCTGCGGTTTGCTATATCAGCAAAAATTGCCTCGACGGGCCCTACACTTGGAGATAAAAGGTGCCTGCTGGTCTTGGCATGCCAGGCTCTGTCATGCTATGCCTTGTTTAGGCAACTTAAAATCTCTTCAAGGAGGGTTCCATTCAATCCCGATTGGCAATCCAAAGATCCTCGACTACCGGGCCCGGGCGTCCGAGTCACGTCCCGGTTGGCGCGGTCCTTGGCGACGATCCATCTGCAACCACTCACAGGCCCTCGAGCCACCAGGGGCAACAGTGAACATGCCGCACAAATGTTGGAAAATGAGGCACGTTCCTTGCCAAGACTTGTCCCTTATCTTTGAATAGTCGGTGATCTTCATATGCTTCACCTCAATCGTCAGTGCCCCCAAAGGACTTCCCGTGGCCCCAGCAAACATGCTGAGACTGCAACATCTCGGCACCCGCTTGTTGCGTCAGCTCCCTGCCCTTACCGGGTTGCTCGGGGGGCAGTAAGGTAAGACTCAGGAGTTGTCTGAGTTCTTGGGTTCATTGCGGCCCAATGGCAAGTTCTTGTAGTCGTAGTAAAGTGAAGCGTCTTGTCGATATATATGAGGCCCGTCGGAACACCTGGGGCTTGATCCCAAACCCCAAGCTCCAGACATCCACTCCTCGCCTATTCTCTTGTCTGCATGTTCTAGATTACCTTTAAGCTTCTTTTCTGGATCCAAAACCCGGGGTAGCGTTTTATACGGAATACCAATCTACTACAAAGTACAATTTCACAATGGCTGAAAGCTCAGAGAGACCGCAGTCTCCCATCTGGCTGGAGTCCATGGCTCCCACGAGAAGAAACTCAGCAGGCTCCCAGCACTCTGGCAAACAAGCTGTTCGCATTGATGCAGGGACGGCTGAAAAGGGTCAAGTCAACTTCGATCTTGGTGAACACAGCCGTTCACCATCCGAAGCGACTTGTACCGGCTCGCCTGTCTTCGAGAAGAGGCGAAAGGCTGATATCGAAGAACCAGAAGTTACACCAGCATGCGCTACCGTCGACATCTACGATCCGAACCGACCAAAGCTAGGTCTTCGAGACCGACTTAACCACTTTACATGGGCTTGGTACACTCTTCCTATGAGCACAGGAGGTCTCTCCCTTCTTTTCTGGGCACAACCACATCAGTTCACGGGTCTACGGACCATTGGATTGGTCGTCTACATCCTCAACATCATCATCTTCACTCTCATATCCATCACCATGCTCTGCCGGTTCTTCTTTCACCCTGGCACCATGGCTCGGTCGGTTACACACCCTCGCGAGGGCTTCTTTTTGCCCACATTCTTTCTCTCCATTGCAACCCTCATCACGAGCACGGAACGATACGCAATCCCGCACAATGACAGTGCCCTCAAGTGGGCTATCCAAACTGCATTCTGGATATACGTTGCTTTCACTGCCCTCTTGTCGATTGGGCAGTACAGCTATGTATTCGCAGCTCACAGCTTCGGCCTGCAGACTATGATGCCTACATGGATTCTTCCCATCTTCCCCATCATGCTTTCTGGCACGATTGCTTCCGTCATTGCGGAGACACAACCAGAGATCAGAGCATTGCCCATCATCATTGCCGGTCTTACTTGCCAGGGTCTTGGACTCTCTGTCGCTGTCCTCATGTATGCCCACATGATCGGTCGCCTCATGCAGTCAGGCCTTCCCAACCGTGAGCACCGACCCGGCTTGTTCATGTGTGTTGGCCCTCCCGCCTTCACTGCCTTGGCCCTTATTGGCATGGCCAAGTCTCTTCCGCAATCAAGTGTCTACATTGACGTCAAAATTGTTCGAGCCATTGCTGTCATGTGCGCCATCTTCCTCTGGGCTCTGAGCTTGTGGTGGTTTGGCATCGCTGTCGTTGCTGTCATTTCATCACCTCCCAAGTACTTCCACCTTGGATGGTGGGCCATGGTTTTCCCCAACACTGGATTCACCTTGGCTACCATCTCTATTGGAAGAGAATTGGGCAACGAGCCGGTGCTATGGGTCGCAACCGGCATGAGCATTGTGATGCTCATCATCTACGTATTCGTCCTGGTTAACCATGTTCGTGCTGTTCTGAAGCAGGACATCATGTACCCCGGAAGGGATGAGGACGTGGAAGATGCTTAAGCGTCTTTCCCCTCATTTTCCTTGTACCATCATTATTACTTTTCTTTTTTACCTTGTTTTATTATTTTAGAGTACTTACTACTGCTCCTTGGTAACCTGATAGATTACATAGACTCTCAGGGGCGGACACATATTAGATCTGGCATGATCAATTTTCTTTTTCTAGCATAGCGATTTTCTTATGGGCGTGGCGCATCAAGATAGGGGTTGTTGTCCTTGGATTTTTCTGGCATAACTGGGCTGGTCATGACTGAGCGACGATGCATATTTCCTTTTTGGACTCGTTATCTTATACCACACCGTCTTTCATAGTCTTGTTCGTATTATTATTTACCAATACCACCTTTCTACATATCGTTGCATCGATTGGTCATCCTCAAGTGTAAGAAAGTCTCAAGCGACTGAATCAGTTTCTTTTGCCACTCCCGGGGTTCGAGGTGGAGTTTGCTCCACCATATTCATGCAGTTCGATGTGAGACATGCGGATTATTATTCTTGGCGTGGAGTTAAGGTCTGTGAGAAAAGAACATCAACTGTGGATGGGAGGAGTTAGTAGTTGTAATATCCTCTTCCTTTGACTGAGCGGCGTCTTTTCTCGATGTCTGCGGGGAGCTGGTTAGCCAAACATTCATTGTCGATGGGCATTTTGGGCAGACAGTCGAGAGCCCATTTAGGCGGTAGTTTGTAACGTGACCCATCGATGAAGCACCTCGCCGACATCCTTTCCGGGTTAAAATGATCCGCACACCCCGACTCGTAACGTTCTGGTCTTCCGCAACCAAGCATATGACTCCTGTCAAGATTATACTTGAACTCGCGCGTCAACGTATACCGCTTGACCATCCTGAGCCATCTGCCTCTGGCGCTAGTTGCACACCCGGCGTGCTCGCACCACAGCACATGGCGGGTCGTTTCGTCAAAGATGCTGGCCAAGGTGTCGTCGTCGAGGAGGCAGAGCCAGGCAGGGCTTATGGGCCGGTGGACGGCCCAGCGGTACTCGAATTTCAGAGATGTGCGGCTTTTCCCCCTCTGCTCTATTGGCAACGTGCGTTGCAATCTGGGCAATGGAAGAGGTGCTCGTCGCACGTTGCAGCAGTCTTACCATCTTCTTGGCGTTTCTGTCTGGTGGTGCGCTGGCTTGATGGTTCTGACTGGGGGAAGCATTCGCAGGCGCTCGAACGTGGGGCGTTGAGGAGTTGAGTGCTACTGAGGTTGACATGTCGGCAAAGGGTGTGTCCGAACAAGGCAGTCTCTGGCAAGTTCTTCAGTGCGTCCTGTAGTGCGCTTAGTTTGAATGGCCGTTTAGACTTGATGTCTAACAGGGGCAACGTCCAGGAAAGATGTATGCTGGTCTCTGGTCCATAATGCATTGGCAAAAGCCGAGCATGTGGGAAGACAGAGTGCCGCCAACCTCCATCGGAGGCGTTTTTCGGCTGGTGGGACGGATGCTTGCAAGTGAGCTTTATGATTCTGTTCCGGGCGTGCGCTGATTCCACTGTGCTCCAATCTAGAGCCTCGTGCTCGCATAACTTGACCTGCGCAAGTCTTCCGAGGCAGATGCGGCGAAAGGGGTTTTCCTCTTTCTTAGGGACGCGGGGAAGAAGTAAGCTGGATGCCTCATCCGGCATCCGGAACAAAAGAGTAATTTGCGAAGCGTGCCGATGACCTTCTTCAGCTGGCCGCCTTCGCGCATCTGTCGGCATGGTTGGCAGAACATGTCCCTCCTGAGTATTGCTGCGGTTTGGTCAAGTGATTTCGGTTCCAGCTGTCTGAACAGGATAGTCCGATAGTCTGGTATGCCGACGTCTGTGTGCATCTTGATAAACGTCGAATCATTGAAGAGCTGCATAAAGCGCCTGGAGGTTTGGCGAAGGATGTATATAGGAAGGCTCTGCATTACGTCTAGCAGGAGCTCGTCTGGTAATCGACAGAGTCCTGCCTTGATGTGATGATGGGCCGGACATTGATGCTCAGGAGGTGCGAATCCCTCGCTGTCTGTAGTACTGGAGGGTGAGAGGGAGCGGCTCCTTCTGTGATACCAATCTAGGAGCCAACCCTTTACTTTTGGATGGAATGATCGATCATCGACTTTGTCTGTAGTTTCCAGGTGTAGAACGGAGACTTTGTGAGCAGCTCTAGCTTGGAATAGTGATGCGGGCCAACATGAACAATGCGTTTCATTGTTCAAGGCGCTGGGATATTTCTTTTTACCGGATCTTATCGGACCACTTCCTACTCTGAATTTTTCTTTTGTATTTCTTCTTGGGCGCGATTTTCGTGATGGTCTCCGAAAGGCTCGTCGGGTGTGCCCAACACGATGCGTCATGCTGAACCGCATCTACCAAGATGAAGTTCAAGGTCGAGTACATGTAGGCTTTGGTAGGTAGTCAGGGGTTTCTGTCGCTCGTAATGATACGGGTATGCCTTTGACAGGACATACATTATGCCATTTGACATCACTCAAGAGGTTATATGTGTGATTGGAGAGGCTAGCTGGGCTAATAGCAAGACCTATTGTTATGGCCGCCAACGTAACCTTCGACATGGTCCGTCGTCAATCATCCTCGTGAGTGACGAATCGTATCCTTGACCTCGATCGCAATGTGTGGTAGGTTTCCGGCACTATATGACCATGTTCAGTCTGTGTAGATCAATTCACTTTCTTCCAACCCGAAGTTCACAGTGGAGGTTTAGTCACACTATTGATACCGTGAAGTTTGATGCTTTGTGGGATATTGTCGCCAGGCTTAATAGCCGTGGGCAACTTACCGATACCAAGGAGCTCTCTAGATGTATGCGTTGATAGATTCGCTTTGGGGTTTTATTTCATGATTGGTGACTGGGGATTGAAACGAGGTCGCAAGAATGCTTGAAGATTGACCTTAATACGACGTAGAATCTTAAGAAAGTTTGTATTGTGTCTAGGCACAGAGCACATACTGTGTTTCCATAAATTCCTAGGATTGCCGCAAATTACTGTCGTTGCTCTGCATTCCTCTGTGTAACCCTGTTGTGATGACAGAACACACACTACCTGTGTCCACTCACTGCCGCATCAAATGCGCTCATGAGCTTGCCAAAGTCTGGCGTCAATTCACTCTGACTTGAAGGAAGCATAATCTTCACAAAGTAACCGAGTCTACGCACCGCCACTTCCAGTTGCTTCAGCTTATCACGAACTTCTGGCTGGCAGTGGGACCAACCCGATGTCCAATCAGAAAGGGAATCAAGAAGAGAGTTGACGGATGGGACAAGCTGTATGAGGATTGGAAATTATGATTAGAGCCCTTGAAGATTGCAGTTGAGTTTCGGACATGTACGCACAGAGTTCCAAGCACTTATGACTAGTTGCTGGTCATCCTTGCTCCAGTTGAGATTTTGGCTATCCTGAAGATCATCAAGACAATCGGACTGTTCCATGATGGTGACCACAAGGTGGACCATATTGGCTACAATATTCTACACCGTGGTGAGTAATATGTTCTTCACCTGTGTTGTGATGTAAACCTTGGTGACGTACGTTTTGCTGTGCTATTGGGCCATCTGGAGGGGGTAGTGACAATCTCTCTCGTGGTGTCTGCATATTTGGCGCATTTTCCAATACTGTAGGCAATATCGGTCGTAGAGGCGATTTCTTCCATGATGGTTCAGCGTTCTTGAGCTTGATGAAATGTTGATGTTGTCTGATGAATGTAGTGGGAGCTGAATGATAGACAAGCGGGGTTCAGCTGGGCTCAAGAATCGATTTACAGCCTCAATCCTTTTTAGTTTGCCATCGTTAGTTCACCCACCTCATGGTGTTATTTTCAGTTCCTTGGAACATTTGGAGTTGCCCAGAAGCTGTCTGGCTGGATGCGTCTGGGATAGCGATAGAAGAGGCCATCATGCATGCTGTTGCTAGGCGATCAGATGAAGAGACATCCCTTACAAAATTGATGAAAAGAAGGATGGTGGTTCAATTAACTAAAAGGCGAAAAGATACTGATCACTTACATCTCTTCTGCGCTGACGCCAGGAGGAGTTTAGGATGGCAACACTTTAGATCTTGTAGGGCCGATGCCCTTGTTGAGTCATTGTAACAATCGCCTCAGATAGACAGCAACGTATCCGAAGTAAGAGGCTCATACAACTAGCTTAGGTATCGGAATGATCCATACCCCATTGGACTATATTTACATATGGAACCCCTCCCACTTTCCTACTCACCAAATCCTTTACACTTTCCCGCTCAATCACCCTACAGAGAGACGGGAAACCATCTGAGAATCTCAAACAAGAAGATCTACAGCCCCCTCGCATTTTGTCAGTTATGGACTTTGTGTACGAACTCATTACTTCACATACATGAAAAAAGGGGGATTGGTGATCCTGAAGCCGAGCAAAAGGGTTCATTCTGACAGCCTAGTCCTGAGGCCTATTAGTGTTCCATATATGCAAACATGTCTCCTATGCCAGCAAGGAAAGACTAAAGGATACCATGGGATGGTTGTAGCTTGATGAATATTGATACCCCACTGAGAGAAGAATATTGCCATTGTAGGCATAAGCCCACAAGACTTCTGAATATATAGAAAGCCTACTAAATATGATGGTGATTCCAACCCTGGTTCACATCCATAGTGTAGAACATTACTTAAAACCATTACACAGTTTCCGCTACACCCTACTCGTAAATCGTACGAGTGGAGGCTATTCACGCTTTATCCGCTCCACTACAGCTTTAGCAATTTGAAGCCTGTGATTAGCTGCTTGGAAGCCAGGTGCCTGTAGACAGGGTGTTAATCACGACTCACATCAAAGGGAATTAGTGTAACATGGCGGACATACATTGCCTTGCGCAATCCACATATCAAAATCCTCACTAGGGTCCTCTGATTCGTAAGCACTCTGTGCCCATTTTTCTTCCTTTTCGTATGTCTTTCTAGCAGAGGAAAGATCTTCTTCCGCCGATTGAAGACGAAGCTCGTTTGCCGATGCCATTTTTGCTGGTTATGCAGGGGATAATAAAGTATTTTCAGTTTATTTCTTTTTCCCCTGTCAAGGTGGCGATGAATGGTGGAGATCTTGAGTCGAAGAAGGATGCGAGGGGATGCGGTCAGAGACTGTAGGTGTATAAAGAAGAGTGAAGGAGACAGAGTGATTCGATACTCCAGTTTACATCATCACTTTCTCCCAATGGAGATTTTAACCAGGATAAATCCCGGTGACATCGTCATCAACCGTCATAAGTCGTAAAACCCCGAGCAAGCCCCCTTCAAAAGGTATAGCGTGGACGGTTCATGCCGTATAAGAAATGCGTTTGTTAATCTCTCCAATCATTGCTTACACCGCTTATAGAAGGCCGCAGACATTAGCATGACGGTGTAGTCCTCCTGACAGAATGTAAAAATAGACAATATTATACAGTCATTCACATCTTTTTCCCATAGCCTTTCTCATTATCTCGTAGGATCTTGAGCAATTTGTCTTCGTCGTTTTCCTCTCCCTCCAAGGTAGTGGATGGCCCTGGACGACGAAAGAACATGCCCTCAAACTCCTCGGGGAAGAATCCCGCATATTCCCAATCAATGACGGCCTTGACTTTCAAGGTCGTAGGATCAACAATGACATTGTGTGCCGAGAAGTCGTTGTGGCAGAAAACCAGATCTTCCGACTCTCTAGGCTTCATCCTCCACTCCTGGCGAAATATCTTGACCATGAGACGGTACGGAGGAACCACCTAGCTCGTCCGATACATCGATTAGCTTCCATATATTCGGCTCTGGGAGCAAACTTACAATTCCAGTAGGGCCTCCCCATTCGGAGGACTTCAATCGCCGCAAAGTTTTAATATAGCCCTCGAGCTCTGCCTCGACAACTTTGCGTTCCTCGGGCCCAAGTGTGGCCATCTGTACGCCCTCAATAAGCTCCGTGACCAAATACGCCGCTTGGTCATCCTCGAAGCAAGCATACACTTTGGGTACGGTAATGTTGGTATTGTTGGCAATAAACTGCAAGGCAGCACCCTCATTCAGGATTCTTTCCATACCAAACCTAGGAACAACGTAGGCTCCTGTCATGGGGTGCAGTTGCCATTCTGATGGCCTGAGGCTGCGCTTGATAAAAGACTTGCTATTCTCAAAGTATTTGCGCTCCAGGGTAATAGCTGTGCAGTCTTTCTCCTTTTTGGCAGCGAGCATCTGGTTCGTGACTGGTGCCATTTTGACGGGCGAAATGGAGGTAGAGAATAATATGGAGTCAATGGGGAAAGATCCAGGTCGCTTCAGTTGGAAGGGAACGGGTGAGAGACGTAGCTGAGTATCTCAGAGTAGAACAGTCTCAAGACGGTTGCAGCAAGGCAGACTTATGGACAGGCATTCAGGCCACACCCACGGCCAAGATTCCAAGTTTTGTCTCTCGTGCTTGGACGCATTGAGGAGCTCCGCCACACTCTCCATGGTTTGTGTGAAAAGTCGTTGGCTCTAACAACTTCTTCCTCTCTGAGAGGTACACAGGATGTTGGCGGAGCTCTGGATATGATTGCATTAGCTTGTAGGTTAGTCTGTGCCCAGCTTCTGAGGAGGATAAACAAAAACTGGTCACCGGTGCCCAGTTGCTCAACCAACAACATGAGCCGGTTTTTGTAGGGTAAACTATGTGACCCAGTTGGTTGAGTCCAGCCAAGCCACTGCTAGAAGGGAAGAGGAGATGCTGTCGTACAACCGAATCATGAGTGCTTCTATACTTTTACATTCAACCCTTTATGCGAGACTTGTAACATTCCGGGCATCTCATTCACCATGGCCACACGGATCCCAAGAGCACTGCCAAGCAGGCGATGGGCTTCTTTCGAGGGCTGGGATTACAACGGCACGAAAGAGCGTTTGCAGAATGCTCTTGAGAAGATCGACAAATCTGCTCTAATAAACCACGCCGAGCTCATCAAGGGACAGAGGGTAACGATGAGCCAGCCATTCTCGGTCGGACAGTATTGGGCCTGTTTCGAGATGATTGCTGAGGATGGCAGCTTGATTATCGCCAGAGCTCGATTACCCCGCCATCCTGACAGTCCATCTACGATCAGTGAGGAAGATGAAGAGCATGCCATTGCCTGCGAAATTGCTACGATGAAGTTTGTCAGGAAGAGACTGTCAACAATCCCCTTCCTGACGTATATGCATACGAAGGTCCAGGATCGAAGCGTGCCGTTGAAGCAGGTGCTGTCTATATGCTCATAGAGGGTTTCTACGGAAATAGCTTGCAAGATGTTGAGTTTGATATGTCCAAGTTAACTTTCTGATCAAGTTTAGGCTACAACTCAAGAGCATATTATGACACAGTGGACAACAATGCAAGCAGAACATGCTACTTTGGCATACCCCCAAATTGGCTCCATCTCTTCCATTTTACCATCAGACGAGCCCGTCATTGGGAAATTGGCCGCTTTCACTGTTGGGGAGACTCTGGATCCAGGTCCATTCATTACATCAGCCGAGTACTTCATTTCCATTGCAAACGCAGCAATAGAGAGACTGGATTCAATCGCAAGACTTGGTGCGTTTATCTTCCGCGACATTGTACAGCAGACCACGCTGTTCGGGAACATGGACAACCATGGTCTCTTTCCACTCAATCACATGGATCTTGGTACACAAAACATTCTTGTCGACAATGATTTTAACTTCTTGGCCATTATTGACTGGGAGTTTGCTCAAACTGCCCCATGGCAGGTCAACCGGTTTCCTATGCCTTTTCCACTCCTGCAATCGGATTTTGAAGACATCCTTCAAAATCCAAACCATCTAGCATACAAAAATGTGGTGCGGCAAGACTTTTCTCAGAAGCTCTATACCCAAAAGTTCCGTTCCATTGAGAAAGGGCTTCAGGAGGAGGGGCAGCCTCTTGGGGGCTCATTTGCCGACGCTCTGTACGGCCCGGCGTCAAGAATTTATGCTTGTTTTAGCAATTTAGGCCGTATTCCAGAGGTAGACAAAGGTCTGATAGGTGGAATGGTGAAGCTTGCGTTCAGTTTTGATATAGATGTAGAGAAATACGCACAGGAAGTGGAGCGAACCTATTGCTAGACTTGGTAATAATGACATTGACTATATTTGTAATGTGTGGGAGTTACGCTTTGCACTATCCAATGTGTCACAATCACCTTTACAGCCTACTTGGAGAAAATTGCAAATATAAAGACCGGCTCCGTTGACTATATAATTGCTGTCTCGTTGATCGCGCCGCCAATGATGCTATCGTGGACGAATGCATGACGTCTTGATAGAGCGTCTGTTGCGCTAATACTTCAACAGCTGAAAGTAGTTACGCTTTCTAGACTTCTGAAAATAAGATCTTCCGGCAATCAGAGTCTAGTCCCCGTTGGAACTCCGATAGTATGAATCATTGACTTTCGGTAGTTGATGTAGATCTCCAGGCACACTTGCAAAAGTTCGTTTTAAATAGATTGCTTTATGCACGCGGACGTAGTTTTGCATAGCAAGTTTAATCATATACTTTTTGGAAAGTTTATAATGATGAAAATGGAAAACTCACAAGACACCTCTGCGCACCGTGAACTCCGCAATATCTCTTCCTCTTTGCACTCGGTCTTGGATCGCCTCACGTCGACGACGCAAGATGTAGCGGATGAACCGCCAGTTAAAATGGCAGAACGCGATGATTATGAATTAGTGCACAAGCTCAGTGTACCAGATCATTCCTCCACAATCGGCGAGGCCATGGAGGAAATGCTTACCATTTGTGACTATCGCATACGAATGAATCATCCACGCTTCATGGGCTTTATACCTTCACCAGCTTCGGCATACTCTTGGCTGGGCGACACCATCCCCAATGCATTCAACAACTTTGCCAGCTCTAGATTACCTGGTTCCGGTGCAAGCATGGTAGAGAAGACCTTGATTGAGTGGCTGGCTGAACGTGTCGGATTACCCTCGTCGGCAGGGGGACTGTTTGTATCCGGGGGCTCAATAGCCAATCTTACAGCCATGGTCCTGGCTCGCGATCAAATTCTCCAGTCTGGACAGCAATCTTCTGGCGTTGCATACTTGTCCGATCAGGCACACAGTTCTGTTGCCAAAGAGCTTCGAATCCTTGGATTTGCCCCTTACCAGATACGACATTTCCAACCAAGGGCTTCAAGTTTCAACTAACAGTGTTAGCTGAAGCTATACGTGAGGATAGAGACGCTGGTTTGGTTCCCTTTGTCGTCGTTGCGACCTGTGGAACCACCAACACGGGCACCGTCGACCCTATTCCCGAACCGTCCCCAATCTGCAAGAAAGAAGGCTTGTGGCTCCATGTAGATGGCGCATATGGGGCATCAGCTGCGTTGTCAAAGTCCCATAGTCATCTCACAAAGGATCTTCATCTTGCTGACAGCCTCGCATGGGATGGACATAAGTGGCTGTTTCAGATATACGACTGCGGAATTGTTCTGGTCAAAGGGAAAGAGCATTTTCTTGAAAGCTTTTCACTGGTGGTGCCTACGTCCGCGATATCGGTAGAGATGAGGCAGTACCCAACTCCTGGGACGCTGGAATTGAAATGACAAGGCCAGCACGGGCGATGAAACTATGGTTTACGCTTCGCGTTCTTGGGGTGGACGCTCTCGGGGACATGATTGACCAAGGGTTCTCCCTGGCGGAGAAAGCTGAGGAAGAGCTTTCCAAGTCGCAAGATTGGGAAATAATGAGTCCTGCAAGTATGGCGGCCAAGTTGAGACTGATGGTGATCATAACAACGCTTGTGTTAAGGGACCCAAGTGATGTACTCCTTGTGTATATATATCGCCCTAGAGAGCCCGGTTAGTTAGACGAAGGTCCGGCATTAATACAGTCTTACTGCTATTCTCTAGCTACTAGTATATACAGTGACGCTTCAGTATGCTACTAACTATGCTATTGACCCGGTTTCCTTCACTCTTCTTTCTATACCCGAGGTCTCTGACAGTGTTTCATCACAGGCTAAATGAATAATCTTTGGGAGAAGAAGTTAGACGGTAAGTAAAGCATGACTTAAAGCTCTTGGTTTCAAAAAGATAAATAGAGGATGGCGCGGTCTACCTTCATAAGTTTTCCAGATAGGCAGCAGAGTTTTCTCGATGAGCCTGGCTGCTTTACGCAAAAACCCACATACTGGTCACGATCTCAGTCGCAAAAGTCCAAGGAAAGTCTACCGGTGTAAGGATGGCACTTTTACAATGTCTAGTACAATCACAATATGATGCAGTGAAACAGTGCAGTGAAACGGTGCAAATATGGTGATAGAAAGTGTATTTCAGGGTAGTTTTTATCAAAGAAACCAAGAAAGTCAAATTGATCAAGGTCTTTGTCTACGAAACCTCAGTTTCATACAAAGCAATGAACAACCGTCAAAGATCAGATAGACGCAACGGCATTAGTCTAGTCCGAGCTCTTCCTCAAGCCAAGCAACCAGACAGACGAGTATATAAATCATGGCTCCATAATTCTCATCAGTCTGCTGCTCTTGGCCCCCTCGCACCTTGCTCACAAATCTAGTTCCATGCAGACTCTCCCACGGACAAGGCTGTGTAGATGAGATCTTCGTGCCGCAAAGGGGGCAGTCAATGACGTCGGCAGGCATTGTTATTGTTAGTATCGATCTTTAAGATGCAATAAAAGTGTTTTGTTTGGCGAAAGGCGAAGAAACAAGCCGTCGGTTGTGAGAGCTGTGTGAAGAAAGCCCATAGATTTGGAGGTTAATGGATCTATTTGTACCGGTAAGAAAACCAAGCTGAATGCTGAACGGTGGATTGAACGGGGTAGAGGAAGGAGGTGAACAGCAATAGCAAGGGACGTGAATGCATCTCTCGGTGCAAAAACAAAGAAATCATTCATTCAGAAACCTCGTCATAAGTAACTGAACGCTGTATAGCATGGGGCCTTTGTGCGACCATTCAACTCCCAACCCACACAAAGGTAATCCAACATCATCACTAAGAACACAAAGAACTTCGCTTCTGCTTCAAACTCAGTAGGCTTCAGGACGCTAGTACTATTCAGGGGGAAAAGAGAATATAGAAGACTTATGGATCTACGATGAGAAATGTGAAGACTTGTACATATCTAAGTCCACGACCCCGACATCGAGTTATCATACAACGTTCCGGACGCGTGTACCCACCTTTTCTACCAGAGGTTGCTGAAGCGAAAGATTAATTATGATGATTTATAACTGGAGCACATGATGCTCTTAAGCCATAGTCCCTCCCATCTTCAATGGAAGCAGCGCATAGTCGTGAAGACTGAATACGATAACAAGAACAGTGAACATGTGGAGCAACGTAGGGGATGTAGCGGTACCACCCAGACCCTGTCCAGAATTCTTGCTCAGGTAACAACTTACTCTCTCAGCTGTAATATATTTACAATAATTATTTTATTAGCCATTATGACATTATTCAACATGGTATCTCTCGCTAGTATATCCATCTGACTGAGTCCCGTACGTAAAAGTCGCATACATGGCGATCGCAAATGGCACTCCAAGAGCTCACTCAAAATATCTTGACCACTCCCGGCGGCTGTCAGATGGTGCTAGTTACAGGATAGTAAGAAAAATCGCCTGCTATTACCGTCATAGGAAATATTACAAACAAGGAGAGGAGAATTAGACAGAAAGTTCTTATCACAGGTTCGTCGTAACCATTCGCAACATGCGGTTCCCAGTAGTAATAAACATGAGAGCCGTAGGTATGAAAAGAAGGCCTAAGAAAACTGGACTTATGGGATAGTGAGTAATTACTCTACGATCTGAGCGGACGGTACTCATCACACATTTGCTTTGACAGAATTCATATATTCAAGTCACATATCAACAAAGATAATACCCAAGTCATAGAGATGGGAACTCGCCAAAGTTTGGTCGAGCCAAAGACTAGTCATCAGCAATTGCTCCTGTTTCTGAGGACTTGAAGTGCAGGGTAGGGAGAGCCGAGCACCAGAAGCCCCAACCTAGGCAAGCAACCAAAGGTTTCAGCTGACAGATTTCAGTGCGTCTACTATGATGTTGCAGCAGGTGACGTATGTACGTTACCCTCCTGCATGGATACTAAGATGTGCTTCTGGATTTCGTCAGGCCGAATACCCCGATCCATGCCGCTCTGAGGAGCCCGGGTTCACGGCTGAAGAACGTTAGCCCCTTGTGAGGCTGACTAGGTTGGGTGGCAGTGGATGCAGAGTAATAGCGAGCGGGGTACGGAGTAGCGTCCATGGATATCGGAACGCGTTTAGCGGTCTTGTTGACACAATCGTGGAATCCATCCAATGGCGGATAGATTCGAATCCCGCCTCCCTCTTTTTACCGAAGCCCAACCTGTCAAAGGAACAACTAAGACAAGGGACCATTCCCTCTCCGCCTTAGACAATATTATGTTACTTCGCTTGCTGCAATATTATCTATTAGTAAGTTGCTTAGGTAGGTCCTTTTGCTTTTTATTCAGCCGTCTTCACTCGAGGATCTTCCTCCTACTCCGTGTTTTATGTGTTTTATCCAGCAGAGTACGATGAGCAAAACTAATCTTGCTCCAGTCATGCAGATATCCAAGGCACAGGTATATATATACATGTATATTTCTTTATAACGCCCTATAATTCACACTTCAGTTCAAGAAGGGGTCTCACATTATTTCTCATATCCTCTTTTAAGAAAATCTTTTCTTTCCTAAACAACCAGCAAGAATGGCAGCAAATGTCGAGCGCATAATTCGAGCGGTGACGGAGGAGTTCCAACATCTGGAAAGGGATACTAAGGCGCAATATGAGCATACAAAGGACCAACACCCAGATCAGACTTTTGATGAATAGGTTGCGAAAAGTGTATGTTTATCCAATTTATGCCAACCATCCCGATTTATCCGAGTCCTAACGATGAATATCCTTTCTGTAGTACCCACCTTATCTGAAAGTCAAAGAACAATATGGCTACATACAGCTGTATGCAGCGGATTACAAAAAGGTCGAACAAGAGGCCAGGGGTCAGTTTGACCGGGTAAAAGAATTGTACCCAGGCATGGAGTTCGAGGAGTGGGTCAAGGGCCATGTATGTTCACCCGATGATGCTAATTCCGTCTATACGGGTCTGATAATTAACATCCTTCCCCGCAGCTCCCACCCTTGAGTGAAATCGAGTACGAAATCACGAGGATTGCGGACCGTGCAAGGGACGCGCTACGACAGTGGTGAACAATGACTGATCTGCGGATCGAGGGTTTGGGAGTGTTGAATGGAGTCTCCGGTTGTGGCACAAGTTACACCTTGGGCAACCGAGTTTTAGTTTCTTGAACCATCTCAATACAGACGTCAATACATATGGTTCTTTCGTTACAAGACTGGCTGTCTGATGAGCTACTCATCCTTTGCAATCTTGAGAACGATTCGTCCCAGAACATCGCCTCTGTCGAGCTCTCCGTAAATAGCAGGTAGATCAGCAAAAGGACGAACGGTAACTTTGGGCTTCACCACACCCCGTCGGACCAGATCAACGGCCTCAAGGCACTCCTTGAGAGATCCAACCAAGTTTCCCGTGATGTGAAGTCCTTTGATGACAATGGCGCTGATTGGCGTCTCTAGATAGCCCCTTTCAGATGGAATTCCCACACAGCTGAGAGTTCCGCCTACTCGAAGCATGTCGGCAGCCTGTGAGAATGCCCTGACATTTGCCGCCGTCACAATGACTGCGTTTGCTCCGCCATTGGTTAGTTCATGGACCTTTTCGATGAGATTCGGCGTAGTCTTGAAGTCAATGTAGCCTGTCGCACCAATCGATTTGACAAATTCTCCCTTTTCAGGGCCACCATCAACACCGTAGACGATGGCTCCCTGGGCGAGAGCATATTGTACTTGAGGACGCAGATATTAGTTTAATGCAGGAGTCTTTTGTATCGGAACACAAAGGCAAATAGCCGAGTACTCACCTGCCAGATGACCAAGTCCACCACCAGCCCCTACCACAATAACCGAGTCTCCAGCCTTGACATTTGCATTCTTGACAGCCTGATCGCCCTTTGTTAGCCTATGTTTAGAGAAGTGGGTAGTGATATAACCCTTGCCTTGTATGTAGTCAATCCCGCACATAGAACAGGGCCCATAACGACAGGATCAATGTCATCTGGAAGAAGAGTCAAGTATCCTGCATCCAAAGCAATGTACTCTTGAAAACTTCCATCCTCATGATGCAAATGATTGGTGCTCTTGATGCAATACTGCTCTTTGCCAGCAAGGCAAAAGTCGCAGCGTCTACAGATTCGGCTGGCAAACCGGATGCCGACGTATTGCCCGATTTTAATGTCCTCATCGACGCCTGGACCCAAGGCAATAATACGTCCAACGCCCTCATGCCCGCCTACATGTGGAAGCTTGATCTTTGTGATTGGTGTGCCATCAGCCGAAGATGCGACGCCAGCTTGAGTATGGAGATCTGCGACGATGACAGTTCAGCTTGGCACCTCGCCTAGGTTGTGGCCAGCCAAATTGTAGACATACCACTCTGACAGACACCAGAGTACAGAACCTTGGCCAAGACTTCATTATATGCTGGCTTTGGAACTGGATAATCGTGGACGAATACGACACCCCCGCCAAGCTTGGGTACAGTGGCTGCGGTCTGGGTTTCTGGGATACGAGACATGATGGCAGGAGACTGGAAGGTATCTGTAAACCGGAGGACAACTTGATTGCTATAATAATGCTTTTATTGTTCGGAATTATACAAAATTGGGCTTGGACATCATGGGCCTTATATGGATGAGGAGAGCGCCTGACAGCGGAGATAGTTGCCCTCAATACATGCTACACATGACTGTGGTTGGTGCGACTGGACAGCTTCCCCACGGTAAGTATTGTTTTCCCATCATTACTCCGCATTTTGGCTGATTATGTATACATCATACCGTCAGTATTGGTGCAAACGTGAACAAGCTGCTCGAATACTATGTCAAAGCAGATTTGGTAGTTTATCGTGAGAGACAGGAGCAATTTCTAGCTCCCCTCGAAATGTCGATGACTTGAGATTTATAACATGTCCTATACGTTCAAACATGATCTGTTCCAAGTACTTCAAAAGGTGTGACGATGGTTAATATAAAAATGTATCTTGTCCCGTTACAATATGATGGACAAGAACCGTCATAAAACTATGGTTGATTCATCAGCTCTATGCATTCCCCGCACCATTATCGGCTGTCGCCAACCCCACGGAAGACTATCAACGTGGGGGAAGGTCGTCGTCCCCAATGGGAGTTGGCTAAACATGGACGGCATGGTTCATTCGTTTCACAGCCATACAAAACAAGGGCGTTATCGATTATCCTGTTACATTTACTATAAGAGAAAGAGAAAAAGAATGTCACTTACAGCAATATTATGATACACAAGAGACATGTCTCCCAACGCAGCAATTATGTCCGAATCATGGTCTGAGGCCCAACAACTAAGCCCTTTTCGTTCTGAAAAAGAGTATCCGAGAACGAAGACACAAGGGTCACTTAAGCTTACACATCAACTGCCGGCCAAATTGAAAACCAAGGGACCCGTCGGAAATTTTAGAACTCCAAGTCCGTGTTTCAAAGAGATCTGAGACCCCCCAAGTCGTCCCGTTGAACAAAACTCTGTGCTCGGCGACCAAATCCATTCATAACGGAATTGTTCCATTGTAACTCCTGCTGGATCTCTCGGGCTCTTTTTCCCTCTCTCTCCTTCTCTCTCAATCCCGTACATACGCCATTTATCCACAAAGTCCTACCATGGCTAAACGATCCTGTGACTGTTGCGTTCAGCGCAAGACACGATGCGACAACGGTAAACCTTGCCGCAAGTGCATGGAAGCGAAACCTCCACTCGAATGCACCTATACTAAGCCGGTGCTAAAACGGGGTCCAAAAACCTCGAAACTTACCCAGAGATCCAATTGGAGATGGCTGCAGCAAGGCGATCTGTCCAGGCAGACGTCCGAGGCTCCATCTTCACTCGGCTCCGTTGCCGACCTACTGAAAGAAGCATCCTGCGACTTTGGTCCATCAAACCATGCCAAACCTCAGCTATTACCCCTGTCTATACTTGAGCCCGTCGTCGAGGCATACCAGTCTCGGATGTATCCCGTATGGCCATTGATCGACCCACCAGATCTCCATGCTAGGCTCAGAAACTTGGAAACGGCCGATGAACCTGACCTAGACGCTTACACCATGCTGACGGCGATGTGCTCAGCTACTATGGCGCAGTTGAACCTGGATTCCATCGACCACCTTTCGTCCTGCATCGACAGCGCTTACATGGAACAAGAATGCAGAAAAACCCGCAACCTGATCAATTATCGACAGCATCCTTCCATGAATGGAGTTTTAGCGTCATTCTTCCTTCATGTGTACCATGCGAAAGTGGATAATCGCAATGCCGCCATGATGTATCTTCAGGAGGCCATCTCAATTGCCCGGCTCCTACGGCTGGACCACGCGCATCTAGACCTGTGCCGGGCAAGCGATGAGCGGCGCAACAAGGAGATGCCTCGGCAACGGTTAATTTACTTATTCTTGTGGGTTAGTGAGAGGTATGTTCTCATGGCTGTTATGGAGACATCGATGTTCTAGGCTGATGTTTGTCTGCAAAAAAAAGAGGGTATGGCATACAGCACGACCTCCCAATTTCGACTCAAGAAACTCTAATGATTCCATCATCAAACTCTGACGAATTCGATGAGTACTGGAAGGGATTCATAGAGCTCGCCAGCCTATTTGCGGCTTTTGACTCTTCCTTCTATCGCATACCAGCTCAGTATTATGGGTCATTCCCTTCCTCCGACAGGCAACGTCTGGTGTCTGTACATGGTTCCCTTGAGAAGCACATTGCCAGATCTACCAACTATGACTTGGTTCAGAGAGCAGACTACAACATCACAAAGCACTGGATGCGGACTTTGCTTTGGCAACAAGCCATGTCCCGCGGCCTTCTCTCCTCCATGTCCGACGACGAATCCATGACATTTGTCTTTCCCTCGCAAATAGCCAAAGACTTGCTCACCTGTATTACTACCAACACCACTGATGATTTGGTGGCCCTCGGACGAGACCAAGTGAGAAAGTTGATCCAACCCCTAATTCTGAACAGAGTAATCTGACCCCATTCCTAGCTGATAAAATCCTTCGAAATTGCCAACACACTGGCAGATGTTGTACTATGTATCAACAACACCTTCAAGACCCCATCTTTCCAAACTTCCACTTACACACGGGGTATCTCACCTCCCAGAAGCAGATCGATTCGCTCTGCTGAAAGCCGAGAGTGCTGGCGCTACGGTCCCGCCGACTACCTGCACGGCCTGTACCAGAGAATCGCGCCCTTTCTGACCTATGATAAACAACGTGATGAAATGCTACGTGTCAAGGCGGGGGAGGCGTTGCTGTTGACGCCGTGTAGAATTGTCCCCAGAGGTCTGGAACACCTGCCGGACACTGGCGAGGACAATGATGATGTGAGTGCGAATGAGTGTACAGACTTGGACGAAATGATTTATGATGTACGCGACGCAGAAGATATGTTTTATGACTAATGAGGAAAATAAATTTGAATCAACTCTAGCATGAGATGTTGTTTGCTCTCAAGTTCATATCTAGTTCAGCATCATCCATCTTGAGACTTTCACCAAGTGACAATGAACTTTGATGATGGCATTCATGATGAATCTCTAGGGAAGGTGTCTCACTTTCTCAGCCATGATCCATCTAGGAGAGTCGACACCACAAACTAGTAAGAAGACTTTACTCCCAAGAAACAGTCTGACCCTCTATTGTTATGTTGTTGTTGTTGTTGTTGTTGTTGTTGTTGAAGAGTGTGCAGCCCTAATCCGACTTTTGCCCCGGCTTTGGTATAGGGTAGGCACCAAGTGATGCCCAACAGAGCCCTCGCGATGACAGCAGTATGCAGACACGAGAGCAAGACATGGCAACGACGAGAACTGGCAGAAAAATGAGTAATCCCCATACATGGAAGAAAAAGAGAGGAAATACGAGGAATACATAGAAATACCTATAGTACGAGAAAAGGCGTAGTAACTACTTGGGACCATCCAGACCTTTCACAGCCAATGTCTTATCGATATCGGCAGCTGTCTGCAGCTGTGCACTGTATGCACCTCTAATTACCTGCCTACTACAAGTACCTAGTACTAAGTACCTGTCTGAGGGGAGGGATCCATGGATACCTTGCACCAACCAACGCCACTCAGCGAAAAGTACAGATTACGTCTTTGGCTCGAGTCAAACCATCCATCGACTTCTAGAATCCATCTTTTCCCTCCCACCTTTTTAATTTCGATTTTCTCGATGGTGAGAACAGCGTAGGCTTAGGATTGTCAATCATCCCCTCCTTTCCCTCCCTCCCTTCTCGACTGCTTCATCACTTCATCACCCACCCACCCCCTCCCCT
This sequence comes from Cladobotryum mycophilum, assembly GCA_036429605.1. Taxonomy (NCBI): domain Eukaryota; kingdom Fungi; phylum Ascomycota; class Sordariomycetes; order Hypocreales; family Hypocreaceae; genus Cladobotryum; species Cladobotryum mycophilum. The sequence continues at coordinate 1,739,755 of JAVFKD010000002.1, read as the reverse complement.
CTGGTTGGTACGGCTGCTGGGTGTCCCAACCCACATCCTCATCCCACCATGGCGGCGACGGCCCTCGTCGAGAACCCGCAGATTAAGCATGCCGAACTGCTGAAACCGTTACCACTTCACTTCCATGCCTATGTATGGCCGTTTGCCATCGCTTGGCCAATCTTCCTAAGATACTACCTCACGCCGGACTTGTACGAAAAGCACATCGGTGCTTCCGAATGGACCTTTGTTTGGTGCGGCACCATCATCACTCTTCAATCCCTCGTTTGGTTGAGCACACACTGGAGCGTCGGACTGGATGCGCGATTCACAGCGAGCAAGGCCAAGGACATTCAAGATGCGCAGTTGATCAAGGTTATTCCCATCGCGAACGCCGGCTCCGCAGATATTTGCAAATTGATTCGCGACAAGGTAAGTAAACCGCAATCGCTTGACATTGGAGGTAGAATGCTGATAGATATCGCTCAGGTTGGTGGAAAGACCAATCTCTCGTTCCTTTTCCAGAAGCGACGATTTCTCTACGATCCCGAGACCAAGTCATTTAGCACCTTGCAATATGCCATAGATGCCGAGCCCAAGCCATTCATTAGCCATTTCCAAACGTCCCGCGGAATCGACAAGCAGTCTGAACTCACCCGTCTTGAGCAACACTATGGCTCCAATACGTTCGATATTCCCGTTCCTACTTTTACGGAGCTGTTCAAGGAGCATGCCGTCGCACCGTTCTTTGTCTTTCAGATATTCTGCGTTGGTCTCTGGATGCTGGACGAATACTGGTACTACTCGCTCTTCACTCTCTTCATGCTCGTCGCATTCGAAAGTACGGTTGTCTGGCAGCGTCAGCGCACACTTAATGAATTCCGTGGCATGAGCATCAAGCCCTACGATATGTGGGTATTCCGCGTTGGAAAGTGGACCGAAACCCAGAGCGACAAACTTCTGCCTGGTGACCTCGTATCCGTCACGAGATCAAATGAGGATAGCGGTGTCGCATGCGACATGCTCTTAGTTGAGGGTACAGCTATCGTCAATGAGGCCATGCTTTCAGGAGAGAGTACTCCTCTGCTTAAAGATTCTGTTCAACTCCGTCCATCAGATGCTTTACTCGAGCCCGAGGGTCTGGACAAGAATGCTTTCTTGTGGGGTGGAACCAAAGTTTTGCAAATCACACACGGAAACCCAGAGCAGGAGAAACCTAAGCTGGCCTCTGGTGTTCCTACCCCCGGACAATGGCGCTTTGGCGATTGTTATAAAGACCGGGTTTGAAACTTCTCAGGGTAGCTTGGTCCGAACCATGATCTTTTCAACCGAACGTGTTTCCGCCAACAACTTTGAGGCACTGCTCTTTATTCTGTTCCTCCTGATTTTCGCCATTGCCGCTTCTTGGTACGTGTGGGATGAAGGTGTGCGAAAGGATCGCAAGAGATCTAAGCTTTTGCTTGATTGCGTTTTGATTGTCACCAGTGTCGTTCCTCCTGAGCTGCCTATGGAACTCAGTTTAGCCGTAAACACTAGTTTGGCTGCGCTTTCTAAATTAGCAATCTTCTGCACCGAGCCTTTCCGAATTCCCCTTGGTGGCCGAATTGATATTGCCTGCTTTGACAAGACTGGTACTCTAACTGGTGAAGACCTTGTCGTTGAAGGTATTGCTGGACTGGGCTTGAGCGACTTGGACATCCATGACAAGCGAGAGACTGACGGAGCCCACTCAACTATTACCCAGGTCAAGGAGGCGAGCCTGGAAACCCAACTGGTTCTTGCTACGGCTCATGCTTTGGTGAAGCTGGATGAGGGCGACATTGTTGGTGATCCTATGGAAAAGGCAACTCTTTCATCGCTTGGTTGGACTCTTGGTCGCAATGATATTCTTTCAAGCACACAAAAGGCCGGTTTTACACATGGCAGCGTTCAGATCAAGCGACGTTTCCAATTTTCTTCCGCACTCAAGCGCCAGAGCTCCGTAGCCATGGTTAATGGTATTCATGCCAAAACGGGAAAGAAGATTAGAGGTACTTTCGCAGGTGTCAAGGGAGCTCCAGAGACCATCATGAAGATGCTGGTTGACGTTCCTGCTGATTATGAAGAGACCTACAAGTATTTCACCCGCAAGGGATCTCGTGTACTCGCTCTGGCCTACAAGCAGCTTACAGTGGACTCTGAACTCGGTGCCAGCAAAATTAACGACTTGAAGCGTGAGAAGGTTGAAGCCGATCTCACCTTTGCTGGTTTCCTAGTCCTTCACTGCCCTTTGAAAGAGGATGCCAGGGAAGCTGTCCAGATGTTGAATGAGAGCAGCCACCGTGTCGTCATGATTACTGGTGATAACCCTCTTACGGCTGTACATGTCGCTCGTGAAGTCGAAATTGTGGACCGGGACGTTCTGATTCTGGATGCCCCTGAAGATAACGATAATGGCGAGAAACTCATTTGGAGAAGCGTCGATGACAAGGTTATTATCCCGGTTGACGCTACTAAGCCTATTGACGAGGAAATCCTCAAGAATAAGGATCTGTGTGTCACTGGATATGCTCTTGCCAAGTTCAGGGATCAGGTAGGCTGGAAAACTCTTCTCCGCTACACTTGGGTTTATGCTCGTGTGTCTCCAAAGCAGAAGGAAGATATCTTACTTGGACTGAAAGAGATGGGATATTACACTTTGATGGCTGGTGACGGCACAAACGATGTTGGCGCTCTGAAGCAGGCCCATATTGGAATCGCTCTTCTGAACGGCACGAGGGATGACCTGACTCGCATTGCTGAACATGCCCGCAACACCAAGCTGAAGGAGATGTACCAGAAACAGTGTGAACTCATGAAGCGATTCAACCAACCGTCACCCCCTGTTCCTGCTCTTATTGCCCACCTCTACCCCGCTGGCCCCACCAACCCCAACTACCAGAAGGCGATTGAGCGTGAAGCTGCGAGGAAGAATATCACTCCTGAGGAATATGCCAAGTCACACGGCCATCCCGCGGAGACTATCGTGTCACCCGGTGCTCAAAGCTTGATCAATGCCAATCCTCGTACCGCCCACCAAGCTCAGGTCAATCAGAAGGCTGCTAGTCTTGCAGATAGGCTCACGTCCGGCATGATGGAGGCTGAAATGGGCGATGATGAACCTCCGACTCTCAAGTTGGGTGATGCCTCTGTTGCTGCGCCGTTTACCTCCAAGCTTCGAGACGTCATTGCTGTGCCAAACATTATCAGACAGGGTAGATGCACACTGGTTGCTACGATCCAGATGTACAAGATTCTTGCTCTCAACTGTCTCATTAGCGCATACTCACTTTCCGTTTTGTACCTCGAGGGTATCAAGTTTGGTGACACCCAGTACACCATCAGTGGTATGCTCATGTCTGTCTGCTTCCTGAGCATCTCAAGAGCCCGAGTGGTCGAAGGTTTGAGCAAGGAGCGTCCCCAGCCCAACATCTTCAACTTCTACATCATCGGTTCTATTCTCGGACAGTTTGCCGTCCATATCGTGACACTTATTTACATCGCTCGTCTGTGCGATAAGCTTGATCCGTGAGTTTTCTTTCATGTCCTATTGTGCCTTTTTCACTCCGACTAACCATTGGATAGACGCCCCGATAATGTCGACCTAGAGGCCGAATTTGCGCCATCTTTGCTTAACTCGGCTGTCTACCTATTGCAACTCATTCAGCAGATTTCGACCTTTGCCATCAACTATCAGGGTAGACCATTCCGCGAATCTCTTTCGGAGAACAAGGGCATGTTTTACGGAATTCTTGGTGTCTCTGGCCTTGCCTTTGTCTGCGCCCTCGAGCTCATCCCTGAGATTAACGAGGGTATGAAGCTTGTCCCTTTCACCGAGGAGTTCAAGACGAAGATGACCGTCTGCATGATTCTTGACTACGGTCTATGCTGGGTTATTGAAGTGATTCTCAAGAAGGCTTTTAGCGACTATCGCCCACGCGACATTGCAGAGCGACGACCTGACCAACTTCAGAGGGAGGCTGCTCGCAAGAAGGAGGAGGAGAATAAGAAGAAGGAAGAAGAAGCCAAGAAAATCGAGGAAGAAGAGAGGGAGCGTATGGAAAAGGTAGCGGAGTTTGAGCGCAGGATTGAAAATCGCAAGAGGGCGCTTCAGGAGCGGTTGGCTAGCCGTCAGTAGAGTCATGAATTCCATTATGATATCTTTGGGATATGGCGGCGCTGGCGGGTGGTGTTGTAGAGCTTAGACGGTTACTTGACCTACCAACTTAGATATATACGCTTGATCTTGGGGATGTAGGATTAATACTACTGAATCTTATAGAATCATTCAATACGTCACGAACAGATTGACCTTCACCTTGGTCTGATAAAAGCCAATTCGTACGGCGTAATGTATTGAGAGATGACTTGATATCAAAGGGTTTTCTTTCCTTTTACTGCTCCTATACGTCTGGCGTTGAAAGCATTGCAGACAAGATTCAGAATATAGCGACAGAAACAGCAAATCGTCGTAAGATTAATGTGATTTTTTACCCATTTTTGCTAATGTTACAGAGAGACCCGATTGAAGTCTATGGAAAGCTGCAGAACAGCAGGAAAAAGGGAGCCCTGTTCTTTTTGTTGGCCAAAACAAACCGCGCCCTGTTGTCCTTTAACCATTCCCTCATAAAGCCCAGCCAACCAAGCCACACCTGTAGCAGCTAGCCAGTCCCATTTTCTTTTTCTTTCTTTTTTTGCCAAACACATGACTTCATACAAGGCTTGCTAATTTTTGTTGCAGTAGTTTGAAGGAAATTGTTTAGTTGCCGGGGTTGGCCTTGACGAACTCGACACCCTTCTCGATGTTCTTCTTGAGGTCGACGAGGCAGTCCTCGATGAGCTTGGTCTCAACGGCATCGAGCTTGCCGATGGAGTGAATCTTCTCAACACCACCGGGGCCGAGCTCGACGTTGGAGCTGAAGAAGTCGACGCCCTGGTCCTTGTAGAGAGGAGACTCGACAAAGGTGGGCTCAACGACGTTCTTCTCGCCACTGGCGGCGCGGAGCAGGGCATCAGTCATGCGGGCACCAGCAAAGGCCATGGAGAGGGTGGCAGAGCCGGCACCGTCCTTGGCCTTGACGACCTCGTCACCACCGAACTGGACACGCTTGACGAGGTCAGCGTTGGAGGAGAGCTCGGGGTGGCTGCTCTGGCTGAAGAGGGGAACAATGGTGACACCGGAGTGACCACCGACGACGGTGATCTGCTCATCCTTGGGGTCGGTGCCCTTGATCTCGGAGACGAAGCGGCTAGCTCGGACGACATCGAGGGTGGTGACACCGAAGAGCTTCTTGGGGTCGTAGACGCCCTTGGCCTTGAAGACCTCTCGGCAGATGGGGACGGTGGAGTTGACGGGGTTGGCGATGACGAGGACCTTGGCGTTGGGGGCAGACTCGGCAACGGCCTTGGCAAGGTCGCGGACGATGGAGGCGTTGGTGTTGAAGAGGTCATCACGGGTCATACCGGGCTTGCGGGGGACACCGGCAGGGATGACAACGATCTCGGAGCCCTTGAGGCACTCGGAGAGGCCGCTGGGGGTAGGGTCGTAGCCCTTGACGGTGGACTTTGTGTTGACATGAGAGATGTCGGCAGCGACACCTAAGGGGGGATTGATTGTTAGCCATTGAGCTGAATCGAGGCAGATGTTGGGAGATTTTAGATAATTGGCGCAAAAAAAGAGACGACATACCGGGACCACCACGGATATCATAGAGAGCCAGCTCAGTGACCTTGGGGTTAGCCTTGAGGAGAAGAGAAAGAGGCTGGCCAATGCCACCAGCAGCACCGAGGACGGCAACCTTGGAGAGCTATAATATGATTGAAAAAGAATGTATTGTTAGTTTAACAGCCCTCTTTTTATGTTTGGTGGGAGTGGTAGTGGTGGTGGTGGTGGTGTTGGTGGTTGTGCTTGGGGAGCTAGCTGTTTAAGCCAACAACAGCAACAACATGGAAGCCCCAAAGCCCAATTGAAGGAACCCAGAAGGAAAGAGGGAAAGAAAGCTTACGTTGCAGGCCGAAGCAGAGAAAGCTCTGCGCTGGATTGTAGAAACTAACATGATGATGGTATGAGGAGGAGGGGATAATAGATTCTGACAGAGAGAGAGGGGGTCCTGAGGAGGAAGAAGAAGTGCGGGGAGAGAGAGGAGGAGGAGGAAGAAGAAAAAGAGGATTAAGAGCTGAAGGGATGGATGCAATAAAAAGAGATGGACCGGACGAGAAAAAGGTTTCGGCGATGAATTGGTGGTTGAGGGTGGTGGCAGTGGCAGTGGCAGTGGCAGGGATCCAATGGAAAACTCAGGCCTCTCAAAAAACGGGTATAGTTCGGTATTTTTCGGGTGAATGGCTCCAGCCTGCTTCAAGTTGTTGATCATCTGCTGCGCCTATTATTTCCTCGTCTTTACTTGCAATTACAAGACATGTGCAACCTTGGATTATGTCACGTTATTTAGTAGTTATTACTACTAGGTGGTATTCATCAACATGAGTGAGCTGCCAAGGAACAAAGAACCTTGGTTATTCCTGCAGCAAGTACCTACAAGTATGTCCTACTTCTACTCACATTCACATCACATCACCAAGACCGGGATGAGCGGAAACTGGAGGGGCCGGCCCTGTGAGACAATGGCAAGATGGTGATCCTACGGCGGCATGTTGGGTGGTGTTGGGTTTTGGTCGTATTAGTCGCAAAGCAAACAAACCGGGTCCCGGAGCTGCCGATGGACTGGTTGAGCTTGCAAAAGTATTCTGTAATCTGTTTACACATTAGGCAATTCTAGCAAACCCAAGTTGTTGTTGCTGCTGCTGTTGCTGTCGCTGTTGTAAAGCAATTGCTTCTGTCAATTGGGTGGGCATGGGATGGGAATCGTCTCCATCGGAATCGTGGCCTCGGCTTCACCCACACCCCACTAAGACAGGTACCTACAGAGAGAGGTAGGCCTACTCTGTATTTTGCTTCTTCTTCTTCTTCTTCTTCTTATTAGCGGGTCTTGGAAGAACCACACCTTTTTTGGACCACATGCGAGGCGCAACAGAGACAAGAATACAAAGAACATGATTGTTTGGACAGTCTGAGCCTGAAATTGGAATTTCAAAATATTTTATTTATTATTGAATTGAACTCTATAAGCCATTGCGATTTCCATCTAGCTTTATGCCCTTTTTGTATTACCCAAGTTGAGCTCGGCATGACTCACAAGCCGTATGTATGTATAATCTCCAGCACCTATGAATAAATAAATGTAGCTTCACCTTCTCTGCCCCGCCATTTACCGATGACAATCATTCTACCCGCCAACACCGTCTCTCAGCAATCATCATAAACCATTGTCCGCAATGTCTTTGGCGCAGCTCTCTCAGCTTTTACCTCTACCAGACGAAGAGCTGCAGCAGGTCCTCGATTATGCCTTGACCCTCTCAAAAGCCGACGCCGCGTCGCATTTCAGCAACCTCCTCGGTGACTCGCCCTTGGCCATCGACTTCATCGCCAACTTCAACTCTCGTCGAAAAGTACCGCCCGCTGCAGCTCCTACCCCTACAGCTCCCTCGTCACAAGCAAGCAACTCATCCTCAAAACCGGCAACGCCCCAGATCGTTGAACCGGTGCCGAAATGGAACGGACGGCCCAAAAAGAAGAAGGCGGCGATTCACACGCCACAAGCTAGACAGGTGGACAATTACGCTGGACCCGCGGGCAAGGCATACAGCAAAAAGGATTCGGATTTCGAATACATACCGCAGCGATCCAGCGCGCCGGGTAGCAACCATACGTCGAGACCGAGTACGCCGCCAAAGCCAGAGCCTACGACGTCGACGGCACCCGCTACGAAGCCGGTACAGCCAGCACAACCAACACAAACAGCTCCCAAGCAGAATATCACAACCGCCGGTGGCTACTTAATATCTGATATGCCAAAGAAGGGGAAAGCCAAGTCAACGCCAGTCACACGAAGCTCAACACCTAAACCCACCACAAGCACCGGAAATGTTACCAAAGTATCGATTTCGGGAGGCACGCCCATGGCGGGGCAGTCTACAGCTCTGGCGGACCTCGACTCTGCGATCCGAGCACTAGAGATTACCACGAACCCAACATTGGAAAATGTCACAACTAGGAGGTGCAATTGCGTCGCAACCAAACATCCCTTACTGGCTGCGGCGCCGAACTGCTTATCATGTGGCAAGGTCGTTTGTCTAAAGGAAGGCTTAGGACCATGCACCTTCTGCGGTACACCGATATTGAGCTCACAAGAAATCCAGGCCATGGTTAGAGAGCTCAAAGAGGAGCGCGGGAGGGAAAAGATGGCGGCCAATGCGGCAGCCCACCGAAAGCCAGATGTTGCCAGGACACCACCTCCCTTTACTCAACCACGCGGGAACGACGACGCCGGACCCTCGTTGGCAGAGGCAGCAGTGAAAGCGCGAGAGCACAGGGATAAACTGCTCAACTTCCAGGCAAACAATGCGAAGCGAACGACTGTACATGATGAAGCGGCTGATTTTGATATATCAGAGGCAGTGCATGGAACTGGCAGTATGTGGGCAACGCCGGAGGAGCGTGCAAAGGAGCTCAAGCGACAGCAGAAGTTGATGCGTGAGATGGAATGGAACGCAAGACCCGAATATGAGAAGCGACAGCAGGTTGTCAGCATCGACTTATCCGGGCGTCGCATCGTCAAAACCATTGGAAGTATTCAACGCCCAGCAACTCCAGAAGAGGAAGAAGAAGAGGAGCATGAGCCTGAGCAGAATGTGCTGAGGGAGACTTCTGGGAATAAGAGCGCTGGAGGAGCATTCAGTGCGAATCCTCTACTCGGAGGAGTGATGAGACCTGTATTTGACGCCAAGGGGAAGGGTTCGGAAGGTGAAGGAAGAAGTCAGAGAAGGAAAGGATGGAGGAGAGTACAGGACGATCTTGAGAATAATGAAGGGGTCATATTAGATGGCGGCGCCTATGGTCATACGGGGGGTGACGAGCCGGAATGTGGATAGATGGGTTGGCATGACATTGTAGACGTTCAGTTCTGACGGAATCCATATTTCTCCACAGCTGAGATGATCACTACTACTATTCTATTTGCTAAAGTAGGATGATTGGATGAGCAGAGATGTTCATGCTGGGGGAAATATACCTCCAATCTAACCACTGCAATTTGTATGCGATGACGGACGGTCCTCGTCGAGACTATCAGAAATTGAAGCTATTTTCAGAACATGGCACGGGTTCGGCTTAGTGCCCTTGCCCCTCTTTATTCCGAGGCGAGAGAGAAAAGCAAAAAAAGGACGGAAAGAAATTTTCATTACCAAAAATAGGGTGTTAATTGATTCACGTGACTTCGTGTCAGAGGAAAAGCGCGAAAAAAGAGAAGAAGAAAAAAGACGTTGCGTGTCAAAGCGGGTGTCCCGACCAGGAATTCCCTCGTACTAGTAATTTATGCAGAATGCAAATCTGCAGAGCGCCAATGCCATGTACTATTTGAGTTGCGTTGCGTTGCATTGCGCATTTCGAAATCCACTTTTCTCAGAGTTTCGGCGGCAAGTTCTCTACTTGTTCTGTTTCTGAAAAAATTTGCAGGGGAAAAAATGAACACATCTGGCCTCTTTTGTGTTTTGTTTGTTTGAGCCATCTGACTGATTAACTGCCTGACTTACTTACTGACTGACTTGGAACTTCAATATGCAGTACATTCTCACCAAATGCAAAGACATTACTCGCGGGGGGGGAGGACCTTTCACCATCATGACAAGCTTTTCTACTACCTGTCCATCTTACGAAGTGGTAGTTGGTTAGGTTACAGTCCTGGGAACCCTTGCTTGCCTGCTTGATTTTGAGTGAGGCTTTTCTGGGCCTCTTTCTCATGCTACCAACAGAAACCAAAAACCCACAATTTACTCATGCGGGAAAAGGGCGAGTTTTTTAGACGAAGCACGCGCGGTAAAAAAATGGAAAAAACAACAAAGTGGTCTCGAGTTCTCTCTAGTATAGGCGCAGTCCGGGAGAAGAGACTACCACCTAGATAATGCGTGTGTGCACACGTACAAGCATCGACGCCACTGGTGGCCTCTTGGCGGGCCTGCGTATGTTTGGGAGCCTACCATAGGTACATACATACATAGGCTTTCATTCTCTGCGAACCGACAGGAAAGTAAGCCTTGGAGGTTGATTTTGGGGATGATGATGAGGATGATGATGACACTGTACTTGCTGTCAACGTCTGAGAAGGGCAGCGCTTTTTTCATGTGACGAGTCATCACCCATCACCCACAACTCATCACCTGCTTAAGACACATCGAATCAAGAATTAATATCCATGGATTACAGTGCCCCCCTCCCCTCCCTTCTCCCCTCCCCTCAATTGAATCCTCTACGATTGATAACTTACCCCAAGGGTCCAGTCAGTCCAACAAGGCAAGGGTCCACTGCTCACTCTAGCCAGAATAGCACCATTTTCACCACAACCAGGATCAATATCATGGAGCAAAAACTGTTTGTTTAGTGCGCGTGATGCTCTTCACCGCAGCAAGTGGCTAGCCTAGCCTCTATACAACTATGTCCCTAAACTTAGTACGGTAGGTCCGCTGAACGCCTGTGTGGATGCCACTAAACTGAGGTGCGCTGCACTGCACTGCGGCGGGCTTACTGAACTGGACTCCAGTGACTCCCCCTCTGGAGGAGGGTTTCCAGGTTCACTATTGACTTCCAAGTTCCATCCATTGCAGTGTTGCTTCCATGATTGTCCACTGCTTGTTTCTTCCATGTCACTGGAGGAGGTTCCCGTCCGTCCCGCATCCGTCGCGACTTGGGACCGCGTAACCCACACCCACACACACACACACATAATCTAAGAAGAGAGAAGTACGCACGCACACACACACACACCACGTAAGAGTCAGTCAGGTCATTTGGCAGGACTCATTTCTCGGCAAATACTACCACACACACACACACACACACAACTGGCTGCTAACATCGACCACTGTTTGGTCAAGCTACAACTGTTGCACAGTCCAATTTTTTTGCTTCCATCTCTACTACTGGTGATATCGTCACTGGCTGGCTGGACTGGCTATCAAGACGCGCCACACCTGATCCTACAGGACCACTGTGGATTGCCGTCGCCTGCGCGGTTGTCCTTCTCTTCTCCTCCTCCTCCCACTTGCTACTGATTGCTTCGTTGGCTGCTGGTATCCTGCGGTGGGGTCGTCGCGCTCTCAAACAATCCGCGCGACATGTCGCAATCTGCCTTTCTGGCCCTTGATAGGTACAACGCTGAGACACGCTTGTCGACATTGTCTTCGCTTGAACGCGGAGAATTTCTTGCTACCCTCCCTGCGTCTGCCATTGCCAACCTGCGCGGTGCACTAGACCTGGCTCAGGATCCCCGAATGGACACCATGATCAACTCCCAGGACAGGTCACTGCACCAATCATTGCGGCGGCAGGCATCTGATATGAATGACAGTACTGTCAGCTCCTCCCAAGACACCACCATACTTCAATCCATTCCCAACTCTCAAGAATCAAACTACACGAGTGCTTCCGAACACGCCATTACTCCTCCGGCGAGCGACCACAGTAGCGCGACGGACAGTGGCAGAGGACGAGGGGACTCTGTCGGTGGGGCAGACAAGACCAACCATTTGCTACACCTGTCTACCATTGCTGCCGCTCAAGACAAAATATCGCTGGATTCTGCGGCGGGGGCACGGAAACGAATGGCTGATGGAGACATCAAGACCCCAAGAGGCAGCACAAGTCCCGTCAAGGGACACGCTAGAAACACAAGCACCGTCAGTGTAGCTTCTACCGCTGGCAGTACAATAGGAGAGGTTTGTCTGTGGAATATCCAATGCTAGAGGAACAGAAGAAGCTAACAATTGGAAGCTGTCGGCCGAGCTCAAGACGCGTCTTTCCTACGCCATGGTCAAGGTTAATCTTGGCTTGCAAACTCGCTCCATTGAGGAAGTGGAGTCTCTTGCTTCTCAAGCCGTCTCGCCGACCTCTAGCACGTCAACCGCCCATCGACGCCAGGGTTCTTCGGCCAGCCCTGCCATGGCAGTGGCTGCTGCCTCGGCTCAAGTTCATTTCGCTCAAGACTCTACAGTCCAACATCCAAAGTCCGATTCGCCTCCTAGCAATGCCTTCAGCAATAAGCCTACACTCGCTCCTCCTGCCACCATCCAACCCTCTTCCTCAATGCCCGCGCCTCGCTCCCATCCGCGCCGAAACTCGAGCCCACGATTCCCCCCAACCTTTCTCCATCCCCAAATCGCGTCGCCTCGTACCCCAGTCTACCCGGTTCCCCTCGGCGTCCACCAATCCTTATCCCAAGGAACGCGCATGGCCGATCCTATCCTGTTCCCAGCACAAACTCGAAATGCGAGGGAGCAGGATGCTGTCGAGACGTTGCTCTTTATGAGCAGCCCTAACAATTCTGCGAACCTGAAGCACACATTCTCGCCATCTGCTTCCCCAGACCCCTCACAAGTATCCATCAAGAGCACTAGCGCAAGACATGCGCTCCCCAGTGGACCCAGGAAGGGTCTTCCTACGCATAGGCCCACTATGGTCCATAAGAAGTTTGATAAGTCTCCCGGTATGCTGCATCCGTCCGACTCTCCTATGGATCTGGATTCTCCGCAGCATTCGTACTACAGTCCCAATAGGGTTACACCGAGGAGACGCGTTCGAGGTAACAGCACCCATTTGAGGGGTGCTTTATCACTGCCCGTTGGACTTGGTGGTGGCCACAACGGCGCTAGAAGGGTGCTGCGAGATGAAGACATTGAAAGGATGCTCGACAGAGTGGCAGCCGAGGCTGCTGATAGTTCCGATGATGATGAGATTCAGATTCCACGATTGAAGAATGGCGTCGCTGGCGTGATGGGTGTTAGGGGTTGAGTGAATACTCTCCAGAGATGACTATTCTATTTGTCAGAAAGGACAAAACATGTTGAGGACTACATTAGACGCAAGAGACGTGTTGGAGATCAATTCTTAGCACTGCTCAACAGAAGCCGAGCCGCGTCGGATTATAATTCCCAAGTCCAATTGGCAACCCAGCAGGACATGAGACCGAGTCATTGACATATGATTGTTTAGTCAAGTCAATTGTCATGGCTTCTTGAGTCTGATTTTGCCGCTGCATGCCACAACATGCCACAGCGGCTGTGGCCAATCCACATCCACCAGTCAAGACCCTATTGAGCTACGTCACATCAGAGCGTTCTGAAATGCATCGAGAAATGGAGTATTGCATTGCATTATTGAAGCGAACACGCTATATACACGAGGAGAGCTATGAAGCTTATTATCCACCTTTGCATTTTTCCGCTTAGCATATACAATCACTGGCATCCTGCTTTTTCGCATTCCGATCTAGAAGTTTGGATTTTTTTCTTTCTTTTCTTTGTCGGAGCCTTGTATATACAAGCACCGTTGTCGGAATCACCGCACACGATATCTTCTTGTCTATGGATCTTCTTTCTCCTCTGGTTGGCATTTTACGGAGTACATCGCTGGGCGTTTATTGCCTTTTTTCCTTTTTTGTGGTCTGGGCATTTTGTTACCGCATGTTTGGTATGAGAATGACATTACGAGAGGAATATGTCGGTCGGTTGGTTCTCGGGGAGCATGCGGGAAAAGGGGAATGGGAATGACAAATGTCTGGGTAAGGGGCGGTTTTTGGAACGGTTGGGAGGCGTGTTATGCGTGATATGACGGATTGGGAAGACAAGGTGGGTAAGGTTTAAGGGAGAGGGAGAGGCATCTACCGAGCTGAAGGGGATGCGGTCTGTCACCGCGCGATCAGCCCTATGGTATATATATTTGTCAAGGCTTGGCATATCTCGACCAATCAACTTCGAATCAATTCAAGAAAACAAGAGGAAAATTCTACGATGCAAGTGTTTGTGCGTGCCATGGTTGTATGTTTGAAGTGAAAACCCTGTTTTGTGTATTTTGATAATAATATCAAGTCAAGCTCATTTTGACTTGGTCTGTATCCAAGAGTGTGTACCCTATCCATTGTGTATCCAAAATTATGCGAGAATGCAATATCCAATATCCTCTTCCTGTATAAGGATGCTTCCCAATCATCCGACAAGCTCGACGTCGTAAGTCATATCGTTCATGCCAAGTTTGCAGCTATCCAACAGAAACCACAGACAAAGAAAAAGAAAAAAAGTACGGAGTACAGGGCAGGATGCCCAAGATGTGTGTAAACGCTTTTCCCTCCCCCAACGTTTATGAAATTACATCATCTAATTAATAATATCCATTTATTGCCCATACGTGCGCGGTGTGGACGCGGGTTCGGGCCTCAAAGGTCTGATATACTCTGCGATGCGCTGACCAAAGGCCCTTATTGACTGCTGCCGCTTGAGAGTTCTCGGCGTGGCCGCTGCAGGGGTGGCCACCGCGGCCGGAGGAGAGCGAGAGTAGGGGTCCCGGTCCCGAGGCCCAAAAGAAGACGAGTAGTACCCACTATCACGTCGTTTGTGAGATGCTCCCCCGATCACCAGAGATCCCCTCTGCTCGGCAGCGGCGAGGACTCGGCGGGCACGCTCGTCGGCCTCGGCCGCAGCAATAAACGCAGCAAAATCGCCTTCCTCGGACTGTGGCTCGAGTTCGGTGTGCACATAGAGATGACCAGGTTCTATCAACTGTTGAGAGAGTCTTGTAGCCGCCGGTGCAAGTGTCTTTGAGGATGCAGTGCTCGCTTCTTCCTCCTCGTCCTCCCTCATGGCGCTAAGATGTCCCTTGAATTGCGGTTCCCGGGGCGACGAGACGGTGTTTGCGAACCCCGACGCAGCACAGACTGGGATATAGACGCTTCGCCTTACTGTCGTGGCATGGGAGTCTGGTGTGAAGTCATCGTCATCGCTGTTGTAGTTCGCGCTCGCTTTCGACCAAAATCTCTCTCGGAAAGAGGCCCTGCGCCGTATTTGCGGTGTAGATGGCATGGTGGAAGCAGGGGTCCGTGCTGAATGAGCGGTCTCGACTTGTTGTCTGGCAGCCAAATAATCGTGCATGGTGAGAAAAGAATGATGGTGCTGTCGCCCGTTGTCGTCGACGTCGTGTGAGGCGATCAAGAAGTTGGTCGTAGTACAGGCGGGAGGGCTGTGCCCATAAGGACAGAAGAGCACCAGTAGGTATTTCAAATAAATATGCGGCCAAAGGGAATAAAGATACAGACGGTAAATATGTTGTAAAAATAGAGGACTGCAGGCGGCGGGAGTTCAAAACCAGAGCTGGTCTTCTACTCTCATGTCATGAGTAGTGTAAGGTGCTGAATGTGCCGATATTAAATCTGTCCCACGTCAACGTCAAACACTAGGATTTTAGAAAGGGCCAAGAAAATACGGGGAAGCGGGTGAGATTCGCAGGGGCCTTACTTATACGAAACGTCTTCTCCCTTGTGGGTTCGACATCTGACCCAGTCAAGCCACGCATCCTGCAGCCCACTTGTCAGTCGGGATCCCATGTCTGGATTTCGTTGGTTGTTGCGAGATGCGCGGCCAACACCAAGCACAAGCTCCATGGGCAACAACAAAAAAACTTGGTGTCCAGCTGGGTAATGATAGACATCAATAGCTCCTTGAAAAAGGACTGGCGATATTTACCGACACACCTCATGCATCCTCTCGGAACCAAGAAGCAATAGACGCTTCTGTGACTTGGTAGCCTTGGTTTTTTTGCCCACACAACGTGGCAATACCCCAGTTTGTCCAGCCTGTAATTATCCCCCGCATCGATGCCGTTGCAAAGTTTCAGACTGTTACCCAGCCAAAGCCCTTCATCAGCAGCCACTACCGAGGGCCTGGAACGGCATAGTCACGGGGCGACCTGCTATGGTAAGAAATGTCTCGAGTTGGAGTAAAGCGTACGGATACACCGTCTGATAGGTTCCAATTAATATGAGTGGCTGCAGGTCGTCAGCCATCATGGTGGACCCCCTCTTCTCTCCTGAGCCACTAACATTGCGCGACTTTGAAGAAACTCGTGTGTTTGTCCAGGATTTCAAAGACGTCAATGCATGCGCAATACCATGTCCTTCCCTGCGCCGCCGCCGCGTAGCTGGTTGACGATCATGCATGGCGAACCTTATTACCTAAATTCTCTTCATGTCAACTTTCAGCTTCACTTCCTCCGAACCAGTCGCTCCTGTGCGGCTTGAGCGGGCGCCTGTGAGTAAGACATTTTCAGTTATTTTTGCCCTCAAGGCACAATAACTCAGAGATCTGTTGTCTTAAGCGCATCAGCGATGACATGAGCATCAACGGGCATTGGATGTTCCAGAGTAAACACTTGCGCGCCCGTCTCTTTTCAGCACTAGTTCTCTTCTTTCAATTAATATTGGTATCTGGCCGACTGTCTTGAGCAATCACCGAGAAAGAGTTGACCAATAGTGTGCTCAGTGACATTCTCGGGGTGGTTGTACGGCTTTGCAGGATGGATGGCAATTCTGGGAAATCGACGGCATTGGCTCTCCAACTCTCACGCTGTGCTGTCAAGTCGATTAGGGTTTTCAAGTGAGGCCGCGCTGTAGCTGCGTCCAATGGACAAAGCCTTTGTCGAACTTAAGGGGCCTTATAAGCAACTAGCGTTGCACTCATTGCAGCGCATTTCCCTTCATGGGATGGGTGTCGTTTGTACCCATCAACGTGTCCAGGTTAGAGCGATACTTTCATTGAAGGGTGCGGAACAGTTCATCCGCAACATCTGATTTTAGAGGCTGTAGTATCCATGTGTCCGTTGCAACGTGGGTATTGCAGAATTCGGGAGGAGCCTGAAGCAAAACGATGGCTTATGACCAACGATTCGTTCAGGAACCAATCTTAGCCAGCGTCTTTAGATCCTCAGATCTAATTGTTCCTGGTTTGAACTGTTCGCGTCCCGAGCTGAGCAGCCTCGTATCTATCAGGCTGTGGCGTCTCAATTTTTCATGAGGTCTTAAAGTTGATTGATTGTGACGTGGATTGTGCCCTAGTGTCCAGTTGACTGTATTCCGTGAGAGTATACCTTTCCAAATGTCAATCGGGCAGCAGAACCAAGATGATGGAGCTCGACTCCGTGCCCAAGCACCAAACGTGCGACGGTAAAGGTACAGAACGTTCGTGGCTGAGCTTATAGGAGCCTCTCGTTGCAAGTCAAATCGACTTCATCTCAACAAATAAGCTTGTTTGATCGACGACGCCCAGTTCAGCGTGGCGCTGGCACACACCGTGGCGTTGGCCGGCAGAGGGAATAAGGGTTTTCATCGGGGTCCATGACAAAGAACCTTTCCCTTCTTTACCGCCAGAGGGATCAGCTCATTGACGCAACCATATGGCTATAATAGCTGGTTGAATTGATTGGCGCTGTGCTGGCATCGTGAGGGAAGCAATGACACATGTACTCGCAGGAAAACTCGTGAGGCGTGAGAATCAAGCTATTGCCTAGCCCCAGAGGTTTTGAAAAAGCGACGGAGGCATTGCAGAAGCGTGTTGGTGGCTATTATGAATATTAACCTGAGCAGGATTTTCCATCTGCTTGCAGCCTCCCCTTTATTTGTCTGTCTTTTGTTGAGAAAGCCTTGAAACAGAGTTTCTAGACTCAGCCTGTTTGCCCACGGCACAGATAGAAGCAACGCCTTGCGTTTTCGTGTTCCTGTTAGCCGCCATTACCCGGCTCTCGGTAGAAGAACTGCGAATGCCGTCTAGACCCCAGACTCACTTCAAGACACACACCAGCATCGTGTGCAACCATTATGGGACTGGCGCAGAAGAGGTACGTTCCATCAATGTAGCCCTGCGGGAAGAGTCTCTGGGCAGCCGTGTAAAGAAGGCCAACAGGCACAGGGCATTACGGGAGGTGGTCAAGGTCCAATCGGATCCATCAAGGTTGTCGGTAGTGGTATCGCAGAGTCGCAATTATTTGAGAGTGGTACTTGTGATGAATGGCCATGTAGGTACCTGTGAAGTCAACAGTCGCGACCCTTTTCCAGGGTCATCATCGTTCATTGTTAAATCAAATTTCTGCTCAACTTATGCAAGGAATGAATGAGAAATGTTTCATTACCTATGAAAGGGAGATGCCAGGTCTTGTTGATCTTGCAAGTGCCTGCCTCAGGTGCTCCGTAGCCATTGTGTAGGTAATCAGGCACTTGAGGCAAGTGTATCTCGCCAAGGGAGCGTTCCTGACAACGATCGCCGCCCCACCAATGCGGGGGTTGGATTTGCGCTGAAGCCTCCAGGGCTCCATTATTTAAAATTACCTGCTCGTCATCATCTTCACCTGATCAATACAGGCCAACACCAACCAGCGCCCAATTGCAGCAAATAATACGGCCCAAGTTGTATCTACTTGTACAAAGAGTCTCCCTCACAATGCCTCGTCCCTCCTGAGCCAAGGAATTCCGCCCTTTCCTCCATGTCTCGCGTGCCATGGGGGGAAAGGAGAGGGCGACTCGCTCAAATTCAAGGAACAAGGATGGTGAGTAAGAAGAATAGGAATCTCCCCCTGATTGTAGTGGCAACGGGCCGCCTCCGTCATCGACCAGCAGCAAACAAGCACACTCTGCTCGTGTTTAGTCGAATGAGAAGCATGATTTATGCATAGTCGGAAACTTTTTACGGTAGGTTATTATTCAACAGCTGCCGATCAGGGCAGACCCGGCCGCGTTAATGCAAGACAAAGCAGGGGGAGTTGAAAGAAGGCAAGGGTCCGAATCACCCAATACGATATGAAAAGTAACGTCATTCAGAAAGACAGAGCGGACTGCTCCGATTGATGGTTCTTTTGATTTGGGCCTCAGAAGACTGTCCGGCATTTACTCCGCAGCTTAATCTCATTAGGCAGGTAGATCGCTGACGGGTCCTCAGATCGATAACACACCTCACCATAAGTTCCATGCTCTAATATGGCCCATGCTCACCATCATTCCCGAATCCCGATTGTTTGTCCACATCCGTGTGTGTTCTTGCTTGTGTTGCCCTGCTCTCGTTTGATGCGACAAGCCAAGAGTTTGCAAAAAGTTGGCAGAGAGAAAAAGAAGCAAAGCAAGACAAAAACAAAGCATACATTAATTCGTCTCGCTTATTTCAATCATCTCCCCCTTCAGTGCCCTTTTCTTTGTCCCATGTCTCACGTCAGAGTTGGCACTGCAGCTTGCAGCTTGCAGCCCTTGCTCTTGGTCTCCAAGGTCCAATTCAGCAACGGGTGAATCTTCCGGCATGGCATCGCATGACATGCCATACTCCGTACCGGAATCGCAATACTACCTGCCTCCCCGGACCATTCCAATTGCCTTATCTGCTCTCATGTCTAGGACCTCTAGACCGAGAGTAACCCAAACTGGGGTGGTGACCCCGACGCGGGTTGATGTTTCATACCAGAGTGGGCATTGTCTCAATTCCAGGACAAAGGGCGTGGAGCATTCCCCACGAGTCAAAAAGAGATAAATTGGGAGCCAGAGCCCTTCTCGAGCAACGATCCAGACGCCATCTTCATTCCCCTCCTTGTCTGTCCATCAAGATGAAGTCAACTCTGTCAGTAGTGCCGCTCTTTGCCGGCCTCGGTGCTTGCGCCGCCATTGTCAAGCAAGCAGCCTTCATCCCCCAGGGATGGGCTCAAGTCAACAGCGCCGTCAACCCCTCGCAGCAGATTCAGTTCTCAATTGCTCTGAGTCAACCTGACGTCGATAAATTCCGATCCATGATTGGTATCAACAAGGACCATCTCTCTCTGGAACAAGTCCGCGCCTTGAGAGCCCCTTCTCAGGATGGTCTCAAGGCGGTCAAGCAATGGCTTGCTGCTAATGGCATCACCGATCTCACCGTTGAGGATGAGTGGATCAACGTCCAAACCACTGTTAGCAAGGCAGAGCCTCTGCTCAACATGAAGCTGCAGAACTTCGCCTTTGAGAATAGGACGCCTCTGCTGCGCACGACAAAGTACACCCTGCCTGATTCCGTTAAGCAGCACATCGACCTCGTTCACCCTCTTACCAACTTCATGGTTCCCAAGCACGAGGTTAGAATTTCTGAGCCCGTCGCTGTGGATGAGTCATTCCAGGCCGATGCCGCTGCTCCTTGCAGGGGCCAAGTCACACCAGGCTGCATCAAGAGTCTCTACAACATCACCTATGATGTGAACCAAAAGTCAGATGTTACCATTGGTATTGCCAGCTTCCTTGAGGAGTTTGTCAACCCCAATGATGTTCAGGCCTTCCTCAAGAAGACGGCTCCTGCTGTTGCTGGACGCAACTTCACCATCGAGTTAGTCAACAACGGCAAGAACCCAGGAACCTCGACCGGTATTGAGGCTGGGCTTGATGTGGAGTATGTCACAGCCCTTGCACCCCCTGCCAATGTTGTGTTCTATTCCACTGGTGGACGAGGTGTGAAGCTTGGTGATGATGGCAAGCCCGTGTCCAACAGCGACAACGAGCCCTACTTGGAATTCCTTAACTATATCCTTGCCAAGCCCAATGGCAAGCTTCCTCAGGTTCTCTCCATCTCCTACGGTGACGATGAGCTGTCTGTTCCCTTTGACTACGCCGACAAGGTCTGCAAGGCCTTTGGTCTCCTCACTGCTCGTGGTGTCTCTATCCTCACTTCTTCCGGAGACGGCGGTGCCGCCGGCGGCCACGGCTCTACCTGCCGCACCAACGACGGCACAAACAGGGAGGTCACCATGGGTACTTTCCCCGGTTCTTGCGAGTGGATCACCAGCGTCGGTGCTACAGAGAACACCCAGGAGCCACCTGCCGGTGCCGACTTCAGCAGCGGTGGTTTCTCTCAACACTACCCTCGACCTGTATGGCAGAACGGCAAGGGTCTTGTCGATGACTACGTTACTCAACTAAATGGTCACCTCAGTGGCAAGTACAACAGCTCTATGCGTGCTTTCCCTGATATCTCTGTTGTTGGTACTTCCTTCCTTGTCATCATTAACGGCCGAAGCACCTCGGTTGGGGGCACCAGTGCCAGCACTCCCACTCTCGCCTCGATGATTGCTTTGGTCAACGATGCCCGATTGAAGAAGGGTAAGAAGGTTCTTGGATTCCTCAACGAGCTTCTCTACTCTGAGAAAGTTCGCGCTGTGCTTCAGGACATCACCACGGGCACCAGCGACGCTTGCACCTGGCCTGATGGTTCAGGCGGATGGCCCGCCAAGAAGGGCTGGGATGCTATCACTGGTCTTGGTGTTCCCAAGGACTTTGACAAATTCTTGCAGGTTCTTGTGGATGCTTAAGTAAAGCACGACTTGGATGAGCGAGGGAATAATGTAGCAAGCTAGACTCTTGTTGATAAACGTAAAATACCCAGTCTATAGCATGTCTGTTTCGGAGTCTGATAGTTGAATTAAATCACACGTTGAGGACCATGAATGAATATTATGTTCTCCAAAAGTGACTACCCAATAATGAGTGATGGCTAGATCTGTATCAAAGGAGACGTTAAGAATGAAGACTTTATGTTTGCAGCTATAGAATCGCGTTTTCAGGAGACACTTGGTGGGCAAAAAGCAATGTCGTGGGCATTTATAAACGCTGTGCTCTGTATCATCCATCTCTCTTCGCTGTTTGCTTTGACTTCATTTGTCAAGTCGGGCTCTCCTTCAGTAGTAGAAATTGGTAGAGTCATCCATGGACGGTTCAGTGCCTGCACAGTGGTGGAACCGCCTAAGGAGGTTCTGAACGGAACCAAAAATTGGTACAGTCCTCACCCAGTTCCAAGGTCCCAGAGAGGTTATAAATTACTAAAGTTCTAACAGGTTACAACGGGTGCCAACGGGCTCCAACAGGTGTCAACGGGTACCAGGTTCCAATAACTGTACTAGCGACTGTAGCCTCTATGAGGTAAGAACACTCTGAATCTTTTAAATCAAAACGTACAAATAGTCCAGTCGTATAAATAATAAATAAACCGATTAAAAGGCTTTATGTTTAATTCCTTGTGATATCTATTTTTTGAATTAAAATTTAGCTTTATTAATTTAATAATAAGAAAATTAGATAAATACTTGGTAATAGATACTGTAGATGGATAGGCAGGTAGCTATAAAGGCCATAAGATAATATAAGCATTGGGGTTTTTTGGCTTATTTTTTAGGTGATTGGAACCGTTCTAGAACTTTTTACAGGCCTGGTAACGTCGCAACCTTTTGCTGCAGTGACAAGGTCCCAGGGAGGTATTTACCACACACCCACTATTTTACACTAGGTACTCCGTACAAAGTACAGTTTTCTTTCACCGAACAACACAGCATGCACCCAACTCCACTGTATTCTCAACCACTCACATTTACAGTGACTTCTAGGCCCACTGAGGGTCGTTGGCCCACTGGTCCAGGTGCTGACCATCAGTATTTGAGCACCCACTATAGTGGATACTTGTAGTGCGCACTTTAGTGGACATGCACTAACTTGAGCGCACTAAACCTGCACCGTTCGGTGATAGCAGCCAAGGTCAACGGGGTCCAGGTTCTCTCATCAGGCCCACGGCGAATAGAAGGGTGGAGTGCAGAACTCCCGCGACCGCAGCGGTCGTTGGATCATTCGCGCGTCAAGGTTAGTTTCCAGGTTTGTTTCTCACCGACATCGATCGGGTTTTGCATTTGCAGAAAATTAATTTGGTGGATGCGCCCGTTATCCTGCTGTCTGTATTGATGTTGCGCGTATTGTTCTGAACACATAATTGGGCTTCCTAGACGAGAGCTCTAGAGAAGGTATCGCTGCGTCCAGATATCCATTGGTTAGACGGCGAATGCAGCAGCCCTCAGAGACATCCATAACAGCCCGTACAGTACTGCATAAGTAAGTAAGTACCCATTAGGTAGGTATAGGTAGTCGGCACGGAGAGAGAGGAAAGAAGGAAAAAACAAGACAAGACAAGACAAGACAGACAGACAGACGCAAAGCCAACTGTCGCACACGCGCGCCAATCGGCAAAGCCCGAACCACACCAATAATCTCAGCTCAAAGCTACAGGCACCTGACAGCCACTATCAACATACATACATGCAACCTTCAGTGCTTTGAACATCACCGTTAGACATTATCCCATGATCGCGATGATGCCGGCGCTGTTTTCGCTTCCGACAAATCTCTTCATATCCTGAGTTTAGTCGGCAACAGGTCCCGCGCCAGACTTGCACGGTTCGAGCCGTAAGCGGGGAACGTGACAGCCGGTTCTTTGACGCGACGGCTTCCTTCAACTTGACACCCCCTTGATATCGGCCAAGATGCCCACTCAACACGTCGAGCCAGACTCGCATGATGTTTTACAAGATATCGCGAATGCCTTGCTCAAGGCGCGCAAGGTTGTCGTCGTCACTGGCGCTGGTATCAGCACAAACTCGGGCATCCCGGTTCGTCCAAGCCCCACGGTTCGCTAATACGGCTGGGCTCCAATACTAACTTTGAGACAGGACTTTCGCTCCGAGAATGGTCTCTACTCGCTGATACAGGCCCAATTTGATGCTGCATCTCAACATGTGCGTCCAGCTCTGCCGGCGGTGAAGCAGGAGAGTGTCCAAGATCATGCCGAACCCGAGCCCCCGAGGAAACGAAGGAAGATATCACGGGAAAGTTCGCCGGATACGAGCAGTACATCTCAAGAGACTAGGGAAGAGATTGAGGTTCGCGTCGAGGCCAATTCGGAAGAACCGGAGCTTCCTAGAGCTGGCGAGAACGTGGATACGAAACATCACAACGCTCCTATTACGGTCTCTGACGCGCTGGACAAACCATGCATCAGCACACCTCAACCGAAGCTGCCTCCCTCCTGTGCGGTACAGCTTACGACATCTCCCTTATCGTCACCTCCTTCCGAAGACTTTATGATACCTCCATCTTCTCTAAGACCTCATATGCATAAGCGCTTAACCGACGTATCCCGAGCCATTCCTTCCTCCCCCTTATCTTCACCACCGCCAGTTCTTTTTGACCCCTTTCAACCGAATTCACCCTCAAACGGAAGCATGAGTAGGAGGAGCAGCACGACGCCTTCGGAAGTGGATGACGGTCAAACACCACCCAACAATCCCCCTGCATCGCAATCGTCCAACCCGGGTAAACTCAACCTACCCAACATGAAAGGCAAGGATCTCTTTGATGCTTCCATATGGGCCGATCCAACAAGGACGTCCGTCTTCTACAAATTCGCAACATCTCTGAGGCAAAAGGTCAGAGAAGCTGAACCAACGAGCTCACACAAATTCATCAGCCATCTAAGGGATCGTGGGAAGCTGGTGCGATGCTATACCCAAAATATCGATCAAATCGAAGAAAAGGTTGGCTTATCTACCTCTCTACAAGATGGGCCGGGTAGCCGAGGACGCTTCTCGCGAAAATTAACCGCCAACACGAATCAGCTCAATAAAATGGTGGAAGAAGTATCGAGTGGCAATACCAGCGACGCAACCCCATCAGAAAAACCTAGCCAGTCCGGAAACGAGACAAGCCAGACGTCGCAACCAGAATCTGCAGAAGATTCTAATGTGCCATCTCTAATTACCGCCAAGCAGGAAGAGGATCCCTCCCCGGCGGATGAAGTCAAAATTGTACCTCTCCCGAAACGGGAGCCCCCGCGCTCAGGAGTAGAATGTGTATTCTTGCACGGCTCTTTGGAGCTTCTCAGGTGCTTCCAATGCGGGCAGGTATGCTCCTGGGACGATGATGATCGAGAAATGGAGACACTTTGTGGCGAGCAGCCGGAGTGTCCTCACTGTGTTGGTGCGACTGAGGCTAGAAAGGAGAGAGGCAAAAGAGCATTGGGTGTGGGGAAACTGAGGCCTGATATTGTGCTCTATGGCGAAGAGCACCCCAATGCGCACCTGATAAGTCCTATTGTCACGCACGATTTGGCATTGTACCCCGATATGCTTCTTATTCTAGGCACTAGTCTGCGGGTCCACGGTCTCAAGGTCATGGTTCGAGAATTCGCCAAAACGGTTCACAGCAGAGGCGGCAATGTTGTTTTTGTCAATTTCACCAAACCTCCAGAAAGCTCCTGGGGAGACATCATTGACTACTGGATACAGTGGGATTGCGATGCATGGGTATCTGATCTTCAAATCCGCGTACCGAAGCTGTGGCAAGCCCCTGATCCTCCGAAACCCAAGAAGAAACGTGAATCAGGCGGTGTGCCTGAGCAGGAAGACAAAAAGCGACCGCCAGCCGCCAATCCAGTCGCCTTACGTGATACCAAATTCACCGGCGCATACTGCACCTTGAAAATCATCAGGGAGCTGCACCGAATAACAAATCAACCACCTCCTCCATCCCAACGCCACACCCCCATCGCAACCACCAACCCCATAACAACAGTATCTTCCGAGGGTCTGATTCAAGTCACAATGGAAGTCAAGGAAGAAAAACCCAAGCCAAAATCCAAACGGCAGCCGCGCAAGTCGGCGCCTGGCACTCTAGAGAAACCCAAGAGGACCTCATCGACGCTCAACCCGAATCATGGCCGAGGCCGAAAGCAACAGACCGCCAAAGATACTCCACCAGCGAACCCGCCGACCGAGACCAAAGAAGAGATTAGCTCGATACTTTATTCCGTCAAGTCCAATCCCCGTATTAGGAAGCGGAAGATGATTGACGGAGAAGAGGTTGCTGTTCCCACGGCCGGCAAGAGACGTAGCGTTGCACAGAGTGCGGCCAGCTACAAACCGACCAAGGCAGAGCTCAAGCTCCCACCTCTGCGACCTGAACGTGTTACCGAGCCGATGTCACCTTACGGAAGGCCACAGCCTATCGAGCCAAAGAGTCCTCCTGCAGGACCTCTAGCGACACTGTCCGTTAATATGCGCGCCGCTATGAAGTTTTCACGACCAGAGACATTTTACCTAGAAGATCCTCTAGTCAAATTATCACCACAATGGCCAGCACCAAATAGACGAATCGAGCAGAGCTTCCAGCTAGCTCAACAACATCAACAAGAACAACAAGGCGCGTCGAGGGAGGAGGCAGAGGCCAACGCAGCTCTAGCATTGGCAGGTCTCAAGACGGGCAGCCCAGTGGTCAACAGAGCCATCGTCGCAACGCCGCGAAGTCTAGAAGGGGACTTGATGAGCTGGGGCGCAAACTGGAGTACTAATAGATGATGAGGCACAGGGTTAGGCGGGCGCACAGGACCGGTCACACACAGCATTGGAATCATGGAGTTGGGCAGTAATGATTTGCATCTATATATATAACTTGCAGGGAGGTTTCTACCCAGGGCACGGCACGTACCTATGATGAGCGATACATATAGCGGGATTATGATACGGTTTTTCACAAAGAGTCGGGATGACTCTTTTTTTCTTCTCCCTACCTCATTCACAAATTACAAGATTCAGTTCATGAACGTGCCATGCGCCAAGTGATTTCAGTCACCAAACTATCAGCCGTTATCGGTCTGAAGAAGAAGTGAGTTGGCCAACGGCTATCAGCGGGTCGCACGGTTTTACCATTCTTAGCACGGTGACCGACAATTTGCCCATGCAGCCGATGTTTATCACAAACAATCAATGCAGAACGAGCGTGCTTACATCGTTAGTCCCGGTGGAGGGGCGTGATTGTGGGTTAGGTAGTATCATTTTGCGGGGATATTGCGCAGCTGGATTGCATGGAGCACCCATGAATAGCTTATTGGTAATACGATTGGCGTAGCCATTAGCAATATTTAGTTGGTGGTTGAGCGTTTCCAATCAAAACGAGGAAATAGCCGGTTATCGGCCTGTCTGTCATGATCGAAATGAGGACACAAAACTCGACTTCTTAAACCAGGGACACATCACCGGCTGGGCTATCCATCTCATATTATCCCTTCCACTTAGTTATTTTCTCAGCCAATTTGTGTTTACAGCGCTCAATACCTTACGACCTTGAACAATGGGCTCTATTGAAAAGACCGTGTTGCCTACCAGAGCCAATGAGTTGGCAGAGGATGGAACTCAAGTTAAGGTCAAGTCAATCCAAGAATTTGGCGGCGGGCTCAAGTCTGAATTCTCGTTTGACCCTACGTGGGTCAACCTGAACCACGGTCAGCTCAATCTCACATTTCACACACCACCTTTTTGGCAATGTTAACATTGAACTTGCCCAGGATCCTTTGGCGGTATCCCCAAGGCTATTAGAACCAAGCTCTACGAGTACCAAGATCATGTGCAGGCTCGTCCCGATGTAGCGCTTCGTTACAGCTACCCCGGTCTGACCGACGAGTCGCGCGCCGCTGTCGCTGAGATTATTCACGCTCCTGTCGAGACGGTTGCCTTTGTTACCAACGCTACCGAGGCGGTCAACACGGTGTTCCGCAACCTCGAATGGGCAGAGGACGGAAAGGACGTGATTGTTTACTTTTCTACCATCTATGAGTCGTGCGGGAACATGATTGACTATGTGGTCGATTACTTTGGCCTCGGTAGAGTCTCGAGTAAGATGATTCCCATTGAGTATCCGCTCGAGGATGATGAGATTATCAGTCTTTTCCGGGAAGCCGTCGAGGAGATTGAATCTCAGGGGAAACGCGCGCGGGTCTGCGTCTTTGATGTTGTGTCCTCGCGGCCCGGCGTGGTGTTCCCGTGGGTAGAAATGGTCAAGACGTGCAAGGAGCTCGGCGTGCTGAGTCTCGTGGACGGCGCACAGGGTATCGGCATGGTGCATCTTGACGTTGGAGCGGCTGATCCGGATTTTTTCACGTCGAACTGCCACAAGTGGCTGTATACGCCGGTTGGATGCGCGGTGTTCTATGTCCCTGTGCGGAATCACCATCTGCTCCCTACGACGCTATCTACGTGCTATGGGTACATGCCGAAGCAGCAGCGGTTGACGCGATCATTGCCGCCACCGGGTGGGAAGGGAGACTTTGCGTCCAACTTTGAGTTTGTGGGCACCAAGGACTATTCGCCGTGGTGGTGCGTCAAGGATGCCGTCGCGTACCGACGGGATGTCCTTGGTGGAGAAGGGAAGATCTTGGACTATCTATGGGACCTGAACAAGAAGGGCAGCCAGTACGTTGCCGATGCGCTGGGCACATATGTCCTCAACAACAAGGCGGGCACCCTGACCGATTGCGCCATGGCAAACATCGCGCTGCCCGTCTGGATTGGCGAAAAGGGCCGGGGAGCCAAGGAGGGCGACGTCGTCATTCCGGCGGAACACAGAGACACGCTGTATTACTGGGCGCTAAAGACTGTTCACGAGGACTACAAGACGTTTTTGCCCATGTTCTGGTTGCACGAGAGGCTCTGGATCAGGACGAGCGCCCAGGTGTACCTGGATATGAAGGATTATGAGTTTGCGTTTGAGACGGTCAAGGCCCTTTGCGAGAGGATTGGGAAGGGGGAGTATCTGAATGGGGCGTAAGGCGCTTTTGGGGAGGAGGGTTTACCCTTTGGAATAAAGGCATTGCACGCATGATGAAGCGGTACGGTTTTAGAATATGAGACGCATTAGATATGAGGGATGAAACTGCGATGAAGATGTGGATATAGCATGATGAATGTTGAGTTGAAGATGCAAGGATATATGTAGACTTGGTGAGTCCCCCGAGGTTATTAGATAGAATAATATGATGTGCACAACAGGCTTGAGAGGTCCAGATGGGAACGGGGCCGATAGTTGTGACACGAGGCCTTGCCTTGATCAGGAATATTATATAATCTAGGTATATCACATTGATACATTGGAGGTTTTAGATGGATACAAATGGTTAAAGTGAGGACCAGTTTCATCGCGTTCCAATTCTGACATGCCCTTGTTGACAGAGCACGGAGGAGGTAGTAGCGCGAGGTTTCATAAGGGCGCTGCCTCAAACGACTTTGAGAGCGCTAAATCCCCAGGAGTGTTTCAGCGCTTGTCCATTGAGGACCAGTCGCTGGAACTTGAGACGGGTTCTACGGCGCACGCACATCCATCCATCCATCCATCCATCCAGTCATCCAGTCATCCAGTCATTACTGGGCTACTAGGTAGATGATAGTCTAGATAATCAATGGGTTTGGTTAATTTCTTTTCCTTTGGATACGCATCGATGGCATCCATCCATTGCTTTGAACCCCCTCCCCCTTTGACCCTTGGACCCTTGTTGGTATGCGCATCAAGTGTGACTGAGTTTTTGTCTGAAACGATGAAATTCTGAGACGCCGCCAGAAGAGCGAGCTCTTTTTTGGGGGTGAGAGGATGACTGGATCTGCAGGATCGAAACCACTTGAACCAATTCATAGATGCTCTTTGATAAGCGAACTCGAGAAATCACAGCTCTTGGCGCTGGCTCACCATCATTCCGGATCATTGCTGATGAGATGCAGCCACGAAGCCATTTGAGAGGTTATACTTAACCGCCGAGGCGTTTGCACCAAATAGTAGTAGTTGGTGCCTTTACTTTTCCCTTCATCCATCATATCCATCACATCTAGCAGAATTACGGCATCACCGGCCCGAGGCTGTTGTTTAAGGACAATGGAGGAGATCTACGAAACCCCCTACCACACGGCTAGCTCATGATGCACTCCATGTCTGGGAGCCTTTCACTTACTTGCGTCTACTAATTACTCCCTGATCGACAGTGATGGCTATGCGTAACCCCTCGGCGGCCGCTGTTCCGGGAGACGCGTGGTCCGAGAAGGCTTCCCCAAAGCTGCCCATTATGGGAAAGCAAGGAGACTTGGATCATCTAGCAAAAGGGGGGGGGCAATTCCCCTGACGTTTGAGGGCTCCGTGATTTCTCATGCGGTTGATGGAATGATTACAACCTCGCTTTTTTCCCCTTGTTATTCGAATCTTTCGACTCTTTATTAAATGGCCTTCTTCTTTCCATTTCTTTTGTAATTCATTCACTCATTCTCACTCATCCAGCCAATAACTCTCTGGGAGAGTATTCGGCACACCGTTCGCTTCTTTATTCGTCTTTAAACCCACCTGGTGTGGTATTCATAGACCTTTTTGTACATTCTTTTTTCTTTCTCTTTTTCTCCCTTTTTTCGTTCTCTGGTTGCTATTCGTTTCCTTAAAATACTCAAAATGCAGTCTCGATTTCTGCTTGTTACCCTCTTCCTGGGCTTGCTTGCGCTGGTCGCCGCAGCCCCGTCCATTCAAAAGCGCTCCTTCAAAGTCGAGCGTGTAAAGAACCCCAGCTTCACCGGCCGGAACGGGCCCCAGGCACTGGCAAAGGCGTACCGAAAGTTCGGCATGCCCTTGCCTCAGGGACTGACAAAGGCCCTCGATGCGCAAAAGACTGCCGTCAAGCCTGCCCGCAGAGTCGTCCCGCGCCATAGGTTGACAAACGACATCAGCGTGTTCCTGAATGGTCCCAAGGGTCATCAGAAGGGTGACCACAAGAAGGGCAAGGGTCAGAAGCAGCATGCCATGCCGGCGGGTGGACACAATGCGACGAGCCAGGCGACGAACCAGACCGGTTCGGTTGTGGCTACGCCCGAGAACAACGACGTCGAGTTCTTGTCCCCGGTCAATATTGGCGGACAGACTTTGAACTTGGACTTTGACACTGGCTCCTCTGATCTTTGGGTGTTCAACACTCAGCTTGACGCTTCCATCACCGCCGGCCACACGAACTTCGATCCCAAGCAGAGCAAGACCTTTTCTCTCCTCCGTGGCGCACAGTTCCTTGTCCAATACGGAGACGGGTCTGGCGCAGAGGGCATCGTGGGCACTGACGTGGTCGACGTTGGCGGTGCCGTTTTCCAAAAGCAGGCCGTCCAGCTCGCCACAGCCGTGTCGGACCAATTCGTCCAGGACCAGAACAACGACGGCCTGATGGGCCTCGCCTTCTCCAAGCTCAACACGGTGAAGCCCAAGAAGCAAAAGACATTCTTCGACAACGTCATGGGTTCCCTCAGCGAGCCGGTCTTCACCGTCGACCTCAAGAAGAACGCCACGGGGTCGTACGAGTTCGGCAAGGTCGACGCCTCAAAGTTCAAGGGCGACCTGGCCACGATCCCCGTCAACGACAGCCAGGGGTTCTGGCAGTTTAGCAGCGAGAAGTTTGCGGTCGACGGCGGCATGCCGCACGACGCGACAAAGGGCGGCCAGGCCATTGCCGACACGGGAACGACCCTGATTCTGGCGGACCCCGCCATCGTGCAGGGCTACTACTCCAAGGTGAAGGGGGCGGAGGACAATGCGCAGGCCGGGGGCATCACCATCCCGTGCGATGCGAAGCTGCCCGATCTGGATCTTGATATCGGCGGGGTGTACATGGCGCGAGTGAAGGGTGAGGATATCAACTTTGCGCCGGTGCAGGGTAACAGTACGTCAACCCCCCCCTCCCTCGCTTCTAATTTTTTATTCTTTATTTTTTATTTTTTATTATTTGGATGTAATGAATCAACTGACATTTTTGTGACTTTGCAGCTTGCTTTGGTGGATTGCAGGCGACGAACCAAGGTGGCTTGGGTGTCTATGGTGACATCTTCTTCAAGTCGCAGTTTGTCGTCTTCAACGGCGGAAACAAGACTCTCCAGATGGCGGAACATGCTTAAACAAAACAAGTTCCCCCTCGTTCAAACCAAGCGGTAATTGGATGGATGGAAAACATTCAATGTTCGCCAAGCTTTTCCATCCTCCATTCGCTTGGGTAGAAACTGACGGCGGCATTGTTTCCGCACTGGCACTCGAGTCGGGCGCTGGTGGCGTTTGAACACGCGAATTGGCTAAACTATAGTACCCTGGAGGCTGAGCTTTTTTTGGTCATTATAATAGGAAGACACGAACGCAATCAGGATTCAAAAGAATAATTTTGCCATTCGGTGAATCGGCCCGCCCCATCGATCCGAGGGAGGGTATTGAGACCTCTAGATGTGCCCATTGTGACTCATCGCGCATGCATGATACTTATTTAAGATGTTGGGTGGAATGAAAGTAGAACAGACGTTCTAGGCTCAGGCACAGCCTCATCCGTTTAAATGAAAGCTATGCGCGTGACGTGTAAACAAACATTCCTTCCCCAAGGCATTCAGATAGGCTCTTGGGAGACGTGGTGGGAGGTGGCTGAGGTGGAGAGAGAGGACGGGAACTACTAACCCTCCCCCTGGCAAAAACAGTCCATGTGTTTGGTGCTGCTTGGGGGCCATCTGTGACCATCGTGAACCGTGTGACGCCATAGCGTCGATTTGAGGCTGGGGTTCGTTTGAAAGGATTGTACATAATACATGAACGAACCAACTTAGAAGCCGGCTGTGCGTGCATACCTGGTCTGGGCTGCTTTTGTTGGATTTTGTTGAACTGGGGAATATCAGCCGCAAATAGGCCCACCACACATTCTTTATTCTTACGTCCAGTAATCCTTCTGATTTGGACGTGTGACTTAAACTCTCTCTCTCTCTCTCTCTCTCTCTCTCTCTCTCTCTCTATATATATATATATATATATCACGATCAATCATCTCTTTTTGTTTTACAAAATCGTTAAACAGTATACTGTATACCTACAAAACCAACACATATACAATCGTCAAAACTCCCAACTTACACAAAAACTACACCACCATCACCATGGGCTCCTCCCAATCCACCGACAGCGGCGAAACCAAAAAGTCGCTCTACATGGCCTGGCAGGAGAAGAAGCGCGGCAAGGGCCCCAGCGACGAGGACATCAAAAAGTACACGGGCATGACCCGCGACGAGCTCAACACCTGGGCCGAGACCCAGCCCGGCGTGGGCAAGAACCAGCTCGCCGGGAAGATCTCCGTGGGGCCGGCGTCCGGGTTTGGGGGCGTGGCGGCGGCGGGAGGGTACGGGGGGTGGGGGCCCAGCGCGGAGCCTAATGATGGGAATAGGGGGATGAAGTTCCCGCCGAGGCCGCCGCAGCAGCAGCCGAAGAAGGAGGTTTTGGATGATGATAGTGAGTGAGAGCGAGAGTGAAATGAGATGGGTTGAGGTGGATTGTACGAGGGAGAGGGGATTGGGGAGTCTTTATGGGAGTTTGGACGGATGGGAAAGCGTGAATTGGACTTGCGAGATGAGATGGTTAAGCTTTATGATGTGGTACCTAATACATGATTCTGAAATGGCTCGCGAGTAAATGTGCAATCGAACTCGATACTTCTTCTTACACGTTCCATCTAGAAAGGGTCGTCATCTTGGTAGAGCACATCAGGAATGCTCTTCTCTTCGTCTTTGCCCGCTTCCACCAGGCCGCCCTCCATATCACCGTGTGATGACTCGCTGATTTGTGAAATCTCATCGATTTCCTTCTTCACAGTGATGGTTGGCTCCATCTCGGCAACCGACTCGTCAACCTCGGAGCGGCCGAGTGTTCTTGACGATGCGATGGACCAACGTCCTTTTCTCGCTCTCGGGCCCAGAAGAGTTTCACATTCCTCAGAGTCGTATTCGGAGTCTTCGTTTTGGCGGTTGGTCTTTTGTTCTCTGGGATCCCGTTCTGGTTCCGAAGGCGTTTGGTCTCGAGGAGGAGTCTCTTCTTCAGGTTGGAAGATCTCGGCATCAAGCGGATCATCTTCTATTTGTGCAAGCCAATCCCATGGGTCGACGCAAGACGGCTCCAGATTGTCGCGGATAGTCCCCCAATTATGGATCCGAGGGCTCGGGGAGTTTGGGTAGCCACATATCAGGGGCGTGTGACGCAGTTCCGCCTCGACTCTGCAGTTGGGGACGTAACATTCTACCGAGCAGTCAAAACTGTCGGAGGACTGGCTTGTAGACAAGCACTCATCAGCTGCCGCATCTGTACCCACGGTCAGAAATGATGGCACAAGGTTATAGGTGGTTTTTGAATATCTCGCTTGATGATGTACCTGCTGTCTGGGCCTCATTTTCCCCATCGTCGTTTGGTAGGTCGAGCTGCTCCTCATCGTCGCCATGGTGGGACTCTGGCTTCGTCTCAGATGCTACCATTTTGGTTCAAGATATGCGGCGGCTCTCACCCGGTAGGATATGCCAGGGGCTCTTCTGTTTTTGGTGGGATGATGGTTCATAAGAGATTATCCCTTTAGCTACACTTTATACCCAGTGGTCGAATCTTTTTGCTTGACTAGAATAAATGGTAGAAACGAACGCATAGAGCCACCATTCACTGACACGTAGGGTATACATTGAAGATGTAGGGGAGCGGTTTGACATGCAGCAAGTCACTATCCATTCATTTTCACAAACGAAACACGGTCGCTTACCATTCTGTGCCCTTGCTTGCCCAACAACGCACACACTTCCACCTGGGAATGCAGAGATAGGTGCGCCCCCATTTCTCCTTTATTCTCGTACCATCTCGGTATAGACCATGGGTGCGTCTGGGTTGACTAGATGATCTGGACAGTACCAGTCGACATGCTTTCTAATCTTTTTGACAATGGGCTTGCAT
This sequence comes from Cladobotryum mycophilum, assembly GCA_036429605.1. Taxonomy (NCBI): domain Eukaryota; kingdom Fungi; phylum Ascomycota; class Sordariomycetes; order Hypocreales; family Hypocreaceae; genus Cladobotryum; species Cladobotryum mycophilum. The sequence continues at coordinate 1,705,448 of JAVFKD010000002.1, read as the reverse complement.
TTGACGATGGTGTCTTTTCGCTCTTCGCACTGCTCAAACTCCGAGTTTTTTGTGCAGCCGCAGGTATACGTGATCCGCCACCAAGTACACATGTTGACTCCAAGGTTATTTTTGATAATCTGCTAACGGGTTAGTTGTTGTGTTGACTATAGGGTAGGCGAGGAAATGCTGCCTCGGCTCCCACTCACATCCGACCCGGTATGTCATTCAGTGACGACTCAAAGGGCGTGCGCGATTTGAGTGTCAAGGCTGTGTTACTGGAGAGTCCAGAAGAGGCAGCTGATAACTGGTGTTGGAAATGGATGGGGGACGGACCAGCATGATCCAACAGGACAGTTATTTACTAGCCTAGACATGAATAACGTGACTTTTACTCAGTATATCGGGCGAAAATAAATAGAGTAAAATGTAGGTTTAGCACAAGAGTATATGGAATTAATATATAAGAACTGGGCTGTCCGAGACACTGATCAAGCGTCAAACACGGCGTATTCAATCACTAAAAATCCATCCATACAATAGAGTGCAACTGTAGTTGAACACTGGGCATATTGGATCCACTATCATCCATGGCACTGAGAGCACTGTAATCCAGTGATTTGATTTCCATGCTGGTGATTTTGCCACGGAAGATGCAAGTTGGGTGGATGGAGCATGCATTATTACATTTGCGCGAGATACACAGTTCATTCAATGTACCTTCATGAAGTCGTCTTCTTTGCAACTGAGTCGCATTGTCCGATGGATGGATAGTTCTATGAAAGATGCCTTACTAGTCTAAACAAAGTTGTTATACGTCTCAGAACTAACGGGGTGTGAGTCTAAGGAAGCTACTCTACCAAGCAGTTTTACAAGAGAATCGCATGTTAATACGGATATATGGATATTACACCAGACTAATGCTTCCTTTATTATAAACAACTCAGCCAGCCGAAAGGCAGATTCTACTCGAGTCAAATAGTGAATATATATACCGCGCCTGAACCTACCCTGTAGATGAACATCAACTGCCCAGGTGGAGAGTAAGCCGAATCACAAGCAATGAGGGGAATTGACGCAAACAAGAGCAAATTGCTAAACAGGTCCTCCATCTACCCCGCAATGTGAAGCAAATGCATCCTCCGTAGTCCCATTTCAAAAACGTCGCATCCTGCGTGTCGGAGCTTTATTGATTGGCCAATGTAACCCGGTTGCAGGAGGAGGGGGTTTCATTTTCTCATATATATGTCAAGGTTCTTATAATACTCCTTATCTATTACATCTTTGTCTCCTTGTACAACTCATCCTTACGCCCTTACATCCATCCATCTCTGCGCTCCTACTACAAACAATCATGTCGGCATCCAAATCACCAGGCTCGGTTGGCTACTTTGACGCCGGTGCCTCTCAATATGAAAAGACCAGTGGCGACTGTACCAGAGATCTTGCTCGATCCGTGGTTGATCTCCCACAGCTCGCCTCCATGTACTCCCCTGATGCACTCGTCCTGGATAATGCCGCAGGACCAGGCATCATAGCCGAGGAAATCATCCTCCACGCTCGCAAGACGGGCAAATCCATCCCTCCATTGCGCGTCGTGGAGCCCGCGCCCAACATGATTGCTCTCGCAGATGCGAAGCTGTCCGCCCTGGGTGCCGGCGATACCTGCACCACTCATGTCATGTTGGGCGAGGAGTTGGGATTTCCTGATGACACATTCACGCACAGCATTACCAACCTGGGGCTCATGTTCTTCAGCGACGGCCCTCAGGGTGTAAAGGAGATTTATCGTACTCTCAAGCCCGGAGGTGTTGCCGTCATTACTTGCTGGTCGTTCATGGGCTACATCGACGGTGTCATCAGACCGTCGCAGGCGGCGGCACGACCGAGCGATCCGCCCTACCAGATTCCCCTGCCGACCAACTGGTTCCAGCCCGAGTATGTCGAAAAGGTCCTGACAGAGGACGGCGGCTTCTCGGATGTCGTCCTGGGGCAGCGTGATGCTCACTTTGGCGCGCCCACGCTGGAGGAGCTCGGTACCCTTCTGGGCCAGGTGTTTACCTATCTCTACAAGGATTGGTCTGCCGCCGAGCAGGAGAAGTTCAAGGAGGCTATGAATGCGAATATTGCCAAGGTCGCGGAGCCGTATACCATGGTCAGTGGACAACCTGGCTTCGGTATTCCAATGACGGCCATTGTTGCCATTAGTCAAAAATAATGGTTCTTGCAACTTCACAATGGATATATAAAAAAAGAAAAAAGAATTTACTCATAGTTCTAAAGAAATTGATGTGAATTTCTACCTATTGCTTTTTATCTAGGACTCGGCAGGGCTATCTAGTTCAGAATGCGCTTGAAAATGTCAATAATGTCCTGCTCCGTTGCCTGCTTCAATCCCAACAGCTCATTGTCCGTCTTCTGAAAGTTGCTGCCATAGGACTCATCGAAGATGGCGCGGAAAAGGTAAGGGACAAAGGTCTCGGCATCAAAGAGGCCCTGAGCGAGTCTTGCGTTTGAGACGGCAATGATGTCGTCGAGCTTGACATGCTTGGGCTCCCATGGCTTCTCTGGTGCCACCTGCTTGGCCAGGGCGAGGAGCTGGTTCTGCGTGATCTTGATGCTCTCGATGAAGATGGGGCGGTTCTTGGTTTCCTCGGGGTTCTCGAGGACACCAATGATGGCGTCGACGACGGTGGACAAGGTAGTGGCAGTGAAGGTGACATCGCCGCTGTCGTAAATGACGGGCTTATACTCGGATGAGTTGAAGATGAAGTTCTTCTCCAGACCCCAGTCCAGGAAGGCAGCGTTGTACACCAGAGTGTAGGACAGCTGCGACGACTTGGCCACCTGCTCGAGATGCTCCTGAACCTCGACCTTGTGGGCAAAGACGGGGAGCTTCTGAGTGAGCGGGTTTCCAAGGTCGCATCCAAACTCGGACGGGATGAAGCGCTGGACGCCAGCTGCCGCTGCGGCATCGACTAGAACCTTCTGGATGGCCAGTGCTGAGGATGCGAGAGTGGAGACGACGGCATCTTGGCCTACGAGGGCGGCCTTGAGGGAGTCGACGGACTCAAAGTCCACGTCGACGACCTTTGTGCCGGCGGGGTAGGTTGACTTGGAGCCGTTGCGTCGGAGAACGGTGATGTTGAACTTGTTGGAAGCGACGAGCTGGGCGAAGACGACCTCGCCAAGGTCACCAGCGGCACCAGCAATAGCAACGTTCTTGATAGGGGCCATGATTGTTGTTTGTTTGTTTTGTTTGTAAGAGTTTCAAGGAGCTTTGAGATGGAAAGAGACGAGGAGTTGAAGATGATTGAAGTGCAAGTAGAAGCTGTTGGTTGTTGGAGATGATATGGCCATCTTGGGGCGCCTCTTCCTTATATTTATATCTGAATGCACTTCATCATATTTTTATGCATATATCATGCAACAAGTGTTTTACTGCAGCCATTCCGTTCAATAATACTATCGGTGATAAGTCTATTGACAATTGCGTCATTGTTAACGCCCATGGACTTTGGGGACATTCGGATATCCGAGACAGTTACAAATACTTGGAGCGAATGTTGTCTTCCATGATCTCACAAATTGGTCAGCTCAAGGCAACCCCCCAGCGTTCGTCACCCGCGTTGATGATGAGTTATTCTACAAGTAGGTCCCCCCTGGTGTGCTGAGGAGAAACATGACCCGAGGCATTTAACCCAATTGGCTCACCTTGGGACCTAGTCCCAGACAGGAAGTGGGATACGCCGAGCCAATGTCTCTGACCGAGAGTGGGATATGCCGAGGCGCATTGCCGAGTGGGATACATGTCAGTGGGATGGACCGAGTTTTGATATGAAATACATACACTCTGAAGAGCGTCAAAGAAGATTTATAATGTAGCTTTTTTTTCAGCCACCAGCCCACCCTTTTACTCTTTTTTCTCCGACATGAAAGATTTTCTATTATCAATTTGTCATTTTATTATTATTTCTTGTTTCATTGACCGGCTCGTTTTATGACGGCACTCAATTGGTAAGGGGGAAGAAGAGGAAAGACAGAGGACTTTTTTTTTGGTGGGCTGGCTTCAGTTTGGCTGTAAGAAATCGGATCGTGCGTGGATCTATCAAAATCTCATCCCACTTGAGACTCCGACCAACGACACACGACTCAGCCCAGCTCCCGTTTCCTGCTCAGGACAACGCAAAAAAAAAAAAAAAAGAGCCTCTGCCTTGCTGAACAACCGAGAAACCCACTCCCCCGTCAGAAAAAGCGACCAGATCCCGGAAAACGACTCCACTCCTCCCGAGGGTGATCTGGACCGCTTCTGATTCGGTGTGATATCCCGCTGTTTTTTGTTTTGCAGGGAAGAGAGAAGGGAAGAAAAAAAAAGAAAGACATACCACCACACTTTCCCACCCCGATATACCCCCATCTTAAGAGTCCTAGCGTTGTGTGGACATGGTAGAGAGCACGAGGCTAGAACGAAGCTTGTTGTGTGACCCCGGCCAGCTCTTCCATCAGCGGCCGTCTTCCGGGGCACCTGACCAGCCTCCAGTTGTTGTCTCTGGGTATTTGCCCATCAGGTTTAGCAAGAAGTAATTCGTCCCACTCCCCCCCCCTCTCCCCCTTGTGTGTGTGTGTGCGTGTGTGCGGGAAGAGCCGTTGGGGAAGAGAGATACTTTCTTGAACATGAGCCCTCCGTCAGGGGAACGTCACCTGTGTCACTGCGGCAAGGGATTCCTCCGAAAGGAACACCTTCGGCGCCATCAAGCCACGCATGGGAGTCCGTCTTTTACATGTCATGTCTGTCAGCGTTCCTTTACTCGGAGGTAAGTTTGGTTGGTTGTTTGTTTGTTTGTTCTATTTTCACTCTCCTCCCCTCCCCTCCCCTTCCCTTCCTTTCCTTTCCTTACTTCCTTTCTTGTTGTGTTTTGTCATGGCATACAATGATATACAAGCAGGCGAGATATAAGCTAAGAGTCCGTAGTGATCTCCTTCGACGTCACCTTACCTTGCATGATGTTGCTGCCACGTCCGACTCCAAGAGAGTACGTGCATGCGATGCCTGCCATACCAGCAAGATTCGGTGTGATGGTGGTGCAAGGTGCTCTCTTTGTACAAAGAGGGGCATAGAGTGTTCCTTCAACAGGTTGAGTTCGGGCGGTGGAAGTGGAAGTGGAAGTGGGAGTGGTCGTCCAGGTGCCTCGGCTTCAGCTTCTTCGTCAACGCAGCAAGCACAGGACTCGGCTCACTCGCCAGGTACTCCCAACTCTGGCACGGAAGCTTCCATTGGAGATTCGCGTTCTGAATCGCTTCCCATCCTGACTGCGGACCAAGTCAACCTCTTTGTTCAGGAAAGTGGTGTTGTAGATGCTCATCTCCAAGGCCTCAGCTTTCCCTCAAAGGAAGCCCTGGAGTCGATCCTCGAAGCCGTTACCAACCTCAACGTCAACCCGATCCCCAAGGTCCCGCATCCGTCTTCCGACGAGGTCAAGAAATGGGCTTCGGCTGCTGTCCAGACGTATTTTAGGGGTTTCCATGAGCGATGGCAAGTTATTCATGCTCCGACCTTTGAGAATGAGGAAGAGTCTCCTGTTGTTCGTGCTTCTGTGTTCATGATTGCGTCTTGGTTCCATGATGATGATCGTACAAGGGATCTCGTCTTTGAGATTCACGGCGCTCTTGTGAAGAGACTTTTGGAAGACTTGGTAAGCCTCTCTTGAAATGGACTGAAAAAAATATATCGCACCCATGCTAACACGTAATAGGCAAATTCCGACTTCAACTCTGTCCGTCCTTGGCCAATCGAAACTTGTCAAGCAGCCATGTTGAACATCATCTTTGCCTTTGAATCCGGAGTGAGTTGTCTAGATAGCTCAAGGCATTATTATAACTTATTGACATGATATGCATAGAGAGAGCAGAGTGTGACAAAGGCACGTCTTCTTTACAGCCTTCTCATCACCGTCCTGCGCCAAAACCGAGTCTTCAGCTTCGAGGCCCTGAAGAATCAAATCAATACGCATTTCCCCGGCGCTTTCCCCCATGGGTCTTTGCGCGCGGCGAGCGGTGGAGAAGGTTGGGACCGGCTTCACAATTCTTTTTCTTTTGTCATTCATCGAACTTTTTTGAACTAACTTTTTCTTCTCTTCTTCTTCACTATTAGACTGGCTACTTGTGCGTTCAAGATTGATACGTATTTATCGCTGCTTGCCAACCAACCCCCATCGCTGCAGAGAGAGGAAATGGACCTGAGCTTGACGTCGACGTTTGGCATGTGGAACGCTTATGGCATCGATGTCTTTCTTAGGCGGTACCCGAGCGAACCCTTGGACCGTGAGCGATTCAAGATGTGCGATCTCGCCTTGGGGTCGCAGCAGCCGGTGTCATCTGGCGCCCTCGTCGAGGACGTCCAGATCCGCATGCTGGGCACGACAAACTACATCTGGATCCTCACGCAAATGAGGCGAAACCCCAACCAAGCCATGGGCGGCGCCGGCGACCCCAAGGAACTCATCTCGGGCCGCCTCAGACGCTGCAAGCTTCAGCTCGACAACCTGGCCGGCCTGTGGAAGGAACCGGAACTTCACCAGCAGCACATTGACTATCTCTTGAGAGCATACCTCGGCCCGGAGGACCCTTCCCGGGAGGGATGGAAAGAAATGGTGCAGACTCGCTTCATGTCGTTCATCTTCAGCACCACAGTCCTCTACCACCTCCTCTCCTTGCATGTCTACGCGGATATCCACACCTTCATGCAGGACCTCCCCACAGGGTCGCCAAACGAGTCCGAGAACCTCGCCTCGCCAAGCCACATGAAATGGATGGAAGCCCAGGAATGGGCCCTCTCCACGGACGGGAGAATCGCGGTCATGCACGCCATCTTCGCCTATCGTGTCTACGGCGCCGCCTCCTCCCCCACGGGACTCAGCGAGGTCGTCGACCCAATCGCCTACATGGCCCTTGCCGCTGGCGCCGCCGTCCTCTGGACCTGGATCATGAACTCCACCCCCTCGTGCACCTGCGCCCCGCTCCTCAACGAGCTGGACCTCGGCTTTGTGTCCCTCGAGGTGGGCCAGAGCCCCGAGGTGGAGCATTGGATCCGCAACGGGGGCAACATTGCGCTCCACGGCGTGCACATTTGCAGGTGCAACGTCGACGTCTGGCTCTCGCCCTTTGCCGCGATTCTGTCTCACGGAGCGCGTACCTGGGAGACTGGCGAAGGCTTTGCACAAAAGTTGTGGTCAAAGCTGGGCCTGCAGCGTTGACCATGAAAAGAAAGAGAAAAAAGCAGCAGGCAACAAAGGGGACGAGAAGTAACGTGATGAGCAGAAAGGAGACGGTACGAGCAGAAAGGGGACGACACGAGACGAAAGCATGAGAATTGGCGTTTGCACAAGGGCATATATTCTGGCGCAACAAGAAAGGAACTTATAATTCGATGTTTTAAATGGGAATCAAAAAGCGGTAGGGAATAAAGGGATGCAAGGGAGTCTTGCGGATGGCAACATTCTTTGGGAAATTTAGAATCAATGTATATCATCCACCGCTTCACATTGTAAATATCGAAGCCAGAATAGTAGAAATAGTTATGAAATGAAGATCAGTTGTATATGACTAGCTTTTGGACATGCATGATGATGGTGATGATGTGTTGACTAGGGGGAAAAAAGGATGACTGAACTGGTATCCAACAAAGATTGCTCCAAGCAAGTCTATATAACATGAGGTAAAAATTTTTTTCCCATAAGAACTATCCTTCCCAAAAAAGAAAATGCCAAATCATAAATCATTACATCAGTCGGAAATGTTCATTGGCGTAGGGCCTGAATTATCATTACCACCCTGTCGTAAAATCTCTGCGGCCTGGAGAAAGAAGGAATCGATTCGTAATCTCACCGGGCGAAGCATTAGTTTCCCCGGCTTATGACTTGTCTCATTCAGACGCTGTAGCGATTGGTTAAAGTCCCCCAGGAGCTGGTAAGCCGCCTCGATGTGCGACGGCTCCGAGGCCAAGAGGAAGAGATAGATCAAGAAGTTTCCGCAGAGAATAAGCTGGGACCTTGCGTCTAGACTATCGTGTAAGTGGCACATCATGATGGCAAAAAAAATGGTGACGGGCTGTCCGTCATCCGGCAAAGGCGTAGGGAGAGGGGTGACAACTTACGGCGACACCAAAAGCCTCTCAAATCAGCATCGGTAATCTGATTGAAAAAGATGGTAAAGCCATGAAATTCGTGGAGAGCCGTGACAAACCACTTTCGAAGATTCGAGTCGGGATTGACTTTGGCTGCCCTCGTGGCGGGCGTCATGAGGCCACGATATAAAAGGGCTTGAGATGCATAGAATGCTAGGTGAAGAGGGCCTAAAGGATCAGAGGTCGGTCAGCGTATGGCTCATGGCTTGCATTAGTCATATACGGGATGGATGGATGACACACAATTGCTGACTGCATCGGGACCTCGCTCTGGCAAAAGGGTCAGACAGTGCGGGAGTAAGCTGTGCCAATCTTTGAACTTGTCTCGCAGCGAGGTGAGTTCCATGGCCCTTTCGACCAAGGGAACCGGATCCGGACGAACTTGGCTATAATGAGTGGTGGTGTATTAGTAAATATCTTCTTTTTAGGGCTTTAGTATAGGGACATGTGGTGGGAACTCACAAGCTGCAATCAAGAATATCCCTCAGCACCCTGGTAATCTTGATAAACTCCAGGAAACGGACTCCTACCGAGGCCTGAAATTGGGCATCCTCAGGCTCTACCAGGTACCGCAGCTCTTCTGGAACGTCCTCGTCGGCTCGCATATCATCCATGTCAGGTGGGGACGTGGAATATGACGAGGGGCTAATGTGCGGGGGTTGCCGTGGCAGACGGAGGACCAGCAATCCGAGGCATATACCGCCCACCACAGCTTCTTCCTCAGTCTCTTCTCCCAGGGCTCTATGCTCCATCGGCTGGGATCTTGGTGTAGACCGATAGTTTGCGCGCATGCCGTTGTTTGCGCCGTCATGGTCCACATGCTCGGTGTCTCGACACTATCAACATCCGGGGGGATGATGTGATGAAGCAAGAGACCGGCCTGCAGACTGAAGAGGTTTGGGTTTTCGTGTTCGCGCCGAAGAGCCTCGTGGGCATGGTCTACGAGCTGGTGCTGCTGAAAAGGGCGAGGCCCCTTTAGCGTTAGGTCGCGATCCCAGAAGAGACAAGCCATGGCGTAGATGGCACCACGCAACGACGCCGGGATCTTCATCCTGGCGGTCGCGTACTGCCGGAGAAAGCGAGTCTTTGTGACAATGGGATAGATGGGATGCACGTATCTGAAGTACAGGCGCACCAGGCGCTCGCCGTACGGCCAGACAAGAGTTTCGGTGCCATCTGATGCCGCCTCCTTGGCCTGGTTGGTAAAGTCCGGGTTCTCGTTTTCGAGGAGAAGGAAATGCACCGGACGGTCATCGGGTCGAGAGCTGCCCGGATATACCTGAATAATGTTTGCGTCAATCTCGTTGCCCTCGCTGAGCAAAAGACACCTGAAGGCGTCCAGCAGGTATGTGTCCTGCTCAGCCGAGAGACCCATTGAGTGAGCGGTAAAATTGGGGTTATCCTCGAGTGTCTGTAAATGAGCAGTCGATGTCGGCACGACTGGGGGAGAAATGGCAAAGTTTGACGTTTGCTCTACCAGGCCATCATCAGATCCTACGGACTGGCGTATCAGGCCTTGATGTACCACGGCAGACGACTGTTGGTTGGCGCTGTTGTTCAGTTCACCAGACGTGCTCGGACCAGAAGAACGAACGGTATCTGCCGGGCTCGAATGGGATGTGCTACTCCTTGCCAGTGCCGGTGATGTGTCTGTTTGTGGTGAAATCACCTGGCCGGCTTCAGGGGTTCCATGTTCACTCCGATCAACATCTGGTTGCGAGGACGTGTCGTCGTTATTGGGCGAAGACTGGCAGACCAATCCCCTGCTCTTGCAGAAAAGACCTATGGATGAACGATTTGGCTTTTTAGTCTCCAGTCATACCCACCCGGTGAGGTTGCAAAAAGGACGCATAGGCCAACACCGTTGCGTCGGCCCGTAGAGGTAGTATTTAATCATGTATGTGCGTTTTTTCGGGGACGGGCCAACAATAGGCAACTCGCATGGATACCGCACACGCTTGTGAGGCGTTTTGTTTTTGATGTTGCACTTGCATATGAAGAGGCGTGTGTGTGACCACGTTTGGAGAGCAACGTTGGGGGAGATGGGCCGGGCTAAGCCGGGCTGGACTGGGCTTTTTGATACACGGCACGCAAGGGTCCGTTTTTTAATAAAAAGAAAATTAAAATAAAATAAAATAAACTCACAAGGTGGCTCTGCAGGAATAACGCATGCCGTCTTTCGTCTTCGGCAGGCATCACACGGCCGGTTTTTTCGGCTCCGTGGTTGTCTTGCCCGGCCAAACTGGCTCTGAATAGTGAATTTGCGGGGACGGGACTGTCCCGATGACGGTGGCTCGACGCCGGTGTGCATAGTCTCCAGCTTCTCCTCACTTACTCTCTCTCCCCTCTCCAAGACAGACCCGCCCCAGGAGAGAGAGAGGCCAGTCCAGCCCGGGTCCAATCAAACAACCAACTCACTCCGTCCGATCAACTCACTCACTCACTCACTCACTCCCCCTTGATGATAGACGCGCCCCGGGGCTGTCTTCGGTGTGGGAACAAGGACACCGGGAATTTGAACAGCGTACAACTACCTGTAGCTTTCAATGGGCGGAGAGAGAGAAAGAGAGCGAGACACAAGACTCGGCGAACAGACGGCCAAGCAAAGCAAGCTTCCAAGAGGGCTGGGGGTGGGTGGAGGGAGGGGGCAGAGATACCGTTCCGAAGATCAGGATGATTGCATGCACGATAGATTGGAAACGAAAAAAAGTTGGCCGAGAGGCGCGCGGGGAATGAATTTTACGCTACCTTCGTGGAACCCCAAGATGGATTTATTCCAAAGGGGGTTAGAGAAACGAATAACGTGACACCAGCGAGTGACGGAGTTGGTCAGCGTTGTCAGGGAGGCCCTGTCATTCGCCGATTAGAATGAAATAAGGAAATAAAATAGGGAGAAGAAAGAAAATAAAATAAAATTTGCATTGAGAAAAGAAAGCAATAAGCATGTGAAGAATGAAGGACAGTACAGCGTAACAACGTCGACGATTCTACCTCTATCGATTACTTTCATCATCATATACTCCGTACTCTGCTAGCATTTGTCCCGTATCCCGCTTGCATAAATATCTCGCCCCCTTTAGTGCTCCATTCATAATATATATACAGTCGTATCGAGTCCACATCAAACCTCCTCATCAAGGGCGGAACATGCAGTCCGAGCAGACCAATCATCAATCACGCAGCTACCTAGTCTGTTCCCATGTGATGGGCCTGGAAAAGTCATGCGAGCGAGCCAATAAGTTGATTTTATATAAAAAAAGGGAAAAATAAACGCCAATATAGATACCCAGTAGATACCCAGTCCCTACATGGAAGCGATAGCCGACACACCCCCTGCCTTTACACTGCACTAGATGTATACCTGACTTCCTTTTCCGAGGGTGGAAACTCATTGGACGAGCCGTTTTCCTCCAGCATATGAGACGTTTGTGACAGCTGCACCTCCCAGCGTTCCTGGTACCACTGCTGAACCTCCTGTGCACTCCTGGGGTCTCGCACGAATGCATCCACATCCTTGGAAGGGAAGATCCAATGCAGCACTGCATATACAAGGGCACTTGATAGGAAGCCGTACAGGTAATTAAGGTAGTATAGCTCCGTCACTCCATCCGGAACCTTGACCGACGTGTTGACAGCCGCAATGAAGCCCGGCAGACACGGCGCGACTCCAATGACCCACTATATGTATATCATCATCAGCTTGCATACTCTATACAACACAATTTACGTAAAAAAGAGATACATACCGCCACTGGGGCACGGAAATTGACTCCCCACGTATACCAGTAAATGCTATCGCTGTTCCCGCGGTACAGGTCATCAATCTTGAGCTTCCGCTTGTTGACGATGAGATAGTGCGATACCATAAGTCCCGTCATTGGCGCAAGAAAGACGCCGTAGCTGGACAAGACGGTAAGAAATACCGTTGCCGTGTTCACTAGTCTCCAGGGGTTGACGATGGGGCTTAGGATGGCAGTGATGTAGGCACCCCTCCGGATGTTGATGTACTTGGGGAACACCGACGAGATGTCGATTCCACCAGCCAATGCATTACCGGGAATACTACTTCCCAACTGGGAAATGCACAAAGCAAATCCCGCAAAGAAGAGTGCAGCACGTGTTCCAGCGCTGTCGTCCTTTTCCAAGAGGCGGACAAAAAGAGTGGGTGGGTTCCAAATAGCCTCGCCACCCATGCGTTTCTGTGTCGCCGCGACGACAAGAATACCAAGAATCGAGGCAAAAATACTGTAGATTGGATAAGGGAGAGCCTGCCCCCAGATAGCGTGGCTTGGTCGCTTCGATAGTCGAGCATAATCATTCTGGTTAAGGATCCCAGCAGCAATAGATCCGACAGTAGACATGATGCCGTATATCATAAGCCACGCAACGCTCATGGGTCCACCGGTGGCAGGAATAGCAGAGCCGGAATCGAGGGTGCTACCAAAGCCATCCGATCCCATTGTTGCTAAAGCCCAAATAAGCAAGGTCACGAAGAAGACCATGGTTACTACGCTGGCAAAATAAAAGAACCCCTCGAGACGGTGTGGCTTGATCCATATGAATGGCAAGCTGATGATACAAAAGATGAAGTAGCACAGAAACTGAGCGGAAGTCATGCCGGTACTTTCCGGGATGGTGTTGGGGATGTGCTTCTCATAGTTGGGATCCCAAGATAGGAGGATGAGTTCAAGGCATTGGCCTCCAACCCATGACTGAAAACCATACCTACATTGCCTGTCAGCTTCAAACACGAACTACGAAAGAGTATAAACAGTTTTCGTGCAAGCCGAATAACTAACCAAACTACACCGTAGGGTTAGTAAAGAAGAAAAAACATTAGGCTTCAGATGCATATCCATGACCGCTTACCAAGACACAAAAAGATGCGGTTCCATATCGCAAACTGGGCGCCCCAGAGGCCCCATACTGCACGACTGTATACAGAAAATCCGACTGCGACCTTGTTGTTAGGACGGACATTGGGGTTTCACCCGGAATGATCCTGGTAGGGATGGATAAAGGGCTCACTGTGGTAGTAAGCTCCAGCCAGGGAGCTCAACACAAGCGCGGTTGTAGCGATAATGTTCCCAATAACGATAGCTGAGATTACGTTAGAAGAATGTCCAGCTGAAGAGCTGACGCATTGCCTTACCGATGATGGCCTGCCACCAGTTCAAGCCCAATGGGATGAGCGCACTGCCGGTAAGAAACGTCGCAATGTTGCAATTAATCAGTAGCCCTTTGGCAATTTTGTCAATACTGTATGATCGAGTCAACGTTTTGGATGGGATCCATGACACATACAGTAATTGTGGAACGTTCGGAATGTCCATGTCCGTCTCTCAGACTCGACAGGCCTAATGTCATCGTTCTAAACGTTGACAAAGACATTAATTAACAATCCGGTTCCGAAAGCCATGTGGACATGTGCGATGCGACAAAGGACATACAATCCATTGAGACACGTAGGGCAATTCTACGCGTCTGATGATGCCTCGAACATCCATCGTCGCGTTTCTTCCCACGTTAGTTGCGCAACGGTACGGGAGCTAGATCCGGAGGAGTGGGGGCGAGTATGCCGATAGACGGTGCGAGAAGGAATTAACCGGTTCAATACGGTCTGTGAAGATCCAAATGTCATGGATCTCGTGAGTAATTATTGCATTAGAACCACACACACACGCACGGGGGGAGAAGGTTTGGGGGAGAAGAAGATGGATGTGGAGGCCGATGATGGTTTTTTTCTCTTTCCCTCTTTCTCTTTCCTACTACTAATGGTTCCAAGCCAACATCAAGTACCAGAGTACGCGAGAGTACGTACATTTCATTCCCCTTGCTTGGAAATTCCGCGGGCGCTCGACTCAGTCAGAGGGTCAGCACTTGGGGTTAGATTCATTGCCTTATGGCCTGGTCTAAACCAAATTCAAAGTTAATTCCGTTGCTTGTCCCCGCTCTGTATATGAGCCCTCGGGTATAGGTAGGTTACTCGTTGGCTATATATCAAATCCTTATGATGCCTTCGAAAATGTGTATCGAGCATCATATATTCATCGATTTTGTGGTGGTGCAGGATGGGTTGCTCGAGGATAGAAATGACAAGGACACGCAGATTGCCGAAGCTCACTCGCTCACCCGATTCGAGACCGTTTCGGCGAACCCCTTCAGCTGGGACAATGAAACATGGTCCGGCCGTCGGCAAACTCCTTGTTGCTGTGGGCAAGTTGGCCGATGCATGTTCCACCCCCACCAGACCGACCAAGAAAACAGGAACAGGAACAGGAACAGGAAACGAGACATTACGATACATCACGAGATCGAGCAAGGCTTGCTTTAAGAAAGAACCATGGTGGTGTCGTACGAAACATGAGCCGAGTGTCGGTGTGGTAAACAGGGTTCGCTTGCGACTTTAGCCGAAGAGTGACTGTTACCCAGTATTCGCCTCCGCTAATGTTATTATGGCATGCATACAACGGAAAAGAGGCTAAAGGTTAGACGTAATAGATCAACACAAACTAAGCATCTCCTCCGTGAATGAATGAATCATCTCCACTTGTCCACCCGTCGCTCCGACCATTTTCATTGCTTTCCACAGTTCACAGTTCTTTATCTGAAATTTATAATATTGATAACGAACGATGAAGAATCCAAAGAGACTGGGATCCAAAATAACACTACCTAGTCAATTGAAAGAATAACCCTCACTGCCACTGTCACTGTCAAACACTACTCATAACTCATCATTCGCCCACTCTCAAGGGGACCGAGGTAAAAACCGTCTGAAAAGTAATCCCACCAATACCTTCGACATGTCTCTTTATCGCATTGGAGTGGATGTTGGTGGTACCAATACCGATGCCGCTATACTCGATATCAAGGCTTCGGAGCAGCCTGGGAGAGGTGTTTTGGCATCATACAAAGCCACGACCACACCCGACATCACGAGCGGTATAGAAGCCGCCATTCGGGAGATCCTCTTACAGTCCAAGGTCGACAAACGCCGTGTCTTGAGCGTCACCATCGGCACAACGCACTTTATCAACGCCCTCATAGAAGCCGACAGCAGGAGACTCGACCGAGTTGCCGTCTTCCGCCTCTGTGGCCCCTTTACAAAAGAGATCCCGCCCTTTTCTGATTTCCCTGCCGGCCTTCAAACCATTCTTGATGGCGGTGTTTACTATCTGGATGGAGGTCTCGAAATGGATGGGCGAGAGATTGCTCCCCTGAACCCTGACCAGATCCGCAGTGCGGCTCGTGAAGTTGCCATCTCTGGCATAAACGTCATCGCCCTTGTCGGCATATTCTCTCCCCTCGATCACCAAGGCATTCACGAAGAGACATGCAAGAAAATAATTCTCGAGGAAGCCCCTGAGCTAAGCGTCGTCTGCTCCCACGACATTGGTCCCACCGGCTTCCTCGAACGGGAGAATGCCACGATACTAAATGCCGCCATCCTCAGGACCGGCCACAAGGTCAAGAATAGCTTTAAGCGGGCCATGGTCCGCCTAAGGCTTGCGTGTCCCTTGTTTCTTTCGCAAAACGACGGTACCCTCATCGATGCCGAGACAGCGGCCGAGTACCCGATAAAAACATTTGCGAGTGGTCCCACGAACAGCATGACTGGCGCTGCTTTTCTCGCCGGCATTGACAATAACAACAGCAAATTGCAAACTGTGTCAAATAGCAACAGCCTCAATTCTGTCGAGCCCCAAATCCTCGTGGTAGATATTGGAGGTACTACAACCGATGTGTGCTCGCTCTTACCATCCGGGTTTCCTCGACAGGCACCGGGATTTGTAGAGATTGGAGGCGTGCGGACTGCATTCTCCATGCCCGAGGTTGTTTCAATAGGCTTGGGCGGCGGTAGCAAAGTCCAGGTTCAGTCCGATGGCACAGTCAGTGTTGGCCCAGGCTCCGTGGGTCACTTCATATGCGAGCAGGCCAGAGTATTTGGGGGCGCAACATTAACAGCGACCGATATAGTTGTTGCGCAAGGCAAAGCAGAGCTTGGAGATGCCTCTCTCATGAAGGACATTCCGGAGTCGACCATCAGCAAGGCCAACAGTGAAATCAAGGGGATGCTAGAAAAGGTAATCGATAAAATGAAGGTGTCCTCTGCCCCAGTTCACGTTCTGCTGGTGGGCGGCGGTGCCTTGTTGATAACAGAAGACTTGGACGGAGTGGACAAGTGCATTCATCCGATTCATCAAGGGGCGGCTAACGCTGTGGGTGCCGCAATTGCCAAAGTCTCAGGCGAGGTTGATACTGTGGAGATTCTCGAGGGGAAGCAGGAGAAGGACATACTCGATGCGGCATGCAAGAGGGCGATTGAGCTAGCTATCGAAAAGGGTGCTGCCCCAGATGGCGTTCAAATTGTGGAAATCAACAAAATGCCCCTTCAATACATGTCCAAGGTTACCATCAGAATTCAGGTCAGAGCTGTTGGCAAGCTTGCGATTCCAGATGAGCTCACGCCTCCCCCTCACCTATACCGGACGAAGATGTTCGTTTCCATAGGGAAGAGGCAGAGAGTCAAAAGATCAGCATTCCAAATGCCCTCGAACCTACCACCAAGCCATCCCAAAATATCGATCTGGAACTATATCGCCCAGATGTACGAGGCGGTACCTGGTACGTCTCAGAGGTCGACTTGGAACTAATATCGACGGGATGCGGCGTCCTTGGAACAGGGGGCGGAGGCCCAACGCACTACGAATTCCTCAAGGGTCTGCGCTCACTTCGGAACGGTGGAAAGGGGAAGATGAGGGTCATTTCGCCAAAGTCACTCAAGGATAGCGACTCTGTTTGCTTTGGCTCATGGTACGGAAGTCCAAGTGTGCTTAATGAGAGGCTTTCGGGAGGCAACGAGATTCCCAGCGGCATCGAGGCTGTCGCAAGAATTGCCGGCAAACCCATCGATGCCCTGCTCCCCGATGAAATGTAAGTGTTTTATGATTGAATCCCCCAGGTGGAAGAAGTTTGGCTAAACACTATCAGTGGCGGTGGTAACGGAATGTCCTCTTTTCCTACGAGCGTTCACTTCGACGTGCCCATTGTTGACGGCGATGCCATGGGGAGAGCCTATCCGACCATGTATCACGGTAAGCTACCCTTAAGGTGGCCGCTTTCATGGATGCATGCTGACGACATTCCAAGTCACCTTTAGTGTTTATGGCCATTCGCTAGTCCCTTGTGTACTTACAGATGCTCGAAATAATGTCAATGTGGTCATGGTATGTGCAGAGCTCTGCCCAGTCATCGAATCGTGGTACTAATGAAGGCACTCACTAGAACACGGATACTCCGAAACGGTTGGAGGCAATTTTGCGAACAGCCGCAATAGAGCTTGGTCTGGGCTGCGCTGCATGCTCGGTACCTCTGCCTGGTTCGGTGGTGAAACAGTATGCCATTCCAAACACCATATCCCAAGCTTGGTATCTGGGTCGAGCTGTTCACCAAGCCAGGCGGCACAAGACAAGTTATATAGACGCCATAGTAAGTGAATCGATATTCTTCTATCATGAGCTCATTTTTCATACTGATACTCGTCTTATAGTTTGCTGTCTCTGCTGGAAAACTTTTGTTTACCGGCAAGATTGTCGATGTTCGTCGCCATCTTGGCGGAGGCTACACCATGGGCTCTGTCCTCTTAGCACCCCTAAGCGCCGATGAGCGAGGTTCGACGGCCGGTAGCAGAGCGCGCATCGTACCAAGCGATCGCTACATGGTCATTCCTTTCCAGAACGAATACCTGTACGCTGCTCTTACCGACTCGGAAAGATCCGAGGCATCACAGGAGATTGTGTGCACAGTACCGGATCTCATATCCATCTTGGGCCAAGACGGCGAGGCTATCGGTTCGCAGGATCTCCGATACGGTCTGCACGTCAACGTTATCGCGCTTCCTGCACATCCGCTGTGGAAGACTGAGAAGGGCATCAAAGTTGGTGGACCGGAAGGGTTTGGCTTTGACATGCCTGTCGTCGGAGTTGATAATGAGTTTACGCAGTCACAAAGTGTTATTGACGAATTTGGGGCATGAATAATGTTTAGCGAGGAGTTTACATCGGAGCGTCGTTGCATTCATATACACCATGATATCAGAGTCTTGGGGGCATCTAGAACCAGTGTGGTAGTTACGAGAAACAAATATCGACATGTTGAATGAAAGTTTCCCATGGGTATTGAACAGTATTGCTGCCATGATGGCGGTTTAGTGGTATCATGCTTAATAGGCTATTATCACGGCAATTTAAGTTATCAAGTCTCCACTTAGTTGCAATATCGCATCCATTCTAGCTAGCAACTACTATTTGATGTGATTTTTTAGGTAGGTTGACACAATTTAGAGTCAATGACATGAATGAGCACCTAGGAAAAAGTCCATATCCTTCAAGTTGGCACATTTTCATCGTCCTACTTTGCAATATGCATTCCACCTTAGAAAGCGTTTTCCTTGCGACGAGTCTCAAAGATCTTGAGAGCCTCTTCGGCAGCCTTGACGCCGCTGAGGGCCATGGCACCAAAGGTTGGGCCTGATCATGTTAGCCATCATACCCCCGATATGTAAGTGGAAGGTTTTTTTCATACCCATTCGGTTGGCACCGTCGATTTCCGACAATTCCATTCCACCGACAATAAGTCCAGGGACGACCTCACGAGTGTTCTTGACGATGGCGTCCTCAGCGCTGTTCATGTCAAGACCGCGCATGCCACCAAGTTTATCGATAGTTCCCATGCTGACGAGGCGCTTGACGCAAAAGGCACCCATGGGACCATCATGGCCGGTTGTCGAAATCACAAGAGGGGCGTTGATAGTGTTGGGGTCCATGCAGGACTGGTCGTCGTGATGCATAGAGACCAAGGTCCAGTTGGTCACCACACCAGCGATGCGGACGCCACCATCGGCGGAGGGGCGGGTGATGAGGTCCTCGACACAGGTGGCGTTGAAGAGCTTCACGTTAGGTAGCTGAAGCACCTGGGACATGATGGTCGAGGTGAAGAGCGCAGCATGCTTGACAACGACATAGTTTCCTTCGTCCTCGTAGGGGACGCCAATTTCGCGGAGGAAAGCATCGGCGGGCTTGCGCATCACCATGGCGGAGAAGAGCTGGCCACCCAACCAGGCGCCCCCACCAGGGGAGACGGATGCCTCAATGATGGCGATCTTGAGGTCGGGACGCTGCTTGCCCAGAACGTAGGCAGTGCTGAGACCACAGGAACCAGCGCCGATGATGACAATGTCGGACTCTGCGTAGCGGTCCAGATCCTCAAAGTAGCGACGGGTCATGGCACGGGAGACCTGGCTCTCACGGATGGGGGCAAAGCTGAAGGTATCCCATTGTCCGAGCATTTCATCAACGGTCTTGGTCTTGGAAGGTTCCTTGACAGCCAACTTGGAAGCCGGGGTGACGAGATCAGCGATTCGCTGAGTTGGAGAAACGGCGGCCGGAGGAGTCATGATGTATCTGCTCAAGTTAGGATGTTGCCAGCAATGGGAAGGGGGAGCATGATCCTTTCGCTGGTATTATCCAGATCAAGTTCAGGGCCGTATATTCTCAGCCACACTCCCTTCTTCCAACTTGACATTACTGTTGACAGACAGACAGACTGACAGACAGTGTCAAGATGGAAGAAGAGGAGAGGGCACCGGCTCATGCGATACACATTACCTGAAGAGACATGATCATGTCCGGACAAAACTACCACCGAATGGTTCCATGGCTGAGGAAGCAACCCCGGGGGCGAGGTACCGATTGATGAGAGATTCAACCTATTAGCATTAGATACAGTATATCCCAGCTATTACCTGACATCTAGGACAAACTATGAATTGAGTCTTTGGTAGCTTTTTTGTTGGAGAATTTGGTTGAATAACGGAATTGAATGGAGTTGAAGTTGTGAAAACAAGAGATTCAGAAAAGTGTGCGGCAATTGAGAAAAGAATTACGATGCTATATAGATAGATTAAAAAGAGGGGTAGGGTTGAGCCGGTTCAATTGGGTCTCTCTATCTGATAGCATTATGACGATTACAACATCCGGCATCGCTCGCAGAACAATACAAATGGGAGAAGAAGCATGTGCTCAACGTTCGCCGGGGGTATCCGACAATGGCCGCGCTGATGACTCCTGGGTCTAGATCTGATAAGATGGGAGTTAACTGACCCCCCATTAAACGTTACATTGACGTTCAAATGCCTCACTTCTGATGGAGAAAAGCATAAACCCTAAAGAAACCGCTGAGACACATTTAAAGAACTGGTTTGGTGGATTCGAACTACTGCTGATTAGTAAATCCCTCGACAACAACCACAGCTCCGATTATATTGGATCAAGGCAAGGGCCAAGTGATTGCAGGGTCTTTTTGTCCGGGAATAAACGAAGAATCCATTTCTGTAAGCCGATCTAATGCGAATTTCTCCCATTGCAGAGTCCTCCTGGTTGTGGAAACATTTGTAAGAGGCATAGGCATGACTTTCAGAACTTGATAGCCAACCTCATGCCTCTGCTACTTCACGGATAGTCTTGACAAACTGCGCCGGATCATGTCCAAATCTGCCCAGAAACAAGCCGTCTAGTCCGTCCTTGAGTCGAGCGTACAGGCCCGGCCCCGCGCTTCCACCGTACAGCACCCTCGTAGTCCCTTTCCTGCTCTTCACGCACTCCAGCCCTCTGATGCCCTCGACCGCGGCGAGAATGTGTGCCTCCCCGGCCGGCTGGCTCGCGCCAATGGCCCATACGGGCTCATAAGCGAGAACGACTTCCGCCTCATCCGGCACCGCGCTCATGACTGCCTTGACCTGGACATGGCACTCATCAACTGCCACGCGAATATCGCCTTGCGTCTTCTCACCAATGCAGACCAGGGGAATCATGCCATTCCGGCTCACTGCCGCGGCCTTCCTCGCGGTCATGGCATCGTCCTCACCGAATATCCGCCTGCGCTCCGCGTGCCCGACCTCTACTATCTTGACCCCAGCGTCGCTCAAGACAGAAGGGCTAACCTCCCCCGTGAAGGCTCCGTGGTCCTCCCAGTGGCAGTCCTGTGCACCAGGCCAGATGGGGACTGGGCCGGATCGCAGCTGAGAAATCGTATTGGCCAAGGAGACAAAGTCCGGAATGACAAAGATGTCGACTTTCGTCAGCTCCTCCTGCGAAAGGCTAGACAGATGGTCCAGGAAGCTCTTTGTGAAGTCGTGTGTCTTGGCGAGGGAAAAGTACATCTTGGTCGACAGGCCGATGAGCCGTCGACGACTTGTTGAGTCAGTCATGATTTGCCCCCGAGATGAATTGATGCTGTGACTCTCTCTCTCTCTCTCCTTCTCTCGCTGTGTGTGTATGTGTGCAAGGATTCCCTCAGCCGTTCTTCAAGGACGTTTGATTAAAGGTGATACGAACCCGGTCAAAAGAGTATTATAGAGCAAAGACTAGGTTAGCCGAAAGGAAGCGTGGCGTGTGTGACCGCTTTGTGTCACCGTAACGTACCGCCACACCGGGGAAGCAAGGGCCAAAGCTTCCGCCACCGGCTCCGAACATCCATTCCGCTTCGGGAATGCCGGGACGGATCCCCGGCCGTTGCGTTTCAACGGGTTTTGAACTCCGGTTGCGGTCAGCCAAAACAAAGACTTGGATGGTTGGGGCAGAAATGTGAAGCTTCTAGACCCATCTAGATTCAATTAAAAGGTAACAAAAATAGTAATTTTGTCTAAAATGCTCTCTACTCCCCCGTATTCTTTTGGCGTATGTATTGCAGGGACCGAAACGCCGCCCAACTGAATGTTTTCCTCCAACCCCCTTGGCTCTGGCTCAGGTACCTGCATTACCATTACCGCATTGAGTATCCCACGCGCATCCGGGTCTTTCCACTGTATCTAGTACATACATACATATGCATGCATTCACATAGCACCGGACAACCCATCTCTAGCAAACTTGGGCTGCAAAAAAAAACAAAAACAAAAATCATACGTTCATTATTGTTCAAGGTGCCCAATCTCCTCAACCTTGGCAGCACTCGCGCTGGTCGGGTCAAACTCGTATCCAAGCCACTCCGTAGCCAATCTCCTCGCCAGCTCCAGTCCAACCACTCGCTCGCCCATACAGAGCACCTGGGCGTTGTTGCTCTTGACGCTCCTTTCGACGCTGAAGCTGTCGTGGGCTGTCACGGCTCGAACTCCTTTGACCTTGTTGGCTGAGATGGCGACTCCCAGGCCAGTGCCGCAGATGAGTAATGCGCGGTCTGCCTTGCCCTCGGCTACGAGGCGGGCTGCTGCTGCGGCTCGTAGAGGGTAGGCTGTCTTGTCAGAGGCGTCATCTGAGCCAACGTCGATTACTTCGGCAACTCGACTGTCGGATTCAAAGTCTCGCTTGATGGTGTTTTTGTAGTTGACGCCGGCTTCCTGAGTAATTTCACGATCAAGTTAGCAATTCGTCCCATGGTTTGTTCGCTGAAAATAGCCACATGGCTTGCTGCAAGTCGACTTACATCACAGCCCATCGCGATCCTCCACGTTGGTGCCATTTTGACAGTCTTGGGGGATTGTTGCAGAATTTTGCAGCGTATTAGATGGCTCAAAATTGATGTCGTTTGCCTGAGTGATTGTAGATAATCTGGAAAGTTTCTGCAAAAGTGTCTTATGAACCTCAAACCCAGATCCGAACTTCGGGTCTGCATTGTCTTGTTTACATACCGCCACCAACACGGCCCACCACCCCCGTATCATCCCCGCGTCAAACACTCATAGCTTCCCAACTATGACAGAGTAGTCAATCCGTAGCTTGATCTCTCTGCCGGATAGCTATTCTGTGGGGTCATCGCCCCCCAGATTTTGTGGGTTGGTGGTGTGGACTTGGATGCTCGGATTGCCTAATCGGGAAATCCGGGCCAAGCAGTTGGGAGACCAGAAGCCTAGAATTCCAATATCCAATTCGATATCTTGGATCCATCTCAACATCCGAACATGGTTGCGATGTGCGGGGAAAGGTAGAGCTGTATCAGGAATATGTCATGAATTTGCGTTGGGGCACCCGCAAAAGCTGCGAGGTTGGTGATAGTGGTTGACCTCCTTCGCCACTTGACCTTGGCATACAGGAGCTCTGAATCGCCAATAATGGGGTGACAACAACCAGGACAGCTAATTGCCTGATCTGTACAGGATCTCCGATGTAGGAGCTTTCGGTTCCGGATAGATCGTCAGGTATATCCTCTCCGTCTTCCTAAAGATTGGGTGTCAATCGGCATCAACATCATCCTTTCAACGAACCATCTCACATCGAAACCATGTCTAAACGACACTTGTTCAACTCACCGGACGGTCTTGTCAACAAGGCTTTGAGGGGAATCATCACATATAACCCTTCTCTGAGCCTCGACGAGACCAACAGGGTCGTCTTCGATACCACGTACGACAAATCCAAGGTCTCGCTCATCAGCGGAGGCGGCTCTGGTCACGAACCAGCATGGACGGGCTACGTTGGACAGAATATGCTCACAGCCTCGGTCGGAGGTGATATATTCGCAAGTCCCAGCACCAAGCAGATTGTCGCAGCGGTAGAAGCTGTGCCCAGCGACAAGGGCACAATTCTAGTCATCACAAACTATACAGGCGACTGCCTGCACTTTGGTTTAGCCAACGAAAAGGCAAATGCCAAAGGCCATAACTGCAGGGTCATCATCTGCGGTGATGATGTATCCGTAGGCAAAAATGGAAGCATGGTAGGCCGTCGAGGTCTCGCAGGCCAAATTGGCGTTCTCAAAGTCATGGGCGGAGCAGCTGGCGCCGGAGCGTCGCTCGACGAGGTATATGGCCTCGGCGTGGCTTTCTCCCAGCAGATCGTCTCCATCGCAGCAACACTAGACCACTGCCATGTTCCAGGACGAACTGAGCATGGTATGCTCCAGGAAGACGAGGTCGAACTGGGCACTGGCCCCCACAATGAGCCTGGTTACAAGAAGCTGTCACCAGCTCCATCGGCTTCCGAGCTTGTCGAGCAGGTTCTGAAGCACTGCTTAGATGAGAACGACCCCGAAAGAGGCTACGTCAAGTTTAGCCCTGGAGATGAAACAATTCTCCTGATCAGCAACTTTGGCGGCATGTCACACCTGGAAATGGGGGCGCTCGTTGATGAAGTCCTCGAGCAGTTGGCCAAGGACTGGAAGATCGAACCAGTTCGTGTTTGCGCGGGCTTCCTCGAGACCTCGCTCAATGCACCGGCATTCTCTGTATCCGTCATCAACGTCACAGCAGCCGCTAAGAACTGCCGGTACTCGGTTGATGAGATCAAGGCCTTCTTCGACGTCAAGACAAACACCTACTGGGAGTCTATGGCCGGCTCCCAGACACGACGTCGTACCCGACAGCAGCAGCTCGTCCAGCCGCCCAAGGAGGAAGTCAAGACGGTCGACGAGAAGCGGGACTTGAAGATTGACCCCGCTACTCTAGAGACCATGCTACGAGCAGCCTGCGAGGATCTCGTTAAGGCTGAGCCAGATCTCACAAAGTGGGATACTGTCATGGGTGACGGCGACTGCGGTGAGACTCTGAAGACAGGAGCTACATCCTTGCTCGCGGCACTTGACGGAGGCCTAGCCAAGTCAGGCTCCGTTGTCAAGGTTCTCCTTGAACTAGAGGACATTGTGGAGAGTAAGATGGGCGGAACTCTTGGTGGCATCCTTGGCATCTTCTTCGTCTCCCTCCGCGCGGCAGTTGAGAAGAACATTGAGCTAGCAACAACCTCCAAGGATCCCACTGCTCTATGGGGCACCGCACTGTCTACTGCTCTTGAGAACCTAAGGAGATATACGCCGGCCAAGGTGGGAGACCGCACTGTCATGGACACCTTGATCCCCTTTGCAGCTGTCCTGGGCGAGTCCGGCTTCGACGACGGCGTCAAGGCGGCAGTCGACGGAGCTGATGCCACGAAGAAGATGAAGCCTAGGCTAGGAAGGGCAACCTACGTCGGTGGATCAAATGAAGGCAAGGAGTTGCCTCCTGACCCCGGGGCTTGGGGTGCCATGGTGGCCATCCGAGGCTTGCAGAGCGGGCGTGTTGGGGCAACATGATGGGGGATGGGAGGCGAGGCGACAAGGAGAGCATGTAATTACGATCAAGATGTTCGATATGAGAAGTGATGACGATTAATACATGGATTTTACCCGGATGTAAGCCTTCCTATTGATCGGCAGGGACACGTATCCATGAAATCTCCTCCTGAATGAAAGCCGGTAACGAAGGGCAACATGGAGGGGAGAGGCGTTATGCTCTACGCCTCAGCCTCGGAAAAATGCCTGCAATCTTCTGGGATAGCAATGAAAACCACGTTGTCAAATAAACCTAGTAGTAACCCAGTGACATGCGAATACTCAATCAGGTTATATCATCCGAATAACCGTAATTGCTACACGCAGGTGAACATCTCGCTACCGACATGGCTGCTTATCCCAAGCTCGGCAAAAAAATTAAAAGTAAAAGAACCCAGGGGTTCCATCCTGTCCGTCCCCTCCCCATGTCTTTGGTGGGCTATCATCGCTCACAAATGAAATAAAATAAAAATAAAAGTGGCTTGAGAGGGAAGTCTCACACAACAAGCATCCGGGACCATCTCACGATCGAGAGACATCTGGAGAGTTCGTCCAGTCGTTCGTCTGACGGGGAGAAAGGCATCTGGAACAGCTACCCAAATGTCTCTCGCCCCCAAACTGCGGCCACGTTGCGGCCTCTCCACTTGCACACACAATGTCGCAGCCCAGTTTTTGCTCCTCGATGGGCGAGGGAAGATTCTGCATGCATTGGGTAATCGGAAACAAAACAAAAGCCAGACTGTCTTTCAGGAGAGAGATCTCTGTGCTACGCTGCAAGGCAATGTATCATTTCGGCCCCCAAACCTGTGTGTAACCAGCGCAAGGATAGACATGGTAACTGATTGATCATTTCAATATGGGGGATGTGCCAAATCTCAATCATTATGATCACGTAGTATTCCTTCTCCATAGTAATGATGAACAAAGACCCGCACGGTCGGTTTGATATCAACTACGGAGTACAAGTATTACATTTCTTCCAACACGGCTCGGACGACTGAATATGGAAGGACAATGACAAAAAGATCAACGCGCAAATGGAACAGCAGCTTCTGGACATGTGAATTCATGCGTAAAAGTAGCAATGGAAATGTTGAACAAGGCTTTCAGTGCGTGCTGCTGGTCCGTTCACTCCAGGGTATGTTTTCGCCTCGACTTGATTTGACAGCTCTCCCATGGTGGCAACACGCTTTCACCGGTGAAGGCGCCGAAAATTCCTCCGTAGGTCATCTCTTGACTTGAAAGTTTTACGAGCTTCCAGTATTAGCGTGTCTGCAGATACGGACAAGCTACAACAGCAGCAACAACAACATGGAGAAGGGGAGAGAAAGAAGAAAAAAGAAGGCTTGCTGCGCGCGTCGTCGATGCCGGAGTGGACGTGTTTGCATGGCTGGCACGGGCGGCCAAGACTACGTATGTCCTTTCTCGTTCTTCGCGCCTTCAACTCTGTGACCGAGAATGAGTGGTTTGACTCGTGCTTACGGAGAAATTTCGAACCAAGGGAACCATCGTCATGGAATATTTGTTCCCATCGATCGGAACCCCATACCGACCAGGAGTAGTAGGTAGGTAGGGGGAGGGGCAAAAACCAGGCAGACACGCGTGATGGTTTGTTGTTCGTGCCCCCTTCTCTTTGCAAATCGGACTCTCCGGCGCGCAGATGGCCTGAGATGCGGCCTCAACAGTGACCAGGACCCTTGGATGTCCCACGGCACACACACAACACACAGCACAGCACAGGACGTGGAGCAAAATTGGGCCACAGGGGGAGGGACAGCAAGCAAGCATGAGCAGACGAGCACAGGACACAGCACAGCGGCACAGGGGTTATTACGTGGTATTGAGGCTCTTCCAAGGATAAATTTTCTTGGTCAAGCCCCCTCCCTCCCCTTGTTTTGCTTTGGCAGCGGAACTGCCGCCGAAAGGATTTGGGACCTTGATCTGAAGCTCCACTGTGGCCACCAACAGCTCGGGATGAGCGATGTCAAATCAAGCAAGTCATAGGTAGCGTGTCCAAAAGAGAGTTGCGTGCATGCAAGTTATTCCCAAGCAAACAGTTCCTTTGTATGCCTCACAAGCGAACAAGCAAGCAAACAAGCAAACTGCTTTGATCTACCCATGGCAAGCCAAATAAACAAACAAACAAACAAACAAGTGCATGCAAAGGCCTGCCAGACTTACTAATTCCTTGCAATCATTAAACTTGGGGACTGGCAATTTCACTGATTCGCCCGAGGGCTGTCCGAGCCGAGCCTTGGCGAAGCGGAATGAAATCCATCCCAAAGTTCTTTTTCCTTCTCCCTCTCTCTCCCTCTCTCTCTCTCTGACCCTCCCCTCCCACAGCCTCCCTCCTCCCAGCCAGCCAGCCCGTGCGCCAAACATCGTAATTAGCAACTTAATAATAACAATAATTCGCACTTGTACCTGATCACACACAAGGTACGTACCTCGGTACTTAGTAAGAATAGTTTGGCCCTGTAGGGACACGTTGACTGCCGGGCCCTGCCAGCGAATCCCCACGGGTCAGGCCTTGATATCATCACAGTTCTATTACATACGGCACAGTAGCATCGGAACACGAAACTATTACGGTATTATCGTACGACGATATCTTTTTTTTTTCGTTTACTCACCGCTGGTCTATGCTTGATTAGAAGATGCAAATGAGTATCGTCACACTCTTTTCAAAGTACATTCTTTCTTTTCTTTTTCCTGTTCATCACTCTGCCCTCCCTTGCACTCCCTTTACTAGCGTTTGCCCCCCTCTCCAGAACTGCGGAGAATGAGAGATGGAGCGAGGGAGGATGGAGGAGAGGAAGGGAGAGGAGAGGAAAGGAGAGATCAGAGACAACAGGGACGTCAATCACTGCCGTGAAGAACGAAGCAGCAGCACTAATCCAGCCAGTTTCGGTCAACTAGTGGCTGGCTGCGTGTCCAGAGATGGAGCTGGGCGTCCCAATGCGGACATGTCGACTGCGCGTCAAGGCACGCCATTGCTGCTGGTCTCACCCTTTTTTACAGTAGGGTCACGTTTTAGATCACTCCTCCCGTCAGTTTTGGTCAAGCCGTGCAGTAGTGTAGTTCTGGGCCTACTGAGACAAAAGTGCATACCACTTATGCCCCATTCGCAGCAACCCAGTTTTATTTCTCTCTCCCTCCCCCCCTCTTTTTCATCCCATGGCCTCCCTTGGGTTGACAGCTCCAAATGTCTTACTCAGGCACGGCCTCTGCCGCCATAGGGCAAGACATTGTGCTGTCTTCTGGGTCCTCCCATCTCGCCCCCATTTCTCATGCCAGCCAGCCAAACCACGGGCAAAACAAGCACACGCCCTCCAGCGACCCGCTTCTCATAGGTAGGGAAAGGCAAGTAGTACATACATACGTCGAAGAGCACGCCCCCTTCCATTCCCTCCCCCTTCAGACCAGACCCTCCCTGGTTTCTTTTCGTTTTGTTTCCTTTGCCTCCCGGCACAGGCTTCAAAGGGAATCCCAGACCAAGACCTAGCACGGCTGGAAGCGAATGAATGCCTACACGAACAACAACCGGCACTAGCGATGATGCCCCCTTGGCGTCATCAGTAGCCAGGGCCACAAAGCGCACGCACTACGCCTACCTTGTGTTGGTACCGGCTCTTCAAGCAGATCGTGCTGCTCGCCTCGCCTCGCCTCGCCGCCGGAGAGGCTTCTCCTTGGCACCACACCCTCCATTTCTTCCAGGCAAGTTCAACAAGACTCCGCCTGTTGGCGGCACCATCCGGTCGGCGTTAACCCTTGCCTCTCCCTTCCTCCCCTCCCACTACCGCAGACGTGGGATCGATATTGTTTCCTTTTTCTTGACCTTCAAAGAGCATGGCGTGGCTTTCTGGCCAAGCTCAATCCAGCGGCCGCCATGGGTCACGGTATCATCTCTCTCTCTTATGTACAAGTATGTTCTCGCTCCAAACAAAAACAACCACTTTCAAACCCTGGCACGACCCAAGTGGGTTTTGCCAAATGGCAAGTGACATACCCCTGCTGTTCTCCACCCATTCGATGACGGTGTCCAATGGCTTTGTCGGGAACAAACCGACGTCCTGGTTGGCTCGAGAGCGATGATCGTGAACAAGGAATTTGGTGTCACGGGATACACATCGGGTGACGGCGATGCGTAGGAAGAGTCAAATCAAGCACAAAAAGTGACTGTGATGAGAAGTGACAGGTTACAGCGTACATGATACGAGGCCCCCGGACCTGCTGCCAAGGACAAACGTAGTAGTTGCCGACCGACGGTCGTCACCTCTCCGCGCATTGATGATACGATTTCCTTCCCCCTCTGCTCTGTTCATGTCCAACATACGCCCTTCTTTCTGCGTGTTGGTTCATCACACATATTGTTCTTCCTGTACTCTACTGTGCTGTGTCTCTTCCTTCCGCGGAGTTGGCTGGATTGAAAGGCTTGAAACATCCCCCGCGGATAGCTATCTCACTGTGTTCGGGTCGGCCCCAATAAAAGTCTGCACGCAAAGCTCTGTGAAGGATCCGTGCATTTTTTGGGGGGAGGAGGAGAGGACAATTCAGGACCCCCCCCCCAGAGGAGTGTACCATACGCATCAACCATTTCGGGAAAACGGTGCCTTGGTAGGCTTCGTATTCTATGCCGCTTTGCCCACCGCATTTGTCTAAAGGCCGTATCAGAAGTTTCCAAGTTTTTGTTTTATTTTTTCATTGGGGAGAAATCATGGATTGGATTGATACGGAACAGAGGCTCAAAGCAGGGCGAATCCAGCCACCGGAAGAGACGGTGTGCAGTACAAAAGGGTAAAATGAAGCATAAAGAGGTTAGTTGCATGACTCTTGTCTCAGTGCCACTTTTCTACCATGAGATCCAGAAGCTATCAAATTGCTTCTTTCTTCAATGTACATACTTGTACATATGTATACACGGGACGGATTCATATCACCAAAAAGCAAGCAAAGTTTACAAGATAGTAGTAGTCGAATGGTTGATAGACAAAAAGTCCAAGCAAGGGAAGAAGATTCTTCATTCTCACCGCCCGTAGTGATGTTTTAACGCCCCGACCAAATCACCGACAGTCGTTGTTACTGGCTCTTCAGCACGGCAGTAATCAGCCTTGTCGATGTGATATGTGACTAGACTAGCTCTTTGATGTGTGCTTGGTGTACGTACTGTGATGGTATCTAACTCATACGCCTGACTCTGCAGAGAAACATCGTAGCTACTTTTTTCTTCTTTCTTGCCCTTCCCACTCCAATAGCAGAGTCGTAGAAGGGGGTCCATTTGAGCTTTAGGTTTGGATGCTTCGGTATGTACGCGCGTTAGCCATTTCGCTGCGTCTTCAGGCGGCCACTCGAGACCAAACGTGCGCAGGAGGATCTCGCAGCTAGAGACGACGGTATGCAAACCTCATGCCATCACAGAACAGCCTAGAGAAGCGCTGCTGTCTTACGATCCTTGCGAATCCATAGCGTAGCTGAAGCTTCGGCACCATCCGGCATCGTCATGAAGTCCATGTTTGTCTCCCCCAAGGCTCTTCCCGCTGGTCCAGTCGGAACTGGCAACAAGGGTACGTAAAAAACATGAGTAAGATGCAAGACCTCCCCATAGCGAAGGCTCCTCTTCCTCGAAGGGAGATGGTCGCAACGAGGGTGATAGCACGGTTGATGGCCATCTCATCTCCCCCCAATGATGACGTGGTGGCGATCTTTAATGGTTGAATCCATGGCCACGTAGTCGTTCTCGAACCATCCTCGGTACCTTGGCCACACTTTTTAACCCCATTAATCTCTCTCCTGTCTAAGAGGCCCTTTAGACCCCAGTGTTGGGTACAAATGCACTCCGCTGGTTTGCGTTTACTGTACTCCGTAGGTCCGGTATATCCAATCCGGATAGAGAAATCAAGTCCCCTATCATTTCTGGTGACTTGCCAATGAACAAAGGTGCTTGGTAGTCTTGGAAGAATACTTTTGTAGTGCTTGGTAGTAAAAGTACGATGCCTTCTACTGGCGGTTTAGCGTCTTCACAAGTGTTTCAGCGTGCATCTCTATCCCCTTATTCGATGATGTATGTATCTCATGTTCCCAGTTTCTTGACGTAGCCAAGCTCTGAATTGCGTCCGCTTTGCAAAAACCTAGCTAGTATGTAGTATTCTTGTTCAGATGATCATGATATCACAATCGAGCCCGGTCCAACCCCTTCTCAAATTCACATCACAGACATATACCTATAAACAGCCAATCAAGAGTCAAAAATCGGCCGAGTCTCACAGCTAGAGCTTATGGCCGAAACTCAAGATGAGCCGTCGTCCGTGCGTCATGCTCTCTCTCTTTCAACATGGACATCGTTTTTCTTTTTTCCTTTTTCTTTTTCCATCACGGTTTAATTAATTCGCAGGGCGGCGTATTTCTTACAAGTCAGTGCGCCATCTGGAACGGCAGATGATTATTACCACCTTTGTTTCATTTGTGCTCAATCGATGAACCATTCCGCTGCCTGCTTGGCAGGCTGAGACACAGCAAGCGGCCGCTGTAGGACGCAGTTGTGCATTCAAGTTTCTGCTTGCAAAGACGTGCGCGTCCAAGAATGGTAAGAAAAAGCTATCAAAAGATTCAGCCGTCTTTCAGGGTTCAACAACTCGCGGATAAGCCACGTGCTCATTCCTTCTAATCACTCGTACTTGTACAATGCCTTGTGAACAACTTTGCACTCCCCTTTTTTGTTAATTAGGTATATGGCTACCCTATATGGCAGCGTAACCGCATTGCCTGTAGGATAGTCATGTTCTCTCTTTTCTCAACTCTTCATCTTGCTCAAACTAGCAAAGAGGGTGTGTCTAGAAATTTTCACTGTTGGAGTACACCTAATACCTACTACGTACTCACGTAGTATCGTATGGATACCACCTCTGACGGACCACGCTATGACCAACTGCAAACACTTTGAGCGGGTGGTTTACTTGTATCCAAGTACGGAGTAATGATGAAAGGAGTCAGTCAAACAAACTTGAACACTTGTGCCGTTGAAGATCCAGACCCAAGACTAAACGCAGCTTCGGCAAGCTTCCCGGCGCAAAGATCGGTATCAAAAAGTCTCAAGAGTAGACCCATCACGATCGTTCCAAATCCATGGCCAAAACGATGCTAGTCAAAGCATCTATAGTAAGCCAGGAATGCAACTCTGCTCCATACAACTCACCTATGTCCCAACAAACCAAAAGAAAGATGCCGGAGTCCCCGCCCCGAAAATACCGCTGATGCCGACAGCAATGATTGACCACACGGGACGGCTCATTACGCGCAAGTCTTCGCCAAGCACTCCAAATTGGTCACCTGCAATCCGTGGATGGGTGATTGCGCTATAATTGGTGGTAGCCGAGAACATTGGCTATGCCACAGCGTTGCATGGCCAGGAGAGGCTGAGTGCAATCACACAAGGTAGCCGACTGTTCTCGGGTGTACACAACCAAATTGTAACAGGCTTGGGCCGCATCCCAGCTGGGTATCCCTTCTCTCTTCTCCCCGTGAAAAAAATAAGTCGATTCCAGGATCGGCGCACACGGCAGTTGTTTACTTCGTCAAGGTGAGCGGGAATTATTCCAAGATCGGGTGCCGATGAACTGGTCTCAGGCCATTAATTTGTCACCCAATGATATGTGACTATGGTTACGGTATTCCAGCCGGTGAGAAAATCACCAGGTGGGACTTGGAGCAGGGCACCCCTGGACAGGTCGTCTCCCGTCCCGTCCGAAGAATTGTGGTTGAACGCTAATATTTCTTGGACTGACTCAAAAACCTGGCAGTCATTTCATCTCATCAATGTACTTTCTTTCAGCTTTTCTCCGAATTGTATTGAAGCCCTGTTCAATAAAGGAGTAAAACCGCTCAGGCGGATGACCCGAATAGTATCCCTCGGAATAAAATGCAGGTTGAATGTACATACGCACCTTTGACAGGGATACGTACAGTCACAGTCTACTTGGTCTTCCCAGATCTGTGGTTGTGCATAGTGGACTGCGTGTTCGACCAGTAAGTATAACCAGGATGATTCGGATCTTGACCAACCGGGTGCTGTCATCCCTCCTGGCTCAAACCGCAACCGATTCGGCATGAATCTTCGCATCCCAATGCCGTCACAAGGTAATCATCCCTATGTACCTGTACTCCATACCTGCATGCGAATGCATCATACATCCTATATGGTACATGTGTTCACTCAAACGTGAGTGTTGTTTGTAGCTCAGCTGAATTGGCTTGTTTCATGCCCCTAGAGTCTGCGAACCTTGCGGGAACGGTGCTGCTTGCCCACGTGCAATGGACGTTGAACAATAAGCTTGGTATTCTGGGAACAAGACCTTTGTTGAACAGCCATCGGCGTACGGCAAGGTTTGGCTTGCGTGGGATTTGCCAGCGTAGGAGGGCTGCTACGCGATCCGCTGTGCTGCAGTAAGCCCAGCACCCTGGATGGATGGACGGATGGGGGGTGGCCAGGTGGCTGGGGTGTATGTGACAGAATGGCACCACGCCGGTGGAAAGGCAAAGCTAGGATCTCGGGGATCTGACACCTTTCCCTTGCCTGTCTGAGATTTTACTGCACCTGGTCTTCAACGGAGGGCGCGTGGAGGGCCAATGAATTGTCATTTTCTGGGTGATGAGGTCCACTGTCGGATGCCCCTTTTATCCACGACTTACTTGTGTGTGTGTGTGTGTGTATGTGTGTGCAGCGGATATCAAGTATTTGAGATAAATCTCCTCGTGATTCGGCTCTCTGTGACTTTCCCGAGCAAAAGATCCTTCCGGATGCTGTTGCCAAATGATATCGTCTTGGACTAGGCTTGCATGACTAGGCAGGATTTGTAGCCAGAAAACCAGGGCAACCACATTGAATCCCCGCACACTCGGGCACTGATGCTTCTGATGAGCCATTCCACATTGGATAAACGTGCTTTTCGGGTCGATAATCCATGCTGGTTGAAATGTGTAGCGATGGCTTAACGGTCCTGTTAGACAACAAGCCTCTCTGCAAGATCAAGACAAGAAGAGTTTTTTCGGGACCGGATGAAGCAGCGGATACATAGATTGGTGACCCGGCGGCCGCATGACTGTGGCCACTTGACTGCCACTAACCTAGGCGAGTAAACCCAAATACTCTTGTGAGTGTGAGGTATTTCGTGCATAATGGGTCTCTGTTCTCAACGAATTCGGATTGGGCACTTCGTACATGCCAACACAGTCCCCTTCGTCCATGTCGGTTGATTGGTGTCTGAGAACGGAACAAAGCCCATTAGGGTAATCCCATGGATGACAATGCTTTTGAGGAAGCCCCCTGGAGAGTAATAACACAACGCAGGCTTTGGGGACCAGCCCAGCCCACCCAACGATGGGTTAGCCACTGAGCTCTAAGCGGATGCATTGTTTCCGAAACGGACTTTGGCCGCCGGGTACAAACCGAGAATCTCCTCCCGCTCTTAACGTCCATAATGGCGTTTTTGTTGTGCACGTTTTATTTTATGTACGTTTTTCCCCATCCCCCCCCCCCCCCCCCAACACACAAACACGTGCGTCTCAGACAAAAGCCATGTCTTGGAAAACAGTTGATGCTGCCAGCCTAAAGGTTTTTGAGGCAGCCAGCTTCAGGGGGCTTCGAGTTTGGTCATGCTTTAGTCGCGGCTATCCTCATCCATGGCAATTATCGTTTACCTGCTGAAGATGATGATGTGGTTGCTTGAGAATAAGCGAGAAGCGATCGTGGCTGTAGCCCAATGTGCGGGGCGAGCTGCAATGAACCTCTGGGCCTGTGGGAGGACAGCGAGAAAGAAGCTACAATGCATGCCTGCACACCGTAGAAGATGTAGCTCTTGCACTTGGATTGGATAGATTAGATGGTGCTAAGAAATGGGAAAGTTTGCGATGCAATGCGAGTGATGCTGGTGGAAAGGCGACTTGTTGTTGAGAGGCTTGCCCGGGTTCATGAGGGGGAAAGTACCGTGCGAATATTGATACGGGATACATTGTTACCTGCATTCTAGTCACGCATTCTCAAGTAGACACAGTGTTATCACTCAATATACACAGTATAATACGCTCATCTCTGGTATGCTGCCACCACCTCATCTACAACACCGCTTGATGGCAGCATCGAAAGCCTACCCATGCCTGCCTAAATCAACGGCACCATACATGTCGTTATTATTTTCCCGTTAAGCCAGATTTGAACATGGGGTTACTAAATAAATTGCCTACATACCAAGATGCTGCTGGCTGGCTTCTGCACTACATGTGCAATCAGTTAGCGAGCTATTGGATAAGTCATTCCTAGTATCATGACGACACACAACTTCCGAGTTAAGCTGCTATTGACCCTCGAAATCATCAGGTGTGACAAATGATAGCTTATATGCATTGCATCAAGGTAACACATTCCCCAATCCTTTGGCCGTTCAGCTGGTCAACCATTGTTGAACCACACATGGGCTACACACGAGGCTTTGTCTACTAAAACTCTAGGTACCACGTCGGCCACGCCCTTCGTCTTGGGAACAAGGTCGCAGAGGCGCAGCCGGGTCTCACGGCAGGACGGCCAGCGCGCCGACAAAACCTCTCTGATGAGACAAGCCAGCGGCTAGGGAGGGTGCGAGATCTGCGTACAGCCATAGCCGTGCAACTTCAACATGCATGATCTCTCCAAGGACCTACAGCCTCATACAGCAAGCATTGTCGCTTCTTTACTTCCTTACAACAAGATTTACCCCATCCATGCTTTCGGCTCGAGAATCTCGGCTGACTGCCGCTGCCAATATGAATAGAATAATAGCATCCGCCAGAAGGGTGGCCGTGCTTGCCGTGGACCACGTCGGTCGGAGTATTGATGGTGGACAATGCACGACTCCATTGAACCAGGGTCCCTTCTTCCGATTGTCTGCCCCATGAGATAGGTCAAAGAGGATCAGCCGATGAAGCAGCACTCAATCGGCTACAGGGAAGCTGGATACCAGGATTGAGGCTTTTCTGGGTCGCCCGATTCGGCCCGTAGCCGCTTGATGATGATGATGATGATGCGTGTGGCCTGGGTTGTTATTGTAACACCCAGCTTGTATATTGCCAAAGACAGACGTTCTCTAACGAGGCCTGCCCCAATAGTACAGATACACGGCATACTCAATTTAACACACTCTCCGGTCTGATTTCAAATATCATCAAGGTATCAATTCCGGTGCTAACTTGCCCCACAATCGCCTGTGGAGGGGAGGAAAAAACAACAGTCTTCAACGTAATTATTGAGTGGCCGTCTATGCAAGGATGCGGATCAGAAAAATGGGACCGAGGTCACCACTTGGCCGCCCTCCACATTGCAACCTCTTTCAACTCTTCCTGTACTCCGTACTTACCCCAGATTCCATGGACAATAGCAAGCATGAGTCAGTAACAGATGTCTGACAAAGGTGCCCGCAATTTCGAAGGGGGGCAAGCGGAAAGGGTAAGAGAATGTCCCTACCAGTAAAAAAGCTACATACTTCCCAGCTGACCATGATATTAGATGTAACCGGGGAGCTGCCGGTGAGAAACTACAATAAGCTTTGTCTAGCTTGGGAATCTTCCAGCTGAGGTGCTTGTGTGAAGAGTGGGTGTCGGTATGGGAGAAAGTCACCCTATTCGTGCTGCTTCACGGGTGGGTTAGACAAGCACATGTTGTACCATTCTGAGTGGGGGGTATGATTGGTGATGGGAGGCATTTTTTCGCCAACTAACAAGCTGGACGGGTCTGGCGGGGAAAATCCAAGTGGATGGAATTCGGAAGCGTTGAACGCCACACGAGATTTACGCCTGTTGGCAACCAACGAGCAGGGGGGCTACAGCATGTCAATGGAAGTACAGCCCGCATTAATGGGTTGATGGCGAGAATTTTCCAGATCAAGGCATGTTTGAGAGACAAGATGGTGGGTGAAGGAGGCACAAGAAACCCAGGAGACTGGATGTGTTCCGGGTACGCGTGGGGCGTCTTCGGGTATCCGCTTCATCGTCGTCGCTGTTGGGAAGCACATCCCATCAGAGTGGTCACACTCGGAATGTCTTGACCACCCGATGGGCATGAGAGAGAGAGGGAGGATGATGCGCCACCAACTTGCAGCTGGAGCCGTTCAAACCAGAGGGCAGAACAAGGTGTGTGTGGGTGTGTGTGAGTACATTTCGTGTGTCTAAATCTTTGTAGTACAGAGTAGACAGCCAACTATGAATTCGGGATATGATACCCTGGACTAGAGCATTTCCTGGATCCAATGCTTTCCAAACAATACTTGCACTGTTTTAGTGAATGCCATTCAGGTATGTAGGGTAATAGGAAGCTTGATATTTACGAATATCACCGAACTCAACCGACACTATGAGCAGCACAAAATGTAAAGTTCGTTTTTATTTCGGACTTTTATTTCTCTGCCTGTTCATAGTTCCCCTCGGGAGAGTAAAAGCGATTTTGGATACAAAGTGGTGCCAATTAGTGATTTTCTTCGACATGGATACCAGATGTTATTGTTGGCGTCGATTCCCCCTTGGCATGCTCGCTCTCGGGTGGTGGTGCTGGTGGTGGTGATGGCAGTGGTGGTAGGGTGGGGATGCGGTAGGCACAGGTACAAGTACGTTTAAGCGGTATTACCTCATACTCGTGCCCTGTATGGATTAGCGTCATTTCACACAAAATGGAGCTAAGAGGTACATTAATTTCGTACCTTTCTTCCTCCCAAGCAACGACTGACCGCTGTTCAGAGAAGGTGCAAATTTCTCCAGCTCATCAACCATTTCTCATCAGGCTTCAAACTATCGCATCCGAATTTCTTCCACGACTGTCACTGGAGCTCTGCTAGCGGACGACACTTGATGGAACGCATATGCCATGTTCAGTTTTGGCCGGGGACCTCCCTGCATTCTCAGGTGCCCGAATCCTAGTCCCCTGCGTCGATCCTCATGCTGTGCGTTCCTATCCATATTGGTGCATACATACACGCCCCCTCACCTCCCTCAACAACTGACCACTTAGCTCATTTCTTCTCCCTGGTTAGTCTCGCAGCCTAGAGCCAGACCAGAAGCAAAAGCCTGCAGTCTTCCAGGCTTTCTGAACCAGTCGCATCAAGAGGCTTCGCGGAAACAGCAGCTAAGGGAGAGGGAACGAGGGAGGCTTCTCCGTCACGGCAATGAGTGACATGTAGCGCGTCTCTTCGCCCCCACGGAATCTCCTATGGCTGTTCTTTCCTGCGAGATACTGGTAAACACATAATAGTTTATTCTCAGAAGCCGAGGTGGCGTTCCTTGGTGGTGCAAGCATGCCAGAAAAGGGCCAAGTGGCGCTGCACTTTGCACCCGTCCATCATCCCCACGAGCAATCCTCGACAGCCTTTCCCACGTTTGTTACAGTTTGGTACACAGATCTCTTTTTGTGCTTACTGTCTTCGCTTTGTTCGCAAGTCACGGAATTTACGGTATGATCGGCTTTGAACTGCACAATCTATACGAAGTACGGAGCATCTGGTTTATTTCGTGCAGCTGCATTTCTGGGGATGTATCCGTGCCTAGACATCTTTACACCCTCCAATTTTGATGGCCAAGCACGGACACATGCTTTGATTAGGCTTGACACACCTGTCACGACGGCCAAATTGAAACACGCAAGGTCAGTCTCCCTTCGTAATGTGAGTGGCCAAAGATACAAGCATCTGCTCCGCATTTCCTGATCTGACGAAACTTTATGGTACAAGCTTGATTTCTTGTTCTTCTCCTACGTCAGATCGAGTTCAAGACGCACTCTTCGCGTTTTCGCTTTACCGGGGGTCACGGCGTGGCTAAACCCCAATGATACTTGTGCTATCCTACTGGGAGTTAGGTGTGTTTCTCGGCACCCGCAAAGCTTGATACCTGTTGTCAAGTCAAGTAGCCAGCCAGCCAGCATAATTGCATGGTGCAGTAAAGTCTACCTTGTACAGGCTATGGCCGCTGTGCGTCATACATCGTTTCGCAAGGTTCGGTAGGCATATCTGTGTAGTATAAAGATAAATTCATTCCCCTGGCTACTTCTGCTTATGGTGTCGGTATTATCATCTCTATCACAACCATCATCTTTTCCTGCATATTCACCATTGAGGCTCAGATTTCGAGAAGACTGATTCCTGCCACACTGTATGCAGTTTGTGCATTAGTGCCGACTCACTCGAATCAAGTCAATGCCATTGGCGCCAACCAGTTGAGAGAAGGGAAAAAAACAAACACGCTTCATCTGCCTGCGTCAAAGTGGTAATTTTGAATCAAGCTAGGCTGCAGAGGGAGGCTTCCTTACTCGAAGTGGCGATCTCTAAAGGGCATAGCTGGAGGCGGCAGAGCAAAAGAAACCCCAAGTTCAAAAGAAAGGTGAGAGACAAACTGATGGTTCGCCTTGGCTAGATCCCTCCTGACCTACAAGTCTCAAAGCAAGGGAGCATCGAAACACACACTGAACCAAGGCTCCACGCTTTCCGTCGCGGTACCTTGCGTTGAATACCACATCAAATTCAAGACCACGAGCTTCTTCTGACACAAATCGGACATACTAGCCATCTACCCTGGTAAGTCTGCCGTGATGACTTTTCTACATTCATTCTTTTGCATGAGGCTATCACATCCCTTTCCGAATCACACCGGCCTTCACCTTGTTTCTTACCGCAACATCCTCTCTTGCCGAGCAAGGTGCCCCCAAGTGGATGAAGGCTGGCGTCGGTACTTGAGAACGTCACTGCCTAAGCCCTAGCCAGGGCGGCGATATACTCGTTTACCGGCCATGACCCTTTTTGGCCGTTTCGCCTCCACTAAGTCGACCGCGTCAGAGCTAGTGCCCAGGTCATGACTGGAAATCGTGAACAGCGCTAAAATAAGAGAGTCGCCGAGACTGAGGCCGCTTGCTGTCGATAAGATGAGTGCAGTTGAGTGCAGTGCTCCTCATCCTCATCGCCATCATCGTGCACCATCCGGGAATCCATGTCACTTTCACATTGGCCTTTTCCCTTCGTGACACCGCTGCTCAACTCCAGCCTTCACGTTTCCCCCTTGCTTTGTCTTGCCCTGGTTCTCTCCCGCCCGCCGGGCTGCGGGGTTTAAGACAAGCAAAAAATATGGAGAAGACGGGAAGCAGGAGGCCTATTTGGGTTTTCATATTGGGCGATGATGACGGGATAATGATGGACAGCCGCTCCTCTTGCGGGCGTGCAGACCAGGTTGGCAGGAGATACAAAGCACGGGCGTTAGGAATAATTGGCAATGTACCGTGGTGCCCAAAAAGAACCGACATGAGAAGCGATAGCGCCCAAAAAAAGCAACGAGCTGCTGACTGGAATGGGTGTGACAGGGAAAAAAGCTACGGAGCACGATCAACAGCCGACCGTCATTACAGCGGCGGAGAGAGCTCCTGATAGCGGGACAGAAACCCCCTTGACTCTCTGGCTTGATCTGCCCCATCCAGGCTCAGACAGTCTCCGATCGCTGGTATTGTGCATCACATCACCTCGCATAGCACCGCATCTCATCGTCACGATTCTCGCTCCAGTTGCCGAGCGTCCACAGTTCCGGGGAGCTCCTACGAATCTAGATTTGCACAACTTAAAGAGAATAGATATTAAGTCGGTGGGCTTTAATTTAAACCGACGTCATATTCGGTACACTGGCCCTGACTAGCCAAAGAGCTCGAGTAAGTTTTTTTTTGGTTTTTCTTTTCCTTTATCGCCTGGTTTTCCTTCGCCTTGGGTCTACCCTCACCGTTTCCGAGTACGGTTATGGTATATTGATGGGGCGGGTCCTTTCTGGAGCGCACGAGCATTAGGGGACATGCAATGGCCTTGTTGGAGGAAAACTTTACGGGAGTGTGTACGGGCGGACAGGGCGGATGGGTCCGTCCACCTGTTGTCCTGTGTCTATGCTACGGTGGCTCCTCCGGCAAAGGAGAAAGGATGGGACGAACGAACGTGCAACTGGGACGCAGCCACTTCGACTCCTACCCTCCTCACAGACCAAGCGCGTACTTGCACACACAGGGTTAGCACGCCTTAGTCCAGCAGCTCCAGGGTTCCAAGGCTTCAAGGCTGTCCCTTGGCGGGCTGAGCTCCACTCACAGGCTGATGTCCATCGCGTTGTTCTTCAGGCAATGGTATTTGTCAAACTATGCCTATTCTGGTTCCCAGTGGAACATTGGCCGCTGATCCTTTTCCAGAGCCACGCTTTTGCTTTGACTCTGGCTTTGGCTCCTGGCTCTGGTACCGTACCTAATGCAATGCAATGCAGTGCACCGCACACTGCAGCTTGGTCCGTTCACCACTACCGGTGGTGACCCGCTGCCAAAGCCAACCAGCTCCACCTTTCAGTAGTGTGATTTCTCACTTACTCCCACCAATCAATGTGCTGACGGATACAGCCACGCCCAGCTCGTCGGACAAAGCTGTTCTTGCTAATTAGCACAGCACCGCGAACCGAACGAAAGGGCAAAGCGACTTAGACGCGCATTACAGGCCTGCATACGACTTTGAATTTGACTTTTTTTGACTACAATTCTACTGAATTGGACGCTGCTTCAGACTAGCCAGTGAGTCGACGTCTGCTTTTGATTCATGATGGACATGTATGATGCGGGTGTACTCCCGATTTGTTTATGTCTACCACCTGTGTCCCAGATCTCCCGCC
Source organism: Cladobotryum mycophilum (assembly GCA_036429605.1). Lineage (NCBI taxonomy): Eukaryota > Fungi > Ascomycota > Sordariomycetes > Hypocreales > Hypocreaceae > Cladobotryum > Cladobotryum mycophilum. Next base: position 1,663,528 of record JAVFKD010000002.1, on the reverse strand, counting down.
TCACAGTCTCGGGAAGGGGAGACCATTTCTCAGTTTCCGCGCCTCGCGCCAGAAGCATGATAGTATAGAAAAGCAGCGGAAGCAAGTGCGCCGACTGTAAAAATTTTCACAATACTTCTGCAACGTAGGATCACCAGGCACGTTTCCGTATGAGTTTCTATCAACAGCATCGCCACATATGGCTGGGTACTTTCCTACCATCCTCGGCACCTTAACCCCCTTTCGCAGCGCCTTCGCCGGGCTCCACATCCACACCCCAGCCAGCACGCCCCCTTGACCTTTTTTGACCCGTCATTCTATTACCCTTGCAGCCCCATACCTTTCTTGGACATTGCAAATCTGGCATCTTAGCAGGGAATTGGGTGGAAGCGCTGTCCTTGTCTCTCTTTGACCCTTACCCCTGCTCTCCCCGGATGGCATGTGCGCACCACTTGGGCCCACGACCGACCATCGTCGGCAGGGCAGAGACCTACAGACAACTTGTACAATGATGCTGCTCGGCTTGAGCGCCGCTACATTCGCTCTGGCAGCGTCGTATCCAAGGCATGGGTGCCAATACGGCCATCCAGCTTTGGTTTCTGGTGCTGCCGCTGCCGCTGCCGCTTCTGTCCATCGTCACAGGGTCCTCCCCACACGGGCTTGGCGAGATATCCAAAAGAAACAACTCTCAATTTGTATCTCTCTGTGGCGCCGCCTCGCTCTGACGTGCACTTTCAAGGGAGGCTGGCATCGCAAATGGTAATCTGACCCTCACCATGTCAGCGTCCATTGGCTCGCCTGCGCCCAAAATCCACACATCCTCTTTCCTCCCATCCTCCCCCTTCCCGGTCCAAGTTGCCCTTGTACACTCCTCTAGGCTGGCGCAGATCGACCGCCATCGACGGCTCGCGCAGGACAAGACGACCTGCATAAGCCATCTAGTCTCCCAAAAGCAAAGTCCCCTCGTGTTTCTTATCCCTCTTCTGCCCTTTGATATTCTCCAGGGAACCCGAGACTTTGACTCTCCTGAATCACCCCATCTGAGCGACGCTTTAAGTGTTAGCTTGCCCTTTTGGTCTCAAGTCTGGCACACTATTCCCATTTTTCACAGATTCGTATGTTGGCTCCATGAGATTATCCCCACGCCGCCGTCTCGACGACTTTCTACCGCTTGTCCTACCGCACAATTGCTGTCCGTTGGCTATTTTGCATGTTGCTGACCTTCATTTCCCTCCCTCTGAACAGCTCGAGGTACCTGCAGAGTCGAGCCATCGCGCCCCCACCGCTCTCAATCGAGAACAGTTTTGCTCGAACATTTCCAACCTGTTTCTGATTTACCGACAATTGTGCCACCTTTAGGCTCGTGTTAACGTAAGTCTGATCACTCTGGTGGCTAATTTCCATACCAGTTCCCTTGCTGTTACACACACACAGACGTGCACATTTCGTAGGAATTGTTGATCGTCGACGCCAAACTTGCCGCGCAGATAAAGAATGCTGACCCAAATTTGCATTGCAGCGAGAGCGCATAGCGTGTTCTGCATAAAGATACACAAACACATCACATTGCTGCGCATTCCTTTGCATGGTTCGGCTTCTGCAGACTGTCTTTTTTCGGACTGCCAAGGATTGCTACTCAAATCATCGGAGCCTAATAACACTGTGCTCGCTCTGTCTTCTCCCCACCACCTTGTTTTCATAAAAGACCGTCTCTCCGATACACAAGCGAACCGCCAAAAGGCAAGGGCAGCTTCTCCCTCGTTGAAGTGCTGTTTTCTCATCCTGGAATGCAACTGTCTCTGTCGAGGATCGGAACTATTCTCCGCCACTGCCAGGATTTGCCAGCTCTCCAGTAAGATTCCGCGAGGCCCATCGGGTGTCTCACACACACCCCCTTGACTAAGAAAGAAGCAACTAATTCAGCGTCATGACAGGTCACGAAAGCAAAACAAAAGCACCGGTCTGCACGTTAGCCTCTGGGGAAGTAGTATATCAAATCTCCGAGAACCAAGCTATCTGAGTGGAAGGTACCCCTCCAGCTGAGTGACCTTCACTGGATAAGACCTCGTCGAAACCTGGTTTAAACATCGGCTCACGACCACTACTTCTTGACCAAGACACCGTGGTTTTGCATTCTTTACTTCTACCCTCCTCGCAATCCCATATCAATTGGACTTTCATCTTCCTGCAGTTGAATGTCTGCTGCTGTCAAGTTTCACACTCCGTCGTACAAACTATTCGAGGTGAGCCGAGACCTGTTCCAACATCGTCAGACTTCATCAAATAAGACGCGAACATCACGTCCATCATCTACCACACCATCTTGCCCATATCCCTTCATACACTCTTTCGAGATCATCATCGTCATTTGCAAGACCGCCCCTTAGCTGACGCTGGTTATCCATAGTCAGCTTATCACACCGACAAACCAATCATTGTTGGCGAAGACGACAGACTCGAGTCTCCCGACACTCTCACTCTAAAGTACGAACAAGCCGTCCGAACTGCAAACGGGGGAGAACGGGGCGGGGACTCCCCATCCGGACATTTCACAATGGCAACCTACTCCAAGGCCCAGGTCCCACCAGTTAATGGTACGTCTTTCATTTCACGAACAGCGTGCAAACGCATCATTCTGCCCGTGGCGAGATTTTGTCGGAACCTTGATGTGTCCCAAACACATGGCTAACAGGTCTGCCACTTTGGCATTTGAATAGGTTACGATACACCTCGATACCAAGATGCATCTTATGAACAATATCCTTCTCAATCCTTCTCTGCCCAACAATCCGAGAAGTTCGCACAACTCAACCAGCAATCCTTTGCGAACAACAATGCTGTCGCCTCCTACGTCCCCGCGGGGCCTACGGTGCTCTCTTCCCAGCCCGCATCTGGCATGTACGGCACCAAAGTTTTCTTGAAGATCTCGTCACAGTATGACCTTTTCGCCATGTCGTCTCCGGCGCCTTACTTTTTCCTCTTCTTTGGGTCAGAGAAGTGTCCCGTGCAGGAACTCGTCCGCGACAGCCAGGAGAATGGCGCTTTTGTCTACTCGTGCAGTGTAGACGCGCCGCAACTTCTGGTCACAGGCAGCAGCGGTAGCAACGTGCCTTTGTCATTAGTTGCTGAAGGACACTCAGGAGAAGAGATCTCGCGGACGGTAGCTGGGTCCTTCCAATACCTGGAAGGGTCGGGGGATGAAATCACGCGGACAGACAAGATCACTAAGCAGGATGCACCAGCACCTGCCACCGAAGTCGATCAGCCGAGTACCTCACCGAAAACTGTTGATGCTCCAGCCTTGCCCGCCGCCGCCCCTACAAATAGCTACGACTACCCGTCACAGCCAGGGCAGTATCCCAACTCATTCCCGCAAGGAAACAGCGATATGATTACGGCATACCGAAGCACCAGTTTTACAGACCCGCACTACCACCGACGGAATGCTCCAGGAGGATGGGGCGCTTATGGAAGTGGACTGCCTGGCTCAGGGAGGGCACCTTCAGCGCTTGATCACGCTGGCATGCCGAACCGACCCAACCTGACGCCACTACCGATGCCATCCTCGGCCGGCAATGGAACCCCACAGCTGATCCGAACAAGCACGATCGCCAGCGCTGGCGGCAACAGTTCTTACCATCCCATGTCTCTTTATTCGAGTAAGGCTGTTCTGAAGATTAATGGTAAACTTGATGCAATGGCAGAGAAGTGGACCCAAGAGGAGTGGGACAACCGTCGCAGAATCGTCATGTTCCGCAAGACACAACAGGGCTCAACACTAACGGCTAGTTTCCGTGCTGTTCCTGTCAACGACAGACCCCCCAATAGCATTTGCATCTCTTGTATTTGGTGGGCCGAGAAAGGCGAGTGTTATGTCACTTCCGTTGACACCATTCATCTCCTCGAGCAGCTTGTCGCATCACCGAGCAGATTCAGTGTTGAGGAAAAGAACCGCATTCGTCGCAATCTCGAGGGATTCCATCCGCTTACTGTCTCCAAGGCAAAGCCTGATAGCGAAGAGTTCTTCAAGATTATTATGGGCTTCCCTAACCCAAAGCCTCGAAACATTGAGAAGGACGTCAAGGTCTTCCCCTGGAAGATCTTGGAACCAGCTCTCAAGAAAATTATTGGGAAGTATAGCGCTAGCCCGAGTAGCACACTCCCTCCTGCTACTATGATGACTCCAGTCAGCGCGGCTCCATATGCTACGCTGCCCACACCACCGGGTCACAACATGGGATCACAGCCAAGCATGTCATCCCAGCACGGAGACCCTCACGGTCAGTACCCAGTGCATTCAAGTCATAACCCATCCCATCATGACGCCATTCCTTCTCCTCGGTCGATTTCTGGCTCTCAGCCTTCGTGGGCTCCCTACACTGCCGCTCCCGCGTATCCTGCGAGTACAACTCGAACTTTGAGTCCCAATCTCCGCAACCCGAGCCCACAGCAGCCGCCCCCAATGCGCATCAATACCAACACCGCGCCATTGCCAGCCGTCTCGACTTACGATTCACGGTCTGCGTCTGCTGGTGGATATGGTAGCACTGGCCTGCACACTCCCATCAGCCATCACCCATCCACAGCTACCCCCCTCGGTGGGACACTACACCTGCCAGCTATCCTGAGAATAACTACCCAAGCCTGACGGCGCACCACACGCCCAGTGCTCAGCCGGTATATAATACTCCTGCCTACAACGACGGTTCACAACGCGCTTGAATAGAAACCAAGATTTATTAACTGCGCTACACAGCGACTCCCCCGCATCTCTCTCTACCTTAGTAGCCGACGCTACTCATAGCCCCAACCGACCCTGCACAAACACACAATATTGCCCTTTGCGGCCCTTTGCTCTTATAACCCTGTTCTGTAACCCATTTTGAGAAGCCTCGTGGACATCCCGGTGAGGTCGTGCGAGAAGGTCAGGTGGTTGCGTCTTCAGCCAATTAGCGCTGATGGCTGCACCCATCTCGATTATCTCACCAACCGGGAACCGGTAAACAAGCCGACTCAAGTCATTTCTCAAATCACCATTTTCTCACTGGTTCTGAAGCCCTTTATCATACTTTTTGATGAATGGGTTGAGGCAGCCGGCGTGAATGGTAGCCGATCATGCAGATAACAGGGCGTCTCAGGGCAACGTCGCCAACAGCCAGGGCTGCCATTAGCGCATGTCCTGGCTACTTGGCCACACTTGGTCCCTCGCCAAGGGACGAGGTCATGGGCCAATGGTCAGTCATCCAATATGGAGGATCTGACTAGAACACAGGGTGATATCGCGTGTCTCACCAACGATCTAAGCACGTATGCCGAAGCTTTTACAAGTGCAGCGCATCCACTGCCATAATTAATTCCTACACATTACTCTTTTTTGCTTCTTTTTGTCCTTTGCCCCATCGGGCTCCATTGTCGAATTAAAGTGGAAACATACATACATCATAGACGGCGGAATCACCAGGTTGACGGCTGTTGGGTTTTTGGGTCTTTTTTTATCAACGAGGATTGTGGGTTTTACATCTTGTTCCCTTTGTCATTTTACAAATAGGCATTATACCCTTTTTATGCAAGCTTTTTTCTTTCTTACCATTGTTTGCTTGTTGTCTTGCGCATTTTATCACTTGCGAAGTGTAGTATGGGAGGGCAAGTTGGTTGTTGGCAGTTAATGAATATGAATATGTATTGGTGGAGTGGTTGGTGTGTTTTGGTTTGGAGGGAGGGGGATCAGGGGAGCAAACTCGGGACATATACACGCACATGTATCTGAAGATCTGAAAGGAGGCATGGGTTCATACACGGCGGATATCTATGCGGATGACGGTTAATGATGGGATGGTAATAATAATTTCCTCGTTTAAAAACTTGCTTGCCGTGTCTACAATGTGAATGTTTGCTTGCTGTGGTGATCTTAAAAAATGGCTTCAACTTGCAAGGTTGTCCATACTGTTTTTGGTTTGCTGTAGTAGATCCCTAAACTTGGCCTGGCTATCTCATTTGGCTTTCTGTTATTGTTCTTCACTCTATATCGGGCATCCTTTGTCCAAGGTGAGTGAGTGTACTGATATGCATGCTCCAACAACTAAATTTAGACTGCTCCTCACTTTCGTCGAAACCTTTTCATAGCTGCTATCTAGATAGTACGAACCTCGTACCAAGCCCTCTTTATGCCCTCCTGCTTCATTTCGGGGAACCTCCCATGATGGTCACCAAGACACGCCATGAGGTATCTGATTGATGAACCCTTTTATACTGAAGCGCTGTCAGTTTTTTCTGCCGTGGCCATGCCATTACCAGGTTGGAAGGAGAAGTTCGCTGGACAGGATGAACGCGCGCCGTGCTCGATTTGCGGAACTGTGATGCAGCCTCGACTGTTGAGAAGAACCCCCCCCCTTGTATACAAATATTTTCTTTATTGATTTATAGTAGGAGAAGTCAGGGATGGCGACAAGCTTTATGGCATACATACAAACATACAAAGATGCGAAGCATGTTTTTAGATCTACCGGTTAGTTGTCAAGTAGTGTGCATGGGGGGGTTGGTTGCTAGGCGGTGGGGGAGAAGGTATCATCGTTTTATGGGCGTTAGGTAAGTCTTTCTGGCTGGACTTTGCGTTTGTGGAGTGTGTAGTTATCAGGAGATCCTTTTATACTGTCTTGGGTGAATGCCCAAACGGGCGAACTCAAGCACGAGCTGGAGATGGCTGTACTGGAATTTACAGGAGTATCTCAGCCGTATGGTTTATTATTAAGGCTTCTGGCAGCATTCAAGCGAGTTTCCGCCAACGAGAGAGGTCTGATGCCTTGAAGCGGTGTGGTGTCGTACACTTCTCACAGCCCCAAAAACATCTGGAAATGATGTATGACGATGCGGTCCAGTTATTTCCATTATTCTGTTCGTACGAGAGCCGCATGATATCCCATATGTAGTAGTTGACGAAGCGTCCAAGTACATACGCTTTGCATATTCGAGAAAGGGGATGTTTCCACTATGCAGAGGGTGACTGTTTATATATCATGAGGATGAGCTCTTCGGGTAGCTGGGGCCAAGAGACGTCACTATTGTCTTGGAGTTGGAGGAGGAGGAGGAGGAGAGGAGGGGAGGGGAGGCCTAGGTGTTTTTGCACCTCTCTGACAAAGGTCTCCAACTGGTCTGAGAACGGTGGCAACCGTAGAAGCTTTCTGCAGAGGCATTTTTTGCATGTCTGTTTTGGCTGAGAGGAGGGGTGAGAAAGGGGTCCTATAAGAGTCAATCATCTGTTTCAGGCACTACAATGTCGATGATACAACAGTAGTTCGTACCATATGTGTGGAAGCAAAGGAGAAGAATCTGTAGGAGAAGCATTCTTGTACTGTTACTTTATTTCATCCCTGAGCTTTTTATCAACTTGAGATGATCCATTCACTAGTGCTAGAGAGCAACATGACGTTGACCGGTCGAAAAAAAAAGGCAATGTGGGCAGCTGGCAACAGCATTCACTTTCATGAGGACACGTGTTTCAAAAAGCGCGGTGTAATAAAACTGTGTTGATCAAATCATCGTAACAGATTTCTTCTCCCTCGACGCATGCCACGCAGACTTTCGATCCCCCGCAACGTCAAATATGCCTAGCCTGACATAGACATCTTCCCTGCCTGGGGACTCGAGGAGCACGAGACCGACATCGGCCTTTTGCTCTTTTCCACTCACACTCTTACCGGTTCCGAGCTGGAAACAGAGCAGTCGAACCTCCTTTAGGGAATCTACGTCTTGGTCAAAGTAGACTGTTAGGCCCGGTATGGACTTTTCTGCCGAGTAGCATTTCGATACAAACGGAACCTTCTTTCCTGGTCCGGTACTGCCCTCAACTTCTGGAACAACAAGATCTTGCTCAGAAATATTCACCTCGGCGGTCCAGCCAAGGAGGGTAATCTCTCCGCCAGAAACGCGGCCAAAGTTATCCGTGGTAGCTAGGTTTGTGGAAGCACTTTGGATCTCAACCTCCACCCCGCTCTTGATCCATTTTTCGTTTCCGTCGGGGTCAATGACTGTCGACCACGAACCGCTGAACCACGTCTCTCCGCGGAACGCTATGGGGCCATCGTGGGCCGCCCACGACCAAGACGGTATGTCCTCATCCACAGCCTTTGCGGGCCAGGACTCTGCGCCGACGGGGGACTGGCCTGCGATCTTTCTGGGAAACCAAGATAGTCCCCTCAGAAGATTGCTCTTCCATATGCCGGCGAGGTAGACGTCGTTTGCATCATGCCATTGCGCAATCACCGCCGCAATACCCGACACAGCGGGCAGCTTATCGGTGCTCACAGTGAGCTTCTTCTCAGAGAAGGCCTCGGCAATCATGTCCCACTTGTGGACCTGCCACTGGATACCGCTCCTGGTAGTGGAATACGTATACATGGTATTCTCATCCAGGACCCTAAACCGCGACAGGTGCGGCGCGAGGTTCGCGTTTGTCGACTTTGATTCAAACTCCGGCTCGTCCTCGGCCGCCGTGCACTCGCGGCATTCCCAGAGCAGTCTGTCCCGGGTGAAGTGCAGCACTCGGGGGAAAGCTCGCGCTCCTGGAGACACCAGCCGCGGGAGAAGATGGCGCCGCCCTGGAGCGATTTGATCCAGGGGCCAAAGTTGGGGTAGATGGTCACCTCGGCGTCGTGGGGGTCATTGGGGAATCTCCCCCAGATAATGTCCATGATGCCGTCCCGCTGGTAGGGGATGTTTAGGTTGATCAACTTGACCTTGCAGGGCTGGATTTTCTCAACGTCCCTGGGCAGGAAGCAACCCCCGTCTCCATCAGGGGAATCAGATGCCTGCGGTTCTCGTCAGCGGGAACAACACTCGATTCACGTGGTTTTAAACGAGGGAGGCATGGTATATAAAGACGTACGGCAATGGTACAATAGGCCTTGGAGTAGATGAGATGCATCCTACTGCACTCGGAACTAAAGTCATTCTTGTCGTCCTGGATGATGCACAGCGAGTCTATCCAGATATACTCGACCCCCACCCGCCTAGTCATTTCCATGGCATCTGTGAAAGTTTTAGGCAAGCTGGCCAGATCGAGTCGCTCGAGATGGCTCGACAAGTTCTCCTTGGTTGTCTTTGGGATCTGCTTTCCCTGATTCGTCCCCCAGCAATGGCTGAGGGCAAAGTAGCGAGTCGTCTCGGGATCCAAGCCTTGATTGGAGGGCATCACCAACCTGGGGTGGATTTGCCCATCCTCGTCTGCGTTCAGATGGACCAGCCTGGTGGGAAGGGAGGGCTTGTCTTGGCCTCGTCGGCAGGAGGAGTGTTCCTTGGCACATGTGTCAATCCATTGCTGTGCTATGGCAAAGTTCTTTTCACAATCGGCTTTCTCATTGACAATTGCTAAACGGATCAAATTTGTCAGACTACAATGGTTTCAACGGCACTGCCGGGCTATGAGAATAACTTACAGCGACGCACACCATATCCCAATCCCTCAAGCTCCCAATACACCCCGCCCGTCCGCCGCCCATCCGATATGACCATTTCTCCCTCCTGAGTGCATTTCAAGGACACGCCCTCTGGGAACTCAGAAGGCGCTCGGGGGGCGGACAGCAGCATGTTGTGGCCCTTTCCCGTGAACTGCCTGAGCGCCCAAAGCGGTTCAGCTCTGTCGAGGACGCCTGAGACAATGGAGCACAAGACGCACCCATCAGCACTCGATTTGGCAAGCCGGTCGAGGGCATCGGGGCCCTCGTACATCATCCACGCCCCGTGCCATGCCTTGCCGTTTTTGAACCTGCTCGCCTTGGCGTCCTTGGGCAGGAAGAGGTCCAGCGGAATGGAAGTGCATGTCTCGCAAATCATTGCTTACAAAATCTCTGTCTGCGTAACCTGTCGTCGTCATAGGTTTTTGCTCTGCTAAGGAACCCGGGGAAGATCAATCTGGATCGGGTGGTGATGGGGCATCAACTGCCGGAGAGGGAGGGAGGGAGGAGGGGGGCATAGTTAAGCCTAGGCATGGGGGATGGACATGCCCCGCAACGAACTAATGAGGTTTGGGAATGGACGCTTCGTCGTATTTCTCGGTGTTTCTCTTTGACACGGTGAGGTGACCTGGAAGAGTCGAGCAGCCGGTGGCGGCGTTCAGCTCTCGTCTGTCTTGTCTGGCAGCTTGTCGATGCTCCGTTTGTACATACATACGCGGGGGGCGGCCAATGTGCTGATGTGCTCATACAAGGCATGGTACGTAGCAGCATCACTGCCTCAGGCGGCACACTTTGGTCACAGAATGATCACTGCGTATAGTAGGAGATTGTGAAGTGCCTGACTGACTTGAGATACATTTTCGAAAAGAATAGATTCTCACTCTGCAGCAGAAACACGAACAGTCAATAAAAATGTGTGCTATGAGGTAAAGATCAATGGCGGAGAGAGATCGTTTGGAGGGGCTACTCTTATCCGATTGCTTGGGGGGGGGGAGAGATGCATGAATCATAGAAGATTATCCCAGGTAATGCAAGGTAGCATGTCAGTATAATTAATGCATACTATTTATTTATTCTAGAATACAGCATTTTACAGAGCATAGACTACAGTGCATCAAAATGTTACGGCTGCTCCCATGTAGACTTCCCGAGACGTGTGAATGGATGGCCATGATTCCAGCGATCCTGATCAGCTTCCATGAACCGCTTCGGATAGATGTTTTCGAGTTTCCCGTTTTGTACCTGTACCTGTACGTACTTGCATCATAATGCATTGTGACGGGGCGGCACAGGGGGTTCAGATTTTCCAAGGCAACAATGCAGGCAGTGCAATGCAATGGGAATTGGTGGAGAATGTCTCATCGACAATGGAGGATACGATTACGCATCCGCTATGGAGCACCGCAATCTCACAGCCGAGAGAAGCGTAATTAAGCAATTTCAGCAAACCATGTATTGAAAGCAAGGACACTTACTAAAGTTGCGGTAGAAAACATGAAGATTTCTTCGTCCTTTATTAAGGGAAACAGAAAGGAGGTCCATCATTCTTCTAGATATGCAACATTGTTAGTTCGGAGATATTTAGCTGGGAAAAAAAGACGTCAACGATCTCCGGCCACTGGCATACGCCGGACTGGGGGAGGTAAGACACAAACATCGAGATGTGGGAGGGGCCCACCAAAGGAAGTGAGACAGAGTAAGAACACTTGAATATAAAGGGGCACTTGGGGATAAGATCACCTTCTCAAACCATTATAGCAAACTTCTTACTGTAGAAAAAATTCACACACCGGAAACACCTCGTGCGTGGACGAAATATTGCCCCGTCCCAGCCCTGATAACACACTAAGGCGGGCCAGGTCCCATTATCCTCTTTGCATCTGGGCCTAAACAGACAAACAAACAGACAAACAAACAAAACCACCTGCTTCTTGGCTCTCTTCCAGATCCCCATCCTTATCTTTTATTTGCCTTGCTTCTTACTAAGACATCAGATGTAATGCTGCAGTCGGTCTCGTGCAGCTCAAAGACATCATTACACACAGGCAGGGCCACTTCTTAGCCATGTCGTCTGAAGCAAAGGGGGTTTGACGAAACGCTTCGCAGGGTTTCGCAGCTCTCGCGTCTTCGTCATCTTGACTGTCGCCGTTGCAGTGTTCGCAGACCTGTTCACTTACAGTATCATCATCCCCATCTTGCCCACTATTCTCGACCGTCGCGTCCATGTGCCCCCAGAGAAGATACAAGTCACACTCGCAGGCATGCTTGCGGCCTACAACGCAGCAAACATCATCTGCTCCCCCATAAGCGGCTACCTAGCGGACAAATGGTCTAATAGGAAGATCCCGTTGCTAGCTGGTCTGCTTGCGCTAACTGGGTCGACTGTTCTGTTCGCCGTGTCCAAGAATGTAGGTCTGCTCTACTTGGCGCGTATACTTCAAGGAGCCTCGGGGTCCATTGTCTGGTCTGTCGGCTTCGCCTTGCTCGTCGATTCAGTCCCCACCGAGGAGGTAGGCTCTGCCATGGGCTGGGCGTCGGTGGGACTGTCTCTGGGAAACACGAGCGGGCCTCTTGTTGGTGGTATCGTGTACCAGCGAGCCGGTCACTATGCGACCTTTTCCTTGGCCTTTGCTGTCGTTGCCGTGGATATAGTCTTCCGATGTATCCTTCGTGAACCCGCACCACAAAACACCACGGTGTCCAAGGAGACTCCGAGCCAAGAAGATTTGCCTTGCCAGACCACAGAGTCTCATGATGATTCAGAGACCAAGTCGGACAACGCATCAGAGCCTGGGTCCCCAGTTAGCGAGAAGCACGCAGACGATAAGCCTCAGCAGCAGCAGCAGCAGCAGGAGAAGAAGGAAAAAAGCCTGGCCCGCCAAAGCTTCTCATTTTGAAGCTTCTCACATACCCAGCAATGCTGAGCAGCCTTTTCTGCGTTTTTAGCGTGCTGGCTGTACTGACCGGCCTTGAATCAGTAAGCTCCTCGAGATAGTTCCCCTGCTCATCATGATACTAATCTGGGTCATTTTCTAGGTCATACCGTTGCATGTAGAGAGAACTTTTGGATGGAGTACCGAGGGAGCTGGATTGATATTCCTCGGACTGTCGGTTCCCATCTTCCTAACGCCAATCATTGGCAAGCTTCATGGCCGCTTCGGACCGCATCCACTGTCGATAATTGGACTTGTCATCATCACGGCTGCCGGCCTGCTGTTGGCGATGATCCGATCACACAGCGTCACTCTCATTGCCCTTCTCGTGGTGTACCTCGTAGCCATTGGAACAGGCATCACCCTGGTCATGACGCCTGAAATGGCGGAGATCTCGGCCTTTGGCGAGAAAAAGGCAAAGGAAGAGCCTGAAGTATTCGGGCAGGGAGCCACTGCGCAATGCTGTGCCCTGATGACGATAGCAAACTCCTTGGGAGGCGTGGTTGGACCCGTTGTCATTGGCCACGTCAAGGCAGCATCGGGATGGATCCCAGCATCCATAACCGTTGGAGCATTTGGTGCGCTTGGTCTTGTCGTTTTGGTCCTGTTGATGGCATACGACAAGAGTCATGGCAAAGAAAAGGTCGTGACAAAACAACCGCCTTCGCGAGACGAGGAGAAGGCGTCAGTAGAGACAAAGGAGGAGGAGGAGACATGAGGTAGCCGAACCTACACCTAAAAGTAGATGCCTGATCCGATAGATCCAATTTAGTAATGCCGGGCCCAGCCAAGTATGCTGGATCTAGAAAATGTTCCGAAACCGAAATTTCCTCTTTTAGAGAGGGGATGAGGGGATGAGGGGATGGGGGGAGGCAAGTGGGGGAGGGGGAAGCCGATAGAGTGATTACGATAACCTTATAGATACCCAAAACGAGCTATGCACTGTAATTTATAAAGCACACTTAATATATATTGTTGGCCTTGGCTTTCTACCAATTATCTCTTGGAGCCATGCAAGAGGGAACCAGCTATTAAATTAAATGACGTTTTCGCTGTAGTACATGTGCAGTCACATGAATCGCCGGTAGTTCTTCTGAGCACCGAAACATAGCGAGGACGACGACAATGACAACATCCGGCGGAGATCGGAAGCCACGGTGGTGAAGAGAACTGGAATGGAATCGGAACCTTTTAGGCTATCGACCCGCTGTAACATATGTCTCAGTGCCCTAAAACGGAGGTCCGCTTAGTGCCCGTTACAGTGGCTCAAGTGGCTGTAATTGGACCCCGACCCCAACGGTAAAAAGGGCGCCCCCAAACCCCAACGCATCCACCATCCAATGGAAGGGAATGGATCCATCGCTGTCGTGCAGCCCACCATTCAATCCCATCAATCCATCCATCCATTCATCCAATCCGTCCCACCCTTTGTCACCACCACCACCACCACCACCACCACCATCCTCTAGAGAGCATGCATGAAACGCCTCCTTAGCATTATTATCGCGCTCCCACCAAACTAGAATCAGCACCCGGATCCGACCCCCAAACCGTTGAGAGGGGCCATTGCGACAGCAAGCCCGATTAGAGACCCCCTCCTCATCCTCCTCGTCCTCCACCCTTCCTCCCGCGTGGTCTTTTTGCCAAGCTGTGCGCCTGCCTGCCTGCCTGCCTGCCCCCCCCCCCCGGTTCCTCTTCTTCCATAAAACCTCATGATCCCCTCTCGATTCGGTCGCCAGTCTCTGCGCTTCGTCGCTACTCGTCCTCATATCACCTCGAGCTTTAGCATTTCCCGTCCTCGCTTCGCAAGCAGCTCCTCTTCCTCTTCCTCTTCCTCTTTCTTTTCCAGCAACAAAACTCCCTCTACTACTACTACTACTACTACTACTACGATGACGACCCCCCAACAAGCACCCACCACCATGTCCACACAAGACTACCTCGCAGAGTCTCACGACCGCATCTTCGAGAGCAACCGCCAGTGGGCCGCCGAAAAGGCGCAAAAGGACCCCCAGTTCTTCGTCTCCCTCTCCTCCGGCCAGGAGCCCGAGTACCTCTGGATCGGCTGCTCCGACTCCCGCATCCCCGCCGAGCAAATCACCGGCCTCGAGCCCGGCGAGACGTTTGTCCACCGCAACATCGCCAACCTCGTCGTCAACACCGACCTCAACGTCATGTCCGTCATCGAGTACGCCGTCGCCCACCTCAAGGTCAAGCACATCGTCGTCTGCGGCCACTACGGCTGCGGCGGCGTCAAGGCCGCCATGACCCCCAGGACCTCGGCATCCTCAACCCGTGGCTGCGAAACATCCGCGACGTCTACCGCCTCCACGAGGCCGAGCTCGACGCCATCGCCGACGAAGGGAAGCGCTACGACCGCCTCGTCGAGCTCAACGTCATCGAGCAGGCCCGCAACGTGATCAAGACAGCCGTCGTCCAGCAGTCCTACGTTAAGAACCAGTACCCCGTCGTCCACGGCTGGGTCTTTGGCTTCAACGATGGCCTCCTCACCGATCTGAAGATTGACTTCAAGGAGGAGTTGCACAAGGTGCAAAAGATTTACAACCTTACCAAGTGATTTTATTTTATTTTATTTTTCTTTATAAACAATTACATTGTTTTGCGACGACGCATCTGTTTTGAGACATGCATCAAGAACCGGCGGGGCTACACTTTTTTTTTACGAACTTATATGATACAAGGCGATGATGGGGGAAAAAAAAGAGACATTGTGGTATGTGCGCGCAAACACACACAGAAAGAGATTCTGTATACAATAGACGGGGAAAATTCCACCAAGTTAAGCAACAACTTGTTTGTGCCTCATTTTCTCATTTCAGTGTCCCATGACTCGGTGATCTTTTCGCAATTGGGAAACATAGGCCTGATGGTCACCCCACGCCAGCCTGCCGAATTCCGGAGATTGCTCCACAGGCTGAACTCTCCGGCTCTTCTGGTGTTGAGCCATTTCTCATCCGCCTTAATATCCGCTTAATGCGGCTAATCGGATAATCAATAAATCATATCACGTTGGGGGCGCGTTCATACAGATGATCCTGGGATACTCTTATAAACGGAGCAGTGTGTTTGCTCTATGGTTTCGAATTGTCATGAGCCAAATCTATAAAAAAAACATACAATAGCAAAGTATCCAATGGTATTTCAGCTCCTCCCTATCGGTTCATTATACCCCCCGTTGTAGCATCCAACAAAACACATAATTTCCTCCATACAATTAATTCTAATATTCTCAACCTTATCATATCATCGTTTTCCCCCAGCTTTTGAAAGAAATAAAAAACGCAAAATATCCTATGCCATCTCTGTTGATTGATGGGTAATGTTACCACCCCGGAACACGCTATGCTTCGACGTAGACTCCCCCGTGTCCTTCCTCGAGAACGAAGCCCACGTCTTGAAACTGGACATGGACATGGTCTTCCGGAACTTGGGACCGACATCCTCGGGTCCTCCCTGGCCCCAATGCCCGCGCTGCACGGCTCGGTCCTCGAGCCAGTGGAACTTGCGCTTAGCCAGCTTCCACAGCTCAATGCCCGTGACAAAGACGAGGGTGAAACCCACGGAGAGCGCCCACTCCCAGGAGATCCCCGTGTGCTTGAAGAACTTGGTGTTGAGGAAGGGAATGTACACGACGGGGAACACGGACAGGCCCCCGATGATGACGGACCAGAACAGGAACCGGTTGCTGTAGATGTCCTTGAAAAAGGGGAAGAAGCTGTCATCATCCGGGTTCAGACGGAACATGGACCGGCGGAGGCTCTTGAACTCCCACGCCGAGATGAGGATAAGCCAGGTCAGCTCAGCAAACGTCGCGGCCCGGGCTCTGAACACGGGCCTGCATTCCTCCGAAAACTTTGTGTTGCAGTCCACGCCGAGGTTGCCGCCGTTGGCGCCGTAAATGATGATGCAAAAGGTGCACATGGTGCAGGCCCCCATGATGACCCCGTAGACAATCATGTCGACAATGATTTGGTTCGTAAAGACGCCGCGCTTCTTGTCCTGCGGCGGCTTCCGCATCACATCCCGAGCTGCCCCCTCGCGGCCGAGGCCAAACGCGGGGAACGAAGAGGTGACCATGTTGATCCAGATGATTTGCAGAGGCGAAACGGGGAACACCGAGAATCCAGACTCGTCGATGAAGCCTAGACCGGCAACGAGGAGAATCACCTCTCCCACGTTGGACGTCAATAAATGCAGAACAAACTTCTGGATGTTGTCAAACATGCGACGCCCCTCGCGGATAGCGGCGACGATGGAATTGAACTTGTCGTCCGTCAGCACAATCTTGGCCGCCGACTTTGCGACATCAGAACCGGAGCCCATCGCAATACCAACATCCGCGCGGGACAAGGAGGGTGCATCGTTGACGCCATCACCGGTCATGGCCATGAATGCGCCACGACGACGAAGCGCCTCAATCATGCGAGTCTTGGTATCAGGCGCACATCGAGCAATGACAAGCGGCAGCTCCTCCAGCGCATCGATTTCCGCATCCGTCATCTTATCAAAGTCTGTCGCCTTTTGCACGATGGACGTGGCAACAGAATCGGGCAGGATACCGAGATTCTTGGGAATAATGCCAACCTCCTTGGCAATGGCCTTGGCCGTCTCGGGATGATCGCCGGTAAGCATGTGTACCTTGATACCTGCCTGTGAGCATTCCGAAATGGACGACTTTGTTTCGCGACGCGGAGGGTCATAGATGCCGGCAAGGCCAAGCAGCGTCAGGTCTCGTTCCACAGATGATCGAAGTTTCTCGTCCTCTTCCGGGGACGAAGATTGCTTAGCGGTGAACCTGCCATCCCAAGGACGATATGCAATGGCGAGAACACGCTGACCCTGAGAGGCAAGAGAGGTCATCTGCTCGAGAACCGACTCTTTGAGCTCGTCGGTTACGGGTTGCCTATCATCCCCAGTCCCGATGAATGAGCACAAATCCAAGATTCGCTCAACGGCGCCTTTCGTGAACACCATGCTGTTTTCCGTCTCAACGATGGATTCGCTTTCGCCGGCAGGTGCATTGTAAATGACCGACATGCGCTTGATGGAGCTGTCGAATGGAAATTCAGCAACCTGCTTCCATCCCTGCCCTTCAAGCGTCTTCTTGCCGCAGTTGAATCGGTGCGCGAATACCTGGAGAGCAATCTCGGTTGGCTCTCCTGTAGTCTGCCACCTCTCTTCCTCCCTATCGAATCGAACAGTAGCAAGATTGCACAGAGCCGACGAGAGAAGGAATGCCCTTAGTTCATCCGTCATTTTCGTTTCAAATTGGTCCATTGACTCCCTCGCAGATTTCGTGTTGAGCTTTTCATCGGGAACATCAAACTTGAGCACGGCCGCGCTGCGTTCCCTATCATAGTCGCGCTTTGGCTCCTCTTGGGGCTCTACTTCCTCCTTCCTCTGCGAATAGGTCACACGCCCTTTGGTCGGATCATTAGGGTTCTGTGATTCGCGAACTGTGTAAATATGGGTCGAAGGAATCCAGGCCTGTCGGACGATCATGGCACCTTCTGTCAAGGTTCCAGTCTTGTCTGAGCAGATATTGGTGACGCCTCCCAGAGCTTCCAGGGCTGACAAGTCTCGAACGACCACATTCGCCTTGCGCATCACCGTAACAGCAACGACCATGGTAATTGTGAGTACACTGCATGAAATAGTCAGTAAAGGAATTCGTTGGAGGCTAGAAAGAGGAAAACTTACGCAACAAGAGACTCGGGGATGATGGCAATCCCCAGAGAAGTGGCGTAGATGATAACCTCGTGCCGTAAATCGAAGTGATTAACTCCAAAGACAATCATGGCGAGGACAATGGCGCAACCAAACAAAACATAAGCCAGGGCCGATAACTTTCGCTGCAATGGCGTGCCTACTGTGAGACCAAGAAATTTGCCGATCCCATCGTAAACACGTTTCGAGAGTCCAACAACGGGTTGTTTCTTTCCGTACTTGCGCCAATTCATGGAGCGACCGGCCTTGCGCTGCTTCTTGGAAGTGGAAGCCGCTATTTTCCCAACTTCTGTGTTCATTCCAGTTGCCGTGACGATGCCACGACCTCTGCCCTTTTGAACAACTGTAGTCGCATAAGCCATATTGACTCGGTCGCCAATGCCAATCTCCTCTTCTGAAGTAGCGGCCGTCTCGGAGTCGTGCGCTGTGATATTGTTTTCTGTCATCTTTTCAACGGGGATAGACTCGCCAGTCAGCTGTCCCTCTTCGCAGGCAAGGTTCATAGCCTCAAAGAGTCGGAGATCCGCCGGGACTGTGTCGCCCATTTTAAGAAGCACAATATCTCCAGGGACGACTTCAGGGCTATGAAATAGTTAGAATAATGTGTTCTAGAGCGTCGACATAGTGAAGGACCTACTTGGAAATAACCTGTGTTTTGCCATCTCGAAGAACCATGGCACTAGGAGAAGATAGTGCACGAAGGGCGTCCATACGCTTCTCTGCGCGATACTCTTGCCAGAAGCCAATAGTGACGTTCAAGAAGATTACAAATGCAAGGACACCTCCCTCGATATAATCCTTGATACCGAAACTCAGTGCCATGGCAAAGACAAGGACCTAACATCAACGACATGAGAGTCAGCAAAAAAAAAAGACAACCAAGTGCCAGACCAATGCAGGCAAGATAGGGGACAATGATAACTTACAATAATCATGGCATTGAGCATCTGCTTTGTCAGAATACTGTACCATGGGATGGTACCTCCCACGTCTAGCTCATTCTTGGGGTACTTGGCTTGAAGCCGAACAACCTCTTCGGAGGTGAGACCTCGGTCAACATCTGTACCAAGAGCATCTGCCGTTTCCTGAACTGTAAGCAGGAACGGGTGTCTTGGAAACTCAGCCATTGCCGCCGGGAGGGAAGAAGGCGCCAGTGCGGGGGTTGTCTAGAGTGGGAGAACAAAGAATGCTTCATAGATGGATCAAGGTTGAAGATGAGTCAACGTAAAATCAAATCAATGCGTGATGTGCCGATGCCTAGTTAGCCTCGATCTCAGGGCTACTTGGCTAATCTATCAATCTTGGTTCTATGTGTAGGTGGGTATATCAGATAGATGAATGATGGATAGATCTGGGATTTTTGTCTGAGTTTGAATCAAATCAAAGTAAGCTTTCGGGAGCGGGGACAGGCCATATAAGTACTCGCAAGACGAGGCGATACCTCGACCCCCAACAGACTCTCGGCTGAAGATCAGGTATCGCCATGCGGCAACAAAGCTGTCATTGCCGTACTGTCATGGTCCACTCCGGGGTGTTGTGGCGTCTTGGCAGCAAAAGCCACGACCCAGTCCCAAGGTTGAGCTGCGACGCCGTCGATACTCTTTCTCCGCGCAAGCGTGCTTTGCTTGCCATGATGGAGTACAAGTTGCCGATGGCGTGACGTCAAAAGAACGGCCTCGCATTTGAGCGGGTGTTTGTTGAGTTTCTCTGCCTGTTCGTGTTGGGTATCGCGCGATGCCCTGGAATTGTGAGGGAGTTGCCGAATGACACCCAAGCACATGGCACCACGTGTGCTAACGCTCAAGCAACGAACTGAAAGAAGAAGAAGAAGAAGAAGGTCTTGATTCTGTCTCACTTCCCATGAATGCAGAACCGTTACCAAGCCTCAAAATCCCTTGCATGCTGCTGAAATCATGCCAACCGTCGTATCAATGCGCCAAGATGATTCTCTGCTTGGCGACGCGCGTTCAACCACATCAATGGCAGAGCGAGGAAAGGAAAAAAGGTAGCCCTGGAGAAAATGAACAATGTGCCAAGATCTAATGAGTAATGAGTCTCTGCTGCCGAGAAGTCCTAATAGTTCCCCGCTCCTGCAGAAGGCGCATCTGCTGGAATCTCAATGGTGTTTTAAGGTTATGTCGTCTAAGCTTATACCATCATTGTCCAATGAGATGTCCTCAAGTTATCACTCCAAGCAGTGCCATCTGTTTCCGTGCGTGTGAAGTGGCTTGGCGCCAAGATCTGGGTGGCGACCTGTGTCATGTCTGTCTTCTGGAAAGAGCAGTCGAACGGGATGCACGTCAAGACCCAAAGAACTGGGAAGAACCACTACACTCTTGGCCTGCCACTTCCAATTATTTATCATCTACTTACTTCGGTCCACTAGCTTTCATAACCTGAAGAGAAGTTGAGGTCATCATAAGCTTGAGCACACACGGTAAACAAAAATAAACAAAACCTACATTCCAGTTCAACACTTTTTTCAATGTTGAATCCGGCGCCGGACATCCCCTCAACGGACCGGGAAAGTTACTCCAGTACTACCCCGCCCCGGGGACGCCTCTCTGGCACTACGGTCGGTCGGTCGTGGCCCCCCTCAGCCTTCTTGCTGCGCCACTCCGACTCCCCGGTGATGCCCGAGGTATTAAATCTCGATTATCCATGGCATCATCCTCGCTCAGGGAAGAAGAAGAGGAAGAAGAAGAAAACAGCCAAAAAATAAAAGCCCGACAGAGACAGGATTCGAACCTGCGCGGCCGAAACCATATGATTTCTAGTCATACTCATTAACCACTCTGACACTCTGCCCTAACCTTGTTGGGAAATGATGTGAGCACAAGATGGATATGAGCACATTCCCGAGGGGGGACACACAATAAGAGCTAAACAAAGGAAAAACAGAAAAAAGAAAAAGAAGAAGGGAAAAAAGAGAAAAAGAAGAATAAATTATTATCACGGAGACTCTTTGTGGAGAAGCCTTCAAAAAAATGTAAAGACGACAGAGACAGGATTCGAACCTGCGAGGCCGAAACCATATGATTTCTAGTCATACCCATTAACCACTCTGGCACTCTGCCTTGGTCTTTGCATGAAGACTCGACGGCTCGAATTAGCGTTACGAACAACGGCCTGCAGCTTGGGTGTCGATCGAGTTTGTCGTTCGTAAGTGAGATGAATCAAGATGAATCCATCATCATCAATGCAACAATTAGCATGTGAGATCAGACTTGTCCTTCAGGGCTCTCCGATTATCGGTCTCTACAAACCCACGTAGCAATATCACAAAAATCAGACAGACTTTTCCAGTCATGCTGCGTTCTACGGCACGGAGTTATCAATCAGTTCACTCTACTTCTTCACTACAAACTAGGACTTGGGTCTACCGTTGAGAAGAATCCACATGTGGATCATGAAAGCAAGAGCAGGCATACCAAATCCCATATTTCGCTGTTGCCTCATAAAAGTGGGAGACATGTATGAATCATGAAAAAGCATACACACATCATATTAGACACCAGATGACCTTTATTTCCCTTTCCCAAAACCAGAATGTCTAGATACCCAAATTATCCATCGCCTAATTATGTACGTTCTAAAGTCCTTGCGCTACTACGGCGCTTTACATCATGTATGTGGTAAGCCCCGTCATAAAGTCTATAATCCTTGATATAAAACAGACTTGACCCCCCTCCTCCCCCGGAGTTTTTGTGATGGGCATGTTGTTAAATCGGCATATTAATCACTTTCGACTTCAGCTATTCCTCTAGAGCAACCCAAGCAGAATGACCGACGCTACGCTCGCGACCAGGGCTATCCGGCCCGGAACGGCGGTCGCAGCACTCGAGGGTTTGACGCCCGTGGCGGAGAATCCAAGGTACCAGGATCCAATGTCGGTGAGCTTGCCCTGCGAGCTGAGGAACGCGGCGTTGGGGCCGACGTTGGAGGTGTCAGAGCGGAAAGCGCCAAAGTAAGTGTAGCGGCCGATGAAGTCCTCCTTGTCAAAGTAGTCGAGCGTCTGGTTGAAGAATTGCTGCGTCGTCGTGAGGTCCTGATGGGCAAAGGCATATTCGGTGACCCAAACCTCGGCACCAGGCCAGCTATGGTATATACATGTCAGTCTCCGCTTACAAATATGCAAATGATTGTAAATCGTTGAGATTTTCTTCTTTTGGGGGGGGGGAGAACTTACGTTGCCTGCCTCTCGCCAATCATGGACGCAAGGCCCGCAAAATTGTCATACCAATGCACGGGAACAAAGTCCCAGGTGCAATTCTTCTGGGGGCCGCCGGCGCTGATGATCTCTGAGCAGTTGCCCAGAAACTGCTTAAGCCACGGCAAGCTCCCAGGCGCGCCCGTACACGCGGGCAACCCCAACTTGATGCCCATCTTCCCCAACGGCTCAAAGTTGGCGGCCCAAGCCTGGGCTGCGTCGGCAGGCTTCACATTGCTCCCGCCCTGGCTGAACGGCGCATCCGGTTCGTTGAAGCCAAGGACGTGTTGGATCTTGGTGCCCTGATCAATCAGAGTCTTGACCTGGTCGAGGAAGGTAGTGTCGTTGAGATTGGAGCTGACGCCCCACATCATCGGCACAAACTCAAACTTGTCCTGCGATATCGAAGTGTAGGCGGGCGAGGGCAGCGCCTTGTAGTTGTAGTACCATGTCAGGTCACTCCCGGACTGAACCCAGAGCTTGTTGTCGTTGGGAAACTTGTCGCTGGGGACGAAGACGAGGCCTCTCTTGTCAGAGGCAGCGCTGGCGAGGCCGATGCCCGCCAGCAACAAGAGGGCCAGATTGGGCATGTCGGGAATATTTTGGACGTTTTTTCTTTTTCTTTTTCGGACGGAAGTTTCGTCGAGACAGGGGGGCGGGTCGTTATGCGTAAGATAAATACACCTTGCTCGGATGGCACGGCAAATGCGATAATAATTATTCAATTGGATCGGCGCCTCAAATCAAAAACCAAAACGAGTGTCGTTTGTGAGTGATTGGGGAAAATAAACTGAAAATAAAAAAGGAACGGGAGCAAAGGATTGTCGATTCCACGGTTGTCGGATGGTTGGGGGGATCAGGTTCGTACAATTCCCATCGAGGCGCAGTCGCCGCAAATCGTCGCACTTTTTTCTCGCTGCAGACAGTCACGTCACTGTCAGCCTGTTTCAGCGATGCCGTTTGTCGTTGTCGTCGTCGCCGTCAAGACAAAGAACAACGGGGGGGGGCGATAACGAGAGTAAACAGTAAGTATAGCAAAAAAAGAGATTGACAGCAGCAAGAAAGCACGAGAAAGAAAAAAACAGAAACAGAAGACAGAAGACAAAAGGCAAAAGACAGGAAAGACAAAGCAACGGAAATTCAATCCATCCAGTCCAGACCTGATCAGACCAGCTGAACACGTTTTAGCCGCCGACGGCGATCGCTCGATCCGTTCAGCTGCAGATAAGGGTCGGGTCAGGAATTTGAGAGATAGAGAGATAGAGAGGGAGAAAGGGGATTGGAGGCGCCGCCGCCAGGGGTTCACATAAAAGCAGTACCTGCACAAGTGCATTGAACGGTGCAACGCCAATTTGCCAATCTCTTCCGTCGTGTAACCGCTGGAGATGAGACAAAGGCCTAACAGAGGATACAGCGCTCCCGGAACATGTACAGCGTCTCCTCTATGTTCACTGAGGATACAGAGGGTCGACATTGCTATGCTAACAGCCACAGCATAGCAGCCCGCCCTGAGGAAAGCCACCCGACTGTTAGCGCCAACACACCTGTCGTATTGGATGGATTCATTCCATGGATTGGCGTCATTAAAATTCATGCATACCTAGATTGATGGATCCATCTAAATATGGAATCCATCCGTCCAATACTCCGTATATCCATCCTAATGTAACCAATGTCCACATTAAACTCGGGGCGGTTTCCGCGACTCTTATTGTCAACTAGAAATATCTACCTTCTAGGTTCTTGTAGATCTGCAGCGTACAGGTATCCGCGACAGTTGCGAAGACATGTGCATCCCGATACATCCCTTGTCTGGATCCCTTATCAGAGTCATCATATTAGAGCTCACCATGTGAGTCTGCACGAAATGGTGAGCAACCTCGCATATCTCGTATGCTTCCATCATCTGATTCTCCATCTCAACTAGCCCACCTGTAAGCGCCGTCCCTGGCTTCCTCAGTAGTCTTAATGTTGCCAAAAATATGTTCCACGATAGCCGCAGCTTCAGATGCATCCATTGAGCTCATGAATTCCTCATTAGGCTCACGTCCCGGCTGCCACTTTTCTGCAGTGGTCCGAAGCTCCTCCAGGGCCGAGTTCCAATCAGCCGTGTCCGCTGGAGAAACTTTGGTTAAAAATGTTTCAATATCCACCACCTCTATATCTTCCAGGGGTACCTTTTCGTCCTGCAGGGCTGAGATTGGCTTTCTAGCCCGTAGCATTGCAATCTTGAAACTGGCTATCCGCGACTCTGGAAATCCATTCGCCGTGGGTGGTCCTCGGCGCGATTGGTGCTCAAGAACAATGGTCCATGTATCTGGCGTCAAATCACGCACACGTCCGTACACACCCCGGAATGAGCTATCACCATCGCCCCGCCTGCCAATCCAGAAAGTCTCTGCCGGCAGAGCACTTATTTCCAGGGAAGTTGAGCTTTTCAACGATGACTCGGCGGTTGCGAAGCCATGAGCTATGTAAGTGCCATATGCGTCGCTGAATGAGTACGAAAGCCTTCCGCGCATGACGTTGAGAATCCCTGAGATGATGCGGGTAGGATTGATTAGGCCATCACCGAGAAAAAGGGCTTCATATTGACAAGGTTGATAAAGTCCTGGAGACTTGTGTAATATTTGAATGACCGGGAACGACTTTGAAAGGCCATACAGCTCTGCTGAAGACGTTATAGGAAGAGTGCCCGGTTTGGCTTTCGAGAGAGCTTCTTCATCAGAAACTATCCAAGACTTCTCGGTGATGGCTCGAGACAAGACCGAAGTCAGAACAACCCGACGGATCGTAAATGGCCGCCTCCCGATGGCGCGAATCGCAGGCAGAGGGTCATCGGCGTCGCGGTCTGGTCGATCGAGGATGTACAATTCGTCCAGGTCATGACCAATCGCCGAGAGGGTGCTCTCAATCTCGCAGTTGGCCGCGGCTAACATACCAGTAAGGTTAAGCACGCGGACATCCTTGAGTGTCTTCAGCACAGATCGTACTGCATCAGGGGCCATGTTTTCGTATGGAGAAAGATCCACAAATGTCTTGCCCTCCAAGAGTGTGGCCAATACTTGAACAGCAATAGCAGAAGACGACTTGGCAATCTTGGCAGGGTTCTGACGACAGTATGAGAGCAAGGCATCTCTCATACTGGGGATCTGAAGCGGCTGGTCAAGGAGGCTGATGTCTGCGCCATCACCATTTTCCAACAGCTCGTCAAGAAGCTTAGCCATGGACATGTCAAGCAAGGATTTCGAAGGTGCTTTGGACAGTTGATCCCCCTCTTCCTTTTTCTCTTCTTGGGTCACCGCTGCTTCGTCCATCCCAAGCCAGTTTCCTCGTGGCCAGCAGTCTGCCATGGTCAGAAACAAAAACCCATCAGAGAGGGGTTGTTCACGACTACTACAAGCATACCTTTTAGGGAGCTGAGAGAAACAAGCTTGTATTCTGTCAGGGCATCTAGCACCGCCTTGTCCTCGGTATCGAGCGCATTCGGTCCCTGTCCCGTCGGTTCCTGTCCCGTAGGACCATCTTCAAACTCGTAGAATTTGCGAAGATAGTCTCTAGCACTGATAGGCTTATCATGGCGGCGGCTAAGCCACACAAAGCAGTACCTCAAACGATCAAGGTCAGTTATGTCAATAACCGTGATACCAGTGTTGTTATCGCCCTCGTTGTAACCAAAGAAGGGCTCGACAGAGGCTCGACTACGGAGGTTACCGCGAGCAGGGTCACACACAGTGCCTGTTCAGAGATGCCGACAATTAACATCTCGTGCATGGACTGAATAGGCTATCAATATGAACATACCAAGGTATAGGCAAGTCGCGACGAAGGGGAAAGGTTGAGGTGCGCCCTTGTAGAAGCCCCGGCCATTCTCTGCTAGCTGGTTAGCACAGGATAATTCCAGGGAGTGCCTTTTTTGAACCGTACCATCAATCTTGTCACTCTCGATGGCGGAAAATGCCAGTTCCTGCTCTAGGGCGATACGATTGGCAGGATGAGAAAAGATGCGGAGAAGTCGTAGGCATTTCTGGAGGGCGATCTTGCCATACAGCCACTGATGATGCACGACGGCAAGCAGTCTGTATTTCTTGCCTCGTTTGGCGATGACAAATAGCTGATGTCTTTCGCCCATCTTTGGTTTAATTCGTTTCCCTACTCAGAAAAGGAAAATGTAGGATGCGCGTATTTCAGGTTGTCATGATGGTGTTTCGGGAGAAGGAAAGGAATGGAATCTTCCATCAGATTTGAAAGTGAATCGATCGGGTACTTTGTACTTGGTAGAGGAGCGTGAATTCGTCAAGACGGTAGGCAGCCGTCGGCAGCTGTCTCGCACCTCCTCCTCCCCTCCATTCATCTCGTTGGCCCTCCAAGTTGCCTAACCTATACGAACTAATAAACAAACAAACAAACAAACAACAGCATCCAAAGTTTGCACGTGTTGTCGCGGCCACCGACGTCTGATAAGCAGATAGGCACATAGCTACATATAGAAATATTTTCAACTTCATTTACATCAGAAAGAAAAAGTTGCGGGTGTACAGAAGATCTGAGACATGGATAGATCTAAATAGGGAGTCAAATCTACTACCAACTCCGACCTATAGATTAACAGTTCGAGGTATACTAAGTACCTGGGTATGACCGATGTAAAACAAATACCGGTGCAACGAATTTGTCAAGTTATGGAATAGTTAAGGCCTAGTGTTAATATATATTTATATCCATACTACCCAGCAGATACAGGTAGTTATCTACTACATCTCACTTTCGGCTCCTCAGCTCTACGGAGCACAACTCCATCCATGATGACCCATCCATTGCCGATGATTCATCCGTGATCCATCTGCAATAGGTAGTATAGCACTTGTCTATTACCTGGACTGGCAACTGGTACCAGGCCATGGAATGCTACTAGCAAGATATATAGGTTTGGGAGTTTGGGGAGGGGATGGAAAAACATGGGGTGAAAGAGGGTGAAAGATGGGGGGTAACCTACTTATGGTCAAGAAGAAGATAGTCATGGAAAGGCCCTTGAAGAATTGCATGGGGGAGGATGGGGTGCTCCAGGGAGGTACCAATGGTGTAGATCTACTAGATGCAGAAGGCGGCGCAGATGACGGCGGCGAGGACGGAAAGGACAATGATTTGGCCATTGTCCTATGACTACAGGACACCACTAAAGTTCGTGGCAATCATGATGCACAGGAAGGTGGCGGAGGAGAGGACGGCGCCGATGTAGTCCATCATGGCGAGACGCTTGCGCAGCGGCACACCGGGAAGGGGCTGGTTGGTCAGGCAGGATTAGGATGTAGACGGGAGCCGAGGCGCCACCGACGCACAGGTTGAGGTAAAAGGCCCATCGCTAGTTAGCAGAGCTCTGAGCGAAGGCATCATGGTAGGAGTAAATATGATACATTACTCAAACGTGCATAAACAGAGATGGGAAATTGGTGTTTTCCTACAACAAGAGGACAGAATTGAGTCCGATTCGAGGTTATGTAAACCCTGCCTCCAAGGTTGTTCCACGACTCAACAACCACGCACTTTCGCACCGAGCCGCTCGGACAACGGTTTCCATTGGAGTGACGCTTAGTGATCCATGCGTTTGGACGATCTCAGGCTCCAACCAGATCTCGGAAGCACTCCCGAAACAGACATGTCCCAAATAGGAAATACCCCAAAGGAGTAAAGCGCGTACTCAGAGAGAGAGAAGAGTCGGTTCAATTGTCATGAACACGGTTTGTCACTTTGTTGGCCATTCAGATGATGCGATGAAAGCACTCGCTGCATTAGAGGTAGGAGCTGTGGCAGGTCATGTAAGTCATCCCCTAGCTTGACTGCACTTACAAAGTCTACGAAGAAGCATCAAACTTACTTACAGCCAACCACGAAATCTGAGCTGCCCGCGCAAAGAGAGCTCGCAAGGAGATCTCTCGGACTGAGTCAGACATAAAGAAGAGGTCAATTATTTTAAAGGACAAGCTGCAGCTGTATGCGTTGTTCATTCTAGCCGGTGCTGGCCTCAGCCTCGTGCCTGCTGCGTACGAGACTACTCTCGGCTACTATCTATCAGTTTTATTGACTTACTATATCTTGGCTATCATAAATGTGCATATCTACTGCAGAGTAAAGGAAGAGCCGCATGAGAAGTTTTATCCATTGAGCCTTGAAAAATGCAAATAATTTGAATCAACTTACAACGTCAATTATATTCTAGTAAAACTTCAACTTCTACTGTATAATTAGTAAATAAACTAAGATTGAAATGAGCATTAGACGTTACTGCTTTTTATTCTATAGCATATATTGGGCGAGAAGGATGAAGGACAATATGGAGACAGCATAGGATTTTTAGTCTTGAGCTAGCTCACGGTTCTGGTACAGGGTAGCGTAATGATTCCTCTGACTCGACAGTCTTTGACCATCCCAATGAACAACCTTACCTAGATAATCCTGATTCCTTATTTAGCCCAATACAGTCCACCTATGCAGTCCTAATTCTAGATACAATCTAAACGCTAGGTATGCTCTGATAATGACCGGAGTATTTCCATAATCATACCCGACGACTACCTAGATCCGACTTGCCACCGTCGAATTCACTCCCAGAAAGCGTTTAGTCGGAATCTTGATCGTCACGGCTTGAAGCGCAGACTGGTTTGCGCTCTCCAAAATAGCCCATTCCAAAGTGTCCACAAGTCGATCAACGTCTGCCTTCTTTGCAGGCGCCGCGTGGCCGCCCTCGTGTTGCTGTATGAGGGTTATGGACTGATCGCACAAGGCGCTGACCACCTGCGACTGTTCAATCATGGCGGGCAGGTCTGTCTTTCCGGTGACGTGCACGGTAGGGATCTTGATGCGGTCCTCTGTCAGGAACGGGTGCATGACTCGGGGCACCTTTTTAGTCTCGCGGTCCTTGAAGAAATCGATGTCGTATTCCGGAAGAACAGCGCCAATCTTCCTGGCCGCCCTGAAGGTGGTGGCCAAGTATCCAACAAAGATGCCGTCTGCGAGGGGGAGCTGCGTCGGAATCTCGTCTGGGAACGCCTTTACGGCGGCGTAGTCGGAGCTAACGAGACGCTCGGCAATGGGAAGACATTGCATGTCGTCCGGAGAAAATGCTGCCACTAATGAGAGGAACACAGCAAAGCCAAAGGGTGGCCTTTCGTCTGGCAGACGGGCGTAGAGATCGAGGAGATATGCAGCAGCCATAGACGCTCCCTGGCTGAAACCAATGATACCATCAAATGGGCCATTTTCTTGGATGAAGTCGTCTAAATCGTCAAGGGCATCACGAATCTCCTTGGGCGAGTAGCCAGTAGTGTATGAATAGAACGGCCCAGGGTAGTAAGGAGCCATACCTAGTAAGATGATGAGCTGGCTAGCGCCGGCAGTTGGGGGGTGAGTGAGAAGGGGGTGGGAAGGGGGTTGAGATAATACACACCGGGACCTCTTTGCGTCTCTATGGCTCCATCTAGGTAGACAAACTCATAGTTGGGATCCAGAGCCCTCACGAGAGGAGTAAGCTGATCGCGGAGAATCGTTCCTGAGGAGCCGACACCGTGTAATGCCAATACTCTCCTCATTGTGGGGGTTTTTTTAGTGTATGTATAATGTGCAAGGCTGTAGGGCTTTCTTATTATGTCTTTTGACGAACAGCTTTTTAGTACGGAATGAATGAAGCAAGAACTGGACTTCTAGAAGGGCGAAAGTTGACTCATCATATAGAGGACGGTTTTTTCCCTCCCGCGTGGTACAAGTTCCTCTGAATTTGATCAACTAATGCGTTTGGAATTCACGCCATAAGAAGGTATTAGAAAAATGGATATTTCCCGAATCGGAACAATGACGAAAAGCTCGTCATTCGGCACCTCCATAGACTTACGAGGAATGCGGATCTGACAGCTTGTCTGTGGCAGGGATTCGAGGAATGTAGCTAGTCTTCACATATGTTTCTCTGCCTAGGTTTGACCCGCAGATCGACATGCGCAT
Source organism: Cladobotryum mycophilum (assembly GCA_036429605.1). Lineage (NCBI taxonomy): Eukaryota > Fungi > Ascomycota > Sordariomycetes > Hypocreales > Hypocreaceae > Cladobotryum > Cladobotryum mycophilum. Next base: position 1,633,217 of record JAVFKD010000002.1, on the reverse strand, counting down.
GTTTTGCCTACTGCTGCTGCACCTTGTCCATACTATGCGCATCGTACTCGTCCCAGATTGGGAAATTCCGTTTGCTGCCAGATCTGGCTTCTGCACGTACGTGGGCGCAGGTCAACAATGTCCAATGAAGTGGTGGTATGCCGATGATTGTGGTCTTACAGTTTGTAAAAAAGAAAGAAAAAGTTGAAGTATGTGGTAGCTATAGGACGTTGCTATTTCATATTTAAAGACGCGATGTGTCAGGCTTCATTGACATTCATCAGCTTCGAGTATTCAACTTATTCTTCTTTCAGTATCTTTGAGCAAATATTTCAAGCAAAACACCTTTGAGAAAGACATTTCAAGCATTCAGCTTGCGACCATCTACCTTTTAGGGCATCTTCGGGCGTTCGACAGCAACAACAACAACTTAGATCTCATCACTCAATAGTCCAACTAACACATTTCACAATGAACGGACACACTACTAACGGCAACACCAACGGCAGTAGCAATGCCACCGCCGCAAAAAGCCTATTCCGAGAGCCAATTGCCATCATTGGTGCGGCCGCCCGTTTGCCTGGCGAGGCTTCCAACTTGCACAGGCTGTGGGACATGATGCGCAACAAGCGATCTGCGCACGCCAAGGTGCCCAAGGAGCGATGGAATGCTGATGCATGGTATCACCCTGACTCTGACCGCAAGGGCTCCGTAAGTAGCAAACCACTTTTCTCGTCCCTCTCTTCTGGTCTTATAAATGTTGACTTTTGCTAACACCACAACCCCATTAGTTGAACACTACACACGGTTTCTTCCTTGAAGAAGATGTCGGTGCCTTTGATGCGCCCTTCTTCTCTGTCACGGCCAAGGAGGCTGCGGGCATGGACCCCGCCAAGCGGCTCTTGCTTGAAGTTTCCTACGAGGCCTTTGAAAACGGTGAGTTTTTAGTTCCGTGGAAATAGCTTCCAAAATGTCCTCAAAGCTGCAGTTTTGCTGATTTCAAAACCATAGCCGGCTTACCGCTTGATGATATCGCGGGCACCCAGACCGGTGTCTACGTCGGTAGCATGACTAGTGACTACGAAGTCTTGTCTACTCGCGAGGTGTACGATGAGCCTCACATGGCAGCTGCCGGCAGCAGTGAGGCCATGACGGCAAACAGAGTGTCCTGGTTCTTCGATCTCCGAGGACCTAGTTTGACCCTGGACACTGCTTGCTCATCTAGTCTGTACGCCCTGCACTTGGCCTGTCAATCTCTGCATCTCCGGGAGACGAACCTGGTACGTGTGCCGAGTTATTAACCATATCGGGATATATGTGGTGGTTTGAGCTAACATTGAAATGCGTATTAGGCTCTGGTTGCGGGTGTTAACGTCATTCTTCACCCTAACTTCATGCAGCAGCTCGTGGCCATGCACATGCTTAGCCCGGATGGTATCTCCCACACCTTTGACGACAGGGCCAACGGATACGGCCGTGGTGAAGGCATTGGAGGCATCATTGTCAAGAGGCTCAGCGATGCCGTCCGGGATGGCGACACCATCCGAGCTGTCATTCGAGGCACTGGTGCCAACGTCGACGGCAAGACACCCAGTGTCACGATGCCTAGCTCAGAGGCCCAGGCCACCCTGATCCGCGATGTGTACGCCGCCGCCAACCTTCCCCTCGATAAGACAGAGTATGTCGAGCTTCACGGTACCGGTACACCCGTTGGTGACCCCATTGAGCTTTCGGCAATTGCTTCCACTTTCGGAGTTGTTGCCACGCCCGAGAAGCCAATCTACGTCGGCAGTATCAAGCCCAACGTGGGTCACACTGAGGGTTGTGCGGGTCTCGCTGGTGTCTTCAAGGCCGTGCTTTCCCTTGAAAAGGGTATCATCCTCCCCACGGCTAAGGTGGAGACCATCAACCCCAAGCTCAGATTCGAGGACTGGAACCTCGCCTTGCCCAAGGGCGCCATGGAATGGCCCTCCTCAGGACCTCGCCGTATCAGTGTCAACTCCTTTGGCTTCGGAGGCGCCAATGCCCACGTCATCCTTGATGATGCCTACCACTACCTGAAGGAGCACGGCCTGAAGGGCAAGCATGCTACTGTCATCACCCCAAGCTTGCTCCTCGCCGCCGCCTCTGGTAAAGTTGTGGTCGCCACCGGTTCGCAAAAGCCCAAGCTGTTCGTCCTCAGCTCCCGAGATGAACCTGGCATTCAGAGACTATCAAAGAGTCTTGAAGCTTACTGGAAGTCTAGCCCACAGATCAGTGGCGGCGTCGGCAGCGTGGGATACGCATCCAATGTCGCATACACTCTGGCCTCCAGGCGAACACCATTCGACTACAGATCCTTCGCGGTCGCTGAGTGCATCACAGGGCTCGCCCAGCAGTTTGAGAGGCCCCTCCCCAAGTACAAGCGCTCCACTAAGCAGAATGGAATCCCCTTTGTCTTCACCGGACAGGGCGCCCAGTGGGCGGGCATGGGTAAACAGTTGATCGCGTTCCCCGTCTTTGCCGCTAGCATCGCCAAGAGCAAGGCCGTTTTGGCCGCATTGGACTGCCCCTTTGATGTCGAGGCTGAGCTCTCCAATGTAGAGAACAGCAGGATCGAAGCTTCCGAGTACAGTCAGCCAATCTGCACAGTCGTCCAGGTCGCTCTGGTTGACCTGTTGGCTGAGTGGGGTATCACTCCCAAGGCGGTCGTTGGACACTCCAGTGGAGAAATTGGTTGGTAACATTCACCCTCTGTTGATTTGAGTACTGTATATCTAACACTTAGCAACCATAGCTGCCGCATATGCCGCCGGAATTCTAACCCACGAGGATGCTGTCAAGGTAGCCTACATCCGTGGCGTCTACTCAGGCCAGGCTTCGCACGGTCCCAAGGCCGGTGCCATGTTGGCTTCGGGTATCTCGGAAGAGGAGGCCCTCGAATATCTCAAGGCCATTCCTCACGAGAGCGTTGTCATAGCCTGTGTCAACAGCCCTAAGAGTGTTACGCTCTCTGGTGATGCCGGGTATGTTGAACAGCTTGAGAGGGACATCTCCAAGGATGGAAAGTTTGCCCGAAAGCTTCGTGTCGTCACTGCTTACCACTCTCCCCACATGCGAGATGTTGCAGACGGCTGCTTGGATGCCATGGCCAAGGCCAATGTTGGCGAGCCTCGTGCTACCTCGATCCCCATGTTCTCATCCGTCACTGGACAGGTGATTGACCCTGCTGAAGTCGGCAAGGGCTACTGGATTCAGAACATGTGTGGCACTGTGCGCTTCTCACAGGCTGTTCACAGTCTCCTCACCTACTCCCCTAGACGACGTGGTGCCCGTAAGACTGTCGTTAAGTGGAACGCTCTTGTCGAAGTTGGACCTCACTCAGCCTTGAAGGCACCTCTCGTACAGATCATGGAGGGTGTTGACCCCAAGCTACCTACTAAGCTCCCCTACACCTCTCTGCTGGTACGTGGTGAGGATGCTGTCGCAACCGCTCTCAAGGCTGCTGGTCATCTTTGGGCTTTAGGAATTGCCATCTCTCTGGGGAAGGTCAATCAAGAAGATAAGTTACTCGAGGAACTCCAGACTGTTGTGGATCTCCCAGCGTACCCCTGGAACCACGAGAAGAAGTACTGGCACGAGACTGCCGCCACGAAGGAGCAGCGACTTAGCGACAAGTCCCGCACGGATCTTTTGGGTATCGCTGTCGAGAACCAGAACCCATTCGAGCCCTCATGGAGAAACTTCCTCCGCGTTCGCGAGAACCCCTGGGTCGAGGACCACAAGATTACAGGCACAACCCTCTACCCCGGTGCGGGCATGTTGATCATGGTCATCGAGGCTGTCCGAGAAATCACCTACCAGGACTCCGGTGTCAAGGGTGTCCAGTTTAAAAACGTTCACTTTGAGAGAGGCCTGGTCATTCAGAGCGAGGGCGCCACAGAGACTCTCCTGCGAATCCAGACACCACACAATGTTGAGTCCAACAACCACACCTTTGCCGTCTACTCAAGGATCGGCGACAACGCATGGACCAAACACTGCTATGGTGGCTTCGCAATCATCTACGATGAAGAACGTATCCAGGACCTCGCATCCTTCGAATGGAAGCAACAGCTTGCAGTTTACGAGAAGATGAAGAAGCTTCCATCTGAGAATGTCGACGTTAAGAAACTCTACAAGAGCTTGCACACAGTTGGTATGCAATACGGACCTACCTTCCAGAACGTTACCTCCCTCGTTGCCTCACTTGAGAACGCCAGCTGCTACGGTACAGTCACTATCCCAGACACCAAGAGCGTTATGCCACACGAATTCGAGTACCCCCACCTGATCCACCCTGCGACCCTTGACGCCATCTTCCACTTGATTGTCGTCTCCGTGGCCGGTGGAATCTCGCTGACAGAGGCTGCTGTTCCTTATATGCTAGAGAAGCTCTTCATCAACTTCCGAATCCCCCAGGGCGCCGGTGCCGTCTTCTCTGGTTATTCTCACAAAGTCGAGAGACATGACAAGCAGCTTGCTGCTGACTTGATTGTCTCCGACCCATCCTGGGGCGAGCCCAAGATTGTTGTCAAGGGCCTCATCATGAGACAGGTTACTTCCGGAACAGTCGCCGCCGGTGCTGGAGACCTGAAGAAGACCACCAAGATTGTCTGGAAGCTCGACCCTGAGAGCGTCTCAAAGAGGGCAGTACTGCCATCAAGCCAGAGCAAGATTAAGCTACTTCAGGATTGGCTTGAGCTAGAATCTCACAAGTCCAGCAACCTGCGAGTTCTTCTTGTCGGAAACACACTCAACGGGACTGTTCTGGGGGAGATTAATCCATTCATCACTGGCGCTTCTGCATACCGAGGATTCGCACGTGTGTCCATCATCGACGCCTCCAAGGAAGCTGTAGAGGAATGGAAGGCTCAGACCTCCGGAGCCACAACATCTTTGCACTTCGGCGTCTGGGATGGTGCCTCGGAACTGGAAGAATCTCCCTTCGACCTCATCATTGTTGGTGACTCTGAATCGGCTTGGTCTCGCTGGCAATCGCTGGTGCTCCCCGGCGGCCGCCTTCTTGTTCTCAACGGCAAGAAGGATGAATCCACATTGGCGGTACGAACAACTTTGAAGGGTGCCAACTTTGAAATTTATGCCCACCAGTCAACCATCGATAACAAGCACACTAGCGAGGTCGCACTCCTCTTGCCCTCCACCAGCAATGTAGCCACTGCTGGCTTAGAGAGTGCCATCCGAAACACTCTTACCAAGAGCGGTATCTCCTCTCGCACAGTCCATCTCAAGGACGCTCTCAGCCTTAAGGGCCAGCGCGTCATCAACCTCCTGGGCGACTCATTCGTCACCAACTGGTCCTCAACCGAGTTTGAACAGTTCCAGCAACTCATCGCCACTGCTGCGCACGTTTTCTGGATTACCACCGGTGGACAGATGGTGACACCCTCCGAGGCCGGTCTGCAAGCTGCTGTTGTTCCCGGTCTGCTTCGTGTGTTGCGAAACGAGTTCCACTCTATTACCCTTGCGCACTTGGATCTCTCGCCCACTTTCGATGCCACAAAGTCCAGTGCTGGTCAGCTCTTAGTCGATGCTTGGGTGTCTACTCTGGATGAGGGCAAGGACCTGGAGTTGGCCGAGATTGATGGACACATCTTCCTGCCTCGTGTTGTTGCTGCTCCTTCTATGGACACTGAAATCGCTCGTGCCACGGGCACTGCACGACCAGCTCCCAATGATTTGTCATCTGCCGGCCCTCTGCGACTCGTTTCAAGCCAAGGAAGTGACATTGCATGGCAGAGCGACGACGAGGTTCAAAATGCCCTTGGTGCTGATGAGGTAGAAATCAAGGTCCTTGATGTCTCGGTCGACTTGACAGGCCCCGAGGCTCGTGAGCTTCTCGGCAGTCAAATCACTGGTCATGTCCTCCGCCGCGGCTCAAACGTGACCAAGTTCGCGGAAGGCGATCTTGTCATTGCATTGGGTGCGCAAACCACCAGAACCCATATGCGCCAGGACCAGTCATTGCTCCTCAGCCTGCCTAAGGGCTTCTCCACAGAGGGAGCAGCAACCACCTTCTGGCTCTTTGCCACTGCTTACTATGTCCTGAAGCAAATCGCCAACCTCACCAGCGATCAGAGCATCCTAGTCCAGGACGCTGCTACAAGCCTTGGACAGGCCCTGCTTCACGTCGCCCGCCAGATCGGCGGCGTCAGCATCTTCGCCACTGTCAAGACATTGAAACAGAAGGATCTTCTTGTCAAGAGCCTGCAGATTCCTGAGGACTCTGTCATCATCATCAACCAGGCACAAGACGGTGGCTTCCTTGCTACCTACCTATCTCACAAGGCCCAGGGCCAGGGCGTGGATGTTGTAGTCAACGCTAGCTCCCAGATTGAGATCTCTGATGAGCTGGTCTCCTCTCTCTCTGACTTTGCCCGCATTGCGGTTGTCTTAGCAGCTGGTCAGATCTCCCAGGCACCACCATCGGTCCTCCGTGGAAACGTCAGCTTCTCCACCATCGACCCTGTGCAGATCATCCAAGAGAAGCCTCGATTGGTTTCTAAGCTGTTGCAGGGAGTCTCCCAGCTCATCCAGAATGGTGGCAGCAAAGGATTTGAGATTGTCCCAAGAATCCAGTTCCCTATAAATGACCTCCAAGGAGCTTTGTCATTCATCCAAGGCTCTGAGGATAGCGGCATCGTCTCGATCAACCTGCAGCCCACAGGAGAGGAAGTATATGTACCAGTCCTGCTAGCTCCACCTCCCCAGCTGCAGCTCGACGCCAAGGCCACCTACGTTATCGCTGGTGGTCTCGGATCCCTTGGTCTGAGAATCGCTGACGTGATGGCCGCAAGCGGCGCTCGTCACCTCGTCTTCCTCTCACGATCCGGCGGCGATCGGTATGCTGACAGACTTGGAGCGCTGCACAAGCAGAGCTGTGAAACATTGGTACTGAAGTGCAATGTCACGTCATTCGACGATGTTCGCAATGCCGTTACCGAGGTGGCTAAGACTGGTCGTCCCATCAAGGGTCTCATCCAGTGTGCCATGGTTCTCCAAGACAGCTTGTTTGACCAGATGACATATTCCTAGTGGAACGCTGCATTCAACCCCAAGGTCGGAGGAAGTTGGTACTTGCACGAGACCCTCCCCAAGGACATGGACTTCTTCATAATGCTCTCATCCGTCGTTTCCGTCATTGGTAACGTCGCCCAGGCCAATTACGCTGCCGGTAACTCGTATATGGACAGTCTGGCTCACTACCGACGTTCTCTCGGCCTGGCAGCAACCTCCATCAACGCCGGTCTCGTCGTCGATTCTGACCACACCATCGACGGTACCGCCATGGAGGACTACCTTGAGCGCTTCAAGCACATGAACAGCGTCAGCATAACCCTGCAGGAGCTTGACATTGCCATCGCTGCCGCTATGAGGGGTACGACAGCTGATGGAAACGCCACTGAGGCTCAGTTCGTCTACTGCATGACTGATTCCCTGCAGCCCGAGAGAGTTGATATGTGGGCACGAGACAAGAAGTTCACTCATCGTACTGCCGTCCTTAATGCCGACTCTTCATCTGCATATGACTCTAGTCCTGCCATTAGTGAGTTACTCTATGCAGCAACATCCAAGCTTGATGCCGTGGTAATTGTTGTGGATGCTTTGAAGAGAATTCTTGCCCCAGGCCTTGGCATTCAGCCAGCCGATATTGATGAGGAGCGGCCATTGTATGATGTTGGTGGTAATTTGCCCTCTATTCGCCCTTTTTGTTTGATTGCCTTTCAGTTGACTAACATTCCTTGCAGTGGACTCTTTCAAGGCAGTTGAAATCCGTAACCAGGTCTTCCGTGAGTTGAAGAGTGACATCTCAGTCTTTGAGATTCTCAGCCCAAGCTCTCTCACTCAGCTCTCGGCCACCATCGTAACGCGAAGCCAGCATATTCCCGCACAGGTTCGGGAACAGACAGAATGATTTATAGACGGGGAAAATTGGATATATGGAAAAGGCTGACGGAAAATGGAAATAGACTAGACTAGAACGCCAATAGTTGTAGAAGTTGAATGCTCGAACAATGCTCATTTCATAAAATAAAAAAACATCAACTGCCATCCAGAATAAGTGAAGTTTGTCTGTTTTGCAGGACTCCCACTGCCGGTTTATACTACCGACTGGAGTTGGGGGCCCCCTATTACTTATGTAGCATCCGAGCCCCCGAGTCCCCGAAGGAGGTTCTCCCATGTGGACGGACTTTATAGAATGTGCATTATAGCCAACGATCTGACTGTATAGAGTTGATGATTGGCTTGGTGGTCATCGTATTCGAGACTGGGGCAACAATAGCCTATGCTGTATCGTATAATCTGATTGTCCACTGCATCTAGACTCCATATGCTAGATACCTAGGCACTCACCATTCTCCACTAATCTCTTTATTGACGAACGAATCGAATAACCTGCATAGAGAGTGAGTGTATGCAGAGGACAGCCCATGTTGGGGGTGAGGAGGAGGCGGGTAAAAAAAAGTTTGGGGTAAGATTGAGGTCCAAGCTTATTACTGATCCCGAGTCATCGAACCTCGGTGTGTTGTGCCTTCCTCAGTCAACCACCTAAAAAACTACGGCTTCTCGGCTCTCTTAGGTAAGCTTCGGTAGCATTTGCCTCGGCTCAACCCCCACAAAATCGGAGGCGTCGCGCGGCCTTCTTAAGGCTTGATGATCCTTCTCTCCACAAACATTCTTTTTTCTCCATTCCCCACGACTTTTACATATTTTCCTTCTTGTCGTCAATCGCCTGTATACCTTAATCATACTATCCTTCGATATCATCATCATCATCATCACCATCAATCACAATGGCCGCTGAACGCATTGGTTCCATCATCAGCCACTTGGCTCCCGGCTCTTCCTTGGCCAAGATGTAAGCGCAAACAGACTCTCTTTGACGCATGCAGCGCATCACTTTGTTTGCTAACAATTACAACTCAAACAGCCAATCCAAGAATGCCGACGATATCGTCATCACCTATGCCGCTCGTACACCTCTTACCAAGTCCAAGAAGGGCGGCTTCAAGGACACCAGCCTTGAGCACCTCGTCTACTCTCTTCTCAAGGAGGTCAACGCTCGAAGCGGTCTTGACCCTGCCCTCGTCGAGGACATCACCATGGGCAACGTAAGTCGCATTGATTCCTACAGCATCTCCCCGCGATACAATATACTGACTTGCATCGCGCGCTACAGGTAAACGACCCCATGGCTGCTTACAAGGTCCGAACCGCTGCCCTCGCCGCCGGCTACCCCAACAGCGCCGGTGCCAACTCGGTCAACCGCTTCTGCTCCTCCGGTCTCAAGGCCATTGCCGACGTTGCCCACTCCATCTCCAACGGCTCCATCGAGATTGGTATTGCTCTTGGTGCCGAGAGCATGTCCACCAACTACCCTGCCGCTCCCATGGACGAGTCCGTCCCTGCCAGAAACCAGGAGGCTGCCGACTGCATGATGCCCATGGGCTGGACAAGCGAGAACGTCAGCAAGGACTTTGGCGTCAACCGTGACCAGATGGACAAGTACGCCGCTGAGAGCTTCCAGCGTGCCGAAAAGGCCCAGAACTCTGGCTTCTTCGATGATGAGATTGTCCCCATCACCACCAAGGTCAAGGATGCCAAGGGTGAGTGGCAGGAGGTTACCATCACCAAGGATGATGGCATCCGACCCAACACCACCGCTGAGGGCCTCGGCAAGATTCGCCCTGCCTTCCCTCAGTGGGGTCAGTGCACCACTGGTGGTAACGCCAGCCAGGTCACTGACGGTGCTGCCGCTGTTGTCTTGATGAAGCGATCAACCGCCAACAAGCTCGGCCTCCCCATCATGGCCAAGTACGTCGGCTCGACCGTTGCCGGCCTTGCTCCCCGTGTCATGGGTATCGGCCCTACCGTTGCTGTCCCCAAGCTGCTTTCCATCCACAACATTAGTCTCAAGGATATTGATGTTGTTGAGCTCAACGAGGCTTTCGCCTCCATGGCCGTCTACTGCCGTGAAAACCTCAGCCTTGACTGGGCCAAGATGAACCCCAAGGGTGGTGCCATTGCTCTTGGTCACCCTCTGGGAGCCACCGGTGCTCGACAGGTCGTCACTGGTCTCAGCGAGTTGAGGAGAACCAAGAAGAAGATGCTGTTGACCAGCATGTGCATCGGTACCGGCCAGGGTATGGCTGGTCTGTTCGTCAACGAGCAGCTATAAAAAACAAACAAACAAACAAGAACAGCACAAAAGTTCCATGTATGATATGATATTGTTTTGTTGAAATGTGTTTTTGGATTAGAATGAAAGCGTACGACTGATTTAACGATTGGGCCAATCAAATACATAATTACCTGACGCCATACTTCTTGTTTGCCGAGTTGATGCGTAATTACATGTGCATGTGTATGTGTGAATGTGTGAGAGGTGACATGGCGGGTTGCATTGCATCTGCTGACGCCAAACCAATTATTACCAATTGGATGAATACCAAGATGCGTATTATGGAATACTTAGGTAACAAAGTGAAATACCAAGAAATCTAGAGGGATCCAATATCAACACGTTTTTGCTCTTTTCCCTCGAGACCAGTAAATATGTGTCACACACAGTCTTGCAATAGTATCAATTCTATTCTTACATGGTACTAATGGTTGTCTCATGGTTTGAAGTTGAACGTCAATTTGGATCTGCGACACAGTAGGAGGGAGAGCATCCGCTGATCGCCATTGAGAATGCACAATATCAGGAATGGCCCAGCCATCAAGATGTAGGTAGCACTCATCAATGCCGCGGGTACCGGTACATTCTTCAAGTGCTCAGACAATCAATCTTTGGGGGGGCCACTCTCGTGCATGAGATGTTACCGTCACAAAACGGACGCGTGGGGGAGGTTGCATCGTCCACTTCCAGTCAATCAATCAATCAGTGTTTGTTGATTTCAGGGTTTCAGCACAGGGAGTAGGTAGGTTTCGATATCGGGCTCCAGTAACAGCCCAAATTTGCATCAACAATGAGGGATAAAGCAATCAACTGGAGAGCAGCCACATGCATCTGCTCGAGAAGGGCCCCCTTTGAGGATACTGTTATCCAACCGTAAACCCTCCCATTGGCGCTGGGCTTATCGTCTTCAGCTTGGCGGTGTGCACTGTTGGCGCCTTTCTCACCGTATATGGCCTATAGCACTCTCTATCCGCGGCTCGTGATCAGTGGAGAGAGTCAGGGTGTGCAGGTGTCAGTGGTGGTTTGGGTGGTTACAGGTGCTGTAGTCCACTGAAGCCCCCCACTGATGTCATTCCACGGCGTTTGGCATCCAGCCCGGTTAATTCGCTTGGTCGCTATGGATCGCTTCTCCGCATGGGATGGATCCATTCGCATACGAAAATACGTAGACCTACGACCAACATCCCGAACCAAGAGGTCTGGACTGTCTTTTCTGTCTTTCCTTTTTTCTCTCTCTCCAAAGGGCATACCTCCGCCCGGACTTTATACCTTGATGGCATAGTTAACCGAGCGTCTGTCTTCCTTTGTCCCCGTCCTTCTGCTCCTCCCTCGTCTTCGTCCTCGCCGCCATTGTTCCCCCCTGGCTCATGGGTTTCGTCTCCCTTCGTTGGATCTAGCCCTTGCTTCGACGCCGCCGCCAGTCCACGACTCAAGCCGTCAGACTGCGGGATCGGCTCCATCTTCACCTGCCATCGTTTCACGCATTGCGTTGAACTGCAGTTGTTGTTTGTGTGTACCGAGCGACAATCACGCATTTGCTGGTATAACCATGGCGGGGCCACCTTCTCTCAGCCATGGAGAGTCCTCCAAGGACCATCGTCCTGCTCACCCGAGCTCTCTTCGACAGAGCCATTCTCCGAGCGGCAGACCTGGTAGCACTGGAAGTGACGGTGGCAAAGCGTCTTCCTCGACAGAGCCCTTGATTCCAAGCGAATTGTCACCACTGATTCCCGGCGGCGCGCAAAGCTCTCGATCGACGCATCCCGCACACGGCGGTGTCTGCACTCACGGTACCTTTAGCCCTCGACCGTCCACCCCGTCTGGAGGCTTGTTTGGCCAGAGCTTCGATAGCACCGTATACAATACACAAGAATCGGAAGCAGACGATGGAGTGTACAAAGACGACACGCAAGACAATGCCGACTGGAGGAGGCGCCTTGGAAACCTGCTGCGGACGAAGAAGATGGGTCAAACCAGCGAGCTGGCGGAACAGGCTGGATTCCGCGACACGCCTTTCATGTGAGTTCCGAGATTGTTTGTTTGATCGGAAATCTGTGGCTAATTTGGACTTTTCTCAGGTACTTGGCATACTACATTCCTTGCTTGACCTGGATCCGACAATACAAGTTTTCCTACTTGCAAGGTGACTTGATCGCCGCCATTACAATGGCTTCGTTCTACCTCCCGATGGCTCTCTCGCTTGCGTCCAATCTTGCTCACGTGCCTCCCATCAACGGTCTCTATGCGTTTGTCTTCAACCCTTTCATATATGCCATCCTCGGCTCCTGCCCACAAATGGTCATCGGACCGGAGGCTGCAGGGTCTCTTATGGTTGGAACGGTGGTAAAAGCCGTCATTGACTCTGATGGTGACGATCCCGAAATGGACGATCTTCTGCATGCTCAGATCTGTGGTGTGACTGCTGGAATTGCAGGTGCAATTGTCCTCATTGCAGGCTTGGCAAGATTGGGCTTCTTGGACAGCGTATTGAGCAGACCATTCTTGAGAGGGTTCATCAGCGCCATTGGTTTCGTCATTGCGGTAGATCAGCTCATTCCCGAGCTTGGTTTGGCTGAGCTAGCTTTGGAGACGGGTGCTAGCCACGGAAGCAGTGTTGACAAGATTCGATTCATGATTGACCACGTTCATGAGACCCATCGTCTAACATTCATCATTGCTGGCGTCAGCTTCCTCATCATTATGGTTTTCCGGTGAGTTAGAATCAACGTGCATTTTTTTAGGCAAGTACTGATCAAATTTCGTAGTGAGTTGAAGAAGCGATTAGACAAGAGATATCCCGCTGTCGTTTTCATTCCGGACCGCTTTGTCGTTGTCGTAGCGTCTGCTGTCCTTTGCTGGAAGCTCGGATGGGATGAGAAAGGCGTTGAGATTCTGGGCTCTGTGAAGCCAGCTTCTGCTGGACTTTTCAACTTCCGTTGGCCTTTCCAGTTAGCTTACATGGATCAAATTCGCGCCTCCATGCCCACCGGTTTCCTCATTGCATTGCTTGGCTTTTTCGAGTCATCCGTGGCAGCAAAGAGTTTAGGCCGCAGCTCAATCCCAGGTATCGAGCTAAGTGCGAACCGAGAAATGATTGCTCTCGGCACCGCGAACTTGATCGGAGCAGGCTTTATGAGTTTGCCTGCGTTTGGTGGTTATGGACGAAGTAAGGTCAACAAGACGACTGGTGCAAAGACTCCCATGAGCTCCGTCTTTCTCAGTGCCATTGCACTGCTATCTGTTCTATTTCTACTGCCATACTTTTACTACATCCCGGTACGCACACATTCACCATCTTGGACTTTTGACATTGGCTAACCATGAAAAGAAACCTGTTTTGTCGGCCATGATCTCCGTTGTTGCTTGGTCGCTGATAGAAGAAGCGCCTCACGACATCCATTTCTTCTTGCGCATCCGTGGCTGGACGGAACTCATGCTGATGGGTATCATCGTGGTCACCACAATTTTCTATTCCTTAACCTTGGGAATGGCGCTTGGCGTCGGCATCTCTCTCTTGATGGTCATCAAGCACAGCACACGACCGCGTATTCAGATTTTGGGCCGTGTTCCCGGTACCCACAAGTTCGAGAATGCCGAGGCGGGCTCAAATATCGAGTTTATTGAAGGTTGCTTGATTGTCAAGATTCCCGAGCCATTGACTTTTGCCAACACTGGTGAGCTCAAGGCTCGTCTTCGCCGGTTGGAGTACTACGGAACGTCAAACGCACATCCAGCACTGCCGCGTATCCGCAGCCAAGAGTCAAATAGGAACATCATTTTTGACATTCATGGTATGATGTCAATTGACGGATCTGGCACACAGGTGCTTGAAGAGATTGTTAGTGAATATCGTGAGCGAGGTGTCCGCGTCATCTTCTCCCGTGTGCCAAGCAGCCGAAATCATCCAGTGTGGATTCTCATGGAGAGGAGTGGCATCGTTGCACTGTGCGGTGGTGAGAGACATTTTGTTGGTGATGTAGAGGAAGCATTGCGACTTACGGAGTACGAGGAGAGCGTTGAGAGCGCGCCGACACAATGAGGGTGACGAGGTACCATCTCAGGACCACCCCAGGATCACCTCAGTATCATAGCGAATTGTGGGGGGTAAGCAAAACGAAGCATTGGTTGATTTTGCGATTGATTTTACTGTTCAGATACTTATGCATTATCGGAGTAAAGGTTGATGATGTACACCAACTTACACATGTTCCCCAATGGGATTTTATGAGCTTTTAAAGAACGTTGGGCTATTTAAAACATTTGAATTCTATCTACTTGCATTTACTATTCAGGATGTCTTGTTGCCATTGTATGCCTTTGCTACGAGGACATCTAACCGAGCTACTGCTTGTCTCACAGCAACCATACCAGAATCAGTATCTTCGATGAAACTCCCCAACTCAAAGAGATGAGGCTGGTCGTTTGCGATGAAGAGGTCCACTTTGGCGGGCCCAAATTTCTCGTACATGAACTGGCTTACGCCTACGGGTACGTCAAAGTCCTGATTGCCATGGAAAATGACTGTTGGCGGCCACTTTTCAGCTCGTTCTTTGGCAGCAGAATCACGAGCCCAGTCATATCCTGGGTCGATGGAGCCGACCAAGTCAAGCCAAGCGTTCCTGTATGTGTAGTAATCATACAGCATTCCCCTATTCGGCTCCGAGTTATCCTGTGGAGCGGTGGGAGGAGGGGAGGGAGGCTTGTAGTGGGGATTCTTCGAAGCGTCGGGGAGGATCTTGTCCGTGTGAAAAGCAGAAGGGTCGCTAACGGGGGTGGTGCCTATTTGGATGGGGCCAGATATGATATCTTCCATGTCTGAATCGGGGATGGGCTCAGGGGTGAGGAGGGTAGAGGAGTTGAAGAAGGGATGGCGGAAGGTGTTGATCCCTTGGATGGAGAGGAGGGCGACGGGAGGGGGTTGCAATGATGGGCGATGAGAGCGGCGGCGAAGAATCCTAGATTCGGGTGTCAGGAAACTCGCTTTCAGATGAGTGGATATACTTGGTTGTGGGGACTCACCACCGCTGGCCCCTCCGGCAATGACATGTCGTTTCACTCCAGGTGAAGAAGTATCCCAGTTCTGCGCAAATTCATAAGCCGCCGAAACATCTTCGAGGAGACCGTTTGCGCCAGTTTGCGGGAGCAGCCGATAGCTCGGGCTGATTAACGGCCACTTTCGTTGGACACAGCTCTACACGCAATTAACAACCATTAATTCTTCATGGCTGACCTCTAGGGTATGTAGATTTGTATGAGTAGGGGGTGTATAAACTTACTTGAACTAGCCAGGGAGCGATGACATTACGGCCCCAATCGACGAGTCCTCCGGGGTGAAAGTATAGAAACACGGGTGCATCCTCGGGGTAGTCATTATCGGTGTAGATGTCACATTCTAGAGACATGCCGTGGTGGGCATACTCTCTGGTTAACTTTTGGACCATTATTCAGGCGTCCTTGTTTTGCTCATGAGTATGAAGTTATCCAGAGACTCTATGTTGCTAACAGTTGACAACCTCTATTGAGCGCATGGTTCAAGTCTATCTTCCCCTCTTGTTACTCGTGAAACGAGATACGAGCAAGTAGTGGTGATGACATGACTATTTGGAAGTGGGTTATTCCGCGCCGTTGATCAACGGTTTATTAACCTGATTAGGAGCTTTTACTATTGCGTTGTTTCTTTACTTTTTCCTATTCTTTCCTTGGTTGTATTATCAACTTACCGTCTACTCAACCTTTCAACATCACAAAGCCATTCAGGGTAGTTTAAGGTCCTTTGCTTATTCACCCGATGCTATCAGTGGACATCGTCGATCGGCCTCATATTCATTCACACATTGCAGTGTAAGTCACTGCTCTGGGCCATTGCACACAAGCGAGCCGACGCAGATCGACAGGAGCCCTGTCAGACCATCACGTGTCAAATTTAAGAGAGAGATGGACATCTAGATTAATTTTCATCCAAAGCAGGGCAATTAAGGCGTGGGAGGCATATTGAGCAAATCAGTCTTTCGGACTCTCCTGATAGCCTCCCCTCCACATCGTTCTCTTGAGCGAATAGCAAACTCCCAATCAAAACTATCAAAGTATGAGTAATATGAGGAATGGCTTGACGCACACTGGCCGAGGAGTCTAACATACTCGCGTCCCCAAATGAGGCGACAAATCAGAAGAGTCTCTCGGGCACATGAAAACATCGCCATCATGCATGATTGATTAGTGCCGACCAGGGCCCGGACCGCTGATTCCCGCATTATCGATTTGTGAATTTGACTCGTTCCCCTCTCAGTAACCCGGAAGAGACATGAATGGAGAAGCTGAGATGACCCTGGACCTTTGCTATCGAAGCTGGAAGTATCCTTGTTTAATACAAATGATCACACCACCCATCTTTCGAATAATGGAGTCAAAAACTTCAAAAAGACTATGCATATGCATTAACTTTCACAAAAACTGCCGACATTTTCCTTGTTTTTCATCCCCCCATCAACCCCGCACCGTTGCGAATCTTCTCCTCCAAGTTTGTTTCAGCTGAAAGACCCCACCCGCCCTCTCTCTTCATCCGGGCAAACGGCCCCACGTCCTCGGGCAACCAGGATGTGGAACATGCATCCATCATACGACTATGTGCGTGCATACATACATACCTACATGCCAAGGTGCAGGAAAAAGTCTGCCTATTGGATCAAACAGCCTATGAGCCCGTGTTATGGAGTCCTCTGATGGAAGAACCCGATCCTTGCTGCTTAAAGGCAAAGGAGCTCACATTCTCGCTATGCCTCGCCTCCCCATCGACGATGATACCCTTGCCTGTGATGGGGTCTTTGCGGGTAATGGCAAACTCCTCGAGTGCGTATTTGGACTTGCCGGTCAGGGCGAGCTCGGCTAGGGCCTTGCCCAACATGGGCACAAATTTCATGGCCCAGCCGGCTGTGAATACTACCACGCTGTCCTTGGGCCCACCGTGAAGGTACTTTTCTGGAACAAAGTCGAGAACGAACATGTTGTCTGCAGGTATTACGTACACATTAGCAGCCGGAATTGACGCATCACATCGCCTACTATTTGCTTTCGTGGATTGTAGTGGGTGGGTGGGTGGATGAATGGATGGGTAAGTATCCATAACAAGGTTCGCTTACCGAATACATTCGTCTGCAGGCAGCTGGTCGTATATGCAGGCACTGTCGAATCAAGGCCGGCGACATGGTCCCTAACGAAATCTTGTACGTTCTTAATATCTTCGGGATTGAGCACGTTTGTGAGACGTTCGCTGGGGTCTTTGATTCGCCGAGTGGCTGCGTCGACAGCGATGCGGGCGAGGTTGGGGGGCCCCAGGGCAGCGTGGGAAACCCGTAGAAGAGCTGGGACTGGCCGTCCTTGTCGGGCGCGAACTGGAACCACATGCCTGTGAATGCAACGTTAGCGGTTATTCCGACGACGATCATGCGACCTGCGTGGATGCACGTAACTGGGAAAGATGGTTCCGCCAGGTCCGGCATTGCAGTTGAAGTAGCAGGCCACCATCTCCCAAATGTCGAGATCGAGGGAAATGCCGAAGCTCGGCTTCAGGACGTGGTTCGCAAAGGCACCCGAGGCGATGACAATCTTCTTCGTTCTGTACACGATGGACTCCGTTTCGTGGTGCTTGGTGTGTACCTCCCAAATGGACTTGTCATCTTGGGAGAGATGGATTGCTTCCACGCGCGTGTGCTGTCTCGCCTCGGCTCCATAGGCCTTGGCAAGACTGAGCAGTGTCCTGAGAAGAAGCTGGACGTTGATCACGCCGTTGTCGGGCGCAAAGAGGCCAAGCCATTCAGAGTTCAGGTTCTTGAACGGATATCGCTCCTCGATTTCTTTGGCGGTTACTGGCGATTGGAAGTCAGTGCATGCGGGGCCAAGGTGGTAGTAGGATCACGCTGGAACATCGCTTACGCTCTTGATATGTCATGTTGAGTCGCTGCAGGTTGGGAATCGGTCCCAATAAGGTTCCTGTGAAAATGTGAGCAAACGAATGAGAGACATGCCTGGGGCATATGTCGACAGTGGCGCACCTTCGGGTGTATGCTCGCCCAAGTCTTTGTCTCCAAAGTTGAGGAGGCCGCTCATCCATCGAAGAGCAGTTCCGGCATCCTTCTCAAGATCATCCCAGAGATCCATTGCCTCTTTGGCCAGATCGGCCATGAAGTCCTCTGTATACCTGCAGAAAATAATATGAGTAACTGTGGAAACTATGACTTGATGCAACTTACATGGTTCGAAACATGCGAGCCAAATCGCCAGAGCTTCCTGACTGGTTGAAGAAGTTATTCTGCTCGAGAACCACGGCTTTGGAACCAGCCTTGGCCACCTCGTAGGCGGTTGCCAGACCTATGGGGCCACCACCAACAACGACAACATCAAAGAGATCAGTTGAAGCCATGTCGAATATTAGATGTATTTTCTTATGGGATGTTTGAGTGAGGACTTGTTTCCTCCTTCTCGCCCGAAGCCTGTTTTATATGCTCAACTACCTGCCGCACAATGCAATGTAACGCTCCTCCAAGCGACCTATTCATATCCAATCGGGTTTTCCGAAGTGGGTGTATGACGGGCGCCAAGGTGATGTGTGCACAACATACCAACGACTCCAGCCGCGCGCATGCATCTTTTCAATATTTGGATGCTCTAGTCCAAGCCCCGATGTATATGGCTGGCTGCGGTTACTGGATGGGGGAATCGGACAATGGTTCGAGCCAATGCCATTCTAGAGAATGGCCTCAATGAACATTGGGAGAGGGTGATGTGTTTTCAGCTTTCAACGTCATTGACGGGAGAATTGTGCCGTTTGCTTATGGAGTCGGCGAATCAGGCTGTGCAGTGCTGTTCCTCGGTCACGTATTGGATGTTCGGATGGTGGGACAGGAGCGGAGATGGGCGAAACTATTGAAGAACTCGCAGGATACCTCTCAAGTAGGAAACAAACGGGGAGATATATGAATGAGAAGAAATCCAGCATTGAGGGTCAAGAAAACGGAACAACAGCAACCTCACCTAGCACCAGTTTCCCTATTCGTCTGATCCTTTTTACTCTTTATCATCGCAATCATGAGCACCACCGCCACTACTACTGTGGACATCAAGGGTCTCTGGGCCCAGCGTCTGGTCCGCCAGAAGCTTGCCGCAGAGATCAATGTGCTCACCTCCAGGAACCTGCGCAGCGTGCATGATATACCGTTCCCTGAACTCGGTGCTGAGCCTGTCACGTACGACAACCTACCCCCAGATCCTCACTTCCCAGCAGAAGGCGGACGTGCACCAGGCGGCAGGCTCGGCGATGAGGAACTGCCACCACGAAAGGTGTGCATCATCGGCGCTGGCGTCGCGGGTCTTTACATTGCCATGATATTGGACGACCTAAAGATCCCCAACCTCACGTACGACATTCTCGAATCCAACACCAGGGTCGGTGGTCGCTTGTACACTCACTATTTCAGCGAGGAGAAGCATGACTACTATGACATTGGAGCCATGAGGTATCCGAAAATCCCCACCATGAACCGTACCTTTGACCTGTTTGAACGCACCAAGATGCCCTTGATCCCTTACATTTTAGACGGTGGCCCAGCTTGTCCCCAGTTGTTCAATGACAGGCTGTATGTCCCAAACACAGAGGATCCCTACCGTGTCAGCGTGCGGAACGGTGGTTCCGTGCCCAACGACGTGGTTGACAACGTGGAAGGGATCCTGAACGACGCCTTTGGTCCATATAAGGAAGAGCTAGCAAAGAACTTCAGGGTTGGATTCGAAAACCTCATGAAGGTGGATGACTACAGCACTAGGGAGTACCTCAGGCGGGGAGGGCCGGATGGCAAGGAGACCAAGTACGACTTCTTCGCCATCCAGTGGATGGAGACGCAGAATACGTCTACCAACCTGTTTGACCAGGCCTTTTCCGAGAGCGTCATAGACTCGTTTGACTTTGACTATCCCGGCACGGATGTCAAGTGGTTCTGCATCGAGGGAGGGACCTCGCTCCTCACGGATGCCATAACGAGCAAGCTCAGCACGCCCATCCAGACGGGCAAGAGAGTCGATGTCATTACCATCGATCACGAATCCACGGAAGATGGAAACATGTCCGTCAAGGTCGCCAGTGAAGCGGAGCAGCGTGACGGATACGCAACCGTGTTCAACACCACGTCGCTGGGCTGTCTGGGGCGTATGGACCTGCGCTCGCTGGAGTTGCACCCCTCGCAAAAGGACGCGATTCGCGGTCTGCATTACGACGACTCTGTCAAGGTTGCGCTGAGGTTTAGCTACCCCTGGTGGATCGTCGACTGCGGCATCACGGAGGGAGGCGTCGCGAGCAGCGACCTACCCCTTCGCACATGCGTCTACCCCTCGTACAACCTCCACGACGGCGCCGACAAGCCTGCCGTGCTGCTGGCTTCGTACACCTGGGCTCAGGACGCAACGCGCCTTGGATCTCTCGTCAGTGGCCAACAGCCCGATCAGGAGGAGTTGGTCGAGCTAATTTTGCAAAACCTGGCACGGATCCACGCAGAGCACATGACGTACCAGCGCATCAAGGACGCTTACCTGGGCGTCCACAATTCCTACTCATGGTCACACGATCCAAACACCGCAGGCGCATTCGCCCTCTTTGCTCCAAGTCAATTCAGCAACCTGTACCCTTACCTATCGCGACCAGCGGCAGACAGCAAATTCCACATCGTCGGAGAGGCTGCCAGCAGCCATCACGCCTGGATCGTCGGCGCGCTCGACAGCGCCTATGCCGCCGTCTTCCGTTTCCTGTATCGCTACAAGCTCTGGGATTACATCAACCTGCTGACAGACCGCTGGGGCGAGGTGGCGGAGTTGGAGTATGGAACGCATGGAACGGTGCATTTGCAGGTTGCGCTGGGACGTCTCCGCAAGGAAGATCAGTACAAGGTTTGAGGGGACCATGTGCATACGGTAAACATTCTGGATGATGGATGGGCATGTTATTAGTTTTCTAGGGTATACGTGTGGCTTAATGAAGACATGATTAAAAATCAAATTTGCCCCTTGTCTCATCATCAACTCTTTCTTTGTGACATCTAAACAATATGATCCGTTAGTACTGCCTGAATGATTCTGACCAGGTGAACGTTCCGAGTCCCGTGGCTGGCGTTGGAACCTTATGCAAGGTCGGCACAGGCCCAAAGAAACGGAGCTGGCCAGGGATTATTATCCCTCATCGTATTGACTGGATTTAAAACGGAGCTCACCGTTCAAACATTGCCATATACTTGGCTGAGGACACAATTTCTCTAATTAAGCTAAGTACTTATCAAACTGTAGTCTTACACAGTTATCCCATAAAGGTAATTCGTGTCTCAGTCCTCTCCGTTATAAACGTTTGCGACGAACTAAACACTCCGAATGCATGGGGAACGGTCCCCACTGCGGACGGATAATTGCCCCGGCCTTGTCGGGATCTATCCTTTAAATAAGGATAGCTCACCCGAGGCATGTAACAACGCTCGGAGAACGCTTCTTAGAAGGAAAAACCCTGCACTGTCTCGCATAGAGCGTGCTGCAGTGGTCACACACCAGCGAATCGGTCATGGCCGGAGATTTTCAGGGGAGAGGGTCTGCCGATGACCCGGCGTGAGGGTTATAAGGACTTTGGTACCTGCATTACTCTTGATTCTGGGAGCTCATTGAGAAATTTCTGTATCTAACTAATTCTTGTCATTATGAAGTCCATTTTCAGCCTCACAGTTAGCAGCCTTGCGCTGACACAAGTATACTCCTCGCCAGTCACAACCAGAGATGCGCCCCTCCCTCCGGCACCAGGGTGTGATGCAGAATTCTCTCTTGTAGGCGCGACTACCGAGAGGCCAAACGTTCCCGGTGCTCCCTTCAAGGCCACAATAGCATGCTCAAGCCTGGACCCCAAGAATGTCTTTGTCTTTGTCAATGGAAAAGAACACAACGACTTCCACGTCTCCGGTTCAGAGATTAGCTTCTCCAATGGCCTAAACTCCACCTCACTACTGGGCATCATCGCCGCCGATACCCAGGGATATCCCTTCGTGAGCTCCTTCTCGCTCAACTACGGAGCGGCTCCCACTTCAAAGGCGGGCTTTACTTTCAAGACTCAGGCTGCCGAGGCCGGTTGCGACGAATGCTACCCAGGATACTCCATGTGCCAGTCCAGCTGCCAAACCCCGCGCTCCACCAGTGCGGCTTTTACGAGACGTGCGTCGAGGACTCTGTCCCCTGCGAGGGAGACCCGGATTCCTACGCCATCAACTACGGCCTGAAGAACTGCGAAAAGTTCACCACCAACCTGGATCTCTTCTCCGACCGCGGAAACAAGTTCATCTGGGGCACCATGAACTGCCTGCAAAAGGACCTCGTCCCCGTGGTCAGCGACTGCGACGCCACGTGCAAGAGCATCCACGACGCAGCCTTTGGCTCTCACGCCCAGTGCTACCTCGCCAACGGCTTCTGCAGCCTCAAGTGCAGCGACTACCTTGCCGAGCTCTACACCGTCGGCCTGGACCTGTTCACCAAGGACGCCATCAAGTCGGCCTTCCAGACCGCTGGAGGATGCCTGGGGAAGATTGAGGAGATTATCGAGGAGGGGGCTTGCATGAACGACGCTCTGAAGAAGATTGTCTTGACGATTCTTAATGTATTAGCCCAGTAAACAGGAATTTTACCATAGTTATGGCGTTGTAATGGGACGGGGATATTTATCTTTTTTATGATCAAAAGTATATCCACAAGAGCAAAATTCTGTATCGCAAAATTAATGGTCAAGCATGGATGCTTTATGAATATGGCCATCAACCTAAAAGACTATATTCACGAAGTATTGTCATCTATCTGATGATCTTGCTACTCAGAACCCTGATATTTAACATCGGATACATCGTCACCCATTCCATTATCTTGCTCGTGGTGCGTCGTAGCTTTATTTATTCCACTTCTTGATTCGAAAGTGTGACCTCTTCCTATCTTTTTGTGACTTGGTCACTCATCTCCCAAGAACATTGCTTTCAAAAATCCTTGGAGGCTGCCATATTAAACTCAATCGACGGGATGTAGCCCTTGGATAACCTAAAATCTGAGTTTGTAATACGCGATGATGCACCAAGAAAGCTTCATGGCCAAAGTCAATCTCCGGTAATACGGATTGCCTAAATCATAGAGTTTCCATCTTACTATACGACACGCACACTCATACAATCACCCACTTGCTCACGACATGGTGCAGTCAAGCAGGGCTAAATAGACGACTTGGCGGATCATACTCAAACTTACTGAGGATGAAACTCTCTTTAATTTTCTATATATATATTACATCCCATTGAGCTCACTTCCTTACTCTTCATCTCTCATATTCATCGTGTCTCTTCCGATTTCAACAAGATTCCCAAATTCGTTGCATATTGCTACCATCCTACACAGAATTTCTTTTCTATCGCTCATATGGACTCAAATCGACTATCAAGCAGAGTCATGGATTATATACCCCCAAACACTATAAGATCCATCTTAATAGTGGCCATAAACAGGCTATACCTCAAGAACGAGCCAAAATCGGGCGGTCTTGTTATATTGGCACTTCTCTTGTACGCATTCGCCATCTTGACAACATGTGGCTTTTGTCTCTATGTTGAGCGTGAAAAATTGCTCTCTCGCCAGCGGCTCCTCAAATTACGGCAAACACTATACGTCAACATCACCGAAATGAATCATGAAGAAAGCATCCTTTAAAGGACTCGAGCAGAAATATGACGAGGCCTACCAACGTATAGAATGGCGTCGAGTGCAATAAAGAAGACAGAGTGAAAGCACGATGCGCAAGGGCGAAACAACAGAACTTTATTGTCATGAAATAATTTGAGGAAAAAACGGCGTTGACGATGGGGAATCCTCAGGGCCATTCAATGGTTCCAGTGCTCGTCCCTGGATCTGGATGTCTTTGCCACGATGAACGGGCAACGACAGTCGGGTTTATGTGCAGAGACTGATGGGGTTAGTGGAGTTTTCAGGGTATAAATCTATTTTGTGACCTAAGGAATGAATAGAAAAGGTCTTCCTTTCACACAGTATCCGTTCTCTCTATCAGATCATTATGTCTCAATACTCTAAAGTGAGGAAGTCTGGGGACAACGCCCAACACACCCTGTTTCGGTGAAGGCCCAGCTGAAATCCAAAAAACTATCACCTTCCTGGCACTTTGAAGGTCTAGTTAGCACTCATACTTTGGATATAAGAGGACTTTGTTTGTCTGTGGGGGATCCCACTCAAAATTAAGTGTCCCTTGATTGCTCCTGGCAGAGTATGACTACATTGTGTCTTTCGAAAGGTGCGTATAAATTTTGTTTCTGAATACCCAATAGAACAGCTGGCCTGCACCTATGAAGTCTACAAGATTTCACATCCATCTAATTAAGAAGCAAGCGGTTTTTGTGTTTCGACTCGTTGCGGCCAAGACACCAGCAACTGATTACCTATCTCACAGCTACCTACCGACACGCCACGGATAACATCTTATTCATACTTTGGATATCAGGTGGCTCTGTTTGCGAAATAAGATACCGATAACCGATGATCTGCTCTATAATTGCCTATCCACGAGCTATCTACGAAACAAGACATCAGGCGTCAATAGACTATTCTACAATTGCCCACCGATGAGTTAGAAGTTAACCCCCTCATACATTAGATACCAGGTGGCTCTGTCTATGCCATACAATTCGTTATGGTCTAGCCACACCGCAAGTTGTCCTTCATTTGAACCTCGCCTCTGTTCCTACGTGACAGCTAGCAATTTTTAAACAAGTCTACACAAGATAAATAGAGGCCCGCCATCATCATTCATGAAGTACCATACCATTCTAACCTATGAGTCTACGCAATATCTCAGACTGGGTTGCCCGGACCGTAATTTTTCCTTAGGGTCCAGATTCCTTATAGTCAACCGTTGCTAACGAGTGGGACATTTTGCAAGTTTCCACAACAAGATTATAAACGCCCTACTCCCATACACTAGATATTGTAGTTATGGGAGATTTACGTTTGCAACCGACTCGACTGAGCAAATTTTGATCTTGATTCCTCTTTGTCTAATCAAATCAGCAATTCCGAGCTATCGAGGTCCATGCCTAGCATATCAACCCACATGGCTTCACGACGTCGGCTCTACCCAATAACCCTCTACTCTTGCTCGTTTATCTGTCATCACGGTCAGGACCATCCATCTTCGTGGCACCTCAAATGCGAAGAACCTTTATTGGGAGACAAATCGCCAAATTAAGTACGCGTGTTAGACACCAAAAATGCAGAAAATGCAGAAAGTGCAAAGGCTAGTCCTGAAGCAACAGTAAAAGAAAGCGCTCCAACTACAGATTTTGATAACTATCACAACATGTTCAACCCGGTTTCCTTGGTAGTTGGTCAAATTCAGAGAGTTTTGTGAGTCGTCGTCAACCATTTCAGTGTCACTGGCTCAACTACCTACTTCTGTGTGGAGATTCGTACAGCTTATGACTACCCAGAGGTTGGACTCTCTCATGAAGTCCATGGGGTAAACACTGCCAATGTGCTTCGGGTTGTCTCGATGAGGCAACATGTGTCGTCCGACTGAAGCGTCCATATCTTCCCGCAAGACTATGACAATCATAGCTTCATTCCAACTGAAATGTGATTATATGCCATAATGCTCTAAAAGATAGACGCTGGATAATTCATGCGGTGAAGATAAGATTGCGTTTCTAAATTGGTAGAGTTGAATTTGCAAACTTCACTGCGTGTCTCTTTCTAATGCCAGCGTCCTCAATGCCGTGACTTGTAATCTTCAGTATTTACCCATAGAAAAAGTCTCCATGCTCATCAAGGTATTTTTCTGCAAACATCCAGCCTTCCTTGTCAGTACGATGAGACTTTCGGAACCAACAGTCAGGGATGTCAGAGGCATCCAGCTTTCCCCACCCTCTAAACTCGATTTCCTGCTCTCCTCCACGATACGATCCAAAATCTCGGGCGTCGAGAAACCATACCCAGGCATATATTTGATCACGCCACTCCTGTTGCACTCTCGTGTCAGCCACCATTCATGGATCAATCCCGATTAAGGACCTGTAAGTTGAAAAACTCTCGCGACGGCCGCCTCTTACCATTTTTTCCTGGGTATCAACAGCGACTCGCAACGGAGGAATCTCCTCCTTGGACATGTCTAATAACGATTGGAGGGCTCCGCTGTCAACAGCGAGACAGCCGGAGAGTCTGGGGTTCACGGGGTACTGGTCGGTAGGATCACCCCCTACACTCTTCACCCACTCATTAAAATAATCGACGAGAGACTTGATGGTCGAGTGAGAAGCGCCTGCGAGGCTCGGAAAGTTCAATCTGTCTTTGTCCTCGAAAACTTCGATCCGAAACCGACGTGCAACCTCTTCATTCGCTGAGCCATCCGTCTTTTTCTTCTCCTCCCCGCGCTGGCCCCAGTATGAAAAACGGTTCATATGGAGGTAGTACTGTTTCATTCTTTGCTCCAGAGCCTTAATGGCAACGGGAAACGTTGTATCGGACTCTTCTGTATAGATGGTACGGAGTACTAGACGCCAGATTATGAGCTCTTAGTCATAGAGATAATAATATGGGAGTCCCAACTTGTAAAGCCCCACGAACCACGACCATAGGTGTCTGGTGGTGAGTTAGCAAGGTTGTCGCGAAGGTATTGAAGCCACCAGATTGCATATCCGTCTCTATTTCGATGGTCGGGGAGTCTGGACTGTAAAAGGTCCAGGGCACTCCTCCAAATTCCTCCGTAATCGCCATCTCGATCTCAACGATTCGTGTGCTTTAGAAAAAGGGATGAGGAAAGATTTACGTTAGAAAAGGGTGTTTGTTTGGTGGAATGTGTTTTACACGTGTTGCTGCCTAAGAGCGAAGACGTACCAGATTAGTTTACTAAATTAGTCGTGATTAAAAGGGGATATGCGTAAAAGTAGGATATTTGCGTATAATAGGAATACGTAACAACATGTATAACAACATGACAGCGAACCAACAGCATAAAAACCAACAGGTGGAGGTCCCGGGTAGCCTTATTAACAATGCCAAATGGAGGGGCCGAATACAAGAGGCAGCTTTATCTTCCATTACATTAATAGGGTAACCTCCAAGCTAAAGATCTCTGTTAGTAGCAAAAAGAAAAAAGATGAAAAAAGGTGTTGAGTGCCGTATTTTGATAGTGAGATCCTATAGGGAAGATTTTGTGATGTGTCATGTTATCTTGTGTCCTTGATAAATATGAGCGACTGCTTAGAGTATGGATATAGTTCACGAAGAAAGCTCTTTCGTCGATAAGTGACAATATAGTTAAATCGTTCATAAAACTGATTCAAATCTTTTCAAGTCATTGCCAGCGCATCTCGTACATAAACATGTGTAGGATATGTATAGCCAAATTCAACCAGAACACCCCAAATGCAATATGACTTTTACCTTCTTGACCTTGCACCACCGTCGCCTTTTGGGACACCGGATTAGTAACCCGAGCCCGTCAATGTACCAACACCCGCTAAATAAACATAAACTGCAAAGAAATATCATCCATCCTTTATGCCCCAAAGGCCTCACTAACAGTTTCACCCTCATCTGGGGTCACCGCCATCTCCAACAGCTCATGAGCAGCCTCCACAATTTCTCCCTCAATCCCCGCTTCCATTACTAGGTCCTCCTCAGCAAAGGCCAATCGTCCCAGAGCAATGATGTACCGTTGACTTCCTCCATGTGATAACGATAGTTTTCGCGTTATATCAGCCAAGTTGGTCGTCAGTGGGTCTGTGACTAGTGTGTGAATGAGAAGAACGCATTGAGAGATAATCCGATATAGCTCAGCTGGGGCTGGGGATTCAGGGATCTTCAAGGAAGAGGACTTGATGGAATCGGGAAGGGGAGGGAGAATGCTCGATGGAATTGATTGATCGTAAAGATCATCAATGGAAGCACTCAAACAAATAACTAGACGTGGAAGAGCACTGTCGTGGGACGCAAGTTGTTGAGCACCAAATGGATATCTGGCGAAAGCTATCATCGTCTTTAGCGCAGCAAGTCGAACACTCCTCTTCTGCTCTGGTGTGGTTGTGGTGCGAGAATGCTCTATCAACTTGGCAGATACTCGCTCAATAACTATCCCTGCTGTTGTCGTGGCATCCTTGTCCTCAACCATTGGGCCAATCGAGTTAGGTAATGATGACGTGCCTAGCAGGTTAAGGACAGCGATAATATCCACAACTTTCTGCTTTGGCATGAGGAACAAGAGGATAAGATCAAGAGATAGAAGCTTCCAGAACCTAGCGGCCGTATACTTCAAGCCATCTTCCGTCTCTAACGGTGTAGTAGCACAAGCTAAAGCTGTATTGTAGAGTAGCGAAAGGATTTGCGTTGTATCAATATGTTGCTGAAGAAAGCTGTAATCCTCGGCAGTGGTGATGTCCGAAGGGCGCTGTGATCCTTCTGCGACGAGAAATATTGTCGACTGAGCAATAGGGACGAGCTTGTTGTTAATTAGAGGAGCAACGGAGGATGTATGAAGCTGGAATGTAAAGGATATGAGAGAAGCAAGATATTTGATGGGCTCCCAAAATTGTTCCTCGTAACACCTTGTCCATAGGATGATAATTTGCTCTGCAAAATCTACAAGCAACTGCATTGGCTGACGGGGGTTGCCCATCAGAGGTAACCTCTCGAATATCATGGTTGAAAAAGACGTGGCTGTTGCATCAGAAGGAAACGCAAAGCGTGATAGGATATCAAAGGTCGGAGGCTGATCCCTGGCAAAGCCATGATCAAGGACTAGCTGTAGGAACTGCGCCGAATTAGACAAGTCTTCACTTGGAGACGAAAATATGTAGCTTACATCAAAGGGCACTGCTGGAGCTGCGATGATAATGGGGTGTGGCCCTGCTTGTGATGCAGGCTTATCCTCAGTCATATCTACATCGCCTGTATGTATTTCAAGGGCCTTAATTGGACTGTCAACCACGGGCCGTTTCCTCTTCCCTTTGCTCGGTGTCCGCTCTCCGACATTGGCTGCGACAGAACCGCCCACACTCTTAGTTCGCCCCTGGCCCTTGTTTGGGCTTGCAGCAATATCCATATCATCGAAGCCATCAGCTAGGCCCCAGGTCTTGGTAGATTTCTTTGGAGTTGTCGCCCCGGCGCTAGTATGTATGGTCGTTTCTTTCCTGCGAGCTCGGTCATTAACCTCTTTCATATCTCGCTGTAGAAATTGAAGCTCCGTATTGGCGCTCCTCTCAGCAGCTAGAGCTGCTTCAACCGCTTGTTCATGTTTGGCCGTCTGCTCGGTATTGACCTTTTTGAGGTGAGAAATTTGGGCATCGGCTTCCTGCTGATACTTTGTAGATTTGGCGCGGAGAATAGAGACCTCCCCTCGAGCTGCATTGAGCTCAGCCTCCAATGCGCGAACCCTTTGTTGTAATGCTGTAAGGACACCCCCAGCTTGAGGCTGAGAAGGGGTTGGTTGCGGAGCGAACTGGCTAGATTGAGAACGACCTGGGGCCTGAATTGGGAACCTCTGGGAGCCTGGAAATTGTTGATTGGGAGGCCTAGCGTTGGGAATTCGGGGTCGCGCCGCAAGAGTTGATCCTGGCGCGGTCGCCGGGTCAATGGTTGGATTCCATCGAGGATTGGGTACTGGCGGACGTGGACGTGCAGTCGGCGGTGGTCCTCGCTGCGAGAGTTGTGTTTGTTGTGTCGGTTGCCTTAATGTCTTGTCGACCACAGGTCTACCAACTGCAATCCCAGTACCGTTGGTCACCTCGGTGGTGTCGAGGTCGTCATCTTCCTCCCAGCCATGGCCCGCATAACGATGCTTCTGCCCTTGTGAAGGAATATGCTGTTGTGTTTGGTGGGCCTGAGTAAACTGAATGGCCTGGTTTTCGAGTTCTTGAAACGCATTGTCGGGCAGGTCGTCAAAGCCGTCGTCGGAGAATTCGTCAAGATCCATTGCTCGTGAAGCATGGATGGCGTCATGGCTTCATGTAGGATGGAGGTGGAGATTCGTGCCGCCTTGCAGCATCCTTGCAGTTCGCGAGCTGAGATGAATGCCTGTCGCCGACAAGACGCGAAATCACGTGGTGGGCGGGATGTGGCTGTCATGCCGCTCCCGCTTGCAACTTGGTGGGGTGACGTGGCGGTGCGCTCTGATTATCTAATCACTTCTCTCACCAGCCAGCAATATGATCTGATGAGGCGACATGAGACGACAAGGATCTACGGACATTCGGGTCTTGGTTGTTGCCCGCTGATGTTTATACTACTGAGACGCCATGATTGAAACTAGGCAGGGGAGAGTTGGCGTATGCAGACTGTTGTAGCCTCATACTCAGCGCTTGGTGTGCGCGAGTGGAGGAAGGGCGAGATATTCTAGAACCCACGGAGAAAGTTTTAATTTCCATTCAGAGTCCGGGGTATTCCGTAACCCCGAATGAGGAATTTTGAAACCACAATGTGAAATGAAAGAGAAACTATTCAGTTTCGGGTTCCCCGTGATCTTGTGCAGTATTAGCTTGGCACGCGACGATGCATAATGTAGAAGAGTGTCCTTTTCTTCTAATCCAATCAACTATAATCTCATTAACGATAGCATGATGATGGCTCGCCGACTATGTGTTGCATAGGAGATGCAAGGCAGAAGAGAATCTCATGGCTGATAAAAAATATTTCTTTACACTCAGTTTCTAGAGTGAGTAGAACAAATTGTTGGGGATTAGGATCCACAGAATCCGCTTCGGTACTAACTACTACCAAACAACACTCAGGGTACGGTACGCAAGTCAGAGAGGTAGCGTTGGCCTTCAATACCTTGCCGGCGCGTGATATTAACCCTCTGCGTACGACACTGCTGAGTTGTCATCCAATTGATTCACTGGGTTGGGATGAATTTTCTCGGCTGTCACATGGAATTTCAGTAACTGTAGTACAATCTAGGCACGTCGAGAAACGCGGCATCTTTAATGAAGCACATGGTAATAACTGGAAGTAATAAAACTACCTTTGGTAGATACTGGATGATCGAATAAGGTATCCACGGCTCTTGTCGAAGCTGCGGACATCATTTGCGGAGAAGTCGCACAACAAACAACTTATAACCAAGTTCAGAACTGTTGACGTAGGACAACCTGGTACTGAGGCTCTGTCAAATCCGCCCGCCTGTGGCTGTACCGACTGCGCCTGAGCAGCCAGAGCAGCCAGAGCGGCTACAGGGCTCCCTGTCGGCACCACCGCCCTGACGTAGCACTTTTCCCACTAAACCTTGGAAGTTTGAGGCCTACAAGTTCAACTAGCTCAACTGTAACTGCGGGTTAGCCACACCCTCAACACCACCTGCACCTAACCCAAAATTCAATCAGAAGCTCCACGTCGTTGAATATCTGGGCTACTCCATCTTTCAACTCAACAATCCCATAGCGAAATTTCCATCCGCCCTTCTCGGCGACCACGCACCGTCGCTATTGTGTTTCGTCGCTACCGTTGCTGTCTTGTCCGAGTATTACAGTAAGACTAGGTCTCGGATTGCTGATTGCGACCAATCTGCTGACTCTTCCCGCAGAGACTGTGTGCTTTCGACACAACACCTCCCCCGAGCAACCCGCAGCGCATAACCTGCCGAAGCCGAATCGCGACCCTACGACTATCTTGAAACCTCGATTTCCCATCATTCGTCATGGCTAGATCAAAGAAGGGGCCTAGGTCCCCGCAAAAGCAAGGCAACGGCCAGTTCAGTGGCTCAGAGAGCCGTAGATCCAGCTTCAGCGAGAGGAGCGAAGAGGGGTCTCCCACCAGAACCAAAGCGCAGGCTCAGTCGAAGCTGGCGCCCTTGGAAGAGGTACACAACTCTCGTTTGCAGATTCACACTTGTCGCGGAGGATATGGCTAACGATAGAGACGAAAAAATAGAGGCCCCCGACTGCTGAAGAGAAGAGGGCCGAATATGAGAAGAAAAAGGCAAACTTCTGGACACGGACGTTCTGGACGTTTATCATGATCTTCGTCTTTTTCGCTGCGCTTTTCATGGGTCACATTTATATGATTGTCATCGTCACTGCTGTTCAGATTGTCTCTTTCAAAGAGGTGATTGCCATTGCCAATGTCCCGAGTCGCGCAAGGTCTCTTCGATCAACCAAGAGCCTCAACTGGTACTGGCTTGCCACAACCATGTACTTCCTCTACGGCGAGAGCGTCATCTACTACTTCAAGCATATTGTCCTTGTCGACAAGGTCTTGCTACCTCTTGCCACTCACCACCGCTTCATCAGCTTCATCCTTTACGTCTTTGGTGCGCATCCTGGCCGTCATATATGATATCATATTAATACGTAGGCTAATACTTCTTCAACAGGCTTCGTCTTCTTTGTCGCATCACTGCAGGCTGGACACTACAAGTTCCAGTTTACCAACTTTACCTGGACGCATATGGCTCTTTACCTCATTGTTGTCCAGGCTCACTTTGTCATGAACAACATTCTCGAGGGCATGATTTGGTTTTTCCTTCCGGCTTCTCTCGTAATCACAAATGATATTTGGGCCTACATTTGCGGTATAGCTTTCGGTCGCACTCAGCTCATCAAACTGTCCCCCAAGAAGACTGTTGAAGGGTTTGTTGGCGCATGGATCATGACAATTATCTTTGCCTTTGTCCTCGTTAATGTGATGGCGCGCTCCAAGTTTTTCGCTTGCCCTGTCAATGTGAGTGACTTTCCTATGCATACAGATTTCTCAGTACTAATATCATACCAGGATCTCGGCGCAAACGTGTTTACCGGGCTTCAGTGTGAATTGAACCCGGTGTTCGTGCCTCGCACCTATCACCTCCCTCAGTTCTTCTTTTTGCCTCCACAAACCAACTTTTCGCTCACCTTTGCTCCCATGCAATTTCACGCCCTTGCTCTTGCCACCTTTGCCTCCCTGATTGCTCCCTTCGGCGGCTTCTTCGCCTCGGGACTGAAGCGAACATTCAAGATTAAGGATTTCGGCGACTCTATCCCTGGCCATGGCGGAATGACAGACCGCATGGACTGTCAATTCATCATGGGCTTCTTTTCCTATATTTACTACCACACTTTCATTGAGGTGCACAAGGTTACCCTTGGCAGCGTCCTCGAAACCGCTATTACAAGCTTGAGCCCTCACGACCAGGTAGAGCTGGTTAAGAGCATGTGTCGATATCTTGGCAACCAGGGTATCATGCCTGAGGAGGTATGTCAGAATTAGTTTTCCTCCTCCCTTGGAATCGTATAACTGACAGTCTCAAAAAGCTTCGTGGATGCATTGAGAAGGCCATGTCACAATGATTCCATCATAAACTCATCACTAGTTTCTTGTAAACCCACCACAACTCACTTACCTAGCCACATTTCGATAATAATGAGTTGAAGATCTCTTCTTATTTTTTATTTTTTTTGTTGTCCTGGGACCTGGCATGGGAAACCTTGTACATGCAATTTGTCCTTATGAATGGGTGGCATGCTTCGGAAAGGGGTAATTATAAAATGGTACTGTGTGGCGAGGGTGGAACTGCAAATGGGTTTAGTCAGAGGATTTCCATGTACCAATCCTCCTGTGGATATATGATATGTTGTAGGTAGTTTTGAGGGACCGTTGTCTTTCTAATACCAAGCCGCTGCAAGTTAAGCTGGTTCTTGGCATGAGTCAAATGATCCTCGTTCTGCTTTGAGACATGACACGTTGTAAGCCAATGGATGAAACGTGCAGATGTGTATCCGTATAACCCAACCAAGTTCTATTCATCATAAAGTATCTAGCAGCCAAACCCATTTTATCTTTGTGATCCGTCCGAAAAATCAAGTTGCCCAACCAAACCGCCCATTCCCATCCTTCCCACCCAAAAACACACTGATAGGAGGTGTCTCCCCATTTCTTTTCCCATCAAACAAACCCAAGACATAAACTCCCCCATGTTTCCATCTGTTTATCCCCCCTTCCCTTGTCTCCTTCCTGTTCCTACCATCACCTACCTCGAAACGCTTCCAGAAAAAATATCAAATCCATTCTATAGTTTGCTCTTCCATCCGCCTTCGGCCTCGAAGATTTTTCCAACTTCCTTGGCTACTTTTAGGAGATGCCTGTCGTGATACCGCGGGGCCACGAGGGACACGCCGATAGGCATGCCGTTTGACCCCTGAAAGCCGGGCATATTGATTACGGGTGTGTGCAGCGCTGACCACGTGCAGCAGAAGGCGTGGTCGCCCGTGCTGTGTAGACCCTTGGGCGCCTCGTCTATTACGCTCGGGGTGAGTATGGCTGCGTACTGGCCGGCGATGGCGTCAATCTTGGGGCGCAGGGCGGCGAGGTTGTCGAGGGCCCGGAGCTGCGCGGCGTGGTTGTAGCCGCCAGTCCCCTCGACGTAGTTGACGAGCGTGGACGCGAGCTTGTCCTTCGCGGTCTGGTGCTCGGGGAGGAAGGCCGTGTGGCCCTCTGTGTGGAGGAGGACGGTGTGCCAGTTGGGCACGTTTTCGAACTCGGCAGGCAGGTCTAGCTCCTCGACGATGGCGCCGTGGGCGCGGAGGATGTCCGCTGCGCGCATGAGGGCGTGGCGAGTGCCTGGGCCTGCGGCGGGCCAGACCGAGGTCTTGCAGAGGGCGAAGCGAGCGCCCTTGACACCCTGGAAGGTGCTCTTCTCGTCATCCCGGAGGAGGAAGGCGTCCGCCAGGAGGTCCAGGTCGTCGACGCTGCGGGAGAAGAGGCCCAACGTGTCGAGCATGAGGGAGGACACCTTTTGGCCCTCGCGGGAGATGGCGTTCCATGTGGGCTTCATGGAGTAAATCCCATTGAAGGAAGCCGGCCGGATGGTCGAGCCGCCCGTCTGTGTGCCGAGACCCACGGGGGCCTGGAAGTCACCAACCGCTGCGCCTGTTCCTGAAGAGGAGCCGCCAGGGGTTCGGGAGGGATCGTGGGGGTTGCGTGTGCTAGGCCCGGACGTTGTGGCAGCGAACTCTGTGGTGGTAGTTTTGCCTATATGGGGGGAAAAGAGGAGACACAGGAGTAAGTCAACCGTGGCCACACACACATACATGCACATATACACATGCATGCTCGCTTACACGAAGAGAGAGGGGGAGGGGAGGGTCCAACAAGGCAGGGGCTAAAGAAAACCGTTGAAGCTAGTGGAATGGGGAGAGGGGGGGGGGGGGGAAGAGAGCGAGAAAGAGAGAGGGAGACTTACCAAGAAGCAGAACTCCCGCGTGCCGGAGTATAATGATGGATGCAGCGTCAAGCTTGGGGAAGTCATTCTTGTAAATGGGAGAGTTGTGCTGTGTCGGCATATCTATCGTACGACAAACGAAGAACGTTTTTGGTCAGTCTCTTGCAGCCCAACGGGGATGATGTTTCAAAAAATGGGAACCTGATTTCCTGCCCCCATACGCGGTCTCTCTCCCCCGTCCAAACAAAAAAAATATCATCTCGCTTCCATGCCATGCCATGCCATGCCGAAACATAAAGCTCCTCCAACCAGGCATTGGAAACCCCACACACACACAGCAACGACCCCTCTCTTTAATCACAAAACAACTCCATTTCGAGTTGCACAGACGTTTGACGTGTTTTTTTCTCTCTCCCTCTTTCTCACTCTCTTTTGCCTGAAATCTCGACTCTTTTTTCTTCTCTCTTTTTTCCCCGGCTTCAACCTTTTGTTTTCTCTCTCCTTACTGGTTTCCAGTCCCCCTGAACAGCGTTTACACTTGTAACGTTTTCTTTCCCCCCTTGGGGTCATATTGACACAATGAAAGAGACGAAGAAGAAAAAAAGACAAAAGTCCTCACTCACCTTTTGTGTAGATGACATCCTTAACCGCAAGGGGCATGCCATGCAGCGGCCCTCGCTGGCTCATAGGCACCTTGTCGAGGGCTCTCGCCTGCTGCAAGACATAATCCTTGTCCAGATAAGCCCAGGCACCGACGTCGGCGTCGCGCAAGTCTATGCGACGTAGCAGTGAGCGTGCATATCCCTCCACGGTCAACTCGCCGTTGCGAATCTTGGCGAGAGCCGCCGAGGCCGAGAGGCGGTATGCATCGTCGTTGCCCATGCTGCTGCTGGTGTTGTTGTTGTTGCCGCTTCTGCTGCTAGTCTTGTTATTGTTGTTGTTGTCCTTGTTGTTGTCGTGGTTGCCTTTGCCACCACTGTCCTTGTCCTTGTTATGCTTGGCGTTGTTATTGCTGTTGTCGTCTTTTGTTGTTGTTGTTATTGTTGCTTTGCTATTGCCTTTATCCCGTAATGCCCTCTTGCCCTTGCTCCTCAACGATGAAAGTGAACGACCCAGTTTGACGGTTTATATATGCGACGAAGGCGGGCCCTTGTATAAGAGGCTCGCCTTAGTCGACTTTTCCTTTTTAGAAAAAAATAAAAAATTAACAACCTGTTGGTTGTTGAGGTGTAAAAGGAAGGGGGGGGTGTCTGGATTTGCTTCTTTGCCCGTGTAAGGTAAGGGTCTCTTTGTGTCAGCGAATGAGGCTTTGCTCTTGTCAGAAAAACCGAAAAAAACCGAGAAAGGGCTTGTTGTTGGCTGAGCTCTAACGCCGTTTACCAGATCAGGCAAGGGAAATCCTGGCAAACCCAAAGGGTTCCTGGGGCGAAAAAGGTGTGTGATGAAACGACGACAGAGAAAGAATAATAATAAAAAAACAGGCTTATTCGTCTGACAAGGAAAAAAGAAGGAAAAGTGTCAGAAGAGGAAAAAAGAGGCGAAACGGCCTTTGGGTTCAAGCCTTCTCACGCAAGCGGAGACCCTCCCCTAAAAAAAAATAAGACAAAACTTAATAGCCTCCCTTCCTCGTCTCTCTTGGTTCGAATAAGCCGGTCCCCCGGGGAAATGGGTTGGTTAATGAGGAGGATGAGGTGATGGGCCAGAGAATGGAACGGGAGTCTAGTCAGAATGGGAAGCGGGTCCCGGTCCGTAGTGGTTTTTTGTTTTTAGTGGCGAGATGGAGAGAGAGAGAGAGAGCGAGCGAGGGAGAGCGAGAGAGAGAGGATGCGGAAATAGAATAGATGAGCTAAGTAAGGCCAAAGTCTTACGGCCACACACTCACACACAGACACAGACAAACACACAGACGCACGCCTGAGGTCGAGTGTGAGTAAGTGAGTATGAGTGTGCAAATGTTGTCGTTGGGTAGTCCACGGGTGCTGGCCGGTTCCCGATGATGTGCGTCTTTCGCTCTTCTCCTTGTTTGGGTAGGTAGGTAAAGCAGTTGGTGTGTGTGTGTGTGTGTGTAAGCAAAGGCGAAGCCCACGCTATCAGATTATCATAAGCCAAAAAAAGAAGTTTGTTGTTACTGTTGCGGTTTAAAAAAAAAAAAAAGAGAGAGAGAGCCTAGGCTGAATGGGAATTTGGGGGATGGATAAGTAGAAAGTTGGTCTTGGTACGTAATAGTCCGTTTAATAAAATCGTGTGGGAGGTTGGAGCTATTTATCCTCACTCACTCACTCACAGACAAGCAGACAAGCAGGCGAGCAACGAATAGAGAAAAGACTCGGGAATGTTACCATCTGTCTGGTTCAAAAAAAGGAAGCCGTTGGATTTGATAGGTAATTATATAAACGGCATATAGCTTCGTTTCTCTCTCCCTCCCTCTGTCTTTTTTTTTTTTTTTTTTTTTTACTAGGGGTAAATGCTTATCCCCCATATAAGTGGGAATCCAACGGTTGCTTCCACTACTCTACCCGTTCGTACATGCATTTAGATTGATACGGAGTGCCGAGAGCTTGCCTCTTCGTTACACTACACACCCAGACAACCCTAGGCTAGGTAGGTAGTAGACCAGCACGACAAGGTGGTAGGTAGTAGGTAGTAGGTATCAGAGTCAAAAACCCGGGAAACCTCTTGGGCTGGGCTGGCTCTAACTGTCCGTGCCGACCCGCCACGCAAAAAACGAAAGGGAAAAAGGCCAGTAGGCAAAACGCCTTTGGAGCTAAAAAAGCAGCCAGTTATGTCTTTTTTCCCTTGGGTCTGGTCTGGTCTGTTCTATATCCCGAGACGGAGGTTGTGGATGGGTTCTTTCGTCTACCCAGATACCCAAGTACGTGCTTTGCTTCGCGTGTCTGAGCTTGGGCTGGATTGTACTTTGGACTGGCTGGTGTATGTATGTACTGTACTACAAGCAAGTATGGTCGCCAGCTAACCAACCCCCAAGGAGGGTAGTCCGAGCCAAGCCCAGAA
Source organism: Cladobotryum mycophilum (assembly GCA_036429605.1). Taxonomy (NCBI): domain Eukaryota; kingdom Fungi; phylum Ascomycota; class Sordariomycetes; order Hypocreales; family Hypocreaceae; genus Cladobotryum; species Cladobotryum mycophilum. Next base: position 1,594,770 of record JAVFKD010000002.1, on the reverse strand, counting down.
ACACACACCCCCTCTCATGCTGTAGCTTTTTTTTTTTTGCCCACTCAACGGTTTCTACTACTTGTAGTACTTAGTATTACTCCGTAAACCCTTTTTTTGCTAGCGGGTGGTTTGTTCCATGCCTAGTCATGGGGTATGGATGATATGATGGGATCTGATGGGCCATTGCTATCCCGTGTCGGACTTCGGAGCACTGCCAATGTGTGCCACATGGAGCTGTTGTGTACCCAGTAGAAATGACAATGGGGACACCGGCTGGAATGGGCGTCGTGTTAGCCCGTTTATTAAATCCCCCCTCGGAGGGCCTATCACGAACGGGTTGGCTTGAACTGTTGGATGCTGTATGAGGCCCGAGGAAGTAGTTTGCATCAACTCCCATGCACAAGCACATACCTAGGGCCAGGGCAGGGCAAGGGCATTAGTGGCGCTGTGTGTGGTGTTCAACTTACTGCGTGGGACTGGAGACTGGGGAGGGGACCATGGAGCCTCCACTGACCTGGGCCCAAGTCCTGGGAACCCCCAAGTTGAGTCAGGGCTCCTCTTCAACCGTCCCGCCAATTGGCGCCTGCTGAACGGGCCGCATAGCGGCACCTTCTTTCAGGGTCTCTCCCTGCAGCCAAACACGTGGACGTGGGAGAGTCGGGTGCTCTTGTTGGCCCCGAAGAGCTGACCCATGAGAAATTCACGTTTAAATCTGACCCGGCCATGGGAAGTTTTATCTCTGCGGTGGAGCCCAGATGTCTTCCGTTTTCAACCAGTAGGGACAAACGGAGAGCGAAAAGGGTATCCATCCGGTGGGATACCCTATGATGTCGAAAAGAATTGGGGGGGGGACGCCGAGCTACGTCTGGTGTACGGAGCAATGATACGCCAACACCGCGGTAGAAAGCACTATATCCAAGTATTCTATACTTGCCTAAACACGCAATAGTACTTAGGTCGTTATATGTTGTATTTTGGTGTGGCGCGCGGCAACTCTGTCTGCTTGTGCCCAGATGCGCGGGAGTGGGATGTAAGACACGCGCCCCAGGAAGATGAAAGGACCTTAGCCAAACCAAGCCCAACCAGTAACAGTAATTCGTCTGAATCACCCTACCTGTCACCAACCGACCGCCTTATCTAAAACGCTCTCTTTTTATTGGGCAAATGAATGAGGTGCGCTGGAATGCAAGATCGGCTATATGCCTGCAGCTGTTTCTGAAATACTCCTTGAAAAGGAGATTAGAAGCAGTGCTCGGCTATACGACAGATAACACGAACCCAGGGAAAAAAGCAAAACCAACGCATGTAGAGTACACAGTGGCTTTTCCCCCAAGTGACTTGTAACATACATTACATGCCGAAATGACGGAATGAGATGCATGGATTCCATGTCACGGGACGCTGACGAATTAAGCAGTTGATGAGCTTTGCTTTTGTCCAGAGACGGCAGCTTGCCACCACGATACGATGATATGATAGGCACGGCGGTCCTGCTCGACCAGAGAGCTGGAACCTTAGCAATCTTTGGCTTATTTCTTAAACATCCAATAAGCGTGGCCTGTCTCTTTTCGGATGATTTCCCCTACCAGATCGACGGGTCCAGAGGCGCGTCTAGAGTATTCCAAAGAGTCAGCTTGCGGGCTCGCAAAACGAAAAGGAACGAAAGACAAGACAAGAACGAGGAGAAGCAAAAAATTCAGCGGAATAAGACATGCCGCTCCCATGCCATTCCAATTCATCACCGCGTCTCAAGGTTAGCTGAACTGGGCAAAGTAGCGGCGGGCTCTCCGTGGACCCAAAAGGACCCGGATATTTCCCAAGACAAAAAAGGACATTGCAAGGAAGACAAGGGTCAAGGGGCCCGGATCCATGGGATCTTGCTGCTACCGGGCCTGCGGTACAAACGCTTTCTGGGTGCTCCGTAAACAGAGACCTTGCCCGCCTCACCGGTTCAAACAGGGGGGGGGGGCAGAGACGAAAAAAACAGCCACCCCCAGTTGACAAGCTATTGCCCTCTTCCACCCCTGGATTCTTATTCCGGCTAGTTGGGTAGTTCCTCGGTGAGGGGCGTTCCCAGCTTGCCGGGTTTGCTTGGGTATCGGTCAGATTCATACCCTTTATTGTTGTTATTTTGGATCTGGTTGTTGAATCCAAGGATCTGGTAAAGGATGCATGCCCACGGGTGGATGTCTGCCTTTTGATACGGAGTATATCCGTCGGTAGTGCAACACAACGATTGCTACAATGCAACAGTCTCGACCCCGCCACCCTTGACCGAGGAGAGCCAGTTGAATGGGATCTGCAAAGGATAGTTTTTATTTTTTGTTTTTGTTTTTGTTTTTTTTATTGAGTAATTTCTCGTCATGCTGCTATCCCATCGGTCTTGGTCAACGGGTGTCAGCAGCGTGTTTCTGTTGACGCCCAAAAGGATATCGCCTGTCGAGAACCGAAACGAACCCTGGCTTGAACTACACAGGCAGAAGCCAAGAGAAGAATAGATCATCTGTGCGGCCAGGCGTAATATTTCTTGCCCTTGAATTAGCTTGCAAAACAAACAAGCCATGACCCGGGCATCGGGTTCGCCTATTAGGCAGTCTTAAAAGTGGCTGGGAATAACACTCACCGTGTCATGCAACTAATACACCACCATCTAAACACAGTCATCGGACACAGAAGCAACAACCAGCATCCTTGATAGCCTCAGAAGATAACACCATCTAGGTTATTCCCAAGCATTGCTGACAACTTGATAGGTCGCAGGACGCCCGCAGGGAGACGACCGTTAGATGTCACTACCATGTTGGGCCACCAAGCATGATTGACATCCACCTTCTCTGGGGCATGGGGGTGTTGGGGTGGTGATCTTGATGACAATAATTACTCGCAAAACCTCCGTTCGGGGTGAAGAGTTTTCTTTTTTTTCCTTCTCCTGTTTTTTTGCCATCACGTCAGGCTACCGGATATGCCTGTGACCAAAGCTTCCACCATCTCTTTTGTCTCTGATGCCCGTCGCGTTGGCGGTGTGATGAAGAAGCCCAAACGAGTTGTTTCATTGCCAGCCACCACCGCCTGTACCGTAAATGCATTTTTTTCCCACTCCGCACAATGTACAGATACAACAACTTGCCTCTTTGTTTAAGCTCTTTTTTTTTTTTTTTTGCCATGTCTCTGCTATGCGAGATGAAGCTGAAATGACATTTCCTTGGAAGAAACAAAACTCGCCGAGATGGCAAATGCAGCCATGTTTCGAGACGCCACACGAAGAACCTTTTAGATGTATCATGTCGCCGATCCAGGGAGGGAGTGGCGGTGTCGCGAGTATTACCATAAACGTCATGTCTTTAAGATGGTGATGGCCATGCTGTTTGCATATGTGTGTGTCTCTCAGTGTGTGTGTGCTGCTCTTGAACCACAACACACACACTGAGACAACAAAACAACAAGGCAACAAGACTAGCACGGAAGCAAAGAGACGACGGGAAAGTGAAGAGAATCGGTAGTCAAGTCTGACAACCATGATTAGAAAAAGAAAACAAGATTTGCTGTCAGAAAAAAAGAAATAAGGGCAAATAGAGGGATGGCAGTGTCGTTCATCACATCCCCTTGCATATCAAAGTTGAACTTTTGGCCGATGGATTTCGGCATTGAAGGTGTTGCATCAGCTGCATTTGGACTGGTCTCTTTGAGAGTCACAGACACGTTCACGAGGAGGAGGAGGTGGTGATGAGATCCATGGGAGGGGAGGGGGAAACAAGATGATTTGCTTGGCCCCCACGTTTTTGTGCCTCTTGATGTGTCAATATCACATTGCATCTGAGTTGTTTTGGGTATTCCGTGTGCCGGGCGATGTCATTGTGCTTTGAGGGACGGGATGTAATGGTTGGAATGGAGGGATAGATCTCAAGGGGGAGGTGGGGAAGCTCAGGTTGGATTGGATGCAACTTGACTGACCGAGGCTCGTCCATGGCGGGTGCCATTGCAAAGCCCTTGAGTCGCTGTAACAGGTACCCGCTTTAGGTGATAGAGGCACTATACCCAGTGCTATTATAGGGAGTGACTCCAGCGTGGCGTTCCGCTGTCGACCCAGCCTCAGTACGGCCCGATTTGGAAGTTATTGCCTTTCCTCCAGGCCTCAACATCACGTGACACCATCTCAGCTTTCGAGGGGTCCTCCTCCAGCTCTCTGCCTCAACGCGGGTTTGCGGAGCAATTTTGTGAACCACGGCATGAAATGCGTGTTTGATCAACATGCCAATCCCTCGTCTGCCGTGCCAAGTGCATCAAAAGCAAGGGGGATCATGTCTATCCGACGGCATTTGACTTGCTGGCCGTATTTCCGAGGTAATACGAGCTCAACACCTCTGCATACGGTGTGCACATGATCCTGTCCGCGAGCCTCAGGTCTTCCGACTCTATACAGCTTTGCTTGCATACAGCCACAGAGCGTAGAAAGCTGAATTGACCCGGTGGAACTCCTGGGCCGCTCTTCGGACTGGGCATCGAGTGCTTTGGCTTTGGCTTTGGCCCTGGGCTTGGACCAGACGGAAACGGCCCGAACCTACACGAGCCAATCTCAGTCAACGGTCGTATGCTTATGCTTCTTCTACCGTTACTATCGTCCAGCGGGTGTTGGCCTATCAAGCTATGCTCATATCAATGTATAGTGTGATTGTGTTGGATTATTCGCTCAGTGGAAAATATGAAAGGATCCCTCAGACTCATGCCGCTTCGAGCAAAAATGACAATCCTTTACGGAATTTCATGACGGTTCAAGGAGCACTCACTCCTACCATCAAACCGGAGCCTACAATCCTCAACTTTCCTAATCCCATGGGAACGGCCTCGATGGCATTGAGCTCCAAAGTCACTGAAATCAGGAAACACGCTCCTGTTGGTGCGGATATATACCGCCGTCCATGGACTGTCGGGTCCTTACCGGTCATCGGCTAGTCCGACAATACCAGCTTGGCCAACATGCCTCCTTCATACTATCGACCGATGCCTAGAGGATTACACCAAAGCTCTCCCTGCCACTATCTCAAACCACCCGTTGGATCCAGTCTCTTGGAGCGCATTGTCTATCAGTAAACGTCTTTGCACACGGTTCGTTGGCCGACTAAACTGACAGGTCGCAAGGATTACCTAGGACCGGGTTACTTCCAAATCTGGATGGCGCCGGAGGGATACCTCACGACCGTTTAGTCTGGTCATCTAGATACCTTTCAGCTCTGTATTTTCAAGCCTCCTGGAATGTTCACTGTCCGTGGGTTCAGGCACTCTAGGTCAAGATTCGCCTGACGCTCTGCCTAGGCGCAGCGTGTCATCGTTGACTGAAATTACCAGGGGCAGCGCCGCAGGAGTGAGCAGCAGTGCGGGATCCTACACGTAGAAGATTTTGGTAGGACTCTAGGAGATGATCCTGGCGTTGGGACCCCTAAAAGAGATGGCTACTGTGGTATTCGCTAATATGACCTACGGTACTTATCCAAGTAGACAGACATGCTCTATAGTCCATACCGTCCTCCATTCACCATAGACGAACCGCAAATTATGGGTATGCTCTAACACCACTACATGCCTTGGCAAGCGAGGCTGTAGTCTTTTGCCCATGCCGCGTAAGCTATAATCCAAGAAGGTTGGCCCCGGTCTGTTGAGAGTAGGAAAGAAAAAGGAGCGAAACCAAAATACAAATAATACTCATTTTCCACTACGTACTTGGTGCCTAGTAATTATTACTTGGGTATTTGGTTACTGATTTAGGAAAATTTATCATATACTTCATATTATATAGGGTAGGTATGATATTGTCATTGGAATCGAGATGGTCAGCGGGGAACTTATCATTCATCATTCATCAATGGATGCCTAAATACATGAAATGTTAGTACATCCAAAATATGCCTTTCACAAAACAGCGTGACAACGGCGGACACGTTGCGGTTTTTGATTCGGTTTATCATGAAGACGGCTGAACAAGCACCAGGGCAATCATATAATGATTGGTTGACAACGACACGCTTGCGTGGAGTTTAATAGGCACTCTTTGTGGATCGTGAGGCGGAGCATATGTAGAAACTTATACTGTCCGCTTTCATGCAATCTGTGTGCTTGGGTCATAAGAGTACAGTCAAACCCAGCCTCTCACAACCCTAGATTCATCTTACACTGGACACTTGTGACATTCTTTCTCTTACTACATCAGTATACGAAACTGCAATAGTACTTCATCGAAAAAAAAATATTTGAATCATCATGGAGGCATCATCATCTATCGACTTTAAGTTGAAGAAAGATGCCACCCACTACAGAAATTGGAGCCAAAAAGAAGATTGGTGGAAATATTTCGCAGCACCATATACTTTGAAGGCCTTAAAAGACGGGACAGAGACCCTATGCGAGAGGTGTAATAGTCTGGGTATTGAGAAAAAGCTGAAAAATAGAAAAGTGTTTACCCAACAGCTTATAGAAAGTGACGATGCCAATCATTGCTATGACGAAGAATGGGATGGAAACGAATTCGAGATTGAGAGAGACAAGGGGATGATGGATCCGTCTTGTTCTTTTTGCATCATCTTGCAACTTTTTACTACCGGATATCCAAGGCGCTATTTCATGGATATTGATCTATGCACCGGATCCTATGGGGAGATTCGTATTTCCTCACATTCTATAGAAAAGTCTGATACAATGAAAGTATCATTCTATCAATATGGAAGTATTGCAGTATCGCATCATATGCGCGGCAGCTGCTGGCCACGAGACTCTGGAGCCGTCGACTGGACAATCCTTAAAGAATGCATGGGCATATGCAAGAACGATCACGGCGACTCTTGCTTTCTCGCGGAACAACGACCAGTTCAGGGCTTGATGTTGTACAACTGCAAGACTAGTAAATTGGAAACAGCCCACAGGGGCGCAAAGTATGTTGCCCTAAGTTACGTATGGGGTGAGGCGACCTCAAGATGCAGGATACCGCAAACGATTGAGGATGCAAAAACGGCCGCACTTGCGCTGGGATACACATATCTCTGGGCTGACCAATTATGCATCGCAAAAGAAGGCAGCCACAAGATGAACCAAATCCATCAAATGGATCTTATTTACCAGAACGCCGAACTCACCATCATCGCAGCCGCCGGACATGGCGCAGACAGCGGGCTTGCGGGCATTAGTGGCAAATCACGACGACTTGTTCAAAGGCATGCTAGATTTGGTAACCATGTTCTTCTAGAATTAATGCCAAGTCCTAGAATGGGCGATGGAGATATATCAGGATCCAAATGGAAGTCACGCGCATGGACGTTCCAGGAGGAAGTACTTTCGAGGAGACGGCTCTATTTTTCCGATGACATGGTCTGGTTCGCCTGTGGTCTTATTCGTGGACATCATACGGCACTAGAAGGGATGCATAAACCATTGATTGAGCACTATCGCCGCGAAGAATGGACCAGGGAAAAAAACATGGGAACCTCTATATTTGATGATATGGCATTATCCCGGCGAATCGATCTATTCACAAAGCTTCTTCGAGACTACACTCGCCGGGAACTCACATATCCCGACGATAAAATTAACGCCTTCTTGGGAATCATGAACGCATTTGGGAGAATAGAGCCTACATGGACTCACCTCTGGGGAGTTCCCATCATGATGCCACAGGAACTGGGAGGTTATGAATTATCTTCCTCGTTGGAGGCGACGGTTTCCCATGAGCTTGTGAACGGACTAACATGGTGTGCTGAGTCTCGCTTCTACCAACACGCGAGGCTAAAAATGTTTCCCAGCTGGTCTTGGGCTGGGTGGGAAAGGGCCGTTTACTCTGTTCGCTCTCTAGACAAGGAGTGGGTTTCTCCTGTTGACAAGAGCATATGCGTTGGCGTTGAGCTGCAAAACGGCGAGGTCGTGCCATGGGAAAAATTGCGGCAGATGATGTCTTACCTGAAGAATAATACTACCACCATATCCCATTTCATCCATTTGGACATTTGGACAACGCAAGTGGAATTGTTTGTCTCTACACCAAAAGGCGGGCTCATTACGACGTTTGGGGCTGTCCTGAAAACCGCTGAGGGTGAAGAGTACGTGCCTAATCATCATAATCATAATACAGCCGATCATTTTATTGTTATGGAAAAGTGGGATTGGGGGTGGGATCATGGGCGCGCATTCAGCAAGATATTTACGGCACTGATATTCGAGCCTCCCGCAAGACGCAGCCACGAAAAGTGGCTGCTTCTGGTTGAGGAAGAGAGACCAGAGCGCATGTGGGCTGAGCGCGTTGGTGTCCTTCGCCTTTTCGGCATTAGGGAGAAGATCAAAATGGAATCTTTTCAATTAAAGAGACGGCATATTCGCCTTGGATGATACATACAACAACTTGTCCCACGGTTGACCGGAACTGGAAGAGATTGGGGGGCGAGTTATAGACGGCTCTCTGCGATCCTGGTTTATGCTAGCTGCTTAGTTGAAAGATATTGGTTGAAGCGCAGATGGCGCAGTTTAATGCAAAATTTCGATGACTCTAGACAAATGTGACAAGTCATTATTATATTCTGAGAAGCTGTCTATAGTCCTGACTAAACAATGAACACACATGAGCGAACGAACGAAGGTCCCACCCCTAACCGTTGAGTCGAAGGCCATCTCTCACTCGACTATGTCAAGAAAGAAAAATACTCAATATCACCAGCCGTTTTACTTAGTTATCTTATAGTGCATTTAGGAAGCAATTTATTTTATTACTCTAAAAATGGTGTGCTGTGTAAGATCATCTCTCGTCGAGTAACACGCTCTTTATACCGAGGGGCGCGTTTGGCAGACACTAGAAGGATTCGACTGTAACTGGGCCAAAGAAAGATGAAAATGTCAGTTACAAGTTAATTCTTCACCTCATAAAAAAACCTTCATAAGATTAGGTATGGAAAAGTACCTGGAAGAGTAGTTCTACATGACTTGGTGCTGGCTATTGACTGGCCTCGTTAAAAGTTGTCTCGTCTGTAGTACCTGATCCGTTTGTTTTGTCCCCGACCATCAGGCACTCGAAGAATATCACCAAGAAGGCGACGAGTTATAGATTTGATGGGAGCTAGATAAGAAATGAAGACTCTCAAAGGTTATCAGCAAATTGGCCAACTACGAGTGCGCCATTCTCAGACACATAGATATACACAGCAGGCAGATAAGACAAGACTTTTCTTACAGCCCATCCCCGACGTTCTCAAGGGTGATCTGACTTCACCTTATTACTGCCTCGCTGTGCGCAGCTACTTTGAGCCACATATAACCTGAGTTTGGAGTAAAGAAGGCGCCTGAAACTTCCATCCATCACGGAATGCATTAGCGGAGAAAGCTTCAGATATAAAGTCAAAATCAAGATTGAAGAGTCATAAGTGGTTGGCTTCAAAAGTTCTCCGAAGACACTGGCCGATGTCATGGCGTAGTCAAGCTCCCTAGACCATCCGTGACTATATAAAGGGCTCGACAATGCCGCTTCAAGATGTGTAAGATCTCTTTTTAATTAATCTTCTCAGTTATCAACTGCTGCTATCTTGTGGTACTCGGATTGTTGATCCTAGCTTCTCACCCTCATTATACAAGATGACTGGAACTGAAACCAAGGCAGTCCCGGTGTGCGCCCGCCCCGAATGTCGTTGCGACCACGGAGACAGGTATCCATAAAAGTAAACTCTTAACGGAGGTCCGGAAAGAGTATATTCTCCCAGACTGAGATCAACGAGTCCAAGGGGGTGACTTTGGACGACTCTGATGACTTAGACTATGACCCTGATCTTGACCCTAACTTTGACCTGGACTCCTGGGAAAAGGCCAAGAAAGCTAAATCAGGGACAGAAACGGAAACTTGGAGCTAGAACTTACAGCGAATAAAAGAAGACGCAAATAACTTTGAGAGACGACTCATCGACTGTATCGTCAACCCCAACTAATTATCCCCTAAACATATCTCCTTTAAATATCTCCTAAATAATTCGACGGATGACCTCTAATGCACGTTCGATGACATAATCATGGATGGGGAGACAAGAAACTATTCGCCACTTAGTTTCGCTATCCCACTTCTAACCCGAAACTTCGTCAGCTTTTTCCCCTTAAGCATATATGAATCCACTAGAGCCCTGTTTTACGGTCCACCGGGAACTAGGAAGACTCATCTAAGCAAAGCCATTGCCAAGGCCCCTGAGGCAAGCATTCTAGCCATCGACTCGGCGACTATTTGGTCCAAGTGGAGCGGCGAGACGGAGAGGTACATTAAGACGGCGTTCGCGCTCTCTGCCGGGCTCTTCCCCTGCGTGTTGTTCATTGATAAAGTCGATTCGTTATTCTACCACCACAATAGTAATAACAATAGCTAGCGATAAGCCGCCCTTGCCGAGTTTCTCTCGGACATGGATGGGCTAACTAAGAGTGAGAAGGCTCCGTTTATGGTTGTTGCGATGAATCGTCCCGGAGATCTGGATGATTTTACTTTATCGGTGGCTGCCATAGAATCTCTACTTTAAACTTGCCGACGAAGAGTTACGGGCTAAAATTCTCCAACTTTTTCTTTACCAAGACGATCTAGATCTCTTGGTAAACATTAATGATATAGCAAGATTGATGGGTAGGTGCTCTGATTCGGATTTGCGTAGTCTCTGCGCGAAGGCTATACTTATTTGAAGGTGATGCCGGCGGGAGGGAAGATGGATAAGCTGCAACTGAACCTGACGCACTTTGTCAAGGTTATGATGAGAATCCGTCAGTTCAATCCGGAAGTGGTTGATGTGCCAAAGCCTTGGCAAAATTAGTTTTACTACAAGGCTTAGTCTGTGGCATGGAGATGGGACCCTGAGGAGGGGGCTTGGGTTTGTGATAAATCTTTGTATCCGAATTATCGCACATTATGATGAATTTGGGATTCCAGCATTGACAATCTGTTAAACCGCAACCGCATTGTCGCATGCCAGCTTCTCAATATTTGTAGGGTACTACTCTGTAACGTCTCGTCTCACAGAAATGGCAGACTTCCAAGAAGCTATAAGGGACACGACCATGTGGAGAGTGGTGGAATTTTCTACTAATGAAGCATGGTTGATGGGAATTAAAGAGCTGCACATCTCCAAATTACACCGCAGCCTGCTTCCTTGAACCAAATGCCCACACTACCAGCCAGCTCCAAAGAACCCAAGCCGCCAAAACGAGAACACCCACCAGCAGATACAGCATAAATATCCATACGTATACTGCGTCTGCCATGTTGAGCAAAAATATCCTCCTGATGCGCCAGTGATAATACCAGTTTTGCCGCATTTCATCCCTGTCAGCGGCCTGTTGGTAAGGTTGGCGACGAGAAGCAAGCTGCCGGAGCCAAGCCATGAGGCGCCTGACACCGTGAGAGTTCTCACAGGTGCGCCGGATGGTATTGCTCATGTCGACTAGGACAAAGGCGAGGATGGCGACGATGAATAGTATTGGTGTTATAATCCTCTATCATGTTGTTTAGCTTATACCACGACAGGGTATTGATGAAGGCTTACAGAATATAATGGGCGTTCAGCAGGCATCTTTGCTCATAAACATGTGACCAAGAATAAATGTGGTAAGGCGGCGAGTAGAATTTCCTTTTGTTTGGTAAGAAGGTCGATGATGTCGCAGAGACTTGAGAATAAGAACAAAATGGCTACATGCGTTTCCTTCCTGTGGCTCGGCCGTCAATTGCGTACCATATGATTAGATTACAGCCAGTGAGCGCGCGATACACAGGCTACGTCATCGAGCAGCCAAAGTGATGGTGATAAAGCGGCCTGGCCTCACTTGGCCTTGGCTAGTTGCTTCTGCTGCAAAGTCGCTCTGCGCAGTGCAAACTGTTAAGCCTAGAAACTTCTATGATAAAGTTTTGCTTTCGGCTGTTGCACTCCAGGGCTGTCAATTCATGTTCTCTATGACCAGCAGGTGGTGTTGACTGTTGAGTCAATTTTGCTACCTACGCTGTGGCAGATGCGGGGAATGTGACACTGGATAATGGTTGAAGGAATGCTTACCTTTGTTTCGTTGGCGACACAATTAAACGATGCCGCGAAATGTCAAACCTCTCAACTAAAGGTGCCAAACATACCTGAATGCATAGAAGAGCTTCATTGACGTCGGGATGGGATGCATCGCAGGAGGTTTAACCAGTATCACTTTGGCACAGTATTACGTGATCATTACCTCCTGTTGACGCGGCCCCAACGTGTCGGCAATCGATTGCATTAACTAGTACGTTTGCAGCACCAGACTCTAGCAGTTATTTCATTCATCTATCAATCATTTTCTAACAGTTACTCTTACTCCCCTACTCTTTGTAGAGTACAACGGCACAGCTCCATCGCCAACAAGCTTCAGATCCCGATTAAAGTCAAAGTCAAAGAGCTCCAGCCATCCCTTGTCTCCCGGGTCCTGTACTTCTCGGCTGCCGTATCGTCGGAAGATGGTCGCCAGCGTCAGGTACATCTCTGCATACGCCAAGTTAATGCCCAGGCACATACGGCTTCCTCTGAGGAATGGCGCAAAGTGCTTGGGGTTTGCCTGAGGGGCATTGGAACCGAGGATCCAGCGCTCAGGCATGAATTTGTGTGGATTGGGGAATAGCTCCGGGTTGAAATGGTTAAGAACCGCAGTTTGGGAGATGGGCGTATTGGGGGGATGACTATCTGCTTGTTGTCCTTTCCGGTGTAGACCATGGGCCTCTCGGGATCAATTAGGGGCTCTCGCAGGGTTACACCATTGGAGAGGCGCAGCGCTTCAGCAATGACAGCAACCAAGTATGGCAGCTTTTCTAGCTCATCAACCGTAGGGACTGGAGAAGTTGCATGGGGCATAACTGCAAGTAGCTCATCCTTGAGCTTGCGGAAGGACTCTGGATTTGTGAGCATGGCATAGACAGACCAGCTCAGTGCGTCGGCAGTGGTGAGTGTGCCTGCGACAACTACCACATAGCCGTCCTGCCACAGACGCTTCGGCAGTTTCTCGGATTCTGGTACATTCGGGTTGTTGATGACCTCGTGGAAGATGGTTGCCTGACTGGACTTATCCGTGCCGTTGGCGTGGGCGTTGTAAACCTTTGCGCACTCATTTTCGACATCCTATTTACAATGATTAGCAATCTGTAAATTACGAGCAAGAAAATAGTCTCCTTCATAGAGGGGGGATAACAAGCGACAAGATATCGAGAGATGACTTACCTGATGGGCTTGAGCCAAGGCAGCAAAGTCTGGCTCCAGTTTCAAGGCTATGGAATCTGGTAGGCTTTCTATAAGGCTCAGCAGCCAAGGGAATGCCTTGCCGACGTGTCCAATCTGTGCGCCTCTTTGCGAGACATTGCGGAAGCCGGGAGCAAAGTCGGGCTTACTGATGTGGCCTCGATTAAAGCCAAAGGAGTAGTCATATACGACATCTCAACGAGGCATACTGTCAGTATTGACTACTACATGGGGGAGAGTAGGTAAAGCGGCCGGGAGGAGGAGGGCTTACCATAAGTCAACGCCGCGAATGCGTCAGTGACGCTCAGAGGCTCACCCGTACGACCGAATCCCTCAAACCGATTCATAAGGGTCTCAATGACGACCAAAATGTCAGGCTGCAAACTGCGGACCTTTTGCTTGGAGAAGAAAGGGTTCAGGGCACCACGTCGCTTGCGGTGGAGGTCGTGGTCGGTAGTGCATAAGAGCGCTTCTTGCATGCCCAGTCCAGAATTAAGTCGGAGCCACTTGTTTCGCTTTTTTCCAGCACCACTGTAGATTTCATCGTAAAAGTCTGGGTCCCTGATGTGGACCTCTTCGGGGCTCACTTGAACGATGGGGCCGTATTTCTTATGTAGCTCGTCGATTTTCCAGACGTATTGCCCTCTTTTGATGGCATCGTAGTAGAACTCGTACCAGAATGTGAGCTTAGCTAGGGTTGGGCCGGGAATATGAGCGATTGGGGAGAGAAAGAGTCGGTAGATGCAGAGGCAGAGGACGTAGGCGGTGGAAAGGAGAACGCCCCCTATGAGTGCGTCTCCAGTAGATATGACAGCCATTGGTCAAGCTCTCACAGGGAAAGATATCCGATATACGGTGTACAGATACTACTAGAGGGAGGAATTCATGATGTGCTACCTGGAGTCTTTTATACTATGATCTCAATGTCAGAGTGCGGGGATGCTTAGCAAGGTTGATATGGTAGGACCTCACGAGCTCTACGGCTTCATTGGGGTTAGGGGTTTGCGATGGTGTCAAGAATGCCACTAAAGTATGCATACACGGCAAAGGCATGCCTGCCCAGCCCTACCTATGCGAAGTCCCATGTCTTCCATATCCCTGCCAAGAACTTGAGACGGCCGTGCGTACGCTGACTTACCGGTCTGGGTCCTACCGGGTCAACTTTACTTTCTGATGTGGATGACGCTTTACAATGAAGAGTGATATGTCAATATTGCAGCTTTTACTTTCAGCCCTGTCGGTAATAAGATACCTACACTTAGGCCCAAACACATTCACATCAATACAGCATTACGGCCTCACTGGGCAAACGAGTAGCTTGTTTTCTGGAAATCCCAAGAACCCTATTCACAAGATCAGCCGTGTCAGATGGACGAACATGGGATTCGGGCCGAGCTTGGCAGGGATAAGGTCTTGCTACGGGGGCGGCATAAATCGACGATCTGATTTGAATCCATTATTGAAAGTTGCTAATAATAGAAATGAGCTTATGCTTGTGTTTTTCTGTCAATAGCTAGTGGCCCTTGGTGTGGTTGACGCAGAAGTCTCCAACAGTGAATGGATGACGAGGAGCTTTGTAATTCAAAGTGAGAGTTTTGAAGAAACATACTGTCAAAAGAAGAAAAAATAGAAATGGGTGTTGCATCAAGGGGTGATGCAGCTTATTCTCTATTGAAACTATTGGTGGGGTTGTTCATGAGACAAAACAGATTGATTCCATCGACAGATGCACATACGCGTAAAAACATCTCCACAATGATCTTATTCAGCGAGTAAGACTCAACTTATTTCTTTGATGACCGACGACTGTTTGACCTGAGAGAGGAGGTGGTAAGACACTGGCGCTACGCTGGGTGGCATTTAAGTTGAGGTTTCTAAGCCGATTAGAGTCAAAGTAGCATAGCTCATGCTCCTAGTCAATGTCAAGGGCGTAGAGCAGTCTACTACAACTCGATGGCCCATTAGTGAATAAAACGGGGCTTGACTCGGACGAATGATAAGAGTATGCGTTGCCAGTGAGCTGACTGGTTGACTGACCTATCAAGAATCCAGGGGGATGTATCTTGCTTATACCGGCTACTATTGTCGACCCTCGTTAACATGATTGAAGATGATTATGCAGGAAGTTCAATGCGCCAAGCAATAGTATATCTAATGGTTCCTTACTGGCTTGGCTTGATGCGATTCAGTCGTGCTTGTGCGCTAACATTTGTTTAAGAACACCCGGCTTCATAAAGGGAGCGGGCCGTTCCGACGCTATACAATTCGACCAAATATGACCTAAATAAGGCTTCTTTGAGGGGAAGATGAGAGGTATGTAACGTGAAATGGGGGTTTTGGTGGAATTTTGATTCCTCCCTTGATAGTTTGTATAAGACCAAGTGGTGTCGGTTTCAACTTAGTCAGGCTGCATACGGTGATGTACATGCAAGGGCATATGCATCAGTCGGGTCGATTGCCGGTTATGGTAATCCGGTATGGATTCCTGTCTCTCTCCCCTCTCATCAGCACCAGACATAGAGCGAGATTATTACCCGCTATCATGTATATGAGATAGATAATAGACGGCATCTCTGCAATGCATGATACCATACTCCATCTAAATACGTGTCCCGTTCTTTAGTCCGCCCCCGTTACGGAATTGTAGCATCGTAAGAGCTTTATGCCTTATGGCTCTTCAGAATCTCGGCAGCTCTTGCATAGGGGGTAGGCCCACTTCATGTCAAAACCCGCCCTTGGATCGATCTGCGCCTATGGAAAGCATCAGATAGTCATGGGTATACCGGTCATGACGCGGGGCGGGATAGTACGCGGAGGGATCTAGGGGTGTGGGATTACAAAGCCACC
Source organism: Cladobotryum mycophilum (assembly GCA_036429605.1). Lineage (NCBI taxonomy): Eukaryota > Fungi > Ascomycota > Sordariomycetes > Hypocreales > Hypocreaceae > Cladobotryum > Cladobotryum mycophilum. The sequence continues at coordinate 1,578,706 of JAVFKD010000002.1, read as the reverse complement.
GTAATATAAATCCTGCACGAAAGGGGGTCTTTTTCCGGAATTACGGAGGTTGTCAATAAAGATGGATACCCTAAACCCTGAATCTTTAATCCTGGTGACAGATGTGACGCGTGCAACCTCATTGCTGCCAGACTTGTAGGTCGGCAATTATAAAGTCAACCTCTACTTCGCTCTTGAAAGCTAAGCAAGAGGTTCGAGGTAAGGGTAACAGAACTGTAGCCAGTATGTACATTGATAACGTCACTTCTCTTAGTGTAGGTGTATGAAGAATGTTGTAGGTGGTGAATCATCAGTAGAGCACTAGACATTAGCTTCTAGGGGCTTTGGGTGAAATATAGTACGGACCGTGGCTATCATGCGTTGGATAACGTGGTAAAAGAGGTTCCTTACTGCGTCAAGTAGATCCTACATATGATCAAGATCAAGGCGCTGGCCTCGCCCAAGGCTCATGGATATGGAAGATTGGTACTGAAAGGTGCATCTTCTGCGACAAGATACATTGCTTTTGCCTTTCTGCACCTCACCTAGTTTTACTAGATATTTTGCCATTCAAGCTCAAATTAAACGGTAGAGCTGTGACAATGACAAAGGATGTGACGCCTTGTTACATCGCAGACGTAAATACATTTATTCCGTATCCCAGTCAGAATGACCCCGCCCCGAGATAGCGGGGTAACACTTCCCCACGACCGTGCCGGGTGGGTCTATGTCCGGGGCCTCGCTCCGGCCTTCGCGTTGGCTTGGTGCTCATTTGTGGATGGTTCGAATATGTAATGACCCCCTTGGTTAGATCTCTAAATCTTAATAATCCCTCTCATTATAGATTTGAATCTTTATGGAGTTGTATTTCCAGCGGCTAGTGTTGTTCCTATTTTGGGTAGGTAGAGAAATCTGCACACCTTATCCGCTAGGGGTAAGCTGATGGGCATGCGTTGTTAGTCAACAAATGATCTATTTGAAGAGCACATGATAGATGAAGAATGTAAAGAGTCTATTCAACAGTAGAAAATATCTAGTCAAAAGTGTGTACTTTGATAGTATGATCGCTAAACAAGAACAAAAACAAATTCCTCAACGCCGCGCAATATACAACGGGATCAGCTTAACATGTCGCCTTCCAAGAATGTACTTCGTGTTCACCTCCACAATTTGCCCAAAAGGCCGCCAAGTCCTCCTAACAGACCTCCAGAAGGAGTCTTATTGATGCTGCCCCCAAGGTTCCCAGAGCCTCCCGTATGGGCTGAGGGATAGCCCCCTGCGCCAGGTGAAGGAATTCCATAGGTGCTATATCCGTGCTCTCTAGAGCCTTCGTTGTTATTTCCAGGGGTACTGGGAGGAGGGGCTGCGGGCATCTCGCTTCCCTTGCTGCCCCCACCACTTGTGACTTCATCAGGGCGAGGTGGATAAACAATATTTCCCTGACCTCCCTCATTGGCCCCTGATTCGCTGGGACGAGGTGGGTATGCAACTCCTTCCTGGCCACCATTGTCCGTCCCTACTTCATCGGGACGAGGAGGGTATACGATATGTCCCTGATTACCTGTGCCACTTCCTGATTCGTCGAGGCGGGGTGGAGGAGTGGCAATTCCCTGGTTTTCTTCATTGACTGTTGTTTCAGTGGGATAGGTTGGATAACCACCACTTCCCGTGTCAACTAGCACCTGGTCGTTTTGTCCTCCAACTCCGTTCTCACTTGTTGGTTCACCACCCGGGGCTCCTGGTAAGGGATAGTCTCCCGTGCTGGGGGGAGGAGCTGGGTAGTCAGTACCGCCAGGGCCTCCACCACTTCCAAGTCCATGGCTTCCGGGCCATACAGGCATACCTTCAGGTGATCCCGGCTTCTTGCCAGCTACGCCACCGTTAATATTGATGATAGAGCCAAGAAGATTGCTGGCTGTAGATGCGGCAGCTTTAGCCCCGCCATTGACGAGCTCAACGCCACCCTCGATAATGCAGCCTACGCCATTGAGAATACCCCGGCATCTGGAAGAATCGGTCTCTCCTTCGCCACCTGGTGTCACTTGATTGCTGCTAGATGGAGGAGGGTAGTAGCCCTCATTCCCATGGTCGGTTGGCGGAGGGTAGTAGCCTTCATGCCCAGAGTTGGTTGGCAAAGGGTAGCTGGAGTCGTTGGTACCATTGCTAGGAGCTGGAGGGTAGTATACCCCGCTAGTGGTGATAGCCACTGCAGTTGTAGCCGACTGGATTTTACTGGAGACTCTGGTGCTAAAAGTCGTAGGAACGGTAGGTTGTGAGTAATAATCAGTACTCTGAGTGTTGCTAGGAGTGGTAGAAACAGCTGTGCTCGACGAGCCGCCTATGTTCGCCCCTAAACGAGTGGTAGTTTTGGAATCCCCAGTACTACCAGATTGGGTTCCCTGGCTAGTAACTCTTCGAGAGCTAGCTGTTTCAGTGGAATGACTGATATAGCTAGAGGTAACTGTCCCTGATGCAATATTTGAGCCACTTACGATCGTAGGTCTAGTCGTAGGCTGCGCGGAACTACCCGAAGACTGTCTGTGATTCGCAGATGTTGTGTCACTATTGGTTCTAGTCTTTTGACCACTAGAGATAACAGTCTCGAATGAGCTGATAGAGGTATACACAGACATCGTTGTAGGTTTGACAGAGCTACTGGATGGCGATTCCTGACTACTAGAGTGGGATGGGGTATCAGCTCTTGACGAGCTGTGAGAACCGGCTCTAGAGACCGACGTAGTTCGAGACTGCCCTGAATTATTAGTTGTCATTCCCTGACTTGTTGGCTGTGGGTAATCGCTAGTCTTTGTTTCCTGATCACCAGAAATGGTCATTCTTGATGAGCTACTCGAATTATTTCCGCGACTTGTTGTGGGTTGCATCGAGTTGCTCGACGGCGGTCCTTGACTACTGGACGCTGGATGGGTGGTGGCACTTGCTGAAGCATGCGAGCTAACTGCAGAGCCAGAGATCGCTGAAGGCTGTTCAGAGCTGCTAGACCTCACTTCTTGACTGGTGGGCTGTGGGTAATCACTGGTGCTTGTGTTATGATCCCTTGAAATCACGGTTCTAGATGAGCCACTCAATGTAGTCCCATTATCTGTAGTGGTCTTCGTAGGGCTGTTGGACATTGAGCCTTGACTACTTGATGGATGGCTGCCTGTTATTGACGAGGTATGCGAACTGTATCCGGTACTAGCGGTAGCTTGAGTCTGCCTAGAGTTACTAGATGTCATTCCATAGCCAGTAGATTGCGAATAGCCGCTGGTGTTTGTTTGACTATCACTGGGAGTACCAGATCCTGATGAGGTGCTCGCGTCGTTCCTGCGACTGCTTGTGGGTTGCTCATTATTGGACATTGGCCCCCGACTTGTAGGTTGCGGGTAGCTATCAGTCGTGTGACTGCTGGAAGTAACCGTTCCTGAAGAACTGTGTGAACTCTTTTCGGAATTACTAGTAGTCTTGGGTGATCCTGAATTTCCGGATGTATTTCCACTAGCCGTGGATCCTGAGATGTTGCCAGTTTCGGTATTATGGCCACTTTGAGAAGAAACGGTTCCTGATGGGCCGTTTGAATTAGTTTCGGAAGCTGGGGCTGTTGGCTGCGCATAACTGCCGGAGACAGACGTTAGGCTAGAAGATTCCGAATGGCCGCCAGTAGTACGACCACTAGAAGTAATTGCGCTTGAGGAGCTATGCGAATTATTTCCAGAATCGGTAGTGGTTGCAAGTTTTCCAGAGCTGCTGGGTGACATATGACTAGTTGACTGTGCGCTGTGACTGGTTTCAGTACTGTGACTGTCGCTGGTCACGATTCTTGATGAGGTACTCAAATTCCTGCTAGAGGTTGAGGATTCAGACTGTGTAGGATAACCTTGGCTAGTAGATTCCGAATAGCTGCCGGTAGGTTGGCTGCTAGAGGCAATAGTTTTTGAAGAGTCGTGGGTAGTACTTCCAGAACTACCGGCTGTTTGAGATTCTCTAGAGCTGCTAGAGGTCATCTTAGTACTGGCAGATTTAGATGTGCTACCCGTTTTAGTGCTGTGCCTACCACTGCTCATAATTTCTGATGAGGTGGAATCCTTCCCGGGAATGGTGTAAGTAGGCTGGGAGTGTTGAATTTGACCTGTAGATACCGAATAGCCATCAGTAGTGTGGCTGCTGGGGGCAGTGATTTCAGTGGTTCTTGACGAGCCGCGGGTAGTGGTCTCGGAAGTAACAGTGGTTTGGCGTTGTCCGGAGCTGTTAGATGATACTCGGCGACTGGTGGATTCCGAATGAGTGCTGGCTTCGGTGTTGCGGCTGTTGGTGCTGATGGCTCCTGAAGTTCTGGATTTAGACTGGACAGAAGTACCTTGGCCAGTAGACGTTGGATAACTGCCAGTAACTTGATTACTGGAAGCAGTTGTTCTTGATGAATTGTGCGAGTTACTTTCTGAGGCGACTGTAGTTTTAGGCCATCCGGAGCCGCTGTTTAATGGCATCATATCGGTAGTGGATTCAGAACGACTACTAGCTTCAGTGTTGCGATTACCAGTGCCCGTGACTCCTGATGAGTTGCTTGAAGCACCATCAGATGTTTTGGATGTAGACTGCATGGAGTTATCTTGACTGGTGGACGCTGTATAATTGACAGTAGTTTGACTACCAGAGGCGGTTGTTCCTGACGGACCGTGGGAGTTACTCTCCAAGGTAACTGTGTTCTTAGGTTGTCCCGAGCTACTACTAGATAGCACTCTATCACTGGTCGATTCGCGACGATTGCTGGTTTCAGTGCTGCGATAGCTTGTGGCCAAGGTGCGTGAAGAACCGTTTAAGTCATGGCTAGAAATGGCTGTGGTAGTGGTGTGTCTCTCTGAACCACTCGATGGTGTTCCAGAGGTAGCAGTCTCTGGGCGAGTACTAGTACTGCGACTGCTTGAAGCTATTGAACCTGATGAGCTGTGTGAGTTTTCCTCAGAGCCAGTTGTGATTCCGGGCTGCGTGTAACCACTTGAAGATTCTCCGTGAGTGGTAGATGCTGTATTATCTGTAGTTTGGTCGCTGGAAGCAACGGTTCGTGAGCTATTCGAATCCCGTCCGGGAGCGTTTGTTGTCGTAGGTTGCTCTGAGCTTCCGTGCGAGGTTTTATGAGTAGCAGACTCTGGATGGGTACTGGCTATGCCACCACTGGAAGCTGTCGCTCCTGATGACATGCTCGAAGCATTCTCACGAGTAACTGTGGTAGGCTTCATCGAAGTAACAGATGATATCCCATTGCTAGTAGTTGTTGGATAAATAGATGTTTGATCACTCGATGCCCTGATTCCCGACGAGCTATGCGAAACATCTCCAGAACCTGTGGTGGTAGTAGACTTTCCAGAACTGCCAGATGTCATAGCAGAACCAGTGGATTCCGAACGGTTACTAGTCTCAGCGGTATGCCTGCCAGCGGGTTGAATACTCGTTCCTGAAGGGTGCTGTGAATTCTCGCTTGAGGTTTCTGGCTGCTCAGCAGTTTCGTGGCTGGTAGCTTTGGAACGAGACATTGTCTTAGTGCTCTCGCTGCTGGATGTAGAAGTAATTATATTGGATAAGTTGGTTGACTCATCAGTAGAGCGTGTAACGGTCTTGGAGCCACTTGGTGTCGTTACATTGCTTGTAGCTTCCGAACGGTGGCTTGTTTCGGTAGTATGGATACCAGAAGACGAACCTATTGTTCCTGAAGGGACCTGTGAGTACTCTCGAGTGCTTTCTGACTGTTTGGAACTTTCGCGACCAGTAGACTCTGAACGATGGCTAATCCCAGTAGGCTTCATAGTCTTTGTATTGACGCTACTAGAAGTAGAACTAACACTTTGTGGCGAGTTGGTCGAGTTAGTAGTTGAACGCGAGGTGGTCTCTGAGCCGGATCCACCAGATGTTCCAAGGCTCATAGTTTTCGAATGGCTGGCGGTTTCGGTAGGTTGTTTACCAGAGGTTGAACCAGTTGCGCCTGAAGGACTATGTGAATCATTTCTAGCGGTTTCCGGTTGCGCGGAACTTCCTGATGGTCTCCCATGGGCAGTGGACTCGGAACTGTAACTGTCTTCAGTATGATAGCTACCAGACGTAGAAGCAACAGTCTTTGAGGAGTTTGTTGATATAGTCAAAGAGTCGCGCATAGTCTTGGAACCAGATTCGCTAGATGGCATCGTATAAGTTGCCCCTGAATGACTAATTGTTGTCTGACTACCAGAGGAAATACCAGAAGTTCTCGATGAGCTTCGAGAGCTTTCTCCGGCACGAGTAGTCTCTGGTTCTCTGGAGCTTCCGGATGATCCTACATAACCAGTGGTTTCAGACTGACGGTCGGTCTTAGTCTTATTATCACCGGAAGTAAAAGTCGGAGTCTTTGACAGAGTCGTAAATTCACTAGTAGAGCGCATAGAGGCCGGAGTACTATAGCCACCAGAGGACATTATATAGCTTGATTCTAACTGGCTAAGGGCTTCAGTAGTGCGGCTACCAGACGGTGAGCCAGTAGTTCTTGATGAGCCCTGTGAGTTTCCTCCAGAACCAGTTGTTCTTGTCGGTTCAGAACTTCCATGAGACATGCTATGGTCAGTGAACTCGGACTGATGACCAGTTGTAGTGGTATCGCCGCCAGAAGCAGATGTAGAAACCTTCGATGAGTTTGTTGACTCCTCGGCAGAACGTGTAGTTGTTTGAGAGCCAGAATCTCCGGATGACATTTTTTGGCTTGTTTGCTCATGGCTAATGGTCGTGGTAGTGTGTCCACTAGAGTATAAGCCAGTTGATGACGTCTGCAAACTTCCTCCTGGAGAAGTGGTTTCTGGCTGTCCTGATGTTCCATGTAGCATACTAGGACCAGCGGTTGCAGCATTTTGGCCAGGTTGGGTGATGCCGTGGCTAGATGTGGAGATGGTAGATGTTGCTGACCAGCTGGAAGAATCCACAGAAAGAGTGGCGGTATCTGTCTGCCTAGAAGCGCCTGAGGTTGCATGACCGCTTGTCTCTGAACATTTTACGGTCCCAGTGTGACCCCCAACAGTAGAAGGAGTGGCTGTTGATGCCTGTGAATTACCCGCAGATATAGAAGCCTCTGAACTGCTTGGCTTCATTCCATGGCTGGTAGACTCGGGACCACGGCCAGTATTTATTGTGCCACCACGGGTAGTAGAATCCATAGACGTTGTTGAACCACTTGAATGATCCCCAGATAGTGCAGTTGCTGTAGTCTGCCCAGAAACTCCAGAAGTTGTTTGGCCAGTTGACCCCGAATGCCCTCCAGTTGCAGTGGTGTCATCTCCAAAGGTAGAAGTGGTAGCCTTCGATGTATTTGAACCATGAGTAGTGATAGTAGTCTCTGGACTTCTGTTTGGTATAGTATGATCGGTTGACTCAGCGTGAGAACGGGTTGCAGGGGTGTACATGCTCATACTAGAAGCCTCGAGTGTTGATACACTGCTCGTATCGCTTCCAGTTGATGTCGCGTAGGGTGTGGTTGTCTTCGTCTGCCCCGAATGACTAGAGGATCCTGCACGGTCGGTAGATTCAGAGTGTTTGCCAGTTTCACCTGTGTACCTCCCAGACGCAGAAGAAGTAGCTGTGGATTCGGATGGGTAGGCTTCAGAGCTTGCGGGTTCTGGCTTTCGGGAATCGCTGGATTTCATTCCATGTCTTGTAGATTCTGAGTGACCAGATTCTCTAATTGTGCCGCTGGACGCAGAGGCTACAGTCATTGATGAGCCATTCGAATGGTTTCCTGGGACAGTAGTACCGCTGGGGTGTTCAGAACCACCAATTGATGTACCTGAACCGGTAGATTCTGTATGATGACCAGTTTCAGTAGTGTGACCTCCATAGGTAGAAGCAGTTCCTGAAGACGTTTGCGAATTCTCTCCAGGGCGTGTGGTCTCTGGTTTTCTAGAGCCGCTAGATGTCATTCCCTGGTTCGTAGAATCCGGGCGCTTGCTTTCTGTGGTGTGGCCATTAGAACTAGAAGCGACCGTCTTTGAGGAGCCGTTCGAATGGCTCTCAGTATGAGCAGTGCTTCTAGAATGTCCAGAATGAACAGATGATGTACCAGAAGAATCGGTAGGTTGTGGGTAATAGCTAGTTTCAGTTGTGCGACCTCTAGAAGCCACAGATGTTGGCCTGGTTGAGTCATGTTCCGAAACTGTGGATTCCGAACTACTTGAGGGAATTCCACGGTCGGCTGACCCCGTGTGAATTGTTTTGGCAGTGTGGCTTCCAGAAGTAGACGTAGCAGCCTTCGACGGGACACTTGAATGAGCTTCTGAGACAGTAGTACCACTAGGCTTCCCAGAGCTATCCGACGATGAACCATGATGTCTAGACCCCGAAGAGCGAGTAGTTTCAGTTTTGTAGTTGCCAGATGTTGAAGCAATGGTTGTCGGCGAACGGGACTCTCCCTTGGAGTGTGTTGTTTCTGGGCTGCTAGATGGCACTCCTGTAGATTCCGGACGACCTGACCCAGTAGTACGATCACCAGATGCAGAGGTGACAGTCTTTAATAAGCTATTCGGATGATCTCCCGAGGATGTTGTATCACTTGGCCGCTCATAACCAGATGGTGTGGTATGACCAGGCCCGGAGTGGTTTCCGGTTTCAGTTGTTTGGCCATTAGAGGAAGAAGAATGCATTCCCGAAGAGCTGTATACACCACTTCCAGAGAGCGTGGTAGTAGTGGGCTGGCTCCACGTAGAGTGGCTGACAGATGATGTCCCATTGCCGCCCTGAGAGTAAGTTGAGCCTCCATGAGCGCTTGTTCCCGAAGAGGTAGGGCAAACGACTACAATGGGAGGCTTTCCCGGCTCTGTTGGGGGTAGAGTAATGGTTGGTCCACCGGAGTGCGCGCCTGGCAGAGAGACGGTCGTTGTGCCATGGCCACCGTTGCCGCCAGGGTTACCAATAACCACGATAGGCGTGCAGCTAGGTAAAACCTTTCCATCGCTTCCAGTTGGAAGAAGTGTGTGAGTAGTCGCCGAAGGGCCAGCCTCAGGCATGGTCACGGTCGATAGCTCAGATGTGAAGCCAGGCGTGCCAACCACGATCGTAGAGGGTCCACCAGCATGGCATGGTGAAAGGGTTATTCTAGGTCCATCTGGCCAGGCTCCGGGAATAGAGTAAGTCGTAGCTGGGGTTGGTTGGGGTCCAGCTTTATCGGTGGGTTCGTAAATAATGACGGTTCCTTTGCAGGTATTACATTCGGGGTAAATTGTTGATACAGTATGTTGAAGTGATTGTGTGGTAGAAGTAACAGTAACAAAAGGGATATTTGTAGGTTCGTAATGATAGACAGTTCCGGGGCAAACAGGGCATCGAGGAGGCTTCGTCGAAGTTGCGCCTACCGAATGAGAAGTAGGTAAAGTGAGTGTCACGTATGAAGGGCTCGCCTCCACCGTCTTGAAATTGTTTTTCTGCGAACAAGCATTGGCACATGCGCCTAAATCCAGGTATGTCGTAACTACAACTTCCACTATGATTGTGCCGTCTTCGTTGGCTCGAATAGGTGCAAAAAGAAGGGACCCTAAGACGGCTACTCTAGCCGCCCAGGCAAAAGGACCGCGGGCACCACGACCAGCCATATTGGAACCAGTCAAGGCACAACCACGGGGAAAGAGTGAAAGAATGAATGAAAGAAGAAGGAAGCAAGCAAAAGAGCGGATGACGTCGCAACTGTTGACGAGAGAAGGCCGTGGGGGTTTGCCATCTTGTTTTATATACTCATAGACTGAAATTATTTGTTATCGTGACGACTGAGGAATTCTCGGCAGTGGATATTCACAATGAGTAACCATTGATGAGATGGAGTTTGAAGAGTACGGTCCTGATCTGATGAGCAGCCGAGACCTTGAGTCGGTCATTAACTGAGACAAATACATACCAAGTAAACATTTTAGAGGTTTCGGTTATTTTGAGCATCAGACACTGTTTACAACAACCACGATAACAAATGATGACTGATTAGAAAACAATTAGACGTCCCAATATAACTCATAGTTACCATATCTCTCTATCTATGTTTCTTCACCCACTGAGGAATCGCAAGTCGGCCAAATGAAAGCGCGTTTCGCAATCAAGTTTGCTTGGTGGTTTAGGGTAAGCAGACCAACGCAGTGTCAAGATTCCCAAGATCCAATAATTCATTTTAAAGCTCCTTTTTCTGTCTTGAAGATGATGACTGCCGCCGCTAGAGCCAACGGAATCAAATATGTTGGCATCTGAACAGCTGTAGTAAAGTCGAGAAGCATCCCGAAATATCTGAGATAGTGTGAAGTGTGGTGCCGGTTATGAGTTACGGTGTTGACATGTCTAAACTGGTATCATTTTAAATTGGACTATCCAAGTAAGAATGCATGGCGTGGGATGCGTGGGCCTCGGCCAGGGCATCCTGGTCGGAATCAGTATCAAACGTGGGGCAAGTTCGGTATGAGCGCCATGGACTCCAGCTGCGCATGGCTGGTGGAGATGGTGGACCAACCATGGCAATCATGCCCTTGAGAAGATCTCTCGATTTGCTGTCATCTACTGAATCATCTTTTCTTAAGGAGAAAAACCGCAGACACTCGTTCTCGTTCACAATTCGCCCATGAATTACGGTAATATTCGTACAATTCCTCATCAGGTGCTCGGAACAATTGAACATGGATGAAACGCAAGGCATTCGGGGATGGCATTGTTGGTTTGCCGCGAGACAAACAAAAGATCTACTTGTAGGAGAGAGAGGGGGAGGGTGTATACGTGATCAATTTGCATTCCTTCAACCGACTCTATAGAGAGAAAATAGCTGTTATTCAAATTGGAGGGATGGAGATTTTCAAGCGAGAACCCTTCTTCATCTGTTGTAAACGGGCCCCCAGGGGAGGCCATCATTCAGGGTCCAAGGCATTAGCTCAGGTCCTCCATTGTGGTCCAGACCACAGTCCCTCATCTTCAACTAACAAAAAGACCATCCCTGATGTTGATGACATGTAGGCCATAAGACAGAGAATCAGCCAACGTGTGGCTTAAATCATTGCCGAATCAACAATGTTTTGGATGGCATTGCCCGCACTGGCCACACTGCCCCTTGTTTGTTGGCGATGGAGGAGGGGGACCAACACTCCCGATCTGGTAGTGTGTTTACTTGATTCACCGCGCACATTTGTTTGAAACCAGGTAAGACACGTACATTGTTTGCGCAGATTATATTGATGGAGCATTTCCCCCTTCCTAGAATTACACTATCCGATGATATCAAAACAAAATGCCTAGTAATACCACATGAGTATCCGAATCTCAAACGCGCCCTTCAAACAAGTTCAAAATCATTGGTCTTTTCCCACTGTTATACAATCCCCTCCCCTCTCTCTATCTCTTCCTCACAACCCCATAACTCTTCTGAATCCAACGTTTTCGACAATCCAAGAAGGACCAAGCTTAAACACGCCAGGCCCTTCTAGCTTAGAATCCACCTTGCCCATCGCCATTTGTGTCAAGAAGTCGCTCAGGATCTCGGTAGGTGAATGCATGCCCGGCATGACCTTGGTCAATGGGCCCATTGCGCATACGGCAGCATTGTACAGCGCTCCGGTCTGTGGGATATAAGGAAGAATAGCAGAGTGCTTTCTCCCGTCCACAAACGCCGGTCGTACAGAGTCCGCTTGCAGAGTCGGCGTCGCGGCCGTCAAATCGCCAAGTTCCTTTTCCGTCTCGCCCTTGACGCGGGCGAAGATGGCGGAGAGCATGCCCGGCGTCTGTGTGGCACCCTCGCCGGATACGTAAATGAAGCGGAACGGCTCTGCTTCAGAATGGGACAGTGTAGAGAAGGACTTGGCAGCCGCCATGGTGTAGTCCTTTGTGATCTTGACGTACTCCTCCTTGCCGACCTTGGTCTGGCTGATACCCAGGGCCCAGACACATGCCTTGGCGCCCTGGAGCTGCTCGAGGATTTTGGAGTCGTAGGTCTCAAAGTCCTTGTGCAAGATGACATTGACGCGCGGGTCTCTCAAGTCTTCGGCCATCTTGACAGGCTTGCGGCTGAGGATTGAGATTTTGGAAATGTCCTTGGCCTTTATCATGGCATCCAATACGGATGAGCCAACGAGGCCAGTTGCACCAGTGAGGATGACGTGCATTTTTGTTGATTTGGTGTTGAAGTAAAGGTGGTGGAGTGTGCAGTATGCAGTATGCAGATGTTGGCTCAAACAAGAATCTTGCGTGGTAAGATGCTTGACTAAAGATGATGTGTAAAAGGCAGATGTTTAGAAGACTGAAGATGAATTGATTGATGTATTAATAAGTGATGACTTGAGGCGATGCTCTAGAGTATATGTATGTTTTCCATCAAACTAAGGGATACAGCCCTTGCCTTCTCATAGCCCTCACTCAGCCGCGGAAATGGTCTAGTTGATGGCCGCTGCAGCACGGTTATCGAACCCGGATGTAAGAGCTATGCCCGGCATCTGAAAATGAACTTTGCATGGAAGTTAGTGTTGTCTGTATGCCGGCGTGGAATCCTTGACACAGCCCACCTTGCCTACCTGGGCAGCGTCCGCAACTCCGCAATTCCGCTTCCAGCAGCGAAGAGAGCGCTTCGAGTCATAGCTTGGAGGTAGGGAGTGGTGGATGCATATTTTCTAATCACGACTGCTCAACATGGTCAATTCCCTTCAAATCTCAGCAAGATTAGAGTAGTTCTTCTATGATAATAACATGATTCGAAACAGTATTATTAACCCCTTCTTCAATTAATAACAGCAGTCATACTCCATACTCTCGATGATCCAAACTCATTAGCCATCTCCTATAAAAGCCCAGTTACCCTAGATCACTAGACAAGAAAACCCTGCTGGTAGCATCAAGACCCTCTCCCTAGATTTGACCCACTCCGGCAAGTATGAACCGATACTCGATTTGGCAAAAAAATGTCAGCTTCAACCTCGTAATTAGGCAGCGCGTCTTCTCCCTCGCTGCCAAATGATAGATCCAACGGACATTGCCGCATTTCCGGGGCTGGACGCAAATCCACTGGACTGACCAGACTAACACCCAAATAGACTCGAACAGCATTAGCGAGGGGGAGTGGGTGGTGGCCTCTTCAGTGGAATCTTCCTCATTGTCTGCGGCGAAGTCCGTTTTGAACGAATCATCCAATTCGTGCACTCATGCATCCTGCTAGAAAGATATGGTCCTTCCTTCTTTGATGATCCGTTAAAAGGATTAAGTTGTCATCACCCTGTTTGCATGATGCAGTTACGGAAAGCGGCGATGGAACTGCTTTATGGGCGGCAAATTGCAAGAATGCTGGAGGTTATTTGCTGACAGCGGATTGCCATATATGGCTTGTAGATCCGAACGCAAACAACACGTCCCAAGTCGCAAATCGCGGTTTTGATTTGGGGGTAACAGCACTTTTTCTTTAAACCCCCCAAAAAAGACTCTTCATTGGTTTTTAGGAGGTGTTTTTTTCTTTCAAGTGTTGATCCCATCGGAAAATCCGACAATTCTTTCTGCATCACACCAACTCACAGCAATCTCTCCAACCTCAGCCCAGCAAGCTTCTTGCTCTAGCTATAAAGAATACCCATCATACACCCGCATATACAACCATCACTCACTTCTTCGCTGGCTCCTTTGCTGGCTCCTTTGCTGTTTCCTTTGCTGTCTCCTTTGCTGTCTCCTTTGCTGTCTCCTTTGCTGTCTCCTTTGCTGTCTCCTTCGCTGTCTCCTTCGCTGTCTCCTTCGCTGGCTCCTTCACTGTCTCCTTCTTAAACCCTGAATTTACTATAACGTTCATAAGCTCAACCGCAAAATCGCCTCCCTCATGGTACAGACGTAGGAACGTTTTCTTCTTCCATAGCGTTGCTAGGTTTGCATAACAAATAGTGAGAATAGCCTCTCTGATCATAACGTCGTCGTCGCTCGTAGTCTCGTACACATCCCTGATACAGTCGGGAAACACCTCGCTTACCCAGAGCTTCTTGATTTTTTCCTTGAAGCGTGCCAGAGCGTACTCCTTCAATCCGCCGATGACAAAGTAATTTGCCAAATCGTAGACGCGAACATCCTTTGCCAGCTCATCATCATCTGATATACTATTAGTACTTTTGTTGCATTATCAAGGAAATAAGAAATGTTTTTCACCAGGGATCTCATGAGGCATGGAATCGTCGGAATAATCGCCGGTATATATATATCGGAACACCCTCCAATAGGCTTGCATACTTCCCTCGTTATACGTAAACTCTCTTCTTGCTGCGTCCTTGAACTCCCCTTTGAGAGCCGTGGCGAAGTATTCACTTTGAGCCGCAAGTACAATGCTGTGAGCGGGCAACTTGGTCTTGTCAAGGTATATTGTAACATCTGCCAGGTCAGCTCTGTTGAAAGAGCTATCGTTTGTTAGTTCGATGCTGCATATTCAGTCCAAGCGTTCTCCCTAGCGGGTGGATTCTGGCGGCCTACCTGCACACAAGGGATTGAATCTTGCGCTCTCTGGTTTCGGGCTTGGTAGCCCCAGAGCCTGTTGGTTGAGACATGGTGGAAGAATAAGGGTGGGAGAGGATATTGCTTCAGCTTTTTTGCTCCCTGAATATTGTTTTCTTGGGTTTTGTTCTACATATTAGGAATGCCGTCTGTCTCCCCGCATCGAGGCATTCCTGTCGTCATGTGGCAACGCAGGGATTCATATTCTTAAAGCAAAAGGCTATTCTGGTGGCTTGACGTTCGAAGAAATTGTAACTCTGAGCCTCGTCATTGCCCTTTTGTTCTCTCCTGAGGGTGACATTGGCGGGTTTCAACAGAAACATCTATTATAAAATCGTAAGAATGATTTTTATATTAAACCACGAGTACTACCTACATCATTCAGAATCAGTCTTCAGCCGAGTTTGAAATCTATTCAAATACATCAATATAAACAATTTGCACTAGGGGGAAGACCACCACAGCTCCGATTGAGAACCCCACTTCTCCGAGGAAGCCGTCCATCCCGGCAAGGGGTAATAAAGAACGACCGAGCGGGGTAGATGACGGAGTAAGAAGGTCACAATCCGGTTTGCGTGAGTGTGACGTGGAACAAAATTTAGAAAAAACAATAAAAATGTATTCATATTCTCGCGTTTGATAGAAGAGTTTGTGGGAAACAAATTGGCCTCCTATATTTCTCCGGGGTATCGCTGAGGATGAATTTGCGGTATTGAACCACCATATCGGGATGACCTATCATTGGACAGGTATAGAATAGATGACTTTCATTAAATGACGATGAAACAGTTCTGATTTTATCCTTCTCTTTCTACATCTTAGACGGGATCTGTAAATGAATGGACTCATATAGTCTTGTCTCCAAAGTTATACATCTTCATTCCCCAAGACCGTGTTCACCTGGGCTGCGAGTCGCCGTGTTGCAGCTCTACCTAGTTATTGATAGCAACTTGGTCACACGATTTACCCAAGAATCGAGTATATTTCCTGTCACAGGACTGCAGAAAAAATCTCCACAAGAAATTTCCCATAGAATCTTAACAAGTTAAAACTCTGGTGTTTAAAGCACCACGTTCAATCCCCCCGGTAGCTAAACCAGCCATGCCAGGATCAGTCGACTCTTGCGACTGTGGGACACCAACTAGAATTGAGAGGCTCAGCAATTCAGTTTCAAGGCAAGAAATTATCTATACGAGGTATCGCGCACAGAATCCTGGCTAACAACTACATAGATCATTCAACAATGCCCATCTAGCCGACGTTACGATATACCTTGGCAATGTAAAACTACCAGCCCACAGCCTAGTGCTTGCATCACAAAGCGATTATTTCGATAGAGCCCTAAAGGGGCAGCTCAAAGAAGGAATCAAGAAAGAATTCAAGTTCACAGATGGGAGTATGCAGGGTTATTGGCGGGTGTTTGAGTACATGTACACCGGGGCCTACTCTCAGGGTTCTACGCCGTGCGTTGATGTGCCAGGTAATTTGCTCTCTCTCTCTCTCTCTCTGCATAAAGAAAAGCATAAAGGCCAAAGCTCTAACACTGCTAATCTTGCCATAGACGATGAGGAACTAGTCAAAGACCTCCGAGTGTACAGCTTGGCAGATTATTTCATAATTGATGGATTAAAGACTCTTGCCCTTGAAAAATTTAAGAGAAAGATCCGAGAGGCCTTGCTGGACGACGCCTTCGTCGACTGTGTTAGGAATGTATACGATGCTACGCACAATTCCGATGAGCCCATCAGAAAGACCGTCGTCAAGCTCTGTTATAGAAATGCGAGAATATTGTGGGAGAAGAAGGGGACACTCCAAGGGTTATTCCATGAGGGAGGGGATTTCGCGGTGGAACTGATGGAAATGATAGTAAACCCACCCAAAGAGCCAGCCTCCTGTTGATATATACAGAACCATTCAAGAATGATCTAGTCTACGGTGATTATCAAACTGATACTTTCCTTTACTACTGTGCCATAAAGAAGTCAGGCATGTAGTTATCTAGGTAGTGTGGAGGTTTGCCGTAGAGGTAAGTAGTCGCGTAACATAAATGGCAGTGAATAGCTTGGAAATATTACATCTGCAAAGCGAGGTCTAATATTGTCGATATTTAATGAGCGAAGCGCGCATCAACTTCATACCTTGGAGCCATGACCTGAAAATTCTAGAGCAATATTGGCAAGCTCTTATTAATCTCTAAACATAATGCCTCAGACACCTCGCTTAGAAAAGTAATAAAATGTATTCATATTCTCATGTTTTTTGACAGAGAACTTCGTAGCAAACAAACTCGCCTCCCATATTTTATCCAGGGTATCACCGTTCCACCATTACGAACCAGCCTATTCAAACATCCCAAACTTCTTTTAACAATTATAGAGCCGCCTTTCCTCTCGATTCGAATGGAAGGAGGAGAACGAGAATGCCCGAGGCAAGGAAGAGCGCACCGCTTGTGTACACGGGAGCCGAAGTCTCGAGGTTGGCAAACATGGCAATAATAGGCTACAAAGTGTTAGTAAACTATTTCGAGAGAAGCAAACGCGAGAAGTGGGCACTTACAGCCATGATACCAAAAATACGGTTACTGGTAGCCGCAAGCGCATTTCCAGTGCCTCGCTGGGGAGTCGGGAAGACCTCAGGAGTGTAACCGTAGAGCACAGCATACATGATGTTGCTGCAGAAGTTGAAGGCGCAATTCCAACCAAGAAGCGCCTCGCTATTCAGGGCAGTGGTCGAACAGTACAAAAAGACACCAGTCAGGGCTGTGAAGAGGGACAGGGTTCCTTTTCGGCCAAAGTTGGGCAGCTCCACGAGATAACCACCAATCAAAGCTCCAGGGACACCGAGGGAAGATACAATCAAGCTGTTGCGATACGTGAGGTATGTGCTTCCGTCACCGAACTGAGCGCCCTTGGTGGCCTGGATAAAAGGCAAAAAAGCGTTGTAGAGCGGATAAGCCAATCCGATGAGTCCCCAAATCGCCATGATGAGTCCGGTGCTCAAACCAAGACGGAACGTCGCAAAGAGAGCCTTGACTTGTTTAGTGTCCAACTCCTCCAGGCCTCGCTTGACCGCGGCAGCAGCATCGGTCTGCGCGACGTAACCCTCTGGCTCGCAGGCCCTAAGGTCCTCGACCGTCAGATTCACCGTCTTGCCGTTGCGCCTGGCCACTTCGTGTACAACCCGGACCGCCTCTTCATCTCTGCCCTTGCCCATGAGGTACTTTGGCGATTCGTAGAGCTTGAACAGAAGGAATCGAGAGAGGAACATGAGCAGGGTCAGGCCGCCCATGGCAATGACAAAGTACCGCCAGCCCATGTTGTCCTTGCGAAGGCAGGGCTTCTGCTTCTCCGGGCAGGTGTAATTGCCCAGCAGCGGCCACGCCACCAAGTTGGCGATGACCTGGGCGATGGACCAGTCTAGGGACAAGATGGTGAGGAGGTACTGGTGCGACGCGGGGAGGAACTCGAGGAAAATGGCCGAATCAACAGGCAAGTTTCCACCAACACCAAACGACCAGAGCGCATCGAAAACGCCAATGGCGGCGAAGTTGGGAGATCCCGCGGCGACCATGCCCCAGACGGCCGTCAGGCCCAGAGTCATATTAAAAGCAATCTTTCGGCCGAAGATGTCGCACCCGAAGCCCCAGAAGACGGCGCCGGCGAGGAGCCCAATGTTTTGCGCGAGGGTCAGGAGGGGCGCCCGGTGGGGGTTGAACTCGTTCTTGACGGCTGTGAAGATGAGGGAGGTGACGATGGGCCAGAGGTTGTCGCTCGCCCAGCCGAAGCCGACGACGATGAAGAGCTGCCATTGGTACCATCCCATGCCGATATCTTGAATCTGATGATTGGGTTTTGTCAAGTTAGCTACCTAGCTACATTTGATGTCCGCATAATGGGGAAGCGGAAGAAAGTGGTATTGGAGTTTCCCTCTCGGTCGGAAGGGGAAGATTGGGGGAGCAAACATACTGCGCGATTCAAAACCTTGGCCTTCGCCTCGTACACGGGGTCAATTGAACCCTTGGGCATAATGGCACCTTCATCGTCGCTAATGTCAAGACTCTGGAGGTCGGCCGGATCGCGATTCGGTATCGCCTTGTCATCGTCGTGAGTGCCCATGATGCCGCAGGAGGGGATGTAGACGTAGACCTGTCTGTAGTATAATAGTATGTATATATATATATATATATACCCCAAGCTACCAAATGTTCTTTTGAAGGGTAAGAAACCTCCCGGCGAAATGATCCAAGGTCCTTGGGAAAAAACAAGGAATGAATAATGTTATTTGTATTTATACAGACCAAGGCTGGGAAGCTTAAAACAAAATAAAAATAAAAAATAAAATAAAAAAGATGAACGAGTATTATTTAGACCCGTTCCTTCTCCTGCACCTACAAGGTCAAGGTTGCACAACTAGGCTCACCCTTACCTTGGCTGGCCCGTATCCATATAATGTGTCGTTACATGGGATGGATGCAAGAGAGCATAAAAACGAAACGAATAATAAAGACACACCACGAAACTACTTCCAAGACAAGCTGATTTCCCCATATCTGGAAAGCTTTTTTTTTCCCTTTCGAGTCGTAGCCCTCTCTTTTGCAAAGCCCAGGAAACCCGTCGTCGAATGAGAGAGCTCCCAAGGCGTCCCCCCCTCGGCCACATCTTTATTAGTGTACGGCGGGCGTTCTTCTGACATGCGATGGCGCAATATCTCATTACTCTGCGTGATAGGCTTTAGCACGAATCAAGGCAATGGCTGAATCCGCCGCCTTCGCAAGGCCCGCTCTAAGCCCGTCCGCGTGTGTGGGGGATTTGGGGGAGGGGATGGGAATTGCTTATGATGGTACTATGGCTGTTCCTATGGGATTTTGTTAGGAGCCCTGTGCTTTCTTGTGTGCCAAGTCTAATACCACTTGCACATCCATGGAAGGCCAAGGAGTGGTAATCGATCGGGTAGTCGCCTCGGTAGGATGGTCGGTGGCTTGAGAGGGTGTGCGACTAAAACGAAACAGAAGAACGAGAACAAGTAGGATGGAGGGAATGGAATCATGATGCGTCGGCGAACCCGCCCTGCGTGCTGCATACAGTACGGAGTACAAGGAATAAATAAGATACATCTATTTGTACATACAATCACAAGGGAATGCTCAGGGCGTTGGACGGGCGGCATCGTCTCCACCATATGGGGAATCCATTTTTTCTTCTTCTCCTCCTGTTCTCATTTGCTTCTCTGCAACTGCTTATATCATCATCGTATATCAGATGATAAATCTGGTGGTACATTTTGCTGCATGTTTTTGTCCCTCCGTCTCAATATCCCGTTACAGAGAGCGTAGCATTTATCCCATGTTTATGCCATGCTCCCTCCGCCGCTGTGACATGGAACTGGCTTGGCAAATGGATACCATTGCCTCTGATGCGTTGCGTCCGCCGTCACATGTGGGCATGGATAGAGAGAAGATCCCCTCCAGGGGAAGAGATGGCTGGACAATAGAAGGCTAGCCTACACCGTCGGTCCCTCATTCATGCAGAGCTGCCGATCCTTGAAAGTCAAAAATCTTTGGATTGATTTGCACAAGAAACGAAAAACTACCAACACAACCTCATCTGATGATGGCTTAATTCCAGGGCATGGATGCCATCACGTCACCGAGGCCAAGGCAGCGACCTAAACCCTGTACGGAATTCCCGTTTCAGGGCTGACAAGGCAACAACGAAACGCTCAATTGGCAAACACAGAAACGGCTCATCAGCACGTCCAGGTTTGCAGGATTTATTTATCTGGTGTGGCTGCCACGCGCTGCTGAAGGGGACCACCCAGCAAGCCAGACCAGACCAGGGCCGGAGAACAGTTCCCGGTGCTAGACATGGGGGAGGTCTCGGTCTCAGGCTCCATGCTTTTCGAACCCATGCGTGTCTGAAGTTCTGATGCGTGTGTTCCACCACTGATTCAGGAACCTTTGCTCGAATGGGTGCAAATGCATACATATGTACAAGTAGGTGAATTCATATCCGTACATACAAGCCTGCACCCTCTATCGGTCCCAGTCTCGGCATACATGCACAATTTAGTGATCAGCGTTCTTCACCGGGAAAATGGAGAGCCTCCACCGCAGCTATTCCAGCGGAACGCGAACCACTGCCAATACCCTCAGCGGGTCGGATAATCACTCCTCTGATTGGAGAAGGGGAGGAGAGGGAGGGGGAGGAGAGGATCGTGCGGAGCAGAGACAAAATAGGTCGTCATAGCTTTTCCCTAGCCATAACGAAATGTTTTTGCTGCCGAAATACCCATTTGTTAGATGTGTCTGAGACAGACAGGCAGACCGTGAAAAACGCGCAAGGGCGTGAGTATCCATGCTAGGCCGGATGCCCAAGTCTGGTAAAAACAGGTGAAAGTATCTCGGCATGATCGATACCACAACGTTTCCACAATGATCGTGAAGAAAAAGGAACTTGGAGCCCTAAAGGTATATCGGACCGGACAGCTCTGGCCCCCCAAGATGCGACGGCAAAACAAGCCCTTCGTCCCCAACGTAGTGTATATCCAGGAGTTATAACGGTTCGGGCTATCGTCCACGTTTGTTCAGGGCCATCGCTCACGGACACAATTTCGCCATAATCACTATCAAGCACGCAAACGTTATCGAATCTGACATAAAAAAAAATATTTGCCCACCGAGTTAGACCGAGGAAGCCCTTCCCGCTTCTTCATCTCGATTGTTGAAACACTAATTCGAAGCTCCCCCTTCAACTCTTTTCTTTTTTCTTTTTCTTTTTTCTCATTTCCAAAGACTTTAAACCATCGTTTTCCTATTTAGGCCCTCAGTGCAACATGGCTCTTCCATGGCAGCATCAGTGCCGAAAGCTGCAGGGTTTCCTTTCCGTCTTGACCCTGAAACTCGGTCAAATTATGCATTTGCAACGTCGAAATAATAATCAAGAATGGGAGTAGTCACTTTGTGCGAGCCGTGACTCCTGAAGCACTATTCTCATGATTCCATTTGCCCTCTTTTATTTGTTTCAAAAAAAAAAAGACTAATTTACAGCACAAATACAATGGAGCATCGCATCGCATCGCATCCCATGTCCTTCCCTTCGTTTTGTGTTCACTGACCCAGCTCTAAGAACAGCTCCCGCGCAACCGACGAGCCTGCAAGGCCTCCGCTCGGCAACTTGACACCAAATCCAACTCCTCCGTCCGCAGCGGCCGTGAATCCCGCATCCCGCTTCTCCTTGATCTCCCTGGCCTGCGCGCCGTCAAACTTGAGAGAAAAGGAGGCAGTGACCAGCTTCTGCGTGGGCTCCGCGAGCGTGATGGACAAGCGCAGACTCTTGCTGCTCTTGCACTTGGCCTGGAGGAGGTAAATCGCAGGCTGTTCAGACGTGAAAGTCAGGTATCCGGACTTGGCCCAGCCGAGCTTGTCCAGGTTGAGCTTGATGGACTTGTCGCCGCCGGGCCAAAAGGCAAGACTGACTCTGTTGGGGCCGTAAATACCGGTGATGCCACTCTCGACGATGGGCTTCCAGGTGGGGCTCTCCAGTTCTTCATTTAGCTTCTTCTGCGTCGTCGCTGGGAAGAAGGCGTACGTAAACTTGTCGTGTGGGATCTTGGTATAGGCCGAGAAGATGTCGACCGTCTTCACACCCAAGGTGGATGTCGAAATCTCGGACCAGTTACCAGTGCGCTTACCCAGACCAAGGGTGAGTTCAAACGGAGTGTCATAGGCCAAGTATCCGTTGCCGCCATAGTATAGAGTATCCGATCCGAAGCTCGTCTCGCTGGACTGGGCAATCTTGCCATTCGCAAAGACCTTGTCCGTGACGGCAGCACGGTTATCCAAAACAGTGACGACGGAGGAGTTTCCAGCGTCCTTGGTCTTGACGTCGGTGGTCGTGACGATGACACCTTCATCCACAAAGAACCACGACTTGCGGTAGGCAATGTTCCCATCCAGAGGGTCAATGCAGTCCTCCACAGATGCGCCAAACTTGCCATCGCTGACAACACCGACAAAGTCATTCTTGCCACTATTGTTCACCGTCTTGTATTCTAGCTCTGGCTTGTTCAGAAGCACAGTCGTTCCAGGAACTAGATTCCAGTCCCACGCATTCATAATATCCTTGTACTCATTACCCTCAACGTAAGAGTATAGCGTGCCTTGACCCATATGGTAGCCGTAGGGGTTGGCAGAGTTGGCCCATTCGGAATTGGTCGATCTCACGGACAGCAGCTTGTTGGTGAGGATGTAGTCGTTTCGGCGATGGACCATGTAATCGCTGGCCCAGAAACCCTTGTTGCCAGTGAGCTTCTCGGTACCGTTTGACTTGAGGCGACGAATGGTATCTGATAGGTTATAGGAGCCCTTGAAGTCATTGACCGCAGTCGCCAGCTTCGAGACGTTGAAGTTGATGTCTGCGTTGGCCTGCAAATCGACAGTAGGGAACGCGACAAAGCGGCCAATGGTATTCTATAGGATTGGTTAGTAATAGATATGGGCCAAGTAGTCAGAATGAAACTCACAAAGTCCCAGTGTTCAACTTTGTTCTCCGCGTCCGTGTAAATCATCCATTCATCGCCTCTGATGAGGGTAGACATGGCATCGCGGGTCGTGTCATTGGCAGCAAAGGGTGTGCCAATCGCTTCTCCTTCAAGTTGGATGAAAGCGTTCAACTGATCGGTGTTAGAATGCAAAACAAATAGAATAGGAGCAAGGGTTTCCTTACCAGATCCTTTCCGTAGTTGCCATTGTACAAGATTCCCTTGTGCTGCAAAAAGGTGCCGTCGCGGTGGATGCCATCTTCCTTGGCGTCGTCCGAGAACTAAAACAAGTCAGTTTACTTCTTCTTCTTTAGGTTCATATCTAAGCACTCACAGTCATGACTGCCATGGCTCGGTTAAAGCCATCTGCGAGGATCGTGCTGTTGTCAATGA
This sequence comes from Cladobotryum mycophilum, assembly GCA_036429605.1. NCBI lineage: Eukaryota > Fungi > Ascomycota > Sordariomycetes > Hypocreales > Hypocreaceae > Cladobotryum > Cladobotryum mycophilum. The sequence goes on along the minus strand of JAVFKD010000002.1, from coordinate 1,555,324 downwards.
AAAGAGCCAAGCTAATGGAGTTTTGCATCACAAGAACCATCTATCCAATGTTAGCTTGCCCATCCGATGGATCAACTGCCAAGCATGCCGATGCATCACCAAGAAGTCCACGGAAACATACATTGGATCCAGTCATGTAGCCTCCGGTACCAAACGGCTGATCCCTGAGGTCATAGGCGCGTCTGGGGATACGCTCGCAACCAGCTCGCTGGCTCTCAGTCAAGTTGCCATCCTTGACAAGGAGGCAGGCTTGGGAAACTAGTTGGGGGAGCAAGATGCCTTGACCATACCAGTTCTGCCAGGGTCAGCCAACAATCCAAACTGAGTAGGGGAGGGGAACTGAACTTACTGTATTCCATAGACCTGGGGTTCCACATGGGCACTTGGAGCCGCTGGAGAAAGCGTCAACATTATGTTGCAGCTTTTCGTAAATGCAGTGAAAACTTACGCGACACCACCGTTGCCAAAGCAATCCGGCTCGGTATAGTCGTTCTTGAACCAGTAGTCCAGACCCTTGGAGATGGCCTCAAAGAGCTTGGCATCATTGGTCCAGTTTGCCGCTGCAATCGGGTTTGCTCCACTCCAGGCTGCGCCAAACGAGATCAATCGGTTCCAATGCTCCTGAATAGGCCAATTGGCGCGTTCTGCCAATGTCGAGTTAGTATCAATCTACCATTCGCTGCTCCGACAGCCGCGACATCTCGGCTTCTCGCCATTGGTGTGTGTGTCATCACTATCGCAGATCTCATATTCACAAGCGCGTCAGGCATGGTGGTTTTTTCTTCTTCTTCTTCACTTACGAGCAGGACACCCAGACGCATAATCGACATCGCTCCAAGTGCCATCATCCTTTTGCGACGCCAGCCAGCCAGGAATCTTGGGGAACCACGCAGGATCGGGATACTGCGCAACGTCGACCGTCCTTCGCTTCGTGATGAGCGCGAGATTATCATCCTGCGTCCCCTGTGAGACGGCAACGGTCGCGGCAAACCCGACAGCGACGACCGCGGAGGCGATCCGGCTGCCAAACATGTTGGGTTTCATTTTGGCGGAGTCTCCTTTGTCAAGACAGGTATAGCTGACCCTAACGATAAAAGGGAGATGAGCATCGAGAGGAAATTCGATAGCCGGGAGGATTTGATTTTTATTTTAATAAATTCTTAATAGTAATATGGCTGCTTACCTTTTTTTTCGCTTTATTAATTAGACCCGCGCGTTGTCTTTGATTCATGTCAGTCAGATCCATACCCCAGATCTTTGAATCATCGCCCATCTCTCTCATAGCTCACCCCAATCAAAGGGGGAAGCTTGCTATTGGCGGACAATTACAAGTCTGGGGGGATGATTGGCGGATATTTACCAGGTGCCTGCATTCGGCAATTTCAAAGTTCAAGCTGGAAGGCGTCCCGCCTTGCCGTTTCTGGGGCATCCATGACCGGCCGTGGGGTTTTAGCTCTTGTGAATATGGTGATGCTCCCCCGCAAGTTCAAGCAAAGGAATACGTGTGTCAAGAAAATGCTCCCGTGTCGTGAGGAGTATCTAAGCTACACTGCACTGCACTGCACTTCAGGGAATGTATAAATAACAATAGCGTTTTTGTAGACTCTCAATAAACTAACTAGATTGAGAATCTTTGGCTGCTCACGAAAGCCACGGGGGATGCTTCTTAGGGTGCCCGTTTATTACCCAAGGGCGCAGACAAGGTTGAACAGCAGAAGACCGTCGGAATCATAACGTAAAGCTCTACCGTGAGGCACCACACGTGGATTTGCAAACGCGAGTAGGGGAGAAAAGTTCATGCATACGCAAGATACGTTCCAGAATACTCGGTTCATGGTTCCGCGGATGGCAAATTATACACCAATGAAGCTTCAAGCGACGACAAGGATGCGTCAACGGCGGGGTAGCTATCAACAAACCCCAGTTGTGTGAGGTCTACCACAATGTCCAAGCCTGATCCTCAGCTGGTTTCATGGAAGCAAGGGCCGAGGAAATTGGTCAATTATGATCTGCTATGAGAAAAAGCACCCGAGACATAGGCGGAGCGAACAATACCCCCTCTCTGAATGATTTCTGGTCACTTACACGCTGGATACTGGGCATGAACCGAGCTCCCGCTTCATCGGAACAGCCTCAATGGAGATGTCAAATTCAAAAATGTCCATGGGAATGCCAAGCGTTGTGCACACATTTGGAATATCTACGATTCCAGCAATTGAGCCTTTGACGGGAGCACACGACAGAAGGAGATAGAGTTGCTCCCCCGAATAGCCTAGGCATTGTTACAATGGTTAGCTTCAAGAGAGACAAGCAATAGTATACAGCAAATAGGATCCACGTACCAAACTGCTTCAAATATTCAATGGCGCGGAGGCATGCCTGTCGATAGGCAATGGTAGCGTCCATGAAATGCTGCTTGCCATTCTCGTCGACGGAGAAGCCCTCAAATGTCAAGTAACGACCAGGTCCAAAATTTGGAGCAACATCGCCGGGTCGGAAGACGGGGCTCTTGATGGATCGTGATTTCATCCCATTCTTGATGAGGTCAAACTTGATGGTGATGATACCAGCCTATAGCCACATTAATCGATCTTGCCCCCCACTGACTTTCAGCAAGCCGGATGTAACATACCATCTCAATTGCTCCGCAGAAGCTGATTTCTCCATCACCCTGGCTAAAATGCAGGTCGCCTACCGAGAACTTGGCTCCAGGCACATGCACGGGTAAATAGGTTTTAGATCCCCTCGAGATATTGTTGATATCCACATTGCCTATACGGCTAATCAGCCCATCTTCTTCTCATTTTTACTTTCCTTGCCTTACCGCCATGCTCGGGACGACCAGGGATGGTTCTCGCCCCCTCACGTGCAATCTTTGCCTTTAAATCACCATCGGCCTGCCCAGCGTGTGCGTTTGTCACATTTGGCGGCTGCGCAACGACCTCGTTTGGATGAGTGTGTGTGCATGCCGATATCAGCTCGCCCTCACGACGGTTCCATTCAGCCAAAACTTCAGCCGATGGCGCGCATCCCAGAATACCAGGATGGATAAGACCAGCAAATCTTACCCCCGGGATATGTCGACTGGTGCAGTAGATGCCGTCAAAATCCCAAATAGCCTTGGAAGCCCTCGGGTAATGCTCCTGCAGAAAACCACCGCCATTGTTGCGATCAAAAACTCCAGTGAAACCCCATGGAGAATGATCGAATGGCTGAACATCTGTAATATTGACGACGAGAAGATCACCAGGTTCGGCGCCCTTGATTTCAAAGGGGCCGGTGAGGTAATGAATCTTGGTGAGGTCTACGTCTCGGACATCGTCAGCGCTGTCATTGTTGCCGATTTGACCACCGGTCCAGTCAAGACATTCGATCTTGACAGTCTCTCCAGGCTCAACCGAGCCAATGGTTGGAACTAGAAGAGAATTGAATGGTTAGCTTGCTATTCTGCTCGGTGCTTCATACATTGTAGTTGCAGGTCATACTGTCAGGGTGCCATCTGTTGTGTAGATTTGGCTGTTCAGAAGCCGGGATGTCGAGAGAGACGGATTGAGCAGTGCGAATCTTGCCAGGCATTATATCGCCTTGTTAGGATAGCAAGCAACGGGTTTTAAACGGATATGCCACAATGTGCCTGTTCTTCGAATCAAACAGATTGGTGTCCCAAGTCAAACAAAGGCTCACACTCAGAGTTGAAAATCGGTTTAAGGAAGAGAGTATCTAGAATGCGGGCGATCGGTCCGCACCCTGCCTTTATCTAGAGCATGACCGCTTCGGCTCAACAGTAGCTCGAAGCTACCCCGCGTCGTGATGAAAGATAAACGCATCTGCTTAGGTTTGTTGGTCACGTTCCGTGAGGAGTCGATGCATCACGACTGTTTATTGGACCTGGCTAAATGTAAGGGAGGAAACAAGGCTTTTTTACCACAGGTTTGTCTCGGTTCATGGTCTTTGAGAGGGCGTATTGTGATTTTTATGACAATTGGAAATGCAACTAGACAGCTTCTCCGCATAAGACCAGTAGATTAAACGGCTTGTGATGGCTGAGAGCATGACGTTTGGTGTCTGTGGTGATGGAAGTTCAATTGGCACTGTAATAAGGCGGGGGTTGCTGTGCTGTGTATGCTGCGTATGTCCGCTATGAGCTTACTGATAAGCACAGTGCGTCGAACCTCCTGGCTACCGATACGGTATCAGGAAGATGTAACTCTGCAGCCAAGGTGGTAATCGAATCATGTGCGCCAAGATAAAGAGCCCTGCCAAGAATACCTTTTGAGCAATACTGTGCAAGATGAGATGCTGAGATAGGCAGTTCCATAACCTTTTGTATCCAGTACTGCATATAGGTACGGAGTAGAGGTGATGGATCCATAAGTACTTGTACCTATCTACGGGGCAAAACACATCCATTTAGTAGAGACGACACAGCCACAGTGTCGGAGAGCGGTTTGACCAGTCGTGAACTTGAGACGTCAATCAATCAGACCAACCAGCCAGTCGAGAGAACGGAGAGGGAGAGAGGGTTGCACCTTAATACTCTATTTTAAAGTTTTTAACGCCAGCAAAGCCTCAAATTCCTATCGCAGCAGCTGTTCGGTAACGATACGACCTCCTTTGAGCGAAGCGAAGAGAAGAGAAGACGAGAACTACAGGACACTTCAGTTGCCTATCCCTGTCAAATCATCATCACGGCATCGGGCCATATTGTAGGCCGATTAATGCTGTTGGTCGTGGTAAACAACCGGGACGAGAGAAGGATCGGGTCATGCCGTCCGTCACCTTGCATAAAGTGCTTAACAGAGCCAATTGCCAGCATCACCAACCCTCAGCTCGTCCATCTTCCAAGGTTCATGGCCAATGGCCTCTCGAAGCGGCCACTTTGATGGTTAAAGCCACAACTGCCAAGAAAGTGCCCTAATGGTCCTAAAAGCCCCCCAAAGCCCCGGGTCTGAACGCAGGCGCTTAACGCTCTGACAGTGCCTTTTTACTGGCTGCTTGACCCCAACCCCGCCGTGCCACACCTCCAAAACGGCGGGCGTTGCATCAGTAGACGATGTGACAAATGCATGGATCCAAATCCAAGCATGTGGACAGACACTTTTTCTTCTTTTCCAAGGTTCTCTTTTCGCAAGGTCCCGAACACTGAGTCGACCTGCAGTGCATCGACACCAGCAGCAGTGCACTGCAGGCGGGTCGGGAGCAATGGATGGCATGACTTAACTCATCTACTCCGTACTTGTGTCAATACTTATCCATAGGAGCTGACACTTATTACCTAGTATTCTTCTCCTACTCCTGCAAGACTCTTTTCTTGCCCCCCTTTTCTCCATATGTCTAATGATGCCCTCTTTCCATCGAGACACACTTGCGACAGCTAATCCCCTCGAATGCTTCGGAACTGGCGCCACAGCTCTACCTAACAAAGTGTAACGACGACATGATGGATGGCCTGATGGCCTGATGCGACTGTGGACATTATCTTTCCAGCGAAGCGAACCGATTTTCTCCCAACCAATACATACACCAATTCTCTCTTGATACCCATCAATCATCATCTTTCATCATCAGCTGGCCTGTCTGTGTATGAAGAGTTGAACGAGCACCTCACGATAATCCATTCCTATATTGCAAACAATACCGCCGGACGGTAGACAATCCTATCCTATCACAATAATTTTGAGGCCGAGCAGAGACAACAGGACCTGCAGGACGAACGAACGCCACCATCGTGCCGATCTCGAGATACCCGAATCGAATACCCCTCTCCACCTTCAACTGCCCTCGTTATTCACGATGCTCCTCCTCAAAGCTATCCTCCTCTCCGTTGTCGCCGCCACAAACCTCCTCTCAGATCCCTCCGTCCTACGCGCCGACGACGTTCTCTACAAGCCATACTCTGCCCTGCTGGCCTCTGACATCGACATCAACGCTGACGCCGACCTCACCCGCCGGCAATCCACCACTGAAAACTCCACGTGGAGCTCCGAGGTCCAATTCACCGCCGACGGCAAAATCGACTTCTCCGTCTGGAACAATGCCACCAACGCGGCGTGCATATCGCGCCTGCGTATCGTCGGGCGCAGTTCCAACCCCTCTGGCAATTCGATATGCTACAATCTCCCCATGCTCGACACCAAGGCCGGCACCTTCGAGGCCGACCTGAGGCTGTACCGGGTGTCGGACCCGCGGGGCAGCTTCGCGGGGGTTTCGCCCGGCGATATCCAGGTCGGCGTGGTATACACGGGCGCCAGCGTTAGTCCCATGAAGGACCAGCCCGACACGGGCTTGAACAACACGAGCGTCAATATTACCAAGAGAGCCGATGGCGAGATATCGGAGGGACCTACATTGCTCCAGGCATATATGCTTGTCGGGCAAATCGACAAGGACAAAATGAAAGATAACATGTCAATGTAAGTTCAACCAACTGAGCTACCCACTTCTACCAGCATATCTAACATCCGCTCCCAGGGCCGACCTCGAAATCCTCATCATGCCCATCCTCACACTCACCGCCAGAACCCCCTCGGGGGGCGAAGTCAGCACCAACGTCTCCCTCAACGAAGCCTCCTTCCTCCTCGGCGCATTCTCCAAGGACATTATTCTCTCCGACTGGGCGGCCGCACAGTTAGCCGTCGACGATCAGCTTGCCGCGCTGCACAACGGCACCATCTCGTTCATCATGCCCGGCACCCAAATCATGATTTTCCCCGTCGGACTAATCATCACGACGATATGGCTGGCTCTCGGAGTGGCCGCTTTCGGGTACGGCACGTATGAGAGGATTCAGTATCGTGATCTCCACAGACGGGCAGTCGTGCGAGCAGGTGGTATATGAAAGTCCTTTCCTGAAAACTTTGGGGTGGTATTTGAAAAAGAAGAAAAAATATCAAGACAAAAAAGGTGGGAAATGTGTGCTGCAAAGCCAATGATTATTTATGACAGATGCTCTTTCAAAATGAAGGTGGAAATAGAGCGACGTAAATGAATGATGTGAGGGTGTTATCAGGATCTCATATAACATGTTCTTGTATATAGTTTAGATACCAATCAATCATATTGTCAGTAAAATTAGGAAATGATCCAACTATACAAATTCGTGTTGAAATTCAAACATCTATATCCGTATATCTATTCATGTCTGACATCCAAGTCATCTAGGGTATATCCCGCCCGTCCATCCAGGACACATCAAAATCCGCCGTTCAAAAAGCTATACTCCGTAAGGGAATGGATTTGTTATAGAACAATCATTACATCAACGCCAGCCAGAATATGCATTGCTTCTTACACAACAACAACAACAACAACAAAAAAAAAAAAAAAAAGAAGAAAGAAGAAAAGAAACATCATAAAAATCACTTTGCAAGTACTGCTTTTCGCTCCGTGGGCCTCATGCGATCCTTTGCCCACAACAAGCACTCGGTGAAAACCATGCAGCTCCCTGTAAAGGCCCAGCACGCGAGGATGATGCCTAGACCTCCCAAGAGCCGAACGTCGACGACCCCACGCTTCAGCGCGCCGCGAGCTGCTTGGTTCATCATGATCCAGCTATAGATGGGAGCTGCCAACTGCTGTGTTGCGGACGCAAGAGTCGTGGTCTGCTCTGGAGGATTGGTGCGCTCCTCCTCGTGCTCGGCAATGGTGTCGATCATGCGCCAGGCAACCTTGTTGTTAATCTTCTCCCAGGTGGCTTCTTCGGCAGCTGCGCGAGCCTGCTTAGCCATGCGGAAACGGGTTTGATGGTCTTGAGCAAGCTTTGCAGCTTTTGTCACAAAGGCATCTAGATCATCTGGAGGAATCAAGAAGCCAGTCTCTCCATGCTCCACAATGTCCGACGGGCCGCCCTCGTCTCGGGCGACAACGGGCACACCGCTAGCCATGGATTCTAAAACGACGAGGCCGAACGTCTCTGTCACCGAACAGTGTAGAAACACATCTCCGCTAGCATAGGCTGTGGCCAGATCTTCGCCAACCTTGAATCCAGCAAAGATGACCTTGCCACTTTCCCTCAAGGGGTCAAACATTTGCTGGAACTCCTTTTCAACAGCTGGATTTCGGTTACCGCCAACAATGTAAAGTTTGAAAGCCAATCCGCGCGCATCGAGCTCCTTGGCAACCTTGGCAAGAAAATCAAAGCCCTTTTCACCAGCAATTCTGGAAACAGTGACAAAGATGATCTCTCCGTTAGGTGCAATCTCCTTCCGCAGCTCCTCACTCCTGCGACCAGGATTGAACATTTGGGCATTGACGCCTCTCCTTAGAACCTCGAGCTTGTTTGTTTGCACATGCTGACCCTCTAGATACCGCCTGACGAATCTGGAAGGGTAGAATATTGTCTTGACAGATGAATGTCTGAAAAGATAGCTTTGAACGGCAGCCAAGACCCACACACCTAGATAGCTCAGAGGTGCAGGAAAGAGAATTTCGCAATAGCCAGAAAGATCTGTCTGGAAATTGCAAATGACTGGAATCTGTTTCTCTTTGGGCTGTTGCCTCAGCTGCAGCATAACCTGAAACCCCAGACTTGCGGGGGACGCGAGGTAGATGAGGTCAGGAGGCGCATCGTCGCCAAACGTCTTCGAATAGAGCGTCGAGTTTCGAACGGGATACACAATTGAGAGCTCTGGGTTGAATGGTAGCGGGTAGCCCGTCACTCGAATCTCAGGCTGCTTGTCGGCCGGTGAGATGCTTGGCGATGGAGGAGGGGAAAAGGTATTATGATTAGTATGATTATGAGGAGCAACAACGGCAACTTGGACTCCGTTATTGCGCAAATGATTGACGAGCATGAGGGTTGTACGGCTCACTCCATTGACGGGCCCAAAAGACTCGGTACAGAGAAGGACTCGTTTGCCCTTGAGGGCATTAGGGAACTCGGCCAAGTCATGATCGGGGTAAAGTCCCGGGCCAGATGGCGATGTAGAAGTCATGATGTTCAAAAAGCAAGTAAGAACTGCCTACCACAGGATGGATCTGGGGAAGAAATGCGGAGGAGGTTCATGGTGAAGAATTCAGTGTATGCGCGGAACATGCCCCTTTTTCTTTCTTTACACCGGCATTACATGATAAGCAGCCTCAGAGCAGAGACATCCCACGTGGATCAGATCTGGGCATAGTTCTCGGCGGGCGTGGCTTCGTGACGGAGCAAAAGCGGCAATGGCAAATCGTATAGTGAGCACGGGGAGCGGGCTGTGGACACTATTCATCGGCAGTTTGCGCGGACACAAAGCAACTAACGCGGGGATGGAGGCATGTCACAGCAATTGCTATTCCGGATCTGCGTCGTATGGCCTAAAGTCATGCGGAGGTAAGCGCCGTAAAGTATTGTGGCGAGAGAATGCTCTTTTGACGTATTGTTCAGTGTTGCCCGCAGCGTGACGCCCGTGTAAGAGGCCTATGACCTTGGTAAAAATAGCTGTGATGGCGGTCGATATATTACATCTGTCAGCAAACCATTATCCATTTTTTGAAATTTGCAACGATTCACAGATGATTCATCTCAACACTGTTTCCGACTATTCGAAATCGAAAATCCTTATCGCCAGGACATGATCACTCAGACTTTCCCTGTGAGAGATGAGTCCATTTTTTCTGCCCCCATGATACTACCCAGAGGGTTCTCTGGCGGGTCAAGGCCATGTTGACAGCTCCGAAATGGACGAATCAGCGCCCGCGAGACGACCACATTGCGGTCACTGACCAATCAACAATACTCACACCAAGAATTGGGTGCGAGACATGAAGAACTGCGAATGGGCTTCAGCGAAGCAACCCCCGTGGATTAGCTGGTTGGTCAAGACGAGCCTCGTTTGAGGTTTGTCGACGTTGCAACGACTTGGTTCAACATGGCTCGTGATATTACGGCGTGGAGAGTCAAAACGCAGAGTGTTCGCGTGGGATGAAGTTTGTCGGTCGACTGATCCCGGTTCATTCTCGTTATTGTGGCCGCCTGTGAGAGGCACGAGGCTTGCTTGAGCTGAGGTGGCCCCTCGTTCGGCTCGGTTCAATGCGGGTCGAGGACGGACAAGACAAGCAAGCAAGCAAGGGAAGGGAAATGACGGGAAAGGATTGGGATACTAGGGGGATGTTTCAGAAATGGGTTCTGACGAGCAGAGTATCCATCTAATTCGGTCTGGTGAAGATGATGAAGAGGGGGAGACGAAGAAGCAATCACCAGATTGTACCTGTAGCTTGTACTTGTGGCTTGTACCTGGTACCTGCAAGGGCGAACTGAATGGAGGGCAAGAGGAACCCTGAAATTTAATTTTTTCAGTGGCTTCACCGATGCGTGCCAGCATCGTATGGAGTATCGGGTACCTACGTGGCACACACATCCTCGCTTGTACGCGTAAGTCTTTCGGTACAAGACATGCCGCTGACATGGTGCTCCCGCTGCGCTGCCCTATCGCGTATCACCCAGCAGACCTTCCTGATGGATCGCGATCTTCAGTCATCATTTCTAGAACAAGATGCATATCGCATGCACGAATGCATCTTCATCATCTTTTAACGTCTCTAAAGCATCGCTCTTTGTACCTTGTTAGGCAGGTTATTTATTCATCTACGAGTACTTATTCCAACCAGAGCATCACAAAGATTGGCAATCCACAGCAACTTGAGCAAACTGAGTGGTTAATTTCTTTTTCTGTTTAGTTTGCCCAGGCGGCTGCAGTCGTCACACACGCACAGGGGTTGTTCCATGGGGCGTCCCAAATGGCGCTCGATAAGACGTCCTACTTCAGCCGCGTTACGTAGGACAAGACGGACTTTGGTGTTTTTCTGCTTGTATCAGTGATGCGGCGGGGGAGAATCACTCGCCTGCGAACTTGCGATGCAAGGGGAGGTTTGTGCACTCATATGGCATCATTGATCTACATCAAGGGATGGAAATACCAAAGTCTGATACATGGCATTTGGCTCGAGCATCAGGCAACCTACGGCGTTCTCCGTAGTCATTACAGCATGACGTACGAGTTCCCTGTGATGGTTAGATGGACATGAAGAGATGGGAATTGAATTTCAGCCAAGCCTATCCCCTTGTTTATTACCATATCTATGAATGGTATTAGCGGCCTTGATTGGAGACGGATAAAATCGCCCTCCCCTTTGATAACATGTTGGATGCTTGGCAACATCCATTGCCAAGACGACATGTCTAACAACAGAGACGAAGAAAAAAGCCATGTCGCGTGAGCGTCTTGCTCCCAAGCCCGTAGATTTGGCATGCATTGCGTGGACGCCTGCATTCCGCAGAAACCGTGCGCCGGCTGGCTCCACAATTGATGGCGTAGTCTTATGGGGCTCTGGGGTCCCATTGAGGATGATGATGATTACTCTGACTGGTCAATGGAGGGGCTTGGGGAGAGGTGGTGAGTTGGATGCTCGCTGGTGTTGATATGACAATGTCCATCAGGATGGATGGGGACTCGGAGTGGTCGTGATGTTTGCCGGGTAGCTGGAGACTGAGCACCCTCAAATTGACACCTCTTTTGTCATCTTCCAAGTAGTAGGTAAGTCTTATTCAAACAAAAAGTATCATTCTTGTTGAGGCAGACCATGGAATTACTACTGTGTAGGTAATTAGTCTAAGGCTTCTAAACCTGTCCATCACAATTACGGAGTACAATTATCGAACCCCTCCAACCCTCCATTGTCCACGGCGACAGACTCTCAAGTCAGCCAACCAGACGCCGCCTTCCCTGCAGAACCTGTCCCTTTTCATCCTGGTTGGCGGCCACGCAACCTCCAAATTTTAGCATGCACAATGGCGAAATCCCTGAGATTTTTATAGAAACCGTCCCAGGGATGACCACGCGGGGACAAGAATGAGGTATTTGTACTCGGCAGAAAAGTATCTATACATACATACATACATACATACATACATACATGTATTATCATGGATGCATCATGTAAAGCGGTCACCTCGTGGATGGTGGTCCTGTCCTGTTACGTGTTGTAGAGCGACTGGTCTCATTCAATCATGTTTTACTGCCTGTAGGTACCGGGTCAGTGGTCTTGGCAGTAACTCACCGCTTTAATTTCTTCCCTTGCACTTGCACTACTATAATCGGTTGTATTGCCGTGTCCCCGATTCTCCAACAGGGACTGACCGGCCAGGCCAGGACAAGAGACAAGCAGCCCAGCGTTTTGGACCATCCATCATCCATCTCTAGCCAGGTTGCTTGCTGGCTGGGCCACTTACTGCACCGTATTGTACTTGTATGTACTCCGTACCGTCCATACCGTCCGTACCTCTCGCCAAAGGTACAAGTAGTACTAATCTTGGGTACCTCCCCCTATTATTTTGGTTCCCATCCCGCCAAGACAAGGTCTCGCTTTCCAACTCGAACTCTGTTTTATTTTTCATACTTTGTGCTTTTTATTTATTTTATTCTATTTTCATTTTATTGATTCGTCATTTTTATATCTCTTTCAAGGGAACGATTCGCACCTTCGTTCTTGCTCTGGATCTGGATTTTCTCCTTCTCCGTCGTCGCTATTTGCTTAGATACCACGGACCGCTCCTTCATTGAGCCCCTCCATCGACATATCGACACATCTACACCTCGCATCCAACAGCCCACCATGGCCTCTGTCCCCGAAGCTGTTATTGATTCCGTCAAGAAGCTTGGCCTCAATGGCTCTACGGTGCATACCAATGGCGTAACGCCGGAGAAGATCCAGATTCGCAACATTTGTTGCGTAGGTGCTGGATATGTTGGTAAGTCTGCTCTACGTCCCTCGCCTTGGCTCACTCCAACAATCCTACATCCGCCTACACCAAGGCTACGTCACAGTCTAAAAAACATGATTGTAGCGCATGCAAGCAATTCGATTTACTGACATTGTACAGGCGGTCCCACCGCTGCCGTTGTCGCTTTCCAGAACCCCCACATCAAGGTCACAGTCGTCGATCGAGACGTTACGCGCATTCGCCGATGGAACTCCCGTCATCCTCCCATCTACGAGCCGGGTCTGCACGATATCGTTCGCATTGCCCGTGATGGAGGCCGCGAAACAACAGTCTCCAACGAACCTACCTCCGATGCCGATACCTCAACCCCCGAAGACGGTGAATTCAAGGTTGCTCGACGACAGGGCAACCTCTTCTTCACCACCGACGTTGCCACAAGCATTGGCGAGGCCGACATGGTCCTCGTTGCTGTGAATACTCCTACAAAGGAGCGTGGTGTTGGCGCCGGTAGCGCTACCGATATGACAGCTTTTGAGGCTGTCACCGGTGTCGTCGCACAATATGCCCGCGAAGGCGCCATCATCGTCGAGAAGAGCACTGTGCCCTGCCGAACAGCGCAACTGGTCGCGGATACTGTGAGCCTCACCTAATCACCACCTGAAAAGCGAATTGATCGCTAATAAAAAACTTGTAGCTTTCTATGCACCGTCCCGGCGTCCACTTCGAGATTCTATCCAACCCCGAATTCCTGGCGGCCGGTACCGCTGTTAACGACCTACTGTACCCCGATCGAATTCTTATCGGCTCTGCCCCTACCCCCTCTGGCAAGCGAGCAGCCGAGGCCTTGGTTGAAGTCTACGCTGCTTGGGTCCCCCGCCAGCGCATTTTGACAACCAACGTTTGGTCTTCTGAGCTTGCCAAGCTCGTTGCAAACTCCATGCTGGCCCAGCGTATCTCTAGCATCAACTCCATCTCCGCTCTTTGCGAGCAGACCGGTGCCGATGTTGATGAAGTCGCTCGCGCCATTGGTGTTGATCCTCGTATTGGCAACAAGTTCCTGATGGCCGGTATTGGCTTTGGCGGAAGTTGCTTCAAGAAGGATGTTCTCAACCTTGTGTACTTGGCTGACACCATGGGTCTTCCCGAGGTTGGCGAGTACTGGCGCCAAGTCGTAAAGATGAACGACTATGCCCGTGACCGATTCACTAACCGTGTCATCAAATGCCTCAACAACACACTTGTTGGCAAGAAGGTGACCATCCTTGGTTATGCTTTCAAGAAGAATACCTCGGACACTCGTGAGGCGCCGGCACTCGAAATGATCAAGACCCTTCTGGAGGAGCGCCCTCGTGAGGTCGCCGTTTTTGACCCGTGCTGTAACCCCTTTGTCATCAAGAATGAAATCAAGGCTCTCCTTGGCCCTGACGCTATAGGCAGTGTCTCCGTGTATGGAAATGCCTACGACGCCTGCAATGGTAGTACGGCTGTCGTTATTGCTACCGAGTTCGACGAGTTCCGGAACCAGCCCATTCCCGAGCCGACACCGGTTCCTGCAGACCACCAGCCTAAGATGATTGGCCGCAAACCCAACCCCAAGTCTGACCCAAGGCCTTTCAAGACTGCCGTCCCATCAGAAAACGATTTGCTCGCACTTCACAAGCACCTTGTGCAGAAGGTTGATGAAGCATCAGATGATCCTTTGGACCGATTCAATGTCGAGCCCGATTGCCCCGAAGACTGTCCCGACTGCATCCAGGCCAGGGAGAGCAAAGAGAGTGGGTTCGCCACTGGTATGGGCAGCGCTGAAGAGTATAGGCCTAGGGAGCGACTAAACTGGCCGCGCATCGCTGATACCATGGCTCAGCCCCGATGGGTCTTTGACGGTCGTGGAGTGATCGACTCCCGCGAGATGGTCAAGTTGGGAGTCAGAGTAGAGAGTGTCGGTCGTCAGCACCGTTTCTAATACCCCGGGGGAGGGAAAGGCGCTTTATTTAATGGCCGTGGGTCATTGCTGGATACGATGTTTTGATTATTCTTTGTGGCGGTGCACCGGGGTAATGCCTGGGCCCAGAACACCCCTCTAAGTATTGTTTTAATTAGCATTAGAACGGACATTGTACGGTGGCTCGCTCATGTGTGGGAGGAAGACAAAAAAGGCCCGGACGGATCTTGGGGCAGCGTGTTGGTTTAAAATCCCAGCGAATTGGGTCGGCTCGGTAAGAAAGGAAGCGGATCTGGGGACACCGGATAGATCTCTCACGGATTTGTATTGGATCTTGCCTAGTACATGGCAGGATACGCTTGAATTGATAATTATTAGACAATGACTTATAGATGTGACCCTGACGGGTGATGGCCCGAAGTGATTTATATGTTTATGGTTTTGATATAGGGTCAAGGAAGAGGAATATGAGAAAAGGAAACTGTATTGAAAAGCATGGCGACAAGCCAGGGTA
The DNA here is from genome assembly GCA_036429605.1 of Cladobotryum mycophilum. Classification (NCBI taxonomy): domain Eukaryota; kingdom Fungi; phylum Ascomycota; class Sordariomycetes; order Hypocreales; family Hypocreaceae; genus Cladobotryum; species Cladobotryum mycophilum. The sequence goes on along the minus strand of JAVFKD010000002.1, from coordinate 1,540,168 downwards.
TTACCATATGCAATAGTACAAATGCTCTAGAATCCTTAAAACCTGATATCCTTCACTCTATTATAGCGATCCATCGTTTCTCTTCCTTGTTGTACTGCTTTTTTGCAAGTCTCTTAGACATTGCTCTTGTCAGCGCCCTCAGATAGCGGCGTGCTGCCATCCCCGCGCGCTCCAAGACCCCGATCGGGAGCGACCGAGAAACCAGAGTAGAGGTAGATCAAGAGGGTGATGTACTCTGGCAGCAGCGCCATGAGCGCAAAAGCGACGGCGTTTCCGAGCACGGGGTTGAAGTTTGAGTGGACATCGTTTTGGAGTGCAGCTTCGAGAATGCCGTAGATGGTACGGATGATGAGGAAGGGGCTTGCGAGGAGGGGACCACGGAGGATCTGGGAAGTTGGGTTGTTAGCTGAGCGAGAAAGAAAAGAAGAAAGAAGAAAGAAAGAGTGTCTTTGGGATGGGATGGAGCTTACGACTTGGCTGCTGGGGAGGAGGGTCCATCGTTTGCGCCAGAAGAAGAGCGCCATGCCGATGAGGATGGCGAGGACGGCGGCGAGGACAATGTACCCGGCCAGAGTCAGACTGCGACTGAGGTTCTGGGATGACTCGGTGCCGATGGAACTGACACCACCACCTGCTGCGAGGAGACATATGGCAACAAGGGTGCCGGCGCGAATAAGAGAGGCCATTTTGTTGGCTCGAGGATTTGAGCTGTAATTGTCCATCAAGCTGTGCCAGCAGAAAAAAAGCTATTAGTCCAACTATTCATACCCCCTATGATAGGACATCCCTAGTATCTCCAAGAGGCTTACATGATGCGGATGAAGCCCAACGTGCCAATAATCAAGGGAATCGCACCAACGTTGAGAAGGATGACGGCGGCAATGTAAAGACCAAGACTCCCACGATTACTCTCCAAGGCAATGATGACGGGGCCACCAGCAAGACGCACTTTTTTTTTGAGAGAGACATGTTAGTCAAGAGTCCGTGATCCTTCCTGGAGAGAGATCAAAAGATGTTCACTTACTCAGACTAAAGGTGATGAGAGGCCACCAAGCCATTCGAGGTCGGATTTTGGCATTGCGGTGCAGGAGGTAGGCGACGACTGGGACGATGGGGACGTAAAAGACGAGTTGGGCGATGCCCAGGGCGGTATGCGAGTTCGTCATTTTGTCGAAGTGTAAAGTTTTGATCTGATAGTCTTTAGGTTAGAGTGGACAATGTTTAGACGAGACTGTATGAAGTGATCCTTGGTATAAGTAGAATAGAAAAAATGATATAGTAAATAGTCGTACTAAAGAAGAAACGAGTTTCAAGAAAAAAACAAGGGACCCTCAACGCCTTTTGTAGAAAACATCATCAAAGTAGGAAAATACCAAACCCAATTTCACAGTCCTAAACCGCCATCCTTAAAACCCCATCAGCCTCAATTTTGATGGCACCCTGCATGCCGATCGATCCATCTTCAAAAACTGAGCCTATCACAATGCAAAATCCCCTAGCCGGTATCCGACTGGGCGAATCAAGCATCATTCAGCTCTCGTGCAATGATGCCCCTTCAGGGTCTAACCGACACACACACACCACACGAATGGATCCATATTCCCAGCCAGGTTGGGCTTCAGGGCGGGTAGGCATATGGGCCCATTCGAACCAAGTCCCGTACATACTTGCATGCCTTCAAAGTAGTTGCCCCATTGTCTAAAGAAGATTGCAACGGCGCTATTGGACGTCGTGTTCATCTCGCATTCAAGGGGCTTGGAATTCTTTCGTGGTATGAAGCCTAAACGGGTATGGCTGGGGGGCAGAGCTGGTATCTCGCGCCACGATGCTCCACGTGGGGACCGTGGTTCGGCTGCCAGGGCACAAGACAGACCAGGGGGAAAATTGTCATATCGTGCAATGATCCCTTGTTGGGATTAGCGTGAGGGTTGCATCTGCCGCAGCCCCACGAGGAGATGGTCGATGAGCCATGCAAAAAGCTCCGAAAAGATGGTGTTGTCTTCCCGGACGTTTTGTTTTGGAGGCAACCGATGCATGGAGATGCCCGAGCAATTATTCACTATGGGCCATGGGCGCAGTAATAGATGAAGCAACAGCATGCATAATTTCCCGTTGCATTCCCTGCCCAAGAGCACCTGAACTTCGACATATCCCCTGATAAACGGAATATCTTCCGTCCAGCTTAGCCACTTAATATTTCCCAATGCGGAAGCATACCACGAGGGCTTCATTTCGTCGATTTTGTGCCATGGTGGGATCGTTTGTGCCTGTTCTCAGTAATAATTAGCGACTAAACAACTTTCGACAGATTCTCTCTTGCCAGATTGGACACATCAAGAAGGTGTCTCTAGGCCCGTCAACTCACCCACCATGTCTCAAATCAACTGCATATATTCACATCCACGCCCGTCATCTGCCGTATGTCGTCCATGATGAACTCGATTGGCACCACAAAGCCTAGATCCGCCGTCTCGATGGCTCCAGGTCCACTGCTGGACACATTCCCAGATTCAACGATGCCGATAATCTGACCAGCAAAATTGAACACGGCCGATCCAGAATCGCCTACATCACAGAACTGGGGGACGCTCGGTTGGCCTCGCCTTGGAGGGACGACGATCCACTCCCACCCAGACATCTCAACGCCCGCGTCCGTTGTCATCCGGACTGTGGCCTTGACTTCATTCGTCATGCCATAGGTAAACCCCGTGGCCGCTCCACGCTTCCCCACAGAGAATGAATGCACAGGCTTGGTCGAGCCTGGAGATGCACATCCAGCAAGTGGGGCCATTCCCTTCTCATCGCGGCTCACATGCAGAAATTGCCATAAATTGTTCAGCCCCTCGTCGTGTCCGGCGTCTTGAACCATTGCTCTCATGTCCTGTTCACTTACAAAGACGTTATTCGCAGGGTTGTGTATGAATTTCTCCGTATTCAGTCGGATCAGTGCCCAATCCCGTATGAAGCCTCTGTGGGATGCTTCAAGGGGTGGCATGACGGCAATTTGGCCGATAGCCCTTGCGCTGGGGTTGTCTTGAATGTTGGCGAGTCTCCTATAAATATGTATGGCAGCATCTAGCTGCTCGTTCATTCTGTTTACCGCGTATCGCCTTACCCGCCCGGGTCGGCTTCTTCTACCCACATGATTTCGTCTGTTTTGAGCGATCCGTATGCTGGACCATAGATCTTCTCGGATTCCTTTCAGAATTTGGGGAGAAGCTTGGATCATGGGATGATTAGGGGCTGTCAAGTTCATATAAGCATCACTGTCGTCGATCCAGCTTCCCACCAGCCCCGAAACCGCTCCATTGGTCGGCTGATGAGCAACGTGGCGGCAGGTAAGGCCAAAGTATTGAGTCGATCCGTCAACCAAAAGCCCAACATGCAGTCCCATCGTTCCGTACAGCCATGATGCTTCTGGAGCGACTGGATACCCAACATGTGAGAGCATATGAACAAGGCGTTCGTAGGGGAAATAAGCAGTGCCAGTGCGTCCCCAGCTGGTCTGCTCAACCGTCCTCTCTATGTCGACATCCATGCCATAGAATTGTCGAGTAATCTCTCGAAACTCGACGTGCAAATTCCTGATCCCAGCTTGGATTAGGATCAACCTGCAATATTTTGCCTTCCGGACCGCTCTCAACCAGTTCATGGTACCCGGGACAACATCCACAATCAGAACCGCTCTTTCACGTGGTTCGAATGTTTCGTATTCACCTTTCAACTCGCCATCGACACGGACTCTGATCGGGTAGAAACGCTGCCAATTGACCCCATGCAAGGCCGTTTTAAGAGACGATACAAGCTCATCATCCCACATGTGGGTGATACCTCGGCCGATGTTGCGAAAGCGGAAATGATGCCCATCCTTTGGAGGGCTGCTCTCGGGGAATTCAAAGGTACTTGTTCTGGCAAGGAGCCGGCCTCTTATCCCATGATAGTAGTGGCGACGCTCATATAGGTGCGGAGGCTTGGGCCTTGATGCATGGTGTGTTAAAGACATGCTGGAGAATTTTTTCACTTGCTAGGCTTGGACTTTGCTAAGGTGTTTGCTGCATTTGGGTTTGGTGAGAGTTTTGCTCAGTGAGAGCTTGCTTTGGTGAGAAATGCGTTTTTTGTGATCTTGGTTTCGTCTAGGATTTGTTTTCTGTCAACGTGGTCGAAGTTTCTGTTTATATAACTCTACCGAAGCAGTCTATTCTTCCGTAGGCCGATGCGACAACAACTCCACAGGTACGGGGAGAGCCGATAGCTCGTGATGAACATGACCTAGTCAAAGTTGATGGAGTATACCTAGGAACAAGAGGCAGGTGTTGTGCTCTGAAAGATGTTTTATTCTCCGCGTTCAGCCCCTCTCATTCTAGCAAAGGGCATACGTAGCTACCCTCAGCTTCGCACTTGCCTAGCTCACTTAATGTTGGGTGATCACCTTCCCCCATAGTGTCACGGCTTCATCCCAGTTCACTGTCTAGTGTTAGGGGGTTGACATGTTACAAACGACACTCCAACTACCGCTCGATTTGATACAGAGGAATAATCCAATTGTCCAACCGCAATGATACATTGAGGGGTAGCAGAAAAAAGAGCACAATCAAGGAGAGGTCCGAGAAGATTAGGACGCATTTTAACACGATATCGTCGTAGTATCGTCGAAATCTTATGGCGATAGCTCCTAACATCAGGAGTAACATCGAGGGCTGAAGCAGTTATCAGGAGGTTGGTGGCTTACAAATCACGTATACCGAGACCAGGGACTATGTCAGATGTCCATATAAAGTTTGGAAGCGCGAACGTTGTTGAAGAAAGTTGATACGTAGTCTTTAAAGATAGGGCCATTGTGGGCCTTTAGTATGCATTGCAAGTGCAATAAGGCTGCAGTTTCGAAAGTATCTGATGAGAGCCCCAGTTGAAGTTGATTGTGTATGTCCCAGATGATGCGTCTTTGTGTTGGCCTGGTTTTTTTTTCTTAGCAGGCTAATCGGAGGTCAAAGTTTTCACCTTGACACGACCCCCAAGTTGTACAAAGGACAAGTACTCTATTCAGCCAAGTTCATTGCAAGTCTAGAATCTATACGTCCCTAAGACCGTGCAGCAGATGCCGGCATCGCTCTGTCCCTTCTACGAGGTTTCAACTTCTGTCCTATTTCCCTTATGAGGTCGTTGAACTCTCCGATTTCAGCCTCGACTGCCTTTCTCCGCTTCTCCTGAAGATGATACATGTTTGCCAGCGCTTCCACCATGAACGGCTTCAACGGCGCCTTCTTGCCTGCAATGTAGTCGTACACGACAATGTCCTCCCAGGTCCTTGCCGCGATGCGCTGGTGCTTTTCCGAGAATATGATGGACTCCAGGACGAACCTGTCGGAAGTACTGTCTACTTCGGTGGCGATCTTGTGAACAATTGACACGTGGTCTGGGTACGATACAGGCTTTGCGATATTGGTTAGCTTCATCCTATTGAGTGATATTATGACTGAAGCGACGACTGCAGGTGAACATACAAATTTGTAGTCGGTCCTAATACTTCCCAGAATAAGGCCTATTCCGCGCGGGGACATGATGGTCTCCCAATCTGCCTTGTGCTCTGGCTCGGCGTTCTTTGCAAAGCTGGTGATCCAGTTGACACGTCCAGCCTCGGCCCAACGATTGTAGACGATGTTATTTACGTGACCTATGAGGGGGTTAGCATTACAAGCTTGATCAGGTTCTCACGATGGTCGAGACTCATGTACCCTATGTCCACGTATCAGCTTTAGTATAGCGTTGTTGGGGTACAGAGAAGTGAAGTCACTTACCATGGAATCCTGTTTCCGTCAAAGGCGGACCTCAGGTCAGCGGTCTAGACACCCCGCAAATACGGATTCAAAGCGTCACTCACCATTTCTCCCCATACCACAGGGAGTTTGTCCAACCCCCTCGTTTTTGCATCGAGCAGATACCCCTCCCGACCAGAGAGCAGCTCCAGCCAGTGGGTATCTATCTTCTTGAGACGCTTTCCAACCCTGGCATTATCATTGTGCGGGAGCTCCGCGGCCTTCATCTCTTTAAGGGTCTTTTGCAACTCATTCAGCCATCTTGAATTGCTGCCGTTTGTCTGCAGGGCCGGCGGCTCAGGAGTGACAAATTTGACTGATGACAGCCGAGCAAAACCTGTAGAAAAATTTCGCGTCGATGAAGATTGTGCAATTGCCCTCGCAGCGCGGCCACTTAGTCTGCTGGAAGAAAACATGTTCGTTGCTCGGTCAAGGCTGATCAACGAGTTATCCGTATCACAGTTCGGGTTGACGTTTATCTCAAGATTCGGCAATTTGATGCTCTCCATGAGCTTCATCGCGTTCACTAATCCGGTTTTTCTCGGCTTTGTGATGTGGGTATGATTACATAAGCAATCTCAGGCTTAGCTCGCCGGTATCGCTGAGGAAGTTGCATCTTTGTGAAGCTCTCACTCAAACACTTGAAGTATCAACATCAGCATCATAATTACTCATTCAATTGGATCATTCAAACTAAAAAAAAATCAAGTACTTTTACTGTTTCAATTACAATCGGCTTTTGGTTTCAACGTCCCGAGCATTGTGCATTTTATGCACATTGCACTGCAGCAATGGCTAAACGCAGCATTGTCCATCACAGGCCGGCCAGGCCGTCCTTGATCGCTTCCAGCAACTCTGTCCTTCCGTGAACAATGGGTTTGTTGTCATAGTCATTCTTGTCAGGGGCAAGAATACCTCCTGGAAGAAAACTCAATGACATCTCCACCCAAAGATCCACGTGCGCGGGCGGAAATACCTGGGCAAAGTAACCGTGCAATCCATCCCTCTCCACGGCCCTCAGCTCGACCTTCTTCCCCAGGGCGCTGGAGAAGGCGGCCTGCACATCCAGGGAGCTGTATTCTTGTGGGCCGTGGAGGTCGAAAATGAAGGGTCCAGAGGAATCCCCCGATTCGGGCTGTTTTATCAATTCAGCAGCGAGGGCCAACCCAATGTCTCTGGTCGCAACCATGGGGACCTTCCAATCCAGAGGCGTGATGGTGGAGAAGAAGAACGGTTCCGGAGTCTGGAGTGTCTCAAGACTGGCGGTCCAGTTCTCCATGAAGAATGTGCACCGAACAAAGACGAGTTCTCGAACGTTGGTCGCTGCTAGGACCGTCTCCGCAATGTTATTAGTTCTAATCTCGCCCTGAATTTGTGTCAGTTTCCCATGGGATCGGTCCAGATCTGAGATTTGGGTTGTGTTTTTGGTGGTTCTTTGTTGGGGTTTTTGACACCACCCTCCCTCCCCCATTTTGAATGGCATGGTAGTAGATCATACCATGGGGTGAGCAAGCAGGCAGCGATGAACTGCTGCCAGGCACGAGAAACAAAATTGAGAGACAGAGACAGAGAGACAAGAAGACGGGTTCTGGACCGCCGCACTTACAACTCCATGGTTAAATTGCGCACCACCGCTACTCAGCAGCACGAGCCTTTTCACCGTCGCCGACCTTTCAATAGCATCTTTGATATTCTTGGATACGATTTCGGCGAACTTTAGGGGATCCCCACTGTCATATGCCGGAGGGGTTATGGCCAGGACGGCATCTGAGCCGGTAAGGTCAAGGGTTGAAGGGTCCGTCACATCACCCTGCAGGGCTCGAAAGTTGGCACGGGACATAAACTCCGCCGGGGCGTTTGCCGCGTTTCGGTACAGGGCGTGGATCTCGAGGCTCGGCGGTGCGTTGGCCAGGAGTGCGCGAATGGTGGCCGCACCCGTCTTGGGGCTCGCTGGGGCAATGGTCACGCGCATGACTGGATTTTTCTTTTTGTCTTTCTTTTCTTATTATTATTATTGTTATTCGGAACTCCGTTACGTTACAAACGTGCTGACTTGCAGGTGAGACGGTGTTGGTGTTGTAAAAATGAGACCTACTAATGAACTGGGTCTGCAAAAACTAAATAAAAAAAGACGGTGCGAGATCAAGCTGCAGGCATCGCAAGACGACGGTCCCGTCTTGGATGCTCATTTTATGCTCTTCTGGATCCGATTTTCCGCGAGAGCCGAAAGCGATGGCTGAGAACCGTATTCATCGTGTTCACGAATGGGGTTTGCGAATGGACATCGATAGTTTGCATGCCAAGCAAAGTAAATCGCGATGCAATCACCAAACGTCGTCATTCTGACTTGTGACGGACGCGTTATTCAAACGTTAGGCGTACAGCTCTACAGCAAGTAACCAAAGCCACCAAAAGTCGGGAATCTCAGAGGCACACCCACACGCTCAGATCACCCCAATTCTGGCTTGATCTTGAACATCGAAGTTTACCTTATTCGAGCTAAGCTGAACCAAGTGAAACAGGCATTTAGAGCGGAGGGGAGTGACATCAGAGATGATCATAATGGTAGTGCTGACCAGCAGTCTTTTTTAATTTCAGATTGCCATAACACGATGAAGCACGCAGAACGAATGGGTGAGGCAAAAGAAGACAAAGAGTCACCAGAGCTGTCGAGATGAATTCAATTGCATTAATGCAAGGAGATGGGGACTGCTATAGAAAGCAAATCCTCTTATCATCATCCTGTTTATGGTATTGGTATTGTAATTTTGTGTAATCGTACATCCAAACGCATTCAATCAATCAGCTTTCAATTAAAAAACTCCAACACGACCTAAAGCGCGCCAACTCCGGCGTTGACATTAAATCCAAAAAATGCAAACAAAATGCATGCATGCAGGATGACGAACCCCCTTATCTACCCCCCGCCCTCTACAAATCATTATTGATCGCTGAGTTCCATAATATTTTTTTGGTGGTGGTTGTTGTTTTTGTTTGAATTAGGTCATTTTCGTCATCATTGCTTCTTTACAACGTTGGCCAAGCTCTGTCTGCGAGAGGCTGAAGGGGTACCGCGGGGAGTACCGCGGGGGTGACTCTGCTCTCGCCAAAGAAGCGATGCTGTTGGCTGAATCTGCGGCCCTGTCCAGAAGCGGAAGCGGTAGAAGCTGTGGAGAAGAAAAAATTGGGTTAGCATTTGAACATGATTCATTATCATCGTAGAGGTTACATTGGAATGAGGGATGAGGGATATTAAGGATTGGGCAGAGAGATGGGGAGAATCAGGGAGGGAGAGAGGGAGAGATGGGATGCAACTTACTTCGGCGCATGGGATCATAGGCAACACTGCCGCGGCGGCCACCGTCACCCTGCTCTTGACGAGCGTCAGCCAATCGCTGGGCAAAGGGAGATCGGCGACGCAGCTCAGGGCCCTTCCAGTAGATGACGTAGACGGCAATGACCAGGACAAAGGCGATGCCGAAGAGGATGGTGCTGGCGTATTCCAGGTTCTTGCCCGAGTCCTTGCCAATGTTCTTGAAGAAGGGAATGGCGGGCAGAGTCAGGACACCTGCCAGGAAATCACGGGACCATCCGTTGCCGCCAGTAGCGGAGGCAGAGTAAGGGCCGTAGGCGCAAATCATGTAGTCAATGGTAGCCATGTAGATGGCATAGTTGGCGATACCGACGATGGCGACAAACACCATGGAGCCGATCCAGTGGATGGGGGGCCCTGAATGGTCCAGGCGAAACCAATGAGACCAATGGGCAAGCACGGGACGGTATACAGGAGGAACCACAGACGGGACTCGTACTGGGCACGCTCGTCGTTGGGCTTGGCCTTGCGCTCCGCAATGTTGCGCTTGATGGCGGGGATGAAGAGGAGCCAGGCAATGACGTAGCCAATACCAATGGGGATGAAAGACAGGCCGATCTCGACGGTGCCGAAGCCCCACTGCGCGTACACGAGGCCAAAGGACTGGATGAACATGAAGATGAGGGCGTCAGAGAAACCGGAGAGGAGGGAGAGGACGAGGACAATGGGCTCGGTGAGGAACATCTTGAAGGGACGGATCCAGGTAATCATGACCTCCTTGGCGGAGAAGCGGTCCCAGAAGGGGACGAGCTCGTCGGGGCCCCAGATGTTGGCGCCCGTCTCCTCACGTCGCTTCTTGGCGATGCGGTTCATCATGATGGTGGTTCGGGTCTCGGGAACGGTGAAGAGATGGAGCAGCTGGACGAAGCCGCCAAAGATGAGCTGGACCCAGATGGACCACCTCCAGTCGAGGTACTTTTCAGTGAAGCCGCCGACAATGGGACCCAGGACGGACCCACCAACGGAGGAGAAGACAACGTAGGCGACGGCGTACTGCTGGGAATCGGCCTCCCACATGTCGGCAATCATGCCGAGTGTGACGGAGCCTCCAGCGGAGGAGAGACCGCCCAGGGCACGACCGACCATGATGGAGGCGAAGTTGGGGGCCAGGGCGACGGGGAGCTGCCAGATGTTGACCAGGAAGAGGGACAGCTGCAGGACGGGCCAGCGGCCAAACTCCTCAGACCAGGGGGCCCAGAGCTCGCAGCCAAAGGCGTAGAGGACGAGGAAGATCATGGCACCGCACCGGGCGGCCTGCTCGCTGACGCTGAACTCGTGGGCGATGCCCGGGATGGCGTTGGAGTACAGGGAAGTGTTGAAGTTCATGGACACCTGGACCCAGAAGATGACGGTGAGGATGTACCACTTCTTCCACGTGGGGAAGCAGTAGCCGAGCTCCTCGTAGCAGTCATCCTCCGTGATCTCGTACTTGTCGTAGGTGCCGAGCTTCTCGAGCTTCTCGCCCTCTGGGCCGCCGCCGGCGCCTTCTTCCTTGGAGTCGATGTGGTCGCTGCCGGAGCCCTCGCCGTTGTTGGAGTTGCCGGACTTGAGCTTCTCGTTGGCGAGGTCGAGATCCCTTTGGTTCAGGATCTGGGGAGGGTCCTCGCCGAAGCGGGCATGTGGATGTTGATCTGCCATCTTAAGGAAAGAGGCTCCCTTATAGTAAGGTTCTTTCTTCCGTTTCAAGATCCCCAAATTACAGAAGATTTGGGAACAAAAACAAATAAGATACCCCAAAGGAGAAGAAGGAGAAGAAGGGGTAATTGGGGATGGGGAAGAAGGAGGATGGAGAGAGGAGAGAGAGAGAGAGGGAAAGGAAGAAGATGTAACAGCGGGATCTTGTTTAACTTTATAATACAATCAATGGCATCACGCGGGCGAAAAAGAAGAAGATGGGGGATCTATCTGCCCATGATCCACCATGGCAAGTATCCCAAAAGAGGTGTCGAACAATTAATCCACACCCCCACCGGTTGTGGATATTCTGGATGACAACCCCCAAGTCCAGTCCAGTCCGTCCGTGTTGTCTCTCTTCTTTTTTGGTCGTCTTGTTTGGGATCTGGGGGAGATCATCGCATTCGGCCTAGCCGACAGGCCGGGTGCGCTTGCTCCCCCCCCCTTGCACCCCCATGAACATTGAACCCTTGCCTCTCTTGTTGAGATGCGGTGGTACACATAGTCCGTAGACCTAGGTCTGAATAACACGGACCCGAGGTCCAGATGCATGTAGGTACGCATACATATTGCCTCCATTCAAGACAGACCAGACACACATATGTGACAAGGGGGGCGTTCTACTACTACTACCTGCTCCGTAAAGTACATTACTGTATTATACGGACCCGGACAGGGATAGGGAAACATCCGGGGACGAGACCTCCCTCTCTCTCTCTCTCTTTTGGCGGTTAAGGAATCGGATTTTGGACCAGGAATGAGACGAACCTGCCAAGCTGCTTGCGGCCCTAGCAACCCTGAACACAAGCTGGGGGAGTGTTTTTTTTTTTTTTTGGTCTTGTCTTGGGGGTGGTGGTGGGATTCCATTCTAGGCCAACCATTTGAGACATAATCAATCACAGTTCAGCAGGAGACGATCCGGAGACGGTCCATTTTATTTCATTCGTTTTTCTTGCTTGCAACGTTCTCGGCCGTCCCATCGAGAGCGAGAGCCATGCAGTCTGTTTCATTTTACTTTCATGGGGGTGTGTGACAGTGACAATGAGTGAGGTGAGGTGAGGAGGGGAGGGAGGGGGACCGTCTTCGTCCAGGGAAAGGAAAAGGCAAGGGTATGTACATACATAAAAAAAGTATACAACCATGCATACACATAATATGATGCTTTTGTGTTGTGTTGTGTGTTCTAGGTTACTCTGCGTTGATGTAAGGTGGAACTCCCAAGACAAAGTGGAGGATGCATGCGAAATCCTACTCAGACCATATGATTTTTTTTCACCGTTTTTGTTGTCTTTTTGTTTTTGTTTTTGTTTGTTTGTTGGTGATATCAGAAATGCCAAGATCGGCTGTTTTTTTCTTCTTGTCTAGTTCTTCAGAGAATGTGGCGGCCACTTTTGTCATGTTATTCTTCTTTCGATTCCCTGCTTTCTTGGGAACCGTTGGGCAAGCGAACGGAGCAGAATCCCTGCTCTCTCTGTTTCTGTCCTTTCAACTTCCCGTCCCATCGTACATACGACAGACATAACCCACATACATACATACATACGTCCAGGACTATTACTACCTAGTAGATACGCCACACGGCAATGCGCAGGCAATGTCATTCCCTCTTAGCAAAGGACGACTACTACTACTACTACTACTACTACTACTAAAGATGCAAAAAAGAAAGCAACCTCCGTAAGAACGCCTGAGCCTGTACGTGCAGAAATGACAAAATATGTTCACGGCTGAGGCGTCAACCACAGCTACCACGCATCGGATCCCCGGCACTTAAACAGGGCAAACTAACACGTAGCTCAGCAAGGAAGAAGGAAATCGATCGGGCCGGACTCTGAACCTGCAACCCTAGGAGAGCCAAGTTTGCATGTGTGTGTGGACGCCACTGTGTGTTGTTGGGGCCTACTACTATGAAGCGGATGCATAAACTACGGGCAAATGAACGAGCAAGCGCGTCCAAGTGTCCCAAGCTTTAAATTGTTAGTGCAAGCTCTCCTCTCTTCCTCTCTCTCTTCCTCTCTCTCCGGACGCCGGAAGAGAATGCCCTTTCCAGTTATGGCGAGTCAGAATTGGGGAATTTGCGGAGTCCTAACCTGTTAAAACGGAGGGCTTGGGAGGATCCCACACCACGAGCCGTACATAGAACGGTGGCCTTGTTTTTATGTTTTTTTCTTTTTTGGGAGGGGCGTGGGGGGAGAAGCTTGGAGGGTCCCCTTCTTGGCCTTGCTTTTTTGCCCGGGATGCTTTATGCTTCTGCCTGATGATCATTTTCGTCGATGACGTTAGGGGGACTGGATCCCTTGACCGGGGTGTCCCTCAAGTCTCCATGGGGGGGACAGACCAATTGGGTAAGAATCTGGATGCAGGAAGTGGACACACGAGATTCTTTTTTTTTGTCTGCTATGGAGAATTTCTGTACCGAAGCGAAGTTCCCTTAGCATTCTAGGCATCCGCATAAACTTTGCAGGACGCCCTGCATCCATCTCTCCGCCCCCCCCTTCCCCCTCCCCGGCCGGCCGGGTTGCATGAGAAAGAACGAGATTCCATGTGTAAGTGAAATTGGGAGAATGACTTTACACTTGTGTACATGCAAAGACGCCGGTATACGGAGCGTTCGGCGTTTTTGGTAATGGGATGTTTCTTCCCTATCCATCATCATCTTGCGTGCGAGAGATAGTGTATGTATCATAGTAATTTAAAAACGTTATGGCTTCTGCTATATCTCGCCAAGTGATATGTCAAAGTGCGGCGCAACGAGGCCCAACAAAGAGCAAACAAGGACGGGGAGGGGGCACACCAACAAACACTCATCATCCATCATCCTAAGACATGGCTTGATGACTCGCAATAACACTATATCATTAACTATACGTAAAAGCTTCCTCTCTCACTTGGTAGAAAACGGCTCAAAAATATGAAATCGAGGGACAAGTCAATCTTCTCACTCTCTGTCCGTCCCCAATTTTCTTCTCATTCCTTGGGACGCTACCCTTTTTTTATTTTCTCGCCTTGCATGACATGACTGACCCGTTGTGACGCTGCCAGCTCTTTGTCTTACGACCCGGTTCCTTTTTTTTGTTGCCCCGTCGATCATCAGCCTCTTTCAGTGATCCATCCTTGAGCCCCTTGTTTAAACTGCTGCCTTCTCGTTCCCTCCCTTTTTTCCCTTATACCCTGCACGAGCCATTTAAACGTTCAATCGTCATCTAGTATGTGCATGTACTCCATGCGGAGTATGTATGGACAGTTCGAGGCATTTTCTTCTCACTCAATTGCGTTTCTAGTGGACCAAAACGCCCGCTTGATTCATACCAAGATGGGCATCCAAGAGCACTACCCTTACCAGGGTCACATCAGCATCATCATCAGCATCATCGTCATTACGGGATGCCGCAACGACGGGCAACGCAACGAAAGAGAAAAAAGCCCGAGGCCAAAAAAAAACTTACTCAACTCGGTCCAAAATTGAAACATCACGGACAAGTTCATCTACTAGCTCCCAACCCAAGTGAGAAAGAGAAAGAGAGAGAAAAGTCCCTTTTTCACGCCGTTTAATCCATACAAAGGCAAGGCCGAGTATCATCGTCCCTTCAGCCCCAAGCTGATCTGAAAGGCCTCAATGCTACATTGGCCGCGACATTGTCTCTCTTCCCCACGTTCAGGTTCGGTCCGTTCTGAGGCCTTGTCGCCAACGAACGACAAATGAAGTTTCCAATCCCCCAATACTCCGGGGATAAGCTTGTTCTTCCCTCTCCCCACCCGCGGGGGAGGGAAATCAAAGGAATTGATCGTCATAAAACTAACCTTGTATGAGTTCTTTTTTGGTGGTTTCTTCTCTTCCTTCCAGGGGGTGGTAGAGATGTATGTACGGAGAGAGAGAGAGAGAGAGTGAGAGTCACATGGCCTGGTAAGCTGACGACGATCGCGTTACAACTTGGAATAGTAAACTGTAGCAAAAACGTGATCGCCCAGCTCTTTGACACTTTTGCGACTCTGGAGAATAGAATGAACGGGCTGAACATCGCCAACTTACGGTATTAGGCCAACGGCTTGGTCAGCGGTGAGTATGTAGAAGAGGCGGCTCGTTCGGTGACTAGCAGAAAGCTCTTGTTGGCCGGCGCCGTCAAGTTGCATAAGGATCGGCATTTACCATGCAATCCTTCTACGACCAACAAGCTAGGGGGGATGGGATGGGATGGGATATCCACTCATGACGGGTCCTTCGGGATGGGCGTCAACAATACGATTCATGGGTTCATTAAGGGTAAGAGCCACATCCGTCGCATGGAAAATATCGTGAACAAAGAACAAGTACATATTTTTGTAGGCATCAGCTTAAGGATTGTGTCTGTTTATTATGATTGACCAAACTATGAAACAGCACGTCTCTCTGTTCTTGTCATGCGGTGTCCAGGGGTTCATCTCCGAATTGCTTATTGAGAATATGCTGCATCTCGATGATCCCTCCCCTCCCCTCTGCCTCCCCCTTCACCAATGCCCATGTCATGCAAAAGCGTATTGGGCGGTAAAAGGTCAAACTCCCTGTGGATCAACCTGTTTGCCAAGAAGTGTCGGTCTCTGAATTTCTTCCAATCTTGTTTCTCTTTATTCTTTTTTTATTCCTTTTCTTTCACAAACGCCAAAGTCCGCCCTTGTATTGACATGTGCATACCTCCCCTGGCCCCATCTTGAACATTGTTTCATCGCCCGCCTGGCCCACCGAATTGTGCCCTCTTTGACAGTCCAACGACCCACAAAATTGTTCGAGATGCGTAGTAGCATGTGGGTGGGATGAACGCTCTTTTTTTCTTTTAAAGGAAACTTTCAAATCAAAGTCATATTATTGTTTTATTATAGATCGCTCCATTCCATGACACGAGAAAACGTGGCATTCTTGCAGGTCATTACCATGACAAGAAGCTGGCAACGGCCAGGCCCGTCATGAAACTTGCATCGGTACCCTAGAGAGTTGCAGTTGCAATTCCTTGCTTGTGCGAACATGTTGCAATCAAAACGGCGTAGCAGTGGATAGAATATTAGACATAAGACAGTTGCAATCAATGTCAGGCATATTGACGTATTTTGTTTCAAATATCTTGAGAGAGCTCTCTTGCCGCTCTCCGTCCCGCGTTGCGTGAGTTTATTCAAGGTGGAACCCGTCTTATCATCATCGTCATCACAAGACATTATTTATGCTCTGCCGCATTCACCGAGGTTATAGATAGATAACAAGCCAACGGATCATTCACCTTTCACACACTAAATGCTCACAACGAAATGATGTCAAGCTACATAGTAAATCCGTCTAGAATCCGTCATGTCAGGTCCATCTCCCGATCTTGGAAAAGCAAGCAAGAATAGTTTCCGAGATCCGAACAAACCCATAATCAGCCTGAAATGAGGCGCTTGCCAAGATGATGATCAGGACAGGGTTTCCTGCAGCGTCATGATGCCGTCACCAAAAACGGGTGATGCTTTCAAGCGAGGAATGTCTCAAACGATACCGGTCCAACCCTATGCACCGGGGGCATGGTGATGATGTAGAGAATGATGACATGAGACAAAAAGGGAAATGCTCCTGGCCAAAAGCAGAACCAACGTATTGCTGGCATCAAGTATAGGGTATGGCTTGTGTGAGTTCGTGGGTTCGTGTAGCAAGCATGTGATGATGCATCCGGTTAATTAAACCAGAGACATTGCAAAGCAGACGCGACATTGTTAATATCATCATGCGTTGATTTATCGATACACGTTTTCGTCCAAAAAATTGTATGGTATTTATCTTGATCGTTTTGCCTGGCTGGCTTCATTGCCTCTGTCGCGTAGCTCCGGGTCAGGACCAAACGGACAAAGAGCCTTGCATTGAAGGAATCGCAGACATAGTTGATGTATTATTCTGACCGTCTATGGTTAGGCAAACGGCTTCTTGTCAAATGAATCTACAATACTTGCTGTGATATGAGAGGTGTATACTACGCGGTGGCATGGATGAAACACAGCCCCCCAAAACGCACTCCTCTAATGAGTTGGAGGTCTTTATCAAGGCCATGTCATGGAGGTAATTTCCCAATTTTCTTCTAAGCGAGATGGATTATACATAAATCTGATGCTTTGGAGATGGCGACGACGTGAATGGGTTTCGGCTCTGTTACATGGGCGAGGATCCCACAATTGAACAACCAGTCTACAGCGGCCATGTAGATGCAAGTAGCAATAAGGATGGGACTCAAGATGCCCAAGAGAAGTGTGACATTATATGGTACATAACATACGCTTTGCATTTAATTAGCAAGAATGATAGTCTATAGTGCTCCGACGACCTTGTCGATACCACATTGGAGGTTGACTGTCGTGCGTCTATCAACACGCACATTCACGTCCTCAAGTTTCCTTTGGGGGCTATTTTTAGGGAACAAAATGGACTCTCATCACTCCAGGGTAATGGTAATTGGTGTACGAACCTCCTGTTAAGATAGATGAATGCTACCTCTGTATATTTTGAAGACTTGGGTTACTGCTCAGTGGTTGACCACATCAGATAAGAAAGTATTTCTTCTCTCGCTATGCGCGTTTCAGAACCCTCTTGATGACAGCCATAGAACTACATCCATGTCTGCAGTATGTTTGTTGTACTCATCCGTGGCTCGAGCTCCTACTGGAACACCATCTTCCCGTCCCAACCTATACAAGAGCCTGAGAAACAAATATCTACATCTTAGTGTTGCCGCTTGTGATACTTCACACCCTCTCGTATCTATTCTCAAGAGTTTTTGAATTAGAATTGACACAACTATTCGCATGGCTGCTAACAAAAGAAGGGTTCCTGGGGTATGCAGAATCCCAAAACCTGAAAGCGATGGCCAATATATCGAGAATGGGGGTGACGGGATCGTATCTGAACTCTGCACTTGGTAATTGAGGCAAATGCTATCGCGACTTCCACGAGCTGGGCTGGTGAGGCGCCACAGGATGAACCGGACGAGAATCTTTATCGTAAATACCTGGCTTCTAATACATGGAGGTATATCGGCCACTGAACTTGATGGTTGTAGGGTGAGTGGTGACCGCATTTGCTCACCCATCAAGCCAGTGGCGGCTGTGTCTAATCTCAGTGCCACCTCATCATCTTCTCCAGGCTAATCATTCGGGCCGTGGGTGGAATAATCGGATATCTGATACTGCGCGTTTAAATTGTATGAGAGAATGGTTCTCCACCACATCCTTCCATGGTGGGTGGAGGATATAGTTAGATGGTTGTGCGCCGTTATTTGGGTGCGTCTGATAGTTTCCTCATCTTTATCCATTGCGCCGTAAGCGTTGAGAAGGGGTATCTTGGAGTAAACAAAGGGTTGAAGATGGCCGAGTTTACTTGCCTCGCAGATCGAGGGGATAATTTCTACTAGATGATTCTAATTCTCTTTTTTGGGCTTCTAGGCTAGCATTAGCTATAACCTCTTGAACTATGAGCATAACATTGTTTTGCCTAGTGGAAGTCCCATCTTCAGGGTTCTCTGACAAGACATGTTTAGCTTTTGGTAATATACGGGGTTTATACCCACTCATTATTACAGTGCTATCATGATATGAAAAGACAATTGGGGACAGAGAAGGCATGTCCGTCATCGACGAATTTTGGGACTACGGCCTCTCGTAAGACTCGCCAAGTCTGAAGAATGTCGTTGTAGGGCTTTTGCTGTGCTGGTTTGCTTGCATCTCTCTAGGCTGAGCTTCCCCTCCTCGTTGTTCTTCGCTTGCTTCGAATTCTCACATGCTGTATATCGTGACCGAAAGTATCCCACAATTCGATTGCGGCTGTATATATTCGCATTCGTAGGATGTTCCGATGTATATTGATGGCGGCGTGCTATCAGCTGACCATTGCTGAGCTTTCCGTGCGTACCATGTCCGGCGTATGTCGTGTTGGGCGAATCGACGTCATTCTCGAACACAAATCTAAACACTTCTCCTTGACAGCAGGAATAGAACCCCCTCATTCATGCATTGGGTAATGCCACGAATCGCTAGTTAGACGTAGTGTGGAAGAATAAATGGGAATGGGTTGAAGAGGAGTGCTATGATCTGAAGCAATGTGGTGATTACTACGGGCACCTCCCTTTCAACTGGGGGCAAGTGTTCGTACGCACCCGAGGCTTTGCGACTGTTTTCGTATGGCTTGAATTTGGAATTCCAAGATTGGTGGTTCAAGAAAGTAGATAACTTTGGTCATCCATCTCCTAGTTGGGGTAGTATTCAAATCAAGGTCAATGTCAGGCTCATCATCAAGATCCCCACTGAAATATCTAGAGACGGTAGCCTCTAGGTGTTGTTCACTCCCAAACGTTCTTTCTTCCCATCACCACCGATGAAATGCTAAAGGCGTGCGTTCTCTGGACTAGTAACGGTACGACGTCAAACACTCTCAGCATCTCGGAGGACATTAGCCACATGCCTGCGGTAAATGCATTGTTGGCCGCCAAGTTGGCACACTTGCACATGTACGTGTACATGCACGATCAGTTGTCGATGAGTTTGAGCTGATGTCGTTTTTGGAAGTCGGACGATATGATTTTTATGTTCAGATGTCCTTGGAGACTTTAGGTTTAGTCGCCCAACTCTCTCTAGTAATTTCGCAGGAAGACATGTTCGCTGCGATGGTTTTGACCTGGGATCGTTCCGCATTTTCAACTCGTCACAACACGGTATTCTGGGAACAGTTAGTAAATTGGTTTGGATTAAATGGGAGTCTCTTCGTACAGTTCATGGCGTTTTCGTGATTGCCTTTTGGTGCACCAATTCGACGGTTTTCTGTTTCGACTTGGTGAACCTTTTCGTAGTGATTCTTGAGGGTTGACTCAGACGCAAACTTGATATTCTGTGAAATGATTTGAGCTTGAATACAATATATTTCTCGATTCGTGGTAACATACTTCAAGGAAACGCTCTCCGGATCACGAAAACGACAGAAAACTTTCCCTGGAATAACTACTGGCCTCTGGGTTCTGTACAAACGGTTTGATCACCAGAACACCTTCAGATATTGAATCTTCCTTCATCAGAGAAGGTTTTCGTAGTTGCCTTACGTCGAAAAGTGTTTTGGGCTATGCAGCTTTTGCAAGGGTGAGGGGTATGGTATTCATATTAGGAGACATAGGACTCCATGAGCAATAGGTATGTGGGCGCCATCAGGATTGGGAATATGGATGACTGTTAACTATGGCTGGTTAGCTAGTAGATCTTTTCCCGGGATTTGGAAGCTGCATACTTACTCAAGGACGTTTGGCAAGAAGAAAACAATATTTATTCAGTCCGTCCTTTGAATCGGTGGGATTCTTGCAAGGGAGATAGTATAGGTTACTATGCCTCGTGAGAGTTTTTGACCCGGCAGGGTCGCTGTGAAGGCCTTTCGTCCCAAGACATTATATATTTCTGCTTGGTTTTCCGAGAAAACCAATTTCCCTCTTCCTCTTCTCTTTCTTCATATCGATGTATATCCACGTGGAGTGATGTTGGTTATGGTTTGAACATGTTCACCGGCTCGCCTTGAGTGATGCCTGGGAGTCGTACAGGTAGATATCTGGTAGTCGCCCGCTTATAGATGCATAAGATGAAGGATACCGTGTCAAAGGAAACCCTCTTATTGTAAAGGGTGATGAAGTGTGAGTAGTTAAATCACAATTCGTCCAGTGGGGACATGTAGTTTGATCCTCAGCCATGTTCGGGTTGTATCCACCAGAGACCTGTCTGAAAGTTCGGCACGCGGTTTTCGTTTGATGTTTAGCAAACATCAATAATAGTTTGCGTAAATGCGGCCATGGGCAGTACTCTGATCCAGCACTCGACCGATGTTCATTTCATTATCGGTAAGGCCCCGCCAGTGTGTCTGTGAAGGAGCCAGGCTGCGTTTGCAAAGTTGAGCATGTTTGCTACAACACTGGGGTTGCTGGGGTCTAAGTAGTGAAAAGAACATTCCTCAGCGGCAACGTGGATGTACGTGCTGCGAGATTAACTTGGCTTCGGACTGCTGCGTGAATTGACGTGGACTTGATTGATACGCTGACAATAGCTTCACCCTCAAAGGTTCCGATAGGTGAATGAACAATGGTGAGCACCCGTAGTGGGGGAGGGGATAAGTGAGGGGCATGCCCTGGCGTGCGTGTCTGTGTCACCTCAACTCTCACAAGCCATTGAACAGCAACAATGCACTTGTTTATTTGCCACTGCAGTTCAGATCCAGGAATCCATGCCTGCATTAGATCGAAATGTCCATCAGTTGCACTAGACAGGGCATACAACGTCATCGAGCATACGGTTGATTAAATGCATTTTTGGAATTATATCATGGCCTTGTTCTCAAGGCGTTATTCCTTACCGTTCAATTCAATGACATGCTATCCAACCCCAACCCCATCCCCCTCCAAGACCGCAAAAGCCTTCCAATGTCATACATCATGAGTCAATGTTGTTGTAAAAAAATAAATACAAATCGTTTGGCCGTCCCATTTCCCGTTTGACCAAAGACCATCGCTGAATGCAGCAGCAAAAACCCAACGCCACACAAACAGGGTATCATGGTTCATCTCTGCACGCTACGCTCCTCCCATACAGTCTCGACACCAGTTATGCCATATGCCATATGCCAATTCGATTCCAAAAAACAAATCCCGCTCCTCCTTGGTCTCGTGCATTACATATTAATTCAAGCTTGTGAATAAATGACGACGACGACGACCACGCCTGGTCGCTCCAGTCGTTTCTTCAGCGGCGCGATTCGCCGAGCCTCTTGACCCAATGTTTTCTCAGTTTTGAAGGCATTTTGCAAAATAGCATGGCCTTGTGTTCATCGCTAAGGATTGTCTCTGTCACCTTGATCTGCAGATCTGGGTCCTCGTCAGGAAAGTCTTTGAAGAATAGGTCGATGGCTTCCTCTCTCCATCGACGTGATCCGCGCGCCTTCAATATGTCAACAATTTCGTCCAAAACAGCTTGGATCCGGCCCTCCGTTTGAGCCCATGATGATATTGGGTTCAGGTTAATTGGGTTCAAAGTCACGCCCGGCGTGGGGAGCACCGAGGAGTTTAGGGTATTCACAGAAGGGAGGGTAGTCTCATCGTTGGACGAAGTCCGTCTCCGCTTCTCCGGGGAGCTGGGTTGTGTTGGTTTGGTGGAGGGGGAATTTGATAATGGTCGACTGTTTTCATTGTGGTCCAATACGGACGACATGGTCAGTGTGCGTTTTCGGTGTTGGGAGACGGAGTCATCTGGCGGTGTGAGAGCACTCGCTTGTCCGGTGGGGGTCGTGGAAGGCAACCCCATCGAGGCCGGCCGCTGTTGAGTCGCTGATCCCGATGATGATGAGCCGGTCGGTGTTTGGCTTGGAGAAGAAGCCTTTGCTAGGCTTGGGCTATCCAATGAAGCTTGTCCAGAAGGCGCATCAGTTTGCAGGTTCAGGACACCAGTGCCTGGCATATCCGCGTCGTCGCAAGGCTGACCGTCGGCCCGTCTTCTAGGCTTCATAATTCGCTTGGGCGCGCCTCCGGAACCAATTACATCAGGGTACAAAATTTCCATGTATTCTTCGTGGTCGAATGGTCTCCCCCGCAATGCCCGCGACAACGGTTCTCGCTAAATGCGGTCAGCACAATCTGTCGTCACAAACGACCAAAAATTGACGACCAACCTCGATGTGAGCCCTCCATGCCTCCTCGGTTGCCGAAACTGTCTTTGTTGTGGGATTGTATGCAAAATCGGCATCTTCTCTCAGGCCTCGCCATAATCGAAATCGTTTGCGAGCATTGTCACTTTTATTGATCAAGTGGCTCTTGGCTGGGTATGCGCCATGGCTGTCCTGGAGCGCCTGGGCGGCACGCTCCCACGCTTCTGCTTTAAAGCTGCTGTTCTCTCGAAGGCCAAGCTGGACACTGTCGCAAAGACTGCGAAAGAAGGTTGTCTCGTAGGAAGGTGTCCAACTGAAGCGCGGCGCCCGTCTGTCGCGATCGACTCTAGCGGATCCCTGCCCGTCCTGGCCGATGATGTCGATGTCGTCTTCAGACATGGCAGTTGTTGCCAGTACCGATATCGATTATTACCCTTGAAGATGTTCGTGGTCCGTCCGTGATAAGTGATGGATAGATTGGTACAAGTCGGGTAGTACAACACAGTAGTAGTTGGAGAGGGAACCTTGAACCTTGAAGCTCAAGGGAATGGAAGCGACCTGGACCCCAACGACGACAAGCCGGTTAAGCAGTGGCCCTGGGGTTGGGGTTGGTAAAAGGAATCGAGGCGCCAGCGAGTTCCAGTTCCAGCGAGGTCCAGCCAGCAGCAGCAGCAGCAGCAGCCAGCCAGCCAGCCAGCGAGTCAGCGCCAGTGAGAAATCGTGACCTGCCGCATATGGGTCGGTGGGGGAGGGTCTGATCGCTTGGCGTGGGCGGGCACAACAACGCATTCACTGTTGCAGTTGTTTTTGGTGGTACTCTGTAGGTGGTGAGTGAGTGCGTGAGTGAGTGAATGACTGAATGAATGGGGGGTCACGTGGAGCTTTGGAGCTTGGATGTTTTAGGTCTCTCTCTTTCTCTTCCCTCTCTCTCTCTCTCGCCCTCCTCTTGGAAAGGAAGAATTGTTCTAGTTTTGCACTGTATTCCCTCCTCCTCTTGGTTGTGTGTATCTTGTCTTCTCGGGAGAGTGCGCCACGTAGAGGGAAAAAAACCAGAGAAACTGTCAGCTGGTTGGCTTCGGCCGTTGAGGCGTAACGACTCGGACTTGGGTTACACAGACAGAAGAAACGATCGATGTTTTGAAACGGTCAAAGATCCATTTTCGCTGCTCCAGCTTGTAAATTAGCAGTAACGGCGTCAAACTGGCTTGGTGTTGAATGGGCCCTTGAGCGCCTATACTGCTTCTGGTACTAGTACAAAGGGTACCTCCATCCGTTACATGCAACATGCGAACTTGTGCGGTCGATCCGCTGACATCATCAGGCGGGCAATTTGCGGTGTGAGACACCGCCACTCTTGACAGGTGTAAAAAAGGGTAAATAACGGTACGTACCAGATACCTCCTCTTTTGAAAAGAAATTGTTAGTGGAGTTGAGGCGGTCCCTTGGTGTCTCTTGGTGTCGCCTTGGCAGAGAGAGCAACGCGGTTGCGGTAAGTGCGCATTGGATTCAATTGGGGATTGAGGGGTCTTCGAGGTCTGGACCCGCTGTTGGTGCTACACGAGGTACGTACCTGTCTGTACTATACCTGTTATGGCACCCTGCCCTGACCTGTACCCTGGCTGGGAAGGAGAGAGACAAGCGACCGAGAGGGAAAGAAAGAAGGAGAAGCAAAAAAAGTCCAACGGTCAGCCAGGCAAGCTCATCACCACCATCATCATCATCGTCACCTTTCTTTCTTTCTTTTCTTTTTCTCACAGAGTCACATTCCTCATCCTCACCCTCATATTTCATGATAAATCTCCAACGGCGTCTCCAAAAAAAAAAATTACCACGAGCTTTGCTTTCAGTCTCAAAAAGCAACAAAAAAACAGGACAAGCCAAAAACAAAAACAAAAAACCCCCTTCTTCCGCGGACATTATCCGGAGGGCTCACTCGCCCACTTTCCGCCTTGTTTTCGACATGCATGAAAAGTGAACCCTCTCAATGTCAGGCTGCATCAATTGGAGGCCAAGGTGACCAAAGAGACCCAAGGGTAATTTCACCTTGCCGCTCGAGGTGGATGAACCCCCTCCAAATTTCATACTGGGGTTGACTTCCCATACCTTACCATGAGGCCAGATAGCAGCCTTTCATTGGTAACTCCCAACACCGACATTCTGACAAATTCGACGCGAGGCGGACAGGTGTTTTGTGACTTATGACTCGCCAACTTTTGTGATTGAATTGTGGACGCCTCTCTACCGACTCTATATCCCCTAATTCATTTATCCCATTGTTCTCGGAAACGCCGCCCTAGACCACCCCAGGTTCTATCGTGTACGGAGTACGGAGTACATACCGCGATTTCGGATGCCTGTCAAATCAAAGAAAGACATGGCACTCACATGACACTCGCTCTTCAAAGGACTATAGAGCCGCAATGGCGCCAGCGACAAGGAACGCGACGGTACCCAAAGGACCAGCGGTTGCTGCAGCCCCTGTACTTGCGGATGTGCTTGTTGGCGCAGATGTCCCAGTCGTGTTGCTAGGTGAGCCAGGCCCGGCAGTTACGGACGGAGAGGAGGATTGCTTGACAGTAGTAGTGTCTTCGGAACTGGACGGGTTGCTCGTCTGAGTAGGCGACGCATGCGCCGAAGCAGAGGCCGAAGCAGCGGCGCAAAATTTAGCTGCAGCAGGCAAGACTTTTCCTACAACATCTCATGCGTTAATATGTTTCTTGTCCAGCATTGCCCACTTCAGCCCCAGGAAACGTACCAACAGAGACATCGGGGCCACATGCTTGCAGCACACAGGCAAGTGCCGAGTTGTATATCGCCTCGTAGTTCTTCTGGACACACCAGCACACCGCGTCGTCGAGAGCGCAGTTGGTCGTCTTCTGAGTAGCGTTGTCGAGACACTTGAGAGAGCACGATGGCAGAAAATCGGCCCTGTTTTGCGCGATAGCCGAGCCAAAAAGAGTCGCGACAAGGATGAGTGGAGAGACCTTCATGATGATGGATAGTTTGGGGGCTCAGATTAATGAGAGAATTATACCCCAGGGTTATAATCGGCTCCTTCAGCTATAACGTCGTTGCTTCAGCTTTATCGGATTCCCAGAGACCGGGTACGCCTCATATATACAACTCCGGGAGACCTCCGGAGGCAATTGATGAGCACAAGCAGGTCCATCTGACCCGAGGAACAGCTACTAGTCTCAGTTCTAAACATCCTTTTGCCTCATCTTCCGTCTACAGATCATGCCGCTAGGCAAGAATCAGACTTCCCAGGGCCATCTAGAGCTTTGTGGAGTTCAATAAACGTGGTCCTGCCGAAATCGCTCATGAGCTTCATCTCGGCCTTGCATGTGTTTTCGGGTAGCCAGAGATTAGCGGAACCAACGGCGTGGCTTGGCAGCATTTGCAGGGTAGTATCTGTTGGCGCTATAGGAGCTGAAGCTGCTTGGTTCCTCGTGTTGTGTGGATGTGATGAGGTGCGAGTGGAGATGATCTGATAAAAATTTTATCTGATCATCAGATAAGATCAATCATTGGATGCCTCGCGCTCCTGCGAACAGGGAGGTTGCACGAAAGAGGGGAACACTCCGGCCCCAGTTGCATTTGATTTAATTAACATTTGTCCTGTTTTCTCCATTTTCCGACCCAATTCCGAGAGGCATTTTCCAACAAGGCTCGGATGCGCGAGCTTCTCAACTAGTTTGCCTCCTTGCCTCCGAGGTTGATCATATTATTATCCAGCCTTGGTTATCCGAAGCCCGGTGAGTTACAGTGGCCCGCATCCACAGCGACCTACTATAAGGATGCGCAATGGCCCGACGGCGTTGATTGTTTCTTTTGTTGTCCGACAGTCAATCATCCACCCAAAGTCAATCGCCTCCATCCCCGGTTGATTTCGACCAAAAGGCCTCACAACAATGGGTTTGTTTTCAAAGACCGCCCCTGAGGGCGAAACGACGACTACCGTCCCCGACATTGCCGACGAAAAGGGTCGTGTGCGAAATGACGTTGCAGGCTCAGATAACAATGACTCCAACGGCGGCGATGCCTCTGGAAAAGAAGAGGAGACCCAGGCTGGTGTCAGGAACATTGAGGCCGCGGCCGCAGTTTGGACTACGACTGAAATGGTTGCGGCTTACGCAATGTCAGTATTCGTCCCGTAATCCAATGCAATTTCGACTTCGATTCTAATTGCATTCTAGTATCTGGTTGATCTACTTCATAACCTCACTTGAGGAGGTCGTCACTTACGCCCTGAACCCATTCGTGACCAGTTCGTTCCAGAGACATTCGTTGACCGCCGCTGTGGGCATCATGTCCAGTCTTTTTGGTGGATTGTCAAAGCTTCCTCTTTCCAAGATTTTAGACACGTGGGGTAGACCCCAAGGTCTGATGCTAACCCTCACTCTCTGGGTGGTTGGGTTTATCATGATGGCGGCTTGCAATAATGTCGAGACCTATGCTGCTGCTCAGGTGTTTTCTTCCATTGGGTAAGTTATTTTCCTACCCTGAATTCGAGTAGGAGTCTAACAAATCGTTTGAAGAGCGCAGGGTGTGAGCTACTGCTTGACCATCTTTATTGCCGATACGACATCACTCCTGAATCGATCTCTGATGCTCGCCTTTGCGACTTCTCCCTACATTGTTACAACCTGGGCTGGTGGCCCCATGTCTGACAGCGTGATTAAGCACATTGGATGGCGATGGGGTTTTGGAATCTGGGCTATTGTAACACCAGTTGTGGTACTCCCTCTTGCTGGAGTTTTCCTCTGGAATCACAAGAAGGCTCGCAAGGCTGGACTTGTGCCATCCAGCTCTGCAAACATTACGGTTGCAGCAGTCAAGCAATACTGCATTGATGTGGATCTCTTTGGTGTCCTCATTCTTGCTTCTGGAATGGCACTCTTTTTGCTTCCATTCTCAATCTACTCCTACCAAGCTGAGCAGTGGCGTTCCCCTATGATCATCTGCATGATCATCTTTGGCGGTTTGCTCATCATCTGCTTCATCATCTGGGAGCAATTCTTCGCTCCCGTCAAGTTCATCCCCGTCAAGCTTCTGTCCGACAGAACTGTGTTCTTTGGTGGTATGATGTTCTTTTTCACGTTTGCCAACTCTGCAATCTGGGGAAGCTACTTTAGTTCAATGCTGCTCGTTGTCTGGAATACTGGAATCACCAAGGCGACTTATATCAACAACATTTATCGTGTCGGATCTTGCTTTGCCGCCCTCGTACTTGGTTACTTTATCCGCCTATCTGGCAGATTCAAGTGGTCCGCGACGCTGTATTCGCTTCCGCTGATGATTCTTGGCGTTGGCCTCATGATTCAATTCCGACAGCCAGACCAGAATCTTGGCTTTGTTATTATGACCCAGATCTTTGTGGCATTTGCCGGAGGACCCATGGTTGTCGCCGGAGAAATGGCCATGATGGCACCGTCTGACCATCAGCACGTCGCTGTCATCATAGCGGTTCTTGATCTCTTCTCCAGCATTGGCAGTGCGATTGGCTCAACCATCTCAGCCGCCATCTGGACTGGAACGTTCAAAAAGGCACTGATCAAGAACTTGCCAGCAGATGCTCCTGTTGACGCTATTTACGGTAATCTTTACACACAGCTCGGATACGAAAAGGGTACACCGATCAGAAGTGGCATTTCGCAATCATATGGAGAGTCACAGCGCTACATGCTCATCACGAGTGTCTGCTTCTTGGTTGCCGGCTGGGCTTGCACTTGGCTCTGGAGAGACATTAAACTCCGAGACAAGAAGCAAACCAAGGGTAACGTTATTTAAGGATATAAATAAGTCTTTTGACCGACCCGATACCAAAAAGGGAGGCTTGGAAGGAAGAGAAGGTGGTGTCTGGGATGTTATAACATTCATGTAAGATTGGTGTGGAATATCTCCGATTGATATTGCCAAGATCGTGAATATTGCGCGACTCAGGCGTACATATTATTTATTATAAAAGTTTGCAAGATATACTCTTTATTAACCTGCACGACGTCGTCTGGTGACCGCTGAGAGTTGCGAAAGTGGATACGCCAAGAGAACTTGCTTATAGTTGGATTCTTGTCTCGAGTCATTCGAGATGTCAGAATACTCTACTGCTGGGTGACTGTTAAAGTCTTTGATTGGAGAGTCAAAATTACATTCTCCGTTTGCTTTGACGCTCTCTCGAGGAGCGGGCCACGCATAAAGATGGATTGCAGGTTATCAGCGGGATAAAGGGTCCTTCGTCGTTCACTCGACACTTCAAGGCACGGCACACGATGCCGAGGGATGGCGATGGGGTTATGTAACATCCCTCACCAATCGCGATCCAGA
Organism: Cladobotryum mycophilum; assembly: GCA_036429605.1. Classification (NCBI taxonomy): domain Eukaryota; kingdom Fungi; phylum Ascomycota; class Sordariomycetes; order Hypocreales; family Hypocreaceae; genus Cladobotryum; species Cladobotryum mycophilum. The sequence continues at coordinate 1,511,334 of JAVFKD010000002.1, read as the reverse complement.
CATGAAGGATCATCTCCAACTTTGGGGATGTGGCGCGGAGGTTGCGCCGGAAGAGGCTAGAGGACATCCCGAGACGGCAGCTCTGAAAGCAGTAGTTTCAAGTGAGATATGCAGATTTGGGCCAACAGCCGGCCGTTTCTACCACACATTTACCTACCTGATGATGGTCCAAGTCTAAGAGTTCTTTGAGGGTTGTGATTCTAACTAGGTAGTGTCAATGGGATTGTTGCTTTTTGGGAATCCTGATGGTTCTATGTAACCTTGGGACGAAGAGTGAAGGCTACATTTTGATCAGTTGGTATTGGGTTCAAAGATGCATTTTTCGGCGAATGGATGGGATGACTATTGTCTTGAATATTGTCTTGAATCCTTTAGCAAGTGGCTCGTTACGCTTCGGGAATATTCTGCTACTTATTTGCTCTGGAATATTGGTGGAGTTTTCTGTTTAGTCTATATGACACCGAATGAGTCGCGATATATACAAGTACTATGGCAATGACTGCAGCCCGCGCTTTTCTTCCGAGCTTTATTCCGAGCGTTCCCAAACCAGAAGACGACCTCTCATTTGGATAACAACTATAATTTTATTGGTCAAGATCCGAAGGGAAAAGATGCCTGGCAGTGTATCTGAAACGGGACCATGGAATCAACCGCCCTGGTGGTTTAGCGCAAGTAGGACTGGGGAGGGGGAGTGAAGGAGGAGGAGGGAAGGATTGTTTGCCGCCCAAGACCAACCCAACCCACACACACACACACACACACACACATGAGCTTTTGCCGCGGTCACGGGCATGGTTTTTGGAAGTCACCCATAGAAAGTGTAAGGTGTGTTGATGCATTGTCCTTGGACCGAGTTGGTGCCGGCTTCTTCTCATTGTTTTTTTACCTTTTTGGGGTGGTTACGTTACACCTAGGAACGTCTTAGCAAGAATGGAAACTCGTCTCATGAGCTATCATTTTTCTTCAACACCATCTTTTTTCCCCCAAGGACAACTCACAACACCAGCTGCCAAGGGATAAGTGAGTAGTGGTTTGGGTAGAACTACCGTGATGCGGAAAAGTGAGTGGTGCAGGTCTCATGATCCCACCGGGGGGATCAAATCAAGTTGGGGAGAATGGGATACACAATCGGTCCTTCAAATGCGCTCATGCAAAGTCACCCCGGACGGCAATTGGGGTGGGTGCATATACAGCAACATATATCTCATATTCGACTAAGCCCTGCGGGAACCTTTTTTATTATTATTCTTTGTTTTGCGACAAGTCATACAAAGAAACAGATCAGGACAGGGTTCGGTGATCAGACTTGGGTCTTGGCCATGGTCTCCTCCGCTTCTTGCTTCCACTCCTGGCGCCAGCGCGTGAGTGGTGGTCGTCCCTTAACGATGTCACCGACCGTCCAGAGCATCCTCTTCTTGTCCGTCTCTTCGGAGACGTCGTTGTCTGGGCATATCACGTAGAATTGGTTCTCTTGCACCTTCTTGTAGAGGTAGCTGGCGACCTGGTCCGCGGACCATGCACCAGCTGGCTTCTCTTTGGTCTGACCACCGCCCGTCTACATACATATAAAATCCACACACACATTAGACTTGTTCCAACGGTTTTTTTTTTTACAAGTGTTGTCGAGAAAAGAAAAAAATGCCATGTGGGAAGAAAGGAAAGGAGGGGGGACAAGGTTCAGTGATGGACTTACCATTCCGGTATAAGTCCAACCAGGCACGAGGAGGTGCACGGATGTGGGGGTGTCCTTGAGATCCCAACTCAGGTGCTCGGCCAGGGTCTTGACGGCGGCCTTGGAGGCGTTGTAGGCAGGGTTCCCCGGGGGGTTTGTGATGCCCTGCTTGCTGCCGGTGATGACAATGGAGGTGGGCCGCGACTTGGCCGCTTCCTGGACTACGGGGAGGAAGGTGTTGATGCCATTGATGACGCCAAAGAGGTTCGTCTCGAGCGTCTGCATGATGAGAACAAGGTTAGTTTGTTGGTACCCAGGTCGGGATCCGGGGGTATTCTCGGCCCCTTGCGGGTTTGGAAGCTCTTCTTCTTTAATTCCTTTTCTTCTTCTCCTTCTTTCATATACTCACCCCCTGGTCTAGTCTTGAAAGGGGGGGGGTTGAAGAATATGTTTATATTATCGAGGGGGAAGGAACGCACATTTCTGAAGTAGTCATCATCTCCCCAGCTTCCCTTCAAGCCGATACCCGCGTTTAAAACCAGCAGCTCAATGGAGCCAAACGTCTTTGCCGCGTGGTCCTTGAGTGCTGACCAACCAGCTGCCTGAGTCACATCGAGGATCGAGGTAGAGACCTCGTCAGCGGGCTGTTGAACGGCAGCGACTTCAGCCTTGGCCCTTTCGAGAGCCTCGACGTTGCGGTCTACGAGGAGGACCTTCATGTCTTTACTCCGGCACAGCTTGGCGATGGCGAGGCCAACACCGGAGGCGGCGCCGGTGATGAGGGCGGAGGAGCCCGGGGCGAAGACGGCGGAGGCGACGGAGGCGGACATATTTCTTCCTTGTTCTCAATAATATTGTCTACTAAACGTAGTATTCCAGTTTGAGCCGAGAGAGAAAAAAGTTATACCGGGCTACTATAACATATTAAATAATAACAAAAGGCTTCATATTATTAAGGCCGATGATACGTAGAGGAGTTTAGCATGGAAATAATGGCGGGGTAACCTTGCTTTAAGCATGGATTTCCCGTGTTAAGTCCGGGTTATGCATATTAAATTTTTTTTTTAATTTATTTACATGGATTTACTACTACTAGATCTTTTGCTTCTTTTGTTCAAGAATGAGGAGTGAAGGTACTCCATTAGGAAGTTTTTTGATGCGGGGGTGAATGAAATGGGGTAGAGTAAAAGAGCTGGTTTATTCGAAGTTTTTCCGTAATTTATGATAAAGTAGGTATATAGGGTAGTCAAGGATAAAGAAGTGCAGATCCTTTTCGTCAGGAACAGGAAACTCGTCCAGGGCACTATTGTTACGCGTATGGGCTCTTGTATTCATGGGTATAAATTGATGCGTCAGATAAATGCGCTCAACAAGACAAGGGCAAGCCAATAGATTGAATTGGCTCTTCCAAATGTTCTTGGCATCTCTTCGCAGGGGAGAGACATAGGCCTCTCTAGCTAAGGATATACTTGATTCGAACTTTACCCAGGCCACCGTTCTTGATCTACAGCTGACATTCAGGATGAGGCCATTCCCAGTTTCCCACCATGCAAGCAATATACATTGGACATGGAAACGAGCGCAAAGGGCGCACAGGGCTGAACAGAACAATGCGACGGAACATCTGGGAAAGAAAAGAAGGATGGGACTTGGCTTTCCGATGGGATGCAGAGCCTCGGCTATGCCGCGAGGAGAATAATCCTTGTCCTGCGCTTCTTAACGCAAGGGTGTTATTGATGCAAGGTATATAGATTGTTCAAAGACCCCTGACGTTGTTCTACCATGTGTCGCATGCATCAGATCGAAAACGGGAAATGGGACGAAGGAACACAAAGAAAAAAAGCCAAGATGGCACAAGCTATGAACGATGCAACGCTGAGAGGAACGAGCGTGTTCGGGAAGGGCTCCTGATGCGACCTCTCACCATCCACCCCCCTCCCCCTCCCCCTCCCCCCTGTGGCACCCGCAAAGGTCAAAAGGGTCAGCCGCTGACGAGAAACCAACGGGTTCGTTGCCGCATGAAAGTTCGAACTGGAGTTTGAATCCATGGGTCAGCAAAGAAAAGAGAGAGAAAAGGATCGGGCGTTTGGAACGGGTAGGTATGTACATTGATGATGATGCGAACTGACACATAAGAGTACAGGTTCGATCATACGTTGGATGATATAAGGCATGGTATGAATGGTGTGTTTGGCAAAGATCCGTGAATATTGCCGATCCTTGAAGCGTCGCAAAAACAATGCACATCCCACAATGAGCCCTTCCCCCCAAACCCCCATGGTAAATCAATATTATCACGGCCACATCTCGGAGGCTACACCGACTGCCGGCTATTGCCATCCGTTGGTGTGAGTGTGGGTTTTGGGAAGGCATGTTCACAACTATTGGATATTGGCGAGGCTCAACAGGGGAAAGCCTTGCGCTTTGTAATGATGGCTTAATGAAGAGAGGGAGAAAAGGGAACAAGGGCATCTTGTTTTGCAGGACGCCAATCAAGCCATTCTCTCGCTAATCAAACGAACGACCTCGTGGGGACGTCGCAGTGCGGCGTGAAATTGGAGCCCTGCATGGTCCATGGTCCTTGTTCCAAACTACTTGTATTGTCCCCTTGACGCCCCCCTGGTAAAGGAAAAAAGAGCTGCCATCCTTTAATTGTTGGGCCCTCTGCGAATAAAGAAAAGGCCACACGTAATGATGCATTATGATTGCTGTACGATGGCGCACCCACAACAACTCTAGCTAAGCTTTTTAAGGGAGGCGCTTTAAAGATTTCATGGGTGTCTGGATAAATGGGTGTGGAGGGGGAGGGGAGGGGAGGGAACTGGGGGCCCTTGATTCAAGTGTCTTGTCACGCTGATTCGACAAACCCCCAAAGTCTTGGGAGGAGGGGGGTTGCGTGACATTTCTCCAACTACTCACATACAAGGAAATAAATCACGGGACGAGAAAGTCAAGACTCTCTTGACTCGGGCGGTGTTCGATGAGTGAGTAAATGTGAACGAGCGCAGTGATCTGCCGTCAGCCGTTGCGGGCATTTGCACGAATAGAATATGATATAATCACATAATGCAAACATCTTATTCATCACAAGCAGGTTTTGCTCACCACACCACCCTCTCTCTCTTGTGTTGCTGTTTGTAATATTTTTTGGGTGGTGGCTTTTTTTCTGTACCCCAGAACTCCAAGACAAATAACCCTGGCCTTGAGCTTATTATCCCTACCCTGGTCATGGGAGACGACATTCCCCAAATCAGCATCATGACCAGACATTTTGTCTCTGCCTTGCTTTGCTTTGCTTTGCTTTGCTTTGCTTTGTGTTTGTCCTCATCCGCATCCTCTTCATCTTCTCCTATTCCCTTTGTTCATTCCAAATAAACATCTGTTGGCTGCACAGCAAATAATAAAGTTCTAGATGAGCCAAAAAGACGGGTCGTACGGCGATCATGGCTTACACCGAAAGTGGCAAAGCCCAAACCAATAGCTCACCGATTCAAACAGAAGAAGAAGAAGAAGCAGAAAAGCAGCGTTCGAGAACATCTCACTGCCCCTTCCCAAAGAGAAAGGCATCCACTGCGAAATCCCACGGGCCTTTTCCTGCGCCGCACGCCACCCGCTGTGAACCCAAGGCTAATCCGTCTCCAGATTTTCCCAGATGAAGAAGAATCTAGTCTAGTCCCAGGAGAACAAGACAAGATTTCCTTTCTGCCGGGCGGGAGATTGACATGATTAGTCGCTTTGCCGCCAACGCCCCCCCATATCAACAACATGGTACTCTATCCCTCTCTCCCTCTCATGCTTTTCTTCTATAGGTCCTAATCCTCACCCACGTGTCCCATCCAACCCTATCGGCCCTTCCGTCAGAAGACATGTACAGTCTCCTGCCTCAGGGTTACATCCTTCTTCAACCCTGACATGGCCAGTTGAGCTCCTCGACTGTGGTGCCCTGGGACATGATCCTCCTCCTTCCATACTGGTAAGCAACCTCATTGGAGCTTTTCTTTGCTGCCAGCTGGGTCAGGCACCCGTCTCGGCCGATAACCCCCCTCCCCTCTCCCCCACCCCAGTCCTTTGTTGGGCCTACCCCATCGACAATAGTAGGGGCCATGCTCTATGGTTTGTCGTTTGCATCATGGACCATGGCGTGTGAGTCGACTGTCTCTGACCTTCCGAAATGGATGACTCGGGTCACCCACTGGCTTGTGGGAGGGAGGGGAGGGGAGGGAGCTTGGGTTTTCGGGTCTGAGACTGGCTCATTCAGGAAGAAAATTGTGTATTTAAACCCCAAGATGTTCGCTTCGATGATCTCTTCTTTTTGGAATTCGATCAACACACTCAACAGACAGATATCTTGACGATAACTGCAAATCGGCTCTGGAGCCCCAAGGTCTCTCCTTTTTACAACAATCACAACTGTCCTTTCAGTGTACATATACACCCAACCCAAGCACATACAAGAATAACCCCTTTTTTGCTCTCAACGTTCCTTCGAGACAAACAAATAGTTCAAGATGCTTTCCCCCAAGGCTCTTCTTTCCCTCCTCCCCTTCTTCCTCCAGGCTGCCAACGCCGCCCAGGCTCCCACTTACAGTGGCTGGAACTTGCTCTGGCAGGACTCCTTCACCGGTGCTGCCCACAGCTCGCCCAACGGCAACAACTGGAACATCATCACCGGCAACCTGGGCGTCAACAATGAGCTCGAGACCTACAGCTCCAGCACCAAGAACGTCCAGCTGAGCGGCGGAACCACCCTCCAGCTCGTCCCCTGGAGGGACAGCTCCGTCTCCGGCGGCTGGACCTCTGGCCGTATCGAGTCCAAGTACACCTTCACCCCCCAGGCCGGCAAGAAGACCCGTGCCGAGGGCTCCGTCCGCTTCGGCGGCAACGCCCAGAACCAGAAGCAGGGCATCTGGCCCGCCTTCTGGATCCTCGGAAACATCCTCCGAAACGGCGGCAGTTGGCCCGCCTGCGGCGAGATCGACATCCTCGAGACCGTCAACGGCCAGACCACCGGCCACGGAACCCTCCATTGCAACCAGTACCCCGGCGGTATTTGCAACGAGCCCAACGGCCTGGGCAGCAGCGTCAACATTGGCAACTATGATTGGCACACCTGGCGAATTGAGGTTGACCGCACCTCCAACAACTGGCGAACCGAGACCTTGACCTGGTACTTGGATGGCAAGAACTTCCACCAAATCACCGGTGCTCAGATCAACGACCAGAACACCTGGAACAGCATCGCTCACTCTCCTCTCTTCTTCATCCTCAACGTTGCTGTCGGTGGTGCCTGGGTATGTTTCTTCCCCCCTTTTTAATACAATAGCGAGTATACTAACTTTTGTGCTCAACAGCCCGGCAACCCCAACGGTTCTACCCTCGACGGCTACGGCGCCATGATGGAGGTCAGCTACGTCGCTACCTACTCCACCTAAGCGGCTCCCCAAGATTTTTGAAGAGGTTGAAAGAACTTTGACCCATTTTTACAAACCACCACCCCGTACATATATCTCTCTCACTCTCCTGTGGCTGTCTTGAACCCTTCGTTTATATCGGGTCAGATCACTCTGCACATACAACCTGTTTTTACGTCTTGATGTACATACACTTTTCCATTCTACCTGTATATATTTTTGTCCTTTTTGCTGTCTATAGTATGCATTCGTTGGAATATGAACATATATGAGATTATCTGCCTTGTGCGCTATGGTGATGTGTTTGTCATTGGGGAACTTTGCACGAGGGCTTATTCTTTTGATCAACGTGGTAGAAATATCATTGGGGCACCGGACTTGCGCATTATCATTTAGTTTACCGACTGTGATACTTCCATTAGTCTTACAACGAAGCGGCCGCTTGGGATTCTACCCGAACTCATGGCATCCCCTCTGTCTATGTTCTCTGTCGGCAGATATATTTAAACTTTACTTGTTGTACCGTTGCTTCTGCATCAAATACCTTAATTCCATAAAGCTGTTCTACCGTCTTTATTTACTCTGCACCTTGACAGACTTCATTTGTTGGGCCTGAAGAGAAGAACTTGGGTTTAGTGTATAACAGTATTTCTGAGACTTGTTTACTTTTTTGTTTACTTGTATGGTCGGTGCAATCACCTTTTTTTGCTATATGCATCTATAAATTTATTATTTGGCTTAAAAAGATGAACTTGAATGTAGTATATAATGATGCTTCAGTGACTTGTTTACACCCACGCTTGCCTCGATCTACACACCCTATCGAATGTAAATAATCGTCCCATCTATTATTTCAGTCTCAATCTAGACATCTGCCTCTTTCTAAGAGCCACGGGAGGCTTCGAGTTATGTGGCAGAGTCTTTTATTACTAGGGTCACTCTTGGAGGAGACTCAAATCATTCCATACTTCTATGACAGCAATTATAAAACGGCTATAGAACTATTTGGACTTTCATCTCATCCAGACATATTTCATAGCAGGCTATACGAAGAATAGCCTATCCATCACCAAGACGCCAGACTCCGCGGCTCCCTACCTCAACCACTTGTGCGAGAGGAGCTCTGACAGTTATCGCAGCGCATCACCGCCATCATGGCTTCTTATCAAGGATCAGCCACTGCTCCCAAGACAGTGCCATTGCTTAGTCGTATGTCTGAAAAACCCGCAATCTTCAATCTGGACGACTTCTATTTTGAGCGGAACAAAGACGGTTCATGCTCTCTGATGTATGTGAATGGAGCACCGTGGAGACCTATCCGGGAGCAGAAGCATCTACCCCGAGCGGCGACCCGACAGGGCCATGGGAGAGGGTCACAGTGTATACTAGAGCCTGGAGGGCCTACGACTACAATAAGTTTGGCGATTATGACAAGGACGGCCAAAAGATCCCGCTGGCAAAGGAAATAAGCCCGGGTGGTCAAGAGACACCGCGGTACATACACGTGGGATATTCTCTCATAAAGCCTGTGCCTATTGTCCTGGAGCCTTTAAATCTACAGGATGCCGTGATATACCAACTCAAAGATGTTGATTATGCCAGTGGGGATGAATTTGCGGGTTGCAAATTCAGGGATATTCTGGCTGGCATCAACATAGGACCTTTCGCTCTTCTCCACTCGGCTTTCCTCATCCCTGGAAACCTATCTCGGTTGAAGAGATGGCTGAGTGGAGAATCATTTGCAGATGCGTTCCAAGGAGCGTGGCAGCTTGCGCATCGATTGGAGGAACTGACCTGGGGGATGGCGAAATGCCTGCAAGATGGCCTGCCCCTACAACCTGTCGCTACACATCCTTTACCCAAATTTGAAGATATGGAGCGCTACCTTAAGCTTCGCCATAGTGGCCCTGGCACATGTCCCGGTAACGATGTGGCAAGCGACAAACTTTCCATCACAAGCTTTGCCACAAGTTTTGAAATACTAAAAAGAGGTACGGTGACGGTGTCTAGCTTCAAAATGAGGCTTGTTCCAGTCTTGCTCTACGACTATCCAACAAGATTGATTGAAATCTTGACGAGCTTTGCGGCAAAGCACCCCAAGGACATACTTCATATAAATCTGATGATCATTGCTTGCGAGCTGTTTCACGGCATTCGGTGCCATCCATATGGAATGTTGGAGGACTGCTTTAAGCCTCCGAGAAGCATCAAAAAGAGACTGCATGTGCCCATGGTGGATCTGGCCGGCTTCATCCTCTATTTTCCTCACCTGCTGCGATGGACAGAGACACATTTGCTTCCTGAATATATGCATCCAATGCGATTTATGAAGCACATGTATACCGCAGATCGACATGCTTCGCCTCTGCTCGCAATGCAAGCCTATGACGCCAAGTTAGAAGAGGTTATTCCTCTTTTGAGGGCGAAAAGGCCTCGAGTGACCAACATACCAGAAGATTTTCGCATCACAATGTACCCATGCATGATGCCAAGATCTGAAATTCCACCCTTTGGACCAAATCCTTACATTAACCCCCCGTATCCCAAAGAGATTGCTCTTTTGGGTATCGGAAGTATTCAAATCTATGGACTTCCTACATATGGGAGAACTCGCCATGTTACAACATAACTTTTCTTGCCCAAGGCCCTTGCGGATGAGTTCATGTGCGGGGAGAGGCATGCTGTGCATGTGGCAGAAATCGCCCATGCGTCACAGCGTACATGCCCCGAGGCAGCAAATTCCATTATTGTCCCCCAGTCTGGGCTACGGCCCATTGTGGAAACGCCATCTGCCCCTGAACTACACCACGATGATGTCGGGAGAGAGACAATGGGGAAACCTGTATAACGGCGGCGTTTCGTATCCGATCATCATGCCGTTGTATGAGAAGAGAATACCAGATGTGTCTACAAGTGAAGCAAATCCAGAGCAGACCGACGAAGATGACTTGTATGACAGCCCTGAGGAAGAACAGATAAAACAGGAGCTCAAGCTGAGAAAGCGCAAGAGGTAATCTTACCAGTTTGTATCCAGCTCTATTGGCCAGGATGGCAATTCTTCAACTAATACCCATGTGGTGAAGAAGCTGAAGCCACTGGTTAGACAGTTTGAAGAGCAGAGTGATCAAAACCTCGCAGATGGCTTGAGACATGGGTGCTCACTTTCCGAGACGGGATTTGAAGCACGCCGTCCGGGATCGATTGCAAAAACTTGCACTCTTATATCCCTAGAGAGCCTGGAGATTTTAATAGATAAATTGAATGCCATACCTCCCCTGAGACACATGGCGGTACGCGACCTAATCAATGTGCTCAAAGACTACAGAGAAGGTTGCCCCAAGGCAAGCCATCGCACGGCTGATGACATTGAGCAGCACATAGCGACAGCCAAAGAGCGCGTGGAATATGGCTGGTAACGATTGAATAATGTAATTGCAGAGATTAATGTCGCAAGATGCTTGGATCATTGTTTGGCATGGATTCCATGGCTTCCCTATACCATTTGCCGTATCGCTGGCCTTCCTGCGCAAGACGCCGAATCCACGCAAGAAACCACGAGTTACAAGCATGTGCTATTGCTGAAGAGTTATGTTGGATCTTCTGAATATAGATATCCTCCAACAGATGGAATGCATAATGAATCAAATTATGCGATATCGCGATGCCCTCAAGGCTATGGACTATAGTTGGTCAGAAAGGAATGGCTAGGTGCAGATAATGAACACCCGCATGCGGTTGTTAAGACTGCTTTTTATAAATGGAGGTTGTCGAAGTGGCATCTTTAGGACGTGGCAAGAATGGTTAGCTATTCTCGACGGCGAGGCCATTCAAGGACGCTGAAGATGAGTGCGAAGGAGAGGTGATTCGGGGTTCAGGCTGCAGGGCATGTGATGACCAAGAAGGCATCTGAACTTGTGGATTATAACGGAATATTGTGCTTGCCCAAGGAGAAGATAGAACAAGTATGTAGAATATAATCATGACAGGGAAATGGAAGACCAACCTTTTGCTTAGACAATACATTTCTTAGGGAGAATTCGAGAGTGCCCTATGGGGTCCATGTACATTGCTTAGCGATATGGTCTCTGACAAAATGAGATGAAGCAAATGTCTAAAAAGCGTGACAATTCTAAGATAGCAAATATGCCTTTATATCCCCATTCATTTTTACTGGGACTAATGTTCCCTCTCTGATTGTGATTCATTTTCCAATTGTGTGAATTTGACCCACCATCGTTTCTTCTTTCTAATACGACAACCCTTGTCATTCGCGGGTGCCAGCCTTGATAACTGATGAAGATGAATTAGTAAATACAATGAACGGTTATAAGAAAGAAGTAACAATACTTATGATGGGGTAATTAGGGTCAATCTTCCGGACGAAGTTCAACATCATAAAGGAGCTACATAGAATGCGACGATGACAGTGTTGGCATATCTTACACAGATTAGCAGTATACAGGAGAACAGCTAATTTTTCTTTCATTTACTTTCCGTATTTTAGATCGTTAGATCTAGCGTTGGGATGATGGGGTTCTGAGAGGGGTGAAAGGCTACATGGATTGGCAAGGGGCCTGGATATTCGCACGGGATCCACGTGTGGCATGGATTCGCATCCTTTTTACGTTATTGCAAAGATCTATTAGACGAAGAAGAAACAGGCTGAAGATACATTTGGGATTGGGCGTCATAGTTTGTAGAGTTTCCTTCCTATTTGATCTTTCTATTGAACAGTATCCAGCAAGGCGACGTTGTGAGCATGTGCCTTCTTCATCAAATTCAAGAGCTTTTCAACTTTAATTACATGAGAATCGCTATTCACAGTTTGGCACTTGAATAGAATACTTCTAAAAGTCATTATGGACATATTGCTATATACACCGTATCTACATTTGCTAGCCAACACCAGCTTTGACATATTCATACCGTTCATTTATATACGTTTCATTAATTTACGCAGCACACTTGCCGCTCCTGCACCTCAGATCGTCTGCGCAGTCGTCGCCAGACCTGCAAGAAGCACCTATCATCCCCAAAGAATTAGCAACAATACCAATAACTATGGACCAAAGTTCACTCACCGGCACAGTGTCCTTTCCATGAGCAGTTGTTAGTAGGAGGACTGGGGGTCGGAGTCGGAGAAGGGTCGCCACCACCTCCGCCTCCACCACCACCAAGACGCTGGATGAGCTTGTCGCCCAGACCACTGATGCTGGCCTCGAATTCGTTGGCGTTTTGGGCGTTCCATTTGGCGCCCTTGGCACCGGGGACGGCGTCCTTTCCGGGGAAAGCGATGAATAGGACGTCGTTTTCCGCGTGTCCGTTGTTACCGTTCATGCTCTTGCCGTAGCAGAGTGTGGCCAGAGAGATTGAGGCCTCGCCGACCCTATAAAACGATTAGAATCCAAGCCAAATTAGACACTCAGAGGCCCAGGAAAACTCACAAAGATGGACCATCGTCACCGTTCGTATCTCCCCATACACCGTAGACCTGAGTATCACAATGTTAGTGATGTTGCAAAGCAGTTGGTGTAAGTGGTGGTGGTGGTGAATAGTGGCTCCGTACCAACTTGTCGCCGCAAACAGCAGCCATAACACTAAGAGGCTCGACACCGTACTTCCTAGGATCGAACGTCTTGTAACCCTTCTTGCTGCCCTCGTTGCCGAAAACGACGTATGTGTGGGCGTTGGCATCGAGATCCTTCTGGCCGGTGCCGTAGCTTCGCACGATATCCTGGAAGGAAGTCTGGGATTGAGTATCGTCAGAGCTTCCGCATCGACCGTCATCGGCGGGACCCTTTTGAATGCCGTCGCAGTCAATGTCAATGTTGACGAATTGGTTGTGAGGGCCCTGGAGGTAGATGACGTTGTCATCGGTGAGGTGGTCGCCGCAGTAGGAGAAATCTAGACGGATGCTTGTTAGATACGGCTATAGTATAGGCATCGATGAGTGGACTTACTGGCAGCATCGCCCTCCTCGCTGTGGAAACCAGTGGCAAGCTTGTTGCTGCAGTCACCCCTGGCCTTAACGCTGTTGTAAAAGTTCCTGACATTTTCGGGCACGTCACGGGCACCCGCGGCGGCCATGAGAGAGGCAAGAACAGCAGCTTTGAGAGTCGTCATTTTGAGATGTATTTTTATGAGTCTTGTTGATGGGTGTGCTTCAGGTCTGATGCCAAGGGAGGGCCCATGGCTCTCTTATATATATCATAGATCAACAGACCATGGGGAAAACAAGACAGGATGCACATCAGGGTGCCGTTCTAGTCTCTCGTCGGCCCATCGGTTCCATCCTTTGGCGTCCATGAAATGACGACGAAATCGAGACAGAATGCACCCATAGCAGTTCCCAGCTCCCCTAATAGGCAAGGTCTTCACAATTGGATGGTGGTAAGAATACGGCCCTCGTTTTCCGGCCGGTGCAGCCAAGAACTCGATGGGGTAAGTCTTGGCTTAATGCAACCCGCCTTTGCAGGGTTGCTCTCGCTAAGAGAATTTGGCATGGAAAACACACACGAGGCGGGAACGTGGTTATGAATGGTGGAAAATACCGCCTATTAAGCATGATGGGCTATAGCAGACTTGGTTCAACGAGCCAGAAAGAGACAAGGCACTTGCTAGACTCGGTTGCTGTGCAGCAATGGCTTTGACAAGCACCCCCAGGTCCAGGAACAAGATGATTGATCGAATGATCGACGTGCCCCCGTTCCGTGCCCACTCACTCAACCCAGGCGCATCCTGGTTCCATCCAGAAGATTGAGAAACCCTGTCCAGACTCTCCCAATCAATAGGCATGCGGTGCCAAACACGGGCCCCTGCATCTGCTTCCTTTTCCACCTCCCTCTTCGAACCGGTTACTTCGTGCTGTTGCTACAAGCGATGTGGGTTGGCGAATGTGACCCCCGCACGGCAACATGTGTCGACTATTAGTCACTTTGCATCATCCGCACTTGTTTCAGAAGCCCCCCTTTCGCGCTCACTGCTAATCTATCCATCAGTGCACCATGTGGGCTTAATATCCTCAAACGCCGTCCTAAAGACTGTCCATCTCTGAAGTCACTGTTCAATCAGCAGACTTTCCATACAGGAACTTTACCTCAACGCATCCAGCGGCCAAAGCGGTCTCGCCTATTTAACATTTTATGCCCAACTGTGGCGCGCATCGTGGCGCCACGGGCCGACTCCAAGATGACCGCCTTTGTTCTCCATGATGGGGATACTCGTATGACAGGATTTCAGTGTTTCAAATCCAGAAACAATGCACCCACAGCCATAGTGGGGCAAGATGCGAGTACAATGAGCCACGCCGTTGATCGTCGGAAGAATCATTAGAAGGATCACACAGCCTCGGTCTTCCCGGCCAGGCACAGCAGACATGGCGGATGTCAACAACAGAGCTATATTACACCCATCGAAGCCAACATCGACGAACAAAAGCCATCGGATCGTATCCTACGTTGCATGGCAGCGGCTAATAGTTGCCGTTTCAAGACACTGAGCTGGGGCTTTCTTCTGGAACATTGTTTTGCAGCTGACTTTATGTTCTCCATTTCTTGGTACAGCCTCATACTGGACACTTGCTTTCCAGGTTGCCATTGAGTAACAAACAATCACACCACGTCGTAACGTCGTGCATTGGCCGACTGTCCGAGCACCATCGAGAGAGGCCCCCGGATTGAACATAGAGACGAAATGATTATCGACCTTGCGCAGCTGTGATGCCAGTCACTACTTTGAACGGATGGATGCATACAAGACGAGTTATACCCATGCACCGCGTTTCCGGCTTACCCTTGATGTAATACATAACCCTCATGTCTATGAGATATTTTCACAGTCTTCTAAACAGACAAAAGCTCTTGGTCCAGGTTGCGAGAGTCGACATGAGAGACAGACCCCGCGTCACAACCCCACGGGGTGCAAGGCGGATGATTGCCAAGCCTGGCCAATGCTGAGAAACAGAATCAACGAGCAGTCGAGGCCACAATGACTCAGGTTTACAGACGATCCCTCTATTCAAGACGTAGCAGAGCCATTTACTCTCCACTTTCTCGCGATACGACGCCCAATGTCCGATTGACTGCAGGGAGATTGCCAACTCGGCTTCGACTTTATTATAGTCTAAGAGGCCTAAATCCAATCTTAGATAAACAACACCACCTGAAAGTCGAAGCCGAGTTGGCAATCTCCCTGCAGTCAATCGGACATTGGGCGTCGTATCGCGAGAAAGTGGAGAGTAAATGGCTCTGCTACGTCTTGAATAGAGGGATCGTCTGTAACGTGGTAGTTTAATGATGATCTTGATGAGAGAGGTGCCTTGGGTAATGGAGTGCCCGATGGGTCTATCGATGCCGGACTTGGGAACCTGCTGTACATCAAGCTTAGTGTACAGGTTTGATTGAAACCTACATTCATTGCCCCATCCATTGACATGTGGCATACTATTGGATATAGGTAGTTGGTGTTTTTTCTTTGTTTCTTCGAGATCCCCGACATCGCAGCGTTGAGGCCAACCGAGCAGAGGGCATCATCTACTCAAATCCCACCCTACGGAAGCCACTTCCCTAAGTTTCAGGGCCTCCTCATGTGCCGTATATGGCCAGAAATTGGTATCGACGTCGTCAGCATGTGAGTGCAGTCGCTCAAGCAAAGGTCAAAGTCCGGCACCGGCACCGGCCCAAGCCCAGGCCAATGAAATGCTAAATGGTGTGCGAATATCATGCATCTGATCACAAATCAAGAGGAACCCTGCAGACATAGCTCGCGCACAAGCTCAATCTCCGATAAGGCGAGCCTGTCTGACGTCCAAGTTAGCAATAATTCATAATACTAATGCTGGTTATCCAAAGCTAGCAACAGCAAGACACTTCGCATCATAATGACCAAAACGCTCGTCAGACAAACAAGCAAACAAAAAGAAAGAAATACGGTTACAGCAAGGTAATTTACCCATAATTCAACACAACTAACATGAACAGCAACGCTATGACACAGAGAACTCTCTGCGCAGAGTTTAGCCCGTATTCTTTCGTGTGGTACAGTCAGTCACCTCGTGGTCCAGAGACCATTACTGACATTCAGGAGACGACCTTGAATTGGCAAAGACCAATGTCTACAACTTCAAGTAAATGGAACACACTATTGACCAGAAGATATGGAATCTAATGAACAAATAGAGAAAGCTACGGTCGCTGAGCATACGGTCAATCTACCGGCGACTTGCCCCTCACGCGAGTTATCTCACAGGTTATATCGTGATAACAAGTTCACTTAAACATCCACTCACGTAATTCGATACATAATTCACTTTCAAAGATCATTGAAAAATTCTGCCATATCATTCTCGTGTATTAAACATGCTGTCTTTGGTGAAGTTATCAATGGATGAGTTAGTGCCCCCCTTCAACCCAAACTGAAAGAACCCCTCCCCGAAACCAGTATACAAACAATATGAATACCAGATGGCAATGAGGCGTCGGAATTTTAGACCAAATAACACACAAGAATGTTGGACGAGAGATAAAAGTTAAAAATGTCCAATCTGGTAAATGTATATTGTATAAAGAGAGGCTACAATTAGCCCCCCATAGACGACTAGTATCTCAGTCTAAGAAAGAAAACATGGTAATAAATCCATCATAGCAGCAATAGCCACTAAACCGACCTCCTTCTCACTTACAGGACGCCACCAAGAGCAACGCAAGGCAGGCCAGCATTGACCAGACCACCAGCAGCCTATAGTAAGCCAGTCAGTCACAAGTTCAACATAAAAGAGGAGAGAAGGAAGAAAGATCAGGACGAAACATACAGTAGAGGGAGAATCCTGGCAGCAGGCAACATTCTGCTTGCAGTGGTTGTTGAGGAGGCTATCGACGCCAATGACTAAGATGCCCGAGTCAGTATTTTTTGTAAAAGGCCTGTTCTAGGATTGGAAAAAGACTCACGGGCAGTCACAGAAAGAGTGGAGCACTGGTCGAAGATACCAAGGTGGCTGTGGTCCAAGAGACCGCCAAGGCTGCCGATCAGGCCGCCGAAGACAGCGGCATTATGGTCGATATCGACGCTCTTGTCAACGTCGTTGCAGCATTCGAGCTTGAGGTTGTTACCGCAAGCGTCGATAGCTTGACCAACAGTGATGCCGTCAAAAGGAGGGCCACCGGAGGAAGGATAAGATTGAACATTAGGAGCAGCGGCCACGGAGGCAATGGTAATGGCAATGGTAGCGAGGAACATCATATTGGCGGTTTAGTTGGTTGAAAGTAGGCAAGTAAATAAGTGAGTGAGTGTGTAAGTAAGTAATGATGGTGATGATGATGGTGGTGATGATGATGATGATGATGATGATGATGATGATGATGATGATGATGATGATGATGATGATGATGATGATGATGATGATGATGAAAAAGAAGTTGATGGTATGGGGGATTGGGTCCCTTTTATATTACTATTTCTCTAACCATCTACCCCCTATTCCATTCCATATCCCTTGCAGTACTACTCATAATCTCCTTCTTAGTTTTGGCTTTCATCCCTTGCAGTATCATTGCTATCATCGCGAGGAATTCATAAGCCCTCATTCCTTTTCTTTTCGCACTGCCCAAGCCCCTTGCACAGATTTTGGCTTTAAAATAAGAAACAAGGACGCCAATTCTGTCACAGTGGCGCGCTGTGATTTGCACGATCCTGCCCTTGCATGAATGCCTAAGAGACATACAGTACGCCACAATCCTCCATCCACCATGTAATACCATACTCTTTATCCGCCCTTTCAATTCCTCAACATCAGACATTCACACCGAAAAGAAATAACCTCTGCCCCCTTACACATCAAGGGGCTTTGGGCGCGGATCCCTCGTATTCGACTTGCGACACATCTGCCGCAGTTTGTACTTCTTCTGGCCCTTGGTCCTCCTCTTGTTCTGCTTCTTCTTCGGATCCCAGGGCATGACGGCGAACCCATCCCTTGTATGGCTGATACGCCAGAGCGCCATTCGACTCCACATATCAACAAAGAGCTCATCCCAGCCGACCTTTTCGGGGCCCAAAAGGGCGAATTTCGGCTTCGGGTATCTCGGAGCCACTCTTTGGATCATAATCTTGCGTTTGCCAAAGGTCGCAATCGCCCGGGTGTTCTCAGGCAACTTGCTGAGGCGAGGCTCTTGGGTATGCTTAGGACCATTGATGGGGCGAGACTCCAGGGCGTTCTCAGGCCCCTTGATGAGGTGAGACTCTTGTGTATTCTCAGGCCCCTTAATGAGGCGAGACTCTTGTGTATTCTCAGGTCCCTTAATGAGGCGAGAGTCTTGGGTGTTCTCGGGCCCATTGATGAGGCGCAGCTCTTGGGTGTCCTCAGGCCCATTGATGAAGAGAGGCTCTCCGGCTTGCTTAAGACCCCAGATGAGGCGAGTCTCCTGAACCCGCGCGGTTAAAAACTCCACCAGCTTGGCTTCCGTCTCGGCTATGAGTTTGCGTCTGCGCGCCTTGGCCTTTTCGCTCTGCCATTGCGAATATGTGAGGCCCCGACCATTAAAACCAGGTTCCGGTGAGAAAGGCATGGTGGCGTTGAGTTTGAGAGATGCGTGGTTGAGATTGAAGTTGCGAATGGATGAATGAATGAAATGAGGTTATGGTTTTTTTTGGCTTGTGTTGTCTTTGTGAGAATGATGAATGCAGGTGATGTTGAAGGGAGGAATTCGTGATCTTTGAACGGGCGAGAAGACCTGTTTAAATATCTCCATCTTGATCGACTCTCCGCAGAATAAGCTTTCAAGATATCCAACAAGCTTTCAAGATACTTTGCAGTCTCTGCCCTCGGAGGTTTAATCAGATCCCACGATGCGCCATGAATCTTCAGAGGCCAATATGGCGTACCTGTGGTCTTTGCAAAACATGAACCGTAAAGGCTATTCAGCTGGAAGTAAGCGAGTAATTGACTTCCATCTGTCAAGCGTCGATTCATATCTGGGTATTTGCCTTTTTCCTTGAGTGTGAATGGAGCTAGCTGCCTTCAAGAACCTTCATCGTCCAACATCCCACACCCTTATTTGTAGCACGTCTGAACAGACACAGATTAGGTGAGGCTTTTGTAAGGCGAGAGTTCAACTTGGGGTGTGCCCCGCCGATTTCCACACCATCGTGGTTCTTTGGCTTCGGAGTCAACGACCCTACCCTATCAACAAAATTGTTTGTTCCTCAAAGTTTTGTCTCCCATTTCCCATCGCGTCATATATAAAGACCCAAAGTCTGGTGAAGACATATGATCAATCATCAAGAGTCATTCGACTTTCCATTTTAGGATATTAGAACACGCTCCCCGATCAAGTCGAAACATCACCAGTGTCATCAATGGGCTTCAATTGCGTCTTCGTCTCCAAATCGTCACCCTTTACAGGCCTCTAATAGTAGAGTCCAAGCCCAAAGTCCAAGCCAGCATTCTGACACGCATATCACTTTCAATATTGTAAGCCGAGCATACATCTCTTAAGCTTCTTCCCTTGAAGTTCGCCGCAGAGCCTCTGAACTCAAATTCGACACCGAAACTAGGTAAATGTTAGTCTCGAAATGTAGTCGCCCAAAATCTTCCCATACCTATGTACATATTCACCAATTCAGTGATCAGCTAGATCAACTGAGAGCTACGTAACAAAACCTTGTCATAGCTTCATCAATACCAATAATTCCGCCTCATTCTATGCTCTATCCTATCCATATTCCTACCAAAGCCCATCCCCCGCCCCACTTTCCAATTACTCCTTATATCTCAAACTGGCCAAGACTGAAAGCGCAAAAGTTGGAGATTCGTTTGCCGTAAAATATAAATCGGGTATCGTTGGGCACATTCTGTCGGTCCGGGTATCAAGAACAAAAAAAGACTGCTAAATTACATCTTGAGAAGCACCTCATTTTCAATGATTCTGTCCTTCCAGCCCTCATGCCCGACTTTTACCATGGTCTTCCCCACCTGTGTTGTCGTGATTGCTCCATAGAGATTACCAACCAGTCGCTTAGAAAAGGGCGCATCCGGGGAAATGAAGCCGCTGGGTCGGAGGATCCACACATCCAGCTTGTCTTTATTTGCATCGGCAAGGTCGCACAGACCCTTTTCAACCTCTCCTTTGATGCGGCGCGTATCCGCCATGAAGAGCAAGGGCCGCTTCGGATTCCACTCGGCATACTTTCCGCTGCAAAATACGAAGCGGAATTTCCTGCCTTCTGGCGTCTTGTCGGCGAGATATTGGAGCATTGCGTTTGCGGCTGCCAAGGTATAATCAACGCTGACCTTGCGGCATATTTGTTTGTCGTGGTTGAATTGATTGACCTTTCCACCAATGGCCCTAGAAAAAGACACAAGGCCCTTACGTCAGCCAAAACAATCTGATAAAGCATGTGCCCAAGGCTTTTGAGGATATGTCAAGCTTACCACAAGCATGCCTCAGCTCCTTCAAATCTGCGCATCATCTCTTCTGGATATTGTGAAAAGTCTTGATGCATCACCACTTGAGCCTTGGGATGGCTTTCGATATCAATCGGGACAGCTTTTCGAGTCAGAACTATGACTTTGGTGATTTGATCATCTTCGAGGCATTGCTTGATGACTGCCTGGCCAGCAGTGCCAGTTGCGCCCGTCACAATAACCTTCATGATGAACTTTAGCCCCACGTCCACTCTTCTATCAGCTAAAAGGTCTTGTCGAGATTGCTATCCGTAGGATGGAGCTTGGTGTTGTGGCGAGTCAGTCGTATGAGAGGCGGCGGCGGTCGTGAAGTGATGTCTTGGCCAAACAACGGCTTGATCCAAAAAGACGTCACCTATTAAGAAACATTCTGGTCAGTTCCAAACGATGGAGATTTGTGAATAAAGGAGGGGCAGTGGGAGGAGCGGATGGTAGGGACTATTAAAAGGCGATGGTTAAAGCAGATCATAGTTTAGACCGTTATTAATCTTTCGTCTCAGCAAGCTTGCTGACCAGGGTGCAGGCGTTGGGCCGAGCCGTGTATCCGGCCTATGCAGACCAATGCACTCCCGGGTGGGTCTGGTTAGAGAGCCAAATAGCAATTATTTGTTTTTGTATGTCATTATCATGTTCTCCGTGTTATTCCACCTGGTAAAACGGTATGATGAAGCTGTTGCCAGACGGATATCTCGGACTGGGTGGCAGATGCTGACCACGCGCTGACCTTGACCTGACGACTCACTCCAGCTCGGTGAGTCGCAGTCAAGGAGCTTGAGAAAGATGCAGCTCTCCGTAGCACCACCATCCATTAAGCTCACTAGCTCCTCCAACTAGTGAGGTGTGATCAAGTATGGAGTGGCGTCTCCAGGCTGATGGTGGGCAAGACATGTTGCCAAGAGGACGGAGCCGGGGAATTTCGCTTGGAAAGGAACGAGTGCCATCACGATCCTCTTCTTCTAAAGCCAAACGGAGTAATAGGATTGCGGCCGTTGATGCCGCAGAGCTCCGTATGTATCCAGAGATACGGCTGATTTTCGCCGCGGCATGGAGTTTCGCACTCGGGTGAGATCCGGCGCCACTCCATCGCATAAGCGACCTCTGGTGCGGAGTTGACTTATAGCACGGATAAACGCTGTAATCCCTGCCCAAACGCAACCCGTCCTTATTATGCGATATGTACTCAGTAAGATGCGCACGCGACAAAAAAGTTCATGACCCGCTCTAGCCACAAGGGTAGATGTTCCGGAATCGTGGAGCTGGACGATACACGAGCGCATTGTGAAGGAACAAAGAAGTATTCTGTACTCGAGCTCAAGTTGGACATGGCCGAGACGGTGCCGACGTATCAGGCTCTCCCCCTTGACATGGGCTAGGATGAGGGGCTTTGGTGGTCCGCCGATTCAGGGACCCATCCATCATGACATGTCGCGATGCCGTTATTCCGTCGATCGGATGGTTGCTGCCGCGAAAAAGAGTCCAAGATGGAAACACGTGGGTTGAGGGAAAATGGTAACCAACCTACTGTATCCAAAATATTACTTGGCGATAGGAGACGAGAGGTTCGATTCGTACAGTAGCGCATGCGTCTGTCAAATTCTTGGCCGATCAACGAGCTATTCAAGTACCGACGTTAGATCCTTGGCATGAGTTGTTAGAGACGGGAAGTCTAGTGACAGTAGCACAAGACTGTCCGAGGTGTTGATGTGAATATCATGGTGAGTATCTCTTTTCGGTGTTGCTTCTATTTTCTTCATGTTATTTGTTTTTTCCGCTCTTTCCAGGATATCGCGGCTGGTCGGCATCGCACCTTCCCTCACCATTGATCCACTCCATCACGAAAAAGAGGCAAGTATTTCCGGGACATAAAAGCTGGGGCATCCTCTCGACGTAATTGGCTGTAGTGATCACAGCGAATGCAGCCCCGGCTATAGGATACACAGGCACTATAATTTAGGGCGCGTGGGCGCATCGCATATAGAGGCTTCCCTCCACTTCAATCATGGATGCATCGGTTCGCCGAGATCATGGAGCGAAGGATTCACAGATGCAATTTGAGTGCAGGACGCCAGATTAATCCATCATTTAAAGCTCTCGGCTACAGATAACCGAACCATGCTGACTCTTGCGCCATCTCTGTCTACTTTGATATCTTACTTACCTAATTGAAACACATAATAACTCTGGCATATCTAGACAGGCACGGAGTACGGAGTAGAGCAGCATAATAATATTTGGTGGTGTTGTCGCTGGAAGTCACACAGTATGACAGATGCCCAAACACCCGACACTTGAAAGGCTGTGCATCAATATTGATTTGCTATTTATTCTATCACGCTGAGCTTTTTATGTTGGAAGTAAAGCGACGAATAAGAATTGCATTTTAACATGGCCAATGATAAACAATTCACCTGCAGAATGCCTAATGCTGATACCCAAGCCTCAACTCTGCCTCCTTCGGGCTGTCTCTCACCCAGCTTTCATGGAGGGTGCCTTAACCTTCATACCTACGGAGTACTTGATCCTAAAATGTAGCACGATTTTAACTTTTCATCCTAACTTTAGTCTATTAGAGAAGAAAAATTCGACTTTTCTCTGCATCGTCACACAACGATGGAAAAGTATCAGCATCGCCCTATCGACCTTGCCACTGACGCTATTCGGCTGGTCCGTCTTCGCAAAGGCTCCCCTGAAGATCCCATTCGATGCGATCTCTTCGACTCATTCCTCCACGAGAGCGAATGCATCCCATACGAAGCGTTGTCATACGCCTGGGGCAGTATCTCTAACCCAGAGGAAATTGTTGTCGACGGAGTCAAGACACTGGCGATAACGAGCAACCTGCATACGGCTTTGCATTACCTAAGGCTTGGTGACCAAGACAGGATTCTTTGGATCGATGCAATTTGTATTAATCAGAAAGACATGAAAGAGAAGGGCCATCAAGTTGGGCAAATGAGAAGTGTCTATGAAAACGCCGAAAAAGTTTTGATCTGGCTGGGCTTGGGCAATGCCAACGTTGACCATGTCATGGATTTAATGAACAGACTTGACAAACAAGTCATTTCCTTGGGGTATAACAGCATAAATTCCTCGAAGTCTTGGGAAATGATGCAGAATCTTTTGCTGAAGCAATATGGACGTACGGATCATGATCTGAGACGGAGCGCTCTGCGAATGCTACTTGAAAAGCCTTGGTTTCGAAGAGTCTGGGTTGTGCAAGAGGTCGCTAGTGCGAGACGAGCGGTTGTTGTATGCGGCTGGAGGTCGGTATCTACGCGGACATTCTGCCTCATGCCATTTGCACTAGAAATGCAGATTGACAAGCGAATCCAAGCCGTGTTAGAGATAATGCCAGGAAGCTTGAGGGGGGCATCTTGGTGGGCCGAAAAACGCGACCTTCGTACCATTCTGAAGAAATTTGGCGACAGTGAAGCAACAGACCCACGCGATAACATCTACGCCTTGTTCGGAATATCATCCAATACCCGCGATAATAGCATCCTTCAGCCGGATTACGATGCTACTCTGAAAAGAGTAATCCGGGATACAGTATCTTTCTTGTTGTTCAACAAAATTCTCGATGAAACGTATGTCTTCCCGGACTGGAATTTCATCGATCTCCAATTCGCCTTGGATCACTTAGATAATACGGTCATTGGATGGGCAATAGGAAATAACAATTCGCTGCTAGCACGCCTTTGGTATGCGCTTCCCAAAGAAGTAGATACTATGCCTCTGGATCATTACATGTCAAACCATGTGGCTGGTGAGGCGCAAGTTCTAGGAATCATGGAGAGAGGTCATATCGATTTCAACATCGAGGACCTCAACAATAAACTCTTGCGTATAGCTGTAAGGGGGGATATAAGACAATCGTGGACATCGCTCTGGGGCGCGCAGAGGATATGAAAAGAACATCAAATTCCTCAAATATGGCAACGGAGCGATGGAATGGGAAGCATATGAAAATTACTACGGGTATGTTGAGAGATAATCTTCTGGCGTCATTATTGCGGTCAGCCGCAGCAGAGGGTCATACAGATATAGCCAGACTACTCATTCAGAAAGGTGCCAATATCGAAACCTACGGCCGTTTTTCTCTCTCGGAGAAAAGAGAAACATTGTTCGGCTACAATAAAAATCTATTAAAGAATAGAAGCCTGTTTAAGGCCACCTCTTACGACAGAGCGGAGCTTTTAAAGATAACGCCATTGGGTGTGGCGGCACGGAACGGCCACTTTGAAACAGTCAAAATGCTCCTCGACCATGGTGCTAACCTTAATGACAAGGATGGACAAGGTCAATCAGCATTATTCTTAGCCAAATTATTTCAGCAAGGCTCGGTAGTTAGATTACTTTGCGACTACGGCGCTGATATGAAGTCAATGGACGAGAATAATGAGTCCCCGTTAGATTGGGATACCAAGCGCCGCCGCCGCCGCCGCCGCCGCCCTGCAATGTACAACGCATGGCAGAAGACAACGTGTCTCAAACTTTCCCGAAACCCCAACTTTGCCCGCACTTTTGACGATGAGACTTTCTCGTATTAAAGCATAGGTCGGGAATTGCGGGCGTACCCTGTCTGCAGAAAGATGTGCCGGGCCTTTGAGTCCCTTGATGGCACCCAAGACCGCGGTTAGCATCGGCGGACATTCCGAGAACACGTTGGCTAAAATTATAATCCTTCGATTTCCATAACTCTATGTTATCGAGGGCATGTCGCCTCCGCGTATCCTCTCACCCAGCTGCATCACAAACATCCACGCAGCCCGAGACAAGTCATCAGTTGCACCGCCCGGTCGGATAATCTTGACCCGCGACTGCGCAAGCACGAACCCTCCACATGACACCTGGACAACACGAACACTAGGGTGGAATAAGTTCAGTGCCAAGTAGTGGTTGAGATATTGCGCCAGAGCTTCGGTAAAGGGGTGTTCAGTGCCATCTTTGTTCTTTCGCCAAGCCCATCCGTCATCCACATTAGGGCCGGCTAACCTGCGACGCTCGCGGTTGTCATTCTCCCATGGCCCTGAGCTAATGTTCCTGGTTTCCTTCTGGAGTGCCTTTCCAGCTCGTAAGAAGCGTCGTAGATCTGAAGATGAAATGCTGACGTCCATAGACCTCAGCCCCGCCTCTGTCCAGTTGTCGTCGCTGTCTATGCTGTTGTTTCCATCCTTTTGCGCAAGCGGCGCATTGAAAGCTAGGGTCAATACCAAATCGGCAGAATTGCTAGGAAGTCCAGCGGCTTGAATCCATCCTTCCCACACGCTGACAAGCGTCTTTGTGCCGAGGTTCAGCTTGCTCACACGACAGTCAAAGGTCGTCGATAACCAGTCGCCAATAACGGATTTGAGCGCCTGTGGCATCCGGAGGAGAAGAAGCGGTAGGTGAATGAAGTGGCTCTGGTCAGCCTCAGCGCCTTGTGGATTCTCAGGCTGCATCGACCAAAGCGGTGCGGCGGAGTTGTTCGTTCCAGTTGGCGAGTTCGAATATCCAGGTAGTAATAGTGCAACATATGATGCATTCTCATGTCGAATCTCAATCCAAAGCCCTTGTTTCTGATCATCCAAAAGACTCTCATTGCCACCCACGAGTTCTCCATCGCTCAATACAGCGCTGGCATGAAACCAGCGAAACTTTACGGCCCTCAACGGCCCAACCTGTCCTATTGGCGTATCTGTGGCTTCCAGGCCGACTTGAATGCCTCGGACAACATCTCCAACTAGAGTATCTCGTAGCCTGTGAGCGAGAAGGTCAAGGCGGGTTTGGTTCAACTTCTGCGTCCCGATATAAAGCGGCGATATGCGATGTGTTGAAAACGTCGTGTTGAAGAATGGCGGCACTAGTGACTCCTCAATGTCGTCGGTGGAATTATCTGGTGTGCTTTGTCTCTGTACTTGAGAAACATCTGAAGCCTGTGCTTTGCGACGCGCCATGGAGAAATCGCGTGGCAGTTACCAACCACCAGAACCTAGGCTGCTCAAAGGTGTTCCAAGAAGAATATTATTGAGAATAACGCGTTAATTAAAGATTCAATGGCGTATTTCGATATTTCGATGAAAGTCAGATGCGAGTGTCTCGATCGTAAACAGATCGTGAATAGCGTCATGAGGTCGAGAATTGCTGACTAATCATCATTTGGGGTCCCGCCCAAGAGAGGAAAGAAGAGAAAGAAACGATGCAGCAAAGAAAAAGCTGTATGGTTTTCATCTTTGATAGAGAATTATATGCCTGGTACCATTTAACCATTTTAAATCATAAGATATGATATTACAGATTCAGTGTCTCTTTGTTCAAATTGAGGCTCTGCATCAAACAGCTACCCTAAATCTTAGATATAGTTTCTTAGTGAAACTCAAACCATATACTGAGCTGATTTCTGTCTTAAAAAGAAATAGCTGTCTTTGTATTTAATCTTGTGGGAAACCATACCTGCTATAACGATATTCGACGACGCCTTTGTATCAGTATTGTCGGAATAATTCAGACCATTGCAATTTCCTAACACCTAAATAAAACAAACTCTTCAAATGCTCCCAGATTCAGTTGGTGCCGCCAACAGTCCTCCATCATCACCCATTATGATCGAGAGCCTTTATATAGTCTCAACATGACATACTGAGGCTCACCAAGCCTTGACCCCTCGGCAACCATGGAAAATCCCAATTTCTCATATAAAGGCTTCCCGAGAGGAGATGACACTATCCAAATGTCTGCCTTGTCGTGTTCTGCCCTTTCCATGCCCCAAAGGGTAAGTAGCTTGCCAATACCTAATCCACGATAATCGCCATCTACGGATATTGAATTGAGTGCTATTAAACAAATATTAGTAAACCTGTTGATGGAATCGCTAGGACCGTACCTACTCCACATCTTGTTCCTATTCTTCCCTCTAAACGCCTCCTGCGATTGTTCCAGCAACTCCATGACCTCTGTAGCAGCTTCAATCACTGCCCCCTTATCTAAACAAGACGGTAGACCGTCTAACCTCGTTGCTATATCGTCCGCCATCTCCTCTGTCGGCTTTTCGTCCTCTTGCTGTGCTACTGCATCATCCTCCGCAGGCGCCGACCATTCGGCGGAGCCCACAATGATTTCGCCCCCCGGGCCTCCTGTACGTCACTACTAAAAAGTAGAGGTTGAGATCGGCGAGACCTTTCCGCATTCGTGTCATGTTCCATTCGACTTGGTCTTGTATGCCGGGCTTGATGCGTAAATGCTCAGGAAACATGGCTTTGTGCATGGGGCTGTCGAGAAAGGCGGATACGTCGAGGGCGGCCATGGCTGGGACATCCTCGTCGCGCGCTTGACGCAAGCGGAACAGGTTCGGATCAATGGCTTTTCGTTGATTCATTTGAAGTAGAGGATGTTGGTGTCGCAAACCAAGACGTGATGAAGGTCGGAACGGGCCGAAATAGTAGATGTTGTTGGAACGGTATTAATGCTTCGATTAAACTATTAAATATTAGGATATATGGGTCGTAGAGTTTTGTTATCAGGATCGGATGGCGCAGCCGGTGAGTAAAGGATCTGGAGCATCCAATGGTTGAGCTGTTGGTGGAGATGACGTCACCCACTGTGGTGGAGTGATATCTGTCGACGGCCTTATCTTTCACGCAGCCCAACACAACAGATCCGTGACAGTCTGATGTAAACTGATTATGCAAAATGCGCAGAGACTATCGAATAACTACATGGGAGAACCGGGGCTTTAAATATCTATCTCTTGAACTCGTATCCCGAAAGATTCCCGAGTCAATTGGTCGTGTCCCGCACCGTTATCGCGGAGAGGGTGGGATGGGATGAGGGGCAAAACTGGAGGCTGGAGAAAGCAAGCACCAACATCACGACTTCTCAACAGCACGTGGAGAATGTCACTCGTTTTATTATACCGTTTGATATTAACAAGCATGGCGCCATGTGGTACGGAAGAGAAGCGATAAGCGTCGCTCTGATAACTAACTACCAATCCCCATTTCAGCCTCTTTCATGATTTATTTTCCCTTGCCTTTATAGAGGTAGCGTCCCAACACAGCCTCTACCGCACCAACCGCAGCGAGAATACCAACACCAACTCCCACGTTTTGCCAGCTTAATCGACTCCTATCGTACAAGCCCCAGGCCTTGTATCCGAGGATTGAGGTTACGCCTACTACGCCAGCGAGGTTGACGATTGCCAGAGCACCGGCGCTGCCATCTGACAGCTGTGAGAATTGCTCGACGAGCCATGAATCAGCCTCTTTGGCCTTGCCATTAGCATGCTTCTTGGCTTGTGACTTCTTGATCTTGGCGGCTTGTTCTTCACGCTTGACGCGCTCGGCTTGGGTTTCTGTTTGAATGTCCTGTTCTAGGAACTCGGAGTTGACGGTGTGCACGCTAGGCAGATCAACGTCGATGAGGGACGCCGTGGATGCGGATTCATTGGGGATGATCTCAATCGGCTGAGGGGCAGCAGCCTATTTCACCAGTGTTAGTTCCAGGACACACAAATTCATCATCTTTGTAGCCATGGGACCATTGAAGCCATATTGGCGAGTCAATTGAAGCTGGCGACGAGTGCAACTTTACCTCCTCGGGAGTCTGTTTAGCACCTCTGGCAGCAATATCGGCGTAAGACACTAATCGAGACCCATCAGCGACACCGTCATAGCACAGACATGGTGATGCGACAAACTTACTCGTGAGCTTTGCTTTGCAATTGAATTGATTTAGGGGATGGAATGTATACAGGAAGAGGAACTGAAGAAGGAATTGAATTTTCAGAAAGAAAAAAGTGATTTTCAATATGAAAGTGGCAGACGTTTTCATGTGACGCAAGAGCAGGGTCACGCCTTGGTGCCTTGGATTGACAGAGCTGCTCCTCAAGCTAGCTTGGAGTTAATGACGTAACTCTACGAATGTGGTTCGGCATGCTAGCAAGCCCTGGAATTCGCTGGCATGCGCCTTTGAACAAGTCTCTTCGTTTCTATTTGCTAGGATGATTTGCTCCGTAGAGTTCCGCGACATTTCTCTAGTGAACGGGTAGAAATGGAAAACTGTTGACATGTTCGTTGCTGTGGTGGTCGCGTGCCCGTCGAACGATGAACAAAACAATTCCAACGCGGCGAACCTTGACATATCAACTTCAGGTATGAATAGTAAACTCAACTACTTATTTATCTAAATATACATTGCCGCAAAAAGAGACCATTGAATCAATAATAATTCACCATACGCGTTGCAGCCAACCGTCAATGGCACAACCATAATTGGAGCTCACAGTACCCTTGTTGTGTTCGAGAGATTGAACGTGTAAAATCTATAGACGAGCAATCTGTGTAGAGTAAGCCAAGACGGCTCGTTTATGTCAGCCGTAATCGTCTAGTGGTTAGGACATCAGTTTGTGGACCCAGTGAATCACTGGAAACCAAGGTTCGATTCCTTGTTACGGCAAATTCGAGTTTCTTTTTTCTCCCTTGGCCGCTTTGGCTTGTATCAAGCATTCATTACAAGTTATGCTTCACGGTGTTTATTTGTTTTTGCAAGATCTAGTGGAATGGCAATGTATTTATCTTATCGCGACCAAAGAGCTCCCACAACCTTTCACTAGCATAATAAGTGGAATGCCTGTCGAGCTTGTGTCAATAAGCAGAGCAATTGAATCGACTGTATTTTTTTACTGCACTTATTCCCTCTACGACGAATGGAATCTCTGTTATTCTCACTACCTTGGAGTCGTATTCTTCGTTTCATACCGAAATAAATGAATCTTTTTATCTATATATAATTGATAGTGTAAGAGAAACAGTACTCGTAAAAATTACCAACCTGCTAGCCAAACCGAACACAGTAGAGATCCAGAGATCGCCAAACTCCAAACGGAGTTCTCCATGAAGCCAGTCAAATAAACCTCCCACTCACACAAAGCCAGCAAACTACGGGATATAAGCTAGAATAAACACAAAAATATTTCAGCGAAAGTAGCTCATTTAGATAAGTAGAGGCCCTTCGGCGCTTCTCAGACATCAATTCGCTTCGCTTTTCTTTTTGGACCTCAACGTAGGTGGTTCGAACTATATATGACTTCTTTTTTTGTAGTTCTTGGTAGATTCAAGCCTGGCCCGATTTCTTGAATGATATATAATTTGATGCCTTTATCTTTTTTTGCTTATTATTGCGAGAGTGTATTTAGTATGGTGGAAAGTAGGTCATTGGTGGCCGTGAAGCCAAAGCTCACATCTTGCTCTCACCCTCATTCTGCCCACGTTGACACTGCAAACATGAAGCTGTCTGAAGCAACCATTTTTTTGCAATCTACACTAATCATATTACTTCACAACTGTTAGACTGGTAAAAAAAAGATGTCTCTGGTCTTGGCGATGGTTGGAAGGTGAGCAACATTGCCTTTGCGTTTGGTGACTCTACTGACAGCCCTTTCTCCATATAACTATTTTACAAGTCCCATGTTCAACCTCTCTTTTCTGGACCATGTCTACAGATAGCATCTAGTAGACTCTCCGTATCTCCGTAGTTCCCCTTTGAGCACACACGCAGCCCGATACGGTAGGTAAAGCCTCCATCGTCACGTACCAAGCATACCAACATCCCCCAGGAAGGAGTCAACCCATCACCTACTTCCCACACATCTTACCCCACGGCAAGGGGTTATCAGTCAAAATAAACAGCTCCAAATCCAACGAAGTAGCTCACCCAACCATACACCAATTGAATAGTACTGTTAGGTGCTTACCTGATATATACTTAGTCGACGCCCATCGCTCCAGGAGAGGAGTTACAGCTTCGTTTCCTTTTTGGGCGTGACCGCGACGTGCCGGGTTCGAATTGAGCATGGCCTTTATCTTTATTTTTATTTTTGTATACAAGGCAGTCAGATATAGTCATAGACGCATTAATGGATCAGTCGTTTTGTTCTATTTTCAATGCTGTAATATCTCACCATGGCCCAAATCAACATACCGTTACGAATGCGCTCAAAACGTCCACGAGTAAGCCAGGGGATGAACTATTTCCAAGAATAAAAGTTTTCATGCCCTCACAATCAAAGCTGGGCCAATTAAATTGTGTTTGGAGATGTACATCATGGATGGTGGCCTTGCTAGATCAGCTCATGAGTGTGACGAGTCCTCTTGCCGAGAGCTACGTCCATGATTCTGCTGCAACGGCACCATTCAAAAGAGAACATTGTTAAAGAATATTTATAGTATTCCACTACCTAGACCCCTAACAGCTTCAATCTATGGCCTACTTCAAGGAAAATCCGTGAGCCAAACAGCCCGAGTGCACAATGACAAGAAACCAACGGTGAAGAGGTAAAAGTCTATGACAAAGGCCCCGAGGAATGAATTTCTCCCTATGCTCCTAATATTGATGCAGTGACAAAAAGAAACCGGTGCTGAAATAACTCAGCAGCCATGCATACAAGGAAAATTGATGCAGAGTAGCCCTAAAAAGTATGTACTGTTGAGAAAGAAAAAAGTATACACAAGAAAAGAAATATAGGCCCGGCCTGCGGGATTAATAGTTGACACTGTAGACCTGCCAGTGTAGTAAACTTCCCTTATCAGACACTCCCTTGCCGTTGGCGACGAGGTAGTCTTTTGTCCCTTTGATGTTGAACGCATATCCCTTGCTCGGGGCGAAGCTGGCGGTCAAAACGAGTGCCTTCTTCTGGTCGCTGCACAGCGAACCACCGCTGCAAATATATAGCCCACTGCAAGTAGTGACTCTAAAGTCGTCGCCGCCAATCTCAAGGGCATGGACAATCCAGCGCTGCGAATAACTGTCGTGGCTGGAGGTGGCTCTGCTGAGACCGACAAACCTTCCGCCAATCTGGCTGAGGGCTGCGCCGAACATCTCAAAGACGAGGAAACGACCTTCTGTCAACTTTCCGCGGATGGGCTTGAAGCCCTTCTCCACCACCGTAGACATGTTATGAACGACACCGTCGCCGGTATAAGGAACAGGCGGGTTGGGGCTAGGGTACCGCGACTCGCAGTACGAAGATCCATCGTAATTTCCATTAGCATCTCTGTGGGGCTCAGGCATGCTCGGCAGACTGGGGATGGAGTAGTCGGGGTTCTCAAAGTCAAAGGCTTCGACGAGATCAGACATGTGATCTCGGCGCCATTGCACCATCTGGTTGGTCCTGACATTTCGACCCTTGGCTGCCTGCCATTTCTCAACAAACAGGATCTGGGAGTTGTGATCGGCATGGCCTGTATAGACACCGCCCTTGCGTGTAAAGGGAGAGATGATGTAGAAAGGCAGACGGAATCCAGGACCAGCAAATGTGTGGCCCACTTGGTGATAGGGATCGTCAATCCACTCACCAGCCGTTCCGTCGGGGGACTTGTAGGGGTTCACATGGTCGAACCAGCCACCAGTTTCGTCGTAGGAGATCATGAGAACCGTCTTGTTGTATTTGGGAGAGTCAAGAACAGCCTGGGCAATCTTGTGCTGAAGCCAAGCACCATCGTTGGGAGAAAAGGGAGGATGCTCAGAGAGTTCCATGGGACCGACAATGTAAGAGACCTCAGGGAGGGTTCCGTTTGCCGCTCGTTCATAGAAGGTGTTGAGTGTCTGCCCCTGCAGCCCCCGCTGAAACAAGGATGAACCCGGCTTGGCGTCTTGGAACTGCTCGAACCTGGCGTAGGCGTTGTCGTCAAAGTTGTCGGTATCCTGAAATACCTGCCAGTTTGTTCCAGCATCTTCATAATACTCACCAGTCGTCTTCCACTTGAGAGGGTAACAGTTGAAGTTGCCTCCATCACAACCAGGGCTCGCATTGTTGTCTATGTATGGGTTGCCCCCCTGGTCTGGAGTTTGCGGCCCACCTGGAACGTTGATGGAGCCAGAAATCCATGTGACTCGGTTGGGGTTGGTCGCAGCAACAACAGCTTCTTGGTACATGTCTGCAACGAGAAAGTTATCCGCGAGAGCGAAATGGAGCGGCAAATCTTGGCGTTTAAAGAAGCCGATGCTCGCAGGGTTGTTGTCCTTGGCCCAGTGGTCGTTTGCGCCGCCGTTCAAGGCAACATGGTTCTCATACCAAGCGTTGCTTCCAGAGAGCATGCACTGGGTAGCCTCTGACCAGTTTCCACCGAGGTAGTTGATGTACCACGGATTCACATACTTCTCGTTCTGCCCAGAAGGCGTCAACTGCTGCCAAACAGGAACGTCGCCGTTCATCTGTAGATTGGCGTCGTTGAACCCTCGTACTCCAGCCATGGTACCAAAGTAGTGGTCAAACGCACGATTTTCTGGTCCATGGTTAGCATTGCTTTTTGTTTTGTTTTGTTCATCTCGCCTACGATATGGCGTTGGTCAGGTACCTTGCATGAAGAGGACAACATGGTCGATATCCTTCAGACTCCCGGCTGTTGCATAGCCGAGGAGTGAAATCCAGGTGGCCAGGAGAGGCGTCCCGAACCGTGAGACAGGCATGATGGTTGTTGGTGTTGGTTAGCAATAACAGGTTATGGTATCCATGTCAGAGTCTCAGTCTCTGTAAAGAACAAGACAAGCAACTGTTGTTGGTACCCTACTGAGTATATATATGGAAGGCACGTCGATGGAATGGAGGGTTAGTTCTCGCACACCGTATTACACACAGTCAATTCAATGTGCATAGGCCCTACGGCCGCATGGTCATCTCGGGCGGCCTGATTTGCCAAATCGGCCGAAACAATCGCACGTGGTGACTCCATTCCTCAACTGTTGCGTTACAGTGGGAGGGATACACTATGGAACCCTCTCACTCTCGGTTGCATGAGCGAATATAGGAGGTGTGTAATTTCCGAGTTGGTGGTCATAATGAGACGGTCATCTAAAGCGGCAGGTAGTGCAACACCACGGTTGGTTGGATGGGCGCGTCTGTTTGCCTTGGCAGAGGGAGAGACTTGCTGAGACTTGTTGAGTGAGGACAGACAAGGGAGGGCAAGACGGGCAAAATAGCTTAAGGTAAGGTAAATAAACAAATAAACAAGGACACAGACAACAGACACACAAACACTCGCTTCAGGGCAGATCATTTGCTGTTCCTGGATAAAGTGCCAATGCCGCCAATCGTGAGCGATGCCGGGTATCAAATGCCGAAGCCATGGAAAGTTAAGTCGCGAGTCACGATGCAGTGATTTGACATGCATCCGTTTTCCTCCGTTTAAATGGCCGACGACGGGAGGCGACAGAGCCGGTGTGGTGTCGGCTGGTGGTGGTGCATGAGGGCTTTGAGGGCTTGATTGTCTAGTGTCAGGGATCGTCAAGACCAATCGTGATTAAATAACGAACCGCGTGATTCTGGTCAGAGCGTTACAGTGGTTGAGAGAACTTGTGGGCGTGCCTCCGCAGGTGACCTTGGTGGCCTTTCGACCCCAGGGCCCCTAACGTGCTGGTGTGTATCAGTGTGTGGGGGAGCTCTTTAGTGCCTCACACCACTAACAAAGTCCCCCGCAGGAGCCCCAGTTGTTCTCCAGGGCTAAAAACCACCTGAGGAACCCCCCAAAACCTACAGGCGCTGGGGTAAAATCAGTGGAGTGCGCTCGGGATCCGTTGCCGATCCGGGTGGCTTCCCGTTCCTTTTTCTATCATGTGTTTGATAATTAATCCATGATACAAGTAATGCTTGTAATTATCCACCTCCGCAAGGATCAAGGGGGGGGGGGCGAAGGGATGGATCCATTCGATTTCTAAGCGCATTCCTACTGTGTTTGCTCTGTGCCTCCCTACTCCCTACTCCCTATGTCTAGGTGTTTCTCTTCTCCTGAAAAATACAATCGTGCGGGTATGCAGTGTTTCGATGCAGGTCTTGGGGGAGACAAAGCGCGATGATGAAGAGCCACCACCACCACCACCACCATCACCACCATCACCACAACGATGAAGAACACGAACTGTTGGACAAGATCGAGGGAGGAGATGCGCGTCTGACAAACGCGGTCAAATTACCGAGGCGGAACCCCTTTGCAACATGGTTTGTTTGGCTGGTCTTTACCATCCTGCTTTGCCTGTTTGCGTCTTCGCTGTTTGGATTTCAGCACAAGGATGCTCTACGCGCTGTTCTCTCGAAGCTGGAGGATCATCAACTCGCCATAAAACTGCATCCATCGAAGCACAGCACGCGGGAGCCCACCACGCTTACATTTGATTGGAACGTTACCTTGGGAACAAGAGCTCCGGACGGAGTGGAGAAGCAAGTATATCTTATCAACGGTAAGCAAGCTTCGCTGTTCCTTGTCCGCTTCCACACCGAAATGCTAACGAGCTGCAGGAAACTTTCCCGGACCTACTATTGAGGCTCGCTCCGGGGATCGTATTGTGGTCAACGTTCATAATGGACTAGACACAGAAGGAGTCTCGCTCCACTGGCATGGCCTGCGTATGCAAGGCTACAACGCCATGGATGGAGCTGCGGGTGTCACGCAGTGCCCTATTTCCGCCGGTGGAAACTTTACGTATGACTTCCAAATTGGCCATGATGAGCATGGCACATTTTGGTGGCATAGTCATGCTCAGCTCCAGAGGGGAGATGGACTGTTTGGCGGCTTCGTAGTTCACAAGCCTCGCCGCGACCGTCACCATGTCCCGCACGATGAGGCACTTCTCCTTGTTGGCGACTGGTTCCATCGTAAGCAGACTGACGTGATGGCCTGGTATGCCAATGCAGGCAGTCTTGGCAACGAACCTGTTCCTGACTCAATCCTCGTCAACGGACAAGGCAGATACAACTGCTCCATGGCAGTGCCAGCCAGACCAGTTAAATGCAAATCAGGGAAGCTCAGCAAAATGAAGCCTCTGCTCCAAAAGAGAGCATCCCGGACACGACTGAGGGTCGTAAACACGGGCACCATAGCTGGTCTGTCATTAAAGATGGATGGAGCAACACTCAGGCCCATCGAAGTAGATGGTGGCTGTTCAGTCAACGCACAGGCATCTGACTCTGTTGGCATTCTCTATCCCGGTGAAAGAGTTGATCTGGAGCTTGATTGGAAAGAGGCATACACGGAACACCCTTGGCTGAGTGTATACCTTGACGATGAGTGAGTATCTCTCTTCCAAGTAAATAGGATGATGTTCTAACAACCGCAGGAACTTTGCATTCTCAAACCCAGCCTTGAATCCTAACCATACATTCCCCGTGGTTCCAAAAACTCTTCGTGCAGCAAAACAACCAAAAGCGCCACTTTTAGAAACCCATACTCACCAAAATCTCGCCAATCTCTCCTCCACCACAACCTTAACGCCAGCAAGCCCCGAAACTGTAGAAGAAATGATCCTCTTTTACATCAAAACCGAAGAACTAGCAGTCTACGGAAATAAACCCCTTGGATTTATCAATCGCACCTCTTGGGAGCCGCAAGCACAGCCTCTCCTCTCACAACCGCGGTCCTCGTGGGACAAACACCAGCTTGTCCCATTCATCGGCACCGACTCGAAGCCTAAGCAAGTCATTCTCATTCTGAACAATCTCGACGATGGTTCTCACCCTTTTCACTTACACGGATATTCTTTTAATGTTTTATCGACCTACCGCGCCGAAGGTCGAAGCGGTTTCGGCAGCTACAATCCCTACAAGACGCCCAGGAACGAGACGCTTGGTTCTTGGAACGAGAGGCCTCTCCGCAAGGATACGATTGCTGTCCCGAGACGCGGGCATGTGGTGCTCTCCTTTTTGGCAGACAATCCTGGAATATGGATGCTGCATTGCCATATGCTGGTACATATGGGCTCGGGCATGGCGGTTGGCTTCCAGGTCGGGAATGCAGGTGACGAGAATCATCTGCAGGGACTGGACGCATCTGCGTCACAGCTATGTGACGCTGCGAGGTGACGAGACATCTTCTTCAATGGTTTCGGATAGAATAGAGCATCGTGCAACATCATGTAGTATATTTTTAAGACATCAGAGTCTGACCTAATGTATAAGACATCAACAACAAAGGGGGTATATGTGAACGTTAAATACATCATCATCCAAAACCTGCCGAACCTGTCTTCCCTACCCAAGATAATCCCAACCAAATTTTCATCGCGTTTCATAAATATCCAGAGTAGAGACCCTTAGTAGGAAGCTACAAGGACTGTCTAAGGGTATATGGCAAGAAGAGAGAATGCCGCTGCCCAGAACAACGCACCGGGCTTGAGTCCTGACGCATCATTCTTCCTGCCGCCAGGTCCTGCTACAGGGACACCAGTCTGCGGCTGTGGACCTGCAGAAGCGAGGACCTTTTTCCCACTCGGGTATTCAATGTTGTACACCGGATCACCCTTGAGCGCAACGGGCACGCCAAGTGTACTCGGGCACTTTGGCTGATTTGCCGCAGGCCAATCCAACGTGCACACCTCGTCATGTCCCAGCGTGCAAATGGAATCAAGGATGTTATACAGGACATGATTCTTCGCAACCCAGCTATCCGGCTGTGCCAGGCAACTCGCCAGGAAGTTCATGCTGTTTGCCGCGCTGAGGGGCAGCTTGTGGTCCTTTGTATGGATCAGATCGGCGCACTTGGATGGGTCGACGTTTTCCGTCTGCATCGCAATCGCACCGCCGGCGACGGGTTTCTCGGTCGCTGGGTAGCCCGTGTAGAGATAATTCCAGGCGCTGAAACTGCAATCGTGGGCTCCTTGCGACTGGTCGATGCGGAGAAGGTAGATCTTGCGATCTTCGTACTGCAGGCTGACACAGATATTATTGCAGTCCACAGGCTCCGGCCAGTACGCAACGCGATCGGTGTTGATCTTGCAACCGCTCACACCAATAGAAGAAGAATAGCTATCGTGCGGAGTCGCCCAGACAGTCTTTAGACCGCTGCTGCCTCGAGGCGTAACAGCGACAGAGAGTGCTTGCTGTGCAAATACGAGCGCACTGGCGGCGGATAAGACACTGTGAATGCACTTCATCGTGAACCAATCCTTTTTTATGCAACCAAGAGAATGTGGATAAAATCGACCCGCTTGGAGGGAGGAGTTAAAACGATGGACCAGGACCAGGGCCTGAAGAAATGTGAATCAATCACACGAAATGAATGAATGAACAGCCACGTCTAATGCGGGCAGCGAAAATGAAACAAAGGAATGTGTTTGCTGCAGCTCTGGAGTAGCCGTGACAGAACCGAAATGAGGGTTTTTGCAAAAGGAAAGAACGAGAATTGACGAAATGAAATGAAATGGAAGGAGACAGTCTCGGGGAAGGGAAGGTGGAAGGCCACAGGCAAATTGAGCGCAGAAAGAGTCCGGTCTTGCCTTGTTCTATTTTCTGTCAGGTACCATCGACGAACTATCCCTATATAGGCTTAGTGGGCACAAAATTTCCTGAAGCCATTTCCTGATTAGGTTGGGCGGGAACGTGGCGGGAGCATGTGCCTGCATAAAATGGATCCATTGTTCGGAAGTGTTTTTCGTAGGTTCTTATTCTCGCGCCGTGCATGATCGTATTATCGTATCTATTGAATGTGGACCACGATGAGCTGTCGATGCAAAGGACGCTAAGATGTGATGAAAACACTCTATAAGGTTGGCTTGGATGATGGAATCTATAAATAATACAAGTGTAATTGAAACCAAGAGTAACAGGGAACTACGGATAATGAGAGCAAACATCGGTAACGAGAATAATCACCGGTAACAAGAACAAACACGGGTAATAAGAGGAACCATGAGGCATTAACCGGAACGAAAGCAATTGTCAGAGTAAAGAGACTTGGTGCTCTTACTACCGACGACACGATTTTATTTCACTCAGCTGTTGAACAAAGAGATGCTAAGATAGGTATCATGGTGTGTTCCGACAATAAATGGTCGATAT
The DNA here is from genome assembly GCA_036429605.1 of Cladobotryum mycophilum. Classification (NCBI taxonomy): domain Eukaryota; kingdom Fungi; phylum Ascomycota; class Sordariomycetes; order Hypocreales; family Hypocreaceae; genus Cladobotryum; species Cladobotryum mycophilum. Next base: position 1,471,996 of record JAVFKD010000002.1, on the reverse strand, counting down.
TCAATTAATGTTAAAAAAAGAGGTTGATGCTACTAACACACTGGGGAAATCCCCAAGAATAACATGAAATAATGTGATGAGAGAAGATGTAGGCAACACTGTCAAACAGTTTTTTTCGTTTTACACACTCGGCACACAGACCAGCCTCAGATTTTCAGACTCGAGATCATTTTTTCATATGCAACGCCTCCTTGACCTTGTCCATGGCAGACTTGTCGTGGTGCTGCTGTTGTTTGGGCTGCTGTGGTTGCTGTGGTTGCTGGCCAGTTGACGTTGACTGTGCACCAACCCCTCGTCGCCATAGTCTGGTTGAGTCATGGCGTGGGTGCCATGGGCCTGATGTTCAGTTAGCAAACAGTCGGTGCATGATAGTAAAGTTGCGAGTATCCCACCTTTTGCTCCTCAACCTCGGCATTGTGAATAAGGTCGTGGCCTTCAATGGCCGCCTCGTCTGTTATGCCTCCGGTGCTCATGATGTTGTAGTATGTAAGAAAGTCCGTTGTTGGTTTGATTCAGTAATGAAGATAGAGTTGTAAGACTAGTTCGATTGACCAAAGAGAATGAGAGCTGCTCAGGGGGAGCACACCTTCTTATACTTGAATAACGCTTCACAAGAGCCGTTTTGTCGTCATGGTGGTTCACTTGAGGGCAAATGATGCTATCCAACGTCATGGTTGCTGTCATCAAGTTTGGAGAGTCCAATGGCACTCTCATACCCCGCCCTATGATCAGCCCACCATCACGAACAGTTTGCATGATGGCACGAAGACTGTATACCCTCAGGTCATTTGTGACTCCGTGCTCCGTGCTGCATCAACTGTGCTTGGGAGCATCGCGATGACTTGCGCAGCCTCTGATGGCGCACTTCATCTGAACTTTCTTGCTTTTGAGCTCCCCAAGCTTCCGTCAGAAGCGGAGATGAAGATCCCGGATTGGACACACATTTAGTAGACTATTGAGCAATCGTCCATTCTCAGAGCTTCGATTTGATGTAGATCATTTGTCAGCCCTACAAATAGCTAGAGGTGAAGCGCCATGACCAGGGCGGAGGCAATCGTGAATCGCGATGACTTGACAACACCGGGCTGCTCCACGGTCCAGACTCTTCTAGAATGATGAAACTACATACAGGCAGCATTCAGCTCGTCTTCTGATCCCCGGCAATGATGTCGCTGCACAACTTTGGTCTCAAGCCGGCTAATTTAAGCATCTCCGGGGGAAGTTTTGCCATCACGATGTCGTTTCTAAGCCGTCATTCAGCTAGCACACCAATTTCGCATCACTTGGTCTCCCTTCATTGACCATATCTGTTAATCTACGGAGTAATACAATGATGGATTCCATAATTCATCATGAGCCGACCTTTCCGCAGTCCGACTCGGCGCATTCGCCATCCAACTCGGCCGGAGACGGAGTGGACATCGGCTCTAAAAGACCCACATGACCGGCGTACAGACCGGCACTGGCACATTTGAAGCGTGCACATAATAGCATGCGGTGCAAAGGGTGAAAGAGCTTATATGAAGACTTCAGCGCACTCAGCAGAGTTGCTGTGAGGTCACGAAACGCTGCTTCACGGTGAAAAGACAGCACACTGGCACTTGGTTGCTTGGATACTAATGGAACAATTCTTCTCAAAGTATCTCAAGTACAGCCGTACGGCGTGCTATAAATATTTAAAAGAATTTTCGACGCCCTATTCAGGAGCATAGGAGGCCGGCCGGTAATTGTTAGATTGGTGATGGCTCTATCACCTCACAAGCACTCAGGTCTCGCAACTGTATACCTACCCTAAAGTTTTATCAACGAAGAGATAATCTGGCAAAGAGATTTCTCCTTTACCCAGAAATGATAATTATGCGGATGATCATCTTTACTAATCAGATGAGTGTTGTTGAGTTTGTTGCTAGACTTCTTACGCTACACCATATGTTCTGTTTTAGAGATGCTCTAGATGACTAGATTATTGAAGTGCAATCAGAAGCACTGACTCAGGATTCATCGCTCACGATCTCAGATTGCGGGGGAATGAGATCCATGGATCCATGTCATATTGCAAAAAGAGCATCGTCAACTAAAGATTCCGCCATAAAGGGCAAGTAATTCTGATTTTATGGGGAATTTTGAGAGTTTGGGGAGTCCCATTAATTCTCACGTAATTTAGTCTCAATCTTGCGCGCGCCAGGACATGGACCACTGTCTCAGAAGCCAGAGCTAATGTGGGGCTGTATTTATTCTCTGTTTACCGTCACTTGCCGACCGAGCGTTGCTCCCCTCTAGCAACCATCTTATCTTACCGAGCTCTGTCAACACCGCAATTGAGCATCATCAACCCGCGGTGATGACTCCCTCACTTGGAAAATGCGCGGCTCTGCTGTCGCTATTATCATCATTAGCATTGGCCATTGATCATCCTCGCCAACCGCACCAGCCGACGGGCAATGGACACCGCCTATTGCAGTACAACCAAACTACGCCTCAAGCCACCATCAGACCGTCTGCCATATCCGTGCAGTGGACATCGGCTGGACACGATGGCGAGTACATTCACAAAAACGATGATGGCGATTTGATCTTGGAGGATATTGTGTCTGGCAAGACCCATGTCTTCCTTCCGTCGGACCAGCTACCTAGTGATCTACGTGACTACTGGATCGGGTCTGATCGGAACACCATCCTGTTGGCCACCAATGCCACCAAGCAGTATCGCCATTCCTACTTTTCCAACTACTTCATCCTCGACGCTGCCAGCGGAAAGAAGGTGCCTCTAGTTGATGACCAGGCCGGCGACATCCAGTACGCTGTGCTTTCACCTGATACCAAGTCCACCGCCTTTGTGCGCAACAACGACGTCTACCTTCGCGACCATGAGGGCAAAATCCACCAAATCACCACCAACGGCAGCCCAGACATGTTCAATGGCGTTCCCGACTGGGTGTACGAGGAGGAAATCACCACCGATCGCTACACACTGTGGTTTTCTCCCGACTCCAAGTACATTGCCTACCTGAGCTTCAACGAGACTGGCGTCGAGACCTTTACCATTCCGTACTACATGAACAAGCAGAAACTTGCTCCCACGTATCCCTTTGAACTGGCTCTGCGGTATCCCAAGGCTGGCTCGACGAATCCCACCGTCCAATTCAGTATCTTGAACGTCGATACTCTAGAGAACAGCGTCATCCCCGTCGATGCCTTTGGCAAGGACACCATCATTGGCGAAGTTGCCTGGGTCACCGACGATCACTCTGCCGTCATTTACCGTGCCTTTAATCGTCCCCAGGATTTGGAGAAACACATCATTGTCAACCCCGAGACTAAGTCTTCCAAGGTTGTTCGGACGCGAGATGGCACTGACGGATGGCTGGACAACAACCTGTCCATCACGTACGTTGGCAAAGTCAATGATGACAAACAAACCTACTACGTCGACCTGTCTGACGAGTCTGGCTGGATGCACATCTACCTCTACCCTGTGGACGGAAGCAAGCCTGTTCAGCTCACATCTGGTGATTGGGAAGTAGTCTCCATCCTCCACGTGGACTCTGAGAGAGATCTCATCTACTACAGTTCTACAACCCACCACAGCACCGAGCGTCATATTTACAGCGTCTCATATAAGACTAAGGAGATCAAGTCCCTTGTTGATGACAAGGTCGCGGCTGTCTGGTCTGCATCCTTCTCATCCGAGGGAGGCTTCTACATCCTCAGCTACCGAGGCCCAGATGTTCCCTACCAGGAGCTCTACTCTGTGAATGACGCCAAGCCTCTGCGAACATTGACTACCAATGAGAAATTCTACAAGATCATTGACGAGTACAACCTGCCCAACATTTCGTACTTTGAGCTTGAGCACCCTGATGGGTTCACTCTCAACGTCATGCAGCAGCTCCCACCCAACTTTGACCCATCTAAGAGATACCCCGCCCTCTTCACCCCTTACGGTGGACCTGGATCCCAGTCTGTAGACAAGTCATTCCATGCCTACGGCTGGGCTGCTTACATCTCATCCGAGCCCGAACTGCAGTACATCACCTACACAGTCGATAATCGCGGCACTGGCTACAAGGGTCGCAAGTTCCGTAGCGCAGTCTCAAAGCAGCTTGGCACCCTGGAGCCTTTGGACCAGATCTGGGCAGCGGAAGAGCTCACTGCCAAGTATTCCTTCCTTGACAAGGACAAGATTGGCATGTGGGGGTGGTCTTTCGGCGGATACCTGACTGCCAAGACGATTGAGCAGGATTCTGGCGTCTTTACTTTGGGTCTGAGCACGGCTCCCGTGTCTGACTGGCGATTCTATGACTCCATGTACACGGAGCGATATATGAAGACGCTTGATGCGAATGAAGAAGGGTATAAGAAGACTGCGGTCCGTAATACCGATGGGTTCAAGAATGTAGAGGGCGTCTTTGCTTTGATGCACGGCACCGGAGACGACAATGTGCACTATCAGAACGCCGCCGCGTTGGTGGACCTCCTCATGGGCGACGGCGTCTCGCCCAAGAAGTTCAAGATGATGGCCTTCACGGATAGCGACCACAGCATCAGCTATCACGGAGGAAATGAGTTTATCTACAAGTTTTTGACGGGGCAACTGTGGAAGGAGGTGCAGAGAGTGCCTGGCAAGAAGCTTATGCACCAGTGGTATAGAAAGTCTGTGGAATAGTGTATTTGGCGCAGTAGGGTATTAGCATGAAGCGTTACATTAGTATTGGATAGATAATGAAGAGATTACATGATTGGAATATCTGCCGATGCTCCTTTGAAGCGTGCAAGTGATGGAATAGTCTGCCGCCGAAGCCTTGTCACCAATATTGTCTCTTACGTACCACTGACTTCGGAAATCTTCTCCATCCAGGTTTTATAGTTCCCAGGGTATCTCATATTCCCTTGGGATAGCGCGGGTATCGTATCGGCTCAATGTGCGCACTCCAAAGACATGTTATGTAATCGATAGATTTGGTAGACGTCATGGAGTGAAGAGATCTCGTGGATCGAACTCGTTTTATGACAAGTAAGTTATATCAAGACAGGTTAGAGTTTGACGCCGCATAGCACCCGGCAAAGCGCCGATTGTAGAAACATATACACCCCCACTGGGCCGAAGGCAAATGCGCAATCAGCGGTATCTTCAGATGGTCCGTCCCTAACGTACGGCGCCATGGCGCTCATAAATCCATCCCTGGATCCAATCGACCGTGGGTCTAAAGGAACTACGTCATGAGGACCCTGTGGCTGCTGCGGTTGAGACCAACTAATTTTACTTCATTTCAGCACTAGGATTGCATCGAGTAACTTGTGCTCGGAACTCCAGTGTTTATTGTTAACTCCCGTAGAATTATTCTTCAGGAGAAATCCCCTTTACATGGATGGCCCTTGTGTGGCTGGGAAGGGTGACGGAATAAAGGGAGCGGGCCAACGTTCTTCCGCCACCCTTCCCAACACTACAGACGTGGTGTAACGCGCCTCTTTGGAAATTCGTAAATAATTTGGTTTCTACACATCTATTATATAGATAGGTCGAATATTACACGGGGTGACTGACGTGTTTATCACAAGCCGGTAATTCCATATTATATTGCAACTTGCAACTTCATCCTTGACACGGACCGCCATCCACTTTGTTGGCCGAGGACGAATCGGGCCTAACCAACATCATGAGGCCCTTGTCAGTTGTCAATAAGATCGACTGCCTACTTCTACCACTATTGCTGGGAGCTTCATTCCTATCTGCGCTAGACAAGGTGTGCCCTCCCATTTTATTTCATGTAGTAAAACAAGATCTGATCAATGGGCCGCTGGGAATAGAACTCGCTTGCATTCGCCGCCGTGCTGGGCATGAACGATGACCTCAAACTCCATGACCGTCAATACTCATGGCTTGGCTCCGTTTTTCATCTCGGGTACTTGGTTATGGAGTTCCCTACCCTGTTGCTGATGACTCGACTGCCGATTGGGAAATATCTCGGGACAGGGTTGATCCTTTGGGGATGCTGTCTTTGTACCATGGCTGCTGCTACTAGCTTCAGAACCATGGCCATCACTCGTTTCTTTTTAGGTGTATTCGAAGCGGGATTGATGCCGTCTTGCATCGTGATTACTGCGTATTGGTATCGCCGGGAGGAGCAACCTCTCCGAACTGCCTTGTGGTTCGGTCCTTTCTCAGGTGTACGTGGCTTACCTGCTATTGACTGCCAAAGGGAGGAAGAATGCTTGCTTACCATGTGCAATATCAGATCTTTGGAGGCATTCTAGCTTACGCCATCGGCAAGCTAGACGTAGGAATACCTACATGGAAGGTATTGTGCCGCTTACCTAGTGATGAGAGAGCAGAAAGTGATATATACGGAGGATGCATACTAACCTGGTGAGTTTGAGTAGCTTCTGTTTCTAATCTATGGCGGTTGTACCGTCATCTTTGGTATCGTCTGTCTACTGTCACTCCCGGATAATCATGACAATGCCTGGTTTCTCTCAGGGCCCGAACGTGAAAAGGCAAAACTAAGAACTCGAGAGAACCAAACCGGAGAGAAAATGCAGTCTGTGAGTCTGACAACCTACGCTCCTGTGAATTAACCCAAAATTGACATGCATTCGCGCTATAGCAATTCAAGTGGAGCCATGTGGTTGAGGCTCTGAAAGACGTCAAGTACTGGGTCATTATCATGTTTGGCATCTGCCAATCCATCACCAACGCTGGAATTACGCAGTTCACCCCACTAATCTTGGCTGGCTTTGGCTACTCCAAGGAAGCAACGGTGCTTCTCTCATCCCCCCAGGGCCTCATCGCACTAATTGTACAAGTCTCTGCCTCAGTAACTGTGCTCTATGTACCAAATATCCGCTGCCTGCTCTGGGTTTTGTCCTGCCTCCCTGCTCTGGTTGGAGTTATAACAATTCAGGGTTTGTTATGCCCCATTTCTACAGCGAGATCAGTTGGTTGAACACATTTGACTAAAGCTTACATAGTTGTCGACGTGCACACATCTCGAGCCGCGGCTCTCGTGGGGCTGTATCTAATTGGCTTCTACAACGTATCGTGGGTTCTGGTAATGAGTCTCATTTCTTCTAATACGGCTGGTGCGACGAAGAAGAGCTTCGTTTCAGTCAGTATGGCTATTTCTTATGGTATGGCGAACCCTTGCTTGCAGTCAAAACGCTCTACATTTCCCCTGGATTGACATATGAATAGCCGTGGGTAATATGCTCGGCCCTCAATTCTTTTTGGATTCACAGAAGCCACAATACCAGCTCGGTATCGGTGCTATGATTGTCGCATTCATGCTGATGGGGGTCTGCGGTGTGGTGTACTGGTCAGTATTCGCATCAACGTTTTATTTTACTTGTCCTGATTCTTATCCACCATAGGGTTACTTGCATTCATCAGAACAGATTGCGAGACGAACTGCGTCCGGAGACGGGCCCTCTACTCTCGACAGCCGACCATGAGGGAGCAGATGTTGATACCAGCGAGGTAAAGGATAGAACAGACTTTGAGATTGCTTCGTTCCGTTATACGTATTAAACGTGGGATTTTGGCTCGCCATCTTTATCATTTATACCGAATTGGTGCAGAAGTTTGCTCTAATTTCTACATCTAGAAAGCTAACAGCCAAGCTGGGGAACTTGCATATCACCATTGTTTTCAGCGTGTCCGTTATATAAATTGACGATTTATTAGATTTAATGCAGAATGATTCGCCTTGATACTTTGATACCGGAGCCTGTATCCTGATCAATGGAAAGGCTGCAGCAAATGACGTTTTTGTGTTCGGTGTGGAAATTGCTCCACATCTGTGGGGTTGGGTTGCATTGCATCCCTGCTGGGCATGCCAGCGTCTCATTTCTCCATCGTGGTAACTTTCACATCTCTTATTTGACGCTTATCTTGCTGGTTCGGGCGCTCGTCAGCATCATGTCTCAGAGGTCTTTTCGTAAAAAGCTCAAAAGCTTACTGCCGTGGCGACCTGATGAATCTAGCAGCGATGCGGGGGCCCGGTCGGGTCAAACCACCAAGAGGATAATGATGCAGAAAGGCTTGTATCAACTCGATCAGGTAGATCTGCTGTTACTACACACCCATCGCGCCCCGTGAGCGTCAACCGGCTACATGTGCCTTAATCGTTGCGCAGCCGTGAAGCCAGCGAGCCCCTACCTGCCGACACATCTAATCTTAACGAACCGCGGGTTTCTACATCGCAGTCTTCATCATTTGTTGATCCATCACCTGCCGCCCCTTCTATGGCCCCGGATACCGGTCCTGACGAGATCAACATCGAGACGAGCGTGCATCCAAACTTGCCTGAGCAGCTCTGGGACGAAGCCTATGACGGATTAAAGACTGAAGAGCCCAAGCTGATGCAGCTATACGAGACTATTTTGTCGAACAAGCTTCACACCTACAACTTCGACCCAGCTCAAGAACCCAATGAAAACAACATCGCGCCAACTGGAGACAAAAGACGAGAGCAGTTGCTGGGTCTTATTGAGGCTGGCCGGGGTCTTATTGAAAGAGAACGCAATGTAAAAGACGGCATAGAGCAAGCTATGGGTGTTGTGGTCTCCATGAAGGAAATCATTAGCTCTACAGTTCAAACCTTGCCCCAGGCGGCTCTCCCTTGGTCTCTTGTGTGTTTGGGTATAGAGGTAGGCGTCTGCGGGTGTTGTTGTTCTTGATAAATATGGTATGCTAATTCTCCCCAAAAGATTATACAAAGTCCTTTGAAGCAGCAGAAGACGAACGACGAGGGTATTCGCTACGTCACAAAAAGAATGCACTGGTATTGGGGTCTGGCAAACGATGTGCTCAAAGAACCCGAATCCACCAACGGCGATGAGATGCCCGGTACTCAGCCTATCCTGAGATCACGGCTCGTCGAACTATACAAAGAATTGCTACTCTTCCAGATCAAGAGTGTGTGTTCCTACTACCGCAATCGTGGACTCGTGTTTCTGCGTGATGTTGTGAAGCTGGATGACTGGGCTGGAAGTGTCGACAACATTCGAAAACTTGAGGCGGACTTCCGACAGGACCATGGGGACCATATCAATCGGCAGAAGACCGATATGAGCCAGCAAATGATTGGACTCCTTGAGAAGCTCGTGAGCTTCCAACTTACCCGTATGGAAGAGAAGGACACGCAATGTCTGAGAGATTTGCGCATCACCGATCCTCGAAAGGACAAGAATCGCATTGAAGAGGCGAAAGGTGGTCTTCTACAAGACTCTTATAATTGGATTATCCATACTGAGGAGTATAAAGAATGGCTGTCCAATGAGGAAATTCGCCTCCTTTGGATCAAGGGTGACCCGGGCAAGGGCAAGACTATGCTCCTCTGCGGTATTATTAACGAGCTAGAGAAATCGGTCCCCTTTCCAAACATTCTGGCTTACTCCTTCTGTCAAGGCACAGATCAGAAGCTGAATAATGCGATTGCTATCCTGCGAGGGATCATCTACATGCTGGTTTGTCAACAGCCCTCACTCATCTCTCACTTGGAAAAGGAGTATAAGAATGTCGGAAGCCGAAGTCTCTTTGAGGATGCGAATGCTTGGTTCACCTTGTGTGGCATATTCACCGACATGCTGCAAGATCCAGCAGTGGAGAATTCCTGCCTCATCATTGACGCTTTGGATGAGTGCGAAACGGATAGGAAGAAGCTTCTGGATTTTATTGTCAAGAGTATGTCGGATTCGCCTCATGTCAAGTGGATTGTGTCCAGTCGGAATTGGATCGACATTGAGAACAAACTGCGTCCCAGTTCTAATATTGTCAGCCTTCATCTCGAGCAAGGCAGCCACGCTTTGACCGTCTCTACCAGTGTTGGTTTATATATTCGCAATCGAATATCACGCCTAAATGTCATTGAGGGTGATCAATCTCTCCAGGACAGGATCTGTGATCAAATGCTGCAAAAATCCAACGGAACATTCCTCTGGGTTGCCCTCGTCTTCAAGGAACTGACAGACTCGGAGGATTCCTCATACGACACTGACACAGAACTGTTGGAATCATTTCTGAACGAAATGCCGACTGGCTTGCCGTCCTTGTATTCAAGGATGATGAGTCAAATTGATGGTCTGGCCAAAAACGATCCACCACGCTGCCGCACCGTTCTGTCAGTCATGGCGCTTGCATACCAGCCAATCCGTCTGTCAGAGCTTCCTACTCTTGCCAATTTTACAGGTAAACTATCTAAAACAGAGGAGCTAGAAAAGCTTGTCCAGAAATGTGGCTCGTTTCTCACGATTCGAGGAGATACCATCTATTTTATTCATCAGTCAGCTAAAGAATTCTTGATCATTCAAAAACCACAACTTCTTTTCCATAATGGTTTTGGAATCATTCACCGAGATATCTTCCATCGCTCGATGGAAGCCATGTCAACCGGAGGCAAGCTACGACATAATATGTACTCATTACCATACCCTGGTGTTGAGATGGACGAGGTCTCCACTCCAAATCCGGATCCTCTTGCAGAAGTCCGATACAGCTGCATTTACTGGCTTCGACATTTTTGTGATGGTTTCTCCGACGACGTCCAGGCTCTTCAAAGAAGCGATTCTAATGATATTGAAAAGATTTACGACTTCTTCAGCCAACATTTTCTCCAATGGCTTGAGGCCTTGAGCCTCTTACGGAACATGCAGACAGGCATTGTCTCTTTCCAGAGTGTGCTTGCTCTCCTCAATGTTGGTTTCCCTTGGGTCGCAGGCATTTAAAACTGGAGTCGACTAACAGCAATAGGAAAAACTACATGGATACCGGCATTTAGACTTCTTTCAAGACGCCATGCGATTCATCTTTCACAACAGATACATCGTGGAAATTGCTCCGCTCCAAGTATATATATCAGCACTGATTTTCAGTCCTTCTAAGAGTATCGTACGGCTTCATTTCAACGAAGAGCTCTCGTGGATTGACACTCTGCCAGAGGTCGACGAGCACTGGAGTGCGTGCCTATACACGCTGCTTGATAACAAGCATACTGAAGCTATAGAATTTTCAGGAGACTCTAGACTTCTAGCTTCATTGTCTAGCTACGACGGTATCAAAATTTGGGACACAGCTACAGGAGAATTGCTTCACACACTCACATGCCATCCTGATATAGAACCTCCCGAGGATATGGACGATATGTACAATATGAAGGGTGTCGCATTTGTAGGCAATTCTAAGCTTCTAGTGTCAGATCTTTCTCATGGCGCCATCGAAACCAGGGATGCAGAATCAGGAGACATACTTTCCAGGATGGAGATCGATATGGGTTGGTGTAATAAGCCTCCCTCAAACGACCCCAAGCCTCCTCTAGTAAAGTTTGGTAGTCTTGTCCTTAAAGACGTGGCAACTGGAGAAGAAGTGCGGAAAGTTATATGCTCTATTTTATGTTTTAATAATTCCATCTCCGATGTAGATCATTGGGCTCTGATTCTAGATGCGCATGCTGAGGATATTGAAGTCATCAGGGAGGCTGGTAGAGTACTATTACACAAGATTGAGCATCGTGACGAAAATATCGTCACGATAGCGTTCTCACCAGATTTCACGCTCATGGCATCATCATATACGGATAAAGTTGTGCGGGTCTGGGATATTGCTCTACGCAACGAAAGCAAAATAATTCGCACTGAGACTTTAATAACATATCTGGCGTTTTCAAGAGATTCCGCAGTTCTAGCTGGAGTCAGTGAGGATGGGACTATTCAACTCTGGAATATGAAGGAGGAAAAAGGGGTGCTCCAGCCACACCACCTTAGAGGTCACACTGGAAACATCAAATGTGTTACGTCCTCGAGAGATTCCAATCTTTGGGCCTCAGCATCCTATGACGGTACTGTCAAGATCTGGAGCACAGCTTATAGTGGAACGTCCACGAGGCGCAACCGTACCGTCGATTGTAGGCATACCTTTGTGTTTTCAGAGGACGCTCGGTCCATGGCTGGACTTACTTTCGGTGTCGTCAAGACCCAGGACACAGAGACTGGGAGAGTAGTCCGGGAACTCAAGAACCGTGAATTTTCTCTTGCCCACGACATTGCGTTGTCAAACGACGCCAAACTCCTAGCTGCAGCATCCAAGGTTTGGCGTAATGGGCGGTATCGATTGGGGGTTGAGGTCTGGAGCCTAGATACAGAGGAACGTCTGCACATTTTCCCCTGCGGCTCCTATGCCCGTAAAATAAGGTTAGCATTCTCAAAAGATTCCAAGATTCTAGCTCTCGCACACAGCAGCTATGACGACCTCGACGAATCGGTCATTAGCCATGTCAGACTGTGGAACACAGATACAGGCAAGCGAATTCAGGGTTTCACGATTCAATCCTATATTAGAAGAATTATATTTAATGATTTTTTATATATCGTAACAGAGGATATAGGCTGCTACCGGTTGGTACGATTAGGAGCGGGTGAGAAGTACTCGGACCCCGAATCTCAATATCTCTTCCCAGCAGATCAAGTCGACACAGGCTTTTGGCTGCATTCGGAGCTTAGCTGGATTACTTGGAATGAGAAGAAGATGATATGGCTACCAAACGATTTCCGTCGACATGGGGTTGCTTCATCGCAGTCTCGGGTTGAGCTCTGGGGGGTATCGGGGGTCCAGTGATGTTCAAATTTAAGCAACCCCCTTGGAGACATCAAACCCATGGATACCATGGCAACCATCCAAGATCTATAGGAGATAGGGTATTGATATAGCCTGCTTTGAGAATCGCAAGGAAACTCACCGCCATCTTTGTCCGCTTTGCCCACTGTCACGACAGGTTTGGTCGGACATTGTCGCATGGCTTTTTCTTTTCTTTCTTTTTTTACTTGGGTGTTTAGACTCTATTTCCTCATGGGCCAGGGGCACAATGTATCTATATACTGTGAGCCTTTGGTAAATAAAAAACCTTTGTTCATTTTACGACAGCCGAGAATAAATCGCATCGCCAATTCTTTTCTACCACCAAATTCGCCTACCCCCTCAATCCGCAATCACGAGTATAGCCCTACGATCTAATATTTAGATCAGTATAGCTAAGTAGTTTACAATAATTTTTTCATTTGCTTCATTTCATCAAGTAGGTAAGAAACAATCAGCGATGAGGGAAACGTATTGAAGAGGCGCGGGGGAAAAGATGACAAAAGAGAGCAAATCTTTCCTTTTTTCACAATGACAGAATCTTATCATGCATCTAATGATCAATCTGTCTTGCAGGCCGTCGTCTCTTTTCTCTGGATGAGCAGATTTTATTCTTTTTATATGTATATACCCGATTAAATACCTTATCGCTAGACGAATGTTGAAATGTCTCCTAAACGCCATTCTTCCACCCTCTCCCCCGTAATCCAGCCTTCCTCTGACCCCCTTCAATTCACTATCACAACTCGACACCGACAGAACATCATCCCGACATGGCCACCCCATAACTTCAGCTCTTACCATTGTAGACGCTCATCATCAAACCCCCTCGTACGGCAGAGTCACAGTAATGAAGCCATTCTCCTGGTTCTTGAGGTACTCGAACAAGCCCGCGTATCCCTCCGCTGCCATGATGGTGTTATCCGTAATGACCACAGCTCCGGGCGTCAACTTGGGATGAACCAGCTTCAGCGTAGGCAAAGCCATGGGAGTCCAAACTATGATGTGGTTAGCAACAGGATAATACACCATGCAGACATGGATTCTCAAAACTTACTGTCCAGAAGGAGAAAGTCCACATCCTCAACATTCTCCTTGAGCGTCTCCCGCAAGTCCCCCTCCCGCAACTCAATCACATCGCTAACAGCCTCTCCGCACTCGGCCCAATGCTCACGCGCTCTCGCCGCCTTGGTAGGCTCATGCTCCGTGGCGATCACTCTCGCCGGCTTACCCCCTTTCCCTTTCCTGAGGCAGCAGCGTTCGCCGCCGCCGCCAGAGCGAGGTAAATTGTGCTCACGCCAAAGGAAGTGCCCGCCTCGACAATGGTGCGGGCGCCGATGGCTCGGCAGAGGGTGTAGACATAATGGGCCTTATCCTTGGGTAAGGCGATGAACTTGTCGCGCATGGTGTCGTGGAGCTTGGCTTCGGAGTAGTCATCTCTGGTGATTTTGCTCTCTTGATCATCGGATTGAGCGTGGAGACGATCTAGGAGCGTGAGGATGTGCTCTGGTACGCCTTGCATGGCGTTGGCTGGAGGAGAGGGGGTAGTCATTGTGATGATGATGGGATGAATGAAACGATTCAAGTTTGGTTGATTGAGTTGCTGGTGCTGGTTCTTCTCTGCCCTTGAAAGGACATAAAGAATGGGATACACGAGACCCCTTTATATAGTCCATCCAACCGATTGACTCATACCTCCATCGGCCATCGAAAAGGAGACCGTGAATACCACCGAGCCTCCCCCTTCAAGCCGCGCCAAAGCCGAGCGAGCGGAATACATCCGCCCTCTCAATACTGCAACACAAAACCGCTTCCCTAATACGCAGACTTTAAACCTCCACGGAGATGCAACAATCAGCATCTCTGCATCCATTTACCAAGTGACCTAGCAACGGGCGTCCGACCTCGGAATCACGGTTCGGCCTTGGATGTGTTGTCTCTGGTATGACAAATCGTTTTACTATTTTGCGGAGTGGAGTCGCCTTTTGCTTGGAGGTTTATGTAGATCGTCTTTGTAAAGCTTGGCTAATCAAACATAAATACGATTTTTCTTTGTGTTTCATCTACCTCATGAACGGATATAATGAACGGGTATTTTGGTGTGTTTATCCAGTCATGATCCTACCTTGTTTTGCTGTGACTCACCCCATTTGACCCCCATATAACGGAACCCCAAGGCCGTGCAAAAATGCACACATGCATGACACTTAACCCGAAACTAGAATAATCCCTTTTCTCCATTCAATGGTTTTTTCATAAATGATTCCAAAAATTGTTATTCATCTTCAGAAAGCTCGAAATGATCTCATGAACCAACCATTTTGATCCGCCCATCCAGCACGGGGGAAATGACCCTCGTCCAGTCCACGGCACACTCCGCCTCCGTCATGGGATCACAGACGCTTCCCGACTTGATGCCCGCCCTGCGAGCCCACCGACCCCAAAACTTCTTCATGAGCAGGACTTCGACATCCATCTTGTGGTGGTCCGTATCGCTGCCCCTGCTCTCCGCCTCCACCGTCGGGTCAAAGTGATGATCAATCTCATCCTCGCTACCAGGCTTCTTGTCGAAACCGATTCTCTCGCGTTGAAAGTCGCGCCATGCCTTGTTGTCCACGTCGGTCTCGTCATCGAGGTTGAGACGGGAGATTTGGCTGTCGCTGGGCAGGTCTTTGGTCGGGAGCTGCGTGTCCTTTGACGTCTCGGCGACGTTGAACCAGTTGTCTGAGAGATGCTTCCACTGCCCGACGGTGCGGAGTGCCATGAAATATTGGCGCAGCATAGTGGACAAGAGAATGCCGCTTTCCTCGTCAATAATCTCCTCGACTTCGCCACCCTCAGACTGAACAAGCAAGGCCGTGTAGCCGTCTGCAATAACAATGGTCAGTTTACCTAGTATTCAGCGGGACACAAGATCACTCACCCTTTCCGCGTCCCATGTATCCTCTAGTCGCCATGGTATACTTTCTCTCAGGATCAACAGGCTCGCCCGCAATTTTCAACGACGTAATCCTGTCACGCGGCTCCCTTGTCGGATCAAACTCGTACGCAATACCCGAGACCTGTGGGAATCGCCCCTCCAGCTTTGGATACGCAGAGACACCGTTCTCCAAAGCATCCCGGATCGCTTGTCCCTTGATTTTCATAAGAACAATCGGGTCCTCAAACGGGAAGCACGCGGTGATGTCCTTGATGCGGAGGACTCCTGGGGGGTAAATCTGGTCACCGCGGAAAGTACCGCCTGCCACGAGGGCGCAGTCTGAGCGGTGATAGGAACGCATCATATCGCAGATGAAGTTGCCCATGTTGGATTCTCTGTTACGGACGGTGCTGAACCGAGCATCGAGAGGGACAGCAGTCCAGCCAACAGGTTGCGAGAGAGACTTTTGCAGCTTAGATGTCAATTCATTGACCAGTACCGCTGCCTGCGCATCCTCTGGCACCTGAGACGTGATATCTCTGCGCCAGATGTCAAAGTCCCATCGCTTTGGATCGTCCTTCTTTCTTCGAGCCTCAATATAGCTCAGCTGCTTAAAGTCAGTGCCCGAACGCAAGACGTGCGTTCCGTTGATGAAGCTGTGATTGTAATAGTGATCGTGGCCACCCAGAATAATGTCCATGATGCCATCAGTTTGAGTCGCCAACTTGTTGTCGTTGGGCTCACGCATGTGGCTGATGCAAATGACAATCTCAGCACCTTCTTCTCGCAACTTAGGGACGAGTTCCTTGGCTACTGCAGTCGCAGACTTGTAGATGACATCGGGTGGCAAACTGTTAATGGTCTCGAGCCACTCTCTCTCACCTAATCCAATGAGGCCGACTTTGATGCCATTAGAGGTGGTGAGCATGTGAGTCTTTTTGGCATTTCCAAGAGGGACGTCTTCACCCAGAGCGGGGTCAAGGACGTTGGCAAGCAGCCATGGGAATTCACATTTCTCGGCCAAGTTTTGGAACTGCTTAACTCCAAAGTCGAGATCATGGTTCTTGAGAAGCAGTTAGCATGGAGTCACTCTGCCAGTTCATGGATGAAATGCAAACTCACCCCAACGCAAGCGGCATCCGTACCAACGGCATTGAGCACAGAAACCATATGTGCCCCTAACATCATCGTCAGTTCATATCACCAACTCGGATGGCAAAAAGGCTACTAACCCTTGGTCACGCTGCTCTCCAAGCTCGGGTTAAAGGCATCGCCAGCGAAGAAAGTTAACAGCTTTGACTGCCCCTCATATTGCTTCCCCTCCTTATACTCCTTGCACACGGAAACAAATCTTGCCAGGCCACCAACGGGCTCTGCACTCGCCTGATCAACGTGATAGACGTCATTGTAGTGCACGATGCGGAGATCTGGTGCCTCCCCGCTGCTGCTGGCACTCTCCACTCTGCCAGAGGAGTAAGTGACCTGGGGCTCAGCCGTATACGTCTTCTTATCCTGCGCCATGGTCGTATCGTTTCAACCCGCAGTTTAATAATGAACAATGACAAACAAAAGAACCCAAGGAATACTATCCAGAAGGAAATGTTGAGTGAATTTCAAGAGTTGTAGAGCTGAAGAGGACAAGTTTTTATCACGTGTGTTCAATGGTTGGGCAGCCAGCAGGTCTGTCCTATTGTCACAACGATACGACGACGCCCGAGCCGTGCCGCGCTTGATATGCAATATCGACTAATACCTTATGCAAAGCCCGCCGGCAATGATACGCCTCTCACGTGATGTGATGGCTGAAGCTGAAAGAAACAAAGATGTGGGAGGGAGATGCCACCTTGATTCGACTCCAAGGGTAGGTAAAGAGGGGTCGGGTTCTGCGAGCGCCCTCATAGGTGCGACGATAAGTGCTACCTACCCTACCCTGAAGAGACAAGACTATGGGTTCTAGTGTTGGTGTTACTTATACCAAAAAGGCTCTTAATAAGGAAGCCCTATGATGCTAAAGGACGATCGCGTGAGATAAAATGATTAAATTAATTAAACTCCGGCTAGACGTTGATATGAATATGGGGCACGCAAGTGAGTGGAGAGAGCTCGCATAACGACGCATGGATGGGCAAGTTTCTCACCCAATAGTCATCCATTGATTGTAAACACCAAAAAGCTCAATCCAATCTCATTGTTCCTCAAATGAGGGGCAAAAAGGAGGGGTAAAAAAAGGGAGAAAGAAGAAGGAAAAAGAAACTCCGATACGGGGAATCGAACCCCGGGCTGCTCGGCACTCGAAAGTTGAGAGCGAGCGATGTTAGCCACTACACCATATCGGACACTACGACAACATTGACATTCCAGATGTTGCGGAGGTGAAATCAACTGACGCAAGGAGTAGTTATGTGCTCTAGAAGATAATTGTTCAAGCCTCTTAGATTTGAAGGAGCTCATCCGGTTGCCTGTTCGTTCTGTACATGTAATAGATATGATTACGCAATGGAGATGGCTTCGACAGATTGCAATGACCCCCCTCTACCGAACATGCAGTTTCCGTGCGTCCAGCCTTGTAATGGATAATACGTTTGCGCGCCGCTGGTTCGAACCCCGTCTCTGTCGAGTCCATAGTGTTGCTCCCACACCGAAATAATGCTTACTTTTCTTCTTCAGACACTAACTACCCTCTGCCTTTTTTTTTTTTTGGGGGGGGGAGTTGAGTGGTGCGTTAGTGTATCGATAGAGCATCAAGTTCTTTGCTGTGGCTATAGACAGCGTATTCTGAATCAGTCTCTGTTTTGATTCTCCACATCCCCTTGGAGAATTGCCGCAGTATCTGGAGTCTTGAAGCATTGATGCGCTGTATATAGACCTAGACATAAGCTGCCTTCATCTATGAACCAACACCTTTCGATACCGAACAGCCTCATTCCCATCATCATCAAACGTCCGCTCAGCCTCCACCTTGTACCCTCCCACATAAGGAAGCACCCTCATCCACACAAGCCAGTACAACGCACCCAGCAGCAAAACCCCAAGGCCCACCACGGGATACACGTAGTACGGGTAGCCCTTGGAGTTCCAGCTCCCGTTGGGTGGTATAAAGGGCACCACGGCGAGAAACACGTTTGTGATGAGGTAGATGACGGAGATGGGGAGCATGGTGTGCCAGGGGAGCTCCAGTTTTCGGTCTTGCTGTATTGGAGGTAGATGAGGCCGGCGGTGACGAAGCTGTGGACCCATGCTCCTGGGTATGCGTATCTATTCCAGGTTAGAATAAATAAAAAAAGAGAATATTGGAGGAAAGGAGAAGGGAAGCGTACAAATCTACAATAAAGTTGTATGCTGGACCGGCAGGTGGAGCAATGAGAACGATGACTGTTACAATCCAGTGAAGGAAAAGCTACACAAATATGTTAGTGTCCGCAAACATAACCCTTTCAAACTGGGGTTTTCCTTTTTTTCTTTTCTTCACATACCGCTGCAGCGGGCGCATTAAAAGGCTTAATAGAAGCCCAAAAACTGCTAAAAGGAAGCAACCCTTCTTTCGCCAGTTCGTTTATCACCCGCGAACGAGCAAAGCTCGAAGCCAGCACGTTCCCGATGTTGCTTAGCGAAACAAACGCAGGCAACACCCTCGCCGCCGCGCCCGCGCCAAAGACGTTGCGGAAATACAGGCCCGCGACTAGGACCTCGGACTTGGCCATGGCGGATTTGGTGATGGAGGAGAAGTAGGCTACGTTGGCGAGCACGTAGAGGACCGTGACGCTGCTGACCGCAAGGGGCGCCGCGATGGCGAGCGTTCTCCGCGGGTTCCTCAGCTCGCTGACGACGTAGTTGGCGCTCTCCCAGCCCTTGTAGCTGTACACGACGCTGAGGAGCGCGTTGGAGTAGGCGTACGCTCCCCCGCCGCCGTACCCGTCCCCGTGCTCGATGCGGAACGGGTGATCAAAGTTGTGGGGGTCCGGCACTTTTCGATGCCCCGCCAGCGCCGCGAACCCGGAGAAGATGATGACGAGCAGGACAATGACCTTGAAAACGCCCAGGACGCTGACCAGCCGGATCCCCCACTTGGGCAGCACGCCGTGCAGCGTCACCGCAAAGGTAACGGCCGCCACGCCAATGCCTCTCGCCTGCCACCCGTCTGGCGACTCCCTCCCCGAGGCAAACAACACGTACCGCCCAAACGCCAGCGCGTTGCCCGACGAGAAGCCCACGAGGATCATCTGCGCGGCCAGGACGCAGCTGGCCAGGTACCGCGGGTGACGGTACACGCGCTCCAGGTAGTTCTTCTCCCCGCCGGAGCGGGGAATGGCGAGGCCGAACTCTAGGAAGACGCTCATGCCGCAGAAGGTGAGGAAGCCGCCGATGAGCCAGAGCATGAGGGAGATGCCGACTGAGCCCGTGGAGGCGAAGATGATGGATGGGGTGGAGAAGACTGCAATTTTGTCAGTTAAGTTTTGTGAACAGAGGTCAGAGAACTTGATTTTTTGCATACTTCCAGTGCCGACCATGTCGTTGAAGATGAGAAATGCGGCGCCCACGACGCCAAACTTGCGATCATCGCTGTAGACGTATTTCTGGCCGTCAACAATGGTTGAATCGGTACCAACGAGCTGAGCATTCTCATCGCTCGTAGTACTATTCGAGCTCTCCGTCCCAGCTCGATCACCCCCTCCTGCTGCACATTTACAACAACTTTCGTCGAGTCTGCCATCTTGAATGCCACAAACCTCACAAAAGGAGCGCTCCGAGTAACTTGTTCCAACCTCTCAGCGAATCATATCGTCAAATCTTGGAACGAGAAGCAACAAAGTGGTATAAAGAGTCAAAGATGGTGTATACTGCCGGTAATCTATAAGTGTCAAGTCATTTCTGCAAATGAGACCGGGACATTTGCGCCATTTATAAAGCCCAGTCTAGGGTCTGCTGCCAGTAATTAATTCTTGTCGAAAACGAAGGCGTCCTTGACATGGGCTGGAGGCTGGAAGGAGGATGTTTTCGGGATAGCACTGCAACCTAGAGATGCAACTTAATCAATGCGGGGTGATCCGTTATCGAGCTTGCATGACGGTTTGATCCCCGCACCATGGTTGCACAAAGACGGACTTCCACGTCGAATGAGGCAAACACTTGCACATCAGTAACACTTTTGTCGTAGTAATCTCTGTTGCTATCGGAAATTCGAACTACAAGTTAAGCATCCATTCACATCCCATTCTCACGCCGTCGAGTTCAATATAGCATCACAAGATGGTGGCGCCTTGGCAGCCTGCGGGGTAAATGCTACCGTCAATCATCAATTTCGCCATGGTATCCAAGTTAAAATATCCAATTCGGTCAGATGATCCATCATCATGCAAGCCACCCAGGCCGAGAAGATCATCATCCCTGCTCGCTTATTCGAGAGCATATGAACGCCATTCTATTGTTGAAAACAAATGGAACGCCAATATCCTAGAGATCATTGATGCATAAACTCAAAACGCCAATACTCCTTTATCATAACCATTACTAAAGATCCTTCCGTCCATCCTGAGGGGCGCCGATTTTATATGTTGTCAACACAGCCTTGTGATCAGAAGTCCACTCGTTGTCTTGGTGGTTTGGCTCTGCTGTAGGCTTTCCGACCATGTAGGTTTCAGAGTCCACTACCTGCAGTTTGTTTCCTTTGTGGAAAACAAAGTCGATTCGGTCCAAGGGCTCAGGACGTCCCTCGTTGTCTAGATAGATGGGAGACCACGTATTGCCGGGCTCCTTGACAGGATCAGGATGCATCTTGCGGAAGGAGTCAATCAGTCCGGCGTTGATGGGATACACTGAGCTTGGCCATGGAACGTAGCCAGCATTGCAGTGCGCATCCTTGTTGTCCTCAGTCCAGTCAAGATGCGAAGGAGCGTTGAAATCACCAGTCAATAGCACAGGGATATCATCGGCTTTGCTGAGTCTGTCCCTCATGGCCTTGACAATCTCGATGATTTGCGGGGTACGCCCTGATTGAGCCTCACGATCGAGGACTTGCTCCAGTGGCATTTTGGAATAGCAGAAATCATAAGGACCGTAGGGATCAAAGCCCAGATGCACATTCCACATGACAATTTGGCTGTTGTCGCCATCCAGAGCGATTCGAACAGAGCCGCCAGCCTGTTGTTCAGGGAATGTTTCCACAATGGGATATCGGCTGATGATGCCAACCTCGTGGCTCTGCCAGTAATACCATCCAAGTGCCTTAGCCAGACGGATAGCTTGGCCACTCCAGCTTTCTTGAGTGCCAACAATATCCACATTGCTATCGAGGAGGAAGCGAACCTGCTTGGCATGGTAGCCATTCACCTTGGTGCCTCCGAACCACATGTTGTAGGACATGACCTTGATTTCCTCCACAAGTGGCTTACCAGCCGGACGTACGGGGATGGTAACTTCAAGATCGGTATAAGTTCCGTCGCTTCCGGCTGCTTGGACTATGAATTTGGTGTCGGTGTCTGATTTCCCAGGTGTGCCAGAGACGGTTCCATCCTCTGCGACATCAACCCAGTTTGCACTGGTTGATAATCTGAGGAACTTGGTCTTGTTATCCTTTGGATTAGCAATCAAGCCACCCAGATGAGCAGTAAAGGCATCTCCCTGACGGGCATTTTGGGTCGTGAGCTTTTCAGTGACGAATTGAATGGCGCCGGTTCCGGGAAGAATGACGTCGACGGGTTTGGCGAGCCAATTGTAACCATTCTTTGCGAGGAAATAGGCCTTGTAGGTTCCAGGTTGTAGCTTGGAGACGTCCACCTCGACCTCGCCATGCTTTTCTCCGGCAAACGCCCAAGCCAGAGAGTCACTCACGTACTTTTCATCGTCAGGGGCGCCGTAGAAGGGATAGTAGATGCCAACCCAGTTCTTGGCATCATGGTTCTTGGTAGAGTATTTAAAAGTGAAGAGCTTCTTGTTGTCGACAAAAGAGAGAGAGCCAGAGGGGTTGGGCTCTCGGACAGCTATAGCGGCTGCGGATACTGAGGCAGTTCCATAGAGGAGGGTGAGGCCTGTGGTGATGGCCACTGAGAATAATGAGGTCAGTCTCATGGTGGGGGGCAGTGCGTACAATGCGTACGACTTGGAGAACTGCCTGAGGGTGAGTGGAATGGGGATATGGACCTCTGATGTGAGAGAGAGATCGTCGAGTTTATGACTGAGGAATCATTGTGAAGAGGGAGGGGAAGACCCTTCTCTTTAAAGCAGCTGCAGTAGATGGGGCAGCAACAAAGTCCATGATGAAAGGAAGATGCAAGCAACTGACTGAGGGTCTGAGTCCTGTCCCGCATTGGGGTTCTTACCGCTCCAAGTGGACTCTCTGAGGTTACGCACTAAGAAAATGCAGCCAACGGGCCACGATGGCACTACGACAGGGGCAATCTTGGCAGAAAGAGGGGCAGGAATACAGGAATGTGGCATTACCTGGGGCACCTCTCGATAACCGCAAGGCCTGGGCTAGAGCTCCAGTGCTAACCCAGGCTGCTACGACTAAAAGCTACAGGGCCTTTGTCCCCTGTAAGTCAACCAAAGTGAACCACCTGCACTGCACCCAAGTGAACCCCCAGGGCTCCAGGGCTCTCTGCAGCGCAAACGAACCAATGCCCGCTGGACCTGACACCACGAGGGTTCCTCTGAACTCGTTGGGGGTTCAACAATCAACAATCTGGTGATTCGGCACTTGCATGCACGTGTCAACATCATGCATCACGAACGTATATTCATGACCTTTATTCAATCAATACAGCGTTGCATCCCTATCTATTCCCTCCACCCTCCACCCAACCCCCCAACCCCGCAAGTCACAGTCATAGTCACAGTGACCGACATTTTGACAGTCCAGTTGCCGAGATAGCTGGAGGTGACACTATCAGCGGTAATCGACTCCTCTCCCTCGGCAGAAGCGGCAGCAGATCCATTTTCTGTTAGCCTGCGGCCAAACGAGGACAGACAGCAAAAGACACAGTCGTCGTCGTCATGGCAGATGGCAAAAGCATCGTCTGGAATGCATGGATGCCTGCTTACTCGGGGGCCATGATGGTAAAAAGTCTCACATTGCGCCTCGCCAAAACAAAAGGAAAGAAAATAGGGTCCACGAATGGGAACCGCAGCACCTCAGCTATCGATCTGTTTTTCACTGATGATATATTTAGGCCACCTTAGCAACGCCTGTCAAAGCTATCCTACTACGTCTCAATCTCTCCGAGAGGTCTGAGTTGAGGTTGAGTCGCATTTCATGTGATGATCCCTGGTCATAGAAAATTTTTACTCAACGGCCAGTGGTCAATGGCTGTAGCTTCCGTGTCATCGAGCCAACATTGCCTTGCCCAAACCCCAGCTTTTCTCAATTCGAAACGCTAGAACTGAGGCGCAAGATGGTAACAGCCCGTTTTCGGTGGACTAACCGATGGAGAACACTGCTGGAGTGCTCCATAGATATACCAAAATTAGCCACAGCGTCAGTCTCCAGGGCTACTGTATCCTAGTCAATCCACTCGATGCCAATCTGCCGACAAGTTGCTTTGCCTTTTCAATAAATCCACGTTGAAGCCTCACCTCACGACGACTTCGTATTCACAGCTCTCCTTACTCTAAGCCACGTAAGCCCGTAACTACAACGCAGACCAGCAATCCATTTTAACCGTCTTTTTAACCGTCTTTTTTAACCAAGGCCAGAGTGCAAAAACGCATGAATAACACGTAACGCAATATTCGGTCGGGCTGTGGGGGTGGGGAACACGTATGGTAATAATGATGAACTATTCTCGGACCAGGCGCCAATCATCAGGCACAGGATCCGAGATTTGGTAGTGACTACTACCTAGTAGACACATATGAGTTGGATTCAATCCTCTGGTAACAAACGTGTCCTTTTGGGATTCTTTCCGAACCAAAAAGAGTCATCTATCGCGTGATGAGAACTAGAAGCATAGTGAGCGGGTTCATTTCCGATTTCCACTCTTACCCAACTAAGTAACTGCATGCATCTATCCATGGATGCTTGCCTTCTCCATCTTCAGACACTCTCGACAATTTCCTATAAACGTAAGTTCTTTGCGGCACGTGTACAGCTTCATTTAAATAAAGTAATGCTTGGGTTGAGGTTCTAGTAATGCTGGCTAGCTATTGTGATAGCGAAAGAAAACACAACAAAAGAGGACACATAGTGGCCCAAAACTTCCGCCAGTCCCGGGTAACCTTTATTGAACGCTGTGATCGTAGATAAAGCATTGTTTAGTATCCGGATTATTAACACCATCTAGATCAATCGTTTGAGGTCGGTTTGGTCTAGAAATAAGGACGATCAAGAGAAAGATTGACTGATTCTATTATACAAAGTACAATTGTTCCCAATGGCACCGTTGGCGGTAGATCAGCGTGCCAAGGCTAAAAGAGTATTCTACCATGTCATTGAGCATTTCGAAGGTGCCGAGGACGGTCACGACAATCAATATAATCGCCCTCGCCTAGTCCGCCTCACCTACGAGTATGCAGCCTAGAAATCGAAAGATGACGTCTTGCGAGCCTTTTTTCAATCCATGAACCTACCCATAGACGGGGATGAAGACCCTGATTTCTCCGACGAGCATGTGGAACAGGCAATGCGGTTGGCCTTGATTGGGTTTTCAGAGTACTTGTTCGATCATTTCTTTCTGCCATGTATGACCTCTCTTTACCGCCGTCGTCATCATTTCATTTAACTGCTACTAGTATATGTAACAGTGAAAGCTTCAACCAGAAAGACTCCTCAGCTCTCCCTGTATACTCCTCGGCCATGCAAAGAGCACAACACGGAGCGTAAGGGTCTACCGGAACGCCAGCTCGGTTATCCACCCTTCGGGGAAGTTGCCTTATCCGCGATCGTCATCGCTGTGTGATATCGCCCAAATTCGATCAGAATCAAGCAATCATACGCATGAGGGAGCGTGACGATACTCGAGACGATGACGGGCTTTTTCCTAAAGGGGAGTCATTCGATGCTCTAGAGGTAGCTCATATCCTTCCACATTCTTTAACGAAGCTCAATGAAGAAGGTCAATTAGTATGTCTTACCGATAATTAAATTTTCATTTTATATTGATCTATATAGAATACCGCTAAAGAACCCGTATTTACTATCCTCGAAATGTTGGACAGTGATGTTGTAAACCTCATTGAAGGCACCCAGATCGACCGGCCACGCAATGCCATTACACTTACACATGGTCTACATATGTTTTTCGGTGAATTAAGAATATTCTTTGAGCCTGTTGAAGGCGAGCTACCGCATACCTACCGAATCGATACGTTTCTTCCCCGTGGTATGGTACGGGGTCTTCTCCCAGTTACGCAGACTTTTGTTACAGAAAACCGGACCATCGATCCACCTTCCCCCCAGATGCCTGCAGTTCACCGCGCCATTACTCACATACTTCATCTCTCCGCAGCTGGAGACTATATAGACAAAATTCTCCAAGACATGGAGGAGCAGACTACGCAGGCGGATGGGTCTACCGACCTCGGCCGGATCGTGAGTCTTATATTAGGTGGGTGGGTAGACGGTACCGTCGATACTTATTATAATACTCCCTGCCCGGACCACAATGTTGGGGGCTGTTCGAGTTGCCGGGTCTCAGTGGCAAGGGACGGTATACGACTGTAGGTCTATCTCTTTATACCAGTCTGTTGATTAATTATTGTATTATGTTTAAAATTTAAATACCAATACTTTTTCTTATAGCAAGACTATCATAAACAAAATCTACTTAATTTCTCCTCGGTATCCATGGTGCAATTATAAGATCTTATAAAATGGTCAAAGTACATGGGACGGCGCTTCTTGGATAATAGGTTTAAATGTTAGTAGTATTGTGTACTGTCCCTTTAAGCAGGGGTAGAATCGTCCCTATCGTGGGTTGGGTGTGAGGATTGGGAAAAAAGAACCATTGTCTAAGTCTTTATTGTTTCTATATGTCGCTCTCGTTCCTCAACGTTACTTACATTCCCTATAATTTCCCACGTGTTCCTTAATCTTTTTGTACCGCCGCTGATTACTCATATTGTTCTTACTATTGTATTATACCACCTAGATGGTCCGTTAAGCGGCGCCTTTAGTGCGACTCCTTTACTCCGTTCACTCGGATCTTCCTTTAAACATTGACATATGTTTTAACCAGGCTCTGTCTGGCCATCTTTTGGGCCAATTGAATAAATAAGTTTCGGGGTCACAAGGTTATGTACCACCAGGTCATACTTGGTCATCGGCGCTGATACTCTTCGATAAGAGAGTAGGGACTGAACCAAACTGGCGAGGATATTCCATGAAGGGCAACCCTGCCTGCAAAAAAATAATTATAGTAAAGCTTTTACAATACTATGATAGGTGGCCCATAAGGATCCATGATGTGTTCCACGTTGTCTAAAATCAAGAACTCAAAGTGGGAGGATAGAAGGGCAGAGTCCTTGTCAGCTTGACCAACCACAAAGATGTTTGGTCGAGAACCATCGGGTGTCTTGGTAAATGACACCCCGCGGTTGGATAGTTCTACTTCGGGGATCTGGAGGTGTGAAAGGCCAGTCGTGGTATATTTAGGATATGCTTCAATACCCTTTTCCTTGAGAAAATCGAAGACGCTACAATCTCCAACTTCAATATTGGCTAGATACTCGTATGAGCTTGACGAGAGATTCTCTATCTCACCGTATGTCGTTAAAAAAAACAACTCTGGCAGTCTGAAAGTACATTAGAATTGACTCATCGAATGATATGAATTTCACTCATATCAGGCAAATGCTTGGCATTTGCAAGACTTAACAGTCTTTTACTTAACTTGTCTGGTGTGATAACTTGTGCCCTGGGATCGTTGAACTGATCGCTAAACAAGACCTCTACCTTTAGGCTCGGGAAATGGTTCATAATGTCTCGTAATGTCTGTTGATGCAAATTCCCCGCCGCTTCCCACCGCCTTCCTATTCCAGGAGCAGACCCATTTTAACACCCGCTGCTTTAGTATAGGACACCATGCGCCCTCGTCCCAGCACGCAGCCAATCTGACCAGTCTGTTGGCAGAAACAGGATAGGGCGACCATTCATTGGCAACAGAGCCAGCCTTATGCATTATTACCACAGACACCGCCTTCGATTAAATTCGGCGACATTCTACGAGCCCAATCTTCTACAGCGGTAACTAATTAAGATCTTTTACATACTTTTCTTAGGCCACTATCTTTTAGCGCTCCATCTATTCCGCGGTTCCCAGACGTCGCAGGTCCGCTGAATGATATATTTCTAATGATCTATTGACCCATGCAAATCAACCCGCAGAATAGCAATCTCTTTAAATGTTTTGAGTCAGGCAGAGTTGCAGGCTATCTTACAAGTCAACAGCTATCGCTTAGTCAATAGGAAACGAAAGTACTGCTTAGCAGCTGCATAAACATTAGGAAGAAGACTTCAGAGATCTGAACTTGGGGATAAGCGTCCTACAACCCTGACGCTATGTTTTCAAAACAGAAAACAACCCCGGCTTTAGGCACTCAACCACCAACTCTTTGCCGCCAATGTCGAGATATCGACTTTTCCAAGGTCTTAGCTCTCGATGGGTCTATTTTGAGGGATAAATGGAGAGATGGGTGTTTGCTTGCAAAGCTTACCCTACGAACTGAAACAACCACACGACCCGCTTGCGATTTATGCTCTTTGTTCAACGCTATTCGAGCTCCCTCTGTCGTTCCAGGGGACCAGTATCACCTCCTCGCCTACCCTTCTATAGATCATAGCAGAAAATTCAACAGGAAAAGTCTGCCCGACTGGCTGATCTCACAAGACTTGCCTCGCCTTGCTGTTGTTCCGGCTGAGTCGACCATACATCTATCAACCATCGACGAGACAGGCTTCCTCTATTGTCGCTCACTGAGTAATACCCAAGAAACCTATTATACTCCAAGGACCGTTTCTTCCAAGGTTGACTACAAGTTGATAAAATCATGGATCACATTTTGCAGCCAACGGCATAAAGTCTTGTGCAAGAGTATACCTTGTGCCGTTCCCGGTATGAAGTTGATCGATTGCGACAATGCTTGTCTGGAGACTTGTATCGTCGATGCACCCGCTGGCTCTCCATATATAGCACTAAGTTACGTTTGGGGTAGCCCGAAGAGCGAAACCGGTAACCAGGGAACGGGATTGGCCTCTACAAAATGGGATCAGGCTTCCAATTGGCCGAGAGTCATATGGGAAGCCATGACAGTAGTCAGGGAGCTGGGATATCGCTATCTGTGGGCGGATCAGCTATGCATTAACCAAGACGACCCCGACGAACAACAAACCCAAATCAGCAGCATGAATTTAATTTATGGCGGTGCAGATCTAACCATTGTCGCCGCTGCTGGAGAAGACAGTGACTATGGACTACCAGGGGTAGGGTATACACCTAGGTCTATTCAGCCGACGTTAGAATTGGCCAAGATTCAGATCATATCTTGCCTGAAACACCCTCGCAATTCAATCAAGTGCTCCAAGTGGGCGACAAGAGCATGGACACATCAGGAAGCTCTACTTTCTCAACGCCTTCTGTTTTTCACCAATTCTGAGGCCTACTTCGAGTGTCACTCAATGCAATGCCGCGAGGGTCTAGAGGCGGAATGGAGTGCATTACACTGCAAACAAGGCAAATTATATTCAGGCCTAAGCCATAGCCTTTTTCTTGGCGTAATGTCATGTGCGCTCTCTCCGACTCGAAGCCTTTTCCAATGTCTTAACACATATTACGAACATATTCACCAATACTCGGCCAGAAATTTAACTAATACCAAAGACTCTCTAAACGCGTTCGCAGGCATAATGAACCATCTGGAGAAACGGAAGATACCAATTTTCCAGCTGTCGGGTGTGCCCGTTCTGGGCAAACAAGTACAAGAGCTCGAGTTTCTGAAATCTTTCTCGGCAAGTCTGTTATGGGTACATCAAGAAAAATCTTAGCTTCAATCTGGAACAATTCCTCAACGGAACAAGTTTCCTTCCTGGACATGGGCAGGCTGGGGTAGCCAAGTAAATTTCCTGATACGGGATCCCAATCTTTATTCTTGGTTTATTAGTCGATTATCTGCAATTCGATTAGAGACCAAGGAAGAGATAATGAATCTTGATAGTTTTCTCACGAATTCGGCATCTCGAGATCGAACAGACTCTGTCCGAGCTCTACTGATTACAGCCCCGGTGCTGTGCTCGAGGACTTTCATGCTTCGGTTCACTAATTCTTCAGGGCAGTGTCGGATTATAAGCCCTATCGACGAGTCCATTGACTCAACAGTTCTTCCACGTCGCTCCGTTTGCCACAGTCGAAAGGGCTGGACTCAACAGATGGATGTTCGCTCATACTCTGGATTTAAAGCACAGCTTTATCTATCAAAACGGCCAAATTCTCGAACTCAGCTTATAGATTTTCTTCGTTCGGGCCAGCTGTTATTAGTACTACTTGGAAGCGCAGCAATCTCTCAAGGGAGGAGGAAACGTCCTGGGATGTATTTCATTATTGTTGAAAGAAATGGAGATCACTTCGTTCGTATAGGAGTATTGGTTATTAGGACGGACTTTGCTACATGTCGAGATCGCTTGATTTTAGAAGAACGATGTATTAATCTGGTGTAAGTAATAGAAACAAATATCCGGGCCTTCGAGTCTATCCTAGGTAGATTATCCAGATGCATTAGGTATATTTACATAAAGCTCGGTCCCTCGCCTGCTAGGTAGTCAGTAGGCTAAAGTGCCATTGATGCGTCTTGACTTAACGGATTCGTTGTTAACAGCATCCGTTATTCTCAGCATCAGTCGGGATCAAGCCTTTTAGATTTTAGATTAGTTATAGTTTTTAAGGATAGGATTTAATAAAAAGTAACTGGGTTTCTAGGAGTTATAGTAATATCCTTTAAGGACCACAGTTATTGCTCCTGTGCCCTTTTTATCTTTCTTTTTAATAAATACCTAGACCCTTTACGGTAATATATAGTTAAAAAATGTAATACTATTACTCTATATAGATCGTCTATAGTAAATCTACTGCCTATCACTAAATTAATATCTAGGCCAAATCTATAAGGAGTTAGGTATCTATACTTATATAAACTTAGATCCTTTAAATATATAATACTCTTTAGCTAAGTTATTTGTATAAAGAGTAGAATTTATAGAGTATATACAAGAATAAAGGTAGCTAGATGTATTTAAGGTCTTTGTTCTTCGATGATCATATAGGCTATAATTGGAATAAGGGTTAGTTACTGGTATTCTTTAGTTATAATATTAAGTAACTAGCGAATATAAGGGTATTGCTAATACTCTTGTATTATATCGGCTAGTTTTAGTAGGTTCTGTGTCTTATTAGATAGTAGTGCGTTTTGGGTAAGGAGAGTGTTAATGTAGTACGCTTTGCTGAGAACCGAGTTATTTCGAGGCGTATCTAAGCTGTTGTGGTTTTCTAGCTCTTTATGGTATGTGACCATGGAAAACTTGCGATTTATGACCGTGCACGCTGACTGGGTGATATCTGCAGCTATGTTGAGCATCTCGATAGGTGCCTGCGGTTCCGACGCCTGAGCACTGTGTTGGATCTGCCTGATCTCGGACGTTTGGGTCTTGGTAACATTAGCTGTACCGAGAGGGAGTTGATGCGCAGTCTTGATTGCTATGGCGATTCGCTGCGAGAAGTTTATTTGGTAAACATGGACATAGTTAAGCGAGATAGTAGCTGGGTCAATCTACTGACTGCGGTGCGTGACGAATTTACCGTCGACACTTTTACTCTAGTGGGCTGCCAGCTTCGGGGTAATGACCTGGTGGAAAGCGACGATGGGATTGGGAGTACGCATGCCAACTTCCCTTCCGTTCCTCGATGATCCAGCACAGTCTTTCCCGTCAATTGGCAAGGCCAGCTATTGATGTAGATACTTCTTAGGCCACTGGATGATAACCAAGAGGCTCTTCAATACCCAGACACACCATTGTTCATGCATCACCAGGAACATATACTACAAACTCTAAAACGGGCCCAAACACGTAACAGCTAACCTAATCCAAAGACCGACCTAGACCACGTCTTGGGGATGTATTGGGAGATCTTAGATGCTCAGTAGATAGATGATGACAGATCCCTC
This sequence comes from Cladobotryum mycophilum, assembly GCA_036429605.1. Classification (NCBI taxonomy): domain Eukaryota; kingdom Fungi; phylum Ascomycota; class Sordariomycetes; order Hypocreales; family Hypocreaceae; genus Cladobotryum; species Cladobotryum mycophilum. The sequence continues at coordinate 1,440,308 of JAVFKD010000002.1, read as the reverse complement.
CCTCCTCGAGCCAAAAGTGAGGCAACCAACGTGAGAATGTAATTACGTGTTTGGGCAAATGCCAATCCAAAAAGACAGTCTTGTAATTGGACTAAGACTTGGCCTTTAAACGTGCAAGACTCCGTCCATGGACTTGCACGGGATTTGTCAACAAGCGGCACGGCCATGAGTGGATCTCAGCCGCCGCTCAGCTCTGGTCTTGAGATATGTTTTAACCAGGCTCTGCCTAGCCATCTTTTGGGCAATCGTATTAGGTGGCTCTGCTATCGCATGGCTGTGTATTTGATGATACCCAGACGAGATGCAACCCCAGGTTGCGTTTGTTAGTTTCTTGTTGTTGGTCGTTTAACCAACAAAACTTCTGACGATTCTTATTGGCTTACCGTCAAAATGGTGTCGGCTAAGGATGTAAGAAACGATAGTCAAAGCACACGAATGATGCAGTTATAGTTCGCTTGGTTTGGGAATGCGGCTCTGCTGGGTGGGTTGCAAGATTAAAGAGGGCTGTTGACTGGGCATTGAAGTAGGAGAATCATCAAGCGCTGCTCTTGGCACATCCAACCAGAGTCACATCTCCAGCTTACCAGTCCAACTATTCGCCCATTTTCCGCCTATTACATCACCACAATGAAGCCTGTCATCCATTCTCTCCGAGACTCCATTGATGATTTCTTCAAATCGCACTCGGATATCACGCAAGAAGAATGCGATCAATTTGCTATTGACCTCATCGGGGGACCTGTTGCTCCTTTGAGTGTTCAGGGTGTATGCAGCTACACCGTGGGTGCACTTTAGCAAGACAAAATTGTACAGTTCCGTACACCCTTTTCAGACTTGGATGCAAAGTTATTAGATGCGGCTCGCCAAATCCATGGCAAACTTGTGGCGACTTGCTCGTTTCGCGGTCGCATTGGCCAAGGGTCTCTCCTGATCTACTCGATGGAGAAGCTGCCTGGAATCCCGTATATATCAGCAGCCCCCCTGTATCGCAAAGGTCCAGAGGCGGAGTTGTTACAACTGAAGCGGTCAACGACGGTAGAAGACTTTGCGCTGTAAGTCAAATCACACGCATGCTATTCCGGGATCGTGCTAACTGTTGCAGGTTCTTTGCTGATTCTTGGAAAGGAAGGCAGAGTTTGCCTGCAGACGCCATGGACAAGCTCCATGCCGATTATCACCTGAGATTTGAGCGTCTTGCTCAATCTTTGCCATCGCGCTTCCAGAGAAACCTCAAAGACGTTCGTTCAAGCCTGCCACGACTCTTCTCACCCGAATATCCCCTAGCGGTGAACCACGGTGATTTGTCCCAGACAAACATTCTCATAGACCCAGACGGTGGTCATATTACGGGAATAATTGACCGGACGGAGGCTAGGATATCGCCGTTTGGTATCCCGTTATGGGAGGTTGATAGCGTGTTGGGATACATGAACTCTGGAGGATGGCATTATCATGATGGGTATCTGGAGCTTCGTGCATTGTTCTGGCAGACCTTTGAAGGAGCAGTGGGAAGTGTTTCTTATGAAACCAGATGTCTCATTGATGTTGCCAGAATGGCTGGATTATTCCTCCGGTATGGGTTTGCCTCGGATGGTGATGGTCAACAAGTGGTGAGAGAGGATGACCCTTCATTCATGTACCTTGATGCATTCTGCGCTTTGGAGAGTGAGGGTTCATGAAGAAGGGGTAGAAATTGTTGGACAGGACATCATCTAAACAAGAAAATAAATTTCCACACCGATCAGATCCTGCCGCAAGATTAAAGTCGGACAAGATCCAAGAACGAGATCGGTTAAAGCTAGGCATCCCATCCGACGATCACGGTGGACCTCTGTTCGATTCTCCCGTTTCCGTTCCGGCATCCATTGCATGGGGGTGGGGCTATCCTCTGCAGCCTTTTGCCATGGAATCTACTAAGAAGAATATTAAACCTGGTGATCTCTGCCGGTAGTTGTGAATCTTGTCCAGTGCCGTCGGGGATGTGTGAGCGGGTCATGGGGCCGGGTCATGGGACGGGCTCGGGGAGTATCCAGCTGCCGCTCTCTAGATGTGGCATTTGCTTGCCATTGCTGATCAATGGATGCTTAATGACAACTGCACCCTACTACCTTGACATCTTTCTAGATATTCGGCTGGTCTCAGTGGATTAGAGAACTCATCCAAGTGACTGGACGCAGAAAGCAGCGCTGAAGACGAAGGTGATGGTATTCTCCATCTCTAGCCCATCCCTTTCATAAAAGTCCCCCCCCATAAGCCAAGCAGGCGTCTCTTATAATGATACTCTCGCTCCCCGTTCAATGCTTTGACTGGAATGTTCGAAAATTGTCCGCTCAGATTTCGTGACGAGATGCTTATCAGGATGCAGGTCCCAAATGTGGGGAAGAGAAAAAGGTGTGGGTGGGTAACATGACAAGGTTGCCTCGGTTGATGGACATAACTCGGACGAGTCCAATCCTGGTGGTTGCTGGACACAGACTCTGCATATTTAGTGTGTTGCATCTAAAACATGGGAAGCCCAGTATGGGGCGATTCGATCCATGCTGGAATGTGGTCGCCTGATTGAGGGGCAGGATCCCATGACTCCTCGTTGGTCCATCGATTGGCGACGATCTGATCGACTGAACGACTCTGATGCTTCTTGTTTCGTTTTCAACGTTTCATAATGGCGGCAATTGATTGATTGTCGAGTGCATATTGGAGTTCGACCTCTTCCTTGTCTGTTGTTGTTGTTTTGGAGGAGGGAAAGACGCAATCAACGTGTTCGGCCGAGTTTCCGCTGGCTCGGCGTCATTATGGAGGGGTAAGGGATCCAGGATCCACAGGGAAGGATGGATGGAAACTTGAAAGCTCTGCAGTGGGCTCGAAGCTCCTGCGGGGCTACTGCGGGGCACTGTAGAGTTTGAGGGCACTGGAGCATCCACTGAAAGGGCGTCCAGTCATGTAAAAACCTCTCTGTGTACAGTGCGTGCCCAGAGCTTGGAGGTGCTACCCGAGCCGAAGCTGGTGCAGGTGGGGTCAAAGTCTAGGTTGCCATGATGGAATGGAACCCTTCGATCTTCGCGCTTCGCTTCGCTCCTCCAATGTCACATGGCGACTCCCGAGGTTGCAATCTTGATGGATTCATATGAAATGCAATAGCCTCCAATTATTTGTTAGAATGTCATTCTACCGGACCACGCGGCACAATATATAGTTTCTGTCTTGACCTACCTATACATACCATACCTATACAGCTCCTATATCTTTTCGTTTCTCTCTCCCCCTCCCCTCCCTTCCCCTCCGTCATCTGTTCCGTTGTTGGTTGTCCAAGGCAGACACACAGTGCTAAACACAGACACAATGGCTTCAGAGCCCAGCACAGAACAAAAGCCCGTCATCATTGTCGGCCATGGCCTCGCTGGCCTCGTCGCCGCCTACGAGCTCTCGGAGCGCAACGTTCCAACCATCATTGTCGACCAGGAAAACTCAAACTGCGTCGGAGGACAGGCCTTTTGGTCTCTAGGCGGCCTTTTCCTCGTCGACTCCTCTAACCAGCGCCGCCTAGGCATCAAAGACTCTCGCGAGCTAGCCAAACACGACTGGTTCGGCTCCGCCAAGTTTGATCGCGAGGAAGACTACTGGCCGCGCCAATGGGCCGACGCATTTGTCGACTTTGCCACGGACGAGTTTGAGGACTACGTCAAGTCCAAAGGTCTGGGCTTCTTATACAACGTTGGTTGGGCCGAGCGTGGCGATGGAACTCACGACGGCCACGGTAACTCAGTTCCCAGATTCCACTTGAGCTGGGGAACCGGTCCAGAAGTTGTCAGAATCTTCAGAGAACCTGTTGAAAAGGCAGAGCAAAAGGGCATCATCCAATTCAAGTTCCGTCACATGGTTGACGAGATCATTATTGATGAGGCGGGAAGGGCAGTTGGCATCAAGGGACAGGTCCTAGAAGAGGATGACTCCCCGAGAGGTGTCAAATCTTCGCGAACTGTAGTCGACACCTTTGAGTTGTACGGTTCCGCTGTCCTCGTTTCCTCTGGTGGCATTGGAGGTAATGTCGATGCTGTCAAGGCTGCGTGGCCCGTTGATAGACTCGGCCCCAAGGTTCCAGAGCACTTTGTCGTCGGTGTCCCTGCTCACGTTGATGGACGCATGATTGGCATCTCAGAATCCGCTGGTGCCAACATTATCAACCGGGACAGGATGTGGCACTATACCGAAGGATTGCACAACTGGGACCCAATATGGCCTGGTCACGGTATCCGAGTCCTACCAGCGCCGTCCTCCCTTTGGCTCGATGCCACTGGCAAGAGATTCCCGCCATTCATCTACCCCGGAACCGATACATTAGGCACATTGAAGCAGATTGTTGCCACAGGCTATGACTACAGCTGGTTTATCCTTGATGAGTCCATTGTCGCACGCGAATTTGCCCTATCCGGCTCCGAGCAGAACCCCGATATCACAAGCAAGAGCATCTGGCAGGTGCTCATGAACAGGCTTTTTAGCAAAAAGGGAACCGATAATGTGCAGAATTTTGTCAATAAAGGCGAAGATTTCGTTGTCCGTGATACCTTGGAGGAGTTGGTTGAGGGAATGAATGAATTGGCCAAGAAGAGGGATGGTCCACTCCTTGAGTTGGACAAAATCAAGGCAGTTGTTGAGGCTCGCGACCATCAAATGACCAACCCTTATTCCAAGGATGCGCAAGCCATGCTAATCAACAATGCAAGGTCATATTGGCCCGACAAGATGTCCCGTATCGCAACACCACATAAGCTGCTGGACAAGGGCTACGGTCCATTGATCGCTGTCCAGATGAATCTGCTCAGCCGTAAGACTCTCGGCGGTATCGAGACAAATCTCAGCAGCAACGTCATGCGAAACGACGGATCACCATTCCCTGGACTATATGCCGCGGGAGAAGTAGCAGGCTTTGGTGGGGGCGGTGTTCACGGCTACAACGCCCTTGAAGGCACATTTTTAGGAGGATGCATTTTCTCTGGCCGGGCAGCCGGACGGGCTATGGCGGATGAAGTGCTGGGGACGGCTAAATAGATACCACGAAGCAACCGGTTTAGAGGACGACGTAATGACCTAAGAATTAGCACCTACATTGAGAATACAAGCATGATTTTTTCTGAGCAAACAGGACGTCACCCCGCAACTACTATCGCATCGCATTGACCCGAATTAGGAGGCTGACATGGTGAGATGAGGTCTGAGATAGCTTCATTTCGTTAGGAGGAGGGGTAAGGGGAGGCGTCGGCCCGATGACCTGATTGGTGGAACATTCCAAGACATGGCCGGAGTAACTCATATGGCATCACAGCGACACGAAGTCTCCTACTGGATGGCAGTAATTCGGCGACTATAATCCCGGCTGGGATCTGGGGATAAATCTGGGGGAGGGCGTGACAACGAATCTGGGGTATAAAGGCGATGGAATCCTGCATCTTTGATCTCTTGAGTCTGTGCAGCAACAACAAGGGATTTTGAATCCTTTTAGCATTGGCAAAATCTTCTATCCCCAAGGATTTCTTTTTTTGGTCATACCATCATGCGTATCTCTTCGTTCTCTGGGCTTTTCTTTGCAGCGGCTAGCTTTGCGGCCAGTTTGCCTGACTATAAGCCGCCCTCGCTGGTACCAGACACAGTCGTCATTGAGGGATGGCGTCTCGTCGATGCCAAAGCGCGTCTTCTATTCGGCGACAAGAAGCTCAAGGCTGCTTTGGGCCATCTCACTGCCCAGGCCGACTCCTGGTTGAACCAAGGTCCTTGGACCGTCACCACGAAGACTACGCCTCCTCCCAACGGCACGCTTCATGATTATGCATCTCAGGCGCCGTATTTTTGGCCCAATCCCAATACGCCAAATGGGTGCCCGTACATCAACAAGGATGGACAGCGTAATCCCGAGGTGGACAAGTATCAGGATCGTCTCGCCGTGGGCAAGATGTTCAACTCGAGCTACGTCCTCTCTCTCGCTTGGTATTACACCGGCAAGAAGGAATATGCGCTGCACGCGTCGGATATTCTGCGAACTTGGTTCGTTGAGCCGTCAACGGCGATGAATCCCAACCTGAATCATGCGCAAATTGTTCCCTGCGCAAACGATGGCCGTTCCATTGGCATCATCGACTTTAGCCAGGAATACACCAACGTCATTGACGCCGTGGCCATTCTCTCCACCGGTGCACCGGGGTGGACAACAGGCGACCTCTCCGCCTTCAAGGCCTGGAACAAGCAGTTCCTGGGCTGGCTTGCCGACTCCCCTTTGGCAGGGCAGAGGCCGCGGCGACGAACAACCACGGCACCTTCGCCAACATGCAAATCGCCGCCCTCGCGCTCTTCACGGGGAACACCACCCTTGCCAGGCAGCGCGCCGAGCTGGCCAAGACCTTTATCAACACCCAAATCACCGCCAACGGCTCCCAGCCCCAGGAGCTGTCCCGCACGCGCTCCTATCACTACTCCAATTTTGACCTGGGCGCCCACCTGCGCTACGCCCTCATCGCCAGCAAAGTCGGCGTCGACCTCTTCAGGTACACCGGCCCAGACGGGCAGAGCATCCTGAAGGCGGCCAACTTCCTCATCCCGGCCGCCGTCAAGGGCCAGAGCGCGTGGGCGTACGAGGAGCTGGAGTTTACGGCGTATGCGGCGACGGATAACATCCACGCGGCGGCGAATGCGGGGCTGCGCGAGGCGAAGGGTGCGGTTGGCAGGTTGGTGCCGCCTCCTGGGGGGATATTTTTGATCTGAGGCCGGCGCCTCAGCAGTTGGATAGTATTGTTACTTTATAATGAGTGATGAGCTTATGAGGTTTGATGGATGATTTATCTAGGAATAAAATTACGAATGGTTTATATGTGTTTGTCTCGTGAATGTTTGTTGAACATGGTGTTGATAGTGAAGACGGCGAAAGATGGGCTGTTATTCATTCTATTCCATAGGAAGCCTTTCTGTGGGAAAGTAACCATCATGATCCATCACATCGTCACCATCCCGCAATCCCTCGGTGGTTATAGATGAGTTCAATAAGGCTTCTGGGGCTGGCAACTGCTTCTAGCAGCAAGTGACCTTTGCTTCCATGGCCCTCTTACACAACTGTATTTTCAGCCATGGCATATCTTCTTCAATTCAATTTAAAGGCACGACAATTCAACTCGCTATATAAATGCTAGTAGACGAAACATAAAAAGCCCTTATTAAATCTATGCTGGTATAAACTCTGTCGCAGAGACCTGCTGCGCCGTTCCGGTATATCGCCACCTCTGGAACAACGCCTCACCACCAGCAGGGCAGTCGACTCCGCTCCCGGCTCCATTGCAGGTAGCGTAGATGCCAACAAGCGAACCCGTAAAGGGCCCGCTTCCACCGCTCACGAGCAACGCGGACGCTGTACCGACAACGATTGGCTTGTCGGGGGCTGATGCCGAAGAGGCGGAGAAGGTGTAATGGGTCTCGTTGGCGGCCTGTAGACGCAGACGAATGGCCCCGTTGGACCATGCATCGGGGATGGCGATTAAAGTAGGGGGCTGTGGTGCGGTGTTGGTGGCCTGGAAGCGGAGACGTAAGAACAGCTTGGAGCTGGCGTCGGCAGCGAGTCGCACGACGCCTAGATCGGCGTGATTGTACTGCGTCAAGAAGATGGTTACACCGGCCTCCCGCTCAATCTGCTGGGGCTTGGAGGCAAGATCTACAGTGAAGTCGAATAGTGTGTGAGTTTGACGGCGGCTGAGGAATGCCAGGCCGCGCTGGCCGCTCAGCTCGATTTGGCTCGGGATTCCGGTGAGGTTGGCGCGAGAGGGGATGACCTGCAGGCCCTTGGGTGTGGGTGTAAAGGCATTCGCCTTGGGCACACGCCAGTAGACGAGGTTTGCTGGGATTGTAGTTTTTCCATCCGTAAAGTCGTATACGTCCGGATCCGAGTTGAAAGGCCCCAGACCAGGAACGTTGCGATTTGCTGGAGGCAGCGGCCAGCCTTTCATCGAACCATGAACTTTCTCCAAGACAGGCCACTGACCCTCTTCCCACGTAACCGGATACAGGACCGTCTCGCGGCCCATGGGGTACACTTTCCACTCCGGACCAGAGCGAGTGGCAAGCGCAACACCCCACCAGTTCCCCTTTTGGTCCTGGAACAGGTCGGCATGACCGACGGTTTGAAAGTAATCATCGGTGCCCCTGGCGGTCAAGATGGGATTACCAGAGTACGATTCGTAGGGTCCCTTGATGTCGTGAGACCTTGCGATGGTGACTGTGTGATTGACTTCGGTCCCACCCTCGGCAATCATCAGATAATACCAGCCGTCTTTCTTGTAGATATGAGGTCCCTCGGGATTTCTTGCCCCTGTGCCGTTCCAGATGGAGATGGCAGGAGTCATTGCACCAGTGTCGAGGTTGAACTCGGTGAGATGGGTGCCCTCCGTAGCAACGTACACCTTCCCATCGTCATCCCAGAAAAGATCTGGATCAATACCGGTCGGTCTAAAGGTCACCGGATCGCTCCAGGCCGTGTTGTTAAACGGATCCGTCGACTTGTAAAGCACGCCGAGACTCCCGCCGTCAGACCTGCCAGCAATGTACTCGCATATCACATAAAAGACGCCATCGTGGTGCCGTATGGTAGCCGCGTACATGCCGGACATCTGGCCGGTGGTGTTCCAGCTGACGCCGGGGAGCTGGCTGTCTCTATTCCAGGCATGGCTGGCGAGCTTCCAGTTGATCAAATCTTTGGAGGCGTAGATGGGGAGGCCGGGGAAGGAGATGAAGGTTGAGCTGATGCAGTAAAATGTGTCTCCTACAACGGTGCAAGAGGGGTCAGAGTGCCATCCTGGGAGGATGGGGTTGTAGTATGTCGAGCCAGAGGGTGATCCGAAGACAAGTCCTCCGAGGCTACTGAGAGCCAAGAAGGAGAATTTGATTCTCATGTTGGCGGAAGGCTATTCTTTGCAATCCAACCTGTAGTTGTCACTTTTTCAGCCATGGTAATATGAGGGGGCAAGCGTTCCTTAAAACATCGCTGGTGATAGGTAGTAATGGCATCGTAACATCAAACATTTATGATGCTATACCGTGCTTACAGAAGCAGTTAAAGCATTTACCCCACATCAGAAGCAGGAGGTCTTATTTAGCCAAATCTCCTCTCACAGATTTCTAGGCTCTTCTGCATCCAAATTCTTAGCAGCCAAGTTGTTTGTTTGAACAACAGTCGATTACGTACATTGTAGTGATCTGCAGCTTGGTTAGCCAAACCCAAATAGATCCTGTGTAACTACTCCATGTTCACAAGAAGCAGACATGTAATTAGGCAAAATCCAAATCTGGACTACATTACCGAGTAAATAGATTCTAGCGTTCGGCACATAGTTAAGCTTCCCGTTTCTTCACGAGTCCTAGACCCCTCACTCTAGCCGGATAAAAAACCCTGTAGGCTAAGTAAAGCAATGCATTAGGCTAAGTAACTGCTCACCTCATCAAAGGAGCAATTTTATTTTTGATAGTATTTCTCTTATTGAAGTGATTCAATGGGGTACTGCGACAGGACAATGTGATGGAGCCCTAGGATGGTGTTGCATGTGTTTAGGGTAGGTAGCTGGCGGGGTTCGGCCCAAAGTGCCGCTGAGACTAAAGATAACCTCGGCTCTGGCCAAGATTTCAGGGCATACCTAAATAGTATTCAATGCCAAAGGTTGAGATTTCCGCACTGTTAGATACATATGTTAATGTTCAAAGACAATTTGGACGAGAGCTCGTTGTCAATGGAGGATGGGGATTTAGCATCCACTAATGATCGCTCTTGCTCAGTCACGAAGCTCGGTCTAAGATCGGTGGCGTCGATCGACCCGCACGAGCGATACCCGGATATCTTCACTATCTCGGCTGAAGCCGCCACCCGTTATGGATAAGAAACATGGATGCCTTCAATGTCATGTTTGACCGTACCTATTCATTAATGCTAAGGTTGAATTTAAAAAAAAAAACTTTGAATCAAGCCAAGATGGCAAACTATAGACAAACTATAGACATTGAGCCTCCATATATCATTCAACTCAAGACTCCGTTTCTCCGCAAACACCCACTCGATTCATATGGAGGGGTTAAATCTGGATAATAATCTGTAGGTCGTTGGCATAAAAGAGTTTGGGCCATCAAGTGACGCGGAAAATACAGAGCCAAAGCGCTTAACCGTAACGGACAACCAGATCATTTACCTCGCTGCGATTTTGGACACAGCCCGGACCTGGTTAATTATCCCATACCAGCGGGTGAATAGGGTCATGATCTTTCTTTAAGCTGGGCCAAAGTACGCTACTGAGAAAATGAGTAACTGGATACTGCGTGGTGTCTTGGTGTCTTATATCAGAACTGTAAAAAATTGTTGTCGACACTGCGGAGAGCTACGTGGATGACAAGCATCATACATCAATATAGACTCCTAATATGAGCGACAATCTAAATTCCATTTTGTATTCCAGGTCCTCACTCTTCCTGTCTGCTTCATTATATTCGCACAAACTTATTCATCGCCTCAACATCTCCTTCACCTCCGTTCAATCCTCTTCCTCAACGCCCGCATCCTTCCATCCACACACTTGTGCCACTCCTCATTCCCCCTCTGCATCTCCGCCATGCTCTCCATACGCGCGTCCATCACCTCCATCTTGTCCTGCTGCTCCCTGACCAGCTCGACCAGCTCGTTGATCAGCTCGTCCTGCTTCCGGACGTGCGTCTTGAGCTTCTTGATGGCCTCGGCGTTGCGCTTGCCCTTTGTCTTGGCGACCTCGGTGCCGGCCATGAACTCGGACCACTCGGGGTCTGTCTCGCTCGCGCCCGGTTCGACGCCCTGCTCGCGGTCGAATCGCTTCGGGTCTTCGGCTACGTCTAGGTTGATGGCCTCGATGATTTCGATCTCGGCTTGTGCTTCTTCGTTGGACTGTGCATTTGGTTAGTCACTGTCTCTACCTTCTTTTCATCTTTCTCTCCGCTAGCTTTATTTACCACTGGAATTCCCCGTATATTACGCTCTGCCTTTTGCTTTTCCGCCGCCGCACCTCTCAGGGGTGATGAGGCAAGTTCGTTATCCTCTTCAGGTCTTCTGCAATGCCCCACGATCGGGATCGGAACATTCGACGGTATGTCCATCACGTTATCCCGAATGGCATCGATATAGTCCTTTCTCGGAACCACCCCCGGAGGCGCATCGTGCGTGGCTCCCAGGTACCTCGACTTGAACTCCTCCCACCACGGCTGCCTCGAACAAGCCGAAGCACCAAACATGGCACGAAGTACCACAAAGTGGCCCCAACTGGGCCTGATGCTCTCAAGCCTCTGTGAGAGAGGATGGGCTCCGATGACGCAGGTCGTCTCCGTCACTGTCGCTTCCTTGACCCAGATCACGAAATCTAGCTTCTCAGATATGGTCCATGATCTGTGCTCGTTGTTCCAGATCTTTCCAAGCCTATTGTAAATGTGCCAGTCGATGACATTGCCGCCCGTGTACGGTGGGAACGTGGGTCTGAGTTCGTGCCAAGGTGTGCTCTCGCGACGGCGCTTGCGCCCTTGGTTGGAGTCTGGCTCAGCACTCTGCCTGTTTTCAGATCGAGGAGCCATCTCCGCAGATGGTATCTGTTATCTCCAGGTCTTGACTTTAGTCACTTTATGAGAAAGCAGTGATGAGAAGGTGGTACGTATAAACCTGTTGTTTTGTTAGCAGTCAGTATGACGATCTAAGGAGAAATTCTCTTCCAAACTCACGAGAACAATTCTTAATGCAGGAAACTTCCTTAATGTCTTTCATTCGATTACCTGTTCAAGCTATGTAACGAATGAAATGAAAGTTCAGCATACTAGAGTTAGGACAGAAGACCTTTCTTCAAGCAGTGAGTTGGATGGAAATTAAAGCGACCTTAGATGGTAAAGAGGTCAAGTGAGATGAAAAAGAAAGAAATATTTTTGTGCAAAGGAGCTATGAGCAGATATTTTTAGTAAAGAATTTTCACAGCTGCTCAACAGGCGTCTTTGATCCTAGGCGAATGCGCACGCCCAGCTGTCAACAGTTGCATTTCACGACTTGAGGATTTGAGTATTCATACAGCAACATTACCAGGTAAAATTGCAACTAAAGTCGGTATTAGGTACTTTAACCTATAAATTCACATGGAGCTCAAAATTTTATCCAAATTTCTTCCGAATATATTGACTATGTACTAGGAAGCATGTACAATTCGGTTTCCCTTATCCCAAAGTATGTCCAACGGTCGAGCTTTATGTTCATCAAACTATGTCCATCAAACAATATGTCCAATCAAATAATTGACTTTTTCTTTGCAGCAACGAGCCTCTGAGATGGTCGAGCAACGGAAACAGCCAGCAGAATCTCAGGGGTTGCGCTATTGTCAGCACATCATGGATGATGTCGCTTAAGCGCCGTTGTTGGCAATCAAGCTGGGAGTGCCAGCCTTCTGGCCCTTGAGCTGGCCAGTGGTGCCGAGAGCCTTGAGGCGGGCAGTCAAAGCGGCGGCGGACTGGGTGTTCTCGAGAACAGCAATGTACAGAGCCAGACCGACAATGTGGGGAGTGGCCATGGAAGTACCAGACAGGCTGGCGGTGGCGGTGTTGGAGCCAATGTAGGTGGACAGGACGTTAACACCGGGAGCGAGAATATCGACGAGGGGGCCAAAGTTGGAGAAGGAAGCCTCAGTCCAGGTGGAATCGATGGCACCGACGGTGATGGCGTTGGGGGAAGAAGCAGGCGAGACGTTGGCAGCAGACTGGTTCTCGTTTCCGGATGCAACAATGGTCAAGACACCCTTCTGGAAGCCGGCCTCGACAGCGTTGTTGAAAGCAGAGGAGAAAGATCCACCTTTTGTTTGTCAGTTCGGTTACCCCTGAAAATAAGGGGGGGGGGGGGGGGGGTATATGCAACAACTTACCGAGAGACAGGTTAATGGCAGCACGAGCCTGGCGGCCCTTGGCAACAATATCGTTGACAGCCCAGTTGTATCCGTCAAGAATAATGGAGGTGGAAGCACTGCTGCCGCTGAAAACCTTGACATCAATGGCGTTGGCCTTCTTCGCGACACCATAGGTCTTTGAGAGGATCGTTCCGGTGACATGAGAGCCATGTCCTAAGGTATCTGTGAAGGCACCGCCGGCGGCGTTGTAGCCTCGAGAAGCACGTCCTTCGAATTCTACGTGGTCGATGTTGATGCCGCTGTCGACAATGTAGGCGTAGGCGCCTTGTCCGGCGCTGGTGTCGTAGCGGTACGTGGTGGAGCCGGGAGTACGGCTGGAAAGAGTGGCAAGACCGTAGGTCGCACCTGACTGCGAGGTAAGAGCAGTCAAATGGAAGATGGAATCGGCCTCAACTTCAGAAACCTACATTTTTCATTCTGTTAGAGGCGCCATGAGTCTATGTAATGGACTGGGTAACCATACCTGAGGGTTCTTCTTGATCTCCTCAAGAGTAGCAGCATCGAAAGCACCAGCGTAGGCCTGGAAACTGCCAATGGAATACTTCTTCTCGACGCCGGCGAGATCACGGCTGCTCAGGCTGCGAGCGTGGACGTCGCCGACCCACTGGAGGTGAGAGTTGACGGCGCCGGCGGACAGACCAGGCTTCAGGGTGACGATGTACTTGCCCTCGACATTGATGGCGGCCTCAGCTCGCTCCTGGTTGGGAACGGGAGAGGCAGCGCCGAAGGGAAGGGCGGCTGCGAGGAGCACGGCGAGGTTCTTGAGGACAACCATTGTGACGGCTCAAGAGTAAGAAGTTTTTTGGAGTGAAAAGATACCAGAGGATTGCTTGCTAGGAAACTGTTGTCTGATGAAGAGAAGGAATCTTTACCTTGTGGGATCTCATCACGATATTTATACTCATCCATCTCAGGCCGTCAAAACACTTGCCTTTCCCACTGTCGCCACCGCAAACCCCTTTGGACGTGAATATTTCGCCATCCGACTGCCGAACCACGATGCACGCGACATTGCGTGAAGCTATCACGCCTTGCGAGTGCAACTTCCTAATCTCATGGTTCTGATTCAGAGGTGAAAATGCCAAGACATGAGCCAAGACGGGCTTGTGTCACAAGGTAGTTAGGACGGGATGCATACGAGGTGGCTAGCTACTATTCATATGCCGACGGTATATCGTTTGATAAGACATTCTCATTAGGTTTTTACAGAGGCTACGCATTCTCAGGTAGATGATCCAAGAAAAACTACGTGTTCCCAAGTTTCCATCATATTGGTCTATAAGTCATACAAGACAGCATCAACAACACTCATCTCCATCTGATAATTTTCTCAAGGCATGCAACTCCATACGCACTCCATACGCGGATAGAATACGACGCCTTGATAAGCCCCATCTTCCGGGACATGATAGACATGGATCTTAAGTGGTGGTGTCGTGGCTGCAGATGTGATGCGATATGCTTGATAGCATGAGCTTCCTCTTTCGGCCACTTGCCCCAAAGTGCCGTGCTCGACAACCTTGGTCTCCGAGACAAGAAAAAAAGGTTTCAATGTTGGACTCATCAGATCATTTACAATGGCATTCATCTTCTCTCGTTGAAATGGCAAGAAATCCCGGATGAATGTTACCAAATCTCACTCATCTCCCCCCTTCGGAGCACACTGTTCATCCGATTCATCACCCCCATCAACTACACATTACAACCTCGGATGGCAAAACAACTCTAACAAAAGGAGTATAGAGCACCATATCAAGATGAATTTTGTCTTTCGGCTCTCCAAAGTGTTCCCCCCTCACTCTCTCTCCGATTACCGAATACTACATGCCGCATTCTCATCCCACCCCCGTCCCGATCAGCTTCCTATTCGAGACGACTGCATTAAGCATATTGCAACACTCTAAATCTCACCCATGATCTTGCGCAATACCAATTCAATTCACACCCAATGACCCGGAAAAAATGAAAGACATTTTACTATTTCCGTCAAAAAACGTAATTCGTGTAAGCTATTATGTGAGAGAGTCCTACCTCCTCACCTCCCTCACCTTGGGCCCACCCCACGATGGCATCACATCCCCATGCACATTCCACCACCACCACCACCACCACCACCATCACCACCCTCTCTTCTTGCTCCCCCACCCAGGACTCCATATCTTTTTCCTTTCTTCTTCTTCCTTCCTCTTCTTGCTCTTCTCCTCCCCCCTCCCCCTCCCCTCCCCTCCCCTCACCTATTATGTCTATGATCCTGCGCAATCATCTTAAACTGCGGCGACAACACCCCCGTCCTCTCACTACTCCTATCCTGCGTCGGCGGCGCCAGCCCATGCTTGCAGCTCTGGCACGTCTTCTCAAAGTTGGGCTCCAGCATCACGTGCATCAGCACCGGCCTCGTGAACAGGCCCAGGGCGCATGTCCCGGGCGCGGCCAGCGTCTCGTTCCTGGCCTTGGCCTCCTCGTTCTTGTTGCTGAGCTCGTCGCACCATTCGATTTCGACCTCGTAGGGCTGGAAGACGCCGCAGGTCTCGCATTGCTGCTCGCGGACGGTTTGGCGGCACATTATTCGAGATTTCTTTTTTTTTCTTTTTCTTTTCTTCTTTTATGTTAGTTACTAACTTGGGTTTATTGGGTAGCAATTTTATAGTCAACAACTTTTTTCTGTCTTTGCAATAGGTAGAGTGTCCGTTGCAGCAGGGACTTGGTGTCTTTATGGCTTGCAATGTCCTATGTAATGGAACAGTCTCCCAAGATATCATCATAGTAGAAAGAACCTGAATCACAACACATGGTCTATCCTCATCCAAGGAAACCTCCACCGCCGAGTGCAGCTTTCCCTGCATCATAATTCACCAAAAAGGGTCGAGCACACACGCAACACAACAACACCAGCAGCCAATAGAAACACAAAATCGGTCAACAAACAAAATCTCAAGTTCTAGTATTTAGGGTCTGACCCAGTGCCTTTACCAATTTATATGCTATGAAATGTCCAAAAACAAAAGAAATTCTCCCCTCTAAATCCAATGCAAGGTATCACGCTCCGTAAGCCAACAACCCCCAAACCCCCAAACCCCCCAAGAAATTACAACCGCAATATATACAATAGAAAACTTAGAAATCCCCAAATTGTGTGTTTTCCCTCTTTTTTTTTTAAGCAAGAGCATCGCCGGCGGGAAGCTTGCCTCCCAGTTCAATGCCCTGAACACCTCCGCCAGTGATTTCGGGAAGCTTGGTCTGTGGGGGCATGGCCTCGACCTCCTTTCGAGTAATGTTCAGCTTGTCTTGCGGCAGACCCATGGACTCGAAGAAGGAAATGGATTCGGTCCACTCCTGCTGCTTCCTCTTGTCGCTCCAGCTGAGCTCCTCGCCCATGACATCAATCACGCGGGGAAGCGCTCGCAAGGCGTTGTCGATGTCGAGGAAGGCAATACGGGTGCGGCGGGAGATGAGATCGGCGGCGGTGCAAGCAGCCTCAGATCGAACACCATGTCGGATCTCGGCCTCGATAAAGGGCATAGTAGATACGAGTCGCTTGGTTTGTGGCGAGGCAGCGAGGACGGCCCAGGCGCGGTCGCCGTAGTTGCTGGCGAGGTGGAAGGCGACATCGTTGTCGATGGGGTATGCCTCCTGCAGCTGAGAGGCGAGAGCAGAGGAATAGCCATGAGCGCCGAGGAGAGGAACATTCCTAGTGATGCATGCACCAGTGGCCTGGATACCAGGAAGTTGTGCGCCGCTAATGTCGGGGAGAGAAACAGCAGAGGGAGTAAGCTTAAAGGTCTTGATGGCCTCGTCGACAGCATCCTCGGCCATTTGACGGTAGGTAGTCCACTTGCCGCCGGCGCAGGTGAGAAGGCCAGAGGGAGAGACGGTGACGAGGTGGCTCCTGACAAGGGACTCGGTGTTCTTAGCGTGGGGGTCTCGCACAAGAGGGCGAATGCCTATTTCTGTTAGCCATCCATTGGTACTGTCAAAATCGGGGCACTTTAGTACTCACCAGACCAGGTAGCAAGAATATTAGAGCGGGTAAGAGTAGCCTCTGGAGTAAGAAGCTTGTTCACCTCCTTCAGGATGAAATCAACATCCTCCTTGCGGGCAACAGGCTCCTTTTCAATCTCGCAAGCATTGTCGGTAGTTCCAGCGAGTGTGTATCCTTCCCAAGGCAGGACAAAAACGACCCGCCCATCAGAAGTAGCGGCATCGAGAATGCCCATGCCGTTGGGGCACAGGTTTCCGGGGAGCATGATGTGAGCGCCAGATGCAGGGGCAACGATGGGCTTGCGAGACGGCTCATCCATGCGCTCGACGGCATCGGCAAAGGGACCGGTGGCGTTGATGACACCCTTGGCACGGATCTTGAACTCGGTGCCGTCATCGCTTGAAGAAGCCAAGACATCCTTGAGCGTTGCGCCAACAATCTTGCCGCTCGCATCCCTCTCCAGACCGGTGACTTCGACATGGTTCAAGACGGTAGCGCCGTACAAGGAGGCAGTCAGGGCAAGCGAGACGTTCATTCGCGAATCGTTGTGCTGTCCGTCATAGTACACCAAGGCGCCAACCATGTTATCGCTACGGAGCAGGGGGAACTTGGCGAGGGCCTGGCTCTTGGTCATGGCGTACGAGGTCTCGATGCCCTGCGATCCGGCGAGCAAATCGTAAGCCTTGGTGCCGATCCACATGTAGGGAGCCTGCCACCAGTTCTGAAGGGGCAGCAGGATGGGGAGCGAGTTGGAGAGATGGGGCGAGATATTCAGGAAGGTCTTGCGCTCATGAAGGGCCTCCATGACGAGCTGGAGCTGGGAGTAGTCGAGGTTCCAGACAGCCTTTTCGAGGTACCGCACACCACCGTGAACAAGCTTGGTGCTCTTGGAGCTGGTGCCAGCAGCAAAGTCATCGCGGTCGACAATGGCGACCTTTAGGCCACGAGTGACGGCATCGAGGGCAATACCGGCACCCGTTGCACCGGCACCAATGACGAGCAAGTCATACTCGTCGGGGTTCTCGATGCTGTTCTTGCTGTGACGGCGCAGCTCAGCGAGTTGCTCTGTTCGGGACTTAATGGCGGGGAAGGATGGTGGGATGATGCGGCCGGTGGTGTCGCGCTTGACGGCGGCCAAGGGTTCGTCTCTGATGGATCTCCTGTTGCGGACTGTGTAGAAGGCAGCGCCTCCAGCGGTAACAGCTGTGAGTCCCAGAAGGGGACGTCTTAAGCTCGAGAAGGCTCGGGCCATGATGAGTGATGGTGATTGTTTGAAGTGAAGGAGGGGTGCCGACGATAAGAAGGGTGTTGTTGTTGTTGTTGTTGCTGTTGTAGCTGTTGTAGCTGTTGCTGTTGATGTTGATGTTTGTAGAGAGAGTCCTTGGAAGAAGAGGGCTCGGGTTCTTTTTAAGTTATGGCGAAAAGGACAGTTAATAAATACAAGAATATATATGGAGTCGGAAGGGGAGAAGAAAAAATTCAATCAAGGCAAAACAGAGTTTTGTCTGTCAATAAAGTTGAGATAAGATCAAAATAGCCCACCACCGAAGAGAGAGCGGCAGCCTGAATCCGACTTCGGTACTAAGAACCTTAAAAAAGGGATCGAAAGATTATGGGTCAACAAAGGAAGAAGTCGCAGGGGGAGGGGAAGGGGATAAGCGAAGGTGCAGAAGAGGAAGATGATTCGTGGAATGAATGTGAGTGAGAGAGAAAAAAATGAGAGAGAGAGAGAGAGGTTTGTTTGAAAGAGGGAATAAAAGGGTCTGCAAATCGTCCGTCGGGAGAGGCTCCACGTGGGTGGTTGCGTAGGTCCAGGGAGCTCCATCTACCAAAAAAGAAAACCACAATTTCTGACATCATATCCGAAGAGAATTACCTGTAACCTGAAAGCAAATAGCATAGGCAGCAAGAAGAAGAAAAGAACGTTCTTGGCCGTCACCAGAGAGGAACCAATCAAGAAGCTGGAATACGGCAGCCCCGTCTCGAATATCACGGCGGATGGCGCGTAACAAGACAAGGTGAGAAGTTCTTTAAGACGTTCTATGCATGCACTTCGGTGTGAGAAACCCGAACTTGCATCTGTTTAGGGTAAAGCTGCTGATCTAGCGGAAGCGGGAGCGGCGGCAGGGATCTCACATCTCGGTGTTGGCAATACCGAGGGCTCTTTGACCCCTCATTGGTTCATTGGATGCTACGGTAGTGAAAAGTCTCATCATCATTTTGGATCACAAAGGGACAGTCAGAAACGGAAGCTTCGGATGCGAGTATAATCGCCGTGTCCATCAATCACGGCTTCGGGTTCCGGGGGGGCCAGTCACGGAGGGGGAGCAACCCCGAAAAGGTCCGTTTTCTTTCTTCATTCTCTGCATTGCATTGACCATCTCATGTTTTAGAATGCATACCCTAGAACAGACAGACTGAACATGCACAACATTGAATAAAACAATCCCATGTTATGCATGACTCTCTTCAACGCCTCACCCTCACCTCACCTCTCATCTCCTCCCACATTCCCGTCCCAGCCACAACCTCAAGACACACAATGAACAACAGGGCCCATGTTTTTCTCACCGAGACCATTCCGAAACTCGTTGTGGAACATCGTCATCTTGCGCTTTGATTAAAATTTCTTAACACAGTCACGTTTTTTCTTCTTCTCTCTCTTCTCTCTCTTCTCATGTTTTACCTACTACGTACTAGGTAGGTTTTGCATTCACGGACCGCGTTCCAAAAATGTAAATCTCGTCGATCCACGAGCGGAAGCCAACGCGCGTTAAAAATTTATTTTAGTTTTACCAGTTCATGTGTGTTCATGTCTTGAATGTATTGTTTCTCTTCCCATCTTTTTTTTTTTTTTTTTGGGTGTCTTGATGCAAGCCCCAAAAACAGACATCACTTGGTATTATGTGGTGTACCAGATGCCACGAGAACCAACTGAGTCAGTCCAAGCATTGTTTATTAATACCAACATTTCCATCCATCTCGCCGCCAACCACGGCCACCAAATTCCACATCATTGTTCCTCTCAAGGTCCAGACTCAATCCGCCAAAGACGTTGAGTGCTTGGCAATCTCGCACGACATACCTTATCATTGGAACCCATCCCCCGGCCGTCAGCTCAACCAACCCAGGCATGCGCCACAATATCACCATCTATTATATCAAAAAGGGGGGCAGAGGTCTAGAACTCTAGATCTGTAAGATCAAACCCCAGAATAAACGTGGCAACAGTCCCGTGATGCGACCGTGACATGGTACCTGATCATCCTCATAACCCGGTCCGCCGTTCCTCCTGAACGGATGGTCTTCATTCTGGTCAGGCCAAGCCTCGCTTCCAGTCTCACCGCATGCTGCCTATGCGAGATCCATGAATACCATCCTTGCTTGATTTGATTTGATCCAGAGTCGTGGTTCACCTGATCACGCACCAAAACACCATCGTAGTGTCCGCTCATACGGCCTCCTTGTCAAAAGTCCGGTTCGCCGCCGCCGAAAGCCGGTGCTAACGAGTTGCGTCTCACGATGATTCATTTTGCGATAATGGATGGATGCATGTGGTTGGTGTGAAAAAGTCAATTGTAGTGGAATGAAAAATAAAAATAATAATAAAATAACCAAATTTTCGCTGCGCTGTTCCCCCTCCCAAACCCATATGTCCCATGATGTACAGCCGTCAAGAAATGCAAAACATGTCATGAATCGATCGCTCCGTAGCAGCGCATCTTCTGTAGC
Source organism: Cladobotryum mycophilum (assembly GCA_036429605.1). Taxonomy (NCBI): domain Eukaryota; kingdom Fungi; phylum Ascomycota; class Sordariomycetes; order Hypocreales; family Hypocreaceae; genus Cladobotryum; species Cladobotryum mycophilum. The sequence continues at coordinate 1,419,629 of JAVFKD010000002.1, read as the reverse complement.
TTTTCCCTCTTTCTGTAGTTCTCCGAGATAGATTTTGCTCCCCTCGTACAATGAGTTGCCTGTTTTCCTCATATTAAATCGCAATAAACAAAAACCAATAAGCGTAAACCATGTCGTATCCTCTAAACTCTTGTTTCGGGAAAGGTGTTGGACCAAACACTCCGGCGAGGTGCAAACAGTCGCCTGAGTCCAAGCATCGGAGTGTTGATGGGGCTCTTTCCAGTGTAGATGAAGGTGTCGTACAGGAAGCCGCCAAATGTGCAACCAAAGAATGGCGCGACCATGGGAATCTGAAACCAAAGGTTAGACAAGATCAAGCAAAGCGAGATTGGTAGCACACATACCCAAAAGTAGTAATTTCCAGCCGACCAGACTTCATGGCCATAGCCAATCATGTATGATACCAAGCGCGGGCCAAAGTCACGGGCAAGGTTGATGGCATAGCCAGTTTCCCAGCCAAAGCAGGCACCGATACCAAAGATGAGGAAGAAGAGGCAGATGGGCATCAGGTTACCAGCACCAATGTTGTTGTCGTCGGCCAGGGCAAAGATGCAGAAGATGAGGAGACTGCTGGCAACAAACTCTGAAAAGAACATCCCGGTTCTGCTCAGGAAGTCGGCTGGGTAAGTGCAAAAGACACCAGCGGTAGCATTTGGTCCAGAGACGGTTCGGATACCAGCCCCACCCTCAAAGGCATCGATGGCGGATTTGTAGTTTCCGTATACGATAGCAGCACCAGCCATAGCACCAAGGATTTGGGCAATGGCGTAGACGGGGAACTTGCGCCAAGGGTGGCCACGGTAGAGACAGTTGACAAAGGTAACGGCAGGGTTAAGGTGGCCTCCAGACTTGCCGCCACAGTAGACTCCGAACATGACGGCGATACTGTAAAGCCATGTTAGCACATGCTACATTGAGGGCATCACAACAATAATGACTTACCCCCAACCCCATGAGATGCTCTGGTAATCGCCCTTGGTGCCTTTGCTAAGCACAACCTGGGCAACTACACCGTCTCCAAACATGATCATGATCATGGTGCCAAAGAACTCGGAGAAGGCATCCCGGAAGAGTTCGCGGAACTTGCTCCAAGCAAGATCTTCATGATCCCCAAGGTGTTGCGGTGTCAAGGAACCTCTTGAAGGCGGCGCTTCAACGGTGGAGGAGCTTCCCATGGTGACTTCTTCAATACCGAGACTCTTTTCCAGAGTGTACTCTGATACTGGGGAGTGGGCGGAGGACATCAGTAATATATATAAAGGTAAAACAAGGTAGAGAGTAAAGGTGATCGTCCGAGGTTAGGCTGGTCCAGGTTGGCAGGAATAGTGGGCGATGATGGGGAATTATAGTCCGTAGGAAGCCAACGGGATGTAATGCCACCTTCACGGGGTGCAGGAGAGAACAATGAGCCCCACGGGGGCGGACAAGGGCTTTCGAAGCAAAGTCCAGGGATAACGGTCAACGAAGCGATCGGGTTGTTCGGCCAGCAGGAACACCAAGACGGCTTAAGCTTTCAGATCTCTCGTAACACGGCAGACTGTGGATCTTGCCAACGGCCTCGAACACGTTCTTCCCCGCCTCGAGAGATGAGGAAATATGCGAGGAGCCAGGTCTCAAGCCTCAAATCCAAGGGTTAGATGCGTAAGGGAACCAACAGGTCAAACTCAGCTGATGCGTATGGGTAAATAACTAGTCAAATCATGCCTGGTGAGGGGAGGAGTCAAATGATGTATGTCGGTAGGAATGGGAAAGGAAAGTTGCCTCGATTCGGTGTTCCAGTACGGAAGGAAGGGTAGCATGGACGGCCACAAGTCTGGTTCTGGTGCAGCACACTCGGACGGCTTACACCGAATGAGAAAGCCCATGACGGGTCCATTGGTTGGATCTCAACGGGGCAACGGGCGTGGCCGAGGTTGCGTTTCTGCAAACTGGTCCCTTCGTCTGACCACACCCCTGTGTCTGGCCACCGATAATAGTCTTCGTAATATTCGTAATAGGCTTTCTGGACTCTCTTGGCTTGCGATTTTTGAATTGCTCGGCGCCTGCTTCTCCTGTCCGGCTCCTTTTTCTTTTTTTTTCTTTCCCTCGCCAAAGTCTAACTGTAACCTATCTTGTTTTCTTGCATGCACACTAAAAAGACCAATGCCGAAAGGGGGAAAGCGGCGGAGAGAAGAGTCTCTCTAGGGAAAGATCCTGCAGAGGGCCCGAATAGAGGTGCGTCTAGCAGCTACCGGAGAGGGTATAAAGGGCGCCGCCACACTGAAGGACATGCCCTAACAAAGCCAGAGTGGCAGCGCAGATCCAGCTCTTGGAGAGCAATAAGCTTCTGGAGCATGAACTATGGCCAGCGGTCTCTTTTTTTACGTACCCCCTCCCCCAGGCCCATGGCTCGTGCAGGGGGTCTGAACAAGGGCATGGCCTGCAAGAGCTGCTGGTCTCAGAAACGCTGCCTTCCAACGTCCAGGGTGTCTCAGACCTTTGGTTTTGTCTATCATGACAGTTGGAGGAGTGACGATGTGTGACTTTGCGGTCCAGTCACCCATATTGTCCCCTCGCGGCAACACCGCAATCTCCCTTTGAATTCTTGCCGCCCGTTTGACCGCACGATAATGGCATTGGCATTGGCATTGGCATTTGTCGTGAAGGGGGCATCAGCCCACCGTTGCTTTTCTTCTTATCATCAAGCCACCTCGGGATTGAAATCCCATGCTGTGGCCCCCACACCCCTTTTTCTTCCCGATCAAGATCCCTAAAGGGAGACAGACGATTGAATTGATGAATAATTATCCCGAAAAGTCCTTTTTCTAGCCCCATTCCAGAGAGTTTAGTTGCAACTAGACCCGTCCGTCCTCGGTATCTTTCCCCCTCATACTTGTAGGTATCGGTCAACACGGCCGAGCTGAAGTTGTCACGAATCGCATGTGGCTTTCTTTTCTTCTGCCGTCGTTGTGCACCGACATTCATGGGCCTCGGACTGCTGATCCGGCTCTGAAACGGCGTTTCTTTCACTCTCGCTATCCCTCTCTCCCTCTCTCCCTCTCTCTGTCGTCACCGTCTCCAACTGGTTGGTCGCGGCGCGGGGACCCTTGTCTTGCGCCGTTTTATAGAATCCCAATCCCGGGTAACACAGTCTTAGAAGAAAGACGCCATCGTGATTGTGTTGTATCGTATCCGGGGACCACACACACAATGCGCGGATATCTGTTGTTACAGTAGTACTACAGCGTCAATGTGTCTTTACCGGAGCCGCGGCCATGCTGATTACGTGCATCAGCCATGTTTGTCCAGTCCAGTCCAGTCTGGGCGCGTCATCTATTTTGCTCGTGACAGTAGATCCTCCGCACGAATTGTACAATCTGGGGTTGGTTTGCGGGTTGGTTGGCTGGTGGTGGGTTGTCAAGGATTGAGGATGGATGGATGGGCTGAGGGATAATGGCGGGGGGTTGATGAGGGGTAGCTGCTGAAGTTCCAGCGCCTGCATGCCCTGAACGCCTCCCCATGGAGGCAATTTGTCCGAAGGAGGCTCTTACAGACTTGCAATTGGGACTTTCACAAGATGAACTTGTTCGTGCTATTGGAAAAAAGAATCCATGTGTTTGGTCAATTCTTTTTGACACACTGTTAATACAGCTCAAATCCTTTTTCTACCTCGTTGATCTCGTCATCTCAGTCTTTTCGTTTCTTCATTTCCATCCCCATCGCCATCTCTCTGATCACTAAACTTGTCCCCCCTCCATCGTACTTTTACCCCTCCTCCTCCTCCAAAACCCTTTTCTCTCTCCAACTTCCCAAAACCGCATGTGAATGCGTTTCTCTTCTCTTCTCCCCAAAAGATTCAAGAAATCCAATCACACCATGGCTCGACCCACCTTTGTTGGAGCCATCGACCAGGGCACTACAAGCTCTCGTTTCCTAATCTTCAACCAAAAGGGCGAAGTTGTTGCGCTTCACCAGCTTGAGTTTAAGCAAATCTACCCCAACCCTGGGTGAGTTTTCCCCTTCTTTGGCCATCGTATCCATCCCCATTTGTGTAAGAGGCTAGCTAACATGGTAACGCTGCAGCTGGCATGAGCATGACCCTGAAGAGCTCATTTCTTCCGTCGAAAAGTGCATCGACGGCGCCGTCCAAGCTTTCGAGACACAAGGCCACTCAAAGGAACAGATTGCTGCTGTCGGTATCACGAACCAAAGAGAAACCACGGTCGTCTGGGACAAGCACACCGGCAAGGCTCTCCACAATGCCATTGTCTGGACCGATGCCCGATCTCAGGAACTTGTTCGCAAGCTGAAGCACCGCATTGGCTCAAGCGAGTTGACTGGACGATGCGGTCTCCCTCTTTCTACATACCCTTCCGTCAGCAAGCTCCTATGGCTTCTTGAGAATGTTCCCGCAGTCCAGGAAGCCTACGAGCGCGGTACTCTGGCCTTTGGTACCGTCGACACTTGGTTGATCTACAAGCTTAATGGAGGTCCTGCTCGCAACGTCTACGTCTCCGATCCCTCCAACGCTTCTCGCACCATGTTGATGAACATTCAAACACTTCAATACGACGAGGAACTCATCGACTGGTTCCGCCTTGATCGCAAGAAGATCTCTTTCCCCAAGATTGTGCGCTCATCCGATGCCGAGGCATATGGCTCCTTGGCTAGCACTATCCTCAAGGGCACCAAGATTACAGGCTGCCTGGGCGATCAATCCGCCGCTCTGGTCGGACAGAAGGGCTTCACCCCTGGTCTTGCCAAGAACACCTATGGAACTGGATGCTTCTTGCTTTACAATATTGGCCCTAAGCCCGTCATTTCGACCCATGGCCTCCTAACTACTGTGGCCTTTGACTTTGGTGAGGGCAAGACTATGTACGCTCTCGAGGGTAGCATTGCCGTGGCTGGTTCTAGTGTCAAGTTTCTCGTCGATAACTTTGGCTTTATTGAGTCATCTGCTAAGCTCAGCGCTCTCGCTGAGACGGTCGAGGACAACGGTGGCTGCACGTTCGTCACTGCTTTCAGCGGACTTTATGCGCCGTACTGGATCGACGATGCCCGTGGCACCATCTTCGGCATCACCGCTTACACCCAGCGAGGACATATTGCTCGCGCAACACTAGAAGCCACCTGCTTCCAAACCAATGCTATTTTGCGATCCATGGAAAAAGATAGTGGACACGCATTGACTGAACTTGCTGTCGATGGCGGCATGTGTAACTCTGATCTTATCATGCAGGTACGTGAATTATTGAAAAGAGCTCATGCGATACTACGTCACATTAAAGTGGTGTACTGGCTCGATGAGGGGCTTTTTCTGAACACATGACTGACATATTCTTTACTAGACCCAATCCGATCTCATTGGAATCCCTGTCAACAGACCGTCCATGCGCGAAACGACGGCGCTGGGAGCCGCCATTGCTGCAGGTCTTGCCGTCGGGGTTTGGGAAAGCTTTGAAGACCTCAAAGATGTCAACACTGAGGGCCGGACAATTTTCAAGCCACAAATTCCGGAGGAAGAGGCCAACAAGAAGTTTTCTCGCTGGGAGAAGGCTGTGCAGATGAGCAAGGGATGGTTGAATGATGCGTAAGCGGAGCTAAGAAGGGAAGGGGGATCTGTTTTTTTCTGTCCTGGGGGAGGCGTATACCATTTGATTTCGTTCGGTTACTTGAGGTTCTCAACGGTGGGTGGATATTATGACATATGAATTGGATATCCGAGGCTGAACTGTATCATAACTCATATTGGAAAGGCTCAATTGATGAATGGATAAGTTTCTATAAACAGATGGCTTTTGGGATCTTGATGAAACGAGTATAGTATAGTATGGCTCATGTGACCGCCGCGTACGTTTCCAGATCCTTGAATAGTACAGTAAGTAATATTAATATTGGGAACCGACATGCGGACCCTCGTGCGGAGAATACGGATCTCCACAAAGGGGACCCTCGTCGGTCAACTGGTCCCGTAAAACGGGCCCTTCAGCTCGTGGTTTCTCGGGCCTCCACCGCCGAGTTGGTCGAGTTCCCCATGCCCAGTCATGATTCGTGACTCCGGATGTTTGTCCTGTTCTAGAAGACACCCAGAAGAAGAGAACAGACCCACACCAGTCGACTAACCTGCAAGGATGGGAGCTGATCCTTTCCCAGCCACGTTAGAGCCAACAGCTTAACGATGCGGCCACTACGGAGCTCGCGAAGAAGGATTTTTACACTGGTTGACTGGTCTGACGAAAAAAATGCATGGCTGGCATCCAACACCAGAGGCAAGTCGACAAGTTTGGTTAGCAAACAACACCAGGGCCGGCCTCTTGTTGGCGGCATCCATGAATTAACATATAAGCCAGTCCCGAGTTGGAGAATAAATTGGGTGCTACGCTGCTGCCTGCCCCCGCGGGGAAAAGGTTTATAGTGTAGTGGCACCGAACTAGGGGCACCTTCAGCGGCACTATAGAGCTCTGTAGACCTGGATGAGGCCTGTTCTGAGGGGAATACAGGGGAGGACATCAACTGTAGGAGCCCTGGGATGTGGGGGAATCAGGTTTTTACCGGTGCCCCCATCTTTTGTGCCATCATGATGATCCATAACCTCCCATACTATTTAGCCATGACATGACTTGATCTTGGCTGTGGCGATACAGCGGCGACTCGGCGAACTTTGGGGCTATTTTTCTGCGCGAGTTGAAGATCAATGGATACTCGGTAAATATTTTGTTGGAGCAAAATTGGAGACAGTAATCAAGAAACAAAGTACGGAGTAGACGTAGAGTACATAGAGCCAAGCAACCAGGGCATGCTGAAACCAGAGAGTCGGGATCCATGGAATTATTACTTGATCTTATCCATCCAATGATCAGCATGTTACGTCCCACCAATAGAAAGCGCTGGTGAATCTAGGGAAATTCCCCCATTAGGCATAGAACCATCTTACCAACAGCTTGTAAAAGGGAAAGGAGCGTCCAGGGAGTGCAACGATTCTGCAAAAAAACTCCACCCCAACCACCAACAGCCAAGAGATTCAGCACAAACAAGCACAGCCAGCAGCGGCCGAACATGCCTAATCAATCAATCAGTCGATCAGTGACAAGATAAGGGGAAAAAAGAAGAGGAAGAAGAGGAGTCATCTCAGCTGCGGAGGAAAGAGAAGACCTGCTCACTTGCATGTTGTATTAATCCCCACAAGTCATAGGGCAAGCTCGCTAAAGCTTCCAAAGAAAGCTATCTACCTGAATCCACACCTTTCGCTATCAAATGCCCGAGGAAGAAGCAAACTCGGTCTCGAGCCACGATGAGGGCTCCAGCGATGAGGAGGCCATGGCTACGGCTTCGGCCCAGCAAAACGGGTCCGGGGGTGAGGGGAGGAAGCGCAAGAGGACAAAATATCTAAAGACATCGTATGTTGTCACCGCTCATGCTTACTGAATGTTGCAATCACGAAACTGGTGCATGGTTCCCGGTTGATGATCGATAGCTGACCCCTCCATTTCAGATGTGAGCTCTGTAAGACGCGCAAAGTCAAGTGTGACCGCGCTGAACCTGCGTGCTCTTGGTGTGCCCGGCACAACCGGAAATGTGTCTATCTCGAGCGACAAAGGCCCGGAAGTCGTTTGATCTTCAGCGCAGAGCTCGAGGCCAAGGTCAACAGAATTGATGCTCTTCTCCAGAGCCTGGGCAGGCGTGTTGAAGAGCACATCGCCAATGACCACGGACCTCCTGCGCAGGGACCTTCGCCAGCTATCAGCAACCATGCACCTTCTCCAGTTGATGTCTATCATCAGGATAACATGAGAGTGAACTCTATAGCACCGCCGCCGCCGTCGAGCACTCCGAGTTCTCAACCGAGACAAGCTGTTGGAAACACCACATGGGATACCAACGGAAGTACTGTTCACGATGGTCGAACACCGACGCAAAACTTGCAAAATCCTCCATCAAATGGCGCCTTCAGTAATTCATACCCGTCTTCTAGCTTTTCCGAACCTCGCAAAGGCCCAACACCCCTTTCCGCTATCAACGATTTCCCTCCCCACGATATTGTCTATGCCATTGTTGACCTCTATTTCAAACACTGCAATCCCTGGTGCCCAATTTTGGATCGAAAGACGACATTCGGGACCTTTTTTGGTTCAACATCCATCAATGAACCAGACCGTGTGCTCTTACATGCCGTCATAGCGACTACGCTGCGATTCTTGAATGACCCCCGCCTATCCTCTGACATGAGATCGCATCACCATGCTGTCTCCAAGCGAGCGGTGCAGATGTACGCGCTGGAAAATGCCAATGTTGCGGCACTCAGAGCCCTCGTTATTCTCGCACTTGATGAGCTGGGAACCTCCAATGGGCCGAAGGGATGGAATCTTCTTTCACTACTCACGCAGAATGTCCGGCAACTTGGACTCTGCGATGAAAGCAGTGTATACTTATCCGTTGACTCGGAAAATGTGCCACATACCGGGTCCATCCGCAGAGTTGCTGCCGGTCGACCCGAATCCTGGATTGAGGATGAAGGGAGACGCCGGCTTTGCTGGATGGTGTACCTGCTTGATCGATACGCAACGGTTGCGACAACCAACTTTGACTTTATGCTGGAAGACAGCAAGATGCAAAGAGTGCTTCCATGCTCATACGATCTATTTTCTAGAGACGTCCCGGTTGAAACACGCTCATGGGTTTCTACGTCTCCGCAATACGGAACTACTGACTTCGTGACGAACAAACCAGAGAACCTCGGTAGTTTCTCATATCACTGCGAAATTTTGAGGATTCTTAGCAAGGTACACGAGTTTTTAAAGGCTCCGCTAGATATCTCTTCAAATGCCGACGTCAATAACTGGCGTAATACGTATAGATCTCTCAATTCGGCTCTCGACGGCTGGCTAAGTAGCCTGCCAAGCGACTATAGCAAAATTTCAGCTCTATGTCATTCAGATCCAGGAAGCCGTGTGGCAAATTGGTTCATGCTTCATGGCGCATATGTCACAGCCGTCGTACGACTCCATTCTTCAGCTGCCTATCCGACAGTTCGATCCAACCTTTTCCTTCCGTCATACTACGCCATGCAAAGATGTTTATCGGCTGTACAGAGTCTTGGCGATATTGCCCGGGACGTCTTTGAAGCTAGCGGACTCGACAACCTTGGGCCACCTTTTGTCTTCTCACTCTGGGTAGCTGCTAGACTTCTCCTGGTTCATGCGGCAGCCATTGGGGTCCCCGTTGACCCAAAGATTGACTTCTTTATCGAGATATTGGCTCATATTGGACAGTACTGGGAGGTTGCCAGTAATTATTCCAAGATTCTTGCCCGAACAGTTCAAAGAGGGCGTCAAGGCGATTTGAATTTTACCTCCATGCGCAGGTCAGTGACGAATTTTGATCTTCATGGTAACTCCAACTAATAGGGCTTTAGGAACGCTCATGATTTGGCCACCTTGACGTCGTCGACAAGACAGTCAGGTGTGGAGACGACATCAATACAAGCTACATCATTAAGTGAACTTGATAATATCGATGTATTCGACTTTTTCAATTACCCGAAACTCCTAGAGAGGAGCTCAAACGAGCAGGCCAACACCTGGCAATCACAAAATAACGGATTAGCGGGCGAGACGATTAGGATGCCGGATCCAAGTGACGACTGGTTTAGATATGGATCTCCATTTAGCTGAGTTTATTATATGTACTTGTTATTTTTTCTTCTCTTGGCGAATTCTTGGGTTCTCATGTCATGGGTGTACGATTTAGAAGCGCTTTTGTTTACCTTATTTTCTTAGTTCGCTATGGTGGCATACGGAGTGGCGAGAGGGCTAAAATGTATTGATTGAGCTATGGTCTTGACTAATGAACATTCTTACGACTACTATCCGTGTCACTTATCCGTGACGATTGCTCCCTTCTAGAAGTGGTCGTGTCGTCATTATTACTTGTCCCCCTTTTCTAGGCCATCTTCTCTTGATACGAGATTTGCAGCTAGTCTATTCAACAACACAAACGCGCGTCTAATCTGCGCTCATCAGAATCCTCGTTCCATTCATTTGTCCCAAGCCCCCCTCCCCATTTCCAGAGATATCTCCTTTCAACTAGGTAAGGGGCCTAGACCTTCTGGAACAGTTGGTGGCCCATATATGTTAATATCCTTAAATCTGATGAGATTTGGCACCGATTTACTTGACCAGTATCAGCTCACAGATTATACTACGAAGATAGCCAGCAATGCCTAGATGATGATTTGTTTGAAGGTATGGCTGGTATTTTGTTAAGAAAGATAACTGACGTCAATACGAGGATGAGGTAGCCGAAATGACCCAAAATACTCCATTCAAATCTTCAGGAGTGCTCGAAGAGGGATAGGTTCTTTTGCTCTAATCAACCTAGAAAGTGCACTTTAGTATCTCACTCAAGCCGAGTTGCTGATTGCAAATGGCCGAGGCCACGCTTGGCCTCATTATACAAAGACATATACAACGAAATGGATCGCACAAAGAATTTCAACTTCAGTGCTTACACGGATAAGTTTCATTTGTACCTAGGGTAGGTAGCTCTGCAAAGGGGCTGTATATGCTTGGCTGGTGGGGTAAGAGAGGCTGGACTGGTGAAGCTACCCTCATATTATGAGCAACTCGGATGTCGAGGAACTCTTTCTGCGTCGATTAGAAGATGGTGATATATTGCTATCTTAAAGAGCCATCTAGACTGACAAAGCTTCCTGCTAACCGAGTCAGTACAACACGGTAGAGTAAAAGGTGAAGCTCAAGTTAAAAACCCCCCTCTCCCCCTTTCCAATCCATAGCCCCCTTGGGTAGACTGCTGATGCCCCGACGATAGACAACATTAACAAAACAAACAAACTCCAAAAAAGCCATTCATCAAATTTATGCAGTCATCGCCCATCAAACTAAAGGCACCCTGGCCCCGTACATCTAACGCGTATACCACACAGCAAGATGAGAGCTGTCCCCGACCAGGCTACGTGCTTTCTGGACCTGAGTGAGTGGATCTTAGCTTTGGAAAGTTTCTTCTTTTGTACTGCTTCTTGACGCCTGTGGTAGTATCCTGCGCTCTTCCTAGGACGCTCCCGATAACCTGCGTCAAGGTGTAGAGCACCATCGCCCCGGAGGAGGGGGAGGTGGCTAGAGATCAACCGCCGCCATACACTCCATCCCCATGAGAGAGCGTAATGGTATATAGGGGCGAGTATCGTAGTCGTCTCTTTCGGCGAGTTTTGTTTCTTCTTCGGTAAGGCGTTTGCGAGACAGCATCCGATGCCTGTCTGTAGAGTAACGAACACGATCAACACAATGTGCATGAGCGTTGTTGTTGTCATTCTTCTTCTTATCATGCTGCCAAGGAGGTATGGCATGACCGTGACCGTTACTGCTGCCATTTCCTTTTTTGGTTTTGTGTTGGGCGATTTGCGTTGTCGTTTTCTTTTCTTTTCTTTTTGCTTGGCGTTTTGCTTTGTCTTGATGTTCTTTTTGAGGTTTTTTTTGGTTTCCACAAACTTGAATGAGTTGGTTTTGTTGGCCCGGGAGGAATTCTGTAGCATCGGCAAAAGTGAGTGGGATGAGTGAATCAAAGGCAGAGACACGCTCCCATTCTTACTTTGTGGCCTACGTGTTGATGTAGAAGACCGGGTGCCTTGGGTGACATTCGATGACTGCTGTGCTCAATGAATGGCTCAAAGAACGCGCAACGCTGAGGGGGAAGAAGAAGGTCAAGGAGGGAAGAACATCATCACGGGCGATCGAGCATCTTTATATAGTCAAAGGAAAAGGCTTTCGATAAAAAGGTCCATGTGGCTCAAAGCAAGTTGAAGGGCGTCATTTCATAGCCTACTGATTCATCAAGAAAGCTTCAAGTCTCACCAACTTATAAATGCTTTAAGCTTAAAGGTGTTCTACAAACTTTGACTCAAATTTATGGATAGATTCTTCTTTCTCTCTCTTAGGATTGCGTAAGGTGGCTGTTATATGTCCGAATGATAGCACCTGGGTATGTACACATGGATAATACCTGTATTATAGCATGTGATTAAGACTTTTATTGCATTGGGTTTCACATTCACTCTACACCGCTCTCCAACGCACAACTTTACTTGAGGAAAGGTGCAAAGCAAATAAAAGAGTTTGTGTCGGGGCACCGAATACAGCTTCAAGGTTTCAGCCCAAAATAGGAGGGCAATCCAAAAGTAAGTTTCATTAGCTAAACTGTAGAGTTAGAGGTGAATTCGCCTAGAAGCCCCCTAGGTAAATCTAACAGAACTCGACCTACTGCGTGATCGCTTCATCTAGTGACATGTGGATGGAAGAGTTTCCGCCAACCGCAGTCTGGGCCCAATATTCTCATACAACCCCTATCCGGACATGGGCTTGGTCCCAAGCATCTTCCTTATGCAGCCAACGATGCTTCCCCGGAAATACCTCTCAAAGGTCTTTGAGTCGAGCTTTGCTACTCTGAGGAGTCTGCCAACGGCCTCGCTGCTGCCTCACTTAATCCGGGAGGTATCCTAGGATGAGCTCTCAGTCCAGCCAAAATGGACGATGCGCATAGGTACCATCTTAATTGCCTCGTTTTTACTGAAAGTAGCCCAGTTCTTTAGATAACAAATCCACCCGGTTGCTGGCTCTTATTCGTAAATAAAGGCAACATGATTGCGTTCTGAGAGCCACAGATGGCTAAGTGACTCAACTTTCTGCTGGTAAGATGTTTGAAGCTTTTCTCGGCACGTTTTCCCGTTTCTTTCTGCAATGTGACTCCGGAGGCCATTGGTGCATTCGCTCCAAGGATATGGAAAAGGTCAAAACGTCTCAAGGTCTGTCTGACATAATTATTTTGTTCCAGCTTCATCACTATTATGCTCAGTTGCGTGCTGGGTAAGGTGATGGGCGGGGGACGACGTCTCGAAATCCTTTTATGGACGTAATTTCCCTGGCCCAGAGCCTTGTCATCCTTCAATTGAGAACATCGAGTGCGCCAACTCTTTCAGGGTTCGGGCTTAACATAACCCCAAGACATCGATCATACTCAGTTCTCACAGAGAGCAAGAGTTTCGGCTCCAATACCTCCTGCTATGTGTGCCTATGGGTATCATGAACCTCCTAGTAACCAAATATGCTCTCTACAGGTTCTTGCTTGCAGACATTCCTGTTCATCTTGTTCTCCGGGCCGACGTATCCGTCTCATCAATCTCCCGCGTTTATTCGTTCGATTTGCATTTGCTTTCCTCATCGTCAATCATCCGCAGCTTGGAGTTATCGTTGAAGTAAAAGTGGATGTACGACTCTTTGTGCCGCCGCTGACAAGCGATGTAGAAAAAGGGGGCAGTTCGAGTCCCAGTCCCAGAGCTTCCAACCTAAAGCTTCAGCAGCTTCAGGTGCGTCGTAAACATATCGCTATCCTGAACTTGGTCGATACCATCCTCATTCCCAGACATTGATGTTGGGATAGAAGACTTTGGTGGTTATGCAAGCTATATTCACCTTTGCGACTAGTCGCACAAAGGCTTCATAATGAACTCTTCATCTTGCACCGTAAGTTTTGTAATAAATGCTGACTGCGAAAGGGCATCTGTGTTATTAAAACTTTTGTTAAAGGAAATTGATGCTGTTCGTTCTCCCAAAGTTTCATCTCTTTTTCGAAGCATCTAGACGGGTGCGCCAGCTCATCAGTCGTCTTGAATCTCCTGAAATGGGACACATGCTGTTCTCTGTAGTCTCGCCACCGGCAAACCAGTGTATTTGAAGCCAAAGGGCATTAATCACGCAAATGTATTTTCAGAGTAGGGCGCGATAGGCCTCTTTGTTTGTCCCAAATAGTCGAGCGGCAGAATCACTACCGCGAGGATGAGAATAACTCAATAGATCCTCCATCTTTGTCAACATCAGATTCCGATTCCTTTGTGAAGCATAGAGGATCGGCCATAGATGATGCGTTGAGATAGAAAAAGGTCGATTGCTATTTTGTATCTGCCACGAGGGCATCTCGCCCTTTTGTCATTTTCTCCTGATGCGCCTGCCGATCATTGATGCAAGTTTGAGCATCTCGTTAAGTACTCCATACACTCCCATTTACTATGTAAGACACATCCGTGCATCCGAGGGGGACGAAGAAAGTCGGCCAGACCATAGTATTCCACCCGCCAAAGCATGTGAAGGGAGTAGATAACAACGTTGGTCAACATACAGTGAGGGGTCGTGGCCCGTTGACTCACAGCCTCCTGCAATTACCGTTGACTATCTCGGGAAACTGAGGTACAACTCGCATGCCTGTAGATATACTTTGACGCTTCTGTACCCAGTGTCTTGGTATACTTGTCTATGCCTTGGGGGCATAATATTGGCCCCGCACATCCTGACCAAGTACGAGCCACTCCGACTTTTCGCACACGTATTGAACACAAAGCTCCAGCGCGCGCGTGAGATCTGGCCTGACCTCTTCATGCTGCTCATTTCCAGTTGGCGTTTATTTTGAAGTATTTTGCTGTCATATGCTAGTACCGCATTCCTTTCGATTCAATGTGATATTGCAAATTCATCAGTTTCCAATCAAACGTTGAATTCTCTTGCCTTGCGTCCTGTAGGACTAGCATCTTTTTTCTCATCACAAATATTCCTCTCTCGTAGCTCTGATGAGGTTGCCTCAATCTCCAAGGTTTGTTTGTTGTGTGAGGCACCCATATGCTCTCTGAAACTGGCTTATCATCGGTATAGATGAAGCAATGGTTTTGTTAGGCGTCATATACGGCCTGGAATGTGCCGGTCGCTATACCATGTAGTGGGATATTATTAGGTCATAACGATGACTTGCGAATTGTAGTGCTGAGAGTTTGTGGAAATTGAGTCGATAGGTTGTTTAAACCTTTGTCGGGCATATGATTTCCGCAAAGCCTGCTATATCTATAGGTTGATAGTTTCGATAGAGATGAATCTCTTGAGCCTCCATATCAGCTATGGTGAACCGGATATTGTGTCAAAGTCATGTTGGTTAAGCAGTTGCTGAGTCAGAGAGAATGGGAGACTGTCAAGAATTAAATAGAAAAAGCCAAGGCAACGACAATAAGTAATCAGCCTGTATTTGGGAGATAGCCTGCTGCCTTATTATCCAGTGTGTTGGTGGTCAATTCATCTTCAGTCGTCCTCTCCATTCAATGCATGCTGATACGAAGTGATGTATGGTAGGACGAGGTGAATGGGATGCAGAATGACATAGAGTGAAACGGAAACATCTTCAATTCACTTCTAAATATACGAATTAGCATTTTATTTGTGGGCGTGAGAGTTACTCAAACGTACAGCATCGAGTGAAGGCCATGACGGTCAAGGGCAGTGGACAGCGCATAATGCAGTTGCCTTGACGCCTGGAGAGGGCTGCAGAATGGCTGTGTAGAAGTTTGCTTCCACCAAAGTATGGATTAAAGAAGGTATTCAAGTATGAATTTTATATCCTAAAAACTGATGTTTAGTGAAGTTTTCGTTGTAGGGTTTGTTTATAGATGAAAGGGCATTAACTTGGGGTGCATGTTGGAAGTTCAGATTACTAAGATTAGCCTTCAGCGATCGACGCTTAAAAGACCCCCACTAAAGCAACTAGAAGTACCCACTAGAGCTGGCAGCTAAACCCGGCCTGACCCTGACGTAAGGCCTACCGAACAATTTCCTGCAAAATCAAATCTTCCAAGACAGCGATTGAGCATCGACACACTCATAGTCCATCATCATCATGGATACTTTGGAAGATTTCGAAAAGTCGCTGGCCACTGAAAAAGCCCAACGCGAAAAATCAGAACGTGATCGCGACGGCCGCCATCGCAAGCACAGACACCATCATCGTCACGACGAGGACCGAGATCGCGAGGACAGACATAGACACCGGGATAGAGACAGGGACAGAGATGGGGATAAGGACCGCGAAAGAGACAAGGACAGGGATAAGGATGGAGATGGACACCGCCATCGCAGACGCCGCGACGAAGATGATGATGGACATCGACACAAGAGGAGCCGCCGCGATGATGACGAGCACCGACATAGACATCGTCACCGGGACAGAGAGGGCGCAGACAAACACCACAAGGCTACCGATGCCAAGGAAGATCTCCCCCAGCCCGACGAAGAGAAGCCACCAAATCAAGACTCGGTGGATAGATCCAAGCCATTGGAGCGAGATACATGGATGACCACCCCATCCGCCTTCGAAGTCGAGCACGTTCACCGACCCGGCCAGAACAGAGCAAAATCCCCAACCCCAGAGCCGCCAAAACGAGTAATTCACAAGCGCGAGCTCAACAGCGGCCACCTCGAAAATCTAAATACAGGGGGTTCCTCTTCAAGCGCAGAACAACAACCACCTGCCGAGAGGACCGTGAATTACACGTTTGGCGATTCCGGTTCGTCATGGCGCATGATGAAGCTGAAGGCGGTCTACACCACGGCAGAGGAGAGCGGGCGATCGGTCGAGCAAGTTGCGCTGGAACGATTTGGCGGCTTGGAATTCTTCGATGATGCGCGGGAAGAGATGGAAGAGATGGAGAGGCGAAGGCTGTACGGGGAGGATGTCAAGTCCAAGGACAAGCCCACGGGTGAATTCTACCGGGAACGAATAAAGACACAAGTCCGCAACAGGTCACCGTCCCCAGGGCCCACACGGGGAGAAGTCGTCCCAGAGCAGACCACCCAATCCGCCCCTGTGCCAATGGACCAAACATCACTAAACCGACTTCGCGCCCAAATGATGAAAGCCAAGCTCCGCCGCGCCCCCAACGCAGCCCAGCTTGAGGAAGAATACAATCGCGCCGCAGCAGCCGGCGTTTCCTCTTCTTCCTCCATCATCACTGCCCCCGAAGCCGTCGTCCTCGGCGTCATGGAAAGCCGCCAACTCGCCGGCACCCGCGGCGAGGTCAAGGCCATCGACAACAAGCGCGGTCGCGAGCGTGGCCTGGTCGAGGAAAACACCGACATGACCATTGACGACATGCTGCGGGAGGAGAGGCGCACAAAGGGTCAGGCCGGCGGGGAGGGCCTACGTCTCGCGGAGCGCATAGCCAAGGACGCAAAATTTGACGACGACCTGGAGTACATGGACGAAAACGCCGAAAAGCTCGCCAAGAGGGTCCACAAGAGCGAAATCAACCTCAAAAACATGGCCGTCAACGACTTCCAGAAACTCAACCGCATCCTCGAAAACTGCCCCCTCTGCCACAAGGAAGACAAGGGACTGCCCCCCTGGCGCCCGTCATATCCCTCGCCACGCGCGTGTTCCTCACCCTGCCCACGGAGCCCGAGGTCAGCGAGGGCGGCGCCGCCATCGTGCCCATCGCGCACAGGAACAACCTCCTAGAGTGCGACGACGACGAGTGGGAGGAGATTCGGAACTTCATGAAGAGCCTCACGCGCATGTACCACGACCAGGGGCGCGAGGTCATCTTCTACGAAAACGCCGCCGCCCCGCACAGGCACTTGCACGCCGCCATGATGGCCATCCCCATCCCCTACGAGGAGGGCGCCACCGCACCGGCCTACTTCAAGGAGGCCTTCCTGTCCAGCGACGAGGAATGGTCCCAGCACAGAAAGGTCATCGACACGGGCGCCAAAGCCAGAGACGGCATGGGCCGCATGGCCTTTAGGCGCTGCATAGCCAAGGAGTCGCCCTACTTCCACGCCTGGTTCACCCTGGACGGTGGGCTAGGCCACATTGTCGAAAATGCGGACCGATGGCCCAAGGGCGACCTCTTCGCCCGGGAAGTCATCGGCGGCATCGTAGATGCAGAGCCGCACATCATCAAGAAACAAGGTCGTTGGAGTAAAGGGGGTGATCCCCGTCTAGATGGCTTCAAAAGGGGTTGGCGCAAATTCGACTGGACACGAGTTTTGGCAGAAGAATAATAAGGGGAGGGACACTGTCAAAAATATATTCATAATTTTCTCTCTCTCTCTCTCTCTCTCTATATATATATATATATATATATATATAGGTACCAACATGGCATAACGAAGTAAACAGCGTTTATCTTGGAGCAAAAAAGAAAAAGATCATGTACTTTATAAAAATCTTCAATACAGTACAACTCAAAGGGATAATTGTAAGACATTATGTACTTCTAATAAAATGTTGTCATCTTCATACTCATCGATCAAATAAAAATAATAAAAATAGATAAACCAAGAAAAAGTCTCTCCCCCCATAAATCAAGGAGAGAGAAAAGAAAACCCAATAGTCTAGCTTTTCGCCATCACTTCCTTTGTTTTCGTGTTTCCTGACAGAACAAAAGAGAGATCCAAACACAGCTTCGCTTGCTATAACGGGGGAGATGTTTCAAAAAGGGTTGGAAAAAAGAAAAAGAAAAAAGGTATCCGCTGGGTCAGTGATATTAAATGCAGTCATTTCCAGCCAAGTTCATTCTTCCTTCCAATGCCCAGCACGACCTGACACGATATAGACTCGGGGTATTTCCTCCCAATTAAAAGAAAAAAGCTGACTGGATATCCAAGACGAGGCTCCATGGCCTGATATTCTGTAGTTTGCTCCCCGCTCTCAAAGCCAAGGGGATATATGTCGGTATTAAATCGTCACCAAAAGCTGGGAGGCTTTAGCTCACCCTCCCAATCGTTCCTCGTCTCACCCTCTCCCGTTCCTTACGCCCGTCGGCTCCTGTTGCTCTTATCCAATCCTCCCACTCTTTGCTAATTTCCATGAGCACAGAGCCCATTACCGTCGCACTCGCCATGAGCCCATGTCCTTCCTGCTCCAAGACACGAACTTCGCAGCGACGCATAGCCCGGCCCAACCATTTAACGTTCTCCACAGGGACTCGATTATCCTTGCTGCCGTGGTGGATGACCACAGGTCGCGTAATATCAACGTATCGGAAGCCGATGGTGTGTTGTCGCTCCAGGCAAACAAGCAAATCAACGGCCGGGTTTGCATTAGTCGTTGCCAACTCCCAGATGGCATGCGTAAGTCGTATATCATATGTTTGTTGCCGCTCCTTATCGGCTTCAGAATCGATCATTGTACCCAAACCTGTCGATTCGCCCGTCACTGGACCGTCTGGCCGGTGCATCCTATCCATGTTTTCCGTTGCATTAGGCTCCATTAATCCATCCCCATTCAAAACCCCGTTCTTGCCATTAAGACTGTTGAAATTTTCTTTATCCAAGTTGGGAGTCACATTGCGACTTGCCAGAGTTATCGCATCCTTCCCATTTGACTTTCGCTTAGCACGCCGAGGGTTCTTGGGCAGTGAGCTTGTGATGGATGTGCTCGTTGCCGACATGAAGCTGCTGTTTGCGGCCTTGAGAATGGGTGTCGGCAAAGCTCTGAGGATTCTTTGAGATGTTGGAAGTGAATTCGATGGTGGCTGAACCTGAGATGTACCAAATACGTTCATCTGCGAAGGCGGAATCCATGGCGCGAGCAGATGGATTCTCCCCGAATGTGCTGAGGCATACGCAAAGCTGTCGCGAGCGCATAAATGGCACCAGCAGAATGGGCCAAGATGGAGAACTTGGTAATTTTCAGAGCTTGACAGATTGCATACACATCGTCTGCGCCACAGTTAGCATTCGTTTATAAAGCAAAAAGGAGCGTAGATATCTTACCAGGCCAGCTTAGAGGCGTCGTTGTCCCATCTACATAAGGCTCACTATCGCCAACACCGGGTCGATCGGGAGTGATAAGGCGCAACTTCAGTGTCAGTGCCAACTCATCATAAAAGGCAGTAATGTATCGTGTTAATCCCATGCCAACACAGCAGAAAACCGCTGACCCTTCAGAGTCTCCAACTTCGGAAAACGAAATTACACGGCCTGTTTGGGGATGTTTAATCTTTTGTGATAATCGCGGCGAGCACAGGTAGGATTCAACAGCGTCATCGACGGAATCCGCCGATTTGGGTCGCTCATAGCCAGAGGGCATGCGGCTCGGCTCATCGCTACTACGCCTGTCTATGGGACTGCTGAGACCGGCAGACAAGCGCTTTAACCTAGAGCCGCTGCGCTTAGGTTGGGTGATTTCATTTGGGCCAGGGCTCATTCGACCCGAGAGCCGACTGCTGCTGCGATCCGAGAGGAGGTCATCTCGTCGTCGTCCTTGAGAAACCGATGGGAACGGTGCGCCGTCATCTTCAAAATAGACTACATCTTCCTCTCTAAAAAGTTCGGCCTCATAAACACTCGAAGTCCTGTTTTGGGAGGACGAGTTTTCGTCCACGTCGTACAAGAAGGTCTTGCCGGCATCTGAATCTATACGCCTATGCATGTTTGCAGTATCAAGAGGTCGAAAAGATTCGGGTGCCTCAAGAATGGCATCGCCCAGGGTTCCTGTACTATCTCTCTTTGGCCGATGCGCACCTGACCGCTTCCTACTACTAGCGCTCGTCTTTCGCAAACTTGATTCGCGGGCGGGAATGGGGCGCGGGTTTTCTGTAATGACGGGACTATCGATGCGCGTAAACGACTCGCTTATGGCGTTTTCCGCAAGAAAAGGATCTGCTCGGCCGCCGCTATGTATACTGCTAGGACCAACCGGTGTCGCCTGTCCAGAGCCGCGTTTCTTATCTGTGTCGCGGAGACGCTCCTTGGAGTTCATATAAATGAGGCTCTTGCTGCCGCGACTAGCCCTCTTGCCCCAGCTATCGACTGATCGGCGCGGCTTGAGATCGGGGGTGGGTGCGGAACCGCGTTCTATGGAGAGATTGCCAATGCTCTGAGTGTCATCGTTCTTGGATGTAAAGGACCCTCTCGATGAGGGGCGTGAGGTTGTCGTGCTGCTGCTGCGGATAAAGGACTTGAGGCCGATGCTGTCGCGACTCGAACTGCGTTGTTTTCGAGGGCTACCGGAGGCGGTCAGGGACGAATAGCCGCTTGGGGCTTTTGACGTGCGCACAACGGGCGGACTAGCGGCCTCGTCGAGAGAATCGTCTCGTTCGGCGCTGTGATTGTAGTAGGACTGGGAGTAGGATCGGTACTCGAGGCCAAAACTTCCAGAATTCCGGGCGATAGGGCTGACGAGCGGACTTGTGCCGGGGTTAGGGCTCGTGGGAAGGGATAAACTCGAAGTCCTCAGGTGCGTGTCGAAGTGGGTGCGTGTGGTGGGCGAAGGGAGCACGCTCAGGCTCGTGATGAGATTAGTGATGACCTCGGGGCTCGCGGGCGGGATGTTGGGACGGCGAGAGGAAGAAGAAGTGGCCTGATGATGGCGGCGAGAGTAAGACTGAGACTGAGACTGAGAGTGGGAATGATGATGAAGTTGGTGGGTGCGCGATGGGATAGGGGGCATTTCTGCAGCATCGAGATCCATGGCTGTCAACTTTTTTAAGGCAAGCCCTTACTTAAGTCAACGAACGGGCGGCGGCGGCGGCGACACGACAAACAACCGGCTGAGCTTGCGCTTCCTTGCGTCGGTCGTCGGGTACAGTGGGAGTGGGAGTGTGTAGCGAGGGTCAACTAATGCCGTGTCTTGCTCTAATTCACCTGGGTCTGGTTGAAAAGATCCACAGTCTGCAAGGCGGACTTTTGGTCTCTTTTGGTCAGGTCGGGTCAGGTCAGGTCAGAAGGGTGAGCGCGAGTGAGAGCTGGACCGGAGCCCTTCTTTCCCTTTTGCTTTGTCTGCGCTTGGCTCTTTTGCTTTGCTTTGTGTGATTGTTTCGGGTCGACCGCCCACCTCTCTCTTCTCTTTGCAGCGCACAGGCGGCGAAGATCTGGGCCAATGCAATGCGGGTAAAGGAGCCTAAGGGTTTGATGGTGAGCACAGAAACCGTACCGTCAATGGAGGGCCATGGACAATAGAGAGGGGATCTGGTTCCAGAGGGCTTGCTGTAGTCGTATGCAGGCTCGCACGAGAAGGGTTTTAGGGAGGTGGAGGCTGTCGATGTTGAGCATAGAGACCGTGCGCGATTCTCACATACCGCTGACAGCGCCACCATTTGGAGGGGGTGTCAACTTGTCAAGTCAGCAAAAGAGACTTGGACTGACTGGGCACCCTTATATTTGCTTTGACAACTGCTTGTCCTGTTCCTGGTGACGGTGGTGGTGGTGGTGGTGGTGGTGGTGGTAGTTGCTGCTGCAGGCAAAGCTGCAATTGGCAGTCGCTGCAACGGCAGAAGAAGCAACTTGCAGTAAGGGATCGCAAAAGTAATATTTGATTACTGAGGTAGTAGCAGTGGTGGCGACGGTGAAGATGAGGTGAGGTGAGGTGGGACAATCAAGCAGAGACAGAACAGGACAGAGGGTTAATAGTGATAGTGATGATGGTGAAAGAGTTGAATTCAATTGCACTGGTCTTGGTTTGCGCGTCGTCGTTCTTGCCCTGTCGCGTTCTGTTCACGTTTCGTCTACTTTCCCGTTTTCGTTTCTACTTGTACTTGTGCTTGTGCCTATTAATTAGAGAGAGTGTGTTTGCCTGTCACGCCCCCTTTCGTCTCCTGCACCATCCCATCCCATCACCCCCCAAAAATATACCCGTAATTGCTTGGGGGGTTTGTAGTAATTAATTTGATGGCAAGCAAGCAAGCAAGCCCAAAAGATAAATTAATTGGATGCGGGCCACTCAACTCAAAATGCAGTGGCAGCAGTAACTGTGGAGTCAACCATGGATCCATACTTACTCTGTACTGTCGATCTAAAAAAGGGTGCGCCGGCGCTGCTGCAGCTGCATGGATTGGATCCGGTGCGAGTGGAGATGAATGAATGGCATAAGTTATGTTATGAAGCGGAATGGCTGGAATATCTGGATCCATTGAATTGACTGTTGATTCTGGTGGCGTCAGCAGGGGGTGCGATGAAATCATCTCCACCATCTGTTTATTGGATCCATCAATACCCTTCCCTTCCCTTGTCGATGCTGTGCTACAGAGCATATGTACATACAGAGTATACCTAGTATACAGTGTATGGATAGCTTTATGTAAGGCTTCAATATCCAATCCATACTCGCACGTACAAGTGAAGCATTATCACGACACAACAATAGAAATACACCTCAATTGTACAGTTTTGTCCAACAAGTTCAGCTTCAATCCCTTAATCTCTCTCTCAAACCGCCCTAACATAATTTTCTCTCTCATTTGAGCCCTTTTTTAGTTACCAATTGGCTTCATTCATACATTCATACCACCAACGCAGGGTAGCATCCAATTCCAAGCCAAACCCCCCAACTAGAGAGGAAAAAATAAACCTCTCACAAAAGAAGGGAGAAGATGATGATGAAGAATAAGAACAAGAGGCTCCACCCGAATCTGCAGTCATCCACAATGCAAAAAACACGTCCGCACACACCCCCCGAGACGATGGTACCTTACATACCGCACTAACTTCAAGTTGGTCATTCCCTATCCTTGCTAAGGTACTAATTCTTTCCTGTCTTTGCTCCAACAATTAATTGCCTCTTTCTCTTCTCACTCTCTCGTTATCTGTTACCCTATATGGAATCCATCCCGAGGCAATCTTCCATGCCTGGTGGGTGGGGAACCTCACAACGGGTAGATGCAGGTACAGGATCCTCCTTTCATCACGTCAGACCAGTAAGACGTCCCTCATATCCAGGGGATATTATGGAACCAAACCAAGACCCCGTTGCAAAAATTGAATGTTGATGTTGGTGCGTAGCAGCGTATTGATGGAGAAAAGCATCCAACCTGGTAGGACTAATACAAGTATGATGCGCAATGACTTCAGGCTTCATCTGCAGCTTGCCCTCCATTCCTTGCTCTGATCCTGTCTTTCAATGCAGCCAACCCATTCTGAACAGCGTATGCCCCACCGGCAATGCTCCCTGTTGACCTTCCCCGTATGTGTTGCCTGTCCGCTTCCCTCTTCATATCCTCAAACACATCCCTCCCACAGCCCGTCTCATTCACCCAGTCAATCAACCCCCAACAGCCAAAGTTGGACGCCCCTCCCCCGCATAGTGAACCGCAGTACGCTGCGCAATGCCAGTCATGAACATGATGGGAACGACGATATACCCGGACATGGCCAATGTCTCCTCCATCGTACATATGAAGGTGAACAAAAAGTACGTGAGGAGATGAGGTCGGAGGAGCAGGGCAGGAAGAAAGAGAGGTAAAAGACGATGGAGCATCAGGGGTATAGGGTGGTCGGCCATGAGTAGCAAACTAAACGGCGGACTGGACCGGGCATGAGCAAAGTCACGATGCTTCTTTGCTGCCGAGTACCTTTCCCCGTGAAGTATCGACCGATGAATGTAGTATTGAAGACCACCCCGTACAGCCAAGAGAATAACAACATGCTTGAACATCTGCCACGGCAAAGGCAATGCCGTACTCGTCCTGAAAACCGGACCCTTTAGTATTTTCAGAAGCACAAAACTCAGAGCACCCTCTACACCCGTCATCACACCCAGGTTGAGCATGACCAGCCCCAACAGTCTCGAGAGGGCCTTGGCGTCACGGGGCGGCAGCGCGCTGCGACCTCCATGCTTGACCTTTTCCGCGAGGCTCGGTAGGGACGCATCGAATAGAAGCGACAGCAGAGAAGGAATGATAAAGAAGACGATTCGGATGGCGAGGACACCGTAGACGTGGACGAAGAGTGGTGAGTGCGAGAGGACGAGTGTCGACCACGTCATGTAAAAGAAGAGAACATTCAACGTCGTAGACCAAGAGGTCGGAGAGGGCGATAGCATGTATAAAAGAATATTAATCGATAATAGAAAATCCATGGTGACAAATTCTATATCCCGTCGTCGACTTTGGGTAACATGAAGCTGGTGATGTGTGAATTTGACGCTGCATCCGTCTTTTTAAGGAATTGTCGATCTCATCTGGAGAAGAGGTAAAATAAAGTAAAAAAGCGATAAAGAAAGAGCAAATAAATGATTCTATTTCAAGATGCAAAGGACAAAAGAGAACAATGAATCTAGCTTTCTTTGTGTTGCAACGTCTTTCACTACACTCCGCGTATTAATACCTAGTGGTTTGACAGTTCCAGGTTAGGTAGGTATGACGTCGATGGGGCGGCGAGCTTGTCTTGACGTTTTGTGGCAAAATGACAACAAGGTCGCTTTGTTGTTTCGATCGACCACTAACAAAAATAACCCAATGTGCAAAGGTAATGAAAGGAAGCTCTTTACAATAATAATACTGCTTTCAAACTGTGGCTAATAAATACAACGGAATCTATTTATATATATGTACGTAAATGCGCTTTGTCCACGCCAATTTGAGAAATGCCCCCCCCCCCCCAAAACCAAATAAACCCTCCTCGATAAAACCGAATAATATTGCTCCTCCCATATGTATATAACTCGTAGTTGAAATAAACCAGGTAACTAATACAGCTTCGAATTCATACTTGCCCAGTTCCCTTGTCGACTGGGATGAAAAAAAGGCCTCCATGACCTTGATTACTTTGCCAACCCTATATCGTTCTATAAATGCAGTTGTAAAATTCCATAGTACATGTGTTGGGGAGAGTGACCGTTTCACTCCCGTTCTAGACGAGTCATAATCATTCTCGTAAAAAAAAAAGCCTACCCTGGTGATGGGGTACTCGGTGGTGGTGGGGAGGAGTGATGGATGTGAAAGGCGTTATGGTGATAGACTGGTCTTGGAACCTCTAGGGTATCTCGTCGGGCCCTCTGTCTTCCTCTGATTTGACCAGTTGAAGACACAGATTCCACTTGATGGAGATCATATGAAGACTTCATGGGAACTGTATTCGCACGTTGCCTTGAGAGGGGAGGGTAGGGAGATGGGGAACGTGATGATGCCCTGCGTGGTCTCGGTGATGCAGTCCTGGCGAGAGGCCCACCGCCCTCGATATCTTGTCCAGATGAGATACTGCCAACAAAACTTCTTGTTCTAGAGTGCGAGCGCGGCATCGGCGATGCGTTTCCATCCGCGTCTCTCTGGGGATCGTATTGCTTCTTGATTCGCCAAAAGTTTTCGTTCCTAAAGCCCTCTCCCGGGATCTCGGGATAATTAACCGCCAGACCGCGGCGAAACTCGGAAAGGTCGAACCAGTCATGCGCCGCGGTACCGAGGAAATTTCCCGCAGCGATCATGACCTCTGCCACTTTGCGTCTACTGCCATTGTCTGCTGATACGGGCCGCTTCGACAGGCCGTCGTGGCTGGATATGTGTCTTTGAGCGTCCGATGGGAAGTCGGTTGAGAGGCTTGGCCGCACTGTTGGCTCACGATCGAGCTCATGAGAAGACACGTTTGATAAGCCAGAGGTAACTGGCCTCATGATCGGGGTTCCAATCATGACGGGCGTTTCTTCGATGCAATAGTCCATGCTGTGGGAGGTACGGCTACTAGGGGAGCCGTGTACTGTCCGTGGAGAGACTGAACCGGGGAGTTCAGGGTGATGGGAGCATTTGCAGTGATGGACACCGTTGATGTCGCTCTTTTCTTTCAAAATCTCTATATCCGTAGCCAGCAGGAGGTATAGAGAGCCAAGGCAGGCCATCCCAGTTCCAACAATAGGTGCCCATTGGCCTGGGTCACAGGATGACATGTTAGCTTCTATAACTTTGATTCAGATATTATGCATTGGGTAATTTCACTTACCAATACTGGCCATTGGCTCATTCTGATATCGAACCGGACGGCTAAAGAAATTCCTCTCGCCAATAACGAGAATGGCAAACGCCGCACCACCAAATACGGGAATCACTGCGACACTGAGAAAGAACCGGATCGTGTTGTTGACGTTCCTCATGTTTCCCTTGGTGGCACCGTTTGTTCCCGAGATGGGCTCGTCAATCTGCGAGTCGTTGTCCGAGGCGCCGAACCGCGACTTCCAGTTGATTTCGAGAATCTTGTCCATCATGGACACCAGCCACAGGATGGCATGGACGCAGCACGCAGCAGCGAGCAGGGTGGCCGCGCCAAACGTGAGCTTGTGCGGCGCGGGTATCACGTATATGTTGTTGGCCGAGCCGTTTCGCATGGGAGAGAACGGCCCTTGCTCCACGGAGCATAGCATGGTGCAGTTGGTCTCGTCACCGTAGGGAAACTTGGACGGGTCGCTGGATATCGGGTTGCCGGACCCATCCTGCTTGCAATGAAATGGGCTGATGCGGTAAAACTCAATCGTCAAGCTAAGGAGGCCTGTATGCAAGGGAGGACGTGTTATTAGTTGGGTTTCTGTGACTGGGGGAGGAGGGGCTTGAGACATGAGGAGTGCTCACCAGCAAGAATAAGTCCAGCCCAGACAAATATCGTATTTCGGCCAGGATCATTGAAATACGTCTTGGAAAGCCGTACTGTGACTGGCCCAACGAGGATGCCGATGGAGCAGAATTGAAATGCCCCATAAACGTCCATATCAACTGCGCCTATGCAAGGAGGTTTAGCTCCACTTCATCTCGACTTTTGACGTGTGGTTCATCAGGGGGGCTGGCTATCTTACCGTCTCTGTGCAGCGCCGCAAGGAGAATGCCATGGACGGCGGCTACGGCAGGGAAGATCAGGGCAGCTGCAAGACATGCATTCTTGATCCATGACGCCTTTCGGGCGAGTACGCATGCCGCTATGAGGACATAGTATCTATCGATGGATGGTTGGTTGGTTATGCTAATTTTCCACTTGGAGGAGTGGCAATGGGTAGGCAGTTTGCGAGGTTGACTGCTTTCTTCACCCATTGACCGGGGGGAGGGCATAGTTAAAAAGAACTTACAAGAACCTTGATCCAGGCCCATATTGACCGGATACTGGCCAGGCACAAATAACTTGCAAACCATGATCAGCGGTGTTGTTTGCTGCGATCTCAGTTGTGGAGTTGTTGATGTCTGAGACAAAACTACCCAGCAACGGGTTCCAAGACAGCGCTGGCATCAGAACATCCCTTCGCGTCCGCTGTGGCAGGCGCTGCAAAAGAGATGGCTCTTTGGTTCCCCCGTCTTTTCGGGTTCTTGGCGCATACAGTGCCCAGCAAAGATAACGTGTGTTGTTGTGGATGTAACAAGGATATAGATTCTCCGAAATGGATGGATACTATGGCACTATCGTGGGGGAGAATAGTGGAGGTGGTCCTGCAGCGAACATATAAGACAAGACGAAGATGAGTCAAAAGTGGGATGATGGCTCATGATGATGGTTTCTGGAACAATTCGAGAACGATGGTCCACGGGACAGACACACACGCCTTGACAGCACACGCACGCCTTGGGCTGGGATGATGGGAAACCGCTGTCGCACTCAGAGGATTCAGGCTCCATAGGTCTGATTGGGAATAAATATAACTCGCTATTACGGAGCAAAAGAGTTTGGATTTGCGTACCTGGTGAGAAGGTGGCGCAGACTTCGAGTGTGTGTCTAAGACAGGGCTGCTGCTACGTTGTACCAAGTCCACCGATCCGCATTGTTCAAGGTATGTATCATTATGATATCTCTCCACGGGTGCATTATCGTTGCTCTGAATAGAGTAGTTGTTACCATATGGGTTATAACTAAACGGAATAATAGATAATCTTATAAGAGCATCTCATATCCCGCGAGTCAATGGGTCAATGAACATAAAATCTTCACTTTGCGCTTTCTTTCTTTATTACTTTGCTCTCATCATCACAATTGCAAAACAGCAGCAACCATGCGCGGACCTGGCCTTGCCTTGCCTCTTCTCATCCTCACGGCCGTCAGCGCCAACATCATCGACACCCCCGCGACTGAACCCCGACTGCGCTCCCGGT
This sequence comes from Cladobotryum mycophilum, assembly GCA_036429605.1. Lineage (NCBI taxonomy): Eukaryota > Fungi > Ascomycota > Sordariomycetes > Hypocreales > Hypocreaceae > Cladobotryum > Cladobotryum mycophilum. The sequence continues at coordinate 1,390,993 of JAVFKD010000002.1, read as the reverse complement.
GGCAACTTCGACCTCTCTAATTGGAGGCTTGAGCTCCCTACAGCCCAACCCGCGACGGTCGAGGGCGCCAAGCTCACGGGCTGCCAGGGCTACCAGGATGAGTACTTTTACACCCAGAAGAGCGATGGCGCTCTTGTCATGACTGTCCCTGACCGGAGCTCCAACAAGACCCGCTGCGTCACGACACCTACCCGTAAATACTGCCACAACGAGCTGCGCGAGGTTAACCCCCGAAATGGAACCCCAAGGCTGCCGTAAATCGTCTCACTGTCGAGCTAGCCGTCATGAAGACCAAGGGCCGGATGTGCGTTGGCCAGATTCACATGGACGAATCCATCTCCAACTTGCCCGTTGCCGAGCTCTTCGTCTACGACTCGGGCGGCGTTGAGATCGGCGTCCAGACGTGCCGCACATGCCAGCAAGGGCGGTTTTGGGTCGGCGGCGTCACCCCCTACCAGAAGTTCAAGTACGATCTCTGGTACGAAGGTGGCAGCGTCTCTGTTTCGCTGAACGACGGCGATGTCTACACCTTTAACGCCACCGGCCTCGACAGCCCGGACAGTTTCTTCAGGCTGGGCAACTACAATCACGCAAACAGCGTTGACTCTACCTATGGCGAGGTGCATGTGTACGACATTGCTGTTTCTCACGGTTGAGCGTTGTGGGATGAGATAGCCCTGGAGGTTGACCAGGTGGTGGTCCTCCATGTATATGGAACTTGGGACATTACACACTACATAGGTACATATCTACATACATTACAGCATAGCTATATATTGAGAAAATCCGTTGTTAAAGAATCAACCTTGTCCTGCCTTTGGTCCCATGTACAACATCTCTTGCTAACAGATCACCTCGTAAAATGGCGGCCGATGGGCCGTCCATATGGACAAAACACGCACACCCTGGACACTTTAGATCACGATCGTCGGGTGGCTCAGGACGGGACACGGGCTTCTGTAGGCAACAGAATTTCAGACGCCCAGCTTCAGTGAGATGGAGGGATGGCGGGGAAGCTGAGCAGCTTTAAAGGGAGCACAAACGCGCTGTAAACAGACAAGCTTACTTACACAGAACAGACACACACGACACACTGGAAGACACACCACCACCACCCCCTGTTGCTTGTTGCTTGTTGCTTTCGATTAGGTTAGATTTGTCGCATCATGAGGCTAACAAGCTTGCTTGCTTGCTTGCTTGCGTGTGCTGGATGACGCTGATAGGTATGGAAAGGTTCTCAAAGTTCTCCACCAAAAGTGGATGATCCCCAGAAATTGGCCACAGAATGCTGCAATCCACATCGTGATCCCCCCTTCCTCCCCACCGGGCTGCAGCTTTGAAGGATTCAGCACTAATTAAATCATCTAGACTAGAAGAATGAACTCTTTTGATTCAGCCCCGTCTCTCTCCCTTCTAGAAGACTGTGGCGTGTCGCATTCATCGCATTCAAAGGGAGCCGGGGAAGAGGGAGGAGGCTTTAAGCAAACACACATTCTTCCTGCGTGAGAGCGAGAGAGAGACTGCGCAAACTGCCCCCCCTTCGGTCGCTTCTTTCGTCAAAGCTGTCGTTGCGTCACACTGCACAGCTACCGCCATTCCTTTGATGAGGCTGTACCATACCATACCTTCACCTCTACTCGGGCTATTACTTGTGTTGAATACGCACGATAGAGAAAACAGCAGCACACCTTGACGAGTCCTATTTCTCTCTCTCTGTTCAAAGAAATTAAAGACTTGATCTGTATGATATATGCAAAAAACAAATACCTTGTCCAAGTTTACATGGAAACCAATCACTCATTCTGTTCAAGTACCCGGACCTCGACACCACCAACTTGATCGACTTCGACCAAGCCAAGCCCAATGATGCGCCAAGACCAGATTTTTACCAGGTAGGCAAGGTAATCAAGGTCGACTCCAATCTCCAGCTGTCCACGTGAATCAATCTCGACTTTTCCTTTGCTCGATTTTTCTCTCTCGGTAACGCATTGAGAAAAAGAGCCATATAGCTGCATCTGCATGTGTGTGTCTCCTCCAAGATGCATTAAATGGTCGTCTACCATGTTCCCTTTTTCTTATCATCTATTTTTACATTCCCCACCTGACATGACATCCCCACTGACATTCAGTTTGTCTATAGCATCAAAATTCATCCTTGCAGTGGGAGTAAAAAAGCATTCAGAGTGTCATTGATCCCGGGGGAGGAATCAATCAAACAAACAAAGAACCTAATTGGCGAAAACCGGGCTGCAACAATTACGTCGTCGAGGCTGCCGATTCCGATCAACCTGAAAGTCGCAATACGTCATTGTTTTGTCCCTCAGCTGAACGGTTTGCTCGCGTGAGGGGAGTCATGGAGCCTACAGAGGATCTCACCAGCACAAGCCAGATCAAAGAATGGCGCTCAATCGTCACCCTCATTGTCTTTATTCTCACAAGTAAGTTTTGCTCATGATGAATGATTTATCCATCAAGCCTCTCTCGTAGCCTCGCCTCATGCTAATGCCACCTCATCATAGATATCAATGTTCTCTTCCCATTTCATATCCCCATATACGTCCCCCGCAAACTCTCAGACCTCTTTCTAGATGCCCTCAGCGCCATACGCATAATACCCCCAAGGCGGTATCGCTCCCTCGGACCTGGGGATGACCAGAATGGCAAAATCAAGTCGTTTGTGCGGCTCAACTTTCCCATGAACTTTGTGACGGCGCCGCTCATAGCAGACCTCTTCTTGCTTGCCATCTTGGCCATCGGTCGGAAAGAAGTGCATGATGGCATTATTGGTTCGGACAACATCTTGCCTTTCGACATCATGGTCTTCTTCATCACGTTGGCCTACATTGCCATCTCCATCGATGCATCCGGCCTCATCAGATACCTGGCCTTCAAGGTCCTTCAATTGGGAGGCAGGGTTGGACACCGGCTCTTCTTCTTCCTTTACGCCTTCTTTTTCCTCCTCGGCAGCTTCATCGGCAATGATCCCATTATCCTCTCCGGCACCGCTTTCCTGGCGTACATGACCCGCGTATCCAGCAACATTATCCATCCAAGAGCCTGGATCCATACCCAGTTTGCTGTCGCCAATATCGCCTCTGCCATTCTTGTATCCTCGAATCCGACAAACCTCGTGCTGGCGGGAGCCTTTCAAGTCAAGTTCATCCACTACACGGCCAACATGATTGTCCCCGTCGTCGTCACTGCCATTGTTCTATTCCCTTTCCTCCTTTACATCGTCTTCGCAAACGAGTCTCTCATCCCCTACTCGATCAAGATGCACGATCTTCCCGAGGAGGCCAAGGCACGGAAGCCGGTGAACCCAAACATTCCGCACGCGAGAGGACACATTGACGAGGACGAGGACGATCCTGCCGATGAACGAAGCAAGCTTCTCCCCTCGAGGAGATTATGAACCCTTTTCTGGACAAGGGAGGTGCAGCGTTTGGTGGCGTCATCATGGCTGCGACCCTCATTACTGTGCTAGCACTCAATGCCGCGAGCACAAAGACCGGCGAGCACCCTGTTTTCTATGTGACGCTGCCGGCTGCGGTCGTCATGTTTTGCTGGGATATTGGCTTTGGATGGTATCACCGGAAGGAAACACGCGAGATTGCTCGCAAAGGCAGACAAGAATTCGAAAACGCCAAGCTTGAGAAAGCTATCCGGCAAGAGGCGGAATCGAGACGAGCTTCAGTCAAGCAGGTTGACTCCAATGCGGTTGCGGCATTTGAGCTCGTGTCATCGCCAACACATCCGGGTGACGCTCAGCTGCGGTCTCTAGGCATTTTCGATCTAAACGCCGGTGCCATTGATACGGTCAACAACACGCTCGACGGGAAAGCCATCATTAGTTTGCCGAACCAGAGCAATCAACATCCACCAACTCCTGCCATTCTCGTGTCTGAAAATACGGACGATCGAGTTCTAGCGATGATTTCGTCTCGTGAGTCGTCTGGCTCGATGCTTGCGGCCAACGAACCTGCGAATCACGAAAGGAATTCGACAAGCGAGATGAGCTCCCTGGAAGAGAAGAGGCTGTCCGATCGACAAGGTTCCCGCTCTCCACCACAAGGGATGTTTGTCCCGGCGTCAACCAAGGTGGTGAACGCAGGAAGGCGGGATTCATGCGTGTCGATCAAACGAGATCGTGGACCAACAACGCTTGTTTCTCTTGCGCAGGATGCATTCAGGTGGTTACAAGAGACGTTTCCTACCGCAACGGCCGTCATTGCTCATTTACCGTTTGCATTGGTGCCTTTTGCCTTTTGCATGTTTGTCCTCGTCCAAGGCCTTGTTACCAAGGGGTGGGTGCCCGTCTTTGCCTATGGATGGAATCATTGGGTGAACAAGACGGGAACGGTAGGGGCTGTTGGAGGCATGGGCTTCCTATCTGTTGTCCTTTGCAACGTAAGTATTGCCTTTTTTTCTTTTCTTTCCAAGGGAAAAAACTTTGTGGATAGCTGGCTAACTTTGACGAATGGCTAGTTTGCTGGAACAAACATTGGCACCACGATTCTCCTCTCCCGTGTGATTCAGTCTTGGCTGGCCATCAACCACAAGGAAGGCCACTTTGTCAGCCAACGCAACTTTTGGGCCACTGTATACAGCATGGCTCTTGGAGTCAACTACGGAGCCTTTAGCACTGCCTTTAGTGCCTCTCTTGCGGGTTTGCTGTGGCGAGACATCCTCGGCCGAAAGCACATTCATGTGCGCAGTCTGGAGTTTGCACGCGTCAACCTCCCCATCATTTCCATTGCCATGATTGTTGGCTGCGCTGTGCTGATAGGGGAGGTGTACATTGTCCGAAGTAATGCCCCTTATGTACCCGCTGGGTTCTGAATAGACATGGGATATCTTGGCGGTTTGAGGTGGTGTGGAAGATGGAAATGAAAATGCATTTTATAGATGGAAATACTTTGCCTACATATATGAAGAGATGTAAATTTGATTCAGAATTTTGTCATGAATGGTCATTTCTGAGCTCTATACTACTTGTAGTCGCCCTTGATGGTTGGGAGTGTAATGACACCAAAGTTACTAGCAGTTCTATGTGAATCTATCAGGTCATTTTATTGAGTATCATATTGACGCCAATAAAATGCTAAATATATTGATGACTCTTTACTAACCCAAGGCATTGCGTGTTGTGGTTTGCTGAATAGACCTCTTATATGAGGCGTTGAAGCCAAAGCCTGCACATCAATTCGCCATCTCGAGACGTGTGTACAACGATTGGTCAAGAAGACCCCCGTAACGTCTAGGAAAATCGAGGCTTATGACAAAGTTCAGTTTTCACTTTACACTCAACCCTTTTACCTTTTTTTTGAGTATTTTCAAAAGGGGGTTTTTGCACGTGCTGATTGGTAGTCAAAAAGGTAAGCTGGCCGGGTTCGTTGGCAGCTGGCGAGCGAGCAAAGTACTTTGGAGTATTTAGCTTCCCCCAACATCAACTTCACCTTTTCCCTGTCGGTACCTTTTTTTAATTTACCACCCTCACATCAACTACTCACGGATTCACCATCTCGTAACACAAACACTCACTCCATCCTTCATTCTTCGGCTTTGTGTGTAACTTGAACACATCATCGTCACCGTCACCGTCGTCATCTCTTTTGCTCTGGCGATATCTCGAGAGCTGCTTCCAGATGGCCTCAGCCGTCACAATGACTCCATTCCTGGAGCTTCCGCTCGAGCTGGTGGATACGATTCTGGAGAGTATGTCATGCAAAGAGCTCAGCAATCTCAGCAAGTGCAACAAGACTTTCCACTACCTCGCTTTCCAAAAGCTCTTCGTCAAGGCCTTTGAGAACACTCTTGGCTCGGCCGACAAGAAGAAAGACGTGCGCGAAGTGGTCACGTCGCTCTTCATGCATGTAGTCAAGCTTGACTCTCAAAACATCATCCAGTTCCTCGTCTTCCACGAGTCCAGCTACTGTCTGAGAGAGTAAAGAAGCCAAGTCCCCCGATCCCTGCGATTTTCTTAGCACGTCATGCATGATTCGCTAACGTTCAAGTGTAGGAGAACGACAGTCATCAACAACCTCACTCATCTCCATTATGCAATCTTGTCGGATGCACCCATGGTCGCCAATGGACTAGTCAAGCACGGCACCGACGTCTGCGAGGAAGACAGCGGCTACCCAGACGTCACGCCCCTTTACCTGGCCATAGCACGGCCAAGTGATTGCGTCCACGGACAGTTCGACACCGCCCTCCGTATCGCCTGCAGCTACGCCCTGCCTCGAACGGCTCGCTGCCTGCTGGCGAGGGGAGCTGACGCCAACTCGTTCAACAGCTTTAAGCTGGCTGCCATGCACGTCACGCTGGCCAGGAGACTGCCGTGGAAGAAGTTCAAGCTCCTGTCGTGGATGAATGGCGAAAAGGAGGCCGAGAGCTTTCTTTGGAGGGCCAGGATCAACGAGACGTTGGCTGTGCTACTGCAATTCGGCGCTGATCTAAATCTCCAAACGAGGAACGCTCGCAGGCATCTGTGCGGACACAGCTGCTGGAAATCGTTGGACTGCGATCACCAGGGCCAGAGACCACTGCACTTTGCTGCTGCCAGCGGTAACGAGGAAGCCATGTCTCTGCTGCTGAACAAGGGAGCCAGCGCTGAACTGACGGATGATGAAGGGTATACACCCTTATTCCCAGCCATGGCTCAAGGCCATGACAAGGTTACGTCTTTCTTGCTGGCACAAGATGATGGCTTCAACCCCATAGTCATGGACATTAACAAAAGCACCGCACTCCACATTGCCTGCCGATTCGCCCGCGAGGACGTGGTAGTAGAGCTACTGCGTCGAGGCGCCTCTATAAACGCAACCGACCGCCTCGGCCGCACCCCCTTACACGAATGCCTCATGCAAACCTACCCGACCCTGGAAAATGACGTCCTCGCCGTTCTTTCGCACCTCTCCGGGGCCGGTGCATCACCCGACGCAGTCACCCTCGAGGGCAAGAGCGCGCAGTCCATGGGGGAGAGGCACAACTTTGCAAGGGTGCGGGAGATGTTTGAGTACGTCGAGGAGGATAGCTTGCTTACTCGCGACGCCTTTTGTCCCCGATTTACGAGTGACGTCTTGGGCATAGGAAACAGGTGAGTTTTCCCATTTCACCCGCTTCCCCTTAGATTATTTTTTGTGGGATAGAATTAATCATAGTTTACTAGGTGGTTGTATTTGCACGAGATTGAAAACCCTTCTCGAGCTAGCTGGATAGAAGACGATACTTCTGAAGAGACCGGGACATCACTCTACCCGAGCAAGCTGCCAACCTCTACCTGGGTTCAAGGCGAGAGCCTACCTCCCCTTGGCTCGAAAAATCCACCAAAGCCGGAGCCCAAGGCTGCTGCGTTCTGGGGTAACTTGGGTAAACCGGCGCCAAAACCGGCCGAATCGAGGGCTGGCAGCGTTGAGCCGTCGAAGACGGTGACAAAGGGGAAGGGGAAGGGGGCAAGAAGAAGTGGGTTCCCCTGGAGTTCTGATACAAGCATGTTGAACGAATGGGTATGAATGGGTAATGAGGGTGTGATTTTACTAGAAAGCTTGCTCTTTGCTCTTTGCTCTGCACTTCTTTGTTATGATGTTATAGCGAAAGAACTAGAAGCGACGTGTAGGTAGATGGATGTGATATATTGTGAGAGTAACTTCTATGGGACCTTAATTCTTGTGAGGTGTAGAGTACTATTCAGACGAGATTTGAGAACTTGCAGAGAGGATGAGAATATTTGTTATATTCATTCCTAAGCCAACATTTAGCTATCATGCTATTCACCTGCCATGATCAACTCTTATTGCTTCCCATACCCGCAATGATGCCTCTATCAATGTCTCCCACACCTAAACCAAGACGAACGCCAAATCATCCCATCTAGAAAAAGTATGTCAAGCCGCAACTCTCAGGACACAGTCATATCCAAAAAGTCGTCATTTCACCCCAGCCAATCCCACCCTCAAGCCCACCCATTCTTACTCTTGAACCAACTCAACGTCTCCAGCCCACTCGTCGCCCTCATGCCGATCCTCGCATCCAGCACAAACGCCTCCCACGTCTTGACAATGTTGAGCTGCTCCTCACACTCCAGCATCTTCTTGCGCCTGTACTCGAGCGTTTCCTTTTCCCCTTCTCCGGGGGGCGGGGCGCAGCATTCTGCCCATGAGATGGCGCCCATTTCGTAGTGTGCTGAGGGGAGGACGTAGTCGTCTTTTATGACGCCTTTGAAGATGGATCTGGTACTTGGTTAGCTTTTCTTTTCTTTTCTTTTCTTTCTTTTTTTGTCTTGGTTTTATAGGAGCGATGTTTCATGAGCAAGGGGAACTTACCGGTCGTGAACTAACACATTTTCCTTCAACACCGTCCTCGCCTCATCCAACTTACCCATCCCCCTCAGCAACGAAGCCATACTCAGCGCCCAAACAGCCACCTCATCCTTCTCGGCCTTCATCACATCCACCGCCTCCTTCTTCGCCGTGCACCTCTCCCACTTCAAGTACTCGACCCCCTTCTCCAACTGGTCCGGCCCCATGCGCTTCTGCCCGTTCCAGACGTAGCACATCTCCAGCGCGGGACTGGGCCCCACCGCATCCGCGAGATCGATGCCCAGGTCTTTCGCCCTGGCTTCCCACTTTTGGATCTTGCGCGATAAGAACGTTTCCAGGGGCATTTGTCGGGCCATGAGACGCTTCTTGCCCGCAAAGGAGGGTGCCTTGCGCAGGAACTCTTCCGTCTTGGTCTTTTGTCGGCGGGCTTCGTCTTGGTCGCCTGCGTGGAAGGCGTTCCTATAAAGCTCTATGGTCGCGCAGGCGGCCATGTAGTAGTACATGGAAGGGCTCCAGTCGTTAATCTCCAGACAGCTAAGGAACTGATCGCGCATGAGCTCCCAGTCCTGGGTTACCATGGCGTTGATGGACAGTTCAAAGTTGTTGAGCGCAGCGACCTGCTTCATCTTGGACTCCTTTCCTGTCTTGAGCAATTCGACCGCCTTGGTAACGTTTCGTTCGTTGGCGTGCATCCTCGACTCCTCTACGCGCCAGAGTCTCGAGTCGGGATAGCGAGTTCGCATCTCTACAAGTAGCCTCTCACACTTCTCCCTCGGAGGCCCGACGGCTTCCGCCGCCTCATCGTAGTCATCCTTGTGCGGCAGGATGTCCGCAGCTCCGAGCAGGCCGTTGTAGTAGGCGAGCAGCATCATGCCGGAGACGGCGCCATTCACGTTAGGATGGACGGCCGACCTCCACAGCATCTTGACAGCGCGGGCACGATCGCCCTTGAAGCCCACAACGGAAAGAATGCGAGAAAAGGCGGGAGGCACGAGACTCAGGATGAGGAGTAGAATGCCGAAGCACATGTTGGCTCCGGAGTGGATGAACCTGTCGACGGGGTTTTCGAGTTCAATGCCCGGGTCCACATCGGCGAGCGTAGACTGGATGCGCAGAGGAGAAGGGTCTCGCGAGCTGTCGAGCTTCATCTCATCAAACGGTGTCTGCAAACCGGAAGTATCTTTGCTCTCGGCAAATCCCTCCGAGTCGCTGTTATTGAGCCCATCATGATTGGAATCCGACGAAGGCCTTTCATTGTTGAGACTCTCCGACGTCCGACTGTTTCCCGACAACGAAGCCGTAGACCGATTAGATGTCCCCTGCCCCAACTTCGCCTCCTTGGCAATAATGGCATCCAGCGTCAAAAACGCCTTGCGCAGCCTGTAAAAGCTCTTCATGCCCTCCACGAGGCTCTCGTGCAGCACGCCCACCACGGCGCCCATGAGCTGCGTCTCCGCAATGACGAGCTCGTACTCTGTGCCGGGAGGGTATATCTTGCTGGGGTTGTACTTGGCCCCGTGCTTCTGCGCGCGCTTGAGGTCCGACCAGGCCCTCGTCTCGCAGTCGGCCAGCCTCGCCGTCGCCTCCGTCATGACGGACTTTTCGAAGCCCAGGACGGAGCGCATGAAGAAGGTGACGGAGGAGCCGAGCTCGTGAAAGGACGAATCGCCCTGCTGGAGCTTCTCCCATGCGCCGTCAATGTCGTCGTTCATGATGAGCTCGACCCATTTCATGGCATCGATGAGGTTCTCCTTTTCTTTGGCAATGACGGCGCTTGGTGAGGAGTCGCTGGCATCGTCGGGCTTCTTTGAGCCAAACCATCCACCGAAGCGACTCATGATGGCGTTGAATAGTAGCAAAACCGAGAGAGAAAGACAGAAAAAGAGAGAGAGAGAGAGAGAGAGAGAGAGAGAGAGAGAGAGAGAGAGAGAGAGAGAGAGAGTTAAAAGATATTTCCAAAACAAAAAAGAGACAACGCTATTTAATGTATTCCAAAAAAAAAACAGTCTTTATGAACTACATTCCATGCCCAACTAGGCACCCAGCAAGTCTTTCTTGGATTGAGGGTTTCGTGGCTCAGCAACCAGGCGTCAAACGTGGCGTTGAGGGGATGGAGTTTCGAGTTAGCAACAAGGCGAATCTTTGGGCCCGCATAAAGATCAACCTGATCCAGCCTTGTTGGGCAATTGGGCTTATCGAAGAGGAGTAGTCTGATCTGAGGGAGAAGTCGAGATAGGGACCAGTGAAGTGATGAGTTGTCAAACTGAGGTATAATTGAATAAATAAACAAAGCTCTGGTAAAAAAGACTACAACGTATTCTGTAGAAAGTTGTCTGACTCGCGTCTAAAGGTTATTCCGGAAAGACTAGCCGCTGTTCCCGCCGTAATAACTGTTAATAATATTCAAAGTTTTGGGGGATATGAATCCATGGCTTGAATCTGATAGATGTTTGCGGTCTTATATACAAACAAGTCCCCGTCCCTTGACATCTCAATTGATAAACGCTCAAGCGTCATCCCGGATCTTGCGGACTCTCGGAGATCAAAAACTCGGAAATTTGACTAGCCTGCATACATGATTCCCTCCTTTGCGGAGTGTGTAAATATAGAAAATCCTAGAAAATTGCCTCCCGATCGAGGAATTCAATCTCTTTAGATGACATGGTTTTTCCTTATTCGAGCATGGCTGCATTCGTAAGCCCGGGACTCCAAAGCTGGGGCCAGACCTTCCAGGGCTTCCAGGCTCTTTCCAGGGGCATTGATCTGAACGGGTGGACGCTGACAACTCGGGTCTCTGCTGCTGTCCGGGTGCCCTGGGCAGTGCAAAGTTTCAGTGGGCGGCCGCTGTAACCCCTCCCGTACAGGCACTCCCGCAGCGCCTTGAGCGGCCGCGCCAAACGCCCAAGACAAACGACGCACTAGAACGGTTTTACATTGGATGCACAGTGTGCCAAAAACGGGTGCAGCATTCTTCCGCACCGGGTTCTATGGGGAAGGGGGGCCCGCGTCACTCTCTCCGCCGCCTTGCCGGGGTGGACAAGGCTCTCCAACAAACGAAACCAAAAGCTCACCATCCGTAATCAAGCCAACTCCACAACAGCAAACTCACCAAGTCCTCCTTCCAGCCCATTCCGCAACCGCAGTAACAAGCTATCCCAGCAGTACCAACACAAGCTCAGCGCAAAAAGCAACATCCGCAACCATGGCCTCTACAGAACCCAAGACCACCGAACCAGAGCAGCAGCCCATCGAGGAGCAGAAGCCCGAGCAAAAGACTGCCGCTCTCGGCGAGGACGACGAATTCGAAGACTTCCCCGTCGATGGTACGATTCTCTACGCCAGCCCCATACCCGCTGCTCCCCAGTCTTGAAGAGACATAGGACGGTCAGTTGTGTAAAGTCAAGACAGGATAGCTAATACATTTTGGTTCAAAACAGACTGGCCAGCCGACCAAACCGAAGCCGCTCAACGCAATGGCGAGACAAAGCACCTCTGGGAAGAGAGCTGGGACGACGATGATACCAGTGATGATTTCTCAGCGCAATTGAAGTGGGTGCCTCTCCTCTCGCCCCCCGCATTCTATCCAGATATTCTTCCCTCGCGAAATGGCGGAACGATTGTCCCATTATAGACCTACCCCTCCACATCTTGTTACTATGCTAACACGTCAACAGAGAGGAACTCAAGAAAGTCGAGGCTTCAAAGAGGAGGTAGAAGAAAAACATGACGCGCATACCTGGAACGGCTGGAAACAACATCATGGGTTGGGACGCCGGGAGCATAGATTGGGAAACTTAATGAACTACGTCACGGAATGCACGCATCTTACTTTGCACAACTTTGAACCCATGAAACTTGCCAACATCCACCTCCATAGGACTTGTGATATCAAAATGTCATTACAATTTTTGTTCATTTGCGTTGTTGGTATATGTAGGTTTCGGACTATAGACGGGCTCCTTGCCGACCTTTGTTTATAAACCCCCCGTCAACTAACTCCTTTTGCCATTTAATCCAATATGATTTACTTACTCGACAGAGCAACAACACCAGGCAATTCCTTGCCCTCCAACAACTCCAAGCTGGCACCGCCACCGGTGGAAACGTGGCTAAGCTTGTCCTCAACCTCGTACTTGGCAGCAACGGTAGCGGTATCACCACCACCGATGATGACAATCTTCTTGTCCTCTTGAACGGCAGCAACGGCAGCATCGAGAGTCTTCTTGGTTCCATTGGCAAACTTTTCAAACTCAAAGACACCAGCGGGGCCATTCCACAGGATGGTCTTGGCATCCTTAATGGCCTCCTCGTACAACTTGATCGACTCTTCACCGCAATCCAAGCCCATCCAGCCATCAGGAATACCCTCGGCATCAGTAGCCTTGCCGGTCTTGGCGTCCTTGTCGAACTTGTCAGCGGTGATGTAGTCGACAGGCAGGACAACCTTGACACCCTTTTCCTCGGCCTTCTTCATCAACTCGGGAACAGTCTCGGCACCAGCGGCATCATAGAGAGAGTTTCCAATCTTGACATTGTCAAGGACCTTCTTGAAGGTGAAAGCCATGCCACCGCAGATGACAATGGTGTTGACCTTGTCAAGCAGGTTGTCGATGAGCTGGATCTTGTCGGAGACCTTGGCACCACCGAGAATGGCCAAGAAAGGTCGCTGGGGGTTCTCAAGAGCCTGAGCAAAGTAGTCGAGTTCCTTCTTCATGAGGAAACCGGCAGCCTTCTGGGGCAGGTCGACGCCGACCATGGAAGAGTGAGCACGGTGAGCAGTGCCGAAAGCATCGTCTGGGATAGGGAGTTAGACATGTTCTCTAGATCTAGAGTTTGTAGGATTTCAACTTACTGACGTAGACGTCACCGAGAGCAGTCAGGCCCTTGCGGAACTTCTCAACGTCGGCCTTGTCAGCCTTGGTCTTCTTGCCATCCTTGTCCTTTGAGCTGCCCTCCTCCTCAATGTGGAACCGGAGGTTCTCAAGGAGGATAACAGCACCGTTATCGGCCTTGTTAACAATCTCCTCGACCTCGGGGCCAACGGAGTCAGGGGCAAGGGTAACGCTCTTGCCCAGTTGCTCCTCGAGCACGGGAACAACGGGCTTGAGGGAGTACTTGGGGTTGACGACACCATCGGGGCGACCGAGGTGGGACATCAGGATGACAGCCTTGGCACCATTGTCGATGGCGTACTTGATGGTGGGGATAGCGCCGACAATACGCTGGGGGTTGGTGATGTTCTTCTTCTCATCGAGAGGGACGTTGAAGTCGACCTATAGAGACGGGCAGCTTGTTAGCATAACTGAATATATGACTGATCTGTACTGCACCAGCTGAGGACACTATTTTCCCAGATAAAATCTCCTCTTCTGCATCACATCCGCGTCGACAGCTTCAAGCCGCGACAGGCTCATCTCGTCATTTCCCCTCCATGGCGGGGCAATCCGAACTCACCCGAATCAGGACTCGCTTGCCCTTGAGGTCGACATCCTTGATGGAAAGCTTGTTGGAGAGAGACATTTTGATAGGTATATGACTATTGAAGAGCTTAAGGAATACTCGAGCTCTCGGGAACAGTTTGGTGATTTATTCTCAGTCAATTGATGGAGAGAATAAAATAAAAAATTACGCAGAAGCTGGAATGGAATGGGCAGAAGGTGGGGTTACTCGACTCGTAAGATTGCTATTGTTGAGAAATGCTACCTGATAGCTGTTGGTGGGGTTGCTCCCCAAGTCGCGCGCCGCCTTGTTCAACCCACGCACGCCACGCCAGAGTGACATACGATTCGGCACGACCAGGTTCACGAAAATCACTCGCTTGAAGCTCCGAAATCTCGCGGATGCAACTGGATTGGGAACATCTTAAACTCCATGTAATAGATAAAGAGCTATATTGTCCGAGGTTAATGTCTAGTTCGGCAATACATGTGCTTTGTCGGATACATGGCACATGGTAGGATCGTCATACGCCATTCCGACTTCGGTCTATATTTAGCCAAGTCGTTTTGGAGATGCCTTTTATTGATGAATGTTACAGTATACAAAACATGGAAACTTCCTTTGTTCAAACATGATGAAAAAGGCGCAAGCGAAAAACGAACCGCTGCAGTGTTGTCCCGAACGCCATGGGTGCAAATCCTGTCCAGATAGTGGCCGAGTGCCAAGAATGGATTCGCGCTGACTCTCAGACGCTTGCAAACGCCTAATATCCAATGTAGGAAATCCAATTCCGTCACTTCAATCCCAATCATGATCATATTGTAGTGCTATTGTCACGCAGTTGATGTGTTTAGTCGGCAGCGTTCGATAGAGAGAGGTACGCGGTCCAGGCGATACCGACGGTTGAGACGAATGGCTGGGGTCACAATGTTAGCATTGAAAATATGCTGGTCCATAACGTAATCATTGTACTTACCAGTTGAAACTGCACGGGCATGAGGCGGAAGTTGACAATCTGGACCACGGGCCATACAGCATAGTTGGCCTTGAGTGTCGGCACATACATATCCCGCAGCTTGGTAGAAACGGCGCGTCGACCACCTCCCTCGGCAATCGTCATGACGGTAAAGAACATGCCCACACCAAACGGCGCAAAGATTAGCTGATCAAAGGCGACGCGCTTCATGGCAGGTCCAAATGCGTTGGCCTTTGTGATGGGGAAGATTTTCTCCAGGAACTTGAACCATCGGAACTGCAGAGGCGCCATGCAGAAACCATAGGCCATGAAGCGAGTCAGACGCTCAAAGTCGAACGGTGGAGGCAACGCGCTGGAGTCGGGAATGAGTTCCTGATCGTTGAAGGGGTTCTTTCGATCGAGCTCGTGGATCTCGATGGCAAATGTGTCGTCCTTGCCAACGCCGCCGGGCTTTCTAATCGCACGTTGACGAACAGAAGTTATAGTTTGAGCGACAGTATCGGCGATGCCACCGAGGATGGCGTTGGTCACCATCATTGTCATAACTGTGGATTATACGTTAGCTAAAGTATTTCCGGGTGATTTATCGAGATGCCTGGGACATACGTGGTCGTTCCTCATAATAAGCGTTGAATCTCGCCGTCAGCCTGGCAACGAGAGCCATTTCGATGAGGAAAATGATGGTATGGAGTAATGGCTATTGTAGATGAAGCAGTCAGCCATGGAGGTTTTTATCAAGGTCTCGCGCATGCAAGCAAATTGATCAAGTCTTGTTGGTTCAAGGAAGTAGAAGATGCAGTTTGACGATTCCCAATATTAGTGCGAGACAATGCCCCACCATGGGAATAGCGCAACTATTCAAGACAATCAAGAGAGAGAGAGAGAGAGAGAGAGCAGAATGCACTTACCAAACGTCCATAGATGAATTTCGAATTGACAGAGCGGGCGAGCCGTCGCTTGGTGAGTTCCCAAGACATGTTGGCGATTTAGGGACGAAGACGCTTAGACGCTTAGGGGCGATGCGTTGATGCGTAGGCGGTGTCCTTATCGAGGGGTTTACATACGTCAATGTCGAGGCCTGAGTGGAACCTCTTTTGTGAATGACGACACTGTCTGGCTTCGCACTGACACGAAATCCTGGTTATTTGGGGGTTGTGCTTGTAAGAGGCTAAGATCTGCAACAGGACGGAGTGCGTATTATCCAACTGCTACCGCACAATAATCGCTTTGGGTTCTCGTAGGGGATGGATGATAAAGTTGGGTATCAAACAGAATATGAATGGATGTATGAGAGAAGAATCAAGAAAAGTAGATGGAGGTTGCAAGTTCTAATTAGTAATTAGTAGTCGCACCGTAGCATCCATTGATGAGGTGATGCTGCCTCTTCCAGGTTGTTGTCTCATGCAATCCCCACGCCTTTCAGCTCCTCTAGTTTTAGTAGAGGTTCAGGGGAGGCTTGAAGTTCTCACAGTGCGTTACAGCGGTTGACTGCAGTGGCAAGAGCCGTCCACACAGTGATTGCCCGACCTGACTGACAGTGGAGGGACACGTAATCAACACTCCAGGATAAGATGAACATTGGACAAGTCAGATTGTTTCATCCTGTCTATCCCCATATCGAATACGAGACCAGAAGCTGACTACTTCCTCAATAAACGCCTTATTCTTTATCAATCAAGCAATTCGAATTGCCAACGTCGCAGTTGAACCATGTAGTTCAACTCACACTGGATGTCGCGTGCCCCAAAATCGTGGCGCCGGCATGAGCGTCAACGACTCCGCACAATACATTGATGGGATGCAACCTTCAAGCCATTACGCGCGGCTAACGGTTCAACTTCAAACCTCCAATTAGAATTCATCCATTCATTAGGCAGTTGAATCACAGCTTCAGATGATGGCAGTCGTCGGAAGTGAGTAAGATCATTCATCTACATCATCCATCTATGTCCTCATAACCTCATCCCCAGAATATCGACATGCATAGCATACAATGATGTCCATCTTCCTCTTTTCCATCTGCTCCAGGCGATAATTCAAATGCAAGGTACTTTTCGTCGATGAGCCTGCCAACGCTGAGATGGTTTATATGTGCCCCAAAATCTCATTTACTAATTAATCGTGTTTCTGCGAATTTGGCTTAGTCGATGTGATCGCATCGCAAGGTAGAGTCGTTTTGGATATTGCAATCGGCAGCAAGCGACCTGTCAATAACAAGGTCAAGCACATCCGAGTCGGTCAACCCAGCCTTCTTTCCATTCTCAATTGTCGAGCATTGCGAAAAGGTGAGTGTATTGAAATCGGCAAAGGGAACATAGTCGTCATCAACATGATATCGCTCGACAATCCACTCCGCATCCGTCTCACAGAGAGCAGCCAATCTGCCAGTGAAGGAGTGGTTCGCTGACTTCTTGGACGTGAGATTATCGATGGTGGCGACACCGGTTGTCTTGCTAGTAGCTTTAACCGAGAGACGAAGGGTGTCTCCAGGGCGGACGACAAGGTCAAAAGAGTGTGAGGCTATCGAAATTCCATTAGTCCAGGCTCAAACGTCTTGACGCAACAATCTCACCTTCTGGATACCACTCAAACCACGCATCGATGGTTATCTTGCCATTCATGATTCCGATATCGATTCCGGTCTGCAAGATGGAGCTGCCACATTGATAACCGTCGATACCAACCCAGGCGGCAGCGTGGTAATCTGTCTCAGCGGTGCCATTCTTGGGCATGCCAATAGCAGGAACGATAATCCGGGCTTGAACGGCGGAAACGCCCAAACCAGTCTTGCTCTTGACGGCTCCAGCCCAGTTTTCAGTATAAGACTTAGAAGCGCTAGCGCTCAGATCCCCCGAATCTGTGGGAGCATCTGCCATGATAGCTGGTTGGGACTGGTAGCGAGCCAATCTCTCGGCCATTCTGACACGACGTTGGGCTGTACCCATGGCAGCCATGGAGCCAGAGGCAAACAGGAGAACGGTGTTGAGGAACTTCATGGTGACTACCTCGACAGATGGGCCTACAATGCTGAGGAAATCTAGTGATGGTCAAGGTCGGTTGCTTTGGATGTCTTGGTGCTTCCATGGGGTAGGGGGGCCGTCTCCCTTTATATGCGGGCTTCGAGACATTGAAAGATTTCAACCCTGCTTCTCCTTACCACGAATCCCACCGCCTACGGGCGTAGCATGGCAAGATTTGCGACTCGGCAACATGTCCAACAGCCATCAACTATTCCATTTAGGTTCTACGGCAGCATCCCGAGGATCCACGTCTCTGCCGTACATGGGGAGCGGCTAGGCAAGGCCGGAGACTGGACCACTACGGGCCAGGGTCCTGCAAAGTGGCATAGAGTTGTATGGGGTACGGACGCACGTACCTGGCGCTCAATAAGGTCGATGAAAGTGGCCGGTCATATAACTTGTCGCCTTAGAATACAGAGATCTCTGCAATATCATTTGAGACAGCGACTCTCTTTATCCGCAACAAGTAAAATTACATTCATTTACATGGCCAACAAAAGACATTGTACTACTTGGATGCTTCGTCTACATACATGTGAACAAATGAGCTTCTCGGCCACTGTCAAGTCGGCCTGGCCCGCAAGCCTCTCAAAGCACCTCGATGCCCCACACGGGTTGCAGTAAACCTACAGTTGAAGATCCTTGCCGGCCTTTATTGCAACGGCGTCAACCCAAGATGGTTACAGCTACTTGGTAAAGACCTAAATTCGGGCATAGAAGCCTTGATGAGGCAAATAGTGCAGTGGCGGTGTGCACATTAGCTGAAAGCGGATTCGAATTTTTATTCGCCAAAGCATCTAAAGAATGGCATGGTTGATTGTTCCATTTGCAAATGGAAATTGAGACTTGCTGGCTAAAGCTAAAAAGGAGTGTTGAGCCACCCCGAGCTGCAAGGGTCCAGTCTCCACGATGATCCTGGTCCAGAAATCTTCAAGGTGGCTGGAGGCTCGTGTTCAAGCTAATCTCTTGCAGAATCTTGACATCTAAATATTGACAGCGGGATCTTATGCAGCGCCAACTTTCTGTCAGGAGAAAAGCAACGCCCGCATTTCAGCAAAAAGCCGCTTCTTGCCTTCGTCCCCCCTGGCACCCAGCCATAGTACTCCTTCAGACGAGAAATAGCTGCCGATTGAGCAAATGCCGACAGAGACGGGCTGATCGACGGGATGGCCCGAGCAACCTAGCCTTTTTTCGGGCTTAACTTGGCAGGGGAATTGCCTTTCTGGAGATACGCGCTGGCCAGCAACCTGAAGCAGGCGTCACTGACAACAAGAACAATATGATCTGCATGGCTTTTGTGTACAGAGTACGGAGTGCATGTAGCCGCCGCCTTTACCTGCAGACTCTACTGGCTATGAGTCTTTGTGGTTGGTGGCTGCAAAGCTGTCTGAGACAACCAGGCCTTGAGTGCACGGCCTGCTTCCTGCGACCTGTGGCTGGACTTTGACTTTCTTTTTACACATGTGGCCAGGAAGCAACAAAAATCCCATTGAGGGAGTGCCCGTTGCTGGTCATCAGCGGCCGCAGGCTGGGAGGTCGGTTGCTACTTGGACGGCATAAACCTGATAAGGAAACTCGACGACTATAGTCGAACGCATGCCCGGCCCACGTGTGAGGTCCATCAGCGAACAAGGCAGATAGTGGATGCACCAGGTTCTCTGCGTCGACATTTAGCCGCAGCTTGGCAGTCTCCTATACATCCTAACATATTTCTATTGATAGACCTGTACGAACTCCCGTTGGCCGCAGCGACTTGGCTTTACGTTGAAACGATCCTGGAGTATCAGCTGGGTACGGGGTACCTGACTAATATGCTTGTGTAATGAAAACGCAATAGATAGGAGAAGAGTCCCCTTAATTATGAAAATCTACAACGGTATTACAGCTTTGAATGGTAATCTTCGAGGGTATTATTCATACCCTAGAGTGGCCTGACTAGAACGGGAGATGCTCGGGGAATCTGAATCATTCCGGGGAACCGGTGTGTTTCTCCCATGCTTCTATGGCAGGGGGCGTAATATCAAGTATGAAACAGAGACTAGGAATAAATAACCTAGTCTAATGAGAAAGCTGTTGCAGTTTTGAAACCCTTGGAACTCTAGGAGACCTACGACTCCATCTCAACACCAAACAATAGCGAACAACAGCAAACTCCGGACAACGAAATGTCCTATGAGTAGCGACGTATATACTCAAATTATTTCTTTATCTGATAACAATGCGGTCTAGTGGCGCAATGGCCGCGCGTTGCTTTCCGGTGGCAAAGGTTCCAGGTTCGAGTCCTGGCTAGATCGGTTGATTTTCTTTTTGTCCTTTTTGTCTTTTTGGCCATATGCGTCTTCCCATCTAGATGATTTTTTCTATAGCGATCGACCAAGTGCACACACGCACCTAGTTTGGCGAGAATATTGCCCTCGTCACACACACACACTCTCTCTCTGCTTATTATTATTTTTGCCAAGCTAATATTTTATCGAGAAGACTAACAGACCTGAAGCAACCCAACAGCAAAAGCCCCAGATTACCCTACAGAATTGGACAAATCAAGCTCGATACATCTTCACCTTCTAGGAACTAGATATAAATTGTAATGTTTGTTTGCTACTAACTAATCTCGTAAAAACTACAGGAAAATACATAGAGCGAATGAGATTCAAGAAGAGAAAGAAAAGAAAAGGAGCATTCATACAAGTAGAAGAATCGTAGCTTTTCGCACGGCAAAAGCTCGCCGTCACCACATCGCAACCGTCATTGGCATTAAGTCATTAGCCCGCCGACTCCACTAGAGACACCTCATTAACCCCAAGACCGCTCATTGTCTTGAGGCTTATAAAAAGACTTTTGAGTAGACGCGAACCTCTAACCCCTTCACCCCGTGTAGTAGTCCCTATACTTTTTAGTATCCCGACACTGACCTGGCTTATTTCCAAAGCCTGTTTTTTGTCATTGCACCGTCTACCGTATAAAAGAAATAGTCTACCTTTCCCAACGCTGTGTAAGAAGGACCTCTAGTCTTGGTTAAAATGAAAGTAAAGAAAAAGGGAATGTTGTCAAAAGAATGTATCGCTAGCGCGGCCAGGGGTAGCTTTGGGCGTTAAAGCTACGCCGTCCTCGCACGTATTGTTGTTCTAACTCGTCAAGGCGACTTCTCATGCGCATCATATCCGCAGGAAGTTGACATCCGAGATGCTTCTTTGTCTCTTGTGGCCAGGAGCTGTGTCACCAGAGGCTTTGCGCTTGGCAGAGAGTGTTTCAAGAGGACTGCGAGTAGTGTCGCTCATCTGTCTCTTGTGTCGTCGAATTGGGGTGAGGGGTACACCCGCGGTGTCGAAACGATCTGATCTCAAACCCCTAATAGCTGTATAATTATATGGACCACTAAAGGCAAGAGAGTCTTGAGTGGCTTGGTTACTTAAAATTAACTGCTGGTTAATCTGATTGCGGCGGAACGCGCCAACAGTGTCCGAAGTGAGATGCGACAGAACATCCATCTCGCTGTTGGCGGTGGTGGGCCGCCTAGGTGTGGATTGTTCCCAATCTTCATTGGTCTCCTCTTCGCCGGAGGAATGGCCAGCAGCATCCTCACCCCATGTAATGAAGTCGCTAATGTCAAGCTTATTTTCGTCTTCATCTTCATCACCATGCACGCTTGGCGAAGAGGAACTCTCATCGGCAGTGTTGGTTTCTTCGGGAAAGGGGAAGAAGGCTTCTGCTGGGCCCATGGTCTGAGCATTGACAAAATCGCCAAAGGTATTAGACGAGAACATAGCGCTGAGCATCATGTTGGCTGAGTTGCTAAGGATAGGGGATGATTGCTCCTCAATGGCCCAGGGGAAGTTGAATTGCTCTGGTGACAAGTCAAGTTGGCGTCGTCGGTGTGGTGTGAAAATCATCATCTTTCTGGTCAGGGGATTAAGGACAGCAATGGGTTTCTTGTCAGATCGATCCAACTTGAAGCGGCCAACACGGGGCTGACCACGCTGTGACTTGACAGGAGACTCGGCTTCTGAATCTGAGAGCTCGTCCATGTTGTTCGACGGACGACGTGTCTTTTTACGAATGACGGGTTCAGGGATATCTTCCTCATCAGTGGTGTCACCATCAGCTGGGATATCATGGTTAGCATGTGCAAGGCGTACGAGTCCCACTTTGGGTAGGACTCACTCTCATATCCATCAAGTTCCAATGGCTCTTCAAAAGCAGGGGTAAAGTCGGCATCGAGGTTGACGGCCTGAGATGCGGTAGGTGTAACCCTTGAAGTTTCGTCATCCGAAAGACGTCGGATGACTTCCTCAGCTTCGGACTCTGAATCTTCCTCTTCGTATTGGCCGTGATAGTCCCAGAAGGAATTTGACCCCGAGGATTCATCGGGATCATGCTCGATCTCACGACGGAAAGCGGGGTCAAGAGCGTTTTGAGAGACAAAAATGTCCGGAAAGAGATCGGCATGATCATCTTCCGATTCAGTGGAATCGGAATCGCTGTCGGGTACATCAAAGCGTACGTGGCGTTCCACTGCAATATCAGAAGCAAAAGCATTTGCGTCTGGGTAAAAGTCTGACACTTGGTCGTCATCGACCTCGGAGACAATGCCACCCCAACTTGCGTTGTCGTCAATATCACCATCACCATCGCCATCGTCGGCGTCAACTGGGTCTTCTTCTTCTTCTTCTTCTTCTTCCTCCTCTTCCTCTTCTGCTTCTGCTTCTACTGCTACTTCTTCTTCTTCATCATCCGATTGCGGCCGAGGAGGGACGGGAGACTGAACAATGCCTTCCTTTAAGATACTCTCCTCCTCGACCGCATTTACATCTTCCTCATCGTCATCTTCAGAGTCGCTAATGTCTTCGACGGCGGAGTAGCCTTCGTCATCAGACAGGTCGAGTGAAGAGGACGAGTCCGACCCCCGGCGCTTGCGGGCCTTGGAGGGGGTTGTGGCGGGGTACTTGCGGCGAATGTTGCGAGACATGATGATGTTGGTGTTTGTGATATTCTTTTGGAAAATATGTGTCTATTGTTGTGGTAATTGTTGTAATTGGGTGTTGATAAGTTCGTGGGAGTAAAGGTTTTCCTGTTCAGGGGGATGAAGGAGGGTTGTTGAATATACGATGGAATATTGAACTTTGCCAAGTATTGAAACTCTTCTTTCTTCGTCGCTAGACGTAGTCGAATTGGATATAGAGCTCGGAGGTTAGGCGGAATATATCGAGGGGGTGTTTGAAATGGAGGTAGAGGTTGGGAGGGGGGTTGTAGAAATTGATATTGAGAAACGAAGGCCCTGTCCGAAGCGGGCAACTCGCGGAAACTTGTGATTCAGAGACAGACTTTCGAAGAGCTTCAGCTCAAGAGCGGGAAAGCCTGTAGAAACTATGGTCGAGGATGAATTGATTGAACTCGATGAACTGCTGGACTGCGAGCCATGGCCAGGGATAACAGGACACGGCCCGCAGTGGGCGTTTACAGCTCAGCGACGGCCGAAGGCATTTTGACTCGACAAAGGTTTCTTTTAGGGGATACTCTGATGTGATTCCGAGATATAGGGCGACTTCGTTGTCTGGGGTTTGAGATGAATTGCTGGTGATACAAAGGAAAAGGAAGAGGAGGAGGAGAAAGAGGAGAAGTGAAAAAAGCTTTTGGCACTGACCCCAGTAGGCGAGAAAAATACTAGAGGTACTAGAGGTAGGTACTGTAGCAACTAATCTACAAGTACCTGGTAGTACTACAAGTACACACGACGCTATAGCGTACCTTATCCACTTGGTTGACTGCACTTGCCTGCTCGTGCTCTTTCTCCATTGTCCCCAAACTTTTTTTTTTTTCTCTCCATGTCCCTCTAAAAAAAATATCAAGGTGGGGTCTGTGGCCTGATTCGCTTGTGACAGGGGACCTGACGGGGCTAAACCGCTTTGGGGTCGCTGGACAAGAGTTGAGCACTTTGACTACGTCGTCACCGCTTTTTTGGTTCCGAGGCGATACTGACTCTGATTGGTCGATTACCAGATGCTGATCCTGTTCTGCGGCACTGCTTCAAAATTATCATTGCGCTAAAGCACCTGTAACGGGGCGGGGCAGTTCAATGAGGAGACGCTGGACACTCTCAACTGCGACCACCAAAAGGAACCACTTCTCATGCAGCATCATCGATTTTTATAGGACACGCGACAAGACGAAGCGCGAAGCTCTGGATACGCCCAGAGAACGCTGGAGCCTTTAGAATCTCGAGGAAAGAAGATCACGAGGGACGATACATGCATGCAGTGCAGTGCAGTGCAGCGATCGATGTCATTACACGTTGCACCACGGCCTGGAAGAGAGAGACACAAACAGCCAAGCTCCACATTGCATATGATGCCACCACCATCAACTGGTGCCAGGGGCCGCAAGACCCGACCGAACTGCTTTTTTTGCCCCTCGAACGCCTTCATCTAGAGCCAATTAGCCCCTCACTAGATGAGACCTGAAGCAGAAAAAGTTCCTTTTCTCTCTCTCTCTGGCCCGCCAACCGCCAACATATCGCTCCATTGTTTGCTTACCTTGTTGAAACTGCAATGCACGGCCAACGCCGAAACGAACAAACGAACCCAATTGCGCATCTCCTTGTCTTGTCCCTATCTCAACATCTGACTAGCAGTAGTACCTACCACCTTGGTTAGTTGGCAGTTGGGTCTCGACAATAGATTTTCAGGGTCCGAGACTCGGCCATGGTTGAAATTTTGCATCAGATGGAGCTACCGACGCAGACTCTTGTGGATAAGAGTCATAGAGCAGAGCTACAGACACTACAGAGCCACAAAAAGGAAACATGATCGGACTGATCTCTCTGTAATCTCTGTAGCGGCCATGAGTCGTTCCTCCACGTGCTAATTCCTCTCTACCTCATTCTCAGTGCTCACCATGCAGGTTGACTCGGTTAAAGTCCAACATGGTCTTTCCAGTACGTTCCCCCGTCATGCACTGATACCACAATCTTTTCCCGTCCAGCCAACAAGCAAGCAAGCAAGCAGCCCATTAACAGATGCATAGATTACTGGCAGCGCCAAGCCGCATACTACTTAGACAAACCCAATATGTAGCCTCAGTCTATGCAAATCATGTCGCAGCACGCACTGATCCACCAACGTCATGGGGGGTCCCCCGGTGACTCAGACCTCTCTGATATACCTGGTCAGTCTGTGCATTATTTTATACAAGAGATATGCTGCCTGATGGCTCAAACTAAACTATCTTATGCAAATCGACTTGTGTTTAAACTCTGCTGTCTGACTCACTTTCAGCTTGGTCAATTCGCCAACGCCAACTCTAACATACTCATCCGTCATCCCCGCAACCTCCTTTAGTATCAAGACGTTGATGGAGGTTTTCGTTTCATCCTCAGCATGATTCCGTGAGATGAACGCAGCCACAAATGGACCCGGAACTTGGTCTCCGTCGTCAAAAGCCGCCCAGCCTAGTCTCTCGCCCGAAGATCCAATGAGGGCGTAGCATCGCGGATGTGTCTGGATATCTATGAGGTAGAGAAGACGCCCCTCCAAGTTTGTAGGCCCATTGTCATCCGAGATTCGATGGGTGTGCCGGTCAACAGAAATGAGGTTCCCCTGATAACTCAGTCGTGCTTCTCGAACTTTAATGTCTCCCGGGTGTCGATCTGCCACATCTGCAGGCAGAGAGAGTTTGCATTCTGTCCTGGCCTCGAGAATTGCCGGTTCCCACATCACCGGCCCATTGACCGAACCCCACGACCAGCTCGGTGCTCTCTTTGAACTTTTGTCCTCGCTGAGCGTTCCCGTTTCAGCACTAGGATCGTCCTTGAGATACCAAAGCAGGTGAAGTGGCGAATGGTCGACCCATAGTCCAGCACAGTACATGGCCCCTCTCATGGCAGCAAAACTACGCGCCAGACCGTCAATGGCGAAAAGTCTGTCCTGGATATAGGTCAACCGGCGCGATGTGAAGTCCTCGACAAGCAAGCACCACTCCCAGTCGCTGCCCTGAGGTATTGAGCCTCCTCCAAGGCGTTTGTTCTGGTAGTGAGTCACGTCCCTCCCGTCTTCTCCGATGCTAGACTGCTGGCATTCGAAAAAAGTCTGTCCCTTGCCGAATATGATGAGTCGACGACTCAGATTGCGCTCTTGCAGAATCCATCCCCGCGTGTTCCAAATTGACTGCTCGACTTCTGTGACAAAGTTTGATGCTATCGGATAGAGGTGCAATGTTCTGGAGCCTCCGCTTAGGACTGGATCACGGCCTGGCTTGGGTTGATACTCAATGGTGACTACACCCTCGGGTTGTTGACGGGAGTGAAACAGGCCACCGGCTGACGAGTCTGACCCAGCGGCTGCAATTGTACAGTATGCATTGCGATAAATCTCACCCATCTGAGGGGCCTCCCGCTCCCAATCGGATGAATCGTCCTGAATAATACAAAGAGCGTCAATCCATAGATAGGAGATGCCGATTTCGCGCGTAGCGGCGACGGCTTCGCGAAGCGTGAGCGGCATATCAGCGAGCTTGATCTGCTCCAGATGCGAGGCAATGTTGGTTGATAGAGTCCGTAATTGCTGGTTCATTCCCCAGCAGTAGCTCAAAGCCACGTAATCTCCTGTCACTTGGGAACGATCCACCAAACGACAAATATCCCTGTTGCTTTTTAAATCTCCAAGATAGAGAAGGCGTGTTGGAAACATGCTCTTCGCGACTCCGTTCTTTTGGCTAGTGAATAGTTCTGGCGTTGGCTGACAGTCTGTGTGGTTCTTGGAACAGTTGCCTAGCCAGGAGCGGATGTTTGCGAATGACTGCTTAGACCTAGGGTCTAGCGGGATTGGGCGTCCGGCAATGTCTCCCGATAATGAAGCATCGTCGACTGCAAGCTCGAGTTTTCAACGTCAGTAAGCGTATCTCTCATGACAACAACACTAGCATGTGTAGTACCTGGATCTGCGAAAACATGAAAAGATGCCCTGATATCAGAGTGTTCTACCAAGGCATCCATCCCAGCCACTTGATAAGGCTCATCAAGATCAAACGAGTACTTGTCAGCAGTGAGAATAATGCTATGCCGTCTTCCTTGTTTCAACCTTTCTCCCTTTAACTGTTGATATAGCATGGTGCACATGGCGCATGTTTTGGCGGAAACGGCGAGCTCAGTGTAATCGGAGACATGCTGCAAGCCGGACTCTGTAAGCTCTATACCACTGGGCAGTACGACGGGTCGTTGGTCTATGAGCGCCTGAGGGCTTATGCGTCTGCAATTTACACATAGAGCCGACATGTCTTTACCCAACTTGTAGGCTATAGTTTTATGAGGGATAAAAGTCGATGAAGACGATCCCTTCAGAACTGAAAATGGCAACCTCATATTTGTGGACTTGAGGAGACTGCGGCTGCCTAAGAGTACATGATGGAATAGTAATCTTTCAGGCCCCAGTCGGATTATGGGCTGATGACTGCATGCGTGAGCAGGATAAGATGTATTAACATTATTTACATGCGTACCTATGATACCCTAGAGAGATAATATACTTTGCGAGAGTCATCAACTTGGAAATGTCTTAGTTCTGGGCAAAACATTCATGGATGACGGTCCTACCTTTAGAGTTCTTGTGGCCTAGATCACCTCCTAGGTTCACTTCTAAGATGAGGCTGAGATTTAATCTAATATGCCGCTCAATATGCATGAATAGACTCCCATCGACCGGGCCCTGATATCCTTGAGCTCTCTAATGTTCACTTTGGGTCAGCAATCTTGACATTTCAAATTATCCCATCTTTTAGGTAGTCTTTGGCACAAAGGGATCCCGCTGCCTCAAGCACAGCCTCCGTACAAATGCCGCATCAGAACCCGACGGGAGCAGTGATTGAGCTTGTCTGGCCCCATTCACTTGCAGTTAGAAGCTGCGATTGTGGCAGCTTGGCTACCCAGGGGAGTCGGGCACTTGGTGCCGCCATCCTCTGTGCTCCACTATCCGTCAAAGTATCCGATGCGTTTTGTCTTCCTTTCGGCTGCTTTTTCTCTATTGGGGGAAACGACAGTGATCTATTTTTCCACTATAGAAAGGATGCTTTGCGTCCCCATTATAGAAAGGCCGATAACCGCTTTTCTTACGTCGTCCCCCAAAGTTTTAAGTCACCGAAGGGGTCGACCTAAGGGGCACATCAAGGAAAGGCATTGCATCATCTCGTGGCGGATGCAACACTTCGTCCGTGGATAGGATTGGAACCAAGCCTTCCGGCCAAGTCTTGCTTGGGCTATACGGCCGTGAGATATAATCCACGTTGGGAAATGGCCGACGACTGGGACTTACCCGGCAGCAAGGATTGTAGATGACAGGAGTACCTTGCAGATTTTATTCAGATGCAGTCCCCGTCTTATACAGTGGGGGAAACCAAATGTGCGTGCCAAGAGATGCAGTTGTGTTCAAGATTAGCGAGCTTTGCTGTTTGTATATTGATATGCAAGTAGCGCCTCATTCTTTCTTCTTTATTTCTTCTTCCTGCTCCTCTTTCTCTTCGTGGATGCAGAGTACGTTGGGAGTCGTCGACATGCCGCCTTTTGCTGTTTGAAGTTAGTTGTGTGTACGTGTAAGTATGAATCCTCTTTGTTGGCCCGACAGGTTGGTGTCCCATGTCTCCGGGGGGGAGCACACTGTACTGTGCAGGGTCCACTGCCTGCATGAGGCGCATGGATCCCACTTCGGATCTCTGCCAAGTAGTCTACAACCCAATACCACCCGTTCATTCATTCATTCATTCATTCATTCATCCAACTCATTGATATATATCCGTGAAGTCATCTAGAACTCTTTGCGAGCGACATCTAGGTCTCGACGAAATCCTTTTCTATCCTTTGTCCATCATCATGGTCAACTCAAGTCAAATCCCCAGCAGTTACACGTCGCAGTGGAAAGCTGGCGACCGTCAGCCGTCAGTCTCAGTCCGCAGTGGCTCTGGCTCAGACCGTGAGGGATTCAGCGCTCCCGAACCGAGATACTGCTCTTCATGTAGCAACTGCCGGCGGTCGAGGGTCAAGTGCTCAGGCGGGCACCCTTGCCAGCGCTGCGCGAAATCGTCAGACCCCTCATCGTGCGTCTACAAGGTATCACAGCGTCATGGGAAGCGCAAGGCCAATAACCAAGACCCGGGCAGCAGCCGCTCCCAAACATCCGCTATCTCTTCTTCTTACCAACAGAGCCCTTCTCTTCGGTTTCCGTCACTGCCAAGCAGTCTGTCCGATTTTGAGGATATGCCGTTACACTTGGAACACCACTTTCCTCACACAGCCGTGCGTCGTCCCTATGCTTGAATGAATAAATGGATGCGTTCAACTAATGTCTTGTTCGGCTTGGTAGATGAGCATCGATGATAATGGGAATGAGCTCATGCTTAACAGCTTTGCCGAACAGCCGCCCTGCTCTACAGATCTCCTTGCCCTTGCCAAGGCCTCTTCCCTTGGCCACTTTCAGGATGGGGACGATATCAACACTTCGACGACCTTTGGGCTAGCGGTTTCATGCAATTGCTATCTATCTAACCAGACCTGGGCCAAGTTAATAGATTCCTCAGCAAAAGACCCGGAAAAGGCCAGCCTAGACAACATCTTGCAGTCTCTACGAGAATCTTCAGCGCACATAGTCAACTACCTCGCATGCCCACACTGCGATAATGGTTGCCCGCGTCTCGTCAATCTGGCCATGCTGCATCAGCGGCAGGTTGGCCTCATGTGCACCATCACCAAGAATCCTGCGGCCTTTCTCCATGGCCCTGCCAATGGGGCCGTTCGTTTTACTCTTGGGGTTTATCAGTTAAATGAGCAGGATGACTGCAATTTCAAGCGCCTTGCCGTGCTTTCGGCGGCACGCAGTGTTGAATCCCAGGTTACCAATTTTGACGACATCATCAGGGGACATCAAGATGCGGAGTTTATGGGCACAAGCGCCTCGGAAATATCAGAGTCAGCCAAACTCAATCTCAGGTGGCTGCTGGATGTCGCTAGAAATCTCCGGAGCAGACTTCGTGTGATTATTTCCATGCTTGAGAAGCAGGAATGGGGCCTCCCTTGAGATTGCAAGGCAGCGTGTCTTCCACTTGAGGGATTGGCGCTTCTGGGCCCCGTTTCTTTTCTTTGTCTATTTACTCTTCTCTATCTTTTTTTATACATAATGGGCGATGATGCTACGATGCCCGTGCGATACAGCATCGTTGCGGGACATGATATAGGGCAGAGAAATGAAGCAATTCCAACAACCGTAAGATTTAGGGTCGGGAATGTGAAAGTCCATCACCACCTTACATTTACTGAGACAGATTGCTGAAGCGACACTGGTTTATTTAGAGACTGTTTTCTACATGAGGATGATATACAGGTTATGCTTGATGGATTACGCAATAACATTGAGATTTTAACCCATCAGCATTTCAACATTCTTTATCAGAAGTGATCCGATGCTCGTGACGAAATCCCTGCTTATCTGCGGCAACCTGTATTCGAGGCGAATCTTGAGATGATCACTCACTTCTAAAGCTCGAACCATGATATCGACCTGGTCATGTAATGAGTTAGCACTCGGCTCCATAGCTTATAGGGGAGAGACATGAGTAGACACACCGGCCAGGGATCAATCAAATCGACCAACTTCACCGTAACATCACTCGAGGTATGTGTCGTCCTGCCGTTTTTCTGAAAATTTATGGCCGTGTTGAAAAACGACTTGTCCGTCATCGAAATGCCACACTTTCTGGCAGCCGACAAGCAGCCTGCTGCATGGGAAAGGCTTTGCAGTCGCTGCTTCTGCACGCCTTGTAGTACATCTTCCCGCGAGGATGGCTGGTTCAACCCCCGTGTGCCCGATAGGTCAACATAGGTGGCGAGGAAATTGATGTATGGCCCAATTGCCGAGTCGTGCGAAGGGAGTGTCCTGTCAGAGACAATAGCACCAAAGGCAGGGGCCTTTGAGCCGGTGTATTTCTCAAGGACGAATGCCCAGGCCACGTCGAGAATGGCTGCCACTGAGGTGCCAGCCTGCAAAGCTTTCCGACTTCGAAGCGAGATGGATGGGAGGTCCAGCTTTTCAATCTGAGTTTGGTGCGCTTGGTGGGTATCATTGACTCCTGTCGAGGCCGCATCCTGCAGTATGCAGCGGCCCGCACGCTCGAAAATAGCCTCAATCCAGTATGTCTCATGTATCTGATGGCTTTCCCTGCGAGCTTTGGATGCATGTTTCTGGAAAGGCATGGAAATGATATTGGCTCTTTTGGAGTCGGAAGGGCCATTGCCGATCTCAAACGCCAGCTCGTTGAAGAGCGTGGTCATGCTCTGGCCATCGACAAGCGCATGGGGAATCACTAGAGTACAAGCAATGCTCCCATCTTCCATTTCTGTCGTAACAAAGCTTGGAGAGCGAGTTATCTGAAGTTGCGCGTCCATGTTTGCGAGGTGTGCAGAAACACCAAACGGGCCGCCCCCTCTTGAGTGACAAGACAAACCGACTGTCGAGACTTGGGAGTCAGAGCAAGTCGTGTTCGAAGGATAGCGTGCCGCGATACAAGACGATTCCAAGCTTCTTCGACTCTGGCAGCCCCAAGTTTTTTGGATGATGAACTGAGCTCAAAGTTGTACTGTAACTCAAACTCTCCAAATCCAGTGGTATATGTCGAGTGCATTAGATTCTGCATGGGAGACGCAGCATACAAATCACTTATTTGGTCGTCCAGTTCTTGTAAGAGCGCGTCTGTGTCATCGGTGTCTAGGCAAATTCCTGACACAAAACCCATTTGCGCAAGTGAAGTGCTGCCCTTGAACGGCTCAAGCATAGTCCCCTTCCACAGTTGTTTGACCCAGCCCGGCACATCTCCCGATTTCTCGTCTTGGTTACTGAAAAGACAGAGCGCCTGTATTCTTTTTGGAGAAATCAAAAGGGTGAGTTGAATGTATCTGCCACTTGAGTCTGAATCATGTCCTAGCCTGCTGTGAGAGTCTTCAACTGTCTCGAACATTGTCCATGTTTGTCCTTCTTTCTCTTCACTATGGAGAATGACCAGGAGTTCAAGGTTGGAGGCTGCTGAGCCCACAGCTTTAGATTGCTCCAACTGGTGTGTGGGATTGTTCCAAGCGTTCTCTGCCAAGGCCCATCTAATCGTTCTCCTTGCGTCACATAAGTTTGAATCACCCCTAAATGCCGCTAGGTCAAAGGTGAGGGCAGCTCCTTCGAAATTGCCGATTGCACGCTCAAAGCCAGAGAGTCTTTCGGTACAGAATCTGATGCTCACAGACGTTCCATCCGATACACAGCCCGACTTGATCATGAAAGTTTCCAAAGCATGAAGAATGGAGCTCTCCGCCACATCCTCTAATTGGTAAAGGTCTGGATTGGTCACAATTTCGGATATTGGAGTGCTAGAGGAGACAGACGAATACTTGAATGGAACCCAATTACAAGACTTTGCATTCTCGTTGTATTGGTCTCCCGCGGGCTCCTCAGGAATGCCAGGTAGATCGCGAGTCTTGCATATATCCCATATCCCATACGGCGGATGAGCTGGAGCCAACCGCTCTGAAAGCGCCGCATCAAGATCCCGCAATAAAATGGTCCAGGACGTTGAATCAAGCAACAGATCAAGAGCAGCAAGGAATAGCCAGATGCAGTCATTAGAGCGATAAACGTCGACTGAAAAGCTGGGCCCATCCTTAAAATTCAAGGCCTCCAAAGCAGTCTGTTCAATTTGGGTGATATCGTCTTGATTGATATTGCAGTAAAGGCAGGCTTGAAACCGATAGTCATCTAGCTTTTCAGACAATTTGATGCGTCTTGTTCTCTGATCGAGTCTGGCGCGACATATAGGATGTACCGAAACAAGGTTATCGGAGGCTTGCTTTATGCGATCGATTGGGATATCGGACCTAAGCTGCACTCGCCTCCCTGTACGCCAGCCATCAGTTTTGGCACCGACCGTTCCTCCGACTAACTGTAATTGACGCGGAGTCAGAGGAAACGGCTCAATCATGGTTTCTTGTTGTTCTCGTCTACTGCCATTTAGATGAGTGCAAACTTGTTGACAGAGCCGGCCAAATGTCCTACTTTGAAGGACATCCTCAATAGAAACGTTTATACCCGCCTCACGGCATGCCGATACTAGATTTATCACGGCCAAGGAATCTCCTCCCATCTGAAAGAAAGATGATGTGTCTTTAACAAGGCCTGGTGCAATTTTAAGTGCAGCAGCCCACCGGCCTCGCATCGTAAGCTCGAGTTTCTTTTCCGCTACGGTTATGGGAATAAAGGCGACTTTATGTGATGAGTCCTGCTCGTGGTCCTCGATTAAAGCATTTTCGGCAACCCTTGCAAGATTAGATCTCAACGTATCATCGGCTGACGCGAGAAATAATCTCAGCGCTTTCCTGTCAAGTTTCCCAGATCTATTAAGTGGAAGTTGGCTGACAGCACCCCAGTAGGCTGGAACCATGTAGCTTGGGACTTTTGAGGAGAGCCTTCGATACAAGTCGGTCATCTTCTGTATGTGATCCAAGTCAGACTCCACGTATATGTCTGCTGAGACACACTGGTCTTGGCTTGTCGTGATGCCCCCGAAACAGACAAGACACACAAGCTGCCCCTTTAAGACACCGGAAGTTGGAAGAACGACCGAAATTGCTGCGCCTTCGAGCTCCCTCGAAAGACGGTTTTCGATCTCGCCGAGCTCAATTCTATTACCACGCAACTTGACTTGGCTGTCTTTTCTGCCAATCAAATGTATTGTGCCGTCTGTATCGTAATAACCCAAATCACCAGTCTTGTAGATCAGCCTAGACGGTGAACTGGGCTGCATCTGCCGGAGCCAGTGACACTCAACAAAGGCCGCTCTCATCGCCTCGCGGTTGTTGAGATAGCCGTCGGCCAAGCTAGGACCCGAACAAACGATTTCGCCTACGAAACCAATTGGTAGGAGCGATTCGTAGTCATCAGGATTCACGATCCAGGTTGTGCCTCCGCATTGGCGGCCTACCAAAGAGGGAGCATCGCTCTCCTTCAAAGGCCGTGCCACGGTGCAATAAATGCAAGCTTCTGTAGGGCCGTAGGCGTTGATCAATTCTACTCGTGGTGCCCATAATGAGATCAAAGCTTGTTTCGAGGGCTCTCCGACGAGTATGACGGTCTTTACGGATGGCACTTGATGTGGCCTCAGAGTACTCAAAACACTGGGTGTGAGCTGCACACAGTTGGCGTCAAGAGATTTGATCGCTGCCGAGAGGTTTTCGAGTCTTTCCGTCTCATTTGGTACGCAAACAACCCCGCCATGACACAACACTTGGAGACTCTCACTTATACTAGGATCAAAGGTGTGACTAGAGAATTGGAATGATCTCCATGAACTTTTGCAGCCCAAGGCCTGACCCTGCCGCTTGATCGCATTGCTCAAGGCACCATGACTGATCATAACACCCTTTGGGACCCCCGTAGAGCCAGAGGTAAACAGCACATAGGCGAGGCTTTTGGTTGAAACAGGGATAGGGCTGTTCGGATAGGACATATCCTGTTGCCCTTGCAAAACTTGCTCCGTGACGATAACCGTCTTCATATGCTGGTTCATTCGCGCCTCCTGTCCTTGAGAGGCGACGATTGTATCAACTTTTGCTAAACTCAGTACTTCTGAGATTCGGTCATCCGGGTGGTTGATATCAAGGGGTATCCAAGCAGCTCCCGCCATTAGTATACCGAGGATAGAAACCACAGCCCATTTCGATTTCTCAGAGCAGAGAGCCACCAAGGACCCTGGCCGTACATTAATAGAGCAAAGATGATGTGCGAACCGACTTGAAAGTGCCGCAAGCTCCCCGAATGTGAGTGTGCCATCCCATGAGCAAACGGCCTGTGCATCTTGTCTTTGGGTGCTCTGTTCGAGGAATAACTCGACGCAGGTTTTTGTAGTGCCAGCTTCATATTCCGAGTTCCATGTCGCAAGAGTGGATATATCGTCTTGGCTCAGGTAGTGAAGGGATTTCAGTGGCTCATGTGGTCTTTTGCAGAGTTGATGCATAATTTGCTGGAACTGGGATGCTAGGCTTCTAACGAGATTTGTATCTACGTACCTATCGTCGTACCTGAGCTGTAATGTGACGCTTTCCGAGTCGAATAAGACTTCATTGACCAATGCAAAGTCATAGACCAAGGGTTTCCCAACGTTGTGGACTTCTTGGATACCCTTTGCCATCATGTCAGCCGCCATAGCTGCTGATCCGGGTGCTTGCACCAAAAGAAGATTGTTGATCTGACCGATACATTGACCGTCTGCACCAAGTCGTTGGCGAATATTTTGAAACCCATAATGATGGTGTGGCATCATAGCTGCCGCTTGCTCCCGCACCTGATCAAAAAATTGAACAACCGTCTTGTCCAAGTCCAGGACTATTCGTACAGGCACCACTGTGATGAGTGGACCAATGACGTCTCGTGCATGAGGACTTGATCGACCGTCTAGTGTCGCAGCGAACACGACGTCTTCGTTTCCGGTACGATGGGCTAGTAGAAGCGCCCAGGCAGCCCTCAAAGCAAGCGCAGGTGTGATGCCAGACAAATTGCTTAGTGGAGCTTCAAACCTTGTCTCAAATAGTGACCGAGAACTAAAGGGGCCGGCTGATTGTGTTTTGGGAAACATATTGGGCTCGGCTCTTTGTAGCTGCGATGTCCAGAACTGATCGGAGGAGGCAGGGTCGGCTGAGACAAGTTGGTCAATGAAGGAAGAAAAGCCAATGCCAGAGATGTCGGCCCCCGAAAGCGAATCGAATTGAAGGGCATCTTGAGTGACCAGCCTCCAAGCTGCAGCATCCATAATAGCATGATGCCAAGTTATAACCAAGTTTAGAGCATCAGAAGCGTCAGGCTCAAGCACTATACTAGCTTGAAAGAGTGGATCGCCTTCTCCTCTATCTTGCTTCAAGTCTTGTGATAGACAAGACTCCAGCGTTCCACGCAAGATGTTAACGATACCGGATCTTCCAAGAACTACTTGAACAAGCCCCAAATGTTGATTCTGGACGATTCTAGTGCGAAGAATGGGGTGTTTGTTAGAGAGGCTTTGCCAGACAGTTTGCAGCTGTTGAGCGCTATGCCTTTGGTCGTATCGGTAAACAATTTGATGCAGATAGCTGTCTGAACCAGCCAGAGAGGACGTAAACATTGCTGCTTGCAAAGGTGTGCAAGGATAAGCGTCCTCTATATCATCTGGTTCAATACCGCACTTTGCTGCTGCGTCATCCTTTAAACCTCTAATATGTTCGGAGGTTGCCAGCAACCGTGAAACGGTGGCAAACGGCGGTAGGGATGATGGTTCAGAGACAGGGCTGGTTGACCTAGTACTGGATATGCAGGATGCGAGAGATTCTAAGCTCGGATTTGTAAAAAGCTCTTCGACCGTGATTGCCAGGCCATGCTCTTCAGCTGCGTCAATAAGATTCGAGGCCGTGAGAGAGTCGCCCCCTCGGTCGAAGAAGTTATCATCATTCTTGATAAACCGAGCTTCTTCGTCAAGAACTTGGGCCCAAAGGAGCCGCAAAGTCTCAAGATTGTCTATAGGGATTGGCGTGACTGCCATGGTGGCGTGAGTATGTTATTACAAGAATGTTAGAGGTAAATGGCAATGTGCTGAGGCATCGCCATTATTTTTTTATTTTTTTATTTTCTTTTGGCGGCACGCCCTTTCACATCTTTAATAATATTTGAGAAATTATCTACATCTAGCTTTAGTGGGAAATACATTATTTCCGCGAAAGTTGAGGATGTTTTCCGAAACAGGACATCGTACGCTCAATAGAGTCACGAAGGATCACTCCGTTGGTCTGCGAGCCCGCTCGGTTAATCCATTTGGGGCAGCCTTGTCCTGTCTGTAGATGGAAGTGAGCGACCCAAATCGCAGAGCGAGGATTCGAATTCTACCCGATTGGGGAATGAGGTGTACAAACCTCTCGCTGAACTTTTGTTCAAATCCGTTTGCTCCTTCACAGCCCCCTCAGGGGGGCCAAATCTCTAGGATTGTACTAATTCAAGGCAGCAAGCTTACACTCGAACCCAGGACCACGATTTCTCTCAATCACAGTTTTCCAGAATTACACCGAGTTTCGCAACCAGCTACCATGGAAAAATATCCTGCCATTTTCGAGGGGGCAAAGGTTCCCAACCTTGTAGACTGGAATATTGCCCGCCTCTTGGAGCTCCAGGCTGAACGTCATGGCGACAGAGTTGCGATTGCTTCCCTGCATCAGGGAATTGGATGGACGTTCTCCGATGTGCTCAATAATGTCAAGAAGCTCGCGGCACGACTAATCGACACGGGCATCAAACCTGGGGATAGAGTCATGGTTTTAGCAGGAAACACTCTTGAATTTATTCAAGTGTTCTTCGCCTCAGCTGCCATCGGCGCCATCGCTGTGATTATCAATCCTACGTTTAGTGCTTCCGAGGTTCAAGATGCTATAAACGTCGCCGGCAAGTATTGCGGATGAACAGAAGTGTTTGCATTAGAGTTTCTGACATCGAATACAGAGCCACGGTGCATCTTTATTGCCTGCAGAATCGGTTTCCGCAACTATTCAGACCTCCTTCACCAGCTCGGGACTTCATTCAAGAATGGAGAGGTTATTGCTATTGGTCATAGTCCAGAGGCCTCAGGCGATGAGGCATACGTTTCTTTTGAGACTTTCCTGGCCGGCTCCTCATCAGCTGTCAATGGGCAATCCCCAGTTGCCAATGATTCGGCTGTGGCATTGGATCAGTTCTGGTCAAAGTGTTCTTCTTCTGATCCCTGTTGCTTCCAATTTACGAGTGGCACCACTGGGGCCAGAAAGGCCTCCATGCTGTCTCATAGGTAAGCCATCTTCTCACAAGGTCGTTAATTTAGCCCGAGTCTGACGACTGTAAACGGCCAGCAACTTGATCAACAATGCCAATTTAGTCGGACATCAACTGCAACTCTGTAGCACTGACACCATCTGCTGCTGCCCGCCGCTCTCCCATTGCTTTGGTTTAGTATGCGGGTTACTAGCTAACTTTATCCAAGGAGGTAAACTCATCCTACCGTCAGACATTTTTAATCCTTCCGTCACCCTACGAGCTTTGCAAGACCATGAATGCACCATCATTCATGGGGTGCCTTCCATGTTCGAAGCTCTGTTGAACCAAGCACAAAGGCGGAAAACAAAGGAAACATTCCAGTTCAAGCTCCGTGCAGGCATTATTGCTGGCTCTACCCCAGCCCGCGATCTCCTCATTGCCATCAAGCTGCAGTTAGGCTTGCGGAATCTGCTATACCCTTTTGGTACGTTCGTCGCCTTGCCGTCTACTGACCTTCAGGGCTCGCTAACCTTTGACTTAAAGGTATGACTGAACTTTCAGCTGTATGCATGTGTACAGCCCTGAATGAATCCCTCATTGATGACAACAGCTCGGTTGGTAAGGTGATGCCTCATACTACTGCCAAGGTAATCAACGAAGAAGGCGAAACGCTCCCTGCAAAGAACATTGGGGAGCTGTGCATCCGTGGCTACCTTATGCATCTCGGGTATTTCCGTAATGAGGAAAAGACAAAGGAATCCATTCATATAGATGCCTCGGGGAATCGGTGGCACCGCACTGGTGATCTCGCTACATTTGACAGCGATGGTAGGTGTAAGATTGTCGGTCGTTCCAAAGATATGATCAAGAAACGTGAGTGTCTTGCCACACAAGTTCCCAATACGCTCGTCCTTAGGTATTGACCTTCACGCAGATGGCGAGAACATTGCTCCGCGGGATATCGAAGACATCCTTGTGACACACCCTTCTATAGCACGAGCAGCCGTAGTCGGAGTGCCACACGAGAAGCACGGCGAGTCAATTGTTGCTTTTGTCGAATCCAATCACGATTCGGTCAACTATCAGGCTCTCAAGGCTTGGATAAGAGAACAGAAACTCTCGCCTCATAAAATGCCGGACCATTTTCTACCTGTGGGGGGTCCGGACGGCGCCATTCGCGAGATGCCACTAAACACCAGCGGCAAGGTATTGAAGACTGAATTGCGTGTTGTTGCAGAAAGGGCTCTGCTTAAAGATTCAGCTCCAACTAAAACATGAACTGCCATGTGGATACCCCATCACTACACGAATACATAACGCGGGTCCAAGATAGCTCTCAACCATCTCTCAACGGATAATCACCATCACTATTCCTCAACCTTTGTGAATGATATACTATAAAACTCGTATTTGGCACATCCGGTGATGCTTACGTCCGAGTACCTCAATAAACTGACCAACCAAATAAAAATAAATGCGCTTGAAAAAGAAATAAATTCAGGGTAGTATTTCGATGTGTTTGAGGGGTTTGAACTGTTGGAATAGAGCACAAGGCCACTACCAATGGGTAGCTCCCGCAAGCTCTTTGAAGACGTCAAGGTGAGTTTCACAGTCACTACTTATCATATCATTTTCTTCTAATCCTCTATTATCTATCTTGACTCTCAGCACGAAACTCCCATGAAGGCCTCTCTACAAGTCTAACTCTATTCCCACCCGAATGATTTCACCAAGCAGTGCTTCCACCACATCCTCGTCCGTCAGTCGGTTACACACCACACGAAGAAAGTCACCTTCTTGTCCATCCGTGTTAGTTCCAGGGGCGTAGTCAATCATCCATCCTCTTGTGACCAGATGTGAACTCAACTGATGAGTTGTTCGGCTATTAATAACGGCACGATCCTGCAGGGTTCCTTTGAAAGCCGACTTGGCCTTCCAGTAAAAGCACACCTGCGCAAAAGGAACATGTACGTCTCCAACGAGTGTCAGGTAAGGGCTTCTGTCGACCAGACTTGCTAGATAACGCGCACTGGTTACTGCCTTCTCTACGTCACTAGCCATTCCCTTGATGCCATAATAAATCCAATGTAGGTAAAACTTGGACGCATCAGGTCGCCGACCGCATTGTGTTGTCAATGAAGCAAGGTCTAATATCTTCGAGGCTGGGGGCGCATTCTCCAAAGCTTCGGACTTTCGCCAGTCTCTGCGCGATGGGGTACCGAGTTCAAGAGGGCTGGTTGAAGGTATCATGATCGGTGCTTCAATGCTCGCCGCACTGGCTGTTCCCGAGCTTTCTCCTTGTGTCTTAGTATCATGAAATAAGTAGCCCGCTTCGAGCTTGTTGGCAAGCCAAAAAGTCCGCAGATCCTTTGCTAATAGAAACGAGCAGACAAGAGGCACTCCCAGCAGTTTATGAGGGTTGAACGAGATACTGTCTGCAAGTTCCGCGCCTGCAAGACGGTTGCGAAGCTCGTCCGAGAAGACTGCAGCCCCTCCCCAGCAGCCGTCTACATGATACCACGCATTTACTTTCTTCGCAATACGACCAACTTCTTCAAGCGGGTCAAAGGCGCCTCGCACCGTTGTGCCCGCAGTCGCAGCAATGAACAAAGGTTTCATGCCGCTCCCAAGGGCCTGATCCACAGCGAGTTCAAGACTGTCAATGTCCATGGATCCGTTTGAAGTTGTGGGTATTGTGATGACGGCATTGCTGCCTAGACCGAGTATCTGGGCGGCGTTTGCAATCGAATAATGTGATGCTTCGGAGGTGAAAATGGCATATCTTTGGCGCTCTAAGCAGCCGTGCTTCTTGATTTCTGGTGCTAGGATATTGCGAGCGACTAACATTGCTAGCATATTGCCCGCGGCACCGCCAGGGACGGTGATTCCCCCAACATTCTCTCCGCCAATACCGAAAAGGCGTGCCAGCTGGCTTGCGACGTGCTTTTCCACTGTAGAGAGAGCTGGCGATACGTGCCACACGTGACTATTGTTGTTGAGGATAGACAAGAAAAGGTCTGCAGCAATGCCTGGCGGAGAAGGCGCCGAATAGAGTTTATCCATGAAGCCAAAGGATGAAGTATTGACTGAATGTCGACTTAGGAATGAAATGGCCTGGTAAAATCCCTCTTCGCCCAGTCCATCCGCTGGTAAGGGTTTACAAATCCCAGCCTGTAGCTGCTCAAGAGATTGGAGATGTCCAATGCTGTTGGGACTACTCAGGGGCTTGGGGGGTTCATTATTGGGAAGGTTCAGCCTCTTTGTAACCGGCACCGTCTGGTCAGCCTCGTGAACCAGTGAGACAGTGGTGCTCTCGACACATTTTAAGAGCTTTGGATGAGGAATAAGTATATAATCGTAAGGTGGTGGGTGACAGGCAAACTTACCCTCATCAGCTCTTGGCCTCGAGACTGCTCTTTATGTACAACCAAGTGCGGTGCCATTTTTGGTGTAGACTGTGTCGGTATTATTCAGTTTGTTGTATCAATTTGTGTGAAAGAATAGATTTCTCACAAACGACGCGAAATCCTACTATTAATCCGCAATACGTAACTCTGTCGCGAATGGCAATCATTGACAAACCTCTTATAAAAGATCCCATACCGAAACTCAAAGGGGGAAGTCTTGTTGAAAAGCCGATATCGGAAGGTTCATCGCCTCAGTCTACACGTATTTACAAAGGTAGAGTATGTTACGAAGGATGATCGCTCATTTACCCATTTGGGATGAGTATCAGCATTCGTCGGACAACAGGCAACCCGAAAGGGTAATTGCGATAGCCTTATGCGATGCACCGATGTATGAAGTAGCGAATTTTCAGTATGAGAAAACGCCGGAATCTGTCTAAATCGCAAACACTGTACATGGCAAAATGATAAGAGCTCGGGGCGATCCCTATGAGGTGCCCTTTACCAGAAACAGCGCCTTTACAGTACGCATAAACAAGCTGAGTCAAATGCTGAATCCTTTGCTTTTAGAATTAAACCGGCACCCTTCTCTCAAACGAAAATTCTTTCAAACTATCCACGATCGTTTCAACCATCCTCACACAAGCCCAAAACAGCTCACTCGCACAGTCAAACTAAGCCAAGGCTCACCCAGTCAACATGCCAGCTCCCATTCAGGTTCAAAGCCTCTCAAGCCCTTGGTCGGTTCCAAAGACCGACAACGTGGTCAGCCATGAGTTGAATGATGACTCGATCAAGAGTGTGGAATGGTATCAGCCTGTGATCAAGTCGCTGCCTCAGAGTACAGTCCGCTTCTTTGAGGAGTATGTAGGCATCAAGGGTGAAGAGGCAATCAAGGAGCATATTTACCGCACTAGAGACAAAGCATGGCAAGTGTAAGTAGAGACTTTGCCGGAAAACTACTAAACCAAAAGTGCAACCTCCATACTAATATTTAAACAGTCTGCCATATCCGTGTATCGGTCTCTTTCGCTTCTTGGACTTCAGTATCCATCTATTCCCAAACTATAAGAACATCATCCAACGTGTTCAGGGCGGGGAAACCTTTCTCGACCTAGGCTGTTGCTTTGGACAGGATATACGCAAACTAGCTTTCGACGCTGGCGGCTCTGCCAACTTGATCGGCTGTGATCTTGAGGCGCCCTTCCTGGAACTGGGATACGAACTCTTTGGCGATCGAAACCGTCTCAAGGCAACCTTCACGCCAGGAGATGTTTTTGCCGTGGACTTCCTTCCACAATATCATGGAAAGGTCGACATCATCTATCTCGGCAGTTTTCTTCACCTTTTCAACGAGGAGCAGCAGAAAACTATTGCTCGCCAGCTCAAGAAACTCCTACGTCCCCGCAAGGGATCCGTGGTATTTGGCAGGCACTTGGGCGCGGACAAAGGCGGATCGTTCAAGATGGAGAGCATTGGTTGGGACTTGTACAGGCATGATCCTCAGACTATCACTGCACTGTTTCAGAACAGCCATGGCAGTGATGATGTAGATGAGTGGGAGGTCAAGAGTACATTGAGTCGCTATGAGTCTGCTAATTGGGACGATGACAGAAGGGGCTGGCAAGGAGATGGGACGAAGCAAATGATGTTTATTGCGACTAAGCAGTGAGCTTTGGGCTGCCCCATATATTGTATCTCTATAGCCTCCGATTACGAATACACAAAGTATTGTTTGAGTATAAGATGCAATAAGTACGGCATAGACTCCCAATAGGCTACTATATATATAGCCCATTTTGCCATTGGTTAGACTCAGTTAGCCTAGTTTCTATAGAAACGCTTCCCGCCGCAATTACACCATCATAAAGCCACCCTGCCTCCCGTCTTCAAGTTGAGCTTACCCACAAGGTAGCTCTGGGCAGAGATTATAGTCCATAATAGCTACTAATATTACCTTTGCCATTTTACCCCTATGCTTCATTCAATTAAGCGTTGTGATGGTGCGATGAATGCATCGAGGTTGATGAATTGTCAGAGATGGGTTTTCAGCAAACTCCCCCCCCCTTTTTTTTTAATTTACTTATGTCCAGTTCAGCTCAATTTCAAGAAAAGGTTCGGCTTTATTTAGCCATACAGACTAAGATATTCTGTTCAAAAATGCTTCTTTCCTTCTACCGACTCAATTCTAGTGAAAATGCCGTCGCCACAAATACTTTCACACCCCAATGTCCTCTTTCAACTCCTCATTCTACAGAACCCATTATAAGTCAGTCTAAATGATACCAGATATATACTCGTCAAGGCCATTGACGACGAGCTCGGGGTTCTCACTTTCAGATGGCTTTACAACGAACCCATCTTTCCCACCATGGAGCAAAAAGTCGGTTCCCTCGAACAGGTCGTCGGCCCACTTCTGGGCTGTCGGAAGCTGCTGGAAGCGCCAGAATCCATGAGGCAAGCCATCGTACATGTGTACCAAAGTTTTGGCGCCAGAGTGCTCGCGAAGTAATCGACTAAAGAGTACTGCTTCGTCCCTTATCGGGTCGAGGCCTGCGATCTGGAAGTACGCCCGTGTAGGCAGGTTGCTATGGTCTGGGAAGAGCAGAAAGGAGATACGAGGATCCTCAGGGGGCGCTTTGAGAATATCTGTTTACAGATTAAAAGTAAGGATGGATGCGATCAATCTGACGCAACGAAAAGATGAGTGCTAGCAATAAACTTACCCTGGATCAGTTGGTTGTAGGATCGCACATCCAACATATCGGAGTTCTTATTTAACTCAATGCTGAGTAATTCATCTTTCCATTGCGGAGCAAGATGAAACGCCTGAGGCATCAGACAGCAGGGAATAGAAAGGAATAGACCTGTGATAGGCGGCTCGATCTTATCATCACGCGCAAGGTATGCGATGACGCCGGCCATGTTGCCGCCGGCGGAGACACCGCCAACGATGAACCCTTTGGCAGGATCGGCACTCAAAGTCTCAGCCTTCTCGGCCGCCCATTTGAAGGCATCATAAGCATCGTTAATGCCGGTGGGGAATACGTGCTTCGGCGCCAGCCTGTAGTCTATGTTCAAGACGCACAGCTTGTTACCACCACAAAGCAAACGGCAATTGTCATCACCCGTCTCAATATCGCCAAACGTCCAGCCGCCTCCGTGATAGTAGACAAAAAGTGGAAGTTTCGAGCCCTCCAGCTCTCGGGGGAAGTAAGATCTCACTGGGATATCATAGCCGTCGCGGGCACGGATCTTAAAGTCGTGCACAATAACCTCATCATTGCTCGGAATTCGCCGCAGCTGAGGGCCCTCAGCAGCAAGCTGTTGAAAAGCGGCTCGTCGCTCTATAATGTGATCATCGCTTGTGCGAAATTTGGAGAGGGTTGGTTGACTTTTGACAAACTAAATTGTTGTCAGTCGGACATTCGTCCCTCTATTGACGTTCGGATACGCAATAGAAAAAGCCAATTTTGACTTACAGACTCCCACTCAGGGCTAATCTTTGAGAACTTTGTATACTCTGCCATTGTAGGTGCGTTGTGTTGCGCAAGGTATATTCCCAAACGAATACCGATAC
This sequence comes from Cladobotryum mycophilum, assembly GCA_036429605.1. Classification (NCBI taxonomy): domain Eukaryota; kingdom Fungi; phylum Ascomycota; class Sordariomycetes; order Hypocreales; family Hypocreaceae; genus Cladobotryum; species Cladobotryum mycophilum. Next base: position 1,346,433 of record JAVFKD010000002.1, on the reverse strand, counting down.
CTATCTACATGCCAGCAACCGCACATCGGTTATATAGGACCAATACCAAATGATTCCCTCGCCTCGTATTATTTCACGCCTCGCATTTAGACTGCGGCACCTGTTCGAGTCGGCTGAATTATTAAAGGTGTTGTCCCAAACAGGCAAAACGCATAGATCACGGATTTCCTTTTTGGGACGTTGAGCGAAGGGTCCATCGAGAAATTACCCGATTTAGACAAAAATGGTCTCGCTCAGCGAGTTTCCATTGTGTATTTGAGCGTCAATTCATTACACTCATTCCATTAATTCTTTATCGACTACCTGTTACATATTGGCTAAAGAGGGCTGTGTGACAATAAGAAAAAACGGCGGAATCCCACAGGCAATAGCAAACAAAGCGCACACCATGTCTTCGGATCAAATAACCGACGTTGAGTCTGGGCCCGAGGCTAGTGAGCTACCCCGAGCTCAAGAGGGTGTTGAGAAAGAGGTTGGCTGGGATGGTGAGGACGATCCGGAAAATCCCATGAATTGGAGTACATTGAAGAAAACTGTCAATATTGGCATCGTTTCCATTCTGGCCTTTATCACGTAAGTCCAACTGCGTGTAAACTGATATACACGATGTGAGGAACTAACGCAACGCACTCGCAAGGCCACTGGCGTCGTCTACCATTGTCCCTGGTGTCCCTTTGATGGCCAAGGACTTTGACGAGACTCGGAAACCCGTCATTTCTCTGGTGGTGTCAATTTTTGTCTTGGGCTTCGCTTTCGGACCTCTGTTGCTTTCACCCCTCTCAGAGCTATACGGGCGGCGCATTGTCTACAACATCTCCAATGTCGGACACCTAGGTTTCACCATTGGTTGTGCTCTTGCGCCAAACATCGCGAGCTTCATTGTATTTCGGTTCATTGCGGGCTGTTTTGGAGCCGCCCCCATGAACGTTGGCGGAGGCAGCATAGCTGATCAGGTGGCTCCCGCGAAGAGAGGTGCTGTCATGTCCATCTTATTCACTGGCATCTTCCTAGGCCCGGTAATTGGGTACGATTTCCACTCATATTCTTAGAATATTCTCATCATAGTCGCTAACTGCTTTTCAACAGGCCGGTCATGGGTGGGTTTCTCGCTCAAGGCGCTGGTTGGAGATGGGTGTTTTGGCTTTTAACCATTCTTGTAAGTTATTCCCAAACAATCCCCCCATCTTACTCGTGATATTAATTAGCATAATGACCCCTAGAGCGGAGTTATGACGATTCTCACGTTTGTTTTCCTATCCGAAAGTCATGCCCCGACTCTCTTACGACGCAAGGCCGCACGCCTGAACAGAGGAGTATCTACGACGCAGTCCAACGCTGAGGCACGAGCTTTCCTATTTCGCGCAGTCGCCAGACCTATGCGAATGCTAACCCGTAGCCCAATTGTCACTGGGTTATCGCTCTATCTTGCGCTCATATATGGTTACTTGTACCTCCTCTTTACTACCTTCTCGAGTGTGTTTCCGAAACAGTATGGCTTTGGCATTGGCGTATTGGGACTTGCATTTCTCGGCCTTGGAGTGGGAATTTCCATTGCCCTGGTTGTCCTGTCGTGGTTCAGCGACTGGATGCAAGCAAGACTCACCAAGAAACACGGAGTGTCTAAGCCAGAGTAAGTGGAAAGATGATCAAGGCAATGCGTTCAAACACTGACTTGGAGGAAACTCGCAGATACCGTCTAATACCCCTGGTGTTTGGGACCCCACTGCTCCCTATTGGACTGTTTGTCTATGGTTGGACAGCCCAATACAAGGTCCATTGGATTGTGCCCATCATCTTTACCGGCTTCACAGGAGCTGGGCTAATCTTCTCTTTCGTATGCTCCAAAGCACCACTCCATTGCCGTTAACGCCACTAACCGTCGCTCTGCAACTTATAGGTCCCAACGCAGATCTACATGGTCGACGCTTTTACAAAATATGCCGCAAGCGCTCTGGCAGCTACAAGCGTTGTCCGAAGCATATTTGGTGGCTGCTTGCCAATCGCTGGTCTACCAATGTACTCGGCACTGGGCTATGGATGGGTAAGTAAACATTCCGGCTATGCGACAAGTTTTCGATGCTGACATCCGACCCATCAGGGTAATTCCCTTCTGGGCTTCATTGCTCTCTTCATGTCTATTGCCCCGCTCATCTTCTGGAGGTATGGCGAGAAACTTCGGACCAAATACGATGTATCCTTTGATTGAAACACGGAAGCTGTAATGTTCATTATGGTGCTATAGCATGAGGGAGGTGGCCTTCGCGTTGCCTTGCAATCACCACAGTAGGACCCCGGCCAACTCAGGTCCCAGTTCGCCAGGTTCCCGATTTAATTCACTCTGTCAGGCACATGCCCAAATCGAGCATGTTTCATAGATGCCCAGACTTTTAGTATCAAGATAGACAGTATTAATACAGAGTATCGTTACACCAAAGAAGCCGTTGCCATGACCATCTGAAACATGCCCCTGTCTCGCTGGTCCAGGCCTCAGGCACGCCATATGCATGCATATGCATCTAGATCCACTGGAGGGGTCCAAAAGAAAACTGACTTGTGACCACTGTAACCGTGACGATTTCCCATGCAGGTGTTTCGTCTCTCGTCAGTTCGATGCGCAAGCATGTCTGTCAGATTTGCGAAACAAGCTTGCAGAGTTCGAGATGCGTTTCTCACACCGATCAATTGCTGATGAACAACCCCCTCAAGCCAGTGCGCACATTGGAACGCGCCAAATCTCCTCATCGTCGCGCTTATTCATCGCGCTTGCGGTTGCCGGGTCACCCACCGGTACTTGTCTACATTCAACGTAAACAAGTGGAGCAGTTGCACACCCCGACTAAAAATAATTAATCTGCATCTCAAAGCGGTCTGTCACCCAAAACCAACGTGATCCAAGTCAAAGCATCAAGAGTTTTTCATTATCAATACGTTCGCATACTTGTACATATACGTGTTGGATATCTTTACGAGCCATGGAGTCGCCGCAGAAATCACACAATTTGTTCGAGGTCTACCTGAGGCTACGACCCCCGCCTCCTGGAACAGACCAAGCAGAGCGCATATTGCACGTCGAGGAGCCCGAAGACAATTCGCACCCGTCACACATCACCCTCAACCCACCGGCCGACCGACGAAGAGCAATTGAGAAGTTTGGGTTCACCCAAGTGTTTGAAGAGGAGGCCAGTCAGCTCGATGTCTTCCACTGCACGGAGGTCTTGTCACTGGTGGAGGGTGTCCTGGCACCACAGGGAGGAGAGGGGACAGATGCCGTCGTAGCTACGCTGGGAGTCACTGGCTCTGGAAAGGTGTGTTTGCAGAATTCACAAGATGTGTTTACGGCGCGCAGCTACTGACCGCACAAACAACAGACTCACACGATCTTGGGCAGTCGAAGCCAGCGAGGGTTGACACAGCTTGCAATGGATGTTCTATTCCGATCCATTGGCGAAAACATGCTAGAGCCGTCTTCTCTTTCATCTGCCTTTGAGTCTCTTCAAGCCTACGACTCTTCCGAAGCCTCACTGGTCGCTGCACCCAACTACTTCGACGCTATGAATCCCGACTACGCGCAATCAGTCCGATCAAACTCTCAGGCACCGGCGTCTATGCTCGTACGACCCCATCCGATCCCTTCCTTTGTCAAGCCGACTACCCAAGCAAGACCACCCCCACAATCACAACGAAAGATACCCTGCACATTCCCCGATTCAGCATCTCCAAGTCCGAGAAGTATCAGACTAGTGAGCAAAGCGGAGGAAACGCTCCGATTGAAAGAACAATAGGAATGCTCTATTCAATTGGATCAACCATCCCCTGGTATTACTAGATCGAACACAACTACAAGCATCCTTCACACGCTCAAGCGAGTTACTGAGAAACCCTTCATGTCCCTAACTGCTGCCAGCCGTCTTAAGACAACTGCTAAACATGAACTCAAGGGCGATTATAGTATTTTGTCAACATCTGGTACTCGACGAACTCTACCGAACCTTTCCATATTGCCCCAGTCGCCTGATGTCAGCAACATCGATGTGTCCTGCGATCCCTCGGCCGAATACGTCGTTATTGTCTCCATGTACGAGGTGCACAACGACCGCATCTACGATCTCCTGACGCCCGCCTCAAAATCTACTGCCACAAAGGAGTTCCGTCGTCGCCCTTTGCTGTTCAAGTCGACTGAACTTTCGCCAGATCGCAAAGTTGTGGCGGGCCTGCGCAAGGTTATATGTACTAACTTTGGTGAAGCCCTCATGGTCCTTGAGACAGGGCTTCAAGAGAGGAGAGTAAGTGGAACTGGAAGCAACAGCACATCCAGTAGAAGTCATGGCTTCTTTTGCTTTGAAGTCAAGAAGAAGACTATTAGTAGGAGGGTTGCTTCTTGGAGCGGAAGCAAATTGACCATTGTAGACTTGGCGGGCAGCGAGCGTGCCCGTGAAGCAAAGACGCACGGCGCAACACTGGCAGAAGCCGGCAAGATCAATGAGAGTCTGATGTATTTAGGCCAATGTCTTCAGACACAAAGCGAGGTTGGAGCCTCGGGAAAGGTATGTTCACTTCATTAACACACTTTCGGCTATAGCTAACGCATAAAAGCCTAATCTTGTCCCTTACCGACAATGCAAGCTTACCGAGCTTCTCTTTTCCAACTCATTCCCATCTCAGTCAACAGCGGCATATCCTCATGTTCCCCATCGCAATCCCCAGAAGGGTGTTATGATTGTCACAGCGGATCCCATTGGCGATTTCAATGCGACATCCCAAATCCTTCGTTACAGTGCCCTTGCGCGCGAGGTTGCTGTTCCTCGCATTCCCTCGATTGCATCCACCATTCTGTCCAGCCGGCCTACTACACCAAATGTTCGACCAATCAGTCCCGTTCATCCTCCTCAGCATCAGATGCAGCTACAACACCATCCTCGCCATTTTTTCTCTCATGCGGGGGTAACTATTAGGAACCATACCCCTCCAGCGAATGCCACAGATGAGCGTGTCACGATGGAGCTTGCTGCTCTGGAAATTGCCAGATTAAGCGATGAAATTGACCACCTCCGGGACGAGGTTGAGATGCAGACTGAGGCTCGTATCACGGCCGAGGCTCATCTTCTTAGTATGGAAGATCGCATGATTGACCTCGAAGCTGCCATCCGAGAAGACTGCGCAGTTGAGTTTGAGCAGCGTCTAGCTCTGGAACTTGCTCGCTTCAAAACGTCTATGCAACTTGAGAAGGAGCGAAACGAAGAGCATTGGGACCGCAAGGTTGATCTCTTGGAACGTGGGCTTGACCTTGGCGATGAAGATGGCGATAAAGAGAACGTTCTCGTTGAGAATCTTCATCAGGAAGTTGACCGTTTGAGACGAGACAACGGCGTGCTGAAGCGAGAGCTTGCAAGCCGAAGTCCAACCAAGCGCAAGCCTCTGGAAGATAGGGAAGATTTCTCTTCTGTGACGGGCGGCAAAGCATCAGCATCGACTCAGGAAGGCGTTTCCAATCTGGGACGCAAGTTGGAGCGCATGCGTGTCAGTAACACTGACAATGTCCGGACACCAACCGCGGGCGGTAGTAGCCCCAAGAAAATGCGCAAGTTGGGTAAACGATGGGACGACTTGGATGATTACTAAAAATTTGCCATTTGGCTATGACTTTTGTAACGTTTTAATTCATGTTTGGGAATAATGATGCTTGGCCTGGGTATAGAGAAGAGAGAGCATGTGAACCTCGTTCAATTGGGAAAGGGAACGGTTCGGATCCGGGAGAAATACCCATGTCATGGTTTGGGCTTTATGATGTTGATGCAATGTTTTTTTCCGGCTCTTGTTTTAGTAGATGCATTAATATTCGAGCATGCTTCTGGGTCTTGAAGATTGAAAAGAAACTCATTACTAATTAATGCGTGTACTACCTAGTCTATGGAACGAACGTTTGTGAAGCATGCAGCTTGACGGGATATATCCAAAAATCAGTCCTTGACAACCCTCCAACACCTAGTGCTAAAGATTGCCACCATTTTCCTATCGCCTCTATCTCATAAACCCAACTATCCACCATTATCGTATAAAAATGAAGGATGAATTCTCAAGCCCTATTCCTTTCCTTCATCATCATCACCTCCTTCTCCTCCTCCTCCTCCTCCTCCTTCTCCTTCTCCTTCTCCTTCTCCTTCTCACCAGTCCTACACACGGGGTATCATCTCCATCATCTCTGCCCACCGCCTTAGACAGCCGAACTGCTACCAGGAGCGTAGTGCTCCACGATTTCGCGCGATCCTTGTCCCTGCTCGGGTGCCTTTGCGGTTGGCTCGGCGCTGGTGGTCTGCAGCATCGGCTGCCATCCCTGGCTGAGGAGCTGGGGGTGTGCGATCATGATGAGGGGTCTGGGGCCGGCGCGGTTACGCTTGTGGGTGTCGATGCAGGCGCCGACGAAGAGGATGAAGTAGACGATGCCGATGAGGCAAGTGAATGTCGAGGCGGCAATGGCGATGTCTCTCGCGTGGGGGAGATTGTCAGCGGTGCTGCATGATCCTACGTTCGGGTTATAGTAGAGGTCGAGAGTGTTGTCGTAGACGCATTGGTTGCTCAGTTGACTGACGCCGAAGACGAAGCTGAAGAGCACGCCGAGGATGATGGCGGCGAGCCAGATGACCAGGCACATGCCCACGTGGGCGCCGGGGTGAATGCCTGCCTTCCACTTGCGAAAGGCTCTGGTGATGAGCTCGCCGAGACTCCAAACTATGGCAAGGAACAACTAGATAGGCCCGGTCGGTTAGAAAAGAATTCCCAAGAGCAAGGGGTAAGGTGTATAAAGATATGGTATGGGGGGAACACATACAGAAGGGAAAGATCCGGCAACAACGATCCAGCCGCCGTCAACATTAAGAAGCGAAAGACTGGTGGCAAGACCAATGATGCCCATGATAACGCAGAGGCCGTGGAGGCCAACCTTGGTCCATTCCCACTTCATGTTGATGGGGGCAACGAGGGCCTCTGGCGAAGGAAGGGGCCCGACGTAGGGCTGGAAAGGCTCGCCGTGAGCGGGAGAGTACAGCGCATAGGGTTGAGGTTGACCCGGGGCAGGCATGGTGGCGGCGGCGGCGGCGGCGGGAGGGGTCGCCTCTTTTGTCGTCGTCGTCGTCGTTTGGGGAGCCTGTTCAGAAGCCATGGCGAGAATCGAGAACTAGAGAGTTGAAGTAGATTTAGGTGTTGATGACGGGAATATGTGATCGGTTATAGCTGGGGGTGTATATATATCGTGTTTCACGCCTATACGAGGAGCGTTGCAATGAACGATCGATATATGTTGTGTGGAAGAACGAGTGGTAACCAAAACTCTGCGAATCTGAAGAACCAACAACCAGGGGCTGTATTAATCGAAGACGATGCAGCGAATGAATCTGAAATCTGAAGAAAACAAAAACAAATAACTTGAAGAGGAAAACAGCTTAGATATAAAAGGATGCTAGGTTCGAGAAGGCGCCAAGCAACAACAGCAGTAACCAATTCCAATATCCTAGCAACAACACAACAACCCAGCTACGATAATCGAAACCCGATAACAGCAAGGGCGGCAGGCAGGCAAAACAAGCGACAAGTGCAAGGCAAACAGGCACAAGCACAGAGCACGAAGCACACACCACGTTTCTCTGCCACCCCGTTAGTAAACAATCTCTATGTCTCCATCTTCTCTCCTCCAAGCCACGCAATCATGCCACTAATCCAGGTTATTTACCGAATGGAAAAGCCTTGATTGGCTGAATATCCGCATCTCGACGGCCTTATTGGACTATGAAGAGAGTGGCGCGGTCCCTTGCAGAGTGGGTTTGCTTGCTTGCTTTCGAAATGGGAGACAGATCTAGACTGGATCTGGATGCCGAAGGGCGTGACCAACATACCGCAACAGGCCTAGTCCTACTCACGAGAGCCGGGTCCCCGCAAGTTTGTCCGAGTGCAAAGGTGGCTTCGTGGCTTTGAACCCACGCAGATACCCTCTTGAGTAGCTGGTAAGGCCGCAAGAGATGGCCAAGGCTCGTATTCAACGCTCTTCAAATCTGTTTCTTGCGCCAAAGTGCTTTGCTTCGCCGCAACTTGTCTTGCATATCCCATCGGCAGTTTGAGACAGGGGAAGAATATTCCACCCATTAGACGCATCATATTGGTATCAAAAAACTCAACAACAAAAAAAAAAAAAAAACAAGACGCTGGTAAGGCACATATCTACCCCCATTGAGGCTCAGTTTTGTCAAAAGTTCTGTGTGGCTTTTGTTTTGTTTTTTTGGGGGGTCTCTCACAAGATCTCGTCTTGGTGTCTATTCCCTTTGCAGTACAACCAATGCACCCATTATGCCCAACATGACAGTCTTTAGCCAGGGGTGCTCACTGAGCATGATGGTGACATAGCCCACAAAGGGGATATAGCCTACCACACTTCCGATGATGTCTTTCCTTTCCAAGTAATCCTGTCCACGCGCATACAACTCAGTGTCGTCGGCGAGATTGTTGTCTCCCTTGGTGAGCAGCTTCGCCTTGTCCCTAGAAGTAAGAGAAAAAAATGTGTAAGTAGGGGCGGTGTATACAAAATGAGGGAAGGCATTCATGACAAGTGTGCGCCCTTGGGGAAAGGTATAAGCCACCAGGGGGTTTCATCCACAAGAGCCGATCATGACATGTGTCCTATCCATTCCATCCAAAAAGTGCAGGACCAAGACTCACCCACTGCCGAATTTCCGGACAATTCGGTGAACTATCGGAATATCCTTGTCCTTGACGTTGTAAACGACGACTTCCCCAACAGTTGTCTCGCTCAAGATTTCCCGGTTCCAGAGGAAGAGAAGGTCACCACGTTGAAAGGCAGGTTCCATGCTGCCACTAAGGACAACGACGATCGGGGAGGGCGAGTCGGAGACGATGGAGAGACCTTTCCACATCTGCAATCTTATTAGTATCTAGGGCAACCCGACCTCGTCGATACTCGAGCAACATCAGAAGGGCGTGTTTACCATGAAGGCAGTGGAGAGGACCAGTCCAAAGTTCAGGATCTGCGCCATCGCCTGGCGGGGGTTCTGTAGGCCAGCCAACATGACGGCGTGTGTGTGTGTGTGTGGGCTGTCTATAGACTCTCTTTTTCTGTAGAATCTGTATTCGGGGGGCTTTGTCGGTTTTTTTTCAATCGTAGGTGACAATTGGTGGTTGCGCGGACGTTGCTATTAAATGGAGCTGCCGAAAGCTGTCTCGTTCCGCGACTACGAGATCTGGACATGGTGGCTCTCCAAAAAGGCACGGGCCAGATTGAGTTTAGGCCCTCCCTGGCTCTGGATTGGCCCCACCATGGATAGGTTCCAGCTAGGGAGCTTCTGATCGGTACGTCACTGTGAAGAGATGTAAAAGTGTGTAGGACGTTTTGAGGATGCTGATGTCATGGAAATGGAAGAACTAGATGAAAACGATGTCATCAGTCTCAATGCAGAATTGATCTATGAATATTAAAGGGACTGTTTTCATTTTTATTTACACTTTCTTCCTTCCACAGCATACACATCTCCTGTTCAATCTTCTCCAGTCTACTCCGTACACATACATTTACAAGCAAGTTTACCTACCCTATACACAATCTATCAGCCATCACAATGGAGAGCAACAACGGACAGCAGCCAGGTCTTATTGGCGGCCATGTTCAATATGCCAAGGGTGCCGCAGAGGTATGTTGCAGTATAAAATGTCCAAGTTTAGACTCCGCCTAACAAAATATATCATCTCAGTCCACAATCGGTGCAGTAACTGGCTCTCAAGCTTGGACAGCTTCAGGAGAACAAGACAAGGCGGCTGCACAAGCGGCAATGAAAAAGGCTGGCGAGAAGAGAGATCCAACGCAGGGATATGGCAAGGCCGAAGAGGTTGCAGGAAATCTTACAGGATGCGAGGGAATGCAGAAAGAGGGTGCAGCCAGCAAGAAGGAGTAGTGCGTGGACCGTCAACTCTGTACCAACAACCTCAGGCAATCAATTTGAAGTTTACAATAATGTCACTTGTTCCCTTCGCTTCTACCAGATGGATAATATGATTATGTTGAGAAGATGCTCCTTCCGTCTACTGTAATGATACAACCGCCCCTCCTTCCCACTTAACTTCTATCAAAGGGACTACTCCACAAGTTTCCTCCCCAGGCCAACATCTCCCTCTTCCAATTCCACCTAAGCATCAATATTGATCATCTCTAGTCGTTCAACATCCACACCTGTCTGGGCTATTGCTGAGCTCTGGTAACTATTCTCTGCGGACCCGCCTCATTGTCTCTCCTGCGCGCCGCCGACAAATGTTCTTTCGACATACTACGCCAGAACAAGACAGAATGGAATCTGCTCCTCTGCTTGCTGCCTCTGGCCTCCCCGGTCCAAACGTGTTGCAGGATCATGTACGCAAGAAGAACACCCTGAATCTTTTACTGTGCTAACATCTATCACATCGACAGCCTGCCTTCCTACGAGCCAGCCATTCGCCATGGAGCTTCATTCCCCAAAATGTCTTGGTCATCCTTCGGGGAACCATACTCGTATACCTCATCGCCACCGCGGTCATGATTGCAGACTACAAATTCACGGAAGAGATTGAATACTCCCAATGGGGATTCTTTTTCGACTTTGCCTTGATTAGTGCCTTTCTGGTGCTCATCTACCACCTCGTCACATTTGTAAGTTGGCTGAGAGTGACTTCAAGCCTATGACTCGGCTAACATTGTGGTTTCTGATCAGTCGTGGACATTTACCCACTTATACTACCCCAACCTTGAAGAAATCGAGGGTGGGATCGAATCGTGGATTGTCAAGATCATGTCCCTGCCTTCGAATATGGGAAGCCTACGCAGACAATTTCGATTTACCATGTTTTACACGACAACCGTTGTGTTCTCATTCATGAACACGGCACTCTACTGGTTCATCACAAGACAGCATGAAGGTGGTGATGGCGACGGAGGGGAAGAACCAGCCCCTGAAGGCGATTCTCTAATCGAGACGCTGATTTGGCCAATGACCTCCTTGCCTGTCACGGGTACTCCCTGTAAGTGTTTGCATTTGGTAAACTTGCTGCCCACTTAGACTGATGTGAAAGCAGTCAGCGATCTGTTTGGAGAAGGGTGGTTCAAACCATTTGTCATCTTCAACCTTTACGGCATCTACTCGGTTCTCATGGTGATTGAGATACTGCTTTTCAACAGTATCAAACGCCCATTTGTATGTTGGAAACCAGAGTTGGGGGTTGGCTGATCGGTACTGATGTGTTAGTAGGCAATTGGCTACCACCTCTTTGGCCTCATTTTCTTCTCTGGTCTCTACCTTGGCTGGGCTGCCATTGGCAAGACGCTTACCGACTGGTATCCCTTCTTCTGGCTTGACGAAGCAGAGGTCGGCTCCCAAGAAGCCGTGATCTTCTACTCCATTGGATTCGTTCTCCTGGCCCCAATATGTAAGATTAGTGTCGTTGTTTGTTAATGTCCAATGCTAACATGGACTGTAGCGTGGATATTCATGCAAGGTTTTGTCGGTGTTCGAGAGACAATGACTCGGCCTCGCTTGATTGTGCAGGAGTCCCCGCTTGAATCATAATCGTTACGATTTTGCATCGACGCTTCACAGGATGCGACAACGAAGGGAGAAGTGATGTCATGGTCGGAAGAGGTTGCTGCAATGGCGAGGTGCTTGCTCATTTGAATGCTGGAGTGATGGCGCAAGCAAAGGCCCGACATGCAAGACTTTACCTAGAACCCATGTCCTAAATTGACATCCTAGAATATCCAATTAGAACGACTATTGTTATTAAAGACTCGTCATGAAATGGCGTGGGTTCCTCCGCTTAGTATGCTTTAGAGGCTTCTGTGAAACGGTTACTGGTGGTGAAGTCTTAATTGCTTTGGCAACGGAGCGTGAAATGGTGACTTTTGACCCCTCCATGCGCCATGTCACTGGTACATGGTCTAACTTGGGGCTGGGGAAAAGGAAACACTGGATTCATTGAATGAGCGTAGATTGCAGAGACCATTCGAAGTCGTATTCAGTTAGATGCGTAGCAGGTTGCGTAATGAAACTAAAAAAATGAAGCAGAGAATCAAGTTGATTTTCCTCATCAGTTGATGACAACAAAAAAGAAACCATGAAGTGGCTGCTGCTCTCCCGCCGGGAATTGAACCCGGGTCCCAAGCGTGACAAGCTTGTATACTGACCACTATACTACGGAAGATGAATGGCTTTGGAAAGCCACTGTAGCGAGAGCTGGTTGATGGTGGGAGGGGACAGCATGTGATACAAGAAGGAATGGATTCTTGACGATGCAAAGAAATCCATGAGTGAGAGACGTCTGAGATCAGTGGCTGAGAAGCCTCAGATCGTTATTCAACAGATTGAGGCGGACCGGAAGCTGGTTCAGCCACATCCATGTGCTTATCGGAGAGTGTTGAAAGCCCAAGGTTCCTTTGCAGCGGTGCGCCCAAGACATCCCTGCTGTAATTTGTGATTGATGCGCCTCATGCAGGTTTTAATGCGTGTGTATGCACCGATGCTGAAAGCCAATTGGATATGTTGGTGATGCAAATAATTTGGAGCGTCGGCGTCCAATCCAGTGTGAGCCTCACATATGCAAGTTGACGGAGAGTAGGAGGGCTGCCTGGTGCTGGTGGTGTTACAGCACTCCTACAAGCTGTCCTACAAGCTGGAAGAGATGGATGGAGATCGGCAAGGCAACCTACGTACACCCACTGTACCGGGTACATCTGCTCTACTAACAGCCGCTGTGGCTGATAAACCGCCCAAAGCACGCCAATCTTCACGCCTCGAGCACCAACTACAAAATGTCACTGCCTCCCCGCGATTTCGTTCCTCTTTCTCCCTTCCCTCCCCCCCACACACAATCGAGTAGGGTCGCAAAGCTTTCACGAAGGTTATCGTCTTCTTGTAAGAAGGTAATTCTTCTGCCCGGGCCCCGGCAATTCTTTTGTGCGTCATACGCTCTTTTATACTCCCTCCCTCCCTTCCCTCCCACCACCCTCGCTCCTTTTTTTCGTCGCTCTCTAGCCAATGTTCACGCAGAACTTGAGGACCCAGAAGCGAGGAATCGAATCTCTCAATTCCTTGCCGCCTCTTGTTCTGGTTCATCCCCGTTCGAAAGTCGTTCTTTAGTTGAATTCGATCGCGAAACTACCCTACCTTTCCCCTCGAAACAATTATCAACTACCTACCCGCAGCCATGTTCAAGCGTTCATTCAGGTCGCAGGACCAGAACCGCGTGGACAAGTCTGCGAGACTGAAGAAGTCTGGCTCTAGCCGGGATCAAACGAAAGTGTCGAAACTGCAGAGATCTCTTACCGAGAAGGATGTGGCTGCGAGCCAGTCCACCGCCCCCTCGCCCATTGTGACACTCACGGTTGGACGAGAGGGGCGGCTCTTTGCAGCACACGAGGATATTCTACGCCAGTCGCCCTTCTTTGAGGCGGCTTGCCGAGGCAACTTCCTCGACATGCAGGGCAGGAGGATTTCTCTCCCTGACGAAGAACCCGAGGTGTTTTCTGCTATTCTCGAGTACCTCTACAAGGGTGACTACTATCCGCGCCTGTTACACGACAAGCGCCACAACTCTTGGGAGCTCGAGGACAAGGTAAGGACGCCTCAGTCATCACCGAACCCTGAAGCCCACAACGGCTCCGATGCCGCCGTCTTCCTCTCCAGCGTGGGGGATGTGATCCTCCGCGACACCGTCATCTACTGTGCCGCTGAACGATACGGCCTCGAGGAACTCAAGCGTCTGGCTCTGCGCAAGCAGGGGCTGCAGGCCGGCATTGATGTCGCTACCATTCTGCGGTCTGCCCAGTACGCCTACGCCAACACACCTGATTCGGATAGCCGCTTGCGGGCTCATTACCTCGCCTTGATTATTCGCTGCCGCAAGACGTTTAAGCGGAGCGGGACCATGCAGGCTGAAATGGAGGCGGGTGGCAGCAAACTATTCTTCGATCTGTTTGTGGCCATGTGTAACCACCTGGACGATGTCATTGACGTGACCAACGGTCGCTCACCAAAGACCATCTGAAGGGATGTTGGATGATATGTGTGCCGTTATCTAGGTCTCCGGCTGCGCACATGAGTTGAGTACAATGCAAAAGGCGAGGTTGGGTAAAAATAACGAAAAAAAGCCCCAAAAACGCTCGGGTGCAGTGACCGTGGAATTCGGACGGCGTTGACTGCCTTTTTCAAGCTCCCCTCATCAGATTGTTGTCTTCCAATAGGGGATTGCATTTGCTTGCTTTTCGCGACGTTGGCCGACTGATTTTCTGATGAGTTCAAGAGCTGGAGGGCTCTAATCACGTTGTACACGAGCCCTGGCCCTTCGCTCTGCTCTTTGTGAGTTTGTTGTTTGCACTTCTTTGCCTCAAAGTCTCTACTCTTGCTTCATGCTTGTCGCGCTGGAACGATTCCCTTTTGGTGTTTGTTTGGGCAGCAGTGTGCTTCTTTGTCAAGTTTGTTGTAGCACCATTACGGGGATTGGGAAGCTGCAGTTATGGGACTGTACGATGTCCCACAAGTCAAGATTGTCATTCCGGGATCCCCAATTCAGAACTCTCGAATGAGTTATTGTTGGGCCTTTTGCATTTCAGGCACTGGCGTTTGGTTGGAAGCCTTGTTTGTGGAAAGCAGGACACTCTCCATTCAGCAAGGGGCAGCGGTGGACGTCGTGCTGAGCATGGCGTTTCGCGTTGCCCCCTATTTTTTGTCAATTCGCAACTCCGGATAAGATTGTCAAGTCAATTGTGTTTCTTTTATTGTCTTGGAGAAACGAGAGTCTGTATGGTCCATGGAGGAAAAAACAAAAACAAAATCAATATGTATCTAGGGTCGCTTGCGATCCTCCCTGACTTGATACTTGTCAGGGTTGAGGAATAAGAAAATTGAATACCTCACTTGTCATTTCCCCCCGCATATGCGTGAATATGTTCCTGATTATTTTGCTACATTGGTTGTTCTATAATAAATGGTTTTCTATGAAGTGAATTGGTCGTATAAGTTTAAGCCCACTTGATATCAAAGTCGTGGAACTGTGCCTGAAGCACACCATCTACCTCCTTGTTCGGTCTCGCAACCGCAGCACTAACCTCCAGCTCCCACCCCTCACCTCCGTTCTCAGCAAAAGGCCAGCAAATCTCCCTCAGCGGGACCTTCTCATCGCCATCAACCTGATACACCCACAAGCACGAGCCGCTCTCGCTCTTCTCTACCAGAATCGTGACGGGCCTGGCGCCAGACTTGATCTCCTCGGCGTGGGACGCGCCCGCGACGCTCCAGTCGGCGAGGTTATCGCAGCAGACGGTGGAGAGGCGGGGGCGCCGTTGAAGAGCTCGATGCCGGCCTTGATCCACTTGCGCGGGGTGGAGGGGGATGAGGGCCTTGTGAATTTGAGGAGGATGCCGGCTTGGTCGAATTGGGTGGTGTAGAGGGCGGAGAAGGTGATGGAGGCGGAGAGGAATTTGGGTAGGGGGTTGGTGGAGAGGGGTTTGTAGGGAGCTTTGGGTGAGGAATTAGCAATTTGACCTTGATCTTGAGAGGGGTGCCGTGGAAGGAAATTGGTGGGGTATGATGGGGGAGGAAGAATTGGGTATTGGGTAGCATTTACCGTTGAAGACGTCGTGAGCTGGAGCCTTCTTCCAGATATCAGTGTCTGGCTGGGCTTCGATGGAGAAAGTGGACGCCATTTTGTATATCAGATATGAAGCTTGAAAATGGAATAAGTGAGGGGTCGTAAGTTGTAGGATGTTCATTCAAGAACAGTGTCTTTCTGAATGGAGATTGGTTCTGAGTGGTACTTACTCTAATCGTCTACGAAGAATGAGGTTTATATATGAAAAAAGGATTCTCGATAATTACACAATATGCGAATTTGTCATGCCAGAGAAAACGTGTTCTGTCCTTGGCTTGTTCTCGGCGTGAAACTTCTAGCAGAAAAGATGCCATCGCCCAATGCGGGACTTCCTATTTGGGAGGTGAGATCTGTTTTTGGTATGTCAATGTACTTGAAGCTCTAAGCCCCGCAGCTCCAGCAGTACAGTGTCTTCCCACCCCATTCTGTGGTAAAGGGAGGTACCCAACTAACACTTGGGGACTTCTGAGCAGCTTTAAGTTTGGTGATGATGCTTGTATCCGTGATTTCTGACTCTATGATTGGATGGATGCTGGGGAGTACATTTGCGCTGCCACGCAGGAACAGCTTGCTTGCCTCCACCTGATGTAAGCCTATCGGGGAGTATCGGTCAGATGGACTTATTTATGCAATAGATCCTTACTATTGTGCATTTATTTATACAAAACACGAGAGTTCAATACATAAAACCAACTGGCACCGGGTATGTTTAGACCACAGGCTTTGCAACTAGATATACCCCTGGGCTATCATGCTGAATTTAATCGATCTGGCAATAGCTCCTTTTCTATTAAAATTCTTAGGAACCACTGTGCAACCTTCAAACTGCCTCTACAAACTCGAGACTTATAGACAAGGAGAAGATGAAATCGAGAGGGATTTTGGCAGATAACACTACTCATGACGGTATCTCGAGATGAAAATTTAATTTAGGCTCATAAATCAGGGCTATATACAAGAAAGGTATTACATCATAACAACTTCTTCGCATTCCATTCTCCATATACAATCTGCTATATAAGGTATGTACGATCGTTTCGATAATATGCAGCTGCTAGATAATACTAACAAGCTACCAAGAGAACCAGGGAGCTTCTCAAGCTTAATGAGAGGACTGGTAGACTTTGAAAATGTCGGCAGCAGCCTGCGAGGTCATGGGGTGGTCACCAACGCCGTACCAGAAGTGCTCAGGGGTGAGCAACCAGCGGCGAAGATGGCCGCCAATAATGTCCTTGCCGAGCTTGGTAATCTTCTTGCTCGCCTGGCTGGGGAGCTGGACCATGAGGCTGCTCAGGGCCTGTCGCTGGCCGTCGTTGAGCTCGGCCTGGTTGACATCGGCCCAGATGGCCTTGAGCTTGTCGATGAAGGCGCCGGCGGTGTTGGGGAAGTCCTCCGAGACGTTGGCGCAGAGGGGGTCCGGGGTGGTCGTCTGGCAGTAAGGGAGGAACTTTGTGTTGCTGGGGATGGAGGGGAAGCTGACAGTGTCGGACCAGACGGAGATGGGGTCGCCGAAGACGGCGAGGGCGATGATGCGGTCGCGGGTGGCCTTGTCGGTGATGTAGTTGAAGCTCTTGTGGGCGACAAGGGCACCTTGGCTAATCGAGTTGTTAGCATTATCATCTACTGCAAGAATCAAAAAAAGGGTATGTATATATATAATCACTGACCTCCAACCAGAGATGACAATCTTGCTCTTAGGGCAGCGGGTAGCATAGGCCTTGACCTGAGAAGCAAGAGCACTAGCACCAGTTTCCGAGCCACCATCATCAACGTATCCGCTCAGATCGGCCGGGTATCGCGATGGATCGACGCCCTGGAAGGCAACGTTTTCTCCAAAGGCGCCGTGCAGAGCATCGCCAAAGGGGCAACCGACCCAAGGGCCAATATTGCTAATAACGTTATTGTTAGCCACCTCGATCTGTGACAAGATTCCGGTTGTTATGAGAATTGGAGAGTTTTTACGTACCCGGGATCAAAGGTTCCTCGAGCAAAGATGACTCCGACGTTGGCACACTTTGCGGCCGTAAAGTCGTTTGCGGTATCGCACGTATCCCTGGCGGCCAAGGGGCTGGCCTGGACGGCGACAGCCAGGGCCGCGAGACTGACGATGGACTTGGTGGAAGGCATTTTTTTCAAAAATAATTATTATAAGATGAGATGAGCAGATATATAATTTTTTATTCAAATTTTCAAGCAAAAAGATTTAATAGTTGTTGACTGAGTTCCTGAAGGATAGAACTAGAGATTGTTGAATTTTCAGGGGGAAACTACTGGGACACGCGACCATCTAAATATCTCAACAGCAACAGACATTTCTTTCACTCCATTAATCACAATCATGTCCTGACATTTCCATTTTGTGAAATAATTCTACCGAGCCTCCGTTCGAAGACACACAGTCCGGTGGTGACCGAAGTCCCAGCATCACCAAACTCGAGCTCGCAAAGGTTTCATGTAAAAGAAAACAAAAAGAATGTCAAGGTAGCATTGCTAAAGTGGTATGATCGCCGCCCCACCTTTACCCGTAGCAATGATTGGACAAGTTACGGTATTCCAGACCGGCGTTGTTTGAACAAAGTCCGGCACTGAGACCATCCCTCCCCCAGAGTGTCCAGAGAGTCTCAGAGCTGCTTAGAGTGGTCTAGGGACTGTGGCCATGCTTTTCGGTAGCACCGCTGGCTCTCACTGCTACACAGAGCACTGTAAAACATTGCCTGCCCATCCAATGTTAAGATTTGGCGAGGTATGTCCACTAAAGGGCGTGCTGGGTGCCCTGTGCCAACGGGGACGGAGGGGGAGGGGGCGGAGGTTCCACGTATAGAAGCGGCCGAGGGTGCGCCACGCCTCTCTTTTGGTGGAGAAATTTTGGGGCTGGGAAGTCAGAATTCGATCAAAGCCAGGTTGCTTGTTGATGCTGAAATTTGTCTGTGCGTGTCTTGGAATTGGGACTGGGTAAGGTACGGAGTGCGCGTATGATGGGTTCCATTTTAGCTGTGATGGATTGATCAGATAACCTGGAGCGATGGATTACTTGGGAGGCTCTGATAGGGTCGAATACGAGATGTGATGGTCTAGGAAGGTGAGTTTTCCTATGCTGAGGGAAAAGACCCGTTGCTTGCCGATTCGCCGAGGTATTCCATACCAGGGACGAGAAGCATTGCGGTTTTGTAGTGGAGGTTGGGAAATGATGGTGTTCTTGCTGCTTACACGCAAGGACTGGAGAGCATATTCCATCCAATCTCATCCAAACACATACAACCATTAGTAGTAAAAATTGACTGGTTCTTGTCCATATTATAGCATAGTATTATTTCTTGTTGATGGCCATATTTGGAGGAGCAACATGTCGCTTCTAGAAGCCGGTGAATTATTCCTCTCTTGGGCGAGGGGGCTGGTGTGTAAAATGCCTGCTACTGTTTATGTGCTCGTAGACAGGTCCCTCTGTGCTTTTCATTATTAATTTTAATGCAGGGTAATCTAAACTGCAAATCAAGACATCAGAACCAAGACACAAGAGTGTGTAGCTTAATGTTGATCATGGCCATCTTTCTGAGGCACTTGAGAAAGCTCTCCATCTATATATACTGAGGAACGGCCCGAGAATATGTCCCCGCCCCCACGAAGCGTAGAGTGGCGGATGGATTTGCATCCTTTCCGTTTCAAAACCCTACAACGAACATCTTATGTTGTATTGTACGAATCCTTCAGTATGGCGCGCCTCTGGTTAGTCCCCTAGACTCCATCTACCGTCCAATGATTCGACAAGCCAAGATTCAGCCAGCTTTTGGACCCAACTCGATGCTACCGTGCCTCATATTGCTATCGTACATGTAACTGTATATTCTCACCGAGCATGAAAAAAACAATAAAATATGATGTTACAGCCCCTGGATGATCGGCGGGCTGACCATCATAAGGGCTTTCAAGCACGTGGGTATTTATCGGCTGCTTTGACTCTTTGCAATGGCAAAAGATGAAACGTCTTGCGCAAACAGCTGGTCGATAGCTATGCATTTGTATAGACCTGTTATGCGCATTCCGGGCTACCCCATCTCGATTCGTCCATCATGGCAACTGATGTGCGCATGGGAGCTTGGACAAACCACATCAAAGGTCCAGTTCTTGGATTGACGCTCATGCTTTCGGTACGAGATGGCCAGTATCTCATCGCCTTCTTGGCCATGTTTGTCCGGACCGTTGGTAGCCACTTCTGGCGATTGACGGCCTACCTGCTCTTCCAAGCTCGGTCCCGGGGCCGATGCGAAGATGGCCTGCATCACCAACACCAAGCGATCCTTCGAAATGTCAGCAGTGCCACAACGGCCATGTCCTCGTTCCTGGAGTTGGGCTGGGCATGGCGCTCCAAGGTCCCCAGACCCTGCGCCCGAACGGTTGGCTTCATGCTTTGGGGTTTGTTCCAGATACTGGCCTTCTCGGCCGCTGGTATCTTTTCTTCGCGGATAGCAACGACGATGGAATCCGAGGTGCTATTGTCACCATCAAGTGCTTGTGGACAATTCAGCCCGAAAGGGAATTTCGCTGCGGCGCAGGCTGCGCACGTACACTACAAGCTTTCTCGAATATCCCGGTATTTCATGCCCTGCCATGGTGGTCCTACTACGTGGCCGTGCATGCCTCTTGGACGGAAACCGATGAATTGGACAACGATGATTGATTCGAGTTGTCCATTTGCCGTTGGAATGTGTGCTGGAGATGTCGCCGTGCAATTTGATATAGGCCTGATGGACTCCTTGTTGCACCTGGGAATCAATGCTGGACCTGACCGTCGGGCTCAGTATCGACGGACCATGTCCTGCGCACCCATTACGACTAACAATTACGTTTCTACATGGCTGAATGCGGGCGCAGTAGGAGCCAATCTCCCAGAGTACTCTCCGACCAAGGATTCGGTTAAAAAGTTTCTCACATTGTCGTATGGGCCAAATTTGTCTTCGGGCCGCGAGCAAACCGTCATCTTTGACCGTGACATGTTTAAGGATCTTGTGAATGTGGTGGACGTTCCGCAAATTAGGCTGGCGTAAGTAACAGACCGGTCTCGCTCAAACTCTGAGTTGAACCTACTTGATTCGAGATCTTCATCTCTCAGCTTCAACAAACATGACATTCGCTTACAGGCGCGCAGGTCAGCAGTCTCAAAGTTGAATTCCAGCGAATCGACATGGAAGCCAATCGACCAGCTTGCAAGAACAGACGCCGACGTGACATTGCTATTCCTCTTCAACAATGCTCACTACTCTGAGCCAGTTTACGACCCGTGGTTTCACGCTACAGACCGCAACGATGATGGGGATTGCTGGTGATGGGACATACATGGCAAAGATGCCAATCGGCGTCCTTGGATGCACAGAGCAACACCAGATTTGTAACACCACGGGCGGAACCAATCGGTGTTCACCCTTATCTGGTGTTGAGGTCGCGATGAATTATGCCACCAAGCTTGACTTCTCGCAAAGCCAATTGTCCGTCTACAACAGAACTTTCGGTTACATGGACGACAGCATTTTGTACAAAGTGGCCACCTTGCTGGGGACATCATCGTTGGTTGCAGGGAGCTACGCTGGATTCAATTATTATACAGCTCCTGTTCCGGATAACTAGTGGATCATGGAAACGAACCGGCTCTTTGGAGCCATGCTCAACTACATACAAATGTGAAGTGTTGAGGTCGTCATTGGCCCGACCCTGCCGGCGTACCAAGGCCAAGTCAACGGGCTCGACAAGCTGGACCCAACGAGTGCATAGATGTGCTCTAGTCAAATTGTCAATCGAATCGGATACACATCATTTTCAGTTTCCGGCTTGATCGTCATCTTTCTCTCAGGCGCTCTGATTGTTCTAGCAAACTTCGGATGTAGCCGGTTGATGGGCCGGATGCAGTCAAAGAGCCCTACTGGACGGCGTCGTAGTGAAGAATGGAGCTTTTATAATGTGCTTCAATTGCAGCGAAGGGCCTTTCAAGCCATCGAACCAGACATAGAATGGGAGGGGACAGAGAAAAGTGTGCCCGTGGTCGCAGTCCGGCATGTCAAGTTCTCGCTACGATTGGCGACAAGTGTAGAAGACGAGAAGAATGTTGTTTGTCCCGTAATAGATTCTTAACCCTTTACCGGCAATCCTATGGCTTGTAGAAAAATACGCTCCTAGATGCAGGCCGCTGACAATTTCATCTGTCTTCTAGGTTGTAGTAGGGTTATCAGCAGTGAAGTATGTATTACTACCTATTCAAACTATACATACAGAGATTTGGGTTTTTTTCTTTTGGTACAAGTCATATAACTAATTTGGTTAATCTAATGTAAGGTAATTGATAACCCTTGAATACATTACTAGTAGAGCAGCTGCTTCTTTGCCCTTCGTCATCTCTTTCAATACTGGCTTTCCCCTTTACGTCTGATAGATTGGACGATGACCCATATTTCGTACATAGTTTGATCAGATAAAATATAGTAAAAATGCACGTCATATACTTGAACAGGATCCTATTCTAAGCACCCCCAAGGACTAGGAATGTAGGAATTTCGATGACCGGTTGAGCTTGTTTAATCTTGAATCGAAGAGCAAACCGCTTTTCCTGCCTCTCTTTCTGTGGTTGTTCCAATGGATATTCCGTCCAATATTCCATATAATGTCTCGTCGAATAGTTAGTGGCGTCTGAACCATAGGTTTTATTTATACCGATATAGGAATTCTCGGCATCATTTCCAATAAACTTGACGGGGCCCGAATCAGGGCCGTCCCGCCTGTCCTTGAAGAGTTCCATAACGACCTCATCATTATGTGCGATTGATCCGTTTTTTGACTTGGACCTGAACCTGACAAAACACCCTTTTGACACAGCGGAGCACACAATCGGAGGTTCGATATGATTCATGTAAGTGACGTAAAGAGACGTTTCCGCGTTCTTGAGGCGGTAGGTCGTCTCATAATGGGCCTGACTTTGGGTTAGATACTATATATAACCCGTTATTTTGCACAGAGCACTTACCACTGTCACCTTTTCCCCGTGAATATTCTCCAATTCCAGGAACAACTCTGCAAGATTGCGCTTACGCTTCTCTGGACCCAGCATGACGCATCCATGGTCGTAGTGCTTTTGCGTCACTTTGATGGCATCGTTGGGCCATTGCTTGTTGTAAGCATTCACGGCGACCGCTGTAATACGTATAAGTTGGCTGGTATAAGCCACAAAAATTTGAATGAGTGTGTGAGAACATACCTGTATTCATATCTGTCTTTGAGCAGATTGTCAAGTATCTACCATCTGCAACACCATCCTGGTGCAATAAGAATTGTAAAGGAGGCGGACCCATTGCTGCCTTCCGCTCATCATCCCACCGGCTCATCTGGGCCGGCAAGGACTCGTAACCGGTGAAATTGCTTACTAGGTTGACAAAATGCACAACCTTGTCTTGCTATAAGGAAAATTAGCTACATCGATAACAGAAAAGAATCTATTGATGCAGACCTTGGTAATTCTCCAGTTCCAATGGTAAGCGACAGAGGCACACCAGGCCGTTGGGCTTCAGTTGATTAGCATTCAAGTTTCCATGAGAATGAGGTCTATTTATGGCCATCCACTCACTCATGGCACAAGAGAGTATCTCCTCCATTAGCTTGCCAGGTTAGAGCACTGGAGGATCTGGCCTCGGCCTCCGATTGTACCTGGCCCGATCCGCTTGCATGCGATGCACTGGCTGATGCCGAGAACCCCCAGCCGCTGAATGATGCCGCAGCTGAGGCTTTCATTGATTTCGCTAGCGCCTTCATGCTCGTGTCGGAAGATGCCTCGTATTCCTCGGTGGCGAATAATCGCCCGCCCAGCTGGACACGAGTGCTATAGAATTCACCTACTGCGCTGTTAGCAATATCGTCCAAAGCTAAATTGATCGTGGTACGTCTTGCCATAGCCTTCGAGGAACTTGGTCAAGGAAGCTGCATCTTTAACCTTGCCCAAGGCAATTTGACACTCCTTGGTGAGTTCCAAACTTTCCTCGTCAAGGAGGATAGTCACTCGAGGAAACTGAATAGGTTAATAAAATGAACGCTCTGACTCTAACCTCACGTTCTTATTGTGTGACGTACATTGTATGCAATTGTCACCTCTTTCTTGTTCGTGATGGAGGCCTTTGACGATGAATCACTGGATGATTTGCCATAACTTGCCGAGGCCCCCATGGTACAACCAAAGATTCTGCCTGAGCTATAGGGCCAGTCAGCATCAAATCCCGTTTAGAGATGGGCCAATACGAACACGGCTGCAGAAACATCCGTTTGGCTGAACGACGAGGTAGCGAGTGAAGACTGCAGCTCACTCTGGGTTTCATAGACGGAGACGTATGATTGGTCATCCATCAAGAAGTCGGGGATGCGAAGGTCAAGCTAATCGCCAAGCTGAAGATTAGTCTCCCGGTTTCATCTCATAAGCTCGTTTCTGCGAAGATGGTACGGAAACTCACCTCGACGTCCTTGACGGATGTGCTGGTCAATCTATCGGACAGAATCGTTCTTTTCTTCAAGCGGAAAGCTATACCCAACCTTGTGAGCCCCCTGAAAAAGAGTGCCTATAACGCGATTTCATCTGCTTACCTGGATATCGTGCTCTTTCGATACCTTCCGCCACGACTTTGCCGCCCACCTTTCGGCGAACCACATTAATACCATAGCATAGAGCGTTGTTCTCGGATATAATTGACCACTCCTGCTCCTCGAGTTCAGCCACATACCTGATACCTTGTTAGTGACAACGATACCCAAAATGAATGATAAGAACTTACTTTGCAGCTGTGCCAGTCAGGATCTTGAAGGCATTGTCGTCCATATTCTGCTTAATATAGGTAAGTTTCTGTGCGTCCATGGCTTGGCTGAACCGAGATGTGCCAGCCTGTATATGTGTGTCAGTATGTAGTATGCCATAGCCAGCGCGGAAGATCTTACTTGACTAGAAGAGGTAAGTCCCTCTTTCTTCATATAAAATTCTACAACATTGGCGGAGGCAGAGAGTGGAGTCTGTAGAACTATGTTAGTTTGACCGTACTGTCAATATGTCCATGAGATCCACATACATCTAGACAAGTGGACAGGTATTCCTTAATCGGGTAGGAATCCGGAACAGAAGCGCCGGTCTTCGAACAGAACCCGAGTAGCGCACTGGAAAACAATAGGAAGAGAAGTCAGCGTACATCAGGAGGCTGGTGCCAAAACTGAAGCCAAAACTTACATTTCAGTACCTCCGGTAGCGGCAAGGATGCCCCGGAGAGCTAGCAACTTTTCCTGGTCAAGGAACATCTTTGACACTGACGAGAAACAGGCCTCCCGACGTCCTGTGCCATCTGTGAGGATCACATGAATAGATACATCTGCAGTAATCATCAATAAGTAGCTGCCTACCGAAAATCTTAGACAACAGATATAGGCTTCAGCATACCGTCACTGACCAAGGTTGGCGGAGCTAGTACGGTAATATAGCCAGGCTTGATATCGTCAAACTTGGTATCGTCAGGCTTTGTATCTTCAGGCCTGATATTGTCAATATTGATGCCACCAAGCTTGACGATATCAAGCTTGGTATAGTCAGGCTTTGTATCTTCAGGCTTTGTATCTTCAGGCTTTGTATCTTCAGGCTTTGTATCTTCAGGCTTGATATCGTCAATATTGATGTCGCCAAGCTTGACGATATCAAGCTTGGTATCGTCAGACATGATTGTGGTAATGGTGAAAGATAATAGAAAGCTGTTATGGCAGGTTTAAAATGATGTACCAGTAACTTATGGCATTATATATTACCCAAGAAGTGGCAGAGAACATCTGGTATTTATATCTTGACAGATTCCTACCTACTCCTTTCCCGCTATTGAGAGATATGGTCGAGAGCTTATGCCTGTAGTGTATTTACAAGCAGGTTAGCCGACCTTGCGCTTCGGCTTCGACCTGTGACCTGCCTCATCTGCACCATTACTCATGCCGAGACATGCCTAAGTTTTTGATGCATACTATCTGTAGTGTTTTGTGTTTGTAGTAAAGAGCTACAAGTAATCCATGCATGGCGTCGTCACAAGACGTTACGGTTGTAGAAACCGAATGCCGAATGCTGCGTGCTCCACGAGTTGCATACTCGAATGAGTAATACTGCAGCATATGTATATGGAGACTCGGTTGGCGTCCGAGACAGAAACAGTACGTGATAACCCTAGGGTGTACTGCGGAGAACAAAAAATAGCTAATTACGCATGCATCATACACACAGGAGCTGAAAAGACTTATGGAGAAATGTCTCTTTCAGTGAACATTAATTGGATGCTGATGGAGAACCAAGACAAGACACCCGTCGTCCACTCTGATAGGTTTGTTGTATTGCCATCTCCTTCACGGAATTCGCGTAGCCCATTTTGCTAGCCAGGACTAACCTATATATGTGTGATGGCTTTGTAGATGTGCTTCCGTGATATCCCCTGCGGCATTGCAAGCGTTGTTATCGCAGGGTGTCTTGGTCATTCTCCTGTGACTGGACCATCTCGATTGGGGGCCAGGGGTCTGGATCGCGTACTGCGGGCCGGCGCGTAAACTCAATAGTCAAACCGTTGAAGGACTAATCTAAAAGCAACTGGCCTCCGAATCGAATGACACGCCATGTCTGTCGCTAGACACAAGTTTGTTTAACGGGCTCCAATATCCAACGGCCTGGGGGAGACTGGTCAGTTGCGGCCTGATCCCGTCGCAGAATTGGAGAGTTACCGGCAGGCCGCTCTAGATGATCATATTCTGGAACCGTGTTGTGATGGCGCGTGATGCAATGTCTCTACATCCCAGCCACTGTGTTATTCAATGCAACTATGATCATGGCCTATGATCCGGAGTACTTGGTTCCGCACCAATCAAGAGTTCGCTTGCCCCGAAGCAGTTCTGGTGGGTTTAAATCACGACGCCCGGGAAATTGGTTGCCTCGGAGCATCGCCCAAGACAAACCCCACGGCGATTCCTTGTTGTCTTCGAAAAAAAGAAGAAGAAAAAAACATTGATCCTCATCACTTGGCATCAACACGTTTCAAGCCTCAACTACGGTGCAGATTCTTGGTTGATATTTCTCCTACGTAATATAGGATCACTGAAAAGGGAAGCACAGAGAGAAGCTGTATTGGCGGTGTTACACCCTGCATACAATGTGTCACTTGTGCAGAATGCAGACGTTTCGCCGTAAGCTCCTTCGAGGGGAGGTCACTACCCGGGAGCTCAGTTGGACTAACCAAGTACGAAGCAAGATCTTACCATCAATGTACATTGGAATCATTCCTCGACTGTTCAAATCATTCGGTAGTTGGTTGGACCAAAGCTATGGTTACATGTGGCTAGGGTAGCCAAAGCTGAGTGAATTGGATACAACCGGAGCCTGGAGTCTATATCAATGTCAGGTTTTTGGTCACAAGAGAGTGAATGAGTGCACAATTGAGTAGCTAGATCGTAGTGATCTCGCAGATAGGTTCTAGTTAATAACGGTTTCAATTCTTGCCCTTCTAATTCCTTGATTAACAGCCGCGCCTTAAGGCGCGCGCCGCTAATCGGCGTCAGAAAAACCTTTTTCCTACCACTCTCATATAGTTTATAATAGGCCGCCTTTCCTTCTAGGATAGTCCTCTACCTATAATAGCTCTATTATCTTACTATAAGCTTACTACTAATCAATAGTTTCTTCTTATTATAGGCTTTTTTATAATAAAATAGCCTCTTGCCTTATAAAAGTTTTTTTATATAATTAAGATTTCTTTTAGTCTTTTTTTCTTTTACTTATTATAATCCTATTATAATAATATAATAAACTTATTAAAAAATAACTATTTTTAACCTTTTATTTATTATAATAATAATATTATTATTATAAAAGTATTTTATATATTTTTTTATATAATAAAACTATATTTATTATAATTATTATATAAAGCTTAAAAGATTATTATTTTTATAAATTAATATAAAAGGTAATTATTTTATAAACTATTATTAAAGGCTATTATATTATAAATTAGTTTCCTTAAGCCTTTAGTCTTATAGTTATAAATTCCTTTTTTTCTCCTATTATTCTTTTTTTTTTCTTTTATAGATTATCATTAACTCATAAATAACCCTTTTTACATTCTAGTTTTATAGTTATTATGCCTTTATTAATAACCTACTAATACCTTCTCGTAGCCTTTTTTCTTTTTCTCTTTCTCTCTCTCTTACAATATCTCTCGCGTAAGCAATATTCTTTAATACATCCCTTATTATCTTATAACTAATTTAATACAG
Source organism: Cladobotryum mycophilum (assembly GCA_036429605.1). Lineage (NCBI taxonomy): Eukaryota > Fungi > Ascomycota > Sordariomycetes > Hypocreales > Hypocreaceae > Cladobotryum > Cladobotryum mycophilum. Next base: position 1,318,467 of record JAVFKD010000002.1, on the reverse strand, counting down.
TTCTTATACACATTACCTCTAGGCTTTAATAGATTAAACCCCTAGCTTAAAGACTAAAACTAATATTAATATTCTTATACCTATATATAGAAAAAAACTAGCTATATATTATTGCCTTTTTATAAGCTTACTATAGGCTCTTTTACTAATAAATTCTAGTTATTTCTTTTAAGTATACCTATTATATTAAAAAAATAAAAAATATTATTATATATAATTCTTTTTAATTTCTTAAATATTTTATTATTAACTTACTATAGCTCTATAAAATAGGCTATAAGACCTATAAACACTTTCTTTAATTTTATAAATAAAATAATAACTTTACTACTATTACTATCCTTCTAGCTTCTATATATCTCTTATCTTTAGGCTTTACAAAAACCACTATTAACTTATTACTATTTAATTAAAAAGAATTATTCTCTCCGCCCGCTAGGCTCTCTAAGCTTATAAAAGCATTTAGGTTAAGCGTACTACTATTACCATAAGTTTATTATTTAAAGTTTTTATCCTAAAATTACTATTAACTTATTATTAGATTATTACCGCTACTATTATTATTATTAATACTAGTAGTATTATATATAATATAATTATTAGGCTTATAAAGTCTATTATTAACATTAACTAGAATTTATAAGTTATTACCTAGGCTTAATAATTATATATTTTAATATATATCTTTTTTATTCTTATTTAAGGTTCTATTAACTTACTATAATATAATAAAACCACTAGACCAAGATCTCTTATAATCTTACTAAATTAATTAGGCTATAATACTTACTTATATTTTTAAAAGAGTTTAAGGAGGATAATAAGAATAATAAGAATAATAAAAAACCTAAGTAGTTTTACTATTAATTTATTGTATAATCACTGGTTAATTATTTTTTATATTATTGTTTTAGATATAGTTATTAGCCTTTTAACTTTCTAATCTTTTTTTTAAAATAATAAATTAACTTTTTCTTAGTTACTTTACTTTTACCTTACTACTGCCTTACTATAAACTATCTTATTATATTCTTACTATATACTTTAATCTATAAAATCCTTTTTTAATACCTATAAGTTTTTTAACTTTAAATAATCTAATTATTTAATTAGGTATTTCCTATTCTTATTTCTTTTATATATAATTAAATACTTAATATTAAAAACTTTATTTTCCTTTATAAAATTATTTTTTTATAAAATCATAAAAGTCTTACTATAGTATTCTTTTAATACTAATATAAAAAATATATTATAAATTTATATTATTTTTAATAACTTTAGTTTATAAACTAGCTTATAATCGCTAATTACTTTTATAATCTTATATAATCTTAAATACTTTATAGCTAGTTTTTTACTAGGTTTCTTTAACTTTAGGTTCTTTATTAATAATAAAACCTTTTAACCTAATTTAAACTATTTCTTTATATACTTTTTATTATAATACCTTAAGTAAATCTCTTATATTTTAGTAAATTGTTTTTTAATAGCTTTAAGATTCTTATAGACTTTTTCTAAGTATAGCTTTTTTTACTTATTAATAATCTATAAATCCTCTTAGACTATTCCTAATCCTTTTAGTTCAAAGCCTTATAACGCTTTCGTAAAAAACTCCCCTATACTTATATATAAGTCTATATTATAAGCAAACTAGGCCAATAGTAGCTAATCTACCTAATCATTCTATTAAAAGGCTTTATAGGTATAAAAATAGTATTTTATATTTTGGTTTATTTTTTTAGTCTAACCGTTTATCTATAAATAAAAGGCTATACTAAGACATTATTTTATTATAATAAGATAATAAAAGGTTTTTTAATAACTATTTATAAAAAAACTCTTAGTCTATTATAATACCTTTAAAAATCTTATAATCTTTAAAAACCTTATCTAAGAGTATATTTATTAAGCCTTTTATTATAAAACTCTTTAAGGTTATAATAAATATATAATATTTTATTAAATAATTTATAATTATTAAAATTATATTTTTTTTATAAATATTAATTATATTAAGTAATCCTATAATAAAGTCTATTAAGATCTTTTTAAAGGGCTTATTTAAGATAAATAATATAATAAGTTTACTATAAGGTAGGTATTATCTTCTCTTATTTATTTAATATTTATAGCAAAAACAAATATATTCTATAATATCTTTATATATACTAGACTATATATACTAAAGTCTTATATATTTTAGTATATAAGTAACTTTTTAATAGCCTATAGTTAGGTTATTATAGATAAGTATAAGAACTTTCTTTTTTATATTTATTAGTACGTAAAAGTAATCCTATAATAATAGTAATCTTTTATTATTAAAGCGCTAGTGTTTATGCTTATATTTTATAAACTTATTACTGCTTTATAGTTTTTCTAGTAATTTCTTTATTTTAGGGTTTATCTCTTAAGCTTTTCTTAAAGTAGACTTTAAAGGCTTATTTAATTTATTATTATTATATCCTATAGTTAAGGTCTTTCTGGTTATATAAACAAATCTTAGTTTTTTTACTAGTAAACTATAGTAGTATAGTTTTTATTTTTATTTTTTAGTATCTCTTTTATTATCTCTTTTTCTAAGACTAATACTAAACAAGAACCTAGCGAGCCCGCGGGGGTAGCCCTATTACTATTAACGCTCTTATTAATCTTTTTTTTATAAGCCTATTCTTTATCGCAAAAGTAATCACTTATATAAACTTTACTAAGAATATAGGTAATTATATATAGTAAACCTTTTATATCTTATTAGTATTATAGTATTTAAGTTACTGTAAGAGTATGTTTATTAGATTTATATTTTTTAGTTTATATTTAATATAAAAATCAAAAGGATATAATTTATCTAGAATAAAGATTTAATAAGTATTTAATTTTAGTTTTATAATTAAATATTTATAATTTAAATAATCTATTAATATTTAAATCTAGTATTTATTATAAATAAAATAATATTATTATATATAAAAGAATTCTATGATTATTAAAAACTTTATATTAGGAGTATAATAATATATCTCTACCTTATTAAGCTTTTATAATATATATATTATAAAATACTAACAATTTCTTTACTATTATAATAAAATAGTATTAATAATAAACCCTAAGGCGTCTGTTTTGATCCGGATTAGAGCTTAAGGGTTAAAGTATTAGAGAATTAGGGCTTCTATAAACGCCCTTCTTGGCTACGTAAACGCTTTGACCTTGTAAGGCCTTATCTAGACCCTGTCTACTATCTTAGGTTTTTTTTTAATAAGTCGCTTAATAGAGCCACTATTTTAGCATAGTTTTTAATAAATCACCAGTAATAACCTATAAAGCCTAAAAATACTAAGATTTTTTTTATAATCTTAGGTTTTTTTTAAATTATAATTACCTTAATATAAGCTTATTTTATTATAATACCTCCTTTAATTATAACAAACTCTAAAAAACTAGTTTCTTTTATAAAGAAATTGTATTTCTCTAGGTTAATATATAAATTAGTTTTCTCTAGCTGTTTAAGTATACTATAAACGTACTGCTTATAGTCTTTAGGGTTTTTATTATATATTAGTATATTATCTAGGTATACTATATATATTAAATTAATAAGTCTTTTAAAGGTTTTATTAATATATTCCTAGAAAATTATAAAAGTATTAATAAAATTAAATAATATAATTTAATACTTAAAATACCTATATCTATACTAAAAAGCTATTTTTTATTTATTACTCTTATAAATATATATCCTATAATAAGTATCTTTTATATTTAATTTTATAAATACTAAAACTTATTATAATCTTTTAAAGATTTTATTAATAAATAATAATAAAGTCTTATTTTTAACTATTATCTTATTAAAACTATAATAATTAATATATAACCTTAATTTCCTATTTAGTTTTAATATAAAAAGTATAAAGGTACTGGCCAGGCTTATAAATTATTTTATCTAGCCTTTCTTTAATATATCTTAAATATACTCTTAAAACGTTTCTAACTCTTTCTCTATAAGGTTATAAATAGATCCTTATAATAAAGTTTTCCCTAGCTTTATATTAATCTTATAAATATAACCGTTAAGCTTTATTAACTTTCTTAGTTTAACTATATTAAATAACTTCATATACTCAAGGTAAAGGTCTTCTTACTTTTTTATAGCTTTTTTATTATTTAATTACTCTAGCCTTAAGAGTCCTAGCGATTATAATATTAAGTTCTTAAAGTTATAGGCTAAGGCCTTTTATAAATCTTTTATTATATAAGTTAATACATAGATTGCCTATACTTTTAGCTTAGCCTAGTAGAACGCCTTTAGTATAGTAATAAGTTTATAGTTATTTTAACTTAAGGGGTATATCTAAAAGTTATTTTTTTAATTTAAGATTTATAAGTTATATTTATTAAACTATAGTTTACTAAAGATAAAAAGTTTAAACAGAATCTTTACGATAATAAAAAAACTCTTTAGATTTTTATTATATTATTACTATTAATAATTTTTATTATAATTTTTATTTTATTATATATTTATATAAGATTTTATTATATATCTATAACTATTTTTATTATAGATTTTATTCTTAGCTTTATATTTTTAAAGAGTAAGTCTATATATATTAGGTTTACTCTTAAACTAATATCTTTTAGTATATTTATTACTTATTACTAGTTTATTTATTAAAGGCTAGTTTTAATAATTATATTTTTAGTAAATGTTTTATTTTATTTACGGATACTTTAGACCTTAATAGTATTAGGGTTTATAGCCAGGGTTTTAGTATTTCCTTACTATAATCTTTTTATTTTTTTTATTATTACTAATTATAAGTTCAGGCATAAAAAAACGTAATATTCTTATTATTTATATATCTAATAAATAATATTAGGGTAATCCCTTTTTACTCCACTACCTTAAACCATTAGTTCTATATAGTTATTTTAATCCCCCTTTAAGGTCTTTATGTCTTTATTATATAGGTTCTTTAGGGCTATATTCTTATTATTATTATTATTATAGGGCGGATTTTTTTATAGCCTTTATTTATATAAAAAACACCTTTTTCTATTTAATAATCTTATATACTATAATAAGTATTAAATTTAATATATTCCTTTACTTTATAAAGCTTTTACTAGATTATAAAAAGCTTAATATAAGTAAGTTTTATTTTTATCTTAAACAATAATATATTTATAAAAAACACTATATAAAACAAAACTAGAAGTTTCTTAAGTATCTCTGCCTCGATTAGGTCCTATATATAGATATATTTCTTAAATATAGTTCCTGGCTTTTATTAAAAGGCTTTTAGCCATAAGGCCGCTAAAAGAGCCTTACTTTTTTTACTTTTAACTAGCCCTTAATAAAAGCAAAGGAATTCCTACTATATTAATAAAATATCCTTATTATCTAATTCTTAGCTTGTTAATAGCTTTATTTATTTTTATTTTACTTTTTTTTTAAGATTATAATTAATTATTATAACTTTTAGTTTATTCTTAAAATATACTTAAGACTTTTTATAAAATAATAGTTTTACTATTATAATAAACTTTATATATTTAATTTATAAATCCCTATTAAACTTAATCTTTATTAAATTAATTTAATAGTAATAATAAGCTAATTATAAGTTTAAGGGGTCTTTATAGTAAAACATAAACGTTTTATCTACCTAAAAGAATTAGAGTACTTTACTATAACTTTATTGCAGGATCTTATTAAAAACCCTAAAATAATAAAAAATATTTTATTATTAAATCCAAGTTAGTTTTATTTAATTATCTTTTAAGGTCTCTAAGCTAATAAAAGTATAATACTTTAGTTATTTAATATTATAATTACTTTTTCTTAATAACCTTATTAAAAGTTATTAATATAAATATTATTAAACTCTTAAAAAGTATATTTAAAAGTAATTTAAAGGTTTATTATATAAGTTTTTAGTTTAATATATTTTTTTCTTAAAAATTCTATAAAATTCTTAACCTTTAATTACTCTTTTATAATTATTTCTTTATATAATATTAAATTAAAAGTATTATAAATATTTTTATTATTTATTATACCTTAAGTAATTCTTATCTTAAATAGATAAAAGAATTAACTTATTAGGTTTTTGATTATAAAAGAGTAAATAAGTATATAATTAAATAGCTAAATTATAGTAATCTTGTAGATAGGTTCTAGTTAATGACGGTTTTAATTCTTGCCCTTCTAATTCCTTGATCAACAGCCGCGCCTTAAGGCGCGCGCCGCTAATCGGCGTCGGGAAAACCTTCTTCCTACCACTCTCACACAGTTCATGACAATCAAATGGGTCAGAGGCGCCCCACCCAAAGCCCACCGGCCATGATAATCCAACGAATTCGGCCCACTGCTACAATGAAAGCAAATCTCTCTCATCTACCATCCAAACCTTGAGCAAAAGTGAGTATCGTTTTGTTCCAAACTTGACCTATCCTAGGTCTCTTGCAGGGGGACTTAAGTCAAAAAGGACTTGTGCATAGTCAATGTTTCAGTTTGGTCTGTACTTTGATTTGATCTAGTCAATGTTCCTCTGTGCCCTGTTCTTTTTGGCGGATCAGTGTGCCTTGAAAGTCTCTAAACCCGAATAAACTTCTCCGTAACCTCGACACGCTCAATACCCCAAGTCAGTCAATGCTTGGATTCTTCCCACAAACGCATTCTGCGCGGGCAGCTCAACCGTCTCCCACTGCTGTGCCGCTATCATATCCGTCAAGTCCTGCTCATCCATCTGGGTCTCCTCATCAGAGGAGTCGTCATCCGCAGCCATGGTCACCAGTGCCATTTCCGCCTCGGGGTCGTTCATATCCATCTCGGCAACATCGCTTTCTATAGATGCGATGGAGTAACGCTCCATTCTCTGCATACGTGCCGAGTTTGTGGATGCTCTTCTCAAAGCAGCTCGTTCAGAAGGCGGAAGTCGTACACCCTGAGCCCAGCTGAAAAAGTTATCCCTGTCCCATATCTTCTTGACCTGCTGGAGCTCCTTGGTATTGTTGCCGTAGTATGCTCTTTCATAGGCGTTTTTCGATAAAGTCTGGTCAGGGAAGTTGATGAATGTGGCTCGCCTCATTATAGAGAATGGCCTAAGGTTTTCCTTGAATTTTTGCAGGAAGCCCCGCATATCTCTCTCCAGCCATTTCTCGTCCCATTGTATCATGATATAGGTATGATAAACACCATCTCGCCAGCGAAAGGCTGTATCTGATCTTTGCATTTTACTGGCTTGGCCACCCCCATGTATCCAAGTGACTTGCAGCAGAGCCTGTTCCCCAGTGAATAGCTCTCTGAAAGCGCTCATCTCCTGTCTGATAATGGAAGTAATATTTCTGATCCTTTCGTGATCATTCTTGAAAACAAAAGAAGAATAAATGCTATAAGACCTGTTTGTGGGAAAGGACTTGATAATCTCCTCTGACCACTGAGAAACGAGCGTCTCGTGAAGAAAGCGTGTAGATTTCTCGGCTAATGACCGTCGTTTGAGTTGGTTTGCTAGGATAGGTTGTCTGATTGATTTGTCAATCAAAGTTTCAAAGTCGTCCTTGTTGCCGTCATAGTAGGTGAGGAATCGAACCCCGAGCTCGGTCTTTGTTTGCTGAAGATCGCAAAGCCAGGAGGTGTCAATGGTGAGCTGATCCGGCCAGTCTGTTGAATAGAAGCGATTCATCGTATCCATAAACTCATCCATATCCCCTGGGTTCGGAAACCACGTACATCTCCCAGCCACCACCTTACCCTCCTTGTTCTGTAACCTTGAAACATTCATTTTCAACTCGACCACAACGCCAAAGTTACCACCACCGGCCCCGCAAAGTGCCCAGAACAGTCTACCCTTGTCCGACATTGGGTCGTCGCTGTCCTTGACTGTAACTCTTTCCCCATTTGCGGTTATGATAGTAGCCTCTCTCAGAGTATCGCAACCCATTCCGAAACTTCTTGTAAATGGGCTGAGCCCACCTCCCAAGATAAATCCACTCACTCCAACCGTGGGACATCGACCGCCGTTGATTATATATCCATCGTGATGGCCGTTGATGAGCTGCTTGTATGCATGGCCCCATTGAGCACCCCCTTGCAATATGACGGTTTTTGAATCCATATCAAGTTTAACCTTGTTCATCTTGATCAGATCCAAGGAGATGCCCGCGTCCGTGGTGGAGAATCCCGCATAGGAGTGGCCTCCATTCTTGATCGTGATTGGTACCCTCCATGCCTTTGCTACCTTGACAATTGTCTCAACTTGAGAAGCGCGCGCAGGCTGAACAACACACCCGGGTCTCGCAAAGCGGTACAAGAGGTTTGCAGTTGCAACAGATCGTTCATATTCTACCTCTCCGGGCTTGAATACTGGGATATCTTCAGACTGAAAAATCTCGATGGCGGTATCCATGATTTTGGGTTACTCGTATAAAGATGAGTCCTTTTAAATTCACCGTCGATCTTCTGTAAGTGTTTGCGGCAGGAGAATGAGTAAGGTAGAGCAAGTCGAATCGTGATGAGCAATCTTAAGGCTGATCAATACACGTTGGGTAGCAAATCCAAGAATGGCCAAACCAACGCTCCATACTAGTTCAACCCAACCCCGCAATGCACGTTTCTTATCAACGCATAGGTAAGTAATATTGATATCGGCCGATAGAAAGCGATCTACACACTACGATGATAAGTATCGAGCTCGTCATTTTCATCACCAATCTGTCATCCACTGTAGGGCAGCCAGCGCTATATACCTAGAAAGAGCGGAGAATGGAGATCAACCCATATCGCAAAGGGTTGCATCACAGTGGCACATTCACTTAAAATAACTCATCCTCTTCTCATTTAGTTAATATTTGGACTAGACTTTGGAGGAGGGTCGAGGGACTTGAACGAGCCTAATTGAGAGAACCCCGCCAGGGCGATGGACTGAAGGCTGGCAGCCCAAATGTTAAAGGCGAATCCCGTTGAGAGACCAATAGTGTGTCTGCAAAGGGCAATAGATTGCCGCCTCGCAGCATGTCTAATCCCAAACGAGCCGAGCAAAGAGGCCGCGAGAGACACAGCAATCGCTCATGGCAACGACGGTCCAGGCCTACTCACTCGCCGGCCCGGTCCTTGATCCCCCACCCCGGTCGCGATGTCTGCCCAGCCGTAGTGATAGTTTGGCTGACCCCATATCGTTCAGCTGCATACTAGCACCACATGCAGACCGTTGAGAGAAGAAGACATGACCAATAGGTGTGCATAAATAAAATGCAAAAAAGACGTTTGATTCGACGATGCATTCCGTTGCGGAGTAAAGACCAATTTCTACGAAACTACGCGCAAGTCTTTTACTGATGTATCACGTCTCATTCATATAGGAATCTTATTACTGCGATGCAAAGATACCCAATTAGCCAACCCAACACCAAATCCTCTGCGTCACCCTCTTCAAGGGATAAATGGGGATCATACCTATTGGATCAAGCTGTCATAAACTAGTGGACGTCCATAATAATTGCATAAGATTGGATCGACTCAACCGTTTTAAAGAAGGTTCGGCTGAGTAATATTGAGGTACAATAGATCAAGCCTTCGGTTGCAGAGGGCGTCCTTGAGATGCAGAATGTGTGTGGGGGCAGCGAAGATCACCACTAGTTGAGAGGATGGAATGTGATCAACATGTTCAAGGTAAAGATAAAATGGCAATGCCCCGAAGGAAGATGGCTGCCTCTTGTCTTCTAATACAAGCATTAAAATTTGTCTGATACACTTTGTGCCAACACAAACTCAGCATGGACAACGACCCAATTCGCATTTGCACAATTGTGCCAGTCCAACCCGTCCAACCCGAGGAGGAACCTTCAAACGGTATCCTTGCCCGAATCTGGGAGTTCATCAAGCGGCCCTTTGAACCAGCCAAACATTACCTAGCTGTATCTAGGAATTTGAAGTGGGAACCCGGCCAGACGCTGAGGGTGCGGTTCCTTGGTGGAAGTTTCCTCGTCAAGAATATGGTAAAAAAGTATGCTCTAGTCTGGCTGGAGCACGCAAATCTGAAAATGGAATTTGTCGAAAGCGGCGATGCAGATATTCGCATATCGTTCTGGCGAGGGGATTCATGGTCTGTCATCGGCCTCGAAGCTTACGAGGTCCCCCCAGATAAGCCGACGATGAACTTTGGTTGGTTCAACGACTACACTCCCGAGGAAGAGTTTTCGCGCACCGTTCTACACGAGTTCGGCCACGCCCTGGGCTGTATCCATGAGCACCAAAACCCAGCCGAAAACATAAATTGGAACGAGAAAGAAGTTTTTGACCACTACAAGAAAGCGCAGCCTACCTGGGATGAAGACCAAGTGCGGCGTAATATTTTCAAGCAATACAGCCGCGACAGCACGCAATTCTCGTCATACGACAAAGACTCAATCATGGTGTACGAAATACCGGTATCTTTTACCTTAGATGGGCACTGCACCAAGTCGAATAAACAGCTTTCTGAACAAGACAAGCTTTTCATGAGCAAGGTGTATCCTCGCTTGGAGTTTGAGGATGAGAATTGTGCTTCAAATGATGATCTGATGCCGCAGGCCGGTTGACGAGAGCCATAGAATGCGGGGAGAGAGCATGGAGGGAAGTGAGCCTGGTGCTCTGGGGTTAGCTGATATGTGGAGGTATTGGGCTGTAAGACATGGATGGTATACAAACAAGAACGAAGAAGCTGTTGGATAATGTGATGTCCAGCAGTGACAGACTGAGTATAAGCCCTCGTCCATGTTTATCAGCCATTGAACTGTATGTCACAGCAGTCAACACGCCTGGTAGGAACCATAACGTGCTCATCCACCCTTGGATGAATGACAGTTCTGGCTGAATCGCATTGTCCTTGCATCGAAGATGATTGGTGATGGATCCCAAGTCGTGCAGGAAGATGCGACAAATGACCTCCTCTAGCACCTGATTGAGGGGCGCCTTGATGAGATGAACACCAATCTCAACGGAGACGAAGGGCAGCATACAGACAACGACCGTGACGAGGCTCCGTTGTACAGGCTGTGGACAGAGAGTACAGACAGAGCGTTGCGAAGATGCGTCACCTATTCTTTGTCAAATACCAACTAAAAGACAGCTAATGGCATGGACTCAATTCGAGGTAGAGGAATGTATGGATGATGCTGAGTCTTGTCCCGGTAGCTTTGCTATGCCATCTAAAGACCGAGACTGCCATGGATGAACAGAAAGATGACAAAAGGGAAACAATCCGATGGTGATGTATGTAGACCAACAATCAGCTGGAGCTGGCGCATTGCACCGGAACTCTAGGATCGTCATATCTGGTTTGTATGCCTCCTAGACGTCATGTCGACTCCAGCCGAACTGAGACATATCTCAGGTCTCTATTAAACACTTCATTTCATGATGTAGAAAACCGTTCAAAGAGTGTTTATTAGAGAGATGCAAGCTATTAGAGTGTAGAGTTATGCATGAATAGACCCCAAAAGCATGTGCATATGGAGATGAACAATGGGTGTCTAATTTCAAGGTCGACTCCAGAACTCCACTGTTGCTGATGGAAACAGGGAGTGTGTGTTGGAGCTGGAAAGCCCACTCAAGTGCAACTCACAAAAGTGGAGATAAAATGCGCAAGCCGAGGATCACGTGGTGGGGAATTACTCCGTGGTTTAAGCGAACGAGACCGAACATGTTCCCTTACTCATCATTCAAGGCTTTGCTACAAGTGAGAGGCAGACTTTTTCGCTTTCGCTCGAGACCAAAACACCCCTCAGCTCACACGCTGGGCAAAAACCACTGTTGCCTATGCTCAAGTCGCATCGAGAAGCATCGCCAAAGTATCTACAAGAAAGTAAATAACGCTTGAAAAAAATCTTGTGTCGAGCAGATTCGAACCATCGCTGCCTGGAGGTGGCATCGTCCAAACGAGAGAGGCTGGTGTGTGTGACTCCGAGACCGAACCTTGACAGATTGCATGCATTTTCCCCACTCGACCACGGCCCACCAAACCTCTGCCCACGCGAGTGCCCCGCCAACTTTTTTCTTCGCAATTATCACTTGCCCAGCACAGCAGCAGCCAGCAGCATCCAAGTCCATCATTCATAGGCACAAGACGCAGAGGCTTCATTCATTCGCGTGCGGCTATCGCATTACTTCACCAATTGCCGCCTCAATTTGCTTCATTGAGCTGAGCTAACAAGACGAGAGAACGCTCTTGCTGGCCAGAGTCCGAACTGGGGAGAGACAGTATCGTCAGGACGGGAGAACGAATTGTGCTTTTTTTTTCTTTTTCTTTTTTTGCATCCAAATTTCAACTTGTAACGACCAAAAAGGAGAGAAAAACGTCGTGTTGCTTGTCTACTACTCACTTACACGCATCCTGACGCGTGCTGCGGGCACTGATGCTCATTCGCAATGTCCTCATTTATTACGCCAATAAAAAGATCTTCCCAAACCGGCAGCAATCCAAAGCCGCGATTCGCAAGACCAAATCCCGTCCGAGCGCTACGTGAGCGGGAAGAGCGTCGCCAAGCGACTGCCGTGGCTGCTCAGCATGCATCATCCAGGAGCGCCAGCGTCGTCACCCCAGCTCGCCAGCAATGTGCCAACAAGGCCTGTCCCAAACCAAATGTCGTCGATGGCACTTGTCAAACCTGTGGTCGTGTTGCCGATGATAGCAACATCGTAGCCGAGGTGCAATTCGGCGAGACGTCATCTGGTGCTGCAATGGTGCAAGGAACTTTCGTCGCCGCGGATCAGGGTGGTGTAAGAGCCATGGGCCCAGCTTTTAGGAGAGTCGGCGGCAGCGAGGATCGAGAGAAGAGCATACGCGAGGCACGAGGTCTCATGCAAGGTTACGCACAACAACTCAATATCAGTGATAGTCTTGTCACCGCCGGCACCCAAGTCTTCAAGCTCGCATCTGGCGCAAACTTCATCCAAGGTCGGACGCTCGCTAGTGTCGCTGCTGTCTGCCTCTACGCTGCCTGCCGAGCCGAGCCACCCTGTAAGGTGATGCTGATTGACTTGGCCGACCTGGTACAACTAAATGTCTTCAAACTTGGCCGCATTTTCAAGAAACTCAACGATGTGGTCCCTATCGGAGCTGACGGACTAATCCCGGTGTACCCAGAGGACCTCATTTGGCGATTTGCGACCAAGATGGAGTTTCACCAAGATACCGCCAAGGTGGCAGAGGACGCTGTACGGCTTGTCAAGCGCATGAGTCGAGATTGGATGGTCATGGGCCGTCGTCCGTCCGGCATCTGTGGTGCATGTCTTTTGATGGCTGCGCGTATGCACAACTTTCGAAGAACCATCCGCGAGGTTGTCTACATTGTCAAGGTCACAAATCATACCATCCAGAACCGACTGCAAGAATTCAATAACACAGAATCAAGTCTCATGTCAGTGGAGGATTTCCTAAAGCAGGACTTTTTGGAGAGCTCACATGACCCACCATCCTTCTATCGTAAATCGGAGGAATACAGGAAGAGGATAGAGGAGAAATCGCGGAAACGAAAGAGACTTATGGGGGATGATGAGGGTGATTCAAGTCGCGACATTGAAGACTTGCTGCCCCGCAGACAACCGGTCGAGGGCGGTGCAGATCTTTCCAAGGCGCCCGAGGTTAGGTACCGACGAGATGCTGACGGCTTCATTGTGCCTCCGTTGCCATCGCAAATACCACAGGGCGAAATAAATCTCGGCCCGCGGAGAAATGAAGGTGACGAAGAAAACGATGACGGACTGGAGAATCTTGCCCATGAATTTGGCGACGCCCTCGATGAAGAGCTTGACCAGGATTCCTCCGAAGCAGCCCGAGGGAAGGGTAAGCGTCAGGCCAAGCCCCAGCTTCCAATCAATGAAGATTGGGAACAAGATGAGCAGGATCTCGAAGGCGATATTGAGGAGATTTTCAACGACCCCTTGACTTATGAGCACGCTCTCGCCTATTCTAACGCCGAGCAGCGTGCTAGGATCCATTCTCTCTGGGCTCGTCAGCAGCAGCCATCTAAAGAGGTGTCCATGTCTGCGGATGTTACGGAGGATGAATTCGCTGATGATCCTGAGGTGATAAACTGTTTGCTTTCCCCAGATGAAGCTCGTATTAAGGAGATGATTTGGGTTAATCAGAACAAGGACTGGCTTCGAAAGCACCAGGAGAAAGTATTTCGACGAAAAATGGAAGCTGAGCGACCGAAACAGACACGCAAGAGGAGAAAGCGAGCACGGATGGGAGAGGGTCAAACAAGCCCGGCGAGTTCCGCGGCTGAAGCTGCCATCGGAGTGGCCAAAGATCGAGCATGGTCCAAGCGAATTAATTACGATGCTATCCGCAGCATCTTTGATGTATCGAATACTGGGCTTGGTTCTGCTGCTACGAGTCGGAAGACTAGTGTTGCTGGTAGCACTCTTGGCGCTGATGATGCAAGCGAGGCACCTGATGAGAGTGTCGCCGGCGATGATGTAGCCGGAGGACCTGTCGACGAAGAAGAATACGAAGAACAAGAAGAGTTTGGAGATGGTGACGAATTTGCTGGTGGTGGCGAATTTGAGGGCGGATATGATGAGGATGACCCCGAAATGGATGGCGAGTACGGACTGGACGATGAATAATAGCTGTCTCTGCCTGCATAGTGATGGCGTTTAAAGGTAATGGCTTTCGGGATCGGGCATTGAGCTCGCTTTATAAATGCTGGCTGTTGGGCGAAGCGCGTAATATAAACACAACTGCTACTGGAGCCGTTTTTATATGATATCAGAATAAGAATAAATAAGAATACTTTTTATATGCCTTGGTCGCGTTACTTGCATGGTGTAAGTAGCTCTAGCATCTGCGATGGCAACACGACTCATACCCTAATAGACACACTTTCTCCTCGTTGCAACTACACCAGAGGGCCATCACTCTGCCTATCTTTTCCCTTCGTCTATTTCGATAATATTATTCATGGAGGAGCGTCAATGCGTTTGGGAAATGGCGTGCACCCACTGGAGCCATTCGAGTCGGGGCATGAAAGGAAACGAGTCGGGCGGTGATGGTGGTATGTAAGCAGCAACGAATCCTTCATGCACTGCCTGGCGGCGAAGAAAGACATGGCTGGAACAAGCTATATAAGCTGATAAATGGACCGAAAGAAACTGAGAAGCGACAGAGAGATGCGACCCTCGTTATCAATAAGATTGAAATGCATATGATGAAAACTAAGATTGTCAGACTAGAAACGGGCCGCGACTAACACCCACCACCAGTGCCACGACCACGACTACAACCGTCTCTCCAGGCGAAATGCCCAGCTTACGAGCACACCCTCTCCTCTCTGCCTCTCTGCCGTGTCTCCACCAGTCTCGTGTTTTTACCGGACACGGAAGCACCCGAGTCTAGACAGAACCAAATGTCTCAATCTATCCACGATGATTTGAAGGGCGTACACATTCTTATTGCATTGTATTGATTGGGAGAAAAAGGGCAACAGCATCTGTTGATCGCTGACAGGATCTAGGGGTGAGGAGTTCTTTTTTTCTTTCTTTTTTCTTTTTTTCTCACAGGCGAACAAAAGTACACAGTCTTGGGATTTTCTCACACTTCCTTTTTTTGACTGTTTCTATTTATGGACTTTGATTCTCGTCCAATGCCGGTTGTTTTGAGGGGCATTGGACAGGGGGCTGCCCAATGGATCCGCCATGCCCCTGTCCCAACAGACATACCGCATCACACATCACACATCACATCACGGTCGCGTTTTCAACGACCTCTTTTCGTTATCTTGAGTGAAACTGAGACCAGAAAGAAAAGAAAAAGGGCCTTGAGCGAATATTAATCTTCTCTTCAACTGTACTATTCACCAGACGAAAAGACTTGAGAGCGTTGACCTACCTACCCCCCCATTGTTTCCCGCTGTTTTTTTTTTTTGCCCAAGCCGGCCAAATATGGAGGCCGAATCTGTGGATGCCCAAGAACCACTTCCCTCGTATTGCATGCTCGACCTGGCCATCACCGGTCAAACCATCCACTATGCCTTCATGTACAACGGAAAACGCTTCTACGTCACAATCTCGGCGGACAAGCTGCAGGGCCGGGGCGGCCTGCTGGACGAGTTCGCCAAGTTCGCCATGGACCTGGACGACCTCGACACCATGTTCCAGTTCGAGGACTGGGTGCTAGATGCGCTGGACGGCTTCATCTCAGAGGTGGCACCGGCCGCCGCTGCCTCCCCCGAGCCCGAGCTGGAGGCGCGGAAGAAGCCCATTACCTTGCTGGACTTTTTGGGTGCCCGACGTATGCGCTGGAGCTGGTCAACGAGGGCGGGGAGCTGTGTCCCGTTCGGAGGGAGTACGACCCACGACTTCATGGGGACACAAGTCCTAGGACGAGGATCGTTGACCAACCATCTCTGCCCGACTTGAAGGCGGCGGCGGCAGCCAGTGGTGGTAGCGGTAAGGGTTGCTCCAATGGCAGTCACATTCTCAGGTCTGAGCTGCCCAATGTGCCCTGCATCTACGCCTCGGAACTGGAACGCATCGACGACGGGCCCGGCTTACTGGAGTTTAGCGACGTGCCCAAGAAGGTCCGACGCATCGGGACCGACCAGGTCTTCTTCTTCAAGGGCGGCTTCAAGTACCACCTGCGGGAGATGCAGCTCCTCGACCAGGTCAACCAGCGGTACGACATGTTTGTGCCCCCGTTCCGCACGTCCCGCCTCGTCGGCTTGGTCCTGTGGGACGATGACGACGACGGCGATGGCAGCAAGTCGTCCTCGCTCATGGGGTTTTTGCTCGAGTACATTGGCGGGGACACGCTGGCGCGGCGCGTGGTTGATGCGCACACGGACCTGAAGATGAAGTGGATCAGCGAGGTGGAGGTGACGCTGAGGCGGCTACACGAGGTCGGCATCATCTGGGGCGCCGTGACGCCCGAGAACGTCATCATCAACCAGGACGGGCACGCTGTCATCGTGGACCTGGGGGTCGGCTACACGCCAGAGTACATAAAGCCGGAGGACCAGCAGACTGTGCGTGGGGACATGCTGGGGCTGGAGCATATGAGGACGGAGCTGGGTTTGATAGATCGGTCTTTGTATTCTGCTGCTTCTGGGCATTGATGGCATCAACCCTTTTTTTTTTATTGTTTTTTATTGTTATTTGGTGTCAACGTGTTTGGCATTATTATTAGATGATGTCCTAAAGACCTAACGAGCTATCATAGAGAGACAGCGGGTTTTCCCCTACGACCCAAGATCCCACAAGCTTTCTGCTGTTACATCACCCGTCCACTTCCCACCCGTGCTATCCTCGTGAAGCGTGAAACCAATCTCCTTCTTTACACCCGGTCGAAGAACAAACGCATTATCGTCAAAGAAGCCCAGGGTACCGGCTGGGTGAGTGAGCCAGGTATACAGAGCAACGCCCTTCTTGGCTTCTACGGTGAACTTCTTGCTGGATTTGTCGTATGATAGATGCAAGCCTGGGTCCGATACCTTGGCGTCTTTTGGCCAGACGGGCAAGAAGTGGTTCTCGTGAGTGAACTTGGTCTTTTGCGCCGTGTTGGGTAGGTGGCCTTCGGCAGACAGGGTGAGTAGTAGGACGGCATTGGACCTGTCTGGAAGCTTGAGATCTGATTTCACATTTGTCTTTAGAACCTGCGTGGTGTTGATGGCTCCAACGTTAAAGTTAACCGATGTGGGCATGCCAGCATTATTCGCAATAGGCTTTCCACTCAAGTCAATCCATTGCAGAGAGAGCTTCCCCGACACAGACTCCCAGAGATCGGACGTCACCCAGATCTCAAGATCATCACTGTCGTAGTTCCAGAACGCTGAGGCAATGATATTCTCGTACGCGCGCCGAGCAACATACGGCAACACCTTCCAGCGCCCATCATACTCTAGGCCCGCCCAACTGGGAGCCTGCCAGATGTCGTTGAGCTGCCAGTAAAGCGACCCTAGCTGGCGGTTCGGTAGGCCGCTGCCTCGTCGATAGAACTGGATCTCGGACTTGTACATGTCCGCCTGGAAAAGCTGGGTCGCGTGGCACCAGGCACTAAAGTTGGCGACTCCGTCGGACTTTTCGGGCACGGGGTAGTAGCGCTCGACGCCAAGCGTCATCTCGCCCATGCCCAGGCTGCTGTTCTTGAAGTTGTCGGTGTAAAGGCCGCCGGAGGGGTAGTGGTGGTTGCGCAGCATGATGACGGACGAGTTGAACCACAGGTCTTCCTTGTCGACAGCCTGCTGCCAGGTCTGAAGGCTGGGCATGCTGGTGAAGCCGAATTCGTTGGCGAAGCGACCGACCGGGTAATGGCTGTAATCGAAGGAGACGGTGGTGTCGTAATTGTAAAAGTCAGTGTCCCCATACATGTGCCCCTCGGTCTTATTATCGTAGCGCTCAACGATGGGCACAGGGAGACTGAGGTCAATCTCCGTCCAGCCATTCCCTGCACTGGTTGGGCTGTACGAAATGGAATGGCTGTTGGCGGCCAGGACATTAAACATGGTGGTGATGAAGAGGTCCTCATACTGTCCCAACAGGAAAGGGTACTGCTCTGGTGCATTATTGTGAGCCATCGGCAGCAAGAGATTCTCGAACTCGTTGCCGCCCATCCAGCACGCCAACGAGGGGTGGTGATTGATCCGGCGGACGTTGTATGTAATCTCGCCGACAACGCTCTCTTTGAAAGCAGGGCTGTCAGGGTAGAGAGTGTCGCTGAACTGGAACTCGCTCCACAGAAGAACACCGCGCTCGTCTGCGATGTCGTAGATGAAGTCTGGGAGATAGATGCCAGAAGACCAGACGCGCAACATGTTGTGATTCTGGGCCTCGACAGAGTCAAACATCTGGTTCATCCGCTTGTCCGTCACGCGTGGCCAGAAAGCATCCGGAGGGATCATGTTAGAACCCTTGGCGTAGAATTCGTGACCGTTGATCTCAAAGTGCCAGTTGTTCCCGGGTGTGGTGCCCTTGGCGATTTGCTCATCCGTGACGTTGGCCGAATTGAACAAGATGGTTCGGAAGCCAACACGGCGTTCAGAAACAAGGACCGCAGCCTTGTCGCCGGGCGTGTGAACTGAAACAGACACCATGTACAGGTTCTGATCTCCCATGTCTCGTGGCCACCATAGCTTTGGCTTTTTGGCGTCTATGGTGACTGATCCTGTGATGGTCATGTTGGAACGTGTAACACCACTCAGCTCGCCCGAGTATAAAACAGAAGACTTGGCCTTTGCATCAGCGATGACCACCGTCAGAGACGCATCTTTAGGCAGCGTTCCCAAAAAGTCAAGGCTTGCATTCACAATCCATGGCTGGGTCTGATCCGGCACAAAGTTGTTGAACTGCCCTTTGCGGTAGACGTCAATGTTTGTATTGAGCGAGTACAGGTCGCCGCCCTTCTCCAGCTGGACGATTCGGCCGGCCTTCCATGGCCCAACGGGGACGAAAGCAGGGCCCCAGTCCCAGCCAAAGTCGGACTGCTCCTTGCGAACCCATTGACGATTAGGGTACTCGAATGGATAGACCAACGGGGCGGGCCATTCTATCACAGCGCTTTTAGTACAGGGATGCAGGGGGAAACCGGATAGAAAAGAACTCACTCTGAGTATCGGGATCGGCGGCGATGGCATTGATGATGCGAGGAACGCTCCCGAAGTTGATGCTTAGAGTAGGGTCTTCCTTGCATCCAGCAAGAGCAGAGCTGACGTCGAAGAACCACTGTCTAAACTGATTGTCTGTCGTGGCGACAATCTGATTGCAGAATTTGATGGTGGTGTATGTGTCTAAGCCATCAAAGACCAGCCAAGTCGCCTTGCTTGCATCTTTGGATCTGTAAAAGATTAGATATTCGCCCTCATGTGGATTTCTCGTCATGGCGAAAACTCACAATCCCTTGATTGGCTTGCTGGTGTAGGTCCAGTTTTGCGCGGCGACCCATCGCAGGTTGAAGTCATTCAGTCCGTGATATCTGTCAAGCATGCATGTGAGTTGATTCCCTCGATCAATCGCCAATTCTAGTTTACTTACGGGTCATCTACATATTATTAGCTAATGACACAGTATCCGTACGGAGGGAGTAGACTCACCAATGATGCCGGCCGCGTGCAGGTCGAGGTGGGCATGAGAGGGATATTGTCCCGGCACGGTGATGTTTCCATATTCGTTTGTAACAGTCCAGCTCTCCTTGCTGAGGTCATGGATTGACTGTTTCCCACCATTATCTGCAGCGAGTGCACTGGCAGCAATGCCGAAGGTGGCAAACTGCGGTATAAACCTCATGGCCGGAAATACTCGTTGGACAAGCGTTCAAGATGCGGTGAGATCATATGAGACACTGTGATCCGCCCTTGAGATATCTTCTCCTTTTTAAACAATTCTCTTTCGGTTTATCCGCTATAAATTGCGATTCAATTCAGCATCACTCCTCGTATTCTGTCAAGCAAAAGGCGTACTCACCACTTCATAACCACTGAAATGACCAAATGATACGACAATACTCCGCATTTAAGTGATTAAATGTTACTCAAGGTCCAACGTTTTCCAAGGGCAGCCTGCATAGGCTAAATAGCGGATGAGGAAGGGAGGGGATGAGACCTTCTGAAGCTCGAATTGACCAAATAGGAACATCCCGCGACACATTTGTTCCAGATTTGGTAATCCTTTCGTCACAGCTACTATTTCCATATTACAGGTGGAACCTCCCCTGCCTTGATTCCGGCTCCCCATTGACCAGTTAAAAGAGCGGCATTCGGGAGGAGACGACGTAATCCGAGAATGGCCAGGATCAGCATGCTGATATTGGCAAATGGCCGTCAGCGTCGCAGCCGGAACCGAGGGGTCGAGGAGGCATCTGTGGGGCTGAATTGATGCGGAAAGCCGGCTTCGTTCCGTGGAGAAATGAACAAGGCAGTTGATGAGAAAATGAATATTGGTTTAGAGGCCGGTGTAGTAAATTCTAGTAATCAAGCCATCCATGACTTGGACGGGGTAGGTTGATCAGAACAGCCTGGAAGCTTACCTGCATTAACCGCAGATAAAACTGACCTAACCCCACCATTTCCCCACCATCGTGACTCGGTAAGTGGGTAGTAGTATGGCATTTCTAAACAATGCATAATTTCAAGACATAAAAAGAAGATATGGATGTGTTTATTTATAGTTGGGTGTATCAAATCTGTGAGACAGACAACTCCCTGAGTGAAACAAACTAGGCACATGGCACACTTTCCTACCCTAAGACTCGACCGGGTCAAATGCGGGCGACCTATTGGCGATCAGCTGAGTAGCCATGAGTTTGATGTTGTCAGTGAGGATTTTGTCGCCTGGATAGTAACCACAAGGATTCTCAGGGGAGAGCGCTGTCGCATATTAATAGCTTAGTTTGCTACGTCTAACGGTAACAGACTTACAGTTCTCCAAAATTATTTCCTGCAACAGTGTCTGTCCTCGACGTGTCTAGCAGGGGTGTATAACAATAAAGAGGAATGTCCCAGGACATGATCTGTTTCCACAGTTTCCTAAAACTAACATATGAGAACTACAGATACCATAACTATTTATGATAACTCTAGAATATGATATCAGACGGTCAAGCTAGAAACATGGCATCTCATTGTCTGACGATTGATCACCTCTAAGTCATCTTCTATTCATGAGTTAGATTAGTTTGGCTGACCTTTTATTAGTTGAACATTGTAACCCGAATGTACGACTAAACTAGATAAATACCTGTCTGAGACTACAAGTGTAGAAAGAAGAGGGAAGGGGATTGTGGGGAGATGCTAACTATAGGGGCCGGTAGACTCGCGGTGAGGCCGCTGCACAAAAATATACTAAAAGAATAGATTAATTTGCGACTTTCTCCTCTACAGACCGAAGTTTGATGACGCATTTATCTTTTTTAATAGTTATTGGGCTTACCAGGCCTCTCAATTATACTTGATCCCCTGACAAGAAGGCCACATAAGAGGATAGGGGAAACTGTTCATATAGGATTGAGAGGTATAAGCTCAGGAAAACCTCACAACTAATATTGCTAGACCTGCGCCTCAAGACGGAAAGTCTGTTGATGCAGTCTACATTGACATAGCCTCACCAACCAGTAGCGAGGCATGGGGCCCCTTCAATTTCCCCGGTACTCGCGAGCGGATTCGCGAAGCCACTTTTGCCACTGACATTGAAACATTGTCTCGACTGCGACAAGAGCTCCTAGGATCAATGTTCAAGTGCGTAGAAAGTTGATTAATTCAAAAATGTCATTGAGCAGCCGTAAATAAGACATCGACGATGCGCAATGTTTTTTTCATACCATTAATGGTCATTCAAATATGATTCTAGCACAATAGGATCGTACCCGGGACTTTCAAAATGCACCGCCTGTTAGCAGGACCATTTGACCGCGATGCCCTTGAAGGTGTGCTGATCTGAACATTATCAAAAGATGAGATATCCAATAAATAAACTGTTTGATACATGACGATATTGATTGATGATCAATCCGGTCCACTAGACAACCCCCATGAAAGAAACACTCCTTACAGCCCCTGACTACTACTTAACTCTACATAAAGGACAAGACGCTTTATAAATATTCCTACGGTATCAACTTCGAAGCATTATTAACATACTCAAGATAATGCTGTATACTGTTCAATCACCATCACTCCCTCATATTGTTGCTGTCCCACAATACCGCCACTCAATCTGCCCGTGAACCGGTTATAAAAGGGAAAGTCAGAAGCAATGGTATCGGTAAATGCTGTGGCTTGAAGCTTGCCTTCCGAGCCGAGATCAAACTCCAAAGTATAGCTCGTGGGCAAGGAGGAGCCCTGCCTGAATGGGAAAGCCGTGTCGGTTCCAACGGGTCGCACTTTGACAGCTCCAGTGTCGCAACTCGCCAAAAGTACATTTCCATCCTTTACCACATGTGCTGAGACATGCTCCTTGCCATCATGAGTTGTCAGGTCAAACCAGACCAGCGAGTAAGGTCCAATGCGACCATGGCCCCAGTATTCAGCAGCCAAGGCCTCAGACCATGGGCGGTCGCCCCAGTTCTTATCGTGATATCCAGCGCCGGTAAAGAAGATCTTTTCGTCACCTACGGTGAGATTGACAGTAGTAATAGCATCTGGAACGGACACCGCCCATCCAAGATGCTCGACGAGCAGCTCATTGGTGTTTAGTGTCTTCACCCCGCAGGGCAGATGAGGAGGTGCGATCTGTAGGATTCTGTAAGAAGCTGATCAAGGATATGAATGGAGAATTCTGCTTCTACAACTTACTGATTCCAACGTAACAGTCCCACTCACACCAGCAGATGGGCTATCGACTGAGATGACATACTTGGAGAGATCCGAAGCACCCGTCCAGCTGAAGCCAGTGGATTGCCAATTTCCCGAAGAACCATCTTTTCCGGGCGTGGTAGTAACCTCTGCAAGAGAAGAGCCAGTTGGGGTCACTTGGTGAATGTACTGTGTGCCGTTTTTGAAGACGCCGTTGATGACAACCGAGACTGGCGAATTGTCGATGCCACCAAAAAAAGCCTCGGCGGTTGACAGGTAAAATGCAAAAAGAACAGATTCATTGGCAGAGGAAGTGCTCACAACGTCAAATTCCCACCTGCGCATACCATTGTCAGCGAAAAAAGGTATAACTTCGTTAGGGTAGGAGATTATACCAGTCGTAGGATGTCTTGTTTGGTCCGGGATTCAACTTGGGTCCGTCAAAGGACGACCCAGAGTACGCGGTCTCGATAGTTGTCGGTCCGTTGAACAATGCATCAGAATAGGTTACAACTGTTGCAGAGACTGTAGCGCTCCATAGAAGTATGCTCTGCCATGTTTGTGTTCGAAATGTCGTCTTCATCTTTATGAGCTCAGTGTTGCCGTTGGATGAATGTCGTCCAGTTTGTCTAGGTATCAAGAGTGGTCTTGTTCTTATAGCTATTCATCTAGCTATTGGACTGGACTCCTTCACCGGCTTTGCGGCCGCAGCTATGTCAGCTTATTCCACACTGGCTCTGCGCATGCATTTCAGCTATAACAGAGTCTATAATACATGTCTTGAATAGTGAGATCTAATTACGAGCCCAAAAGTCCGATCCTAGCAAGATGAACTACCGACATGTGGCAATGCTGTATTGAGGTCAGAGTCGCAACTCAAGTCTGCGTTGGTGCATTTACATGCCCTTGAGATCACCGACAGGTCACCTCAGAGCCTACACCTAGTTTACCATAGAGGTCTTCTCAGCTGCAACCAGTGGCTTTATTGATGAGGCCGCCTTGCAGCCGATGAAGCATGGTGTTGTCTCCCGGGTGCACGAGGCGAATGGACAGGATATCAATGATAGTGCGACAGCTGCATGTGTAATCACTCCACAAATCCCGGTTAAGCTTGATAAAATTGGAGTATAATAGAGATTCGCGTTGGCCAATAGGCTCATCTTAACGGACCTACCAAAAACGTTAGCTGCTTCCCATTCCTAAATTCCCTAGTCTTTACACAGACAACCTACAGCTCAAATCTCATCCCGCTCTCTCTCGCCATTTGACAAAAGAAGTTCTTATCTCAGAATATGCCTAGCAAATAGGTCGATACTGTCCGAAGTCAACTCATTCCTGACTTTATTCAACAGATTGAAGCTTCGATTTTATCGCTACTACAACCTCTCACTCAGGGAGACGATCTTCTCGCCACAAGCATAGCCGCTCATCCTAAGATAGAAGAAGCCTCACGGAACGAGGAGAGCCCACGCCCACCCACCATCGATGCAGTGCATCAGTAATGGATATCCATGTATTAGGGCAGTAAGAGTCATGAAGACACTAAGAAGACCTGAGGTAATATTCTGTCTAGAATGCTATGCATCAATTTAATGCAAGTGCTTAATGTTTTGTTTCGTCTATTGAGTTTTTTAAAAAAATCACGATTCTTGAAACTGCTCTACTGGGCGCTGTTGCGCAATATCATCACTTGTAAACCAATTTCCATGCAAGCCATAGGGCACCCGCTGAGGCAATCGGATACGCCCCACGACGTCCTTCATGGACACTGCATCAATGATCCACAGCTCGCTTCTGGAATCTTCGGGCGCATCCCCATCAGCGTCAAATTGGGATTCGTCAAAAACATACGTCAAAAGCCAGCCATCGTCCTCTGATTTACCTCCTTTGCGCGGCACAAAGGCACATTCCTGAGCATAGACCCCCTCAGGCATCAGGAATAGCTGGATAGGATCGTCTGGATCGTCTGAGGCGGCAACTTCTTCTATTGATCGGTTGTCGACACACCCGGTAACAGGTGTTGGAGGATTGGCGAGCCCTCTGGCAATGAGCTTCTGTACATTTATCTTGACCAAACTACCAATCTTCATTGCACCTCCAGATCCTTCGGCGCCATGGCCTTGAGCCATTGAGCAACTATATGTAAACTGGGTAGCAGACATAGCAAGATGCTTCGGAACATGAGGAAACTCCATTAGGACGGCGCTTAGAGCCCATTGCTGGGTAATTCGTCGTTGATTACCGTCGACAGCAAACTGGTAGTAGTACAGAAGGATCTCGTCTTTCGGATGTGCTTGTTCACTGGGGACTGGAAGATTGCCAGCGGTATATACCATGGACGGGCCAGTCATTCGGCACGCAAGCATGTTTACAGTTGTGTGTAGTGTGTCGGTCTTTGTGACCTCGTCCCATGTATTCACGGTGTGAAAGATGCAGCAGGCCTCCGTGGAGAACCATTGCACCTCTTGGGGTTTATGGCGCGGGAACACACCGAATCGAGTCTTTCCATTTGAGCTGAAGGCGGTTACCGATTTCCCGTAGGCCAGGTCGAACGGGTTGAGTGTCAACGGCATGTCGATAATAACGGTGTGCTGTCTGGATACCCCAAAATCATGCATCATCTTTGGCGACGGCATACCAGGCACAGGCTGACCAAAAATTGAGCTTTCAAAGCCAGCTTTCTTGCTTTGTCTCGCCAGAACTGAGTAACGGACAAAGGGTCGAAAGAAAGTAGAATGGAATAACATCATTTCCCCCGTGACTGGATCAATATGGGGCTGCTTTCTGTCAGTTTTACCAGGCGATTCGTATTCAGCTCCGTTCCTGCACTTACATGACCAGTAGTCCATTCCTGGAAGAAACCCAGCAGTCCTTTGCCTGAATATCCGGTGCATGGCACTGTGTTCTTTGTGCCTTTAGCCTCGCCCTCAGCAGAGTAGCCATCAAACCAGCCAACCGTCTTTAGGTCTGGAAGACTGACACGCATTAGAGGGCCGCTTTCGCATGTTGCCAGAATACGACCGTTATGAGAAACAACAGCCGTATTCACGACACTAATCCTCTTGATGGGTTTTGATGCACGGTCTATCCATGTGTAAACAACCGCCCATACTGTTCTAAGAACAGCTATGATAATTGTGATTAGAGATGACTTTGGGTTGATTAAAGTTGCTATGCTGGGCAGAATTGGCATGGAAAGGTCCTGAGACTTGGACTCGGCGAGGAAAATGTCCGTCAGAATATACTGATTGCTGTACAGTGCTTCTATGGATGATTCGTTGCCATCCTTTATTGGGCGAAAGTATACGGCGCTGAGCATGCCATGGCCATCAAACCAATGCATATCAAGTCCAGAATCGCGGTAGGGTAAGGGATTGCTGCCATTTCTGACGAACTGGCCCCCAGCGAGCTCGTCAGGAACCGTACCCTCTATCTCGCATGGTTCTTGTAACAGCTGCTTCCGAACAGGAGCAAAGTTACCAGCAAGAAATCTGCAAAGAGTTAAATCATCACGTGAGAGATAAGATATGCGCTAATTCTACTTACGGATGCTTTGCAGGATGCTTGTCGTCGCTCATGATTTAATCGACGCAGTCGCTAAGATGCAACCTCAGGTGGAGAGCAAAAAGTTCTCTGAACTGAGAAAGAGGTTGATCAATTAAATGATCATGGATAATGGGAACCATGCTAACCCTACATGAACATACGGTCATCATTATATAGAATAGACTTGCTTTTTGTAAACCGATCAGACGATGTTCCAGTTCTGAGACAGATGATGGCCCCCTTCTTGGTTCCAGAGCGTCACCACCCTGGATAATGCTAACGGTGTAAAATGATCTCCCCCTGTCGGGCTGCAACGTGGCGACCCATGCTTGCGGTGAAGACTCCGAACCGTCAAAAAAACTCCCGAGCACGGTTAGACGGCTTGGGTCCATTCGTGTACAAGTAAGATCTCCACCGTGCTAGTCTAGCTGATGTTCTAGGAGATTGGGCGATATTACATCACTAGGGGGTTCAACTTCCTATTGAGCAGCATTGACTTTAGTACGAGGAAAATCTTGACCCGTCATTTTATATACTGACGCCATGATGAGCTCTCCCAAAGACCCCGAGCCCTTACATAAACTTGGCAGTGTCAACAAAGTTGATAGCTCGGCCAAAGATCAAGATTACCCAACCACCGACTCGCGGTAAAATTCAATATGGGATTCGACTACTGGCTTGTGTAAGTGAATGTAATTCGTTTGTTATGAAGATGGAAATACTAAATTCAATCTAAAGCCACCTGGTGTGGACCATTCCACCTGCACTGGTGATGACTGCTGTTTATTGGCCGTTCTTCACCAGACTCGAGCTATATAAGACTTTTACGTTGATAACGGCACGTATTCTCGTCCATATGTAGCCAATATTTGCTAAAGAATCTATCTAGATTGCAGTTTTGGCTACCATACCATGGGATTCATACCTCATCCGCAATCGTATTTGGTCCTATCCAGACGATGCAGTGGTTGGGCCAACTTTGTTTGCTATTCCCTTGGAAGAACTCTTCTTTTTCGTCATCCAGACCTACAACACATCTCTCATCTACATCATTTTGACGAAACGATTGGTGCTGCCAACTTACCTCGGACGACCGACTAATGCGTTGAGTGCGATTGTTGGTGATCTGGTTATCTTGGGCAGCTTTGTGTCCGGGGCCACTGGAATCTGGTTTGGAGGTAGCTTCACTTATATGGGACTGATTCTGATATGGGTGTGTCCCTTTATGCTTCTGCAATGGTGGGTATATTCTTGCACGCATCTCGCATCAAAGAACTGACGTGTTTACAATTTGTAGGGCAATGTGCTGCCGATTCCTGTTGGCTCTACCACGTAAAGAGGTCCTTTTATCGATCGTAATACCCTCTACCTATCTATGTATGGTCGACAATTTGGCGCTGCAGCGTGGTACATGGGTAATTGAGCGTGATACCAAACTGGGCTTCCAGGTCTTTGGTTCACTGGATATCGAGTACGTCATTCTGATGCGGTGCTTTCCGATTAATGAAACTAATGATATTCATTGTGCAGGGAGTTTGTCTTTTTCTGGGTCACAAACATTATGGTGGTTTTTGGGCTAGTTGCCATCGATCATGCCATTGCTATTGCCGAATATCAGATTGCCAGCTCTCCAGGAAGTGTGAAGCAATTCCCATCATACGGAAACCTCATACTCTTATATGTTTCCAGCCGATCAGATACACACGATTCCCACTTTTTGGAGGGCTTGACCGAGGCAGTTCGAACCGTCTCTCAGAAAAGTCAAAGCATGTATATGGGAAGCGCCATGTTCCAGGGAGGATTGCGGGTTGATTTGCTTCTGCTGTATGTCCCTATATCCAAGCCTACTAACTCAAATTTTGCTTGGTCATTAACGGGTTGCTTAGATATTACTTCTGCCGCGTCATGGATGACCTTATCGATGAAGCCCCTGATCGCCAAACTGCAGAGCTCATAATTGAGCAGTGTTCACAAGCCTTGAGATGCAAATTTGGCGAAGCATCTGCCAAGCCAGAAAATACTACCCCAGGAGCGAAAGAGACGGACAACAAAGATGAATCCACCGCACCATCACTTGTTTCCTCTCTCACCCTTCTACCAGCTTCCCATCTAACAATTGACCCGCTTCTCGGCCTTCTTGCTGGGTTTAAGACTGATCTCGGTTTCTCCGCCAAGGACCAATCTTTCCCAATCGAGACAGGGGACGATTTAGAGACATACGCTTACAACGTCGCTAGTGTGGTTGCAGTATCGGTCCTGCAATTGGTTTTCAGCCACCATGAATCAACTGTCTCTGTGCCTCAAAAACAGCGGGACCACATCATCAGGGCAGCGGAAAGGATGGGACAGGCTCTGCAATATGTGAATATCGCGCGAGATGTCGAGCATGATGCGGAGATTGGTCGGGTGTATATCCCAACAACATGGCTGAATGACGAGGACCTGAAGCCCACTGATGTGCTCGCAAAGCCACATGATCCAAGGGTTACAAAGCTTAGGAATACGATGCTTGATAAAGCAGATGAGATGTATCGCACAAGTGTGGATGCTATAGACGAGCTGCCGGCCGAGGTGCGTGCGGCCATTCGGACCGTTGTGGAGAGTTATATGACGATTGGAAAGGTTGTTCGAAAAGGCCCAAGGAAGAAGGCTGGACAAGGGAAGTTGAAGCTGTCGCTTTGGCGGAGGTTCTGGGTGGCACGGCGAGCTATGAGTACTGCATGATAGACGGGGAAATGCCTAGATGAAATTGTTTTAATATTAAATGAATGTCCAGCAGTTATCGGATATTACAAAAAGACCAAATCATAACCATCTTCTTCTTCTCATTTATCTACTCCGTAGTACTGTCAATCACCCCAGCTTCTCGCAAGATACCTACCACATCCGTGTAGAGCGTTGACTGTATCTCCTGTCCGCTCTTACAAGATACCGCCGTGGATGGACTTCTCCATGCGCCGTCCGACCAAAATCTCCCGTTCCCTTGGCTTTTAGCCATGTTCTGGAGCGCATACATGTACTGGCTGGACCCCTGCTCACTGCTGCGACATACAATGTTCTCTAAAACTTTGGCGACGGTGTAGCCATTGAAATCTCGAAAAAGCGAGGTGCGGGAGAATCCAGGCGAGACCGATGCTACCGATATCTTGCTCCACTCCTCCCGATGCGCAATCTGGCTGGCCCAGAGGACAAGCAACAACTTGCTGATGTGGTAGCGCTGGTAGCATGGATACACATCAGGTGTGTTGAGCTCCTGCAGCAACTGCCGCGTAGGGTAGGGGTGAGGGTCAGCCCAGGCGTGGGCTTCGGAGGAAACGAAAAGCAATCGCCCGCTGTCAGCGCGAGACAGATACGGGCGAAGTAGCAAAGTCAGAGCTGATGTAGCCAGAACGTTGACCTGGACTGTCTCCTCCCAGCCAGTCTCAGAGCAGAGATTAAACTCAGTCTGGTAAACACCGGCATTTAGAATGGCAACATCCAAATGGGTGGCCGCCTTATCTAGACGTGATGGAAATGACTTGACAGATTGGAAGCTCGTCATGTCAAGCTCCAGCACACTGATGTTGGTCTCAACGCCAGCGTCCTTGGCCTCCTGCTGAATCTGCTGCTTGGCATCCTCACCACGCTGCTGATTTCTACTCGTCAAGATGAGGTTGCATCCAACGCGGCCAAGAGCCCGTGCACACTCAAAACCACATCCGCTCGTGGCGCCGGTAATAAGGATGGTGTGGTCGGCAAACTCAGAGAGATCCAACGTGTGGATGGATGGTGAGCGAACGATCAGAAGACGGAACAAGGCGGGAAATGGGCCGTCTCGATCAAGGCTGAAGCTGTAAGGATTCCGAAGACTAAACGAGAGCATGTGCAGAGACGCGAGAGCCATGGTGGGTATAGGTTGCGCTGGTCAGGGGCACCATTCAAAAAGGAATTGAAGTAATGGAGCGTCTCAAATCAGCATCATGGATGATTAATAAATGGATTTGCCCATGTTCTACTGAGTACTTCGTACCACATGGCGTTTTTTAGACCCCCATCAGATATGACACCATGAAGTTGACAGACCAAAAGTGTCTCAGTCCAGCCCGGCTCTACAGTCCATCGCTGATCTCGCACGGACACTGGCAAACGGTCCAGGCGACGAGAGCGCCATACAAGGGTCCCGATATTAAATCCAGTAGACCGTAGAAGACCCCCTCTGCGTCCGGAGAAATAACGTTCCCCCTTCACTTAATCCCCACGCAAGACCATAGCAAAACCACACAACCCCTATCGCTGAGCTGGTGAGAAGATATAGTTGTCTAAGCTTCCCTCCCTTTGCCGCTGCCAATCCGTAGCCGTGGTAGGCGATCAAATAGCCAATGCCGGCGCATGCAATGGCACCATAGAAACTGCGTTCTCCAAGTCAGCGAGTGCTCCGAATTGATCATCACGTAGCACGTACTAGTAGCCCCATTTGTAAGAGCTCGGGATCACCGCTCCACCGAGACCTGTTGCTATCACAACAAAGACGAAAAAGGTGTCTAGCAGAGTAGTTTCTATGGAGGCGGAGACTAAGAGAAAAAGTTGAGTGTTTTGCAATGGAGTGGCAACAAGCCTGTCTGAACGTTAGTCTGCTGCTATCGATGCTTTTTCTTTTTTCTCTTGGCCCTGGAGAGGACTCTTACCATGCAATATAACGAATCCAAAACACCTGGCGCGTAGGATTCCTTCCCAAGATGGACCAGGCTTCACGCACAAATTCTACCTCAACTGCTGCCCAGCCAAGGTCAGCAGCCATGGCAAAATACCCCATGGACAAGACATAGGAGGCCAAAAAGGAGAGGTGGCAGAAGACTGGCAGGCGTTTGTTCTGAGTCATGAGGGCGACATAGAGGAACAAGGTTCCGGAAACGGCAAAGATGGCTGTGAGTGCCCAGTAACTGCTCACATGTTAGATTTTCCTTTCCTGTTGGAGCCAAATTCATTTTCACTGACAAGGCCTTCCCCCATTCTGTAACCATAATATCTGCTGCATCCATATGGACCGTAATAGCCCGTTTAGCAAACGTCGTCATCTTGTCGATTGTAACAGTAGCAGGACTTGCCACGAGCAGAAAATGAGGCATAAAAATGCGAGAGATGGCTAGAACATGCGTGAGAGAGACGACTAAGACTACAAATAAAGAATTAGCTATGGATCTCTGATGCTGGAAAACACAGATGACAATCCTTGTCTTCACTATTTTCCGTCACCAGAGGCTTCGGACTACAGCTGAACGGCCTACCATTGACTACAGGTGACTACCGTAGACTACCACCCAGACTAATGTGACAGGGTCCCCTTGGCATCTCCTATCCCAACGGCTTTTGTGACAGGTCCCACGTTGAATATAAAAGCAAATACTAATGAGACAAGTCGAAAATCTCACGTACTGCACCGGATTTTCCTCACATGTCTTACTTAACTCAAGCCATGTTACCAGCAAATGTTACCTCCTTTCATCAGTAAATCTGTCTCAGCCGATGACCCCCATGGTCAAATTGACAACGGCGTTGATGTGGAAATTCCCCCGGCACTAGTGAAGCGATTTGCGAGTCCTAGTGTCGATTAGGTGGTCAGGGGGTCAACAAGCATCATAGATGAGGTAGACAAAGTACTCGTACCCATCAAGGAGAGAACGTTCAGATGCGCACGTAGATTTCAAGGCGCCTTCACCTCAAACTCGGGTTCAAGCTCAGCGTCAAACATTTGACCAGTAATCCCCTCCAATGGCTTCCCCTTCTGTTATCATTGTTGGTAAGTAGAGACGCCTCCCCTACACCCAATGGATAGCTCTGACATCATTCATCTCAGGCGCTGGCGCGGGAGGAATCACTACGGCTGCCCGTCTGGCGAAAAATGGGTTCAAGGTTACTGTGGTTGAGCAGCATGACTTCATAGGAGGCAGATGCTCGCTGATCTATCGGGATGGCTATGTGAGATACCCCATCTCGTCGCCATTCACGACGACTATCACTTCTTGGTGAGAATTTGCTAATAATAATGGTTCGATCAGAGATTTGACCAAGGTCCATCTCTTCTGCTCATGCCAGAGGTCTTCCATCAGACGTTCCAAGACCTCGGCACATCAATTGAGGGCGAAGGCGTCAAACTGTTAAAATGTGAACCCAATTACAACATCTGGTTCGCCGACAACAGCTCCTTTGAACTGTCTACGGATCTCCATAAGATGGGGAGGCAAATTGAGCGCTACGAAGGGAAGCGAGGCGTTCCCGGATTCCTCTCCTTTATGCAAGAATCTGGACAGCACTACGACCTGAGTATGGAGCATGTCATGGCCAAGAACTTTGGTAGTTTGTTCAGCATGCTCCGCCCGGGATTCATAAAGTCGGTGTTCACCATGCATCCCTTTGAGAGTAGTTATTCTCGCGTCTGTCGGTACTTTCAGTCGGAAAGGCTTCGTCGCGTCTTCACTTTTGCGACCATGTACTTGGGAATGAGCCCGTTTGATGCTCCTGGAACGTATTCCTTGCTGCAGTATACAGAGCTGGCTCACGGCATTGCGTATCCAGAAGGTGGCTTTCAAAAGGTAAGGGCGATTGCCGGTGAGAATGTAGACGTGCCAACTGACGGTGGTCCTAGGTTCTAGAGGCTCTGGCCAAAGTGGGAGAGAGATTAGGTGTCAAGTACCGATTGAACGCACCCGTCGCCTCCATCATACTGTCAGACAAGAACACTGCGCGCGGAGTTCGACTACAGTCAGGCGAAGAGTTGCTTGCCGATATCGTGGTGGTCAATGCTGACCTCGTTTACGCCTATAACAACCTGCTGCCTGCTTCTTCATATGCAAGCAGTTTGACGGAGAGACCAGCGTCCTGCAGCAGCATCTCCTTTTTCTGGTCCTTTGACAGGGTCATCCCAGAGCTACTGGCGCACAACATCTTCCTTGCCGAAGAGTACAGGGAGAGTTTCGATGCCATTTTCAAGCGCCATGGGCTCCCAAAGGATCCATCATTCTACGTCAACGTCCCCAGCAGAATCGACCCATCTGCAGCGCCGGCAGGCAAAGATGCCATCGTTGTTCTAGTGCCTGTCGGGCATCTCACGGACGACCCATCAAATCCACAGGACTGGGACGCTCTCGTCAATTTCTCGCGGGAGTTTGTCTTTAATACGATTGAGGCTCGCACCGGCGTGCGTGGTCTGCGTGAAAGTCTACTAGAGGAATCAATAAACACGCCAAAGACTTGGAAGGCCAAGTTCAACCTGGATCGCGGTGCGATTTTGGGTCTGTCGCACTCCTTCCTCAACGTGCTGAGTTTCCGGCCCAGGATTAAGCATGACAAGATTGGCGGGTTGTACTTTGTCGGTGCCAGCACGCATCCCGGAACTGGAGTGCCTGTGTGCTTAGCAGGAGGCAAGATTGTCAGCGAGAGGATTATCCAGGATGTCAAGGGATCCTCTTCGGGATTCGGCATTGGGGCTATTATTTTTTCGACCCTTCTTGCTGTGCTTCTACCACTGTTGCTCTGGTTGCTTCCTCAGTCCAATTTGGGCATTAATTTTTAGATATATGTAACACTACTATAGAAGAGTTCGCTTTATAGAATAGAGCTCTCAGTCCCACATGTCAGTAAAGAGGTGTGATCTGGAACATATCTAGCGGTAGTGATGTCGATGGTAGACCCCCCAGATCCACAGGGCTGTTGGTCCGGATAGGTCACTATCCCATATACTAGCCTGCGGTATGGATACAGACCGTCTTTTGCCTTTTTAGGAAGCATGGCAACGTTCAGCCATGTTGATTCGCCCACTCATTCCTATACACGACTGCTTTTATGTTGTGGTGACCATGGGCGTGTGTGCCTGAGACGCCTTTATCAGCCACATTCGGGTGCACTTCACAGTACCTAGATATGCTTAGAGTTCAGCTATTACAACACGAAAACTTCTACCAGCCAACGACCAAAGACTTACTTCCACCAGCTGTTCGTGGCTGCAGTCACGGAATCCATTGAAGCTGTATTGTGGGGCTACCCTGAAGGACGAAGATTTATTAGTGTCTTGTGCATGTATCGATGTCTTCTCACACTCCTCTTTGAGGAGGATATAGCTAAACTTTCCTCCTTTACTATCATAAGTTTACCCCATGGGCCCAATATTTGTCTTTAGTCATGGCAGGAGATTCATCTATGACGAGAAATGCCCTATCCCATTGGTTCATTCCTGATGCGAAGAAGCGGTGACATCTAACAGAGTCTCTAGAAACACATCCATCTACAAGTATGACCTTGCCAACCGGTATCATGAAGTTCTTGAATCGTATGTGCGCCTAGAAGCGGTATATGGCCTGCCAATGTAGAGGAGACAACACAGATGCCCCTCAGGCGTGTGCTCCCATCGGCATCTCACCAAATGGAGGGAGGGATATGCGGGGGGATTATAGTGGGGGTTGTTTTTTTCAGCACTCAAGGATATCCATGGATCGGTATTCTAGAAATCAGGAAGAAGCGTAAGAAGCCCTCCCATTGCAGAGCGAGCTATTATGTTTCATGGTAGTGAAATTCTTTACCGAATAAGCTCTGGCATACGCCACGTATTAAAAGCTTCTTCTAGTCCTGTGCCTGTTGTCGTGGTGCATACACCGCAAATTCGCTCGGTAACACGTATTACCCCATCCCTCCGCTCTTCCCAGACCGTCACCTGGATGCGACATCGCAAAAACCGAGCGCTTTACACTCATTCGCACCATGTGCGTCAGATGACCACGCGACCGGTTACCCTCTCGATACATGGCGTAGGTACTTGAAGGGCGCCCATTGGATCGCATCCGCTTCCGTGCAGCTGGATCTGTCCTTTTGGCTTCAAGACGGCTCAGAGGCTTTCCCATAGAGTTCGGCGTAAGCGGCAATGGGAGGCACCACGGTGCTTTTGTAAGGTAATGCAATCTTATTTCATATATATAGATAGGTAGCTGGCGATCTTCGCTTTGCAATCGTACTCTTTTTTCCCATAGTGCCCATATTTTGTGTATCACAGCATCAGGAGACAAGAGACAATATGACGACCTCATTCACCACTCTGCCTATTGTTGACCTCGCTCCCCTCTCCTCGGATTGCGCCTCCGAGGAAGAGCTGCGCGCTCTCTCGTCCAAGCTCCACGAGGTCTTTGCTACAGTCGGGTTCGCATACCTGATCAACGTGCCTCTATCTTTCAACCATGACGATGTCTTTGGCATCGCTAGGGAATTCTTCACGCTGCCCGAGGAGGTGAAGATGGGCGTCGCCAAGAGGACCTTCCAGAGATCCAACAAGAACACATATCGAGGGTAAAGTTTCCATCCTTTGGGGGGCCATGCAGTCCACATCCGCTCCTCGTATTTACTAACGCTCTTTGCAGTTACTTTCCCGCTCAACCTGGCGTTGATCTGCAAAATCTCAAGGCCGGCTTTGAGCTTGGCCCCTCACACCGTCTTCCGCCCTCATCTAAGCCGTCAACTTCGCCCTTTGTTCTAACAGAGCCCAATTACTTCCCGCCAGCGTCACTATTCCCGGCCCGCGAGCAACTCGAAACGCTGTATGCGGAGCTTTCGTCCTTGTCCAACACTCTCCTAGCCCTCCTTGCCTCTTCGCTGGGCAAAAACCCTGCCGCCTTCACCTCCATCCTGCGCAACAGCATCTCCACCCTCCGCCTCCTTCACTACCCCAACGGTGCGGGGGACCAGTCCTCTGGCCAGCAACCAACTCAGGAGCTGAGCTGCACACCGCACACCGACTCCGGCTTATTAACACTGTTGCATCAAGACGCCATCGGCGGTTTGGAGGTGCAGAATGCCGAGGGCGAATGGATCCCGGCCCCGTACGTACCCGGAAGCCTGGTGGTCAACGTGGGGGACCTCATGGCCAAGATGAGCGGCGGCCGCTTCGTCGCCACCATGCACCGCGTGCGCAGCTCCGGCGCCGAGCGCTTCAGCGTGCCGTTCTTCTGCGAGCCTGGCGTTGATGCCATGGTCGGGGAGCGTGGCCACGAGGTGCGCTACGAGGAGTTTGTGCTCGATAAAATGGGCACCTGGGTCGAGTTCCAGGATCCCATGGAAGAGGAGGAGATTATGAGCACCCACTCCAATGTGAGCATTACCTCGCGTGTTGAAGCCTATTAGCCCAGCGTCTTGTGCTGCAGATGAATCGATGAATGACGAAGGAAACGAATGTCTTTGATGTGGGAGGGAGGTGGTTTGCTTGTCTAATTTCTTGGAATTGGGTTCAAAGGACGTTGGGCTGTTGGTCTCCCGTCACTGTAATGATTTCTTACACGTGTAAAGGAACTTGGTATCTTGGAGTTTGGGAAAGGAAAGGTTAAAATTTATGAATACACGACTTTACATCCAACGTCCTCTTTTGTTCCTTTAGTAAGGCGGTTGCCAGATGACAATGCCGTGAACGCATGCTTTATGATGGGCACAAGAACGACGAGTGTTCTATACCAGGAGCTTTGGCCTGGTTTTACGTATGCATCCAGCATTATGCATGGCTTCTCTTGGTTTCACGGCACAGGCGATGTAAGCGAAGAAGATGTGGATTGGTGATGCCTGAGATGCATTTCGATTAGTTGGCCAACGGCTTCAATCAAGCCAGCAATGATACACTTCCGTCGATGCATCGTAGGTTAGATCTTGAAAGCTGAGCATCATGCACGGTCATTACGTGAATTTTTTTATTAAATGCCTGCTAGAGTAAAGAAGAAGTAAAATAATGTTTTTTTTTTCGTTTTGTTTCTGTGCCAAATCCATAACCCGTTAACAAAAGGAAATCACAACACTGGAGTGGACGTGAGGTCTGCCGAGGCTCGATAGCATCCCACTTCTCGGTCAACGCCTCGTGTTCCCAAAAAGAGCAGCTATAAATGCCGGGCTAGGCCTCTTGACCAGAGGCTCCTCAGTGGGTATCTCGGCCGTTTCCACGCCCTCGTCCTCTTCCTCGATGGCGATCCATGAAGCGTCACTTGCGAACCAAAACTTCATCACGCCTTCAAGCGGAAAGCATTGCCAAGGCTCGCCGTTTTCCGTGCGCGACACACATTCTTCGTGTGAATAGTCTTGTCCAAACCTGACTTTGGCCTTTGTTATTCCCCGTCGTCCCAACTTACCGGAATCATCATTGTAGAAGCAAACCGTGGCCGGCTCGGTTATCTCCTCTGCCGTATCTACATGTATACGACATTGTCCGAGGGCCCTGCATCCGCCACTCTTGTAATGGAGCATGATGCCTCGGCAGAATCCCTTCTCGTCGTAAAACACCAGGACTGACGAGACATTTCCAAGAGGAGCCCAGGAGAAGTACGAGACTAGACTCTTTGGGAGAGTCTTGAAGATCCCCGATCGAAAAGGCCTCTGCTCACCCAAGGCAGGATTCGGTGGTTCGCTTTTGGCACCGAGAATTGACGTAAAGGACAGCTCCACTGGTTCATTGTAAATGAGGGCCGTGACGGTAGATTTGGCCAAGGGCCTGTCCTCGAGCCTCGAGCGAAAGAAATGTCCAAGGGCAACATCACCCGCTTTTTCTGTTCTGATGAGAATATTAATACGGTCGGGTGCGTACCGGCGAATGGCTAGATAGGTCAATGGATCTTTATCTAGGTTGGGTACGTAAATCCATGCGCATCTCTTCCGTAATTGAGCAGAAAGGCGTTGGTATTTCCTCCAGGCAGATGACTCTTCCGAGTGGTGAATGAACATATCCTGGAGCGTAGGTCCGTTGAAAAAGAAGGTAATGCCTTTGATCTTGTTCATTGGGACAACATTATAGCGCTGCCATAAGGAGCTCCCCCGCCAAGGTTATAGGTTTTGAAGGTAGATGACTCAGGGGGGCTGGAGAGTTCCATACAACTGGTGCATCCCCTGGGAGGGGTGCAAGTCGCATGTAACCATCCTTGAGAGGGATTAGCTCATGTCACACAGCAATGGGAGAATTCAAATGGCCTATACGAACCTGGACATTCGTTCCTACTCCAGATAGCTTTGCTGCACGCTCAATGATGAAAGCAAAACGATTGTTTAGCTCACCCGTATATTGAGGAATGGAGGGGAGCCGTTCCACCTTGTGAATTCCATCAGAGTCGAGAGTTATTCTCACCACTGGTGGTAGCAGCTCTGGAGATTCCTGAACCTCCAATTGGCCACCCCTCTCCCAAGAGAGAATATCAGTCAATGCACAAGTCTGGAGGCCCTTCGGTTCCATGCCCGAGATGTCCTCTGCCAGTTGCAGCGCTGACACACATCTCCAAAACAAGGAATATCTGGAATGTCCCCGAATGGTTTCAAGTAGTTCTAGAGGTAGCTGAGACAGCCACGGCATTCCCACGGCCTGGGCTATCCTTCGAAATGCGGCGGATTTGCGAATATCCTTTTGTTTAGACAAAAGAATTGGTCGCGCCCCTTGCCAAGGTTGCTTCGCCATAGCCACCATCCAGAGCCGATTCAGCAGATCGGACTCTTTGATGGTACAGACTTCTTTGAAGATCGAGTAGCAATCATAATGTAGCAGAGTAGATTCGGGCATTGCCGCGCAAGAGCTGCAGTCTAAATTGGAACATAGTCGTACGCCATTTACTTTTGTCAAATGAAAATCATCACACTGCGGGAAGTAAAATAGCTCGGTAAGATGGCATGATTCGTCTTTGCGGGCGACTAGAGCAAGTGTCAACGGAGGAAGCTATCACAACCAGAAGGGGGGCAGGGCTGATGTACGTGATGTCACTCTTTGGCCGCTGAATAGTACATCGGCACAGATCCCACATTGCCATATAAGCCGAATATGTTGACCGTCGTCCAGATCTGGAGCGAGAAATAGGCTTGAGTGATGTGGGTGTAGGTGTCTAAACATGCTGGGTCTTTGCGAACTGAAGACTATTGAGTGAGTGATGTTTGTTTAGAGAGTCTGATACTTCCCCGCTCGTAGAAGATACGTATCATATGTCAGCAAATGTAGTGACAGGAAATCCATCCAATTAATTGGTTGCTGGCTGTTGCATAATCAGGCTTCAGGTCCTCCCGGAGACTGAGCCAGCCGAGCCTTGGCATAGCCAGTCGCCCTTCATCCTCAAGTCTGTCAGTCCCCACATTGCTTTATTATTCCACGTGATCATCATTTGCAGTTGCACAGGGCTCGTTCCAGTGAATGTGTTCAGGTCGCTTAACGCTGTCCGGGGTGTAAAGCCTCACAGGTGTAGACATTGGTGGGATCAACGCGTAGCCCAGCCATTACGACAGGCTTGTGGCTTAATACTGACAAATATCATGGTGCAAATGGACAAGAGAAATTGAGAGAAAGAAACGCGGTTTTCCCTACTGTTTGAACGACCAGAAAGACGAAAGGGCATCAAATATACGCGTCACTAATAATGAACATGGGTTCTCATTACGATAGTGATATCCCCACACAAGATAAGGAGCATATTGAAGAGGGTCTCTGGCTGAGGAGTAAATGATGAGACATATAGGCTGGTGCAGGTATATCAGCAGGTACAATTCTTATCAACCAGCCCATGTCTGAAAGTCCTAGGTGTGTACGGCGCAAGAGTTGGAGAGGGGTTGAGGTGAGGCTCTCCGGGTAATGCATCCGTCCACGAGAGCCAGGGCGGCCACTCCCGTCGGCTCCCGGGTACCTTTGGGTTCTCATTAGGCTCCGAGACTATAAAACGTCAGATATAATAATTCACTTGCTTATTCGCCGTCCAAAACGGCAAAGTGGACCTTCCGAAAGGGTAGGTTACTTAAGACATTGATTTCATGAAGCTGCAAGAAGCGCAGAAGAAACGTAACATGGCTCATGAGACGAAACAGGTGCAAACGATGTGATCGACACCAAGGTAACCCCGGGAGATCCGAGGATAAGCGTAGAGGGAACCCCTGGGGAGGAGGTGTCTGTCAACACGTGGGTCAGGGGGTTCTGAAAGTGACAGGGAGTGGGTGCATGGGTCAGAGTAAACAGCGGCATCATGCACTAAGAGAAGACACAAAAGAATAAGAGTAAATCGTTGTATAAAACTAAGTACATGAATTTTAGATATGTGCAGAATCCTGTTTTTAAGTACAATTTGCCAAAAAAGGATATACATGGAAACTTTTTTGTTTTGGAGGAGAAAACGAGTCTCGAATAGCAACCCGCTTGGCCAGAACTTGGAGCCCAGATTTGAGCTGTGTGCCCACTGAATGTTGCCAACTCGGACAGATTAACATAGCTCGAAGGCTCTCAAGTCCATTCAATTAGGTAAACCTCGCATTTATTTGCTATCGGGGTCGACGTCGGCGAACTCGGTGCCAACGGAAACCTCGTCGTACCAGATCTGGCGGAAGCTCTGGCTGCCGGTCATGTGGCCGTCGTCGTGCCAGCTGTTGGCGTACAGGCCGACGCGGAACTGGAAGACGTTGTCGTCGTTGGTGGTGGTGCCGATGTTGTAGCGCTCAAAGACCTTGTTGCCGTCGAACCAGATCTTGTAGAAGCCCGTGGAGCCGCTCTGCCAGTTGGCCTGGATGACGACCCTGTGCCAGACGCCGGCGGAGACCGTAGCAAGGTTTCCGGTGCCGACGATGCTGCGACCGCAGTCGGGCTGGCGGTAGTTGCCGCTGAGGTAGCGGGAGGTGAGCTGGTTGCCCTGGATCCAGATCATGGAGGAGGGCATCCAGTCGTCGCCGCCGCAGCCGGCGCCGGGTCGGTTGGCGATGAACTGGGCAATGTTATACGACTGGGGCTGGAACGACCAATCCTCAGACAGTCGGAAAGCGAAGCCGTAGAACCAAGTCTCGCCACGCTTGTATCCGCGGTTGTGGTCGACCTCGGAGTGGTAGCGGCCAGTGTAGCCGGGCGTGTAGGTCTGGGTCATCTTGAGGGCAGATCCCGACTTGTACGAGATGTTGGTGACTTGGTCAACGGTGCCCTTGTTCTCCTTGCGAACAAAGTCCCATCCGCCCAGAACACCAGAGTTGTAGAAGGATGAACTGGCGCTGGCCGTGGGCGGCATAACCGCGAGCACGGCGACGAGCAAAGACTTGAGGGCGATCATTGTGAAGGTGGGAAGATAGTGTTGTAGATGTCGGATGATGAGGATGGAACAAAAAAAAAGGCTAACTCTGGCCAGCGATGATCATCATCATTATATACTTTTTCGTCTAGACTTGGGGAAGCTCTCTATCAGGATACACAAGTAGATGGATAGTTCCAACCTCTCAGCGTGTTAGTCTGATGGAGGCTCACACAGTAGGTAACCCAGTTTGAAGCATACCAACTTCCTATTCGGGATGGCCCTCGGAAGAACTTCACTTCACACACAGGGCGAAAAGAGTAGCATGTTACACATAAACTCCATATCTCCCGCGTCTTCCATGTTTCTTGGCGGGATATGCCAAGGAGATGGGGGAGCGCGTAAACTGACCGTCGGGGTTTTAGTTGGATTCACGAACCACCTCCCTCTCTGGGTTTGGGACGACCTCACATGGCGGCACGGGACGCTACCATGGGTGGCATCTCAGGAGGGAACCGTAGGACTGCTGTCGTCATGGTTTGAGAGTGCCAAGAATGCCAAGAGTGATTCGCGTCTCGCCTTGATGTATATTATGAGGCAGTTGCATGATGCCAAAATAGGTATGTAATTATTAGCCTTTGTTGTTAGTCTTGCAGAGCTGAGAATCACA
Organism: Cladobotryum mycophilum; assembly: GCA_036429605.1. Classification (NCBI taxonomy): domain Eukaryota; kingdom Fungi; phylum Ascomycota; class Sordariomycetes; order Hypocreales; family Hypocreaceae; genus Cladobotryum; species Cladobotryum mycophilum. The sequence continues at coordinate 1,275,981 of JAVFKD010000002.1, read as the reverse complement.
CGGAGAAGTGACACCGTCGAGATGGAAGAAGAGCAGAATCTCGTGATGCAGCGAACAAACAAGCAAACAAGCAAAAAGATATCCGCAAAAAATGAAGCCCCCATACAAATCGATTCGCTAAAGGTAATCATAAAAATAACTCTAAGTCCCGAATGGCTCGACGATCGTTGATGCAACGTCTGTACCAAAGCACTGATGCTTTTTTCCTGACCCGGGGCCCCGGAATTCCCTCCACGTTCCAGCAGGTTCGTCTCTGAATCGGGCCGTCTGACACGAGGCATTACGCGGAGACATGCCCAACGTCGCCCCAGCATCTTTAGTCATTAGCTCCCCCTAGGACAGACAGATGCTGACCCAAATAAACCGTACCTGTAGCCTCCAAATAGTGCTTATACTTATCAATCAGCAGCTCAGCTCGTATGTATGACGCCTTCGTTTCAGGTAGAAATAGGGAATTCGCAAGCACATTTGCGTGTCGGCCAAAATTATACACCTAACCTATATAGCTAGAAATGCAAGATATCATTACTGTATCCTACTCCATCATGATCAGTAATAGGCTCTTTCGATCTTTCGGAATGATTCCAGAATAAGGTGTAATATTCGTTGGATGTGTTCAATTTCGAATGATCACCATGCAGCCAAGGCTGGATTTCTCAACATCAGTATGAGAACGAGAACAAACATTCTCAGGGGCCTTACACGTATCGTAAAGTTCCCTCTTCGTACCACAACCAATCAAATGAAAAATGCGTTTCACTTTCAATAAACGACTCTTGAAATTGATCTAAATAGCATGGATCCATCAGCGATTAAGCCCTTGTTTAGGCATCTTAAACCTACCGAAAAAGGCGGGCATATCACGGAGGCATCCGGAGGATTTGATGCCAATTCTCGAATGCGATTGATGGAAACTCTTGTAGGGGTGAAGCGCCTCCAATGGGCGAATAGATGCAAATATTCTCCGTGTCTAGCCGTAAGTTTCACTCCCAAATTTGATCTGGTCTTGTCCACATGATACGCTTTCGTCTGATCCATCACCCCATGGGATGGGATGGGATGCCTCCCTGTAAGCAGGGTCTGCAAATCCCCCGCCATCCACCTATCTGGAAGCTCCACTCCCACCCTCCCAAGAATCCAAACCGTCGACTTGGCTGGTACCTGCAGGGTGATGGACATGGATAGATTATGGAGGGATGGATGGATAAATGGAAGTTTTTCCATGCTCGACAGGTAGATCGTGGGGATAGCCTAATGGATGGATTGGGGTTGCGAGGTAAATTCCATCATCAAGTGCGCAGGTTTTGGTCAGAGCGAGTGGGATGGATTCCCCGATCCCCAGATTCAGGCTGAGAGCTTCTGCGCTCTTTTTCGTTTCGGTTTTGCGGAATTGCCAGACTGGGAATCAAAGGGCGCTGTATGCACCACCAGGATTCATCCCATCGGAGAGCGTAGGCATCCAGATGTATCGCCGACGTCCATTGATGGCGGGGGATAATAACCTCTTTCAAAGCATCTCGGCCAATATATCTCGTATAATCCTCCAATGATGATTGCTCGTAGCGGTTAATAACGGCTCTGTAGTTCGTCTGCGCATCTGGCTTGCTTCCTATAAAGTCGAACCTCCACCAGAATGTCTAGAAAAGCAAATAACCTTTCATGTCTGCGCCAAGTATTGGGTACACCTCTGTGCGATGCGATTGGTAGAGTGATGATGGCACCTTCATCAGATGGCTTAGTATATGGAGAAGATCAATAAGAGGTGTGGTCTTATGTAGAGATTCGAGTGAATTGCAGTTCTCTTGTCCCGAGAAACCGGGTTCATTGCTTCTAAGTACTGCTTAGAACGACTCTCAGGTCCTTCAGGAGGTTCCTGTGATCAATTGCACTACGCAATAAAGATGTAGACGTTGTTGGTGAACTCGAAGAATGCCTGATTGTCGCCAGGCGAAAGCACCTTCATGATGGTCGAGCCAAAGTCGCCGCCATCCACGGAGACGTCTGTCATGACATCGCAGGTGCTCGTGCTCCCAGGCTGGTCGGCAACTTCAATATTTTGGAACACAGAACCAGAGGCGAGCTGATAATGGGGAGATGTATCTCAAGAATAATATTTTTTTACAGGATTAAGAGGGCTTGGGGGAGCATTAGCTGGGTTGGAAACTTGAAGGGGGTTGGTCGTGCTCCGTGGGGGTGCATCTCGAACAATCTCACGTACCCGGGACCGAGACCGGGCTATATAATAAAATTTATTAACATTAAGAGGTAACATTCCGGGTCGGTTGATAGTGACTAGTAAGAGGTGAGTCATTTCGACTACAGTTACCAGAATAGCAATCCGTATGTGAGAGTGGAGTTCATCACACGTTGGGTTCAAGAACATGAACAGAAGTTTACATGATGCGTTAATTAATAATATCTACCGCAATGCTAATAATCTCTAAAAATAAAAACAACATAAAAAATAAAACATATGTAAGATCGGAAGTAAGTGTAGTTAGAAGTTGAAACTGTAGTCGATAATCACAAGCTCTCATTTGCTGCAATAGGGACCACCTTGAGTTCAGTGTAGCATGTGGCTGTGCAAACCCATGTCCCTTGGCGAATTTACCATGAAAGACTCGGAACTTAAGCAAAGACAGGCTTATCAGCATCCAAGTTAGATTTGCGTCGCGTCTGACTCGACGGAGAATATAGTGCGGAGCCAAGCCATATTATATGCCGCTCACACCACCCCAGAGGGCCAGGACCATGTCATATCGGAATAGCACAGTCATTAGGAACCATCTGTAGATGCGAGGTAGATCTCCCGCCCCAAGTATCCCATAAATGAAACGCGTTTAGCTTTGGTAGATGAATCCGAGTGCCCACTTGCAATGCACCATCCTCCTTACGCATTAACCAGTAGGAGACAAGCCATCTAGGGCAACTCGAAATAACTGATGGTTTGTTCATACCCATATACCCTCAGAGTTAATGGGCTAAACTACTTATACTTTAAGATCGGAAAGTTTGTATGTGCTTGATGTCATTTCAGCCTTACGACTAAGATGACTAGACCCTATATTCACCAAGGAAAGGGCAGAGAGTCCAACTATTTCTACTCTAGAATTATACCCCACTGAGACTATGCAAATTATCTCCCACCGAACTCTACTCTGGTATCAACAGCGGTGGTGTTGCCCCATAACATGAACGCCCCCGTCAACAGGTTCAACGGCGAGCATTGCCCAAAGCTCATTGACACGGAGTTCAAGGACAACACAATATACATCATAGCATCGAATAACTATGTGCGTAACAATAGGAAAGAGAGACAGTGATATCAATGCTGCCAAGTATGATGATGACCTTTTCGTCCTCCACCAGCTACACAACCCCAGAAACCCAGGAACGGATAAAGTCGACCATCATGGAGGTGATGCACATCGCCGCCGCCATCGTCTAGGAGATAAACGATGGGATAGTACCCATTATTGCATTACATTGCCATCACCCATTCCTGCGAAAAACAGCCAGCTCGTAAGGTCAAGTGACAAATTAGGATCAATCATTCCCTCAAAGTCATTTCCAAACGGCATCTCAACTGCCGTAGTAGTTGAGCTTCCCCCAAATGTCAGCGTCTCAATGGAATCCTGTGGCGTAGCATCCGACTTGGACGTCTCCAGGAGCGAGCAGCATTCGTCAAGCCAATCATGAAGCGCCTTGTATACAGCTGGCTTGACGGGCCGCCCCTCTTCAGTTGCGCATATCTGGCTCAGCATAACGGAGAGAAAGCCGTATCTCTTAAGGCTTGGGCTTCCGAGTATGACAAGTTGCTGGAGCTTCGCATTAATGTCTTTGAGGGCCTGTATCAGTGGTGCCCGAGTGATCTTGGCCATTTTGTCCAGAGGATCGTTAGTTCCAGACGAATCAACCCCCTCCTCCTCAAGCTGCGTGATAAGCTCAAGGCCGAGCATCGTGATAACATCAAGGCTGAGCGGGCCCCTAAGGGAGCCACCTGCAGCTATAAAAAATCGTGAAAGATCATCCACATCACCAGATGTGAGGTTCATACCACCTGCGTAGGACGCAATTACCATAGCAGACTCCAGACAAACCTTGCGGGCCATGTAGAACCGAGGATCCTTTCGAGCCTGTATAATAAAGGGTCGATGTAGAAAAAGGATATATCTTCTCAAGTACATATCGATGAAGTCTCGGTGAAAGTCAGACGGCCCCAGTACTCCGTCTCCTTTCTTCGCCGAGTGGAAGAATGTGGCAAACTCACGGCAGGTAGATCGAAGTTCTGTGCCCATATTAATAGCAGCATCGTATCGCTGATTCTCACTAAATTTGTCAATGGTATTTGTGACGCGAAACCTGAGCGGCACACTCTTTAGCAGGAGTCGTTGAATGGACGTATCCGTTACAACGTGATCAGGCTTCGGGGTGAAGGGGGCTTTTGACTCTGGATCCAAATCTTTGTCGTTCAAGTTTGAAGGTGACTTCGTGTCATAGTGGTCCAGCGTTAAGATTAAGGGCACACCCGAATCCAGAGCGGGTAAAATAGTTAATTCCAGTACGCTTGCCCAGAGACGCCGGCGCATCTCGGCCTCAAAAGGAGATAATGCTGGAAAGTTGTCCGGATCTCGGTGCAGACCCATGAACATGGCCATGCGCACCACCGTTCCCATCGTCATCCATGATGCGGTTCGAAGGGAGTTGGTCTGTCGAGCCAAGTGCAACAGACAAGCCACTTGCAGGCCCCCAAGGTGGTAGGTAGTCTTTTCTGTTGGGCCAACGAGCCACCATTGAGCAGAGTAGACCCATGTCTGTGCAAGACGACGAAGCCTCTGATGTTCGACCCTGTCAGGATAAAAAGTTGTCCCGACTGCCAGTATAAGGACCAGCTTGATCCGAAAGTCGAAAGGGCTAGTCTCCTGGTCCTCCCAGAATTTATCATAGGTATCCCAAAAAGTTGGGACGTGCAAGATCCGGTAAATGGGCTCGAACGTTCTCAAGTATAGCGCAACCAGTTTGTCGCATATCTCTTTTGAAGGTATGGTCGCGAGAATATCGGGTACAGGGTCATTGAGCACGACAGACTCTCTCTTCTTAATTGAACTTCTAAGATATCTGATTGCATTCACTTTGTATCCGGTATCCTGTTTGAGAAAGGATGGCTCTACTTCCTTCTCATCGAAAGCTCCTATGAGCTTAAACTATTTCATAATCAGCCAGGATCTATGGGGGAGAGAGCTTTCATGATGTCACACCTTTTCAGCTGTATGAACCCAATGGCTTGGACCGAACAGCTTAGTTTTGTCGGCTGTGATACGAAGACGAGAAACGGTTGGTTCTACCGAGAGGGTTGGTCCATCTGTATTTGGATGGCTGGTCAAGCTCTTGTCTTGTTGTATTGGAAGCGATGCGAGCTGCTTCTCTATGCTACTTAAGCGTCCACTCAAGTCCTGAATAGCCTGCGTGAGGTTCTTATCCGGTGTCTTGCTCAAGTTTTGTGACGCCGAGGCAAGCTGTTCTACCTTCCTGAGCCTAATACGAAGCTCATTCAGTGCAGATTGGCCCTGAGGAGTATCGGTACTGTGCAGCGCTAGGTCCGCCGTTGTACTCGTTGGCCTCGATACAGTGGGAGTATGCAGCGCGACTTGGATGCCGCCCTCCTCTACAGGGGCCTCAACCTCGGCTTCGACCTCGGCACGGGACGAAAGAGAATCACGGACCGTATCAGGGCTATATGAACAAGTGAGAGAAGCGCGAGCTCTTATACAAGGTCCGCAAGGTTCCTCGAGATCACACCTGATCTTGCGTTTCCGACATTGTTCGCAGCTCTTAGCGGGACGCCTGCGTTTACGACTGGGCCGAGGTATCTTGTCGCCATTTAGTGGATCCATTGGGTGCGCGTCTTGAAGATTAATCCTATTCTCAAGATATAATAGATGCTCTGATTATTCGGATCCAAAGATAGTGATATCCAACGGCCACGCTCAGAGCCGAGAAAGTGGACGGTTATGTGTAAGGTGTAAGGATGAAATTGCCGAAAGATCTCGGCTTGTTTGTGTTGGCAACAGCGACGGGAGGTGACATCCATACACGGAGAAATTCGGGCTCGGTTAATTCAGACATGTACCCACTTGTGGCTTGTCGAACCAGCCACACAGTGCATCTTCATCACCTGGCTCAGCGAGCGTAAAGACCAAAACAGAGCTTCAGGTCTCGTAGCAGATTTAGATAGGGGTATAGGTGATTTTTCTCTTTTCCTTTTTTCTTTCTTCTTGTTTCTACTTTTTAAAATATGACAGCAACTAGAGCAGTTTTTCTCTCTGCAGACAAGAAAACAGCACAACAAGTTCTCCAACTCGAATATTGGCGCACACCTGAGTGATGGGCTAACCTATAATGATCGGGATGCAGACAAATCGCTTTGCGGTCAGTTAAACACAAAGAGTATTATTATGTATCCAAACAGAACAAGAGGCAGCTTGTCAATTCATCATTTTCAACATGGTCATTTATTGGTCAACACCATGATCTACAAACACTCATTAACTTCATCTTACTATTACCTAGGTGGCTATTGAGCATATTTGGAATCGCCAACTACTGTGATTAGGCATTGTGCCCATGTGCCAACTCAAAAGAAATGAAAACTTGCGACATTGAGGAAGCATATCCTGGTAGAGATAAAACTCTACTCAGAAACTTCAATTAATGTGCATCGCTATAGTTCACTTGAGTTACAGATCCTCTTAACCTTGTATAAAGGTAAGGAACTGCAATGCAGACACGGTCTACAAGAAAGATTAAGGCAATCAAGAGTCATGTATAAACGTAATGAACGCACTATAATAGAGGGTAGCAATGGTTACAAATCGAGATGTGTCACTTAGAGAATACGGATTCGGCATATCTGAGAACTATATAGGGTATCATTTTGAGATTGATAAAAGCAGTCATCTCTCTACATTAAACCGGGTAGCAGTGCGATATCGGTCATGGAATGTGATGCTGACTTGGGTGCAGTAATGCATGCTGGAGTCGGATAAGGTTATGGGTAAGCTCACCATCCGCCTAGAGTCATTTTATACATGATCGGCAATATGAGTAAAAAAGCCAAGACTCTTTCTTGGGCCCAAGGCGGATTTAAAACCACCAAGAACAAACATCTCCGTGGTGGTGAGTTCAGTTCCAGTTTATCTGAACAGCGGAGGCTTGCAGTTTTGCGTGTTGTTTCGGACTCTCCGATGGCCTTATCTCAACCGCTGAACCGGGGACGGAGAATAAAGATGGAAGAGGGTGATGTGATGATTAAGCCGAGGAACCAGGTTCCTAATGAAGAAATGGGATGGAAATAATGGCATCGCTTCTAGAAACAGACATTAGTGTTCAAGTCTCAAGTCTCATGCGTGGCGCACAATCGTTGGAACCTGCAGCTACTACTACAACTATTTCGCTGAGTGCTCGGTGATGCGGCCCGAGACAAGCTTCTCCACGCCTGCACCGAACGAATTAGGCGTTTAGTTGAGGTAATGGCTGTAATCGTTATCTGCTGCCCGTGTTACTGTCGTCCCCAGCAGGGTTCAAACTCCACTGTCGATACAACGCTCTATTTCTGATGTGTAAAACCTGTTTGATGGTATCATCATCAGAAGTCCTAGCAGAGTTGAGACACACGGGTCTGACATGATCTAGTGATAAGGCGTGCGGTTGGGCTGTAATAATGTATTCATGTCTTCTTCCAATGTCTTCGGTGAGATCTGAGCGAATAGATAAGTAGGTAGGTAGGCGGGCCACGGTGTGTCTCGGTTGGGCTACCCTTAATATCCGCCAATGAGGAACAAGGATAGAGTTCTTCCCAAGATGTTCCAATACCTAGATAGTAGTAGAGCAGTTAAGACCCATGGATGCATCATCCTCTTTTGCAGCAGAGAGCGGCCGCAGTTTGGTGCCCAGACCACCTGGACACTCGGATCCGTTTTTGGATTCTCGCATTGGCGATCATCTTGTCTCAAGGCTCAAGCAACCGAGGTTGCCAAGGTCGCCTAGTATGCCCTCTCCTGGCATCGACAATCCGGGAGAGAAGTGCCGGATTTGCAAATTCATGCAGTGGCAAACCAGCGCGACAAAAGGTCAATCGACCCCCCCCCTGGCTAACGTTGTCTCGCCCACCTTCCAGAGCCGTCTGTCTGCTCCGGGTGGCTTTAGCGGGCTGGGCGGAATAGGGTTAAGGTTGACGGGTAGACTCAGGACGCTTAACCTCGAAATGGTGTGTAAGAAATGGCGTAAGGCGCAATGAAATTATGCCGTTTCGACTGATTCGGTGATACGAACCAGGCCGTTCCAGTCTTTTGGGGCATCGTGATGAGAGGGGTTTGGGTTGATGGCTTTCCTGGTGACGGACGCCAAGAGTCGAATCTTTCAGGGTTCACGGGATTCAATAAGGATGATTTACAAGGACGCATACACAACACACACCCTCTACATCTACCGTAGATCTTCATCCAACTTCAACAACACAACAAAACCTGGAGTGCATCAACAGCTATGCTTAAAAAAAACTGCCCCATTGTGGCGTGATAAGCTTGTTAATAGGCAAAAGATCATCGACCCGCCAATAGTCTTGATGATGCCTTCGTCGTCGGCCGGTTCCGTGCCCTCCTCCAGACAGACAGCACAACAAAGGGACCGGTGCCGAACAGCCGTTTATTCGAGCTTCTAGTTTATCCAAGGCTGCTTGCTCCATGCCGGATATCCGATCAAGATGCCAATTTGAGCCAGCCAAAGTCCCGAGGACGCTCAGCCAGGGGGGGGGCAGGCATGGAATAACGCTGTGACATGACGCCATGGAGTGCGGGATATGTGTTCTTGGCAGGGCAGTTGGACCCTTAACTCCCTCCAGCGCCTTTCTCTCTATCTACGGAGTAGGTAGTATGCACCAGGGGGTTCCTGACAGTGCGTCTAGCACTTCCCTGACGCCCTTTGGGCCTTAACCCCTGTTCTCTGCGCGTCGATTGCCGGGAACTAAGTGGGTGGCTTTTCCCCAGATCTGCTGCACCCTCACCATCCATGGCGGAGCGGATTCAACAATGGTGATGAACGCCCAACGTACAAGACATATGCGGAGCATCTCTTTTCATTGTAGACGGCCGTCTATAATCAATTTACTCCGTCCTCGACTTACTTTTGATTCAGATAACAACCTCAACCCCCCCACATGCAAGATTGCACCATATTGTCGGCACCATCCGTCAAGTCCCCTTGACCTTCCACCTGAAGCTTGGCGTCCGAAATTGGGTGACCTGAACCTAGACCCAGACGGGAGCCTCGGGAGTTGTCCCAAGGCAAAGATCACTTTAGGAAGTTGGGCGCACCTGTCAACCTATGCGAGTCATTGAATGAGTGCTCTTTTTTTAATGACCAGACTCTCGTGACAGCATGCCTGCACCAACTGCCACTATGGTCCAAGTGTTGGGCGCCTGATGAAGTCGAACCGGCAGTGGGCGATGTCTTTTCCCAAAGGGTGGTGAAGCCTCACAAAGGGTCCAGGCATGATTTGGTTTAACAAAAAAACCACTTGCCAATCTCCGGACCGAGATCACGCCGCTTCCTATCACAAGTTGTCTTTAGCGAGAGATATGGCATCACTGACAAAAGGTCCCCGGAAAGGCGTGTGAGGAAATTCCATCTCCGGTTTAGCTCTCCGTCCGACCCTCCACCCCTGGCTTCCGTGCCCATCGTACACCGGATCATGTAATTTGCTAGTGACAACACTTCGATTGATACCAAGCATCGACAGTGGAGATGAAGGGTTGTATAGACTCACAATCTCTGGGCTTCATACTCCATTTACCAACCCCGCGGGTGGGTATCGTCGAGTGGGCTGCCTGCATGAACAAGACCTTCCCGAATGGAACTGCTGTTATCCAAAGTTCGGTAGCATTGGGGATCGTGATGTCTCACACTCTATTGCAGGTCGACAATGCATGAGAAAGAGGTATATATATCTCGTATCCTCCCCAGGTCTTCTGTTGGAATATCCTCATCAGCCTCTCAAGACATCCAGTCCTCACAAGATCTCTTGACTACCTTTTACATCTCTATCCACAGCATCATCTAAAAGTCGTCAAGATGCAGACCTTTGGTGCCTTCATCGTTTCCATCATCGCCGCTAGCGGCATGGTTGCTGCTGTCCCTACCGAGGCCAACACTGCTTCCGTCAAGGCTGTCTACAACACCCAGCACGTTCCTCACGGACCCGCCGCTCTCCTCAAGGCCTACAAGAAGTACAACGTCCACGCCACTGACAAGCTCACTGCCGCTGCCGCCAAGCAGCCACTGGCCAAGCGTCAGACCGGCTCTGCTCCTACTTCTCCTGACCCTCAGGGCTACGACCGTGAATACCTTACCCAGGTTTCTATCGGCACTCCCGCCCAGACCATTCCCCTGGACTTTGACACCGGATCCAGCGACCTCTGGGTCTTTGCTCCCGAGACCTCCAAGAGCCAATCCAGCGGCCACAAGCTCTACGACCCCAGCAAGAGCACCAGCGCCAAGAAGCTCGGAACCTCTACCTGGTCCATCCGATACGGTGATGGCAGCAGCTCCAGCGGTGATGTCTACACCGACAGCGTCACCATTGGTGGCTTCACCGTCAAGAGCCAGGCTGTTGAGACTGCCAAGACCGTCTCCGCTCAGTTCGCTCAGGATGCCGACAGCTCTGGCTTGTTGGGTCTTGCCTTTGACGCCATCAACACCGTCAAGCCCACCAAGCAGAAGACTTGGTTCTCCAACGCCAAGTCCACCCTGAAGTCCTCTCTCTTCACTGCTAACCTCAAGCACCAGCAGGGTGAGTAAATACACCATGAACCCATTCCCTAAGATTTCTTGAGATGATTTTGTGGCTAAAACATTGTGCATTAGATGGTACCTACAACTTCGGTTACATTGACTCCTCTGAGTACACTGGTCCTCTCACCTACGTCCCCGTTGACAGCAGCGAGGGCTTCTGGGGCTTCACTGCTTCCGGCTACTCCGTTGGCTCCGGCCGTCTCAGCCGCACCAGCATCTCTGGTATTGCCGACACCGGCACCAGCTTGCTCCTCCTCCCCGACAACGTCGTTGACAGCTACTACAACAGCGTCCAGAGCGCTCAGTTCGACGACCAGCAGGGTGGCTACACCTTCGACTGCTCCGCGAGCCTCCCCAGCTTCAACTTTGGCGTTGGCAGCAGCACCATCACCGTCTCCGGCGACCTCCTCAACTACGCTCCCATCGACGACAGCGGCGAGACCTGCTTCGGTGGTATCCAGAGCAACGGCGGTGACATCTCCATCTTCGGCGACGTCGCTCTCAAGGCTGCCGTTGTTGTCTTTGATGGTGGCAACAGCCGTCTCGGCTGGGCCCAGAAATAAATGGCCTGTGGAAGGGATATTCGAGGGGGAGATGCAGAAGCTGTTATGGCCTTTTGCTGCTAACCTTGCAAACATGAATGTTTACGAAAAACGAGTGCGCGCCTGGCGCAATGATGGATGATCATTGGTATATATGCATGGTGTTTGACACTACTTGTACATAGCTGTTCAGACTTTGTATTTAGGATGAATGCAAAAGCATTATATTTTCATAAATATGCGATCCCTTTATTGTGATACTTGACTTTACCATTATCTTGGAGCTATTCACGACATGCCAATCTCTTTGTGTCGAAAGCTGAGCAGGCTTTATCTAGTTCCCCCTGCTTCGGCCCTAGAGAACAACTAACTAGGCAGCAGTTATTAGTCTAACCCTTAAGGTAGATGTAGTTCTATACATAATTAGGTAAGTGGAGAAATCCATGGCTTGCATGGTTCAATGACTATTATCATACCTGGCACCATTCACAAATCTCCAATATTCGAGTCGCAGACAAGAACCCAAAATATGACATTTATTACTCAACCGTGCGGGCTTAAGCGTAGCAGCCTCGAGGTATGCAACATGACCATGTCTGGTGGAAATACCAAGAAGCCACATGTCGTAGTTCTTGGAGGGGTCGAATACCTTGGCGACGATTACCTCAATGACTTTCGTAATGAATTCGAGCTTGAGGTGCTCCTCTCTCTCTCTCTCTCTCTCTCTCTCTCTCTCTATCTATCTACTAGGTACGTATAATATGGTGATTTCAACAGCTAATAGACGGGCAACATAGTTCCTCAATGCAAAAGACCGTACAGAACTAAAGGAAAAGCTGCCACTAATTATCGCTAACAAGAGCCCTGTGGACGCGCTCATCATCACTGCCGACTACGCTCCTTATGCGCCTCTTGACGAAGAGTTGCTAGGGTCGCTTGTTCCTCACTGTCGCATCCTCTGCTCTGCCTGGGCGGGCTACAATGAGTACGACGTTTCCTGGGTGACCAGCCAAAACATGTGGTTCTGCAACACGGTCGACGCCGTCGCGGAGGCCACTGCCGACATGGCTCTCTTCCTCATCCTGGCCGTGGTGCGCAACACCTACGTCGCCGAGAAGCTTGCCCGCAGGGGGAGTGGTACGACACCATAGTTCCGACCAGGGATCCTACGGGAATGACGCTCGGCGTCGTCGGCATGGGCAGCATCGGGCGGTATCTGGCGAGGAAGGCTTCCGTTTTCAACATGCGAGTCAAGTATCATAACCGGAGGCGGCTGAGCAACGAGGCGGAAGCCCAGTGCAGCAATGCGACGTACTGCGATTCGCTGCACGATCTACTTTCTCAGTCGGATGTCGTGTCGATCAACTGTCCCCTCACGGCCGAGACGACCAATCTCATTTCCTCTGACGAGTTTGCGGCCATGCGGGACGGGGCATTCCTCATCAACACGTCGCGCGGCCCCGTCGTCAACGAGGAAGCCCTCATCGCCGCCCTAGAAAGCGGTAAAATCACCAGGGCAGGACTAGACGTCTTCAATAACGAGCCCGACATCAACGACTACTTCAAGAAGAGCGACAAGGTGGTCATCCAACCGCACGTGGGCGGCTGGACAGAAGAAGCCATCAAGAGGGCCGAGAGGGAATGCCTCGAGAACGTCAAGGCCCTGTTCAAAACCGGAAGGCCAGTCGCGCCTGTGAACTCGCTCTGATGATGATGAATCACGGTGTGTGATGCTCGGTCGGGAGCGAGGTGGGATGATGGTCGCGCTATGATTCATGTAAATGATGAAAAATGAAACCCTGATAATGACAAGATTAAATCTGATCTGTTGGTCTCACCGAAGGATTTATTTCCTGACAAGAGCCAGCAAAGTCAAGCCAAAAGCAGTATTCTGAACCGTTCAATCTAGCCCATCTAGGACTGTGAGCCAGGGGGAGGGTGAGTTAGCATGTTCAACACAGAATTCTCGTTGGTCGGATCATGAAGCCTCGCTTCTTCAAGGGCGCGCGCGGGGGGCTTTTCAATACCAGATTTGACAACGAGGATATCTCATTGGTGCTTTAATATTTAAGCTTGCTCTCTTCCCTTTGCCGCTATGCACGTTTTTGTCCTTCACCCATCCCACCGGATGGAACCCTAGGCCTAGACCATGCTTAGAAACATGGATGCACATCATGTCTTACTCTTTGTCCTTTTTTTTTCTTCCCTCCTTCTGAAAGAGAGTTCTTTTCTGCCCATGGCAAATTTCACGCAGCAAAAATGTCTTCTTCTTCTTTAGAGGTTAGACAAGTGGGATGGATGGGTTTTTTGACTATCCCATCGGAGTTTGGTTTTGCATTCTTAAGTGCCGGTTGAGCTCCTGAATCCTCATGTTGTGAAGAACTTCAGATTAAGCCATTCATCTTCTCCAAGTAGCTTTCTACTGTCTTCTCTCTCCCTCTCTCTCAATATGAAGGCTTCCGCTCTTGGCTGGGCTCTGTCCCTCGCCGCCTCCGTCTCGGCTGCCTCAGACACAAACACCTCCAGCCTCATCGTCAAGGAGGCCCCCAACTTTGTCCGCCCCTACGTCCTCCCCAAGTACAAGGGCAAGGCCGTCAAGCTCACCTCCTCGGGCCAAATCATCCGCTTCTCCATCACGGCCAACTCCTCCGACGGGGCCTTCTCCCTGGTCCAGCACAACGGCCGGGTCACGACCTGGACGCCCGCGCGACCGCATACGCACCAGATTACCCACGAGCACTTCTACAGTGCGCGCGGCCGCTCCGAGCTCTGGGCCAAGAAGAACGTCACCGGCGCGGTCGACAAGGCCAGAGTCGCCACGGCCGGCGACTACGGCAGCATCCCCCCGGGACGATTCACACCTTCCAGCCCACTGACCCGGACAGCCAGCTGAGCCACATCTTCCATCCCGGCGGCTTCGAGCACCTGTTTGAGGTGTACAGCGGGGGTGACTTCGACTCCCCCATGGCTCGCCGTACCAGCTCGTCTGGAGCGACCCCGCGCCCTTTGGTCCCCTGAAGCCAGGCGAGGCCGAGCGCTTCGCCACCCTGGACCTGTACGCCATCGACGCCGTCGACTACGTTCCCCGGCGGGACTTTGTCAACGGCACGGCCGGCGACCCGGACACGCCCTGGCATAACGGGAACAACACGCTGCCGGACAGCGACACGGAGCCGTACTTTGTCGCCAGGGACTACGGCCCCAAGTTCCTCAACAGCGAGAACGGGTACAAGGTGATCCAGCCGCTGATGACCCCCACGCAGGCCACCCACGGTAACTTCACCCTCGGCACCATCATCATGTCGGAGAAGCTGGACAACGAGACCGCCTCGGTGGCCACGCTGCCGCACCACTTCGCCCTGCAGATGGAGGACGGCCAGCTCGTGCTGGAACTGCACGGCTACAAGAAGGCCTACCTGCTACCCGGCGACGTTGCCTTCGTCCCGGCGAATACTACGTTCAAATACACCGCTACCGTCCCGTTCACCAAGTTCTTGTACATGAATGGTGGAGCAAAGGGTCTGGAGTACCAGTTGTTGAAGAAGAGCGTATCTTGGGATTTCCCTGCGTATCCCGCGTAAGGGGGTTATAACATGAATAATTTTGTACAACATTGCACATACTGCTTCATGAATAAATAATAGAACAAAAAAAAACAAAACTTTCTTTGCTTTCCCAATTGAAAAGAATAGCATCTCATTAAAGATAAAACAACAAGGTTTCATCCATCTGAGGGCTTAGCAAGCCGTAGCCATGGATCACTGAGCAGTTCCCTTGCTGTGCTCCGCTCTTCCGGTGCCCATTTCAACATCCGCCTGACAAAATTGGTAAACAGCTGTTTATCCTGTTCTGTTTCAAAGTTGCTCAGGGAGTTTGCAAAGGTAAAAGTTTGTGGAACGGGTGTGGTGGGTGTTTTGAAAGTCCCTGATTCTACGTGTCAATACTGTTGTGCGAGGGGTTTTTTGGCCGTGTGAGTTTACATACCATCAGGGTGATAAAATATGAATGTCCTTCTGCCTTTTACTAAAAGACCCTTTGGTGGTGAACCCAAAAGCGCAGTGATTTGAGCTAGATGAAGAGCTTCATCATAGTCATCGGTGTCCTCAGATCTTACCTATGCTTCAAAGAGCCCCTTACCTTCGAGCAGATCCCAGAGCTAGAAAACAGTCATTAGCTAGTCCATAGCCGCACATCATAAAAAGGATATCATACCATTACACCGAGGCTCTAAATGTCCGTACCGTACGAGTATCCAGCATCAACTGTGACCTCGGGAGCACGATAGATATCCGCTTGGATGCAGCCGTGGTTCTCTTTGTTTCCCCAGACTGACAGGCCAAAGTCTGTGATTTGAACGACTCCGGTCGATGTGGATATTCGCCCATAATTGTTCCGCGATAGATAAATCACTCGACCATCCACATGTTTCTGCGGAAGCGGGTGCTCATACTCGTCCTGAATATCCCGCTCAAGAATCGCACGGTTCTCCAGTCTCACCATGATATTATCCGGCTTCAAATCTGTGTGCAACAGTCAGTCAACATGTTTGCTATCGTAAGTAAAGCCGACAATGCAGCACAATATCTTACCGGTATGTATTATCTCACACTCCGAGTGGAGATAATCGAGACTATGCAGTGTCATCTGAAGCAGAATCTTGAGGATTCAGGCGGTATCACTCCACCAACAAATCTCCCACGATAAATCCACAAAGGCTCGCGCAAGGGCTCAAAAACGAAACATCGGTGTTTCTTTTCCCCATCATCGAGGATGAACGCATCATCGAGTCTTCTCACAAAATGCTAGCCCTTGTGCTGCGGGTTCTTCTGAGTGATGTGGTTCATGATTTCATGCTCAGCTTCGGCAGCATCCTTACGCGAATGGTGACTGCTCGCATTGATCTTAACCGCAACATATCGCTCCCCAGACCATCGCCAACTGAGAGTTGTGTTAGCATAATCCAACTGCATGGAAGTATGGCGGGACAGACCGGTTGAGGTCTCTGGCCAGCCAGACAGTCGAGCTAGAGCCATAGCCCAGCTTGGTCGCAATTTGATAGCGCTCGTTGACAATTTGACCGAGTTGGGCGGGATAAAAGCGGACAGGGTCATAATATGGGGTTTTCTCTTCTTCGACAAGCTGTGCAGGGTCGATCAACGGTGCAGGTGCTGGAGAAGAAGGCCATGGTGTCTGATACAGGGACATTATGGGCCATAGCTTATTGCAACGCCGAGTTGCAAACATGTGGAAAGGATAATTATCTAGCTTAATAATACCGATATGTTTAAGCGGTGAGATGGTTGCTTTGAGGCAGATGGTAACCGGGTAGAGATTGCTTGTACGCGGGGGTGTTTTCGTATTGTATCTAGACTAAAATTGGAAACCAATGTGATGTGCGTGTTGGGTCAGGAATAAGACAGATAATTTGCTCGCCAATGGTTCCATTTGTTGCTTTACCCTAGCGTCTGCCTCAGGTATATCGAAGCGTGAATCAAATACTGAGCTTGTAATATCGTAGAATTGCAAAATCAAAATATTCCCATCACTTTCTTTCAGCAGTATACGGGTCCTTGAAGAAAATCACCTGTACCGTAATATCATCCCTCACATATCGACTCATCGGGCTGGCCAATGACATGACGCCACAAAACAGTCCCCGTCGATTGCCTCCAAAGGCATTCTTGACCAGACAAATAGCCGCACTGTCAAGATCCTCAATGGCAAAGTACTCTGGCGTCGCCTTCCACTCAGGCCAGCCATGGTCACCAACCTTCAATGTTGTTGAAGCTTCCGTCACTGCCTCGGGTTTGCCAGCTCGCTTGGCTGCCAGCCAACGTGACACACAAGCGACAGCATCGTCACTGGAAATGCAATCCCACAAGCCGTCAGAGCCAAGAATAACAAAGTCTTCCGACTTGACTTGTCGCGTAGTCACTTCAGGGGTAGCGATCATGTATGGTGGTGTTTTGGATTCCTGCTTCAAGGTGCCGAATCCGAAGAAATTACTCTGTAATTCCTTGATGGAGTCGGCGGTCCATTTCAGCCGGTGATCGCCAAAGGCCCGAGTAATAGCGAAACCCATCAAACGTCCAGATTTTGGGTCAAGAATAACGTCCTTTTCACCCGGGTGGGCTTTGTCAAGCTTATCCACCTCATCCTGGTTGAATCCAGTCTGATCTTTGCTCACTGGATCTGCAGAGAAATTGCCCGTCTCAGGCGACCAAGAACCAAGAACGGCACGGGAATCACCTGTGACGGCAGTGCGCAAGGTGGAAGATTTCACGTCGTACATGGTGAGTAGGGCACAAGAACCAGCGATAGCGGGAGCAATGGCGGAGATGACATCTGCAGAGCCCTGTTCAGTGCTAGATGCAGCTGCTTCCTTAGCATTGGCCGTGATGCGGTCGTCCAGGCGGACAAATGCATTCTTGATGGCCGTATCTACGAGGTCTCCTGAGCTAGACTGGTCAAGCTTGACAAGACTTGTTGATACATAGGGGATCAGCGCCTGTCTGAGAACGGCAGAGGTAGCCCATCCACTAATCACATTGTCAGTACATGCCTCTCCAAGCTTGACGAATTTGGTTTCAAGGTAAACTCACGCATGCCCATCGTAAACTCCGGCAAATAGCGTAGTGGCACCTCCGATGCCTTTGCCAACGCTCAGAGCCCACTCATCCTCGACGGGCATGTTGCTATTGAAGCGCACAAGATCAACACGCCCCTTACTTCCATCTTTGCTATCAAAAACGAAAGTATTGGCTTGTTCTCGTAGCCTCTCGTTTGCCTCTTTGAGACTGACAACTTTGACCGGCGAGGTAACGGATATTTCAGCCTCTGATGTAGGCTGCTGGATAGTAGGGACTTGAGTCCCTTGGCCCAACTTGCTGCCGACGGCTGTAGTTTTTGTAGATCCACTTGCAAAATAAATGCCACCTCCGGTGACTGCGACCGCACCAATCGCCCATGGTAGCTTTGAAGATGGTGTTGAGGTGCCCGACGCATTAGATGAGTTCCATCGCCGTGAGCCAGCTTGGACGAGACGTCTGTTACTGGCCAACCGGGTGACTACAGCAGCCTGACGAAACATGATGTGTAAAGACGGTAGGTTTCAATCAAAGAATCCTAAAAAAATATGAAGCTGAATCTGCCGAATGTATTGTAGGATGAAGCTTTCTAGTGCTCATGTGTGCACTTAGAGGAAGTTGGTATTCACGCCCTTCCTCTTTATACGTCTACAAAGTACAGGGTGGCTGGCTTGCTACCCGTCCCGTCCCAATCAAACTGGCAAGTACCATTTTGGGCAACTACGGCAGATCCATGCTCTACTCAGGCGGGGTAATCGTGAAAGCAAATCGAGACTGGGCCCTTCGGCTCAACCGTGATTCGTAGTGATGCTCTTGATCATTAAATGGAGGCCTAATAGGGTTATCACTTTAAATCTCCCAATCATGGATTTTCCCATCAGATAGGAATCTCTAATCAAAGTCAGAATTCCGAGTGTAGGTCGTCTTACAAACCCTTTCACATGTTTGTAAGACATCTCTAGATGTAAACATTGAAGGGTATTACCAATAACCCTACACTCATCACGAAAATACAGTTCAAGAGCTGCAACTACAAGTACAATGGTGAGGAACTTGATGCACATTTTGGGACTCGGGTGAAAAAAATTGTCAAACGCAATTTCCTCTGAGGCTGTGCAGAAACTAATATCTTACCATGACCAGAACATCTTGTCAAGGTCACGAGAGCCATTTCTAGTAACGGTATAGATCAATTATACGGTAGATGCCCCTTCTTCAAATGCATTAGTATACGCTGACATGAACCCCTCAACAATCAACCATTGCCAATCTCCTCTTCCATATCTTCCCATTTACCCTGGGCCTCCTTCTTCTCATTCACTTGGAACTCGGCGTCGCCGGCCAACCCCTCACTGTCAAACTCATCCACATCCATGTCGCTGTAGTATTCGTCCTCATCATCTGACCCTTCATCGCCCTTGTTACCCTTATTTGCGGCCTTTGCAGCCTTCTTCTTCTCCACATTGGCCTTTTGCTCCTTGCGTCGAGCCTCCTTCTCTTGCCTCCTCTTCTCCCATCGCTTCTCCAACTCCTTAATTTCCTCCGGTGACTTGTGGACATATTCGTGCCACATAATCTTGCCTGAGCATAGCCCCTCCTCGACCTTGGTCAGACGGAGCCTCATGCGAGGGCCGAGCTCAACAAGTTTCACGGCGCGGCGCTCGACATTTTCCTCATCCTCAGCTTCCTCGGTGCCATTTTGGGCGGCAGCAGCTCGAGCCTTTGCGGAGAGAACTTTTCGTGGAGCAATGCCAAGGACTTCAACCTCGGCATCAGTCTCCACCTCGCTACCGCTCGTCACATCAGAAACGTATCCATCGCCGCCCTCACCTCCAATCATGTAGTCGGCAATATCCTCAAGCTTTCCCAGGTTCGGCACGTGACTGCGACGACTTGACTTGGTGCTCATGAACTGCTCCGCCGCATTGATTCGGCGAACTTGCTTTGAAACTCCTGTTGACCTTGTTGTGATGGCGTAGTGCCTGAAGTTAACAATAAAAGTACCGTCATCTTCCTCCGACTTTTCGCGATTCAACAATAGTACTCTCCTTGTCGACTTGAGAGGGGTTGTCTGGGGGTTGATGGGGGGAATAGTGACTGGAAAACTGTTGTAGCTAATGACTCAAGGTGTTTGGGAACTTTGGACTTGGAATTGGAATCGGGACTGGAGAAGTTGTTCATAATCAGCTGCCTCTCGTTAGCGGTGCAGCCAGCATTGGAGTGTGGAAAAGAGTATATGCTTACCAAAGGAGGAGTGAGAAACTCCTTGCCAACTCCCTTGGGATGTCTCTGGATTCTTTGTACATCTTTGCACAGGGAATACTTTTCAACTCGAAAGTTCAATGTCGGTCCTCGAGGAGCTGCGGCGACTCTGAGGTTTGTGTTGCCAGTCTCGGAACGAGAAAAGAGCATAAGGTGGGTTACTCCGAGAGGACCGCACATGACAACGTAATCCCTCAATCGGTTTCCTCGCCTCTCCTTTAATCTAGTGGCTGTCCCGGGCTCCATGACCTTTCGAACGTCTGTCGCAAGTTGACTGATGCTTGAGCCGACTTCACCAGCTCCAATTCGAATAACCATGCTCTTGGGATCTCGTGCAGATGCATGACCGGCAGATGCTGGCTGAGGGTTGCTCGCCCCCATATGGGTTCTCTTCTTTACTCGTCGTTTCGCCATGGCTAATTGGTTTGATCTGATTCAATAATCGCAAAAACAGTTAAACAGTATGGAAGAAGGAGAAAAAGCTGGCGAATGAAGCTCAGCAATGGGTCGGCGCAATGATAGAACTCTGATTGCAAGAAAAAAAGTTTGGCGGGGACTTATCGATAAGACTAGCCAAGACAGGCAAAGCTGCACGTGCGATAAGAAGACCCACTAAAAACTTTTGGAGGCTTTGCTTGGCTTGGATCTATCTCTTGATGGACTCTTTTCTCGATACCAGTTTGCAATCGACTCAACTCCGCAGACAATCGAGACGAAAGATCTCTCTTACTATTCTCCGGTTAAACTTGATACAAGATGAGTGGTGTGAAGAGAATAAAAACTGCGCATAGTGCGCCCCGAAAACCCAAGCCAGCCCAAGAAAAGGCCCCAATGGCTCCTCCCGATCTGCCAACCGAAGAAGAAGAATCAGTCACTCTGGATGTGTCCTCGGTAGCAGATGGAGCTGAGGCACCCGAAGTGCAAAAGACTTTCAAGGATCTCGTAAGTCAATATTTGAAGACCCTTTCCTACTGTCTCCTCCTAACATTGTGTTATAGGGAATTGTGGACGCTCTTTGCGAAGCTTGCGAAGCTCTCAACTACAAATACCCCACCCCAATCCAAGAAAAATCTATTCCTGTCGCCCTCCAAAATCGAGACATCATCGGTCTTGCAGAAACTGGTAGTGGAAAGACGGCCGCCTTTGCGCTTCCAATCCTTCAAGCTCTTCTTGAGAAGCCCCAACCATTCTTCAGTCTCGTCCTTGCGCCAACTCGAGAACTGGCTGCCCAGATCGGCCAATCATTCGAAGCGTTAGGATCACTTATATCACTACGATGCGCTGTTATTGTCGGTGGTTTGGATATGGTGCCCCAGTCCATTGCGCTGGGAAAGAAGCCTCACGTCATCGTTGCTACACCAGGCAGATTGGTGGACCATCTGGAGAAGACCAAGGGCTTCTCCCTGCGCGGCCTCAAATACCTGGTTATGGATGAAGCTGATCGTCTGTTGGACATGGACTTTGGTCCCAGTATTGACAAGATCCTCAAATTTGTCCCTCGTGAGCGCCGAACCTACCTTTTCTCAGCAACCATGAGCTCCAAGGTCGAGAGCTTGCAGAGAGCTAGTTTGCGAGATCCCATTCGAGTGAGCGTCAGCTCCAACAAGTACCAGACCGTGTCAACTCTGCTTCAGCATTACATGTTCGTCCCACACACCAAGAAGGACACCTATCTCATCTACCTCGTCAATGAATTTACAGGAAAGTCAACCATCATCTTCGCTCGGACAGTGTTTGAGACGCAGCGCATTGCCATCCTTCTTCGAACTCTTGGATTTGGGGCCATCCCTTTGCATGGCCAGCTTTCTCAGTCTGCTCGTCTTGGAGCTTTGAACAAATTCAAGGGCGGTACTCGTGACATCCTGGTAGCCACTGATGTCGCCGCTCGTGGTTTGGATATTCCTAAGGTCGATGTCGTGCTAAATCTTGACCTACCCCAAGATTCCAAGACATATATTCACAGAGTTGGTCGTACTGCTCGTGCCGGAAACTCCGGTATTGCCATTAGCTTTGTGACTCAGTATGATATCGAGATTTACAAGCGAATCGAAGCTGCCTTGGGCAAGGAACTCGAAGCCTACCCTACCGAAAAGGAAGAGGTCATGGCTTTCCAGCGCAGAGTTGAGGAGGCGCAGAGACATGCGAGGACAGAGATGAGGGCCTTTCTCGAGAGTCGGGATAAGAAGAATGGTAAAGGCAAGGCCGCTGGAGGTAAGAGGAGGCGGGACAACATGGACCAGGAGGAGGGTTAAAGTTGAGACAATTTGGGCTACAAAAGTTAATCTCGGGAGGCGTTTGATTGAAGGTGTTGATGGTTTACGATGTCATTTGACGACGATACTCTGGACTGTGTTCTTGATTACGTAGTGATTCACCTGTTTAGACTTATATAAAGGTCACATTCAAGTTATCTTTGTCACACTGGTTCAGATTCACTACTGTGCAGCAAAGAATGAACATTACGAGCTCAGTTCACTAGGACATTACATAGGATTTAGATAAAGGGAAGATTGATTGAATTGATTGATAGTTGCAAAAAGAAACAAAAAATCTCTCCCGCCGGGAATTGAACCCGGGTCCCAAGCGTGACAAGCTTGTATACTGACCACTATACTACGGAAGAAGTAATGACTTTTAGAAGCCATTGTAGCGGGTCTCGCATGCTGAGGAGAAACAAAAATCGCCCTATAGATTCAAATCCGAATCCTCCAACCATGTCCACATCTTCCTCATCGCAAACATATCATGCTCCTTTTCGGAGGTGAAGAAATCCTCCTCATACCAACCTTCGGTAGCCATTGTCAGAAGCAACTTCCCAAAGGGCTGACATGATCCAAAGTCAATAAGAACTAGCAAGTTGTCCCCATTGACCATGATGTTATTGGGATTGATGTCGTTGTGCGCCAGGCCAAGGCCGTGTAAGTGCTCAACCGCAGATTCCAGTGCGGTAGCGAACTTTTCGTTGTCAAGCGTAAACCCCCGGCGCAGGTGTTCGGTCAAGGTTAATTCGTAGCAGGCGAGGACTATGCCAGTGATGCGGCCGCGGTGGATGCGACATCCATGGTAGTGGACAATGTTTGGATGAGGCGATTTGGCGATTTGTTCCATAATAAATGTTTCGTCCAACAAGATCTTAAGGATAAACTCCTCGTCCTGGACATCGTCAAAGATCTTGAGTTGGGGGCATTTGATGTGCGTCTTCCCTCAACTTTTGCCGATGCGATCGTCAATTGCACATCGGCTGGTGGTATCTCGGGATACAGACGTTCGTCAGGGATGTACTTCAATGCAACAGTACACTCCTCTGGTGTCATGTGTCCTTGCTCCTTGAACAGCTGACCAAAGAAGGCATGGTCGTCAGGAGAGAGGATATAGAAAATCGTGTACTTAACTTCTCTGCTGTCTGGGTTGTAAACCTTGACGATGCCTTCAAGCTCAGAGAGAGCATTGATGAGTGGTGGGCGAGGAGCGATGCTTGAACAACCGTCTGCTACCATCGTCGTTTAGAGAAACAAAACAAAATACAGGCTGGATGTCTTATGAAAAAGTGAAAGATGGTATAGAAAAGAGAAGGTGATATGATAGGAAGGGGATAGAGGAGTAGCTGAAGACCAAGTGTAGCCCAAGGACGTGGCGCAGTTCTTGCAGCAGAGACATGCTCAACCAACAACAACCACACATCCATCATCTGCAAGTAGACCTGCAGTCCCAAGGTCACAGATACCGAAACGAGATCCCGTTTTCTCACAACCCTTCCTCCCAGCCAGAATACAGCTCCCTCTCCATCTCCAGCAGCCTATCCCGATCCAGACCCCCTCCATCATGGCTGTATGATACAACTGCTCATACCGCGGCGACCGCAAGCGCTGCGTCAACGGCTGCGGCTTCTCCCACGCCAGCGCCACGCAGCTCAGTATGAAGAAGAGGCACGGGAGGCCGATCCAGAAGCAGGACGTGCTGTTGCTCCAGGCGCCCGGGTCGGTGACGGTCACGATCAGGGCCAGTACGAGAAAGAAGCTGCAGACGAACATGGTGACGAACATAGCCTTGGCCAACGCAAAGGATGTGTTATTCCGCGAGTGAAACCGTCCAGAGGAACGCATTGCTTTGCGGCTTAATCTAGGCATGTTGTTTTAATCGGAATTTTGCTAGAATAGAGTTGGAGGTTATTTTTGTTTGACAACGCAAAAGAGTTGAGTCGATATGAATTGCGAGTGTGTGGGTTAACAGCTCCGAGATGGTGTTCTGATTCCGAGTTGCGGCCTGTATTGGTAGAAATAAACAAAGAGTGTTGATGAACAGACAAAAAGCCTAGAAGCCAAGGGGGTATGATATTCTTATACGTCTATTTAACTTCCTCTCCACCACCTCATCAGCCAGGGGCAAACGCCTCAAAGCTTCAAGACAAAAAAAGCTTGACAAAAACCACCAAAAAACCTTAACTCCCATGACATTTGCCAAAACTTTCCCTCCAGAGTGTGTATCCCCAAACCAAAAAGCCAAATGCATGCTGTGCCGCAAATCAGAACCCTCGTGGTCTCCTCTGCCCATAATATATCTTCTGCCGTAGTCTGACGCCTTTTCGCAGAGTATTAACACCCTACTGTCCCATTTCAATTGTATCATCTGCTGAAAAGGTTGTGAGATCGGCATCGGCCATTTCTGTATCCTCATGGACAACTTCCGTCTCTTCGTCTTGACCATCATGGGTTGCCTCTTCCTCTCCGTCCTCTTCAACCTCGCCGTCACCGTCTTCATGATCGACCTCTTCTCCGTCTTCTTCTTCAGCTTCTTCGACCTCATCACCCTCCTCCTTCTCCTCGTCCCCCTCTTCTTCAGGCCCGTCCGGGTCGTCGCCCTCGCTCTCGCTGTCAGCATCTTCCCCGCTAGCTTCGACAGCTTGAGCAGGTCGTCCAGGGAAGTTGGGGAATAAGAGACCAGGGGGTACATCGTCATCATATCCTTCAGGTACGTCGCTAAGGTCACTCTCATCATCGGCATCATCGTGAATGCTTCCAGCTTCACTTTCAAGCTCATCTCTCTCCTCATCCCTCTCCTCCATCTTAGAGTCATCAACGCCTTCGTCACCACCTTCTTCGTTGGCATGTGCATCTCTCATATCCGTATCAAGATCCTCACCTGCCTCCCGCCTAACTTGCGCGTCTGGGCCTTCTTCTTCGTCGTCGCTCTCGGCGTCACTAACACCTGCGTTCGGCGTATGGCTTCCTCGCTTGCCACTTGACAAACTGCCAACTCGGCTTCTGGTATTTGCTGACTTGGGAATTTCCATAGAACGAGCAACTGCCTGCTCAGCTTTACGAAGAACATCAGGCCTTCTAACCCCAGTCTTCCGGGCCTTCGGCGCAATCTCGGATTTCTCCCCTTCAAGGGGCGTTGCCGTACCAAGGAGGCTATCTTGCATGTTTGGAAGATTTAGGATGGTGCTTAGTGCGCTCTGTGGTTTGGGATCGGCTTGAACGGCGGCTTCGTGCTGAGCTGCTGCTTCTTTGGCTTGGTTGCGTTCCTCGATGACTTTGCTTGGTTCCAGCCCCGGCAGAGTGCTTGCCACGTTTGTATAAACCGTCGAGTAACAGTCATTGATCAAATCGTCAATGGCTACCGCTTTCATCAAGTTGGCATTCAGCTTCTTCAACTCGATAGCTTCCTTCATGCATACAAAAGCTGGAATTTCTGCCTCATCACTGGCTGCCCACTCTGTGATCCTCTCGCTGACGATGTCAAATTCTTCAGCAGAAAGGGACTTGAATGTTTCTTCCAAAGTGTCAATGTCGTGCTCATCTCTCAGAAGCTTCAAGTATGCGCTGCAGCACGACTGCCACAGATCAGTAAAGTGATAAAAGTCCGCCCCTTTTTTCCGGAGACGACGAAGCAGCTGTTCCAAATTCGCTCTATCGGACATGATGCCTAGCAGCGTTATCATGAGTCGAACGTATTGTTCCGTGTAGACGTGATGTCGTCCAGGTCGCTCAGCATCGCATTTCCATACGTTCATCACCATCGTCTTGGTGAACATATTCTCGCGCAGAATTTTGAAGGCGGCCTCGGCATCATCCTTCAAATCACTCTTTTGCATGTTCTTCTCATTAAACAGGATCCTGGCATGTCTCGCTACAATTCGATGCTGCCAGTTGGACTTGTCCTTTTCCTTTAGCCTTATAAGGTTTGGAATTATGTATTCTTCCCAGTCTTCGACCTCGGTGAACGAAGCGAAAATATCGTCTGGGTTGAGAGGAACGCCAAAAGGTTGTGTCGAGAGGAGCGTTGCCGCCTCTTTGGCCTGCATGTCTCCGCGTGTCACCAGCTTATGGAGGATGGTGATGATTTTATAGTGTGGTTCGAGGATTGGATCGCTGTGTCGGGATTTCCTCGCAATATGCGCCACCTTGATCGATTTCTGTAGCGTATCGAGTATTGTCTTGACATTAACCCTGGATTTCGCATCCGTCTCATCAAGCTGCCCGACGGGTGTCTGGTACATCTTCCAATAACATTTGGCCAGCATATATGGATTTCTAAAATGGTCAGCACTGATCATGCCCAGAGGTTGCAGTATACTTACTTCCAATTCCCAGGTTCCCGCTCCATGGCCATTCTGAAAAGCTTGGCGGCGAATTTCCAAACCTTGTACTCGGTCATCTGCTCATGAAGAATTCTCTTGAATGTTCCAGCGCCCATGCTCTCAATGAAGAATCTTTCCTGATCGGAGTGCTGGAAGGGTTCCATAGCAAAAGGCTCTCGACTGGAAGCATATAAACGCATCCCAAACTTGTGATACAAGTCATGAAGCGAATCTCCATCGTTCATGCTCACCTTCTGATGTCGGGAGTGTGACAGAGCAAGAGTGTAACAATGAAGAGCATTTCTTTGGAACTTGACGAGCTCCGGGCGATCTTTATTCATCTTATCAGCTGTCCACAAGACAGCCTCATCCAATTCGTAGTCAAAGCATTCAGCTAATCTGAACCATGCCTCCCATCTGTCAGCGGTAAATTGTAACTGTAGTCTCAAAAACGTAGCGCCAATTCTCAGGTCATCCGTAGCACCCGGAGTCTGTCGCCGATTTAGGTCAACAGCCTTGAACTTGGTCAATGCAATCATTCCCAGCAAGAAAAACCAGTCATATTTTGCAAGACCGGCCTCTGGTGTATTGGTCGTTACCGCATCCACCGACACGCCCCCAATTAAGGCTTGGTACATGCGAAGAGGGTGGATAGGCTTCTTCAATAATTCCGTAAAGTTGCGAAGATTGTGAATCATTTGCGACGTCGATTTTGGCTGCCCGATTGTCTGCTGCATGTGCTCAATCGTGGTCTTCAAGTCTGATTTCAAGAGATCCTTCATGGGCATACGGCTTGCTAGGATCATAACCTTCTCCACAAGCTGCATGGTTTGCCGTTTTTCTAGCTTCTCGGGAGGACAGCCATGGTCTTGAACTTCTAGAGGTCCTACCCCAAGTTTGAGACCGTACAAATCATAAACCACTTGGCCAAGATAGTCCTCCCAGTTTTCAATGTCCTTGTTCTTGAGCAGCTCCATACGCATAATCTTGAGGAATATCTTGTTTGACGATTTGCAACACTTTCGCAGTCCAATTGCTTGGTGTATAGCAGCAAGGAAACCCGCCAAATCCTTCTCGGGGGCAATGGATTTTTGCAACAGCGAACTCGCTTTGAACACAGTAAACTGTAAACACCAGGTTCGGACTTGCATCTCTCGAAGCTTATTGACCAGGGACTGAAAGGTGGTATTAGAACTTGGCGCTGTAGTCACGCCTATTCGTATCTCATCCTCGCATAGGAACGCAACGTGTAGAAGACAATTCACCTTGGCCAAGGCGGCCGCACTGGATTGAATGTGATCGTCATCAAGGATGTCAAATGCTGAGCTATCATTCAAAGCCAATGAGAGGGCTTGAATCAACAGTTCGTCCAAGGATTTGAGAGTTCTCATGAAAAGATGCCGACGAGACTCATCCGGAGCCTTTGCGTATTTCTCACTTTCTAGATCGCCAATGATAATTTCTATACTTCTAAGGTAACACGAGAAGCGTTTCGTCGGGTATTTAATAGCATCATACGCATCTCCAAGTCGCGACCACAGAAAAAGCCTTAGCTCCGTGCTGCTACTGCGCAAGAATTTCCATAAATCGCGCATGCCTTGGTTTGCAGAGTCAGATATGGTCTTTCTTTTTTGATTATGCGATTCGTCGATAAAGGAGACGTCTGACATGGCCGGGCTCGCTGCCCCATCATCGGGAATGTAGACAGATGAAGGGTTAAGGACGGGTTCTAGCGTCTCAATGACATGTACAGGACTTTCCATTCCCTCCTGGAAAAGACTGAGAAAAAAGTCCATAGTCGTAAGCTTTGAGATCTCGCGGTCGGCGGCAGCTGGCGATACTATTGGCATCACCATGTTATTGGGGAGATTGACCGGATCCACTTCTTCTTCAGCTAGGAAGTCTCTAAGTGATGTCCAAAGTAGAAGAATGTGTTCTCGAACCGGATTTTCGGAGAGTGATGATGCCATAACAGACGCCCACATGAACCTAACGCATATTGTGTCGGTTGGTGGGCGATCAAGGCGGCGGACATAGGCGGAGGCAACATCTAGCCATCTGTCAAGTCGGTATTTAGTTTCCATTCTTGTGGCATAATCTACAGCACTGCTGGGATTTGTGATCCTTTCGTATATGTCGATGTGGAGCTCAAAGAGCATAGGAATAATGTTCTGAAATGTCGCAAGCCGTTTTGGAGAGGCAGATGAACTCCTGAGCTCACTAGTTATGCGCTGGTACAAGAACGAGTCCACAGAGTTAAGCATCTGAACAACGGCCGTCTTCATCGTCTCTGACCATTTGGAACCGGTATAGCTCTTGCTGATCGCTCGAACCCATTCGAAAGCGATGTCCTGACTTGTCATTTGATCACTGTATTTGTCTATCCGTTCAGCAAAATCCCTTAGGCCTCTAGCCTCGTTGAATGGGGAAGTGACCTCCCGGTCCTGAGATCCAGTCTTTGCATGTTCAAGGAATGATGACAAGCCCAAGGTTGCCTGTTCTTTCTTGTTCAAGAAGACCATTGCGGTATCCTCATTGAAGTTAGCTAAGACGCTACGCAGGTCTTTTGCAGCAATGCGAGTGAACTTGGATGTTCGATCCTCCGCTACACACAAATCTAGGATCTCGTCAAGATATTGAAAGGTTTCCTGATCTTCAACACCGAGAGTCTCGAGGGTATTTTTGGTCATTTGGAAAAGGTGCTGGTCGGCTTCCTGGAAACGAGCAAGCTGTCTTGCTATGAGTTTGCTTGGGTCAGCCGGCTCTTCAACCTGTATCGGGTCTATTCTTCTGCGAACTCTCTTGCTCCTCTTTTCAGTTACATTCTCTTCTTCAACGCCTTCGGGAAGACCCGCGGCTGATTGAGATCTTTTTCTGGTCGATATGGATGAGCTTCGCTCCTTACGCCGATTATGAGAAACTTTCAGAGTGTCTTCAGCATTATCGGACACTTGTCCCTCCTTTGGGTCTGGTTGTGGCGTGACCATAGCATTATCGGTATTCTGCTCCGGATCTGAGACTTTCTCAGTTTCTGAGGAGGGGGCCTGTTCTGACCCGTTCTCGGTCCCTTCCATATCTGTGTCTTGTAGCGAAGCCTTCAAAACTGATCGGCAAGCTTGCAGCGCGCCAGCCGTATTCTCGGCGCATTTTATCAGCTCTAGCCCGAGGTCTTTCCATGATGTGAAGAGCTTGTCAGATTCTTCAATCTGGCTAATCGGCGATGCGGCATTATCAGAGCTTCTTTCAAGCAATTTTCCGTTTGATATCGAATTGGGAGAGGACGTGGGTTTCGCTGTCGGATCGGGTAGAAATGGAATCGGGTCAAGGTGTCGTTTAATGAGAGCTGGCATTCGCTTCTTCAACCAAGGTACCATTACGGGATGAGACAGAGCCATATTATCTCCAAGGAGCTGTAAATAGTCCTTGAGCTGCTCGCCGGCCATTGTCTCTGCGAGTGATGGAGGTTCAACGTCCACTACTGCTGGATCGTCATCTAGCTCAATGGCCGCTTCAAGGCAATACCGTTTTATTCTTCCGCTGTTCATCGCTGCCGCGAATCGAGAGGCCTTCCTCCAAAGCTCAGGATCCGAAGGATCTTGGTCCAATGCAGCCGTCCAGTTATCCAGGACCTTTTTCCCCTGGTCTTGGTGATAATGCACCTGAAGTCGATTGCGCCATTCTGGATCTGAGTTGGACGTGTCTTTCAGCTTGTCGAGATAAAACTGGCCATAATTCTTGTACGAGAGGTATAGCGCCAGGGAGAGATTGGCAGCTACGCCATCAGCACCACCTGCGCCAATATCCAATCCATCATAGAATGACTCTGGCGCCAGAGTCTCCGGTAGGCCGTCGATTTGCTGCTTTGACCTCTCATATTCTGTCCTCGCTTCCCGGTATTTGAAGATTTCGGATTCGAAGAGTTCCTTGTAGGCAGCCGCCGCTGCATCGCGGGATCGAATGCCTTGCGCCTGAAGCTTCAGGGCATTTTGAAATCGTTTGAGAGCTTCATCTACCTATTAAAGGTGTCATTACGATGAATCAGCTGCATAATCGTTGATGCGACTCACGTGAAGCTCTTTGGTGGTATCGATCTGTTCGTCGACGTTTTCCTCTGCCTCGAGGTTGATAGCCTGAAAGGCTGGCTGCAATTGCCCAGTCAGTTAGAACACAGAGTCGATCGTTCAAGGCCATTACCATAGTCGCAAGCGATATGCTTTTGCTGCTAAAACCGGCATTCGTTGATGATGCGATACGTTACGTGTGAATCATGATGTCGCAGTGGGCACTGGGCACACACACACACACATACGTAGCAGGCTGCGGCGCGTCGCGTGGGTTGATTCAATTAAGGTTGGAGTCTCTCCAAACTAGCTTCACTAGCCACAAATTGGGTTGGCATTCATATAAGATGTGCCCCACGTTATGTGGCGCGGGACAAGGCTACTGTGGCATGTGTACATGCGAACACCTGTACGTAGTGCGAGCTCCGAGGGATCGCGATAGCAGCAGCTCCAATATCCGTGCTTCAAGAGCTAAGCCTCCTCCGATTCCCACGGCCTTGACAAAGGCTTCCTCTTTGCATATCCAAATCACCACAACAGCAATTTTGTTGACTGGCTGCGACTCAGACACCTGGCGGCAATCTGTCATTCATCTCAGAGCAGGCCCCCGCGATGGTCGCACCAGCAGTGCCTGAGTGAGCTTCACCCCATACGACAGCCCCAGGCAACATAGACCCCTAACTCTTGGCTAGGTTAACGGAGGAGGTACTTCACGAGTCCATTGATGCCAGAACCGAGTCCCTCGCATCCCTACGAGAGCTCGGCCCGCCTGACTTGGTCCATTTGGTGAAACAAGCAGTGCGAAATCCGGGAAAGCAGGCAAGTTGTCGCCGTACAAGATGGCCCAGATAGTTTATTAACACTCAAATAGACTGGCATCTATCACCATCTCACAGGAGTGGATGCATCCTCGTCGGCAAGTCTCGCTGCGTACATCAATACCTTAACGTACAAGGATCACGACCCCAATACAACGACCAAGATTGTTGAGGGTGTATACTGGTGTGTTGTTGCGATGCAAGATTGCGAGGCTGATTGAAGGAGGACTGACGTTGATAAGTTGTTACAATGCCTTCTCGAGGTTGGACATGCGAGTACATGTATCCATCCCCGGCACTGTCGAAAGTTACTGCGTAGATGAACGGGGCGAAAAAAGAAAAGCATCGGATGAGCTATGGCTGGAGACGTATCTATGCAGCGTCCTGAGAGCATACTCATACGCCGATGATGGTAGCGGCGATACAATCCGCAAGATTGTGGGTGTTCGGCGCTTCAACCCCGTCACAAACACCGAAACCGAGCACCGCTTTCTCCACGCGGCTGAACAGCTCTTCTTCCGAGGTATGTAACATCCAATGGTCATGACCATTCCATACGATCTAACCATGTGCAGGGTGGCAATTAGGGTCGGATTCTGTTGTGCAGGTGCCGACTAATGTGTCAAATCATTTAACGATGGGATTGCTAAAGTACCTCGAGACTACTGGTCGATATACTTCGGGCATCAACCTCTTTGAGAAACTTCGTACTCAGAGTATCGAAGTGGCTTCGTTACTGGCCAAAGTAATGTTTATGGGACACGAGGAGGTTGCGGGTGTCAAGGTCCTATACCAGTCGCTTCAGCAAACCCCAATGGACTATGTCATGCTCGATACCCAAGCGGAATTTCTCATGAAGAAAGCCCAAAAGGCCGAAACCCCCCAAGTCAAAGAGGAGAGGCTCAAAATGGCACTCGGTTGCGCAGACCGGAGCACAATCGCTGCACCAAGTGAGTTCGGTACATGGGCCAGATTGGCGCAAGTGTACGTCGCCATGGAAGACTGGGAGAACGCCCTCACGATTCTCAATTCATGCCCCATGTTCACCTACCAAGATAAGGATAGCCCATTGATGCCCGAACCGAAGGATGTTTACTTGCCAACACTACCCGAGACTCGACTTGACGAGATTGACAGCGAGCCGGAGGCTAGATTTTCAGAGCAAGTAGATCCAAGCCTGTTGAGTCTCAGGGCGGCATCTTACCGCGGAACTTTCAAGCAAGCATACAGCATCTTGACTGAGATGACGGCCAAGATTGGCTGGGACCAGCTTCTTAAGATCCGAAGTACCGTGTTTGTTATGGAGGATGAATATCGTTCAGAGAAGCAAGAGGCTACGCAAGTGACGCAAAATAAGCGAAGCCCAAGTCTAGATGGTCTTCGCGGTACCCCAGATCCAACCACGAATGGAGATGAAGCCTCCGAAGATGAGGATTCGGCAGAAAAACCTCCTACTGCATCAACATTGGCGCCAAATGGAGGCAATCTCGGTGTTGAAAAACCATCCAGCACTGCTGACCCCGACGAAGTCAGGAATGATGCCGAAAATGTAGATATATCCCCGCAGAACATTGATCGACCCAGATCGCTAACATTAACCCAGGGCGCCGATGAGCACTTGTCTAAGCTGAACACAAAAAGGCTATGTGAGCGATGGCTCGACAGCCTTTTCATGGTCCTTTACGAAGACTTGCGTGTCTATACTATCTGGCGCACTCAAATGGCTCAGTACCGAGCCCAACAAATGCAGTACAAGAAGTCAGCCGAGGAGTGGGAGATTCTCGGTTCTCTTGCGGAGCGCCTACAGCATTTCGATGAGGCTGCTGAGGCATACCGAGCATGCCTCTCATTGCGGTTTAGTCCCAAGGCGCTCGCAGGTGTTTTGCGAGTCTTTGAGAAAACAAAGAGTACCAGAGAAACAGTCGCCGCTGTGATTCGCCTGGTGACTTGGCAGTACAGGTGGTACAGCGAATTCAGCCCCGAACTCTTACACACCATCCGTACTCTGATCGAGGATGAGGGCGCCGTAAAAGTCAGGAGTATTATCCAAGCAACAAGCCTACCGCAGAATGTGCTTGATTTGACACACCACTATGCAGCACTGTGCGCAACTTTCCGCAGCAGTGGAACAGATGGTTAAGCAACGGGTCTACACTGCATTTTCATTCTAGGGATTTTGGGAGTTATCCTTGTGTGTATGGGAGGAGATGGTGTGGCGTGAGGTTTGGTGGGTATGCGGAAAAGATATGGGGGTCAATGTCACTGCCCGCTATATCATCTATTTTGACAGACATTTGAACCAACGATTAAACACAAAATATTAGAAGTAGTAAGTTTTAATCATATGGTCATATAGTGCTTGAGTTGCAGCAACTCTTGTTACAGGTATCCATAGCTTGAACCACGGCGTTTGACACGTAATCCAAGGTGATTACTTGAATGGGATGTTTATTTTATAATTACCAGAGGTCTTGGAGGCTTCTCTCTCTCTATCATCAATCTACTATCCATGCTGTAGGAAAGCTCATTCATCGTGCGCTGGCTAAATAATTGGTGTTTCACTGGCAGGACGTCACCGCGGGGCGTGGGCGGGGCAGCTCCAACGACGGACCCCAGTTCATCCAAAATTTCGAACGGCCCGTCTCCAGATTCTCTGCATTTCTAATCCTCCAAAGCACTGCTAGCCATACCAGTTCAGCAGTCCGCTTAACAGCCTCAACCATCATATACACGTTGAAAAAATGGCTTCTTCTTCTACCGATGACGCTTCACCGGCGCCCCCGCCACCTCCCGCTATTGTTTGTATTGGCATGGCAGGCATGTCTTCCCTCTTGTTTTTGAACATTACTATGTCGATGTTGATCATGGTCGACTAACATGTTGCTTTCTGCAGGCTCTGGCAAGACTACCTTTATGCAGCGAATTAATGCCCATCTTCATTCTAAACAGAACCCACCCTATGTCATTAACCTCGACCCCGCCGTCCTCACCGTCCCCTTCGAGAGCAACATCGATATCCGAGACTCGGTCAACTACGAGGAAGTCATGAAGCAGTACAACCTTGGACCAAACGGCGGTATTCTGACGTCGCTTAACCTTTTTGCGACCAAGGTCGATCAGATTGTCAACTTGCTGGAGAAGCGTGCGCAACCTGACCCCGAGAAGCCGGATCGCAAGCCCATCAACCATATCCTAGTCGACACCCCAGGCCAGATTGAAGTTTTTGTCTGGTCTGCTTCGGGAACTATTCTTCTCGAATCTCTGGCTTCATCCTTCCCCACCATCATCGCATACATCATCGACACGCCACGAACCTCGTCGACCTCGACATTCATGTCCAACATGCTCTACGCCTGCTCCATCCTCTACAAGACAAAACTTCCCATGATTCTGGTTTTCAACAAGACCGATGTTAAGGACGCTTCATTTGCCAAGGAGTGGATGACCGACTTTGAGGCCTTCCAAGAGGCCTTGCGCCGGGACGAA
The DNA here is from genome assembly GCA_036429605.1 of Cladobotryum mycophilum. NCBI lineage: Eukaryota > Fungi > Ascomycota > Sordariomycetes > Hypocreales > Hypocreaceae > Cladobotryum > Cladobotryum mycophilum. The sequence continues at coordinate 1,240,797 of JAVFKD010000002.1, read as the reverse complement.
AGTTCCGACGTGTTTGGAGGACAAGAAGGCTTTGGGCACGGCGGTAGTGGATACATGGGTAGCTTGCTCAACTCTATGAGTTTGATGCTCGAAGAGTTTTATTCGCATTTGAGCATGGTTGCCGTTAGCTCCCGGGTGGGAACCGGAATCGACGAATTCTTTGAGGCCGTGGAGGAGAAAAGAAAGGAGTTTATCGAAGATTATCTCCCAGAGCTGGAGCGAAGGAGAGGGGAAAGGGATGAGCAGAAGAAGAAGCTACGCGAGCAGGAACTGGATAAGATGATGCAGGGCATGTCGGTGGGCGCTGGGAAGGATGCGGAAAAGAAGCCCGTTACCAACGACGACGATGTCGATGTGGTGAGCGATGTTGACGATGACGATTCAGATGACGAAACCACCAAAGAAGGTCTCCAGGCAAGATACGCGGCCGCCATGGACACGGACAATTCCATCCTTTCAGACGCCAGTTTCGCAAAATACCTGCATATGCCTAGGTAAAAGAAACCCCCTTGTTTCGGACCGCGAGCAAAAAAAGGCGTTTGGAGATTGGGTTTAAAAGAACATGGCTGCGTGAACTGGGTTTACTTGTAATTTAGATGCCAAAAAAAAACTTGATGAACAATATGCATAAAGAAGTAATTAGAATTTCCCAAATGATGTTGTCTGGTTCCTATGCCATTTCTTGATGTTTCCCAGAATTCCTCATGCACCCTTGATGTTCCCGAGTTTCCCTCTCATCCAACGTGAAATTCTTCTTTTTTCTTTCTGTTTTGCTTTTAAAACCATTTATCGAGCTTCAAACTGCACCATTCTGTAGTTGATCATTTAGCAAACTGTAGGTAGGGGAAGTATTGACGCTGCTTGTCTGGAGGAGAGCTTACCGCTTCGTGCGCTCCTTGTACAGGACTCTCCCTGCGCAATGAGGACAAGCGACGAGGGCATCCTTGCTCAGGGTGACGTTACCGCCGCAGTCGCCGCAGAGGTAGGTCATGACAGATCGAGCGCCGTCGTCGCGAGTGTTACCACGAGCCATACCACCAGCTGAGGCGCCGCCTCCAGCGGTAGGAACTTGATATTCTTCGCGAGGCATGATCTTTTTATACGGGTAGTTTTCGTGAGAGTGGTGTTTTGTTGTTTTGCTTATCGGTTGATGGCGAGAAGGGAGGTTCTGTTTGGGGGGTGAGGCGTGAGGATTGGTACACAAGTAAGTAGCAATGGCGACAGTGCGTGGAAGGTGAGGGAAGCTACGCCGTATTATTAGAGGGATTGAAAATGGTGGCGGTGAGGAGGAAAACTTTTGTCCGGCAGAAAGAAAAGGCGGTGTAGTCGCATTTGTCAAGCTCCTGGATCGCAGTGTGTGAGAGCGCGATGAGAATGAGGATGGAATCACAATGATTAATTTCTAATGCTGGTCAAAAGCTCAAGATCACATCAGGACCATCATGTCTATATAAATAAATAAAACTATTAGGAGATTTGTTTACTGTTTCGATTTGATGTTTCTCAAGCACGTTGATCCGGGTCCTTCTTCTCAAGTCGTAGCTATCGCCCTACACAAGCCTCGGCATATCCAAATCATCATTGTCCAGAACCCCCCCAAATATCCTCACTCAGTAATCATCCATTAAATGTACAAGAATGTATTTTCTACTTGAACCTTTAGTCACGAGACTATTGCATGGCAATCTCGGATGCATAATTTAGCTCGGTTAGATTTGCATATGCAAGGATTATCAGACATCAGAAAGAAACTCTGGGGGCTCCCCGGAGAATGTTGCGCTGTACGATCGGTGTGCTGTGTGCTATGCTATGCGCCTGAGCCGAAAAGTGCGGGTCTCTCTGTTTTCCCCTGACGTCGGTCGGCTATTGCTCGACCTTACACCATCTTCAACTTCTTCTTTTCCTTCTTCCTCATCTACAGCGCTGCTTTTCTCTTCTTTTCGGTGGCTTCAACCGGTCAATCTGTATCAAGACACCATTGACTGCTTACTCTTCTAATAAAATATCACCAATTCATTCATCTAATTCGGTCAACTACGACTACTACCACGACTACTCCAAGACTACTCCAAGACACACCCAAAGGATCGTCAAAATGGGCACCACCTTCGATCCATCTCTCCCTCCTCCATCCACCCACGAATCCGACTGTCCCTTTTGCGCCATCGCATCCGCCCACCCTCCATACAACCCCTCTCAGCCTCCCGCATCTATCCCATCAGACCTCACCACGCCAGCCTCCTTCGTCGTCCTCTCCACACCCACGCTGATGGCCTTCCTCGACATCCTCCCGCTGAGCTACGGCCACGTCCTGCTCTGCACGCGCACCCACCGACCAAAGCTCACAGACGTATCCCCCTCGGAGGCGCGCGATCTAGGCGGCTATCTGCGTCTCCTCTCTGCGGCGTTGGTGCGCACAACAGGCGTTGCGGATTGGAACGTTGTGCAGAATAACGGCGCTGCGGCGGCGCAAGTGGTGCCGCACATACACTATCATCTCATTCCTCGGCCGGAGCTTAGAGCGAGCGGGCGGTTTCGAAGTAGCTTTACCATGTTTGGAAGGGGCCAGAGAGAAGAGCTAGATGAGGAACTGGCAGAGCCTCTAGCGGAGGAGCTAAGGAAACAGATTGCGCTGATACTAAAAGAAGATAAAGATGCGGAAGACGCAAAGACAAAGCACAGATTATAGAGAGTGACGGAGATTCATGAAGAAAAAGGGTGTGATAGATTTGGTTCTTGTCCGGGTTGCCTCGGCACTATTTTTGACCACGCTATACATGGCCCGGGATATTCTAATAAATATATAATCTCTACTGTTCCCGGTGAGCAGCTATGGCCGAGACAATCATTCCTGTGCATTGCATTATGCATAATGTCCTGTCCCCCCCCCCAAAAACGCCGAGCGGCTTACTCATCATCGCCAAAGAAGACCTTGATTGGCAACCAGTCATCGCCGCAGACCTTGAAGCGGTCCTTGATGCCATCGATGCCTCTGATTTCCTCTTCGGAGAGCTCCCAGCCGTCGAGCTCGAGGTTGCCCTCGATTCGAGAGGGAGTGACACTCTTGGGGATGACGCTCCATCCCTTTTGCAAACCCCACAGGAGCAGCACCTGCTGAGGCGTCTTACCCTTGGCCTTGGCAATGTTGAGGAGGGTTTCGTTGGTGTACAGGGGGAGTCGGTGGAGCCAAGACACGAATAGCCAGTGCTATGGATTCCCTTTGATGTGTTGTACGCAACGAGCTTGGGAGAAGGGTTGCCAGGATGGAGCTCAATCTGGTTGACGGCGGGGATGATCTACCATAATCAGTATATCGAGGGCCCACACACTCGGTAGCATATGGCTTACCTTGCAGCTGAGGTCGTTGAGAAGCTTCTCGAGATTCTTGATGCCAAAGTTGGAAACACCAATGTTCCTCACCCTACCATCGCCTACAAGCTTCTGCATCTCACGCCAAGTGTCCCGGAAGTCCCAATCTTCATAGTGCTTCTTCAGGTCCTCAGGGGTGGTGGAAGACGGCCAGTGTATCAGGTATAAATCGACATAGTCGGTCCCCAGGCTCTCAAGACTCGTGGCAAGGCCTTCAGAGACACGCTTGTGCCAAGGATTGTCGAGCTTGGTGGTAAGCCAGATCTGATCCCGGGGCACGCCGGAAGCCTTGATGCCCTCGCCGACTTCCTTTTCATTGCCGTAATCAAAGGCGGTGTCGATGTGACGGTAGCCAGCACGGAGAGCTGCTTCAACGGCAGCCTTGACCTCATTTGGCTTTGACTGCCAGGTGCCGAGGCCAATGGCTGGTATCTTGCCACCGGTGTTGAGGGTGAAGGTTCGGCTAAAGGAGTCAACTGTTAGAGATGGATGGTGATATGAAGGGTGTGGTGATACAGGGTGTAGCCATGGATCTCAGTGACACAAGATGGATCATGCAGGCATGTACATGGGGTGGTGTATGGCTTACCTGGTTTGGTTGGGAGAAGCCATGATGCGATGCAATGATAACAAGATGAAATGAGGAAACTCCTTTCATAAAATGATGAATAGGGATCTAGGGAATGCAAGTAAAAAGGTGAGAGAGAGAGAGAGAGAGAAGGGGATATAAATACTCAGCCATCAGAAATAACCAGGGCAGGCTGTCCGATTCATCCTCCTACCGGAAACAACAGAGAGATGAATGTTACACAAAACCAGACAGCTGCCCACCCTCCCCTCAATAACAGAGCCTCAAGTCGCCTTTCATTACCCTTGCTCGATGGGGAAACCCGCCGAACTACTGCAGCATGATTCGGGGATGTGGTCATGGTCTGACCATTGAAAGCCAGGATGAGATAATACCCGGTAAGCCATGATAGATTGAGGCCTCATTTAGATAAGGCGAGACGCTCAAAGTACCATGAACAATTCCAGAGATCTACCTGTTCCAATTCGCATCCTTTAAAATCCACATCTTGTTCCTGATCACGTAGGTGTATCTATTGTCTATTATCCTATCTCCAGGCAATGGTCCTAAACAACCGAGGCAAGGCAGGCGAGGCAGGCGAGGCAGGTACGGCATCACCAGAGATACCTACCTACCTTACTACTACCAAGACGTTTCTCCAATGTTCTTCCGCACCCGCCCGCGCTCACACACATTGACAGGACACATCACAACACACACACGCACACGCACACATCAGCCAGTCAGCCAGCCAGCCCCAATGCAACCAACAAGCGCATTGGACAAATCCTCGGCCGAATGGGGCAACTATGCATGCATAACTTGCCAATTCTTGCTCCTTCGGATTTCGCTTGCATGACGGGTACGCTATGCAAGTACCTGAACCAGTGCCGCTTTTATCAGAGAACTTTGATGGGCATCCATTCATTCATCCATCTTCAAGTTACAACGCATGTCTCAATGGTTCGAGCCCTCACCTACGCCACATCCGCACGGGTTTAGGCGCCAACCATCCTTCGTTCATATCCGTACCCACCTCTCCATAAGTACGTACTTGAAGCGTGGTAGTATCAGTATAGCTACATCTAGAATCACGACTTGCCTCAAGAAGACATCGTCTCGAACAGTGATGCCCTTGGCACAACAAGCATCTATAATACTGATGATTAAGAAGAAGAGATCAAGTGATGCTTTCATCCCCATCAACCACTGGTAAGCTAGCTATATTAGGTCGTGGTTGAGGACACTTGTTAGGTTGTCCTTTTTCCAACCAGACTGACCACTTGTCGTGCAGAGCCAAACGCCAGCGTCCATCCTGCGCCTCCATGTCCATAGGAATGAATAATACGGCTCTCACGGCCACTGTTTGTCCTCCTATCCTCGCACTCAACCCTGACATGAGCCTGCCTCATTGGCCTTCTTCCCTGTGCAAGGGGGTACTGCGGGTCCAGTCTCGCATTCTTCAGCATGGGCAACAAGTCCTCACAACGAGCACGCATTTCCTCCACCTCGGGACACGTGGGGGTCAGATCTAGGTGCCAGGAGTCCTGGTGGAGAATGGAGCCTAGGCACAGGATGCTATCGTTTCTGGGGACCAGGAAAGCCATGTCCCGAAAATTCCCATCACGCATTGTGGCAGACGATACCACCATGCAATTTTCGACCTTGGGGAAGTCCGTGCCATCGTTGATGAGACGCAGTAGGCCTCCCCGCAATGGATAAACAGTTTTATCTGTTGCCGCCTCTCCCGCCCATACACCGGTTGCATTGACGATGGCATCAGCTCCATAAATTTGCAGCAGATGATCTTCCTGTGCCAAGACGTCGCCATGGATAGCATCTGTCTCGAGGCGTGCGCCCTTGCTCCAGACAAGCCTCATGAGATAGGCCATTGCCACGTCGGTGTCAATCACAGGAGCGAGATGCTCGTACGAATCCACCAGTCCACCGTGGGAGTCTACGTTGACTCCGTATTTTTGAAAAAGGTGTGTTCCTCTAGAAAATCCTTGCAGCTTGGTTTGTTTGATGAGTTCGATTTTCTCGCCTTTGACGGCATCTTGGTCCAAGTTGTTAAGATGAAAGATTGTACACATCCTCATCTTTACGCCAAAGGCCGCAGCGAGGCCTGGGTTCTCAGCTATCGTCCTATAGATTTCCAGTCCCTCCAGGGCCCATTTCTGAACCATTGGGAGCTTATCCTGTAGTGCCTGTGGGCCACAACCTGCCGGTGGGAGCTCCCACAACGCACCGGCCACTTGAGATGCGAGTCTGGGACCATGGCCATAACTAGCCCACTCTCTGGAGATGATGGTGACACGATAGCCTCGGTCAAGAAGCAACCATGCAGTTGTCAGTCCAGTGACTCCTCCACCGATTACCAAAACTCGACTTGATTGGGCAGTTGGCTGATTCAGTGGAGTTGGTGCGGTTGAAAAGTCGTCACCAAGAAGATGAGTTGGTTGGTTGGAAATTTGTTGAGACCCCATTTTCGTTGTCGGCCCTCTGACACACATGTTAGCCGCTTCCACAACAAGTCTTCACAGTTGCCTCGATTTTGGTCTATCCTAAGATTCCTAACGGATCACCAGGGGGTCCGAAATCTACCCAACATGTCAAAAAGAACACGGTCCTTGTATTTCAAGATATCTTTATATACGGGGATTATCTTCCGCTACCCATGAGATGACGTAGCGGTCTAAACTCTACAGGATTCAATTCCCTTCTTTTCAAAGCGCTCTAGGCTCACACGATGCGACACTACATGCAGCCGTTCAACAAATCATATAGACTGATTGATCTGCCATTCACTCAGCACTGTTTGCGCCATTTGGCACTAATGCAATAAAAAGCCACACATGTCCAACGACCTTTTACACTATAAACGACTCAAAACTCTCAGGATCTATCGGCGTTCATGTCAGGGTTGTCCACTCAGCAGTACTCCGTAATTAAAGACGAAATGCCCGCTGCGCTGAAATACAGCCTTTCAGTGATGAATCATTATGAGACGGCCCGACCCGCGGCGCACTCTTTTGGCGACGACTCCTTACCCAGAGGATATTTCGATCACCAATAAATGATGTAAACACAGCATCAGTGGTGGTTAACTCTGGTTTATGATTTCATTTTGAAAACTGTGTCAACGCATAGACCACCGTCAAGGAGTCGAAACGTCTCAGCATCTGTCGATCACACGCCCACACAACCTAATTTCCTTCAGGTCGGTGCCGTATGAATCTACTTGCTCGCTAGAGGGCAAAGGAGATATCAGTGCGGCTGAGGCCAATAGGAGCAGTGTGGACGTGCAAGAATCAAAAGAATGAAGGAAAAGAATGGATCATTCCCCACAACAACGTAATTTGGAGTGGTGATCTTTGGAGTAAATCTAGCTTGTTTTTGACAAGATTTACTTGCTTCTTCATCTCTCTTGGCAGCGATATCTACAGGTCTGTCTGTTCTTCTTTGTGTTGGACTTGGTGATGATGATTCAGGTTTGGCCGTTACAGACTTTATCATCAACTTGATGTAAGTAGTAAACAGTCGGGGTTAGAAGCGCTCCCATCGCTTTTAACGGAAACTGCACCACGGAAGTTTATTTGTCTCAGTTTTCCTTCCAGCTGGTTCTACAAGGACAAATTGTGGCTAAAACATGTGACTAAAACATTTACCCAGCGATTACGAAGGATATCAATCTCAGGTTCGCCCCCTGCCCAAGAGCGGCGAGGACGCTAAGCTGAGATTGTTCTTTGACAGGACCAGGGGGAGGGGGGACTCTAAGCGATGAAGTCCTAAATCCTTGAATCATGGCAACGTACACACGCGTACACACACGATCATGCCTGAAGCTGTCAGTGCGTTTCGCAGAGTCACGCGAGGACTGAACGGCGTGATGAGATGCATGCATTAATAGAGGCCGCCTAAGCTGTTTACAATGGATACGACCTCGGGATCCCAAACGAGATCGCCGAGCGGGTGTCGCATCCCGTTTCGGATGATGCGACAGCCGCTCAACCAGGGAGTTTAGGTTCTGTTTCGCAAGAGAAGCATACGAGGGAGGAAGGGTTGCTCGTCATGGAGGCTTTTCACCCATTTGGCTGACCTCGTGATGGATCACGTCTTGGCCGCGCTCTTGAATTGGTCGCCTCCCCCTCAATATGATGCTCTTGATGTTGTGGCTTGCATCAATCAACCTCCGAAGTGGAACTATTCCCGTCAGCCATATGCATATGCAGAGTTAATATACGAAGTAATGGATACAACAGGCAGTGATTCAGCGCTTATCGGTGTTGGGATTGTTATTCCCTCCTCCCCACGATACAGACTAGGGAGGCCTTGGAAACGGGTTGAGCATAACTGAATCCAAAAAAAATTCGGATAACTTTTACGTGAAATGTCTCGAAAAATGCTTGGAAGAAATGTCTAAGGCTGAAGGGTTTTAGGGGGCCAAGGGGGGCCAAGGGAGGGGACAAAAGCACGTCATATCAGAGCGCTGATATAGAGGAAATTCTTGCCTGGAATTGTCCAGGTGCGTTCATGGTTCATTATGCATGGGTGTGTAGCATCGCAGGTTGACACTTGCGCACTATGGATCGGCGTGTTCGTTGGTGACAACGTGGATGGGATGGGACGGGGATGGATAGACATGCAAATCTGGCAAAGCGAGATTCCCATCATGGGAAAGTAATGCGAGCCAAACCTATTGGCTTGAGCTGAGACGTTTACCCTTTCCCCCAAGGACTTATGCATCCAATCTCGATGCCTTGATGGCCCCTCAGGCAAGAGTCAGAGCTCATTCCCATTTCTCGCCCCTACCATCAGGCGTTCAATGCCAATTACCACCAACAACGCCCCCCAGGTCTCAGATTAGGTTCTCTCGCTTTTCTCGCTGATTCGACAAGATACGAAGCCTTTGTTTTCTCCCTCGGTAGGATGGGGGGGAGTGCGGGGGATGGAGAGAGTGTGCCGATCGGGGAGATGCATGTCCCCGGTGAACAGCAATGATAGAAGGTCTAGACAGTATTGTCTCTCTCTCTCTCCCCCCCCATCATCTCCGTGAACAATCCCGTCGGGCATTTTGGAAACGAGGTTTGGTCAATTTTCCGGCTAGAGCTTTCTTTGCCCAGCTTCTATGCGCTGAATTCATCCGTATACTGAGAGAGCCTGCCAAAAAAAAAGTTAGCATTGCTTCCACAAACTTTGATCCAAAAAACATCTCCCCCTTCATCAAACATCACACCACACCTCACCACCACCAACTTCTCGCCCATCATCAAGTCCTTTTCAGAAAGAAAAACTCACTCTACTAGATTCCCATCCGGATCCCTCACATACAAGCTCCTAATCCCGCCTCTCGCCCCCGTCCTCCTCACCACCCTACCCCCTTCCTCCACCTCGACCCCGTCCCTCGCGAACCCGCTCGCCACGGTCTCCAGATCCGTCGCCTCGTCCACCACGAAGCACACGTCCGCTGTCCCGGGCAGGGCCGTCCTGGCCTTTGGTTCAAACTCCTTGCCCCTCTCGTGGAGGTTGATCTTTTGCGTGCCGAACTTGAGGGCCACACGGGGGGAGGTCGTGGACGTGGATGTGGACGTGGACGCTGCGGGTGTGAATGTCTCGGCGCGCATGCCGAGGTATTTGGTGTAGAATGTTACGGTTTGGGGGATGGAAGCGCAGGTGAGGACCATGTGGTCGATGGACTTGACGACGGTGAGGGGGCGGGACATTGTTGATGTTGTTGTTCAGGGTGGAAGGGGGATAAGTCTGACGATGAGTTGAATGCAATGGCATGTGATGTTGAAATCCGCTGGACCTTTCTAATAGTGACTTAACAGAAAGAAAAGAAAAGAAGAAGAAGAAAGACCGTGGGATATCTTCACGGTATGTATCTTGGGATAAAAAAAGATTTGCTAAAAAAACACACACAAAGCACAACTTCTACAAAACCTGGGGCTCGGCAGCAACGGTAAGCATCAACCCATCCATCTATCCAGTTAATTAGCACCCTCCCCCTCCCCTCCCCTCCCCACCCCCATTGGCCATGAAACCTACAAATCAACAAATCCCAATCCCCCCACCAAACGCACCCTCAATTCTGCCATTTCCCTGGGCCCCCCAGTTCCAGTTCCAGCTTCAGTACGTCAGATACAACGAGACGAGAAAACAAAACAAAAACAAAACAAAACAAGGGTGTCTATCATCACAAACACATCACAAACACATCAAAGACGCCAAAACCAATCATCACAATAGGTAGCCAAGTTTTTTTTTTCGTCGAAATTCAACAAAGGGCGGTCGGTCTCAATATCCCGGCCCGGGCCGAAATGACCTTCCGGGGCTCTTTCTTGTCAGAAAGTTTAGTTCACCACGCATTCGCATGTTCCAGGCGCCATGGGCAAGGTCAACAGGGAATGTTCGGGTTCGGGCTCGTCAGCAACACCAGCGTTGCTGCTGCTCGAGTATCGCGTCTAACCCCGGTCACATGGCACTTGCAGGGCTGACTTTATGGTCGACGACGACGATAGTAGTGCACATCAACATAGAGGCACAAAAGAGTAGAAGAAATAGTAGTAATAGTGGTAGTAGTAGTAGTAGTAGTAGTAGTAGGTATCAAGATAAACCCTTAGTGCTAACCAATCGTACACAGATACGCCAACATGTTTAATAGTATGACGCGACCCCAAAGATATTAACGCGCGATGGTAAATAGCATATTACTCATCACCCCCGGCAGTTACTGCCTTGGGCTCAACTGCCACTGCACTGTCCTTGACAGGAGAAGCATCGGGTGCCTCGACGGCCTTGGCGGGAGCGGCGGCATCAGCAGTCTCTTCATCTTCATCAGCTTCCTCATCGGCTTCTTCATCAGCTGGCTCTTCGGCATTATCAGCCTCTTCGGCCTCATCGCCTTCCTCAGCTTCAGCTTCAGCCTCCTCCTCTTCCTCTTCTTCTTCGACTTCTTCTTCCTCTTCCTGCTCCTCTTCCTGCTCTACTTCCTCTTCTTCTTCCTCCTCCTCTTCTTCAGCGGCATCGCCATTGGTTGCCTTTTCTTCGGAAGGAGGAGAAACTCTTTGCTTCTTGGCAGGTGGCGCGTCATCTATAGATATGTTAATTGATATATTCTTGATGGGTGAAGGATCCACGCCGTGCCCCGTAGTGTAGCCATGATTCAAGTGCAGAGCGTCAAGAGTCACGCAAATGCGACGAGAATCAGGCGGAAGACGGAGGACGCAGTAGAAACTTTCAAGGTATCAACTTACCATCTACGCCATTCGCTGCGGGCTCATCGGCTTCTTCACCCTCAGCTTCTTCTTCCTGCTCCTCTTCCTCTTCCTCATCGACGTCATCGTCATCGGCTTCTTCTTCATCTCCAGTAGAGATGTACCTAGAAGACCGTCGTTAGCTTAGACTTCTAGATGATAATTTCGCAAGTTGCAACGTCGCGAAATCGTATCAACATGGCGTTTTTTTTGGATTCCACGGTTGCAGCTCTCTGTATAAATGAAGGGCTGAATTGTGCCACATTCGCGATCAATTGATGGAATTGCGCGTCCTGCGTAACTAGAGGTGCATCGCTGAAAATGATAAAAGGGGCGTAGAGCAACTTACTCCTCTTCCTCCTCGCCATCTTCTTCCTCAGGGAGAGAGACAAGCTCTTCCTCGTCTTCGTCACGCCCTCGCTTGCCCATTGTGATTATTTGTAAGGCGTAAATTTGCGACTGGGTGGTATAGGCGATGCTCAAGTTAGGCTCTCGACAACAGAGAGCAAAACAATGATGGAGCAAAAGATGTGGATGTAGGAGGGAAGAAATAGAAGTGGGAAAGCAGAGATGAACGAGAGAGAGAAAGAGAAAGAGAGAGAAGGGGGAGGAGAGCGCGACAGAGTGAGAGGGCGAGCAACCAGAGGGAGGGTGGGAGGCACGGGGGCAAAGCTACAGTCTTACTGCACCTGGGCTCTGGCTGGCTGGCTTGCTGGCTGACTGGGGGAGCTGCACTGCAATGCATTGCTACAGCTGCTTGCTACAGTGTCCCAATGGGAACCGCAAGTACCACGATAACTAATGACATGTACCGTCGGCGGGCTTGCGCCAACTAAACTCAGGCGGGTGGCCCAGCATTTTGGCACGGCGTAGACAATCGGCCGGTTTGGGGGGAGAAGGAAAACCGAGACGGATCATGGATGGATGGATGGATGGATGGATGGATGGGTGCGAGGGAGGCGTAAGGTGGGCGTGGAGGTGTGTGAGAGTAGGGTTAGCAGCGAGGTGAGGGGGGACGGACAGGACAAGAGCCGACTCGAGCAAAGCAAAGCACAGCACAGCAGCCCACGCAGGACGCAGACGCAGCAAAGAGCTTTGGGGGTGCTGCTGGTGGTGCTGCTGGAGGTGCTGCGGCTCAACACACACACGCACGCACGCACGCACACACAGAAGCAGAGAGAAGCTCTCTAATCTGGGTTGCTTTGCATTGCGCAAACAAAAATGTACCCGAGGACCGTGCATACTTAGAACACCCCAGGTGTGTCCCAGTAAAATGGGGGAGCTTCAAACTCGAGTTGATGGGAGCAACCAGATAATTTGGAGTCAAACCACGCGCTTTGGTTGGCTGGATTGGAGAGCTCCAGACTTTGTTCACAGAGGTGTGAGGCGTGAGCTCCCTCCATGCTATGCGCACTCCCCCCTTGCCTACTCCCTTAGTAGTACTTCAACAAGGTCCCAATGCAAAGCAGACGCTTGCTGATCCGGAAACGGAGCTTGTCGCCTCGTTGCCTGTCAGATAACTCGTCGACAGAGAGTCTTGTTCTGTTTTCCTGCAGGGACAAAGTTTTCGTTAACCCCAATGCCGCAGAGGTACTCGGTACACAGTGTCGGGCTCCCACTGTCCCTCTGCCCAATTTCTTGCTCTTCTCCCTTTCTCCCCATCCTCTCTCCTCATCTTACCCCGTGATTCTTCTCCACAATGCCGTGCGGAAACACTAGTACCAGTACGTACTGGTACCTTGCAGCTGCTGATGAGACCCGCTCGACAGCGTCATCGATGTCACGGTTCAGATCACGTGGCTCTGAGAGTCCGTCCAGCCCAACGATGAACGAAATGGACCGTGGCGTGGCTTGATGAGCAATTAGCCAGACCGTGCTGACAAGTTGGCGTTCAATGGCATCCCATCTTTTCGCTTGCGGCTGCTCTCCCTCCCTTACTTGGACTCCGTAGCTGTACTCTGTATCGAATCAAACAACGTATTGCCTCCAGGTATGTATGTAAGGGAGTCGTTATGGCAGGCACTCTGGGAGCGCAGCAGTGAGACATTTTCTAGCGATCCAATTGTGTCTGCAGATGGTTGTGAGCAAAAACATGTTTGTGGAGATTTGCATCATGGTTCGTTCCTTGTTTGCAGAAGAGACATTTGCTGCAAGAAAAGGCGAATCGAGATGTTTCCTGAATTTCAAGGCTTCCGTTTGGTTCATCTTAGTAAGAGGTTCACAGTCCCCTCTCCGTTCGCGTTACGGGTTAAGACCGGACAAATGATGAACCGATCACATGCTTGACAGGACCCTTCCAGTGTACTCCGTACCAGTACGTACAAACATCTGCCATAATCTCCACAGCAAAACAACAGCCACCTTTTGGGGTCTTCAGCTCTCAAATTGTCAAAGTTCTTCAAACAACGTTTGACAAAACAAACAAGACATTCAACGCGCCCTGCAGTGTGCGGGGCCGTCTCTACTAATTCCCCATCGTCATGCAATGGACGGCCTATCGTTGGGCCGCGCTCATGCACGTTGTCCTTAGCACATTTCCCCTTCTGGATTTGACATACCTCGCCATTCGGCCACAAACACACACTATAAAAGAGATCCACCGACAAAGGCCATCTCACTGGCCTGTTATTCCATCTGGGCGCAAGCTGAGGCTGTTGTGTAGTATTTTTGCTTCGTATTATATGGTTAATTGATTGATCTTGCACAGTTATTTCCCCTATTTCAGGCGTGAACTTGGGTTGCAAGGTCATGTTCGACTGGGCCCAAATGCCTACCCTGTAATGTAACTCGGAAGATAGAATGATCACCTCAAGTGCGATGCCACCCAACATTAATTTGTCGTTCGTATCATCATATTATCAAGATATAGAATTGATGATCTAGTCATAGTAAGCATCATGTTCGTTGGGTTAGCATAGTTCTCTGAACTCTCTTGGGGTTTGGTACATGACGCTTGCTCAAGTATGATGATGAGTGATCCTCTAAAACTACAGGTTTAACGGAACGAACGCACCCAACCGCCAATGTTGCGCTCTTGTGATTGACATCTCCGAGCTAGAAGATTTTGAAGCAAACGCACATGTGGGAATATAAGAGTTAATTGCTGTGCAGCAATTAATAACTCTTTTTTTTTTTTTGCGACAGCACATTATTTCAAGAGTCTGTTGTAGACCAGCAAACCTCAATGGCATGCATAACTCAACTCTCATCCCCCCTGAGGAATGGAGCATCAGGTAAATCCAAGAAGACGCGACTATTACAGACTACGTGTTTGTCTTTGTACTGGAAGCTACATCCCAATCAATAGGACAGGCTTCAGTAATTATTACCTAGCATAGGGCATGCTTGCTCAAGAAGTGCCGTGATCATCTATCAAGGGGCATCGCAAGACAGTTCAGGGTAAACGTCTTTTTAAATCTGAGTAACTGTCCCTACATCGTAAAGTAGAAATGCCAATGGGGCATGACAAGAGTTGAATAAACAATGTTCCCCCATTTCAGATGGGTGCCCGGCAACCGGCTTGGTAATCTGCACCAGAGCTGTGCAACAAAAGGGCCACGTGAGACAAACCCGGAGGTTCGTCAGAGTCATCGTCATGTCAGAACCTACTTTGCCAGTTTTCGTGCCGAAAGTGCCAATATTATAAGGACCAGATATAGACAGGGCATCAACCGGGAGGTGGATCAGGGCCTGCGACAGAAAAAGCCTGGGCATCATCTAACATACATAGGCAACAAAGTTTGACCCGCCGACCGAAGTTTTTTCTTCTTCTGAGGATTCTAGAATTTCCGGCGCGCCTTGTGAAACTCATCATGAAAGGATTCGGAGTTGTCCGCTTCCAGGGATGGGTTTCATGTGATGCCGAGTCAGGGATCTTGACAACGAAACATGGAACTGAGGCAGTTCCTGCTTGTAATTTGACGTATGGATCTCCATAAACCGCCCCGGCTTTTGTTCTTTTTGCTCCGAGTTGATATAAAAGCACATCAACTCGAGGTAAATGTTCAAACTGCATCTAGTCAGTTCAACAGAAGAGATACCGAGACCCTATCTTAGTGCCGGGAGATGATGAAGTTGTGAGACAACAGCTGGAGCTTTCGGGAAAATATGACAAAAAACGAACTCGACCACTTGTCCCTCCTCTATCGTTCCGCAGCCGGGGACATGGGTCCTTTATTACACTCCGAGGCTGGAAATTGCGGAAGCGATTGGAGCGTGGTTCAAGCCGAGAGTGTTCCCGTCAGCCTTTCTGCGAGTAAGAAAAAAGGGTTCTCCGGTCCCATGGTTACGACCCTTGCTGTCAGACGCATAATCAGGGGTTCGCGGGAGATCATTTACCAGGCATCTCGTATCCCAGCAAGTAATGAAAAGAATTTTGCTGTTCAGGTCATCGCCAGCCCGGCCTCGCTTAAAGGCAATATGAGAGAGAAGGGAAAGCAAATGGCGTTGTGAGAATATGCAAGCTGCAAGAATGGCGAATGGAAAAGGCAGCTGAGAATTGCCATATGCAAGGGGTTTGAGCAGCTGATGTGTTGGTGGTCCATGCCCCTGAACATCAACAGACTCGGCCAATTATAACTTCAAGGCGAGTCAGATTTGAGGTTGGGCTTTCGGCCATGATGTGGGTGTGATGAGGGGGAGAGAAAGGGAGAAAGAGAGTGAGGAGAAACAGAGGCAAACCTAACAGACGGGTTCGAAACGGGATGAAACAAGCGGGGGATTTTGGACGTGAGACGCCGTTACGAAGAAGGAAACATCAGCCTAATGGCAGAATTCAAGACATAAGGGTCACACAGGTTTCCAGTCCAAGTGCCCTCCAGCTTGCTAGTCCTGGACTACTGATAGGGTAGCTTGACCGGTGAGACTGCACACATCACGCCATGTCGTTTCCCAGAAGCAAAACTGCGAGACCAAAGAAGAAACAAGTTCGTAAAAGATCAGGGTTGGATGTCAAAGTTGAATTACCTACGGCCTTTCTGCCGCTTCATCCATGATAAACGCCGTGTCATTAGATAAGAGCAAACTTTGATGCGGTGGCAAGAGTCAGAGGCACAAGCCAACAACCACCCTGTTGGGGTCTGGTCTGGTCGGGTCTGGCCTGGTCAGCAAGGGAGGAAGATGCGGGAGCCATGGAGCCCTGCAAAGTCAGCCAGGGTACAAGTAGGAGAGTAAATGAGTCAAGATGCACTGTTGGATGAAGGCAAGAGAAGGAAAAGTTTTTTTTTTCAGTTGCCGGGTTTTGTCATCATCCTAGTCAGAAGTTTGTTGGTTTGCTGCTGTACGAGGTGCAGGTATGTATTTGGAAGGATTTTAGCCAACAGTGAGAGAATTATCGAGACCCGTTGGGAGATGGGAGGGGGAGGAAGACTGCCAACCTATGTACAAGTAGTATGTCCGTATATTCACGGCAATGGGACAATAGAGAGAGAAGAGCAGCAAAAAAAAAAAAAAAAAAAAAAGGAATGAATGTTCTGCCAACGGCCCGCGTTCTTGTGTCGTATTTGTCAATTTAGTTTCTCGTGTGGTTGCTTGTTTTCCATTACTGGCTGCCCATCAATCACTATCCCGCGCGCCGATCCGGTCAAAGGGAGACCGGGCCGAGACAAGCCCAGAAACTAGGTGAGATGGCAGAGGATATGATCATCTCGTGTGTGACGGCGAGAGACGGGAGAGTGAAACGGCCTGTGAGGAAGGCTGTCGCCATTCCCGCTCTCCTTTCTGATGGTATGGCGGAGGAGAGAGGGGAAAGCAAGGGAGGGCGCAAGTTGTGTGATCTGGCATGCATAGAATAAACAATTACTTGTACCAGTAGTGGTAGAATTGGATGCATACATACATGGAAGGAGGGTATGTGCACAGCACATTGTTCGCACACAGCTCAAGCAAGGGGGTCTGTGCCTGTGCCTTGCATAAGCGATTGTGAGCTGCTATGCTAAGAAGGTAGAGGGTGGCTCTGCTCCACCACACACTTGGGGTTATGCATATGCGGCTGCCAGGGGTTGTCCGAAGTTTGATGATGGAACGGAGGGAGGGAGACGAAGAGGGAAAAGATGGGATGAAACTCGGAATCTACGGATCATACATGTTTCGTCATAGACTCTCCCTGGTGATCAACAAAGCGCGACATGATGATGAGGTGGAATGCTAGGGTTAATGAAATTGGGGGCTCCTTGTATAATTCGGATAGTGAGCGACTCCGTTCGACAGGGGAACGCGAGTGTCGCAGATGAAGGAAGGGAGAGGCGATCGTTGCAGAAGGTCACCGGGCCAATTACATGTTGCCGTAAACAACTTATGGATCCGAGTTTTATCTCATACAATGGCATGATGCAAGGGAGTGAAATGTCACCTCTCGGCTACAGCAAGCTTTTTCTCGTCAGAAATCACCAGCATTGTTTCCATGTTTTATGCGTCTAGGGTTTCAAGATGAAGCCAGCAGGTTGGGGAAAAAGCAAAGTTAGCAAACATTATGGAAAACAACGAGCGCACAAACGTGAAGCTGAGCTGCCAGATCGACCGTAATGCAGTAGTAGATCTCGTCCCTTGCGTTTCCCTCTGACGACCAGTCAAAAGCGAAAGAGGCCCTTTTTTCTTTTCCACTTTCGAGCCGTGACCCCTTCGGATGAATATACTTGCATGTTTGTTTGTGTTTGTAATAACTGGACGTGAACAGTATCATCCGAGACTCAGACACGGATCAAAGGAGGCGCCCAATGGCACCATACCAACAGGCGCGCGCGCGGCCTACTGAGAATTAATGTCTCTTCCTCCGTAGGAGCTCATTAACACTTAGATTACCGGTAAACAGCTGTGGCGTGGAAAATTTGACTTGTTTTGATGAATGAATGCATGATATCATTTCCAGCAGATTGCAAAGCTTCTCCTCCCAGGGTTCCTGGCTAGGTTTTGGGCCAAATTATTAGCTGTCGCTGTCCCTTATGAACATGCTAACAAGGTGCCATCCCATCACCCATCTCATCACATCCCGTGTAAAACACGTTTTAGAATCGACTAAAAAAGACGATGGACGATTGTCCTCCAGACTCTTGGGATGGATGGGGGACGGCTTACACGATCGGAGCCCGTCGTTGCGCTAGAGTGTACTGGACAGGGTCCCGAGGTCCTGAAGACAGGGCTCTCCATGCATCCCTCCAGCGGGGGGCCTTGTCAAATCAGAGAGTCAGCTACAGCGCCCGTCAAGGGCTCCCCGGGCGCCAAAAAGGACACAAAGGACTACTTGCTGCAAGGCGTGGTCAGGCCACCCACAGTTCACAATGCTTGCATCCGCCATCTTGCAAGTCGTGCATGCATGCATGCATCCAACTCGCCTAGATACGAGGAAAAGAAAGAAGAAAGAAAGAAAAAAGACAAGACAAGACAAGACAAGAAAGAAAAGAAAAGAAAAGAAAAGAAAAGAAAGACTTGTACTACCTTCAAGTAAAATGTGTGTCGTTTGCTGGACGGCTTGTTAGCGCTCAAGACCAGACGCACACACGCAAGTCAAAAGGAGTAGAGCAGATAGCGACTACGAGTAACCCGACGCTACCAACTCACTACGAGGCTCCAAGTCTGACCCGACGCTGAGCATTCCTTTTTACAGTACGTACATGCAAGTTGCATAGTGGATTAGGTGGTGGATAGTGGCCCGGATCATTGTGGATGAGCCTTAATATGCAGCAGGTAAGTACTTGGAGGAGCCTGGAGGAGCCTGGAGGAGCTTGGAGGAGATGGTGGCTCAACAACACCTGCTGCAATTTTTTTGCCCAACCCACGGCCCCCTCGACTACCTATTAGTACATCTCAACTAAGTGGGCAGTCTTCTCAATCCTCAAATCCTCCCATCAAGTACTTGTATTGCGCATTTCCCCCTCCAACAAGCAAACAAGGCTGACAACAGTCTCTTCCGTTACTGTTCGGTGTGCCCTGTGGACGCTGCCTATTTTGGGGTTGCTCCTCTTGCCTGGCGTGGTTGATGGAGCCGTCGCGTGCCTTATTATAATTGCTGACGTTGGCTCCCTTTTTCCGGCCAGGGTATGAGATTTTCGATGACGGCAAATCTCCTGCTCGCAAACCACCTGGACCACGGCACGGCTCGACACTTGACGACGACAAACGACGACAGCCAAGTAGCAGCGCTGCAGCAAGCCCTCGGGATCTGAACCAGCATCGTTTGCCTGCTATATGCACAGAGCGCTGCTGTGACGATCCGAGTAGGCTGGCCACTCTGCGAACCTGGTGTCTGGTGCTGTCACTGTCGCTGTCACTGCTCGCTGCTGTTGGTGGCTGCAAGACAGACATAGCACCTTTTTCGTTTCTCTCGCTCCTTTATACTGGGCGGAAGCCTCGACCCATTCATCCCGACTGACTTTTGCTCGACTTGGACTCACGAAAAAGAAGAAAAATAAAAAAGAATACATCACCATCCTTGGCATGATTCACTCCTTCGTTTTTTTCTTCTCCCCTCTCTCTCGATCAACCTAGGACGATTCGATCCAATTAGACGAACCGACAACTTCTATAGTCACCGAACGAAGCAATTGACAAAAACCTGCTGTCATCGAGACACATAACACTCCTTCACAATCTTCACCACTCCCTCACCTCGATCCTTATTCGAATATAACAAAAAAACAAAAACAAAAACAAAAAAAGAATATACTCTCTGTTGCTCAGGCGGCAATGGCACGAAGCTGCGCGTCTTTCTTTCAATCATCAGCCTCGCTAATGCCCGAATACGGTCGCTGAAGCCTTCACCTGCGAGAACAGACACTCATTGGATGACGGAGTCTCAGTGCTGCACAGACCGAGACCGAGTCCGAGACCGCACATTGAGGCCTCACTCGACCCTCAGAGCCCAGCTCCAAACCAAACAGTTGGCTGGGCTCCAAGGATCATGAGCTCAATGGCTATTTCACATACGGGCGAAAGCCATCGCCCCGTCTCGCGAAAGCAGAGCATCGGTGGGAATCGCCAGATTTCTTTATACGCTTCCCGCATCAAATCCCCCAGTCCACCACCACCACCGCAGCGCTCACAGACCACACCCCCCGGCGTCAAATATGACGGCGAAACAGCACCTCAATTACCTCAGATACCCCCTTACCGCTCTCCCCTCGCTGGGATTCTCTCTCCAACGGCGCTCACATCCTAGGAAGCCCTACATCATCACCTACATCCCACTCACAGGTCCCCTGGCAGGAGCAGCCACACCCTCAGCCACATCCACGGACCCATCACGCGGGCCCTCTCCCTGTCAGGGACATTTCAAGAATTATATCAGAGGCTCACTCCGAATTTCCCCTGTCCCCTAAGTCGCCTGGTTTCGACATGCACATGCCCGAGCACCCTCCCGTCGAAAACTTCTCACGACCTCGAAAGCCTAGCATCAAGCAACCCGTTACCGAGCCAGCTAAGCTTCGATTGGCCTATGTCCCGCCGCCCTTGGATCTCATGCACGAATTACACAATGGCTTACCGTCGACACCAGCTACTTCCCGGCATCGACGACAAGGCCACTCCGTATCCTCTTCCAACTCGGCGCACAATTTCCCTTCTGCTTCACCATTATACCCACCACCCGGCGATTACCTCGAGTCTAGTAGAAGCTCGCGGTCTAGAAATGGAACATCCCCGCCAGTTTCTGGCAACCGATCCCCGTTTGGCTTCAATCGCATTGATAGCGCCGTGTCCGTCCCTACTCCAAGTGGGTCAGCTCCTTGGATTAGTGGAGATGAGCTGCGGTCGAGTTTCCGATCACAACTCACCGCGTCAACAGCTCCGGGGACGGCTTTCACAGAACGAAGCAGTGTTTTAACAAAAGTCAGCTCCCAGTCTTCGCTCGATGCTGCCAATCCCGACGAACCTAGCTTAGAAGATGTTATGGGCATGTATGAGAGAGGATTCTGCGACGACGACGACGAAGAGGAGGATTACCAAGACGACCAGGATCACGACCACGTCGACGACGACAAGCCAGATCCCGGAGACAACCTGGACAGGCGCCCGACGACAGCCATGTCAGAACCAGCGCAAACCACCAGGCCAATTGATGCCTTTGACGGTAGCGATGAACCCATCCCCCGGTTCCTCCAGTACCAGCAGCCCAGTCCGCTTTGGATGCCGAAATCCGGCAGTCCAAGATGCTCTTCACCAGTCTCGCCTTTACATCTACAGTACCGGCGCTGGCTAGCCACGGTTTGAGCTTCCCGCAGAGACGCGAATCGGCGAGGACAGTCGAATCCGAACGCTCTGTGGCGTCTGAACCTCCCCGAAATGAAGCGAAAGTCAACTCTACTCATATGTCACGACCTTCCATTACCCTTTCCCGCTCGACATCTCCGGCTTCCGCACGCATTCCCGTTCCTGAGCCAGAGGACCCCGAGGCTCGTGACCGATACGGATTCAAGAAAGAGAGCCAGTATGTCACGAGGGCGCAGTATGATTCCTGGAACAAGACCTATACTCCCTATCTCGCTCGACGACGGAGAAAGTGGATCGCCTACCTCAAGGATAACGCATTGATGACGGAGCGACCCAATCGCTTCCCTTCGCCGAATGCCAAGACGAAGAGGTTTGTTCGCAAGGGCATCCCGCCCGATTGGCGCGGTGCGGCGTGGTTTTACTATGCTGGTGGGCCCGCCATTTTGGCAAAGCATTCTGGGTTATACGACAAGCTTCTGCTCCGGAAAGCGAAGCAGATAGACATTGAGGCTATCGAGCGCGATCTTCATAGGACGTTTCCCGACAACATTCAATTCAAGCCATCGGGTTTTGCTGCGGATAGACTGGAAACAACTACCAGCAGTGAAAGAGCCAGCCAATCCACCATGACTGGATCCACTTCTGATGGAAGCGGACCGGGACCCGTGGGCTTGGAAGGCGAACC
The DNA here is from genome assembly GCA_036429605.1 of Cladobotryum mycophilum. Lineage (NCBI taxonomy): Eukaryota > Fungi > Ascomycota > Sordariomycetes > Hypocreales > Hypocreaceae > Cladobotryum > Cladobotryum mycophilum. Next base: position 1,218,719 of record JAVFKD010000002.1, on the reverse strand, counting down.
ACCCATCATTTCATCACTTCGTCGAATCCTACTCGCTTTCTCGGTTTATAATCCCAAGATTGGCTACTGCCAGAGCCTGAATTTCATCGCCGGCCTTTTGCTCCTCTTTGTAGAGACAGAGGAACAATGCTTTTGGCTTCTCAATGTCATCACACACATCTACCTTCCCGGGACGCATGAGATGAGCCTAGAAGGGTCCAAGGTGGACCTGGGCGTCTTGATGACTGAGCTTCGGGATACGATGCCCGGCGTCTGGGATAAGATTGGTGGCGAATTAGAGACGGAGCCTGTGACTCGACCCATGACTAGCAAGTCGGTTCGAAAGTCTCCAAGGACTCCTAGACTTAGGCGCAAGGATATGCCTGGCTTATCGACAGAACGATTACCACCCATCACTCTCTGCATGACGGCCTGGTTTATGAGCTGCTACATTGGAACGTTGCCAATCGAGGCGACGCTACGCGTGTGGGATGTCTTCTTTTACGAAGGGTCCAAGACACTTTTCCGCGTTGCACTGGCCATCTTCAAGCTCGGAGAGTCTGAAATAAAGGCAGTCTCAGATCCCATGGAAATGTTTGGTGTTGTGCAGACCATGCCGAGGCGGATGCTAGATGCCAACCAACTCATGGAAGCCTGTTTCAGGCGGCGCAACGGGTTTAATCATCTCAGCCAAGACGTGATTGAAGAACGTCGACAGGAGCGGAGGGAGAAGGTGCGGCAAGATTTGCAACGGCAGCGTGGCAAGACAGTCACAGGGGGCAACTTGACGCAGACGGAAGCGGAGGGGGAAGCGCAGAAAAAAGGCACCCTCTTTGGAAAGAAGAAGAAGACGGCCGAGGAGGCACCCTGACACTGATTGATATCACATCATTTCCTTTATACCACGGCACGGACTGGCGTTTGAAGGCGGACGACTGACACTTGGGGAAAGGCAACCGGTGCATCATTTCTCCATGAGGCATTGCATTTTTTGATTTCTGTTCCTTTTGTGTTTATTTTTCTTCTCTTCATTCAACCTTTTCACTCTTGTCTCTCGTTGACTTGTTCTTTTTTCTTTTTCTTTACTTGTTTCACTATTCTTCTCGTTGGACTTGCTGGTAGGACAGCAATTTCTTGTTTCAAATTCTTATGACGATTACGGCTGCGCACCTTTGGCACAATGGTTCCTTTTTAGTGGAACCGGAGAAGAGAAGCTGCTTAAAAAAAGCATACACCTCAGAAAGGGGAAGAAATAAGATATATCTTATTATATCTGTTGAAAGCGCGTATAGACGGATGGGCATGTAAAAAAAGCTTTGGATAGAATAGGGAGAAAAGGAAGAGGAGTAATTTTTTTGGCAGGCCAGCATGCAACCTATGTAGGAGTCGAATGACGAGTCATCGAAACGAAGCCTCGGCGGACCTGGTGTCTGTCTATACCCGCGCGAAGGAAAAAAGGTTGCTGGCCATGGGGGACAGCAAAAATGGGATAGCCATTTGTTGAAGCAGCTTACGGGCTCTGTTGGCCTTTTATAAGCAACAATATACATTCTAATTCGGTTCAAATGGTGTCTTTTTCCATTGTGATGTTTGTTTGTAGTACTGTGGATGGAGGTGGAACGATTTTCTTTTGTTACTGATAGATTTCACTTGATATAGAAGAAACATGTTTTTTGTTGGCTTAGATTAGAGTCTTGTGTTTATCATTTTGTTGTCATTATGAATTTACGTTTTTGCTTTATGCCTGTGTACATATCTCTCTCTCTCTCCTAGCTTTACAATGATACGGTCCCCCGTCTCTCTCCTCGCCTCCCCCCATCACCATCATCATCCCTATGACGCCTGGGCGGGGAACTCGGGATCGTTGAGGGCATACTTTTCGACGTACGTCTTGACCTTCTTCTCCCAGGCGGGCCTGTCGTTGCGGTACTCCTCGGCGATGCGGTCCTCCAGGGGGTCGTCGGGCTGGGGCTCGACGAGCAGGTTCCTGACTGCCTCGAGGACGCTGGCGATCTTGGTGGAGGGCTTCCAGTTCTCCGACTTGAGGAGGCCGAGGCAGATGTTGCCCAGGGAGTCGTTTGTGACGTTTGGGTGGTAGAGGCGGGTGACGAACTTGAGGACGGGGGCTTGAAGGGGTAGTCGGGGGGCAGGGAGAGGAGGAGGCCGAAGCGGCCCGGGTGGAAGGGGGAGGGGGCGGAGCGACGAGGGTGATGTGCCAGGTGTGGATGGAGGAGTTGGGGGGAGGGAGGCGGAGATGCCGTCGGGGGGTTTTGGGAGATTTCGGCGAATTCCTGGAGGTGAGTTTAAGAAGGTTAGTTGGGTTGGAGGAAGAGTTGGAGGAGAGAGAAGAGAGGGGGGCGGACCTTGGTGATGCGTTTGGTTGACATTTTGGTGGTTTGGTTTGGTTTGTAGAGTGACTGGATGGGAGTGTTGCTTGAGGAAGAGGATGCCGATTCCAGGGGAGTATTCTTTTTCGGTAGGCGGTTAAATGGGGCCTCCGTCTAGTTCTATCGTGTGAGCTTCAACTAAGTCGATGGTCGTTTGTTCGTTGTTTGCTTGAGGGGGTGGAAGCTCTTTCGGTCTTGGTGAACTTTGGTGTTTGGTTTCGAGCGAGCAAGAGAGAGAGAGAGAGAGAGAGAAGGGGGGAATAAACGGGGGCCGGTAGACTGGGAGCAGAGAGCGTTGGTTAGACTGGGCCGGCTCTTTGTAATTTTCCGAGTGCAAGAGTTCCGAGGTGTCTAATAGTGATCTTTTTTGGTGATGGTTGATGAATGACGGTAGGGACGTTTGGGATGGTGGGGTTGAGAGAGGCAGCAGCTTCGTTTTTGATAGCCGTTTGATAAGTGGTGGTGGTGGTAGCGGTGGTGGTGGGGCAAGATTTTTAGGTGCAGCCAGCAGCAATTGGGATGTTTGTCGTCGGGTTCCAGCTACCCAGTGGAGGGGACAGGCGGACAGGCAGCTTTTTATAGTGGGCTTCATACCTGTAGGATGCACTGGAATCGTGAGGTGGGCTTGTTTTCTAGCTTGTCCCGCCGTGGAATGCATTGGATCCATTGCATTGTCCATAGGTAGTCCCCTGGAGGTTAGCAGGGTAATTGTAACTGGCTTGATTACGGGATGGTTATAACTCACACGCAAGGAGGAATCAAGCGAGTTTCATCTTTATTCCCTGGCCCAAGGGAGCAAAATGATGAAAAAAAAACATATTCATCGTCAGCTATGGTTATTTATCTGCTTGATCAATACGGACTGGAGGAGATGGAATTGCCTAGAATAGTGCGAGTGGAACTGCTAGGTACTAGGTAGTCATCCACACAACTGATTTCTCATGACCAAAACCTTGATGGACCTAGACTAACCCAACCTTACCCTTTCCGCTCGGTCAACGATTTCTCCAGAAGTGGGGTCATTTTTTTCACCGAAACCTTCACCGGGCCCTTCACCTCGATTTTTTTCTGTTGATCCTACCTATCTACCTATCAGAGCGGGCAAAATTTACTTTTCCCCAAGCATTGCCATCAAACCTACAACCCAAGCTCCAAGCAAACAAAACCCTGTTTCCTTGCCATATTCAAGTCGTATCATACAACGTCAATTGAGCCCACGAGAACCATAATTCTTATTCAATTTCATAAACTTGCATACGAATTTCGTCGTCACCATGGCCGCCGCTACCATGGCGCAAGATGCGCAGCAAATGCCCTTTATCAAGAACCTCGCCTCAAGCGGTCCGTCTTCCCCCTCTCCCCAGAAAGAAACTCCCTTCTCCTTCACCTCTAAACCCATTCAACTAACGCCTCCCCGCAGACCGCAAGCTCCGCACCGCTTCCCTCTCCTCCCTCCAAGCATTCCTCGCCTCCCGCCGCGACATCCCCCCTCGACGCACGCAAGCTCTGGACGGGCCTGTACTATGCCCTCTGGATGACCGACCGCCCCCGCCCGCAGCAAGCCCTCGCCGCCGACCTCGCCAACCTCCTCTTCGGGCTGCAGCCGTCGTGCGCCGGCGCCTGGCTCGCCGGCTTCTGGTCCGTGCTGGGGACCCAGTGGCCGCACATCGAGGCCCTCCGGCTGGACAAGTTCCTCCTCCTCGTGAGGAGGGTCTTTGCCGCCCAGGTGCGCTGGGCGAGGGAGCGCGGCTTCTCGGGCCAGGGGTCGGAAGTCGTGCTGCAGGTCCTCCAGGAGTGGTGCTTCGACGCAGAGGACGAGCACAAGGTCGCCCTCGGCCTGCGCCTCCACGTGCTGGATGTCTGGGTCGACGAGCTAGAGCGAGAATCCGCCCTGGGCGGCCCGGAGGAGGAGGAGGAGGCCAGCCCCGAAGCCAAGGCGTTCGTCAAGAGCATCGGCGACATGGTCGAGAAGCTAAAGAGGTGTCCCGTCAAATCAGTCAGACAGCGCGCGCAAGATAGCCACGAGGACGAGAGATTGCCCTGGGTTGAAGCCAAGGGAGACGACGACGACGACGACGCCATGGAAGAAGAAGATGGGCAAGATGCCGACTCGGATGATGAATGGGGCGGAATAGACAACTAAGAGGAAAACCTAAAAAAGGAAAAGAACGAAGAAAAGGGACTGATGACAAGTTCACGAATTCCTCATGTGCTTTTTTTTTGTATATACCACGGAACCAGGCGTTTTTGGCGTGCGAATGCAGAAAGAAAAAAAGAATAAAGGAGTGTTTTCTCAAAATCAAAACTTTGAATTATTTACTTTATAGAAGGCCCTTTGATATTAGAACGAAAAAATAGAGAAAAAGAAGAAGAAGAAGTTAAAAAAAAGAAAGAAAGAAAGAAAGAAAGAAAAAAGAACGTCATTTGCATCTCACAAAACATTATTACGTTTGATAGTCCTAAGCTTTGGTTTCCATATCCCCTCCCCCTCCTCATGCTTACCAGTGCCATATGCCTTTTTTGGGCGCAACAAAAAAACGCCAGCCAAATCAACGCCCACATGCTGAACCCCCTCCCCCTCCTTTTGTGCGTGCGTTGAGTATCTGTTTTCTTACTGCGCATTGTCCCATTCCAAGTCGTGAGTTGCGTAACAAAATGAGAACATGTTTGGTTGTTTGGTTGTTTCTTGTATTGCAGAGACCATCCATTACCAAACACGTTGGTCTCCCCCAATGGACGTCCCCTCTGATTCATCCTCTATCACGTAGCCCATCTCCCTAGCTTCTTTTGCGCGCTGCTTTGCCAGTCGCGTTTGATGCCATGCATCCCACTTGGCTTTCGTCTCAGGCCCGGGAACAGGCGCTGGTTTGGCAAGACCCTTCTTACGCAGCCGGCGTCTGTGACGACGTTTCTCTTCAAAGGAGAGCTTCGCCATGTCAATTTCGGTAATGTCGCGTCCAAGTGCCAGGTCCTGCATGTCGGCAAACCAATCCGAGGCTTCCTCGGTAAAGTGACCAAATAGTTCTCGACCATAACCACTGGTTGCCCACTGATCTAGCTTGATAGGAATTGCCGTGCCAAAAGTTGAAGGGTCGTCGTAGGACCAAAGGCAGGGCGCCTTGGAGGCCGGGCATGTTGTCGGTCGACAGTACATGGAGCACATGGCAGACTCGGCTGCATACCAGAGCGACAAAAGCAAGACCAGCGTACCCAAGAGGGTTAAGCGGAACTGCGGCTTTCGGTAGAATAAGCGTGGGATGGCAAGATGCAAATAGGCAAGGTAGGTGGGCTTGGGATTTGAGGCGCAGTAGGGGCAGTTCTTGTCGTGATCGGGATGGTTGAGGTCATGCTCATGCTTGATCTCCGAAGATGCGGGTGCTGCTGTTGGGCTTGACTCCAACGACGGCTTGTTGGCCTGCGCAAACTGGCCCTCGAGTCGCTCGATGCCTTGCTTTGCTGTGCGGATGCTCATGATGCCCGTTCGTAGTGACTTGTTCATCCTGTCTAGCGTTGCTAAATCTCCGTCGGATGCTTCTGCCTCTGCGCTGCTCATCCTCTCCTTCTTGGGGCTTCTCTTGGGACTTGCAGTAGTGGGGTTCGCCTTGAAATCGAGATCAAACTCAAAGTCGTCTTCCTCGTTAGTCTGGAAAAGGGGTTCCGTTGGGAGGCCGTTTAATCTTGGTTTCCGCCCCGAGAGAATCTCATCAAGATCGTCAAAGGTGGAATCCTCAACGTTGTAGGCGCGCTGCAGTTGTAGGAGATCATCTCTGACTGAAGGTGGTTTTGCTGAGTTCTTTACAGGCGGTCTGCGCCGGGGCAGTGATTTCGCGCGGGGCCTTTTCACAGCTGCAGAGGTTGTGACTCCGACGTCGCTCTCCTCAGTCGCGCCGGGCTCTGATACGGTGTCTTGGTCCTTGTTCCTCCACGCGAGGCTAGCTCTCCTCTCGCGAAGGATGCCTGCGGGCGGTTCTACCTTTACTGGTTTCTCTTCAACCTTGGGCTTCACGTCGACGGGCTCTTCTTTTATTTTTTCCACCTTGACGGTGACTGGAGTATCGACGTAGGCGCCAGTTACCCTCGGTGTCGGCATCGTAAGAGGATCTGGCTTTGTGGGCTTTGGAGTTGCATCATCCGCTTGCCTATCATCGTCCCTGTCGTCCTCTGAATCGAGGGGCGGTGATGGCGCACGCAAAGATCCGCGCTCTGACTGGTTATCCGCCGGGGCGAACAACTTCATCTCGGCCTCTATCCTATCCGTGGGATCTGTTTCGGACTGCATGCTGGATCTCTTGCTCTTGATGGAAGATGCAGAGAGTCGCGCGCGATGCGAAGGGACTGAAGGCGCGAATGCGACTGTAGATTTGGGTCTTTCAGAATCTTTGGCACCAAGGTCGACTGATTTTCTATCATTGTCCAAGGCGCGTCTGTAAGCGAGCGCGACGGGTTCCGAATTTTCGGCGTCGATTTGGTTTGTTGTTGTGGTGATGATTTGGTTGTTTTGGTTCGAGTTGTTATCAGTTGATAGAGGCAGCCTCTGAGTCTTGGTCTCGGCAGCTGCAGGACTTGAACTGGCAGCTCTTGCCAGCCGTCGCACCCACTCAAAATCATCAGAACGCTTTTCATCCGATTTCGGCTTTGGCACCTCTTCTTCTCTTTTCACGTTTGCGTCACTGGCATTTTCCTTGTAGTCAATTCCATTCGTTACGCCATCGCTGTTGGTCCGCCTGGGATCTTTCTTAAAGATGGTCACTGGCGTATCGGGGATACGTCTCCCTGGCTCCTCTCCAGCGGCGGCCGTGTTGGGTCGCGCAGGCAATCCATTGGTCCCAGGGACAGCATCCATGTTATATCGACTGTATAAGCCTCTGCTTGATCGCGGTCTGGCGATTTCTTCCGGTGACTTGGATCGCGCCATTTGGTTCATCTCCTTAATCTCCTGTAGTCGTGCAGCCGCAAGAGCCCTCCTCGATAGCCCATTCTCTTCTCGTTGTCGTATCTCATCTAGTTTCGTATTCCGAAGTCTATCCAAATGCCGGTTAGGGATCGGGATTTGTTGTTCTACTTGTGATTCCCTTGCGCGGATCTGATCCAGCTTCGAAATGTATGTTCTCGGCGTTGGTCGTTCCAGGGGGAGGTTGCTACCAGTCTGAAGCTCTCGCGACCGAATGTCATCCAACTTGGTATTACGAGAGTTGGAATCTGCCGGTTTCGATGCTGAGCTGAGGTTGATCTTGCCATTATCGTCGTACGATATCCGGTTCTCAAACATGTGCCGGCCAACCTTAAGACGAGGACTGTCTGAAACCTGCAAATCGCCGGCGGTAAAGTCTTCGTCAACCTGCCACGCAAAGCTCTTTTCAGGAGACGGGTATACGGGAGAGGGGATCCTGCTAGGTCGTTCGACGGAGAGCAGTGGGGCATCGTCGATGCCAGGCACCAGATCCGGGAGCCCAATACTGCTCCCAGGGATGCTCATTCTGGAAGATCGTAGCTGGCCAAGGCGTGATGGGCTAGCCGCGGCTCTGAGATCACCGCTTTGGGCGTATGTAAGCGTATCCATGCTCTTCATCCTCGGGATCCCCTTTCCGGCCATCTGAGCGTTTACCACTGCTGGAGATCTAGCGGAGGACACAGCGGATGGTGCCCCTTTACTTCCCACCAGCGTTCCACTAGAACTAGAATGCCCAGTAGGCTGGATTCTGCTCTGCCCCTTGCTGTCCAGGTGATCCTCCCCAAGAATCCTACGCAGTTTCGACTCGTCGGAAGCTGTTCTTATCCTCCAGGGTCGCGGCGCGGGGCTCGGCGAGCCATCGACTGGGCCGTTGGGGTCGATGCCTCCATCTGATTCATCGCCTGCCTCCTCTTCCCCTGAGCTAGTTTGAAAGCCTCGGCCAAGGAAATCGGTCGCCTCTTTGAGAAACCACTGAGGCTACTAGGTCGTGGGATTCGCGTGCCACCCGGGGACGCAACGGTGGTGTTGCCATCTCGATTCGAAAGAAAGCTGAACTCGTTGGTCGATTTCCTCCGCAAGAGACTATTGTCGCCCATGGCGCTCCTGTTCGCACCGCCGCCCAGGCTTACTCGTGACGATTCCTGGTCCTTTGAGAACAACGGTTTCCTCCCGTCGTGGTTCACATGTAATTGAGTCGGCAGGCGCCCGGCCGGCCGCACACCCACGGCCTCTGATTCGCGTTGCATGGTTATCGTTTTGGCGTCGTCGCAAAGTGTCGAATTCGCTAACGGTTCATGCAATCAAGGCGAAAGAGCATGTTGGTGAAGAGCTATGGTGCTTTGGAGTGGTGGCAGCGCGTCATAACCATCGAGGGGCCAGACAAGACGAGACGAGACAAGACAAGACAAGGCAATACTATAAAAGTACTTGTAGTACAGAATGCGAAATGCGACAAATGTGATTCTGATTGTAAACTCGATTATAACGGCGTTGGTTGTGTGTGTGTGTCTGGATGATGGTGTACAAGTAATTCTAGTGTCGCAAAAGGGTTTCTTCGTGTAGAGTGAATTGACAGTCTTGGGTCGAAATAGTGAAGCTTTTCTTTTCTTTCCTGGAGGACGCGGGGGGCAATGAAATTGTTTAGACGGTGTCAAGGTGAAGCGCGTCTGAGGCTCCCCGTTTTAGCGACTCGGACAGGGGTCCGGCCTGTCATGGTCAGGTCATGGATGGTTTCACCGTCTGAATGGTTCGCAGAGGGTACCCGTAGCTTGTACGTAACCCCTCTTGTACCCCCTTACTTGAGGTGACTTGTCTGCCCCTGTTCTTTTGCATGTGCAGCGGTGTACATGTTCCCTCCGATGTTTAGCCTGAATCATGATGCCAAAAAACAGGGGGGGGGGGCAATCATATGAAGATGCTACTCTGATCAACCACCTCCCTCTAAGAGGTAGCCAAATATAACGCCCGGTCTATTAAGATTAAAAAAAAAAAGAGATGTTATAATAAATGGCTACTACTGTGTGGATGCTCTGAATGTTTTCATCCTCAAATCATTAGGTAATTGATAAATAATAACTGCACTTCAGGAACTTGTAGTACCACATGCCGATATCATCACTCAAAACATCTGATCTTCTCCAGACAAATTGCCTCGAAAGGAATAACTCCATCTTTAATGTGAGACGCGGAGTCGGAGGGCGCGCCAAAAGGCCTACTGCCTTGTACTACTTGTACATGCCATTGCGCCCTGCCAGTAATTGAACCGGATTCGGCTTGAATTGTTTCCCGTATTTGATGTTTTGTTTTTCATGGTACCCTCTTAAATAAGGTAGAGCTGTTCTGATCTTTGCTTGCTTTACATCTACGCTGTATATATCCTTGCATTATATGCATATTTACCTTATATATATATATATATATATATATATAGACCTGTCGGATTCTATTCCATTGTCTCATAATTGCTGCCCTTTCCTCCATCAGTCGGCACCTTGTTTAGCTTCTAGCCTACTCAATCTTCATCACCTTACAGTGAGTGCTTCAATGGAGCTCACGCATCTCACACAATAATAGCCTCACTATCCTCACTATAAGGTTGCTTACTTACTTACTCACTTACAAGACATATACTATACTCAATTTACATACCTTAGCGCTTCCTTTTACAAAACCAAACTTGATTACAATGACAGTTGAGACAAAGACAACCCCCACGCTTCTCCGAAAGCTCGGTCCCAAGTAAGCCATTCATTCATTCCCCCTCCACACACAAACTCAATAACAAACTCAACTACCACAACCACAACCACAACTTCCAACTAATCCTCCAATTCTCAGCGAACACTATTCATCCACTCGTCAGCACCTCAACCTCTACCGCGCCGTCGCCGTAACATGTCGCTACCAATACCCCCTCCGGCACGGCGGACACACCCGGTGATGGCATCACCACCATCCCTCCCGTCTTCTACGCCGCCGTCGCGCAAATCGTCCGGGCCCAGCCCATGCTCCGCGTGGGCATCGCCGGCCAGGACACTTTCGCCGCGCACTTTACCCATCTCGCCGAGGTTGACTTGCGGCACCAGATCGACCTCGTCGCCATCCCGTGCGACACCGTGGAGGAGTACGAGGGGAAGGTCGCGGAGGAGCATGGCCTGCGTAATGATACCGTCTTTGTGCAGGACGTGGAGACTCGCCCGCCGTGGAGGGTCACGATCCTGAGGCCAGCCGGCGGTGTCCTGCAGCATCTTGAGCAAAAGCAGCAAGAGGACGTGATTTTCACTTTTCATCACTCCCTCATGGACGGAACGAGTGGGAGACGCTTCCACGAGATGCTCCTCTCGGCCATCATCCAACTCTCCAAGCAGCCATCCACCGAGCCGGTCCATGTAATCCCCTTTCCCGAGCCACCCACCCTTCCAGAGCAGCAGGAAGATGTCGTCCCGTTCAAATTCTCACTCGCCTTCACCGGCCGCGTCCTGTGGAACGAGTTCGGCCCCTCCATCTTCAAGTCCCAGAAGCCCCCATCTGGCACGGCAAAAACATCGACTTCTCCGTGCCTTATAGGACAAACGTCCGAACCGTCGACATCATCGCCCCCGAGGCCGTTGCCAACTTCGTCAAAGCCTGCCGAGCCAACTCCACGACCCTCACGGGCCTAATCCAGGCCATGGTCCTCGCATCGCTGGCAACCCGTCTCCTCCCAGCCGAGCAGGCCAGGGCATTCACTGCCACCACCCCCATCAACCTCCGCCCCTTTACGTCCCCCACCGCCATCGCCCCATCGACAAGGGACTCCCTCCGCGGTCTAATCACCACTTTCGAGCACCACTTTACCCCTGCCACCGTCTCCCCTTCCAAGCACCAGACGCGGACATCACAGCCCTCATCTGGCAAACCGCCAAACTCGTCAAGGACGAACTCAATGATCGCACCGCCACCCTCCCCAGGGATGACATGACCGGCATGCTCAAGCACATCACCGACTGGACCTCCTTCTGGAACAAAAAGGACGGACAGCCCCGCACGCACTCGTGGGAAGTCAGCAACATCGGTGTCCTCAAAAACGCAGAAGAAGAAAAAGAAGAAGAAGGAGAAGAAGCTCACCACCCACGCATCACTCGCGTGCTATTCACTAACCCCGCCATGGTAACTGGTGCTGCCGTAGGTCTAGGCGTGGGCAGCGCCGCGGGAGGTAGGCTAACACTGGGCATCTCATGGCAGGATACTATTGTGTCGGATGAGCTGGTGGAGAATCTTGTCAAGGATCTTTATTCTTATACGACTACCTTTCAAGAGACGGGAAGATTTACATGATAAAACAGTTGATAGATATATAGATATATATAGTCAATACATGAAACTTTACAAAGAGAAACAGGGAATAAAAGTAATTACATCTCAAATAGCTTCATAGTCTTTTGATCAAATATGAATCAGTAAAAATACAACTAGTAATTACCGACATCAATGCCAACCATCTAACCAAACTCATAACCTCCTTCAGGCCGTCTTTAAATAATTTCTTTCATATCCAAAACAAAACAAAAAATAAAGTCGACCTCCCGATACATTACAGAAGTCACCCCCTCTCCATCAATAAAATGTTTTGCTACTCATGCTTCTAGTCCATATCAGCAAGTCTAATCCCAAAACGCCGCGCAGGTCGTGTTGTAAAACAAAAACAAAAATGTCGTGGCCACCGAATCCGCCCCTCTATACCGGAGCATCATCTCTTTTTTTACCCTGCATTTCCCACCCCCACCCCCGTCCCCTGAGCAGATTTACCAGCCCTGCCCGGGAGTTCTTGATGCTCGAGCTCCTCCCCTAAAGTAATTGAACTGCGATGGGTCCATCTCTTGATTATCCGGCAATTCCTCATTTTGAGGAAGTCCGCTGTATCCTCGTGGCCCGCCACCAAGAGCGCCGACTGATGGGCCGGGAGAAGGTGAAGGAGTATGGTGGATGCCCAAGCCAGGCGTCATTCGGCCGCGTTCCAAGGAGGCCTCGCGATATGCGGAACTTGGCGGAGCAATAGCCGGGCCCGCCGCATTACGTACGAGTCCGGATGAGCTGCTATTGTCCTGAGCATAGAGCGGGCTCCGTGTTCGGTTGATTTGATCATCACTGGGGTAGGGCCCTGATCTATACGATTGATAGCCAGTATCAGTCGTAACCGCGCGTTTCCCTGCCCCAAAAGGTGTTGAAGATCGGCCAGATAATGGTGTTCCTGGCCTAGAGGGATTGCTGTCATTGTCCACAGACCCAGGCGTTCCAGGCCGTCCAAGGTCGTGATCTTTTCCATACATTTCGCCACCTCCATGGTCTTCGGTGAACTCTGAGCGGTTCTTGTAGTACTCAAAATCCATGTGTGCGTCAGAAACATACTCGAATCCGGGTACATTGTTGGCGGCCTTTCCTGGTCGTCCACCTTGCATAGAATCCAAGGCATACACGTCGGAGTAGCCACTAACACTCATAAACTCTGCGGGGCCTGTATCGACGTCCCTTCCATCGGTCAGACGTCCCGAATAAACCGACGGGAGTAAATTATGTGCTTTCTGATGAACCATGGGAGTAATGAGAGGCCTATACAGAGCCGGGTGCCCGAATCGGCTGGCAAGCTTCTCGCTTCGAAGTCGGGTTTCTTTCTGTATGCCGGCCGCTGCCTGATTTCCTGTACGTTTGAGACTATGATATCGAATTTTGTCATCAAAGGCACTGCTACAGTATATCTTGAACCCAATCATGAGGAATGGCAAGGGAACCACGGCATAAAACTGGATGTGGGATTCAAGACCTTGAACCCAGCATGTAAGCATGACAACGAAGTTGGACAAGATGGTGCCGAAAATAAAGCGATTGAAGATGACCCGCCAAAACAAACCCCCGGACTCGGTCTTGGTGACGAAGCGATACAGAATCAAGTACTTCTTGAGATAGGAGTCAATGCAAAAGTAGATGGCCGTAGCGAGCAGGACAAGAGGTTGAATGCCTGCAAAGCATAGTGTTACCGTCGAGTAGTAGAGGAAATAACAGTAGTAACTGGCGTAGTCGAATGGCGGTGGCGCTGTCAGTTCAATCAGCTCTCGGGGCGTAGGGCTTGCAAACTTCTTGAGGAAGAAAGCCTGGATCAGGGGCCAAATCTGGGCAAGATCAATGGCCGCACCAAGCTGTCGCTGCACAAGATATGTCACCCAGAAGGCACTGTTATGACAGAATGATTGGAAAACACCACGACCGAAATTCTCCTTGACAATGGCATCCCAAGCGTTTGCACCTTTATTGGTCTCCTGGACAACCCCAGCAATAAAAGACCAGATGACGCTGAAGAAAGAAAAGACGATGAGGTTGTTGAAAACGAAGAAGGCGTAGAGCTTTGCCACGACATGTCTTTCTCGTCCGGTTTTGGTCTTGTCTCCAGCTTTCATTGATAGACGACGAAAGATGACGGGTAGCAAAAGATAGACACCCGACATGAGGGCGGGAGACGCGATACCCTGAACAATACCCCAAAAGGTCGTTTCGGCATATAGCGATATCCGGAAGGCACGCCAGACTTTACCAAGATTGCTCAAGTTGACTAGGAAAATAGCAATCATGGCGTTGGGGACAACCCAGAAAAGGGTTAGCAGAATGATCCAGAAGCTATTGACCCATCTTCTGCGACTCCTAGTAGAGCTAGAGAGCGGCATATTTTTCCATATAATGTCAGTGGGTCGAGGTGCCAGAAGAACGGTGGCCCCAAGAGGCCTCTTCCTACGACAAGTATACGCAATCTCATGCGCCTCGGTGATGTCTGAATAACTGGCGAATCCAAAAGGCATGGAGCTCCGCTTGTCGACACTTCTCCGCACTTCTTTGATCTCAACCTCGAGCGACCGGATGCGCTGTGTGTAGTATTCGATGGCATCAAGTTTTTGACCCTTTGGATAGGTTGCATAGGCTCGATCCTTTTTGGACGGGTTACAGACGGGTCGTGCCGGGGGAGCTGATTCGGATTCTTGAGATATTTGGCCAAGATCTTCTCCAGCTTGCGGACTGCATGTTCATGCTCTTCAATCAGGTTTGGGAGATCTTTGACGTTTCGCGCAATGGCAGTCCTGGCAAAGGAAGAGTTGGGAACAACCTGATCAATGATCCTCGCAATTCCTTCGTCGGAGCACGCTTGCTTAGGAATGTCATACAACTTCAAAGGTTGTCAGTCGGATTGCAATTAGTGTGTTGGGAACATTTGCGTATACATACCATGAGGGTTCGCGAGTGCAGACTGTTTTGGTACTCGTCGCTTTCAAAGTACTTTCTTCGCAGCTGCATTACTCTTCGATAGTTCCACCAGAGGAACAGGCAAATGACAATGTCAAAAAGCCAGGCCACAACAACCTGAGCCCAGATGGGTTCGCCAAAAACATTGAGAGGTGTGATCTGCAAAATCCAGGCATTCTTGTCCTCGTTTTGCTCGTTCTGGAACTTGACGGATTTGATAGTCGTCAACGGCACGAGAATTCCAACACCAATCACAGCCAGGACCAAGAACATGTTGCGGCACATGCGCATGACACGGAGGAAAACCGTAGCGTCCATGCCAATCTGGTGGATCAGCACCTTTTCATGTGTATGCAACAACGGCGTGAGCCAAGACCACGGCTTCCTCCCAATGGGCGGCGGGGCGTATTTCTCGTCGACATGTTTGAGCTTCGGGGCGTACACAGCCTGATTGTACGGACGAATGAAGGAGAAGGCGATGGCTATGAAGGCCGTGAAGCCAAGGGAGATGCCGATGGCAGAATAAACGGATGTCGCCGCAAGCTGAGGTACTGTTAGTACAATTGGCGGCCGAGTGCTGAATTCAGAGGATTTACCTGGCCAGAGAAGGGATCCTGGAGAAGCTTGAGCAATTCCTGTCCAGCATCCTTATCTTCCCGCTGGTGAAGCAATCGTGTTGCCAAATGTTGGTGATCCATGGTGTGAGCTCCCTGCCCGGATCAGGGGCTATCCTCCTCTGGGGCGCAATTCAATGTTGGTGTTCGATCCAGGCAGTGCACCGCGGCAATGGGGCCAATGGGCGGGTATCGTTCGATGAGGTGACGGCACACTCCGTGGCAGGACGCGTCGATCGTAGTCTCGTTACAAAGGCTCGTCAGGGAAGCG
Organism: Cladobotryum mycophilum; assembly: GCA_036429605.1. Classification (NCBI taxonomy): domain Eukaryota; kingdom Fungi; phylum Ascomycota; class Sordariomycetes; order Hypocreales; family Hypocreaceae; genus Cladobotryum; species Cladobotryum mycophilum. Next base: position 1,203,251 of record JAVFKD010000002.1, on the reverse strand, counting down.
AGGGAACAAAAAGAAGCAAACCGAGGAGCCAAGTTCAGGGGAAAGCCGCCGTTGATGATCCTTGCTTCCAACCCACCCGTGGTGTCGTTAAAACGGGGGAGAGAGAGAGACAGCAAGAGACGGAAGGGAAGGGAAAAAAATCAAAAATCAAAATAATCAATTGTACACACCAAAAACGAAGGACACTCTCTGCGCACAAAGATGCAGAGGCGATTGGTGATGGGAAGGGAAAATAAAGAGAAAGTATGTGAGCAGGGACTATGTAAGAGGGAACCTGGATTGGGATCGATGCCAAGTTGGGGATGGTGTCTGTCTCTTTTTCTTGGGTCTGCTGCCGCGATCACAGATGGGATGGATGGATGGGATGTTCTCTATCTGTCTCTGGTCTAGGAGGTCCAAGCTCTGGAGAAGAGTGACCCAATCAAGCCAAGACGGGCCCCAACAACACACATTCAACGATGTTCCTTTTCATCATCATCGTTATCATTGCATTGCATTTGCATAGGTTCACTTGGCGACGCTGTGGCTCGTTCGTATCAACGAAATTTTCTTTTCCATCTGAGACGTCCACGGTCGTACTCGATGCGCGTTAAGGGGACAAAGAAGTACTCCAAGTACATTGATTGGCCCCTGTACCTGCTGCCATCATGCCCCCCGGGGCTCCAGGGCATGCACTAAACTGCTATTTTTGAACCCCCTAAAGCCACTGGAAGTCTAGCGCAGTCCAAGTGCTGCAGTACCTCCATACTGGATGGATAGCATGGAGCTCGCCCAGTGGATGGTGGATGATGGATGGTGGATGGATGCAAGGAACCACCAGCATGGGAAGTGGAGGCCCTCCGATGCAAGGTCTGGTGGAGGAATACGAGATGGGCTAAGACTGAATCAGGACATAAGTATCTTGGCCAGGGACAAAGATGTCATTCATCCATGGCGTTGGCGTTGAAAGAGGGAGCCGACCAGGAACGTGTGATGATGCATTCATGTGAGTCTATCTATACGTAGGAACTGATAGGCGAAAAGAATACGATTGTGATTACCTTGGCCCATAGAACTCGCCAGCAGTCACTGTTGCCATGACGCTTCGTGTTGATGCACTTCCCCGTGTGTGTGTGTCGTGCATGCCCGTACATACATGCATACATATGTCGTGTGTACCCATTCATTCCCTTTCAACACATTCCATCCAGTCGAGTCAAGTCAAGTCAGTCACGGGCGCCTTGAGAAGAAAAGATGCAAAGGCTCCACGCATACATACACAAAAAATATGCTAATGATCAACAAAACATTCCATCCTAGGATGGAAGCCTTGGTCGACTGAAATAGTCATGGTATCATCGTGCCCCAGTTGGGTGCCTCGAAACGAACAAAGCTTTTGCCACTGTTGGAAAAACGAGAAAGAAAAATAAAAACTTGCAGGCATGTTTTGAATCCAAGATGACGAGTCAGAGACACACCAGCAACCCCAACCCCTTGGTTATCCTTCTCCCGAGACCCATCCGCTGCCTCGGGTTTGACCATGAACCCGCCAAACAGGTTCCGGGTTTCTCTCATGTTACACTACTAATTTAGAGGGTTGTTGTGTTGAAGGCTTTTGTTCTACCGAGTAGGCTAGAAGAGAGAGAGAGAGAGAGAGAGAGAGAGAGAGAAAGAAAAAGACGAAGAAAAAACAAGTGTCAATAACGGTCATCATCGACCTTGTTCGCCACGACAGTGACGATCTCTTTAACATGATTACGTAGCCAAGAAGTTTAGGGCTTGTTTATCTCGTACACATGTTCATGCGTGCAAAAAGTCCTACAGTCAGTGATGCAGTGATGCAGTAAGATGGGCATGTTTATTTGTTGACAAGCTATAATAGTAGTAGTAATAATAATAATAATAATAGGTAAACATCAAGGAAAACTCCTGACATGTAGACGTGGACGTGTTCCTTGTTTATTGACAATGCACAACCGCGGGCGTTTGAGCCTTATTGCTGGCCACACCTGGCCTGTAAAATTCTCCACCACGCGTTGAATGGGATCCATGGATGGGCCCTTTTGGGTAGATGAAGCCCCCAAGCCCGTCACGCGACCGTTATAAAAGTCAATCACGACGCCAATTATAGGGCTTGACTCAATCGCTTGGACCCTGAAAACGGTACTTTCCAGAGCTTCTCTTGTCATGTAACAACAAAGCTGCAAAGCCTTGTAACAAAAATTGATGTCATTATTCATCTCGGTTTTAGAATGGATGGCAATAGTCCATACTGAGTAGATCTGTTGCAGAAATGCCAGCATCCCCCCCCCCACACACACACACAAAGTTCCCAGTGGAGTTGAGTTCCACATGTTAATTGACCCCCCGTTGAATCCACTGCGTACAGAACCGGGTCGATCTCGTCTGTGCTATGCTTGGACGCTGCGGTTTTCCCGAATTGCTCATGTGCGAGATGGCAAGGTGCAGCGACCGATACACGATAAATAAATAAAAGCAATCGATTTTCATGACAGCCAAAGACAGTAATACACTGCAAGCCCATACATACGACGTTCCCTATGTAGTAATAGTCATCACAGTCTCCGCGCATAAATCAGTCAAGTTAATCAAGCAGCCGTTTCGCCAAGTATTCCCCTTCCCCTCCATATCCCATTCCTCAGTTGTGTCCATTTGTTCCATAGCAGAGTCGTTTCAGTTTTAACATACTGGTGCTTGTGTCATCTAAACCTCGACCGGCCCCTGACTCCGAGTCTTCCGTGCCGTTCTGCCGACAATTGGCGGAGCACTCTTGTCCTTTCGTGGTCGGCCAGGCTTTCCCTTTGTAGTGCCGCCATTGGTCTTGGTTTCAGCAGCAGCGTCAACCTTGATCTTCTTGTCCGCTCGTTCAATCTCGTCAGTTCCTTGCTTTTCCTGCGATTGTTCATCAGATTCGTCGTCGCCAGTAGAGTCATCGAGCTTGCGCTTCTCTCCGGTGCCAGTCTCTGTAGACTCGGATCTCTTTTCTGAATCCTCCGTTTGGAGAGCGCCGGTCATCTCGGCTGGCTTAGGGACACCATTGGGAGTAATTTCAGTGATGGGCTCATCGGTGCTTGGGATAGAAGCCGTAGGGGTTGGAAGTGGCTCTAGGACACCAGGTGGCACTTCGTCTCCTTGGTTGGACTTTTCAGCCTCATCCGTCTCCATGGAGATGTTCAGTTCCGGTTGGGGAGATCCATTGGCCGGAGACCCTTCCTTGACCGGTGTCTCAGGGACGGATTGGATCTCTACAGGCTTTGGGATGATGTGCGCAGCCGCCGATGCTGGGGCATCAGTCATCTTGGCCTCAATAGGTTTGGTTTCCTCGGATGTCTTTGGCGCATCAGTAGGTGCCTCCTCAGCTTTCTCCAAAGGAGCTGGAGGACAAACAGCAATATTGTTCTTGCCAGTATCCATCGTTGGAGCTCCTGCTTGAGCCTCGGGAGCTGTGGGTTCAGGCGCGCCAACTAATGTTCGAGGTTAGCATACCTATATTATCCGTTATATAGTAGCAAAGAGGAGCCAACTTTGTCCATAGAGCACAAAGGGATGCTCAATTGGATCACGAAACCGATTGCGCAGTGTCTCATACAAAAGTACTGACCAAAAACACAATATGCGATGGGTCCTTACCTTTGTCAATAGCTGGGGCGATTCCGTCGGACATGATGTTGATGACGTAAGAGCTCCAATGAAGCTTTGCGCAAGGTACAGAGCTATATTGGAAGCGATATGGTGATGGGATCGGGCGTGCTGACACTAATTATCAGCGAGATGGAGATGGAAGCAGCATTAAAGTGATGGCATGAGGTTGAGAAGAAGTCAAAGTCCAGGTCCAGCTTGGCTCACGGGACGTCAATCTCAATGGTTCCACAGCTGGACGACCTTGTTCGTAACATTCTTCCGGGAGGACATGTTCCTCGCCACTGTAAAGATGCGGGCGAGGAACATGGTCTAGATGAAGCTATGGGAAGCCCATTCCGTCGGCGCCGCTTCTGGGTATGGAGCAGCCCTGTTTGGTTGAAATGAATTAATACAGTGTAACGGGTGTGGCCGGTAGGTTGAAGGCTGGCAAGCTGGGTGGAATGGAAACTGTGGACAGTACGGAGTAGTATTGAGCATCTAGCGTAGCACTGTGCGAATTGGGACGATCGAGACGGTCAACTTGTCCAAGATGTTTCGCTTGCGGGGAAACCTGCAAGTCTAGGATGTGGAGATGACGCCACTGCTTGTTTTCCTCCGTCTTTTCGTCTTCGTTTTCCTCGAGCAGAATGAAGCTATCGAATCTGTTAACCAAGCGGGGGCCGCGCCGATGATGTGCCGATGCATGCAATGCGAGTCTTGTTTTGGCTTCGAGGAGGTCATAGGAAGCAAGATGCTTCACTTGATAGGCCAGGCAATTAAATGCGGTTATCCAAAATGATTGGCAGCCAAGGCGATGGGATCTCTGTTCGGCCAAGGTCTACATCAATCCCGTCATCTATAGATATTATACCCATATTGCTATATTGCCGTCTTACGAGGGAGGGTAGATTGGGGGAGACATCTGTCCAGTTTTGCGAGCGAGGTGTCAAGTTAAAAGCCACCACGTCGTTAACCTCTTGGGATAGTCTTCAATGGTTACAGGAAGGGATTAAACTGTCTGAAACTTGCCTAGTTGTTGAACGTTTGATGAAGTGACGTTGGAGTTACAGCTCATTGGTATGACCCTAACCCTCGACTCATGATCGCTGGTAGCACAGTTGTTGTAGTACATCGTCACTGTCAATTTATCCATCAACAACACAAAAAGAATTTAAAATGTCCCAAAAAAATTGTCCCAAAAATAATATACTAATTGAATACTAATTAAATCATAAATTCAGACAATTTTTTTCACCCATCTTGAATTTTGAACGCTTCAAATATTTATGCTCCAAAAAGGGGTTGCCATTCGCTTAGTCATTCCAACAGCACTCCAGTCGCTGCCACGGGGCATTTCTGGCCAGGTGAGAAGGACAGCTATCGAGAGTCAAGACGCGAATGCCCAAATTTCAACACGCTCCTTTATCGCCAAAGCCCCTCCATCGCATCCACGTTTGCGCCAATATTCTGGTTTTTTTCCTCTCCTGTTTTGTCTTATTCTTGACCACTACGAATTTTAAAAATGTCGTCGGAGAAGACCAAGTACTCGGTTATCCTCCCCACATACAATGAGAGGAAGAACCTCCCCATTATCACCTGGTTGCTGAACCGCACCTTTACAGAGAAGTAGGTAAAAGATGTCTGCGCTAGATTTCCCTCGGTGGCAGTCTTGGCATGCAATATTTGCGCTGACTCTCCCGTCGCAGCAATCTCGATTGGGAACTCATCATTGTCGACGACGGCTCCCCCGATGGCACACAAGAAGTCGCCCACCAGCTTGTCAAGGCCTACTCTCCCCACGTCCTCCTCAAGCCCCGCGCCGGTAAGCTGGGCCTCGGTACCGCCTACGTCCACGGTCTCCAGTTCGTAACCGGAAACTTCGTCATCATCATGGACGCCGACTTTAGCCACCACCCCAAGTTCATCCCCCAGATGGTCGCCGTGCAGAAGACGGCCAACTACGACATCGTCACGGGCACTCGCTACGCCGGCGACGGCGGTGTCTTTGGCTGGGACCTTAAGCGCAAGTTTGTGAGCCGCGGAGCCAACCTGTTTGCCGATACGGTGTTGCGACCCGGCGTCAGCGACTTGACTGGTAGCTTCCGTCTGTACAAGAAGAGTGTGCTCGAGAAGGTCATCTCTAGCACCGAGAGCAAGGGATATACCTTCCAGATGGAGATGATGGTTCGTGCCAAGGCCATGGGATGCACAGTCGCCGAGGTACCCATTTCGTTCGTCGACCGATTGTACGGCGAAAGTAAACTCGGCGGTGACGAGATCGTCGAGTATGCCAAGGGCGTATTTTCGCTGTGGTTGAAGGTGTAAAGACAAAAAAATTGATTGCATGAAATGCGTGCTTTGGATGGGACAAAGGGACGGCGTTTGGGGCGGGAGAAGCAATGTCCCGTTTGCTATACTAATAAAAATATAAACATTTCAAATTCCGAATCCATTTTCAGCTAGATATATCTATGCCATCGTATTATAATCCCCGATGTACGCACACCACTCTCTCACTTCCCGGCATTACATATTCCTTCCTCCGGTCACCATGATAGTCTGTCCAGACACATATGAAAACAAGGGACTGGCAACAGCCAAGATACTGCTAGCAGCTTCGGTTGCGGTACCCGGTCTACCCAGAGGAATTTCGGCAAAAGCTTTAGCCTCCTTCTGTGACTGCGTTGTCCTGCCGGGGATACCCAAAGCAATTTTCTGACCATCTGGTCCCGTCACAAAGGCGCCTTCTTCCTTGGCCGCCGTCAAACGTGTAGCAATGTGGCCAAAGGCAATGGCATTGGCACGCACGCCGAATGCCGGACCCCATTCCTTGGCGATGGTCTTGGTGAAGCCCGTGACGCCGGCCTTGGCCAGTGCATAGTTGATCTGGCCCGCGTTGCCATGAACGCCCGACGTGGAAGACACGTTGACGATGCTGCGCGGCTCGCCATCCTTGACGCGGAAGTAGGGAGCCGCCTCGCGCACGATGTTGAACGGCGCGGTGCAGTGCAAGGCGATGATGGTATCCCACTGCTTGTCCGACATCTTGTGAATCACGCCGTCCCAGGTGTAGCCCGCGTTGTTGACGATGATGTGAATCTTGCCGTTGCCAAACTCGGCGGCCTTGGCAATCAGGTTCTTGACGTACTCCCTGTCCAGGACGTCGCCGGGGACGCTGATGGCCTGGCCACCGCTCTTGTTAATGGTGGCAGCAACATCGTCGCTCTTCTCTAGAGAGGAAAAAAGAATTGTAAGTTATATGCAACAACATGAAGCGGTAATGTTTGGAGAAGCGAGGAGACGACGGACTGGCATCAATGTCTGTTACAACGACCTTGGCTCCCTCGTTGGCGAAGAGGCGGGCCGCTTCGGCTCCAATGCCCTGTCCGCTGCCGGTGATGATGGCGACTTGGCCTGCGAGTAGGCCCTTGGGATAGTTGAGGTGACCAACAACTTGGGAGATTCTGTCCGTCATCGTTACGGTTATAGCCTTGATTCTTTTTTCTTTTTCTTTTCTTTTTTCTTTTGTTGTATGGAAGTAAGTAATTGGTAAATCAATTAAAAGCAGCAACGAAATAATTTTGTAAATAAGAAATGCGTGTTAATGGTAAGATGGGGAAAATGTTGAGAATGATCTCAAGGTTGGGAAGCTATTATATCGAGTAATACAGCAAAATGCCGAGGTTGCATCTCCAACCCTGGACCCCAGATCCCGCTGTGGGGTTACCAAGGTCAAATCCGGGGATGTCGGAATTTGGGGCGGGAAAGGATAAACTCCTGTTGCCAAGTTGAGCAGATGCTTAACTACCTACATATATATATATATATATATATAAACTGCCATCTTCACAGCAAATATTATTCTAGCCATTTATGTGTCTGTATAAATATTTACCAGGTATGCTTTAGTAGATTCTGTATTCATCTTACATAAAGTGTTGCGGCTTAGGGCTTATTGTAATGGGATTGTACAAGATTCTCTAAATGGACAACTCCCCCAACTCAAAAGTAGCCATCATTAGGACCAGAATCATTCAATTATCGTATCTTAAAGTGTATACCCCCATCTACAGCTTAAAATCTGCATTTGTCTTCTCCCATCCAGCCGGCGACTCGTCTAAACTAGCCACCTGTTCTGCCAGCTTCAACTTTAGGTTACGATTCTTCTCCGCGCATAATTCGTAAATTGTCGACAGGTTGAAGAGAAGTGTATGTGAAGACAACCCTGAGTTGACCAATCCTTCAAGTATTGTTCGTGCCTGCGCGCTGTGGTTAGCTCGTGTGCCTGTGAGGGGGGTTGGATGGTGCTATTGATGGGAAATGCATACATCTTGGATTTTGCCTAGGTAGAGCAAACAAACTGCCGTATTGACACCAATCATCTCATCCTCTGTAGATTCTTTGAGGTCTTGCCACTTTTCTAATGCGTCCGCAAAATTCGAATCAGCCATGTCGCAGAGAGCTAGGATAATGTCCTCGGTCTGCTCGGCATCTTCAGAACACTGTTCGGCGCAGGCTCTTGCGCTCTCGGCATCTCCAAGATGTAAGAAAAGCAATGCCTTTGCGAATGCCAATTTGCCATCGCCTCGATCTCGCAGGGACTTTAAATGGTGTGCTGCGCCAGACGGATCATTCATGTCGATCAACGCACCGGCGACTTTGATTCCCAAGTCGTGCAGACGAGCTTTCCACAGCTCTCGTGCGGAATTATCGTGTTTGGTTGCAGCACCCCTGGCATTATCTCTCGCTTCCCGGGCGAGATCATGATAGCTCATGACAGCCCGTCGTGGGTCTCCAAAGCCCAGTGCTTGCAGACGCACATTGAGAACACGCAGTTCCCATGGTACCAAGTGTTCGCCGGTCGCATCGTCAATGTACCTTCGAGCATCATTCAGGTCTTCCAGAGCTTTGACCTCTTGAGCCGCCAAGGTGGTTGCATCAACCAGCGTCAAGCAAGCCAGTCGAGTATACAGAAGTTTGAATATCCTCTGCGCGTCCTTTGGATCGACACCCCCACTCGAACCAGATCCTGTGAGCTCTTGAACTGCTGCTATAGCTGCCGCCCTAAAGTGGCCCTTGGCCAGCAGCTCGTCTATCGATGCCTCCGCATCGGGTTGCTTTGACGAATTCCTGAAAGGCGCAGGGACGTTTAATGGGGTAAGAGGGTGATAGATTTCTGGTCGCAGTAGGAACGAAAAGTCCTTGGGTCGAGCCTCTCCAACTTGCGGAATAGGCGAAGCTGGGGGTTGTGGACGTCGAGCTGGTGACGCCGCTCGAATGGGCAACTGGGGATTGGGAGTCAGTTGCGCAGCACGAGTTGCCGTAAGAAATGCTAGCGGATCACTTCAACATATTAGACAAAAAGTGGGATCGACAGTTGGGTTTTATGCCTCTCACTCTTCTGCATCTAAAGGGCCTTTGGTGGATGATCGAGGCCTAGTCGCTACGTCAGTCGTCAGCTCGACAACTCGGGATCATGAAGCTCAGATTCAGGGAACAACGCGGGGCATGGTTACACCTTGAACATCAGAGATGAACAGAGCCACTCATGACACTTACATCTTGTAATAGAGGATTTATTTCTTTTATGGCCTTTAGATGAGGCCTGTTCTGGCTGACTCATGATGTCTTGCTTCACTTAAGCCGAGCTGCTGGTTCAATGGTGGTGAGGAGGGTGAGTCTGGCAGAGGGCCTTGATGGCTATCGGGTAAGCATCGGTTAACGGAGGCACTTGGTATTATGAAGGACGCTGCTCAAGTCCTCTGATTGTTCAAATTCAGGCGATATCTCTGCCCAGTAGAAATTCGACGTTGACATGCATTTAAAATTCTGATTTTGAATTCATCATTATTCGCTGGTAGGGCTTTCGTTACAATACTGAATCTTCAGGGCAGGATGCCTTGAGAATTTGCTGTAGTTGTTCTGGGTGACGCCAACACCAATCACTAAGCGGATATTGTTAAGAGAACGGGCTGGCTTGTCTCTCAACACGCTGGGGTATCTTTTCGCTTCACCTCAAACTCTCTTCCATCAGCGTGCGCATGACGTTCAAACCCAGATAATCATTGTTAAGAATTTATTTGAATAGGATTTTAAAAATGATGAAGAAAAGGGGAGAAAATCGGTCAAAGCATTCCTAAGCAACATCTCATCCACTCACTATCGCTATATCCGCCCCACCAGTTCATCCAAATCTCAGTTTCAACTTTTCTCATTCATGTTCCACGATGCGAACCAGACGATCAAATCGCACGAAACGCTACACCGTCGAAAAATATGACTTTGAGATTAGTTCTGAAGACGAAGAGCCCCAGAAAAGCCGCAAGGATGCTGAAGCAAAGGACGACAATTTTGATGCTGGCGCCGTCGAGCAGAGTGCCGAGGGAGAGGGGGAGGAAGAGGGAGAGGAGCTCGGATTGAATGAAAGCGGTAGTGAGGCGGATCCAGGCGACAAGCCCTCTCGTCAGAGAGTAAAACCCATCAAAACTTTCAATGCGCGGGCACCTCTAGGGTCAGACTATTTGGATATTGAGCCTGTGCCGCCAGAAGGACAGCACAAAGGCTATGTCGGGCCCTACGAAAGGGGGATGCGCGGCAAAGCGTTGGTGAGGGCGTGGTATGGGCCGCAGCAGGAGAGGATTGATATGGCACATCAGTTGCTGGAGCGTTGGCAAGGCTGGACGGTGCTTCCACCAAAGGTTTCGCACGACGAATACGAGCCTACTGACAAGGCTTTTTGGTCTCCCAAAATGTTGAAGAATGAGACCCGGCTCGCCGAACAGTGGTGGGCTCAAGCCAAGCAGACATTGCTGCAGGATGATGCGTGGGTAGAGTTGTCCCCTGGGGAGTCGCACTTGTATCAAATGCCACGGGAGTGTATGCCTGCCTTGCTGGGGCAACACGATGCCCAACGTGAAATCATATTCGAGACCGATTGTTGCTACCCTCTATCGCATAACGGGATACCGTTTGGCCAGGATGACGATGAAAGAAAGACCGCAAATGGGTGGATGCTGGACGTTGGCGGTGTTGTTCTTGGAATGGATTGGGCGCCACTGCGTCACAAAAACCCGAAGCAGTTGCTAGCCATGGCAGTCATCCCGCATTCAGACCAGGAATTTTATAACTTTGAGGAGGAGGCCACGAATCCCAATTTCCAGAGGCATGGTACTGTACAAATTTGGGAATTTGGCGGCACAAAAACAGGCGAGGGGCTTATCAGGCCCTTAACGGAAACTGCAATGCGCCTAAAGACGTTATGTTTCGAATACGGAAGAGTAAGGAGGGTCAGATGGAGCCCGGCATGCAGTCATTTAGCTGCGCTCTGTGGAGATGGAACTGTATGCGTTGTCGATATGGAGGATCTAGACGAGGCGCGGCAAGGGGGTTATTGTAAGATTACTCTGTTGCTCGATAAGTATGAGTTTCTGCTGACGAGAAATAGACAAGGTGCAAAAACCGCTTGCTACATTCAATTTACTCGACGAATATAGCATTAAAGCTACGTCCATGACATGGGTCAACTGCAACCGTATTGCAGTGGGCTATTCTGACGGTTCTATTGCACTATGGTCTATTCATCCGTACCATCTCTTATCTCGGCATCCGGTTCACCATAATTACATTGTTGACATAGTATCTGGGTATCCGACAATGCCCAACCTTATTGCTTCCATTCCCGTTGGCGGAACTGCGAGGCTCATCGACCTCCAAGCCCCCAGCTACGAAACCACAGAGGTACAGAAGCCTCTTGTACACACACAGCCAGGGATGCTTGTTTACAGCGACCACATGTTGGGCTTTATATCCATCTATCCATCTGCAAGCGTGCTCAACACCATAGTAGGGTTCTTGCACCATGCTCATTTCCCCATTGCTCGAAGAGTCTTTACTGGTGATAGCTTTATCAACTGCGTAGGGATCGGACGCCTACACCCTTTCCTCTTAATAGGTGCGGCTGATGGCTCACTGTGGACATTGAATGCTCAAACGGAAGTATTCAGCAACCGTCATGAGGCGACAGATAAAATCAGAATTCTCCAGCACGAGCATCGATCTGCTGCACTATTCCCGCCAGACTCCCCAGCTGCCGTGAGAGGAGTGAGTCGCATCTTGCAAGGATTCAGCATAGAGAAAAATCGGAACACGAAGCCGGAACCAAAAGTGGCAGCCAAGAAGAGTAAGAAGCTGAGGAAGCCCAAGGATGCTCCCGAGGTAGCGGAGGAAGATGATGATGCAGTGGATTTGACGGACCCCTCTCGTGCTATTTTGCACGAACCGTCGACTAGGATTACGGCGATTGAGTGGAACCCAAACGATGATTATGGGTGTTGGGCAGCGGTAGCTATGGGATCTGGTCTCGTGAGAGTCATTGACCTCGGACTGGAAAGATTTCCGGGAGAAACATCAAGATGAGTAGGACCGTGTATAATCTAAAATTGTCTATTTACCACAAACATTGTGATCCCATCACCGTATGGTGGTAGTCGAAAGCATTTGCCATGCCGTAGAAATGGGTGGCGGCTGCTAACAAGACGAACATGTGGAAAATCTGGTGAGAGCTGCCCCAAATGTCAAAGGTTCCCGGAAAGCTCCTCTCTGGCCAGCGTACCTATACATGGTTAGAACCTTTCTTCTGATTAGGGGGATACTGTACTTACGGCGTAGAGAAATGCGCCAAAGATATACATGGCGCCTTGGAGGATGACCCAGCTCAGGCTCATCCTGTCTTCGAGAACGGGGTAGCCATCGACAAGTATGCCGTGGCAGACGGGGATGATGCCAGACACCCCAAGACTGACAAACATCAGGGCTCGGTATGGTCGCCATGCGGATGTCCGAAACTTGTCAACCCATGAGACGATGACACAACCGATTCCAAGGGTGCATATCTACCCCTCGTTAGTAATTGTTTTAATAAGGGGGGCGGCAGTTCGTCTTCCACTCACAAGATATAGGTATCCAGTCATGAGCACAGGTCGGCAGAAGAAGCCATAATACAAAGCAGGTACATAGCTCCCCACAATCAATGCCACGATTCCTGTATAGTCGAGCTTGTTTCCCCAAGCGGCCACTTCCCGGCTATGGTCCATAAGAGCATGAAAGGTCGCACTCATACCGAGGCAGAGAACCGCACTCCCCAGAAAACAGGTGAACACAAAGACATCCGAAGAAGAGGCGGACTCGTAACGAGGATGAATCACCCAGTACAGGTAAGCTCCCGTGCTGATGGCTATGATGGCACCAGAGAGGTGGGACCAGATGTTGACGAACTCATTGTGCACGTAGAAGAGCGAGCGTAGGGAGGCAAGATATGAAGGGCGGATGGGCCGGTATCCCGAACGGATGAAGGCGTTATCGCGGCGCCATTGGGGGATCTCGTCCCAGAGGAGGGTTATTCCGTATTCTATCTTCTCTTCCACAACTTTGACTGCGTTGATGATGGAGTCTGAGACGGAGAGGCGGCGCTGGCGAAGGCTGGCCCCCTTTGTTTGTGAGTCTGACGACATGGTGATTGTTATTATTTTCCAAAGGGAGATTTTTATGATGAATTCCGTCTTCAATCCAGATTCTCTATTTATCTCTCCTTGTCTTCATCATCTTCTGTTAGTTGAGAGACTGCTCTGTTATATGTTTTATACCATTTGACTGGATGGTGTTGAGGATGATGCATCAACACGTTCAGGGGTTCAGTGGGAGGTTTAGTGGGCTGTAGCCTGTAGGGACCTGGTTGGGGGCCTCGGCGCTGAAGATTTGGGCCATTTGCGGTCGTTCGTCCCAACAGACTCGGCAAGTCAGTAGCGCCAGGCACTGAAATGTGACTTTGCCCAGATTTCCCCAGATTCATCATCACCAACCTGCGGATAAATATTCACATGTGATGCCAGCTTTTCATCAACGTCATCCAAGTATTCACTTCGTACGGCGTTTTTGGGTAAATGCCGTTTGGTATTTAGGTAACACTATAGGGTCTGATTTGTTCTAGCTCGGTTTAAGCCAGTGGTGTGTTGTCAGAAGCTAGACATGTAGAATCTCAACTCATGACTTGATCAGGATGTAACGGTTTATCAAAAAAGCCCAATATAATGTGGTTGACATGCTTCATCTATCAATCTGCCGGATATTCTAGGCTAAGCCCAACCGAATCCGTTGAAATCAAGCAGACGCTGCGAAATCAGCTGTCTGTGAACTCGAATCATCACATCTGGATATATCATCTGTCGGTGGGTCAAGGGGTTCCAAGCTGATAACTTGCTATGAGCTCAAAGCTGCATTCATATCCTACACATAGCCAGAAGGAATAAACCGTAGCCTTGCTTGGATCCGGGAACTACTCTTGACGGGTCACCAGTCCCTTGTACTTGTAGGACTAGGAACAGATCCACAGCAACAATCTAAGAGTTGGACTTGCCAAAGTCTCTTCAACAGCCTCTGCTTATTTCTTGCCACTCTTCTTGATACCCTGCTGGCCCGTGTTCAAAGGACCCTTGCCGCCAGCCTTGGATGCCAGTTCTTTGCGAGCCTTCTCCTCTGTGAATAGTCAGCATCTTGTCGTCGTTTTGGGGTCGGGTGAAGTCGGCGGTTGTGCGTGTGGAGAGGGGGCTTCGTACCGGCACGCTTCCTCTCGAGGAAGGCCACGTCGTCCTCATCAAGGTCCTTGTTTTGCTTCTTGGGAGCCTTCAAGGGCTTGGCCTTGCCGCCTGCAGAACATATCTCGTTAGCACGGATCGTGGCCCATGGTGGGGTAGATGGAGGGGCAGCGACGACGACGACTTACCTTCTCTGTTGCCACCACCCATGGTAGATGTGTATAAGTCTGAATGTGATTAAAACAAAGAAAAGGCCGCGTTATCGGAGGAATACAGGCTGGTGAAGATGCGCTTTCAACCGAGTTCGTGGATAGCGACAGATGACTTGCGGCCAAAAAATTGTCGCCAGAGCGGATCTAAGGCTGGGCGGTGAAATTTTGCGCAGGGGTCTGAATGATTATGTAAGGTGCCAAGACCGCGCCTAACTAGCTGAACATCGCGTTGAAATCATACGTACATACCTAGTACGGCAGATGCTGCCTCGCTCAAGTTTATCTTGAACCTCTTCTAACCTTTATCAACATCGAAACCCAATTTCACCTCAACCCGTCTTCCGCCATTTGACAAAACTTTTTTACTACCCGAATCTTCTCTTCTCTTGTAGCTCCCAAACTGCTTCCCCTTTTATCTAGCTTATCATCTGCTTCCCTGCCCGATCATCCCCCTGTCCTGAGTTTTGGACGAGTCGACGTTGATCCGGTTGGACTCTATTCCTGTTAAAACTACGGCTTCTGATCTCCTGCTGACACGTTTCTTCTCTCTCACAAAAGATCTTCAAGGATCCAAGCGAAGCCATCATCATGGCATCAAGTTCAGACGAAGGTGAAATCGTCGAAGAGAGAGTTGGGAATTTGAAGGCAACTTCACTGGCGCACGCTGAGAGAAGCGGTGTTGACCGTCAAGACAGACAGCGAAATAGATACTCCTCGCCCGAGTACGACACCGCATCCAGACACAGCAACTCATCACGACGAAGTCGCTCGCCCCGGGGATTCAAGCGGTCGCGCGACGACAGGCCCGACAAGGCGCGAGATTATGACAATCGGTACTCCCGCGGACACTACGAGGATCGTAGAAGGGACGACTACAAGAAATCCCGTCTCTCGTATGACGACTTGGACCGGCCAGCATCGCGGGCTGCGGAACAGACCCAAGACTGGCGCAACCAAGACCGAAGCCGCGACCGGGATCGAAATCGCGATAGAGACCGAGATCGATATTCCGACCGACCATCCCGAAATCGAAGCCCATCACCCCGCCGAGCAAGGCGTCCAGAAAAGGGAATCGATCGATTTGTGCGGGAGTCCCAGTACGATAGGCGTAATGAGTCAACCAAAGAGTTGCGATACGATGATGTTGATGTAAGGTCCGGGGAGAGCGGTTCCATGTCCAGACGGACTACCGCAGGAGAGGCTTCACGAGTTTCAAAATATGATGCTAAACCTCAGAAAGATGTCAATCAGAATGGCACCGCGACTGCTACCGAATCAAGGTGGGCTCCCCCTATTTCTCTAACAATTACACATTACTAACGTATAACCAGGGAGTCTTCTAAGCATCAAGAGCCTGAGCCTCAGGTGGACTTTGAAGAACCAGAAGAGTTTGATGAAGAAGCCGAGATTGAGCGCCGTCGTAAAAGGCGCGAGGAGCTTCTAGCAAAATCAAGCTCTGCTACTCCTCTCCTTTTACATGCTGTTGGAGCCGCCGCTTCAAAGGCACACGCTGCTTCACGTGCATCATCCGCTCAACCAGATACACCGCAGATGGCTCCATCCGAGGGGAAGACACCGCGATCCCCTCCATCACCGCGCTCTACTAGTAAGTCTTCACTTGCCACTTGCCGTTGGGCTCGGACTGACTCTTCAGGTTTTGCCTCCCCTCGCTCACCAGGATCACATGACGCACCTTCTCCGGGGGGCTAGACTACTTCGATAGTAAATCACTAATGAATATTCATGGAAAAGCCAAATCCGATGATGAAGATGGCCCATCTGCTGCTGACTATGATCCTACGGTTGACATGCAGGAGGATGAGCGCCGGGTTGAACTCCGGCATGGACAGGTTGTTATCCATGGTGAACCCAAGGCCGTGGAAGCAGTCGACCAGAACCCTACCGAGGAACCTTCCGAGGGCTCACCAAAGAAGCCACCTGCTGGTGACGGTGATGATGAAGATGGGGACTTTGACATGTTTGCTGAGGAGTTTGACGAAGACAAGTACGCTAGCAAAGCTAAGGTTACTGAAAATGAGGCTCTAGAAGAAGCGGACGACTCGACTCCAGATGCACTCGCCAATGACAAAGGTGGTATTTTGGAAGGTGACGACAAGGACGGATACTACAAGATTCGCATTGGCGAGATACTGAATGGTCGCTATCAGATTCAAGCTGCTCTTGGTAGGGGTATGTTTTCCGGTGTGGCTCGTGCCGTCGACATCACTACCAAGAAACACGTTGCCATTAAGATGATGCGTAACAACGATGCGCTGCGAAAAGGAGGCTACACTGAGATTGCTATTTTGCAGAAACTGAATGACGCCGATCCCGAGAGCCGAAAGCATATTGTCAAGTTTGAGCGCTCATTTGACTACAAGGGCCATCTTTGCATGACTTTTGAGAACCTGAGTATGAATTTGCGAGAGGTGTTGCGCAAGTTTGGCAACAATGTGGGTATCAACCTGGGGGCAACCAGGGCATACGCATATCAGACTTTTGTCGCGTTGGCTCATATGCGCAAGTGCAGTATCATCCACGCAGATTTGAAGCCTGACAATATCTTGGTAAGATTCACTGGCCTTCCCGGTTGCACATGGAGTAAGCTGCTAACTTGGAAGTAGGTTAATGAGAACCGCAACGTTTTGAAGATTTGTGACCTGGGAACAGCAATCGATCGATCCGATGCGGCAACAGCACATACCGAAATCACACCATACCTTGTCAGTCGCTTCTACCGTGCCCCTGAAATTATTCTCGGCATGCCGTATGATTACGGCGTTGATATGTGGTCCATCGGCTGCACTTTGTATGAGCTTTACACGGGCAAGATCCTCTTCACCGGCGACAGCAATAACCAGATGCTCAAAGCCATCATGGAAATTCGAGGCCGACTAACGCCAAAACTTTACAAACGCGGTCAACTATCGGCTGTGCACTTCGATGAGCAAGGACAATTCGTTAGTGTCGAGCGTGACAAGGTTCTAGGAAAGGTATGTTTCTTTTCTTCGCATGACTCTTCAGGCTCCCCTCCCATATCCCCACACACACCATCGCGATGAACCCGCCGAGATTTTTCGGCAGCATGGGTATCGGTGCCGGCGGCTTCCACTCAAGGCTTGCGGGTCCGAATGGGCCGCTTGGTTAGGCGTACCTTTGACAGCATGCATAGCCGCCGGCCTGGTGGTCGCATATCCGGTTGCAGCTTGCCTTTGACTTCACGGATGGCGGCTACGAGCCCCGTCAGGAGGTCGAGACCATCTTACCCTTTCCCCTGATTGGCCCGTCTCTTGCAGGGCATATATTGATTTTTTGATAACTTCCATTTGCACACACTGGACAAGGTACTAATAACTGCACAGACTGCCGTACGGACCCTCCCGATGGTGAAGCCGACGCGTGACCTACGCACTCGCCTGCTAGCTGCATCGAGCGGCATGAATGATGCGGAGTCAAGGGACCTCAACCACTTTATCGACCTCCTGGAGCATTGCCTAGCACTGAATCCTGATAAGAGGATGAAGCCTGCAGATGCACTGAAGCACCCCTTCTTCATGTCCCGGACTGGAACGTCCCGGCGGTGAATGGTTGATGTTTGAAGGATGATTGGACGAGAGAGTTTGGGTTATTAAGGGATTTGCATTCCCGACATGCAACTTTCCGCTTTTATTATTTGCCTGACAATATGAAGAATTATTAGATTTTATCAGGGATCAACCCCATCGCCTCATGATTCGAGGCTCATTAAGATTTGTCATATTACTGTTTACTTCAGAACGGAGAGCATTTACAACTTCGTGTCCCAAGGAAAGGTTGTGAAACCTATGAAGCAATCGATGACGCTCACCCCGCAGGCAATTCTTTGGGAACGTCACCTTGCTGGTGGATATATCTGCACCTACGCGTGTACATGGAGGCTTATTTATGCACATTTTATGTAAAGGCCCATATGGGGCTGTATACTTAATGATATGGCATCCGATGGCTTTGAGCCTGCTTGGCCTTGGGGATCCTCAGGTCACACATGTGCTTGCGGGTCAGACTTTTAGTCCCGGGTTACGAAGCGGATCAGCGACACGTGTTTGTGGTTGTTGGAAATTACAAGCAATATACTATTGTGTAGCTGCCACAAATGAAAATTTTGCTTTTCAGCTGCATTGACTCGTTTGCAGGGTGTCAGACTTGATGTGTCGTGTTTCTTTTTTTTAAAAAAAAGGGGGGGTGACGGTGTTGCGTGAGTAGATGGGAACCTTTGGGAGAGGTAGGGGGGAATGCTGTGCCACGGGTAGGATTTTATTTGACCAAACGTTACGGAGTACGGAGTACCGTCTGTTTGCTGCTGAAGATTGGATTGCGGCTGGTGAATCATCTCGTGCCACGGGGACGCGAAATCTCGGGTGTCTTACGTCCGGCGATGGCGTGTAGGGAATTGTTTCGTCCCAAGTGTTCTTTTGTGTTGCGTTGGGGCCGCGTAGAGCCGGTATGCTGTGTTGTTGTGTCTTTTTGTTTTGGACGATTAGGGGGCTGAGTTTGGTGGCAGGGTGGTGGCAGGTGGTGTGTTGTGTGTGATATGAAGGGATGCTGCGTTACGAGATGGGACGGCATTAGGGAGTTGCACGGGGGCTTGGAGGAGACACGGCTGGGGAGTTGCAGCATGTAATTTTTCCGATGGATGGAGGGAGGAGGGGATGTTTGCGTAGCTTGTGATGCCGTGTGTTGCTGTGTTTTCATATGTTTTGTGCTGTTGTGTGCTGTTGTGTGCTGTTGTGTGCTGTTGTGTGCTGTTGTGTGACTCTAGATGTTGGAAGGTTGTTGGGGATGATGTCAAAGAGCTTTTTGGTGAGTCTTTTTTTGATAGGCTTTCTCGGGTTCTATTAGTTTGCTCAACGGGTTTTGTGCTCTTGTTGTTGAGTTTGTGCGATTGCTCGTCAACGGCGTTCGCGCACCCCAGGTATCCCAGGGGGAGCGGTTGTCCGTATGTTGGTGGAATGGGACTTGGCTGATATTCTCTTGTTTTGTGTTTACACACAGGGCAGCCCGTTTTTTCCTGGCTATATGTTTGTAGTGATTCATTTGTTATTGGCTGGCTTTGCGCTTTGAGGAGTTCAAGTTGGTGAAAGCGTGCGTATGGGGGGTTGGTAATCAGTGGGTATTTGGGAGCCCCCTGAATTTTGGACTTTTGAGTGAATATGATGGATAAGAAAAATGACAAGTATATGATGGTGGGACATGACACTAACTAGTAGTCAAAGTTCCAAAGATACGGATCCAAAAACGTATTGTCGGTCAAAAAGAAAGACCTTGGAACGATAGGAACTGGGGATATATACGCGAGGCTACGGGGTGACTGGCATCGTGACGCTTTTCAGACTTCAAGAGACAAGCAACAAGCAGAATACAATGACAACACGCCGCTCTATTATTCCATCCCCGAGATCGTGGTTGATTCCTACACATTCGATCAGTGAAGCTCCTACAATATTCCCCCTCCCAACTGCGAAGAGTTATTAACCCCGTGATCTCGCTTGGGAGGCGTGCAACATTTGCGAATAGAAAGATGGAGAACAGGGGTATTGGCGCCCAAGAAGCGCTCTATTTTCATCTTCTTGTCTACATATGCCAAATGAAGAACCTTCTTGCTACGCTTTTGGTCGAAACCTGAGACCCGACATTTGAGGAAATAGTAGAGTGAGATGGAGAATAGGTGTTCATCCACGTTGGGTAGTCTAGCATCCCTCGCCTCATTACTAGCATCATGATATATATATATGGCCATGGGAAGTATTGCCAGCGCCCGCCTGGATTCCTCTCTGGCTCTTCTATCAAGAAGAAACCACAAAGATCAAGCCCCAACCAGACACTCTATAGAGCAGCAGTTGAACCATTATGGTCTGAGACCAGTATGAGATTCTGAAAGAGTTTTCGCACAAACAAGACCTCCCCTACGATTTGTATCTCACAGACAGGAGTCGGGGGGCTAAGAGCGAATAAGGTTGACAAGCCATGGGGCCTACTTATACAGACATTTATATTGGTAGACAATGACCTAAGGAGGTGGTCAGAGGTCAGTCTGTCAAATAGGAACGGGTTTCTTACTTCTCCGCACTGCTTTAACAAGGCCAGACAAAAAAGTTTGAATCTCTGTTCTCACAACAATAAACTGAAATCATAGTAAACACTGCAAAGGCTCTGAAAATATGACCATTCTACAGTCTCGTATAACACGTGTTTAACAAGAGGTCTATTATCGCGGCATCTCCGAATCCCACCACTAGATGCCCCCTTTCTAATCAAGTGCCGCCTCATAGAACCTTGACGTGCGCCGCATATTTCCAACCACTCAAACACCAAAAGTCCGAGGAGAAATGCAGAAAAGAAAGAATAGCTAAACAAATGTATAGCCAACCGTCGGGTTGGTAAGTACCAAGCTAGGAGCGCGAATAACAGTCCACCCTCAGTTCAGGCTGAAAGGAAAGCTCCAACTACCATGTACAAGAACCAATGGATAACATACACGCTCACCACCCTCAATATGTAACACGCTGTAATAAGTGCTGAAGTTACTACTGTAGTACAAGTCAAATCATAACGCCGCCAGCGGTACGAAGAGATAGTCCAAACTACTGGAACAGTAAACTTAGCCCCCATCTGGGGGTGAGAATACAGCGACCCAGGCATGCCAGGGTCCTCAATCTAATCTACGGACATTGTATCTCGAGACGACCTTGGTGAGAAAGCAAGCCCGCCCATGACGGACGATGCATGTGATACGGCTGAAATGCTGCATCTTTTGCACATCATAGCAGCCATAGACGTACATGTGCTCACTCATTCATCACCCATGGGGGAAGAATAGGAGACGGCGACGCATCAAACCACCCCCTTAACACATATCATTTACTACTTTAAAAAATTGAGTGTGATGATCTTGCTGCGATCGCTGTTTGATTCCATCACCATCGTCGTCATCTCTCCGATATCTGATCAAGTGGTCAAGGGTTGTAAAGGGTCATCCACACCATCACAGAAAGTTCAAAGGGGGGAAGGAGGAGGGATGAGATGACGAACCGGCGTTGACCAAGATGGGAATTGATTTGACCTGAAGACAATCTCGATCCAGAAGATGCTCAGTCCCCTCGCTTCGGTCTGAGGATCTTAGACAGCCGAACCCCGCTCGATGCTCGCTCCCCCTACTTGATGTCATGGCCTCGGCGCTGATCCTCCGGAACCCGAAGGGGGAAGTTGGCTCCGGCGAACCACACACATGCATACACACATACGCTTTGACGCTGTCGGCAAAGACAGGTCGCTCGCCTCGATCGCGCACAGACTGGCCAGTCAGGGTCTCGTTTCCGGGGAGGGATGATGCCGGGCCGGATTTAGGAGGTTGACGTTTATCACTCGGTTGGTGTAGCGTAGGGAGGAGGAGGCGTTGATCGAGGGGTAGCTGGAACCGGGGCTTGCTCCGTCTCGGTGATGGTGATGGTGATGGTGATGGCATCACATGCCGATCCAGGTCTTGATGTCGTAGATGTGTGGCTGCAGCGCAAGCATCTGTCCGGGTTCTAGCTCCCTTCACAAGCTCGCAAGCTCAGAGTCCAGGATCGATAGGCTATCATGGCTGGAAGAAAAACGAAGGAAGAGAGGGAGGGAGTCTGCGTGTTTCAATGCTTTGATGGCTATTTTTGCCTGTGAATATGCATGTCACGTTGCTGTCTCTTGTCTCCCTTCCCTCCCCCTCAGCCTCCGCCTTGCTTTCGGATCCAGCCTCGATCCGCCTTGAAGTCTCAGTCTGATGGACGTTCGGCGAAAACATGCCAGGCTTGGCTTTGAAGCATCCCCCTCCCATATCAAAAAAACAAAAAACAAAAACAAAAACAAAAACACTTGACTCGGGGCGAAAACACGCCAATGGATCCGCGGGCTGGTTCCCAATGGTTTGTTTGACCGAGCGGGGAGGGCTGCAAGGGAAAAAAGCAAGGCAACGGAGGGAGGGAGAGACGGAAAAGCGGGACGGGGGGAGGGGGAGCATGCTGTATGCACATGGCATTGGCATGGCCTGGCACATGAGATGGATGGATGGATGGAATGGAATGGTAAGGCGGGGAAAAAAGAAACGAGGCTGCGTCAAACATGGATGGAGTTGAAGGTGGCGAGGATGGAATGTTTGGGTTGGGTGAAGCAGAAGCCGTGGAGGGGCAGAAGCAGGGATGGTGCATGCGCGGGCAGTGCACCCGGGCCACCACCTCCAGATTGTCTAAGGGAGCCCTGGAGGGAGGGAGGAACCAGGGCCTGTTAGTGAATTTGGCGGGGGGTGCTGGAAGCCTGTGGGAAACATTCTAGTGCTACACGGACCCCAATAATAGGGCGGGCTTAGTGGCCCTCTAGACCTGTAGGGGGAACAGCCTCAGTAGGGTCCACGGGTGTCTTGGGGGGTGCCTCTGCAACGGTTCAGTGTCTTGCATCCAGGATGCATAGGTTGGTTGAGGCGAGCACTTCACAAGCAGGGATATGGATGGGTGAGACTTTACATCACAAGGCCGGCAAAACAAAACACGAGGTTGAGACGAGACAATATAAAAATAATAAAAATAGTGGCCATGATTGGACTTCGTGATGAAATGGATCTGCATAGCTTTGATTGTCTTGCAATCTATCCATCTCAACAAGGGTTCACAGGGGGGGCCGTGCTGCTTCGTACTGTATGAAATATTGCACTGTCGTCCATACTGTATGTATGCATCTCCCCTGCATGGATGTTGTTTTGTTTCTGCTTTTTTTTTTCGTTTTCGTTCTCGTCCCCCCCCTTGCTTTTGCTTTGATTTACTATTGCCACGCTCTAATCGTCCAAGACAAGATGGAACTTGTTGATGGAACCTCCGAGTGTGCCCGTATCGCCCTTGTTCCATCATACGTGCATGTCTTGGGTGTGGGACTTGGCTCCCATCAACTTGTCCCTTGTTCCGTATCCAACCAAGTCTATTGCTGCCTAGGTAGGTAGTTTTATTGCAATCTTTTTTTTTGCCCGGCCATGATGGGGAGAAGGGGGGGGCCTCCCATTGATATCATCACCAATCCGTGTGTACGCAGAGAAACGACCTGTAAACGCCCTTGGAAGCCCGCACGCCCTCCATCAGGTCCTCGCAGCGGGTGCTGCCCCCAAAGGACACGCTCGGCCCCATGAACCCCTCGCACCCTTTGCTCGTGAACCCCACGCACTGAAAGTGCCGCCTCCCGCCGAGGGACGGGTCGTGGACCCTCATGGAGCTGGCCTTGAACCGGAGGGTGTAGCAGGTGTTGTCGACGATCTGCCTGCGCTCGACGTACGTGCAGTACTTGCTGTGGTCTCGTATGCACGGGCAGTCCGAGTTGAAGACGGACACGTCGGGATCGTAGGGGACCTTTTTGGTGTGGTTTGCGTACGGGGGCCGTCCGGGTGTACTGCTGCTGCCAGGATTTGCCTAGCGAGCAGGAGGATGGATGGTAGTAACTGAGAGAGATGCATCTTTTGTTTGTTTGTTTGGTTGGGGTCTCCTTGAAATGAGTTTGTTTGAACTTGGTCATCTAGACTTTTGTGTGCTTCTTGTTGAAGAATGGGTTTGAATCGCAAAGGAGTAAAATATAGAAAGAGTTCATCCATGAATATGTCAATAAGCTCAGCGCTACACGCAAACTCTGTGCGATTATACTACGCTTTTTCCTAAATACAAAGTTTGTTATGAAATCATTGAAGAAGCATGCATTCAACTTGGGTCTATTTTCCCCCAATAGCCCTCCCTCGAGTCCTCTCCATCAAGCAACGTGTAAGCCCCATTTTGGTCATGTTACGATGACTCTCGGCTCCGGGTGGGGCTACTCTTTCCCGGACTCGGTTGTCCGGCTACGGAAGGCTTGCACGGAGGTGAGACGGAGCAGATAATCGGTTCCTGTACTGTACCGTACTCATGTAGATGCATTGGGCAGAAGAATGTTGGAGCTCCGATCTAAAGATTGTATCTAGATAGTAGGCAAATGTAACTATTTCTGTCATGTTTTTTTTTAGAGACAAATTGAAGCAGTCACAAGCTCAGGACACCAAATGGTTAAAAAGTCGAAGACTTATTTATTTACAGCTCATCCTCGAATCTATGGACAGAGCACAATGTCGACTATATACTATATACAAAAGTTGAATGCACCAATCCTTGAAAAAATCCAACCCTTCTCAAATCACCTCTCCATCATCAAAAAAAAAAAAAGAACGAATTCATATGTCCATCGAAGTGAAGAAGAAAAATCCCTAAATCCCTAATCTCAGGCGTCCATCACAGATGAGCCGAGTACACAAAAAACCGAAGTGAGACGAAGCCTCCCAAAAGGGGAGGGGGCTCCTTGGCTAGGTAGGAAGCCCATTTAGATCCAGTCCCAGCTGGCGTTGGTGCGGCCAATGTCGAGGCTGCCGATGGCGGCCTGGAAGCCAGCGGGGGAGAGATCGAGGTCGTTCTCGCCGCAGCCGACGCAGCGGTCGACGACGGTGACGTCGGCAGAGCGGCCGTTGGGGCCGTAGACGCGCAGGCGGCGGCCACAGGGGCGCTCGCGGTCAAAGAGGCCGGCGCCGACGGCGACGATGTAGTCGTTGTTGCCGCTCCACTGGCCGCAGGCGCCGAGGCCGGGGTAGAAGTAGCTCATGGAGCCCCAGTGTGAGCCGGTGGCCTGGACGTCCTGGGGAGCAGGAGCGGGGGCGGCGGCAGGGGCGGCGGTGGCAGTGAGGGCCATGGCGATGGTGGTGACGGTGGTGAAGAAGGAGACCATTTTGACGGTTTTGTTTGAAAAGAGGAAGTGAAGTCAAGTGAAGAAGTTTTTGTTTGGTTGTTGGGAGAGTTGAGAGCTGAGTTGTTTTGAGAGTGAACTGAGAAGCTTGCTGTTGATGAGGAAAGAAAAGGGGATATGTCGAGGGAATCTCGAGGGAGTTATATAGCTGAGTTTCTCTCAAAAAGAACTTGTCGTCTGATGTCCATCTCATGAGCGGTGTATTTTCTGAAGCTGTATCTGATTGTTGGTTCCTCTCTTCCCATGACACGATTCAGTTTTGGTGTTGTAGTTGTTGTTGTTGGTAGCATCATAAACCCCCCCCCCCCATCTTCATCCTTCCTCAATAGGCCTTGCTTTCTCACACGTGTTGGACAATTGGTGGCATCATGGCTGATGGAGTTGTCGTCGAAACAGTGGTTCTGCCGATAACCAGCTATCCCTCCCTATCCTCCATCAGCCCTTTGTTTGTGTGTTGGAGTTTGTTGGAGTGAGTCCCAGCGACTGTGGATCTCGTGATGACATGCCGTGAATCAGGCAGGAGAGCGATGAGGACGTTCTAGGAAGGCAGAGAAACCAACTCCATATGGGCTTTGAAGCTTGATGGCTTGGCGGAGAGGATGAGTTGTTGAGCACGGTGGTAGTTCTTGGTTCAAGCTGTATTATTTACAGCAGTGATTCACTAGCATCATGAGGCTCAATTCAATGTTGTAGTTGTAGTATTCTTCGCCCACGAAATCTCGCATCGTTTCTCTACAGTGAGTGAGCTACTCTCAGTGATTTCCGAGGCTCTTTGTACGACCTCGATGTACAGCGATTAGTTGGGAATAATCGTTTCATGTTAGGAAAATGTTCAGTCAACTATTTCTTGCGCGAGTCATCCAAATGCAAACCCAACCAACCAACTAATAATTTGAAACTTCAGGAGTCTAGTCTTTTTTTTTTTAGCCTTACAGAAAATGAACAATGCCCCGAATTAGTACGTGATCGGCAGGTCGCAGGTTCTGATGCCATCATCAGGCACATGTTCATCAGCAATGAGATGGGGGAACATGGAGGGAACATGTTTGTGTGTGTGAAACGCCGGATTCGGCAGTTGTTGATTGTGCTTCTGGGCACATAAAGGCTCGTGTGCCCCAGAGCCTAACGAATGCGTACACTAAAGATTTGCATTACCTACAGTTGTTGGGTCAAGTTCAGTTACCGTATCAGTATCAGTATCAGCTTTGGAGTACCCAACTCACTCACAACCAACAAACGCTTCACGTTGCAGCAACCAAACCCGCCCAAGTCAGGTCATCCAATCCATCCAAGATAGGTAGGTGATTTTTTATCAAGACCCTTATTTTATTTTATTTTGCCCCTTTAAGAGCAACTACCAAAATAGGTCTGATGGCACAAGAAACTCATTCACGTTGCGAATGTAACATTGCTTTTCCAACCTAAACATGTTTCCTTGTTCTTTGTTCTTGATTCCAACTCATCTCCCCACGAAAGCGGATGGAGGAACGAGGTCACCAGGAATGATGCATTTTTGCAACGTAGCTTCAAATCAAATCATGATAATGGCATCTTGATCCTGCAATCCATGCATATTGAGACTGGTTCGGTGGATATCAACTGTCTCGTCCCCGGATTGCTATTGATACTGGACAGTACCGAGTACAGTACATGTCCGAACTCGGCGCTGGTGACATAAAAAAAATATCCCAAGTCCGGCTCCCGAACATTCTCCTATCAGATCAGTCCGTCCATCATTTATACTGGCATCTTTTCTCACTCATCATCATATTTAAGGCTACCAAAAGATTTGGTGTTCTTCTTCTTATCAAACGATATTTATTTTTTCCTCACAATCGCACCCCTTAGATTACAACACCATCCATCCATGACACGACGCACAAAAGTCAATGCCAAACGGTGATTGGGCAAAAAGATTATCGCCCACAATGCCCTGACCACCTACCATGGGCCTACTTTCAGATGGTCGTTCTCAACAATTATTGCCTCTAGGCAAAGGCCCAGGGTCCCTTCTTTCAGCCCGGAGCACTCACAATTCCCCATCATCAAAAATATTTTCTTCATGTCGCCGATTTGTATTGGATGCAACAGCAATAGACTTGCCGGGAATCAATTATGAGTACCTCTCAAAGCAATGGCCAGGGCTCGGCGCTTATCATCACTCGCATCACAGACGCGGCCGCCATCGAGCCGCATCTCTCGTCCCTGCGCAAACTCCTCCAGCGGTGCGTCAACGACGATCCCTCATCCTCGTCCATCGGCTTCTTCGCCCCCTTTCGGACCATGCCGCCATCAGCTACTGGCTCGAGCTGCTGCCCTCCGTCATAGGCGCCCAGCCCACCACCGTGCTCCTCATCGCCACCCACCCAGAGGTCCCCGGCGTCCTCGCGACCGCCCAGCTGGGGCTGATGCCAAAGGAGACGCACTCCTACAAGGGCGAGATTCGGAAGCTGCTCGTGCATCCCACCTACCGCAGGCACGGCTTCGGGAAGCTCATGATGGCCGAGCTGGAGCGCTTGGCCAGGGAGGATCTGGCCCTGGATCTGCTCGTCCTCGACACCGCAAAGGAGACCCCGGCCAGGGAGTTTTACGTGAGGACCGGTTGGACCGAGTGGGGGGTTTGTCCGGATTACGCAAAGTCGGCTGATGGGAAAAAGCACGCCTGCTGCTTTTTTGTGAAGAGGTTGGAATAGGGAGGGGGGAAGGGGGGAGGGAGCCCAGAGATTGGCTGTGCGACTACTGCAGAATGGCGCCAACTGTCGATCTTCAAGCGAGCTGGTCAGATACGGCCGCCTTGGTTACAGTATTATCCTATAGATAGATGCATAGAAGTGATTTATAATGACCCAGGTGGAGAGAGTGCTGGTATCAACATGAATGTGTGGTTGTCATCAAACCATGAGGTTCCTGCCATGGCAACCGCCGAGGTCGATATCCGATGTCGATGTCAGTGGTCCAGACTGACATCATATTGTGACAATCAGTAGCACTGTTTTTGTTGCCATCTCACAAGCTCCCCTTCATACCATGCCCATGTGCACCCCTATGAAACGTGAAACGTTTGATCTTCAGCCCACCCACGGTAGATCATTTCATCCCATCCAACCCCGAAGATGGTTCCACAAACTTGCCAAAAAACCGAGTGCGTCACTTCAGCGTCTCATCATGGAACCGATTGCATACGTCATCTGAGAGATTCATGCCAATGATTCACAATGTCTTTCCTACTGCGGTCTTTGACGACGAACAAACCCACCCACTAGGTCCAATCATCACGGCATGGTGAACTCGGTTCGAAATGTAGAAGCTTCAGGATTTTATACTGACGGGACACTTTACTTTTTCCCATTCTCCTAATTCTTTACAGATTTTGGGCATGATACTTTCAATTTGTCTAGCAGTCAGATGATACATCCCCAAGTAAGACATTTCCATCGGGCAGCATGGGAAGGCTCCCAGGAGTCAGGCTCATGGCCGTTGAAAATTGAGTCATCGTCGTGCTCCTGCAGTTAACCGATATCGGCAATCCCCCATCCAATAACGAATAGGCATTTCTTCGCAGGAAAGTATTCAGTGTTCTAATCGTTGAATAATTCCATCGTGATAGGTGGCATTGACTGCCCTGCATGTAGATTTCTCACATCAACCCGGTTAGTTGTCATCTTTGGTCTGGTGGGAAATTGAGTCATGTCAACGATTGACTATGTGATGTAGGCCCAATGCTGACAAGCAGTGCCGATAAAGGACAAGGGCAGAGATTAAACCATACCTTTTGATATTTATATGTCGAGTCGTCCGCCTCCTTGGTCTACAATTGCACCAGTTGTTTTTGTTCTCTTGATGTTTAGGGTAGGATATTGAAAAAATACACTCAAGTCTCGGTCCGGCCCCACATCTCCGAACTTCGGTGATCCGGACCGCACAAAGAGCCGCAACACGTCCCACGGCCCGGGAAGACCTCTTTCCTTTTTGATCAACATCCGCAAAGGCTTCCTCGGATGGCAATTACAGTTACGCCAAGTTCTCTCTCAGGAATGAGCCAAGGCGCGCACAGTGCCCGGATCGCCCGGCCAAGGAGGAGTCCCTTTCTCACGCCTTCTAATCAAAATCATAGCATCGACCACCGCATCCTTCGAGCTGAAAGCCTCACTTACCACGACTCGACAATGTGTCTTACAACTTGGGTGAACGGACTGTATTACGAATACTAGCACCAAGGTCCCGTACAACCCACATCATTCATGCCGTTGTTCCTCGGCCCTCTCCCTTGGCCATGACGTGTCAGAAACCCTCGCTTTCATACACAGCCACCACCAAGGAAGTTCAAAAGCCCATATGTAAAAAAGTGTGTTGCTAAGCCAACCTGGAGCCTTCCGTGTCGCCCGAGAGATTTTCAACCTCGAATTGCGTGACGCGGCTCATCAGGGGGTCTCGTGATGTCAGAAAGAAAGTCTTGGGGCTTTCATTCCACAGTGGCAATGTTTTTTGATGATGAGTGGCATTCGGCGTTCTAGGCAAGGAAAGGGTTTGGGCTAGGTAGAATCTCGTGAGGCGGCAGTTCCAAAAGGATCTCCCACGCCCATCCGATCATTCCAACAATAACTATGGATAGTCAC
The DNA here is from genome assembly GCA_036429605.1 of Cladobotryum mycophilum. Lineage (NCBI taxonomy): Eukaryota > Fungi > Ascomycota > Sordariomycetes > Hypocreales > Hypocreaceae > Cladobotryum > Cladobotryum mycophilum. The sequence continues at coordinate 1,173,404 of JAVFKD010000002.1, read as the reverse complement.
CGCGGGCGTGAGAGAGAACCTTGATAGTCCCATGGCAGTCTCCGGGACCGTTGTGGAAATGAGCTTCATCAAGGGTCTCATCAACCTCTAGACGGAGTCGGTGATGTAACACAAAAAAGGTAAGACCCGTGAATTACCGTTTTCCTTTTTTTATTATTATTACCTTCTGTATACAACGAAGGAGTAGGATCCGGAAATGAATAGCTTCATCAGGCAACCGCCCCCTACAATGGGGGGGGTATGGCCGGCGTTATGGCGATGCGGATCCTCTCGCTTCAGCTTCTACATACATACAACAAAACTAGAAGGATTTTCCAACGTTCCGCATTCCTCAGCTCGGTGTGCTTCCGTGGAATGTGACTCCCGGTATTGATCATCACCGGCAGTGTCAATGACCCTTTTCAAACGGCCCATCATCCCCCGATCGGTGACGGCCAAGATCTCGCGTAAACATCAATCAAATTCCCCGGTAGCCACACCGTAAAGGTTACTTTCAGTAATCAACTATTGTGTGCATTTTTCAATGGGGGGAATGGTGACGCTGCATATTGAGCTCTTCCAATGCTCTTTTGTTAGCCTCATCTTACAGGAGGATCTTGATGGGATCTCCGGAACCTGCTCAATGGGAACACTTGCCCCGAAACTCCCCGGGGGGATCAACCCAACCAAACTAACAAACACACAACTCTGCCAATCCATCATCACTAATGAATGCCGGGAGAAAAAGAAGTTTTTGAACTAATCTCTTCCCAAATCCTCGGACTTGGACCGACTCGTTGGTGGGAAACACAGCCCGTTCGCCGTCATATTTTGCCAAAAGTCCAAAGTATGTCATCACCAACTCTAAAGAATGGGCTTCGCAGGGTTTCATGAACCTTGGGACTTGGTCTTGGTAAAGGGGGAAAACACCGGTCAACACTTAGTTCTAAGAGAGGAAGGGGGACATGAACTTGTTAGAACTAACATCTCAATTACCAACACATTGGGAATCCGTCTTGCTAGGGAGAGGGGGAGCAAATTGGCCGGGAACCCTCCCCCATGAACATTTCAAATCCCTGGACCCGGGTTTTTCTTGTCACATAACGTCCTTTTTTTGGTTCAAAAGTCAATCTGCCTAGCCTTGTTACGAGTAGATGCTCGGCAAACACAAAAAGAGATTGGCATGTAAAACGCGTCACACAGCATTCAACATAACATATTGTTTTTGCTTTGCTTGCCCCCCCCGTTGCTTCCGCGACTAAAACGCCATACCCGTCTTGTCCAGTAGGGACAGCAAGCGGGCAGTGATTTGAGTTTGAACCTCGCAGCCTCACTTCGGTGTGGGAAGTTGATTTGCCGGGTTCTTTTGCTTTTTTGCCCGGACTTGCTTTTCCCTTGTTTCCCATGTTCTTGCAAGGCTAGAGGAGAGAGAAACCAAGAGGACCAACACACAGACCTAAGAAAGCTTGTAGCCTCTTCTTTCCCCCTCCTCCTCCGGCATTCCAATTCCATGGAGGGGGTGGTGGCAAAAGAAACAAGGAACAAGGACCCCCGTTTTTTGTTGATGCGCGCCCTACTAGGTAGTTTTCCTTGCCTTTCCTTTCTTTTCTTGGTCTGTGAGGCTTGTCTTGTCTCTGGCGCTGCAAGGCCAAACTCTCTTTTTTCATTCCGAAGACTGGATTCCGTCACCGGCTGGTTCTGGCAAAAGAGAAGTGGAGGCGGGCGGCGCCGAACGGCACGGGGGCCCGGCATGGAGGATTTTGGGTCTGCTGCTGGATTGTCTGTGCTGGTGGGTGGTGGTACCAAGTACGGCCAGCTCATGTCACCCAACCACCTTATGCAAGGGAAAAAATCCAATAATCACGCGAACTCTTGACTCGGAGGGGGGGGTAATAAGAGGCGCACACTGCGTGTTCTTGTTCTTGTTGTGGTTCAAGAGTGGCGATTGGACCGTCTTACCTACCGGGTAATAACGCCACCAACGAGAGGAAGAGAGCGAGAGGAGCTCTCAAGGTCCCTTGCGTTGCTTGGTCGCCGTGGTGCCCTGAAAGAGTGAGAGAGGGGGAGACACCTTGCAGTTCCCATCGATCTGACTGACCCCTACGATTGTTTGGTGCCCTGTTCTCGAGTCCCTCCCCCTACCTGCCTAGGTATTACCTTTCCCTTTCATCTCCACAAATCTTATCTTGGTCGATGTCTCTCCGTCAGCCGGCGGACGGGTGGGCTCACCCGATGGGACTGAACAAGCGAAAAGCGTAAGCAAAGCAAAGCAAAGCAAGGCAACAATGGATCCATTCAACTGCCGCGTCGATCGGCTTCGGACTCGCGCACATTCGTTGCTCGTCACGCAGCTTCTCTTGGGAGACTAGGGTTCTCCTCCCCGGCACTTATCACTGTTACTTTCGGATGGGCTATGCTTGCATATTATTGATTTGATTCAAATGAAAACGTACCATGCAATATGTTCAAGCAAGTCGTATGATTTGGAAAAATCACATCACGAAGAAATGTGACCCCTCCATGCAGCAAGGGTCTCACTCGCTTTCATTGTTGTCCTTTTTTTTCTCTTTCTCATGTGAAAGACAATACTTGGCCAACTCAACTCGTATCTAATAATTACAACCCAACCAGGGGGGGAGTAGAAGCCAGCCAGCCAACTAAGCAAACATCAGGTGTGATCAAGTTGCCATATCGAATTAGACCGAGCAAGAAGAAGAAAAAAGGAGGGATGCGTCCTCTCCTCGGTTAGTAGAACCTGCCAATAGTTTTACGGAATACCCCTTCTGGGGGGAGCAGGCAATCAGCAGAAGCAGCCCTTTGGGCATGATGGCAGCACAGCGCAGTGCAGCCTGAACCTGACCGTACAGTACAGTACAGGACTGAAAGGAAGCGGAACTTTGGAGAGAGAGAGAGACCCATGATGCGCTGCCAAACTTACTCGTGCATTTACAGCCTTTTGGCGTCTCTCGCTCCCACTTATTGCTACAAGCAGTAAGCACCGCATGTGACTGTCCATCTACATACAGCGTGTCACAGCAGTAGCGGCTTGCTCTAAATCCCGCCTGTGACCCCCCCCCCTTGTGCCTTGGTTTTTGCGCTGCTCGGATCCCCTCCCCCCACATCCACACTCACATATCCACATCCACACACATCCACGCATGCCACATCCCGCGCGTCCACTCCATCCACGGGAGCACATACGTGGCGAGTCGAGAGCGCAGCATTCGGAGAAGTAGATGGAACCACCATGGCCAGATTGGGATTCTTCTGGCCATCATTCTCCCATCTTCCATGGCGCTCCATACATACAGTACATACATACGCACATGGTGGAATGATGCGATTGATGGGAGAAATGTGATGGGAACCTGCATGAATGGGCTTTTCCTGCTTCGTTGATTTGTTCATCACGAGGGAGGGGATGGGGGGCGGTCCAATTCCTCTCTTACACGCGCCTTCGCTTAGACAAAGAGAGAGAGAGACAAGAGAGAAACAAAACAAAAAACGTTGACCGCGATCTCGGCACATGTTCGCTCCGCTTTGCTTTCCTGCATGCCATCGAGAACAGACAATGTGTCTATACTTGTTTCTATTGTCGGTAACGCTTAGTCCTCCCCTTTGCAACGCGGTCCGCTGAGAGAGGGGATGGGTGGGTGGGTGGCAGTTGGAGGAGGGGGGAGAAAGCCAAAAACAACACACAGACACCTCCAGACGAGTACGCAAGCGAAAATAGAGAGTAGTAGTAGGAGAACCCTCGTTCGGCGTTGCTGTGTGACTCGCGGATCATGGCCCTTCCTTCAAGCCTCTCAGCCGTGACAACAACTACTCTCTCTCTGTCTCTCTGTCTCTCCTCCTTCAAACCCCAACCCACCTGGAGGATGGGGGGAACAAACTTTTGGCGCAAGGGGCACCCCAAGTTCCACGCCCGCTTTGTCAGCTCCCCCATGTTGGAGATCCTTTCCAGCTTGTGTTTGTTGTTGTTGTGGTGCTTTTGCCCTTGTCCGCCCCCAAAAGCGGTGAGAAACAAGAAATGGCGCGCGCCCATGGCTTGGATCATCACGCATTGCGCATGGCATGAGGGGCGAGCTCCCCCTCCCCCTTGCAAGAAAGAAGCAAAGTTGGCACAGCACAGCAAAAGCAAGAAGCAAGAAGCAAAAAAACCGTCACATCAACACGCAAATCGTTGTAACAATGACAACGACAGAAAAAAGCAAAAAATGGGCCAGATGCAGAGGCGTTGAAGCTACCTGTGTCATTCCGCGCGCCGTCTTTTGAAAGGTCCCCCGTTCGTTCCGTCATTGTTCCATGCCTGTTTGTGTTTCTGTGTTACCGTATGTATTTGCTTTTCTTTTGGCGGGAAAAGGGCATTGACAGGAGCATAGCATGGCATGGCATGGCATAGCATGGCATGGCATATGAATCTTTTCTTTGCCTTTTGATCTGCCGAGAGAAAACATGGCAATGGCATTGAACATTTTACCCTCCACACATGCAATCCCCTCGGCTGTTTGTGTTTTCATGGTATTTTTTTTTACTTTTTTTATGCTTCCACTACCACTACTTTGTTTCTTGTACATATGACCCAACAAACAGAACAAACAAACAAAGACATTCATAGTGCTCGATCTTTACTTTTGTACATGGCCCCCAAAACGATCAAAGGTAACGTTTGTGAGACAAAGCGGTGTAAAAGAGGACCGAAAGTACAAAAGAAAAAGAAAAGAAAAGGGAAGCCATACCACATACTCTACTCTACTATACCACTACTATCATCCTGTGAGTGTGTATAAGTCGAAATGTGATCATGATGATGCCCAGAGTAGATGACAATGATGAGCGAATGATGATTGAAAAAACGGGGAGTGAAAAGGCAGAAAACTGATTCTATTCTCGTCTCACGGCAATCCGTGCAGAACAAGGGATGCATGCCTATAATGCCCCCCTTTCACTATTGGAAAATTAATTGGGCACCCTGCCCTCTGCCTTGCTTCATTACTAGAACCCTGGTTGACATCGTGGAAGCCCCCCCCGTTCCCGTGGAGAACGCAGCGAACAAAGTCCCTGCTTTTCTCCTCGTGCTTGTTTTTCTGGCTTGGCTTTGCTTTGCTTTGCATTTGCCCGTCAAATAATAAGCAACTTGTCAACGTCAAATGGAAAGAAAGGGCAATGCAGGTCCAGCAAATGCATCTCTTCCCAACCTTGTGACTCCCCTTCGAATCACCGTCCATGTCAGTCCAACTTTGGAGCTTCTCTCTCTCTTTCTCCCCCTTGCGTAATGTAATGCCTTCCTCCCACCCCAATCCCAATGTGCATCCCATCCCATCCATCCATCCATCCATCCATCCATCTCTGCCCCCCGTTCCAAGTTCCGGACGCCCATAATCATCATAATCATCATCATCACCAACCAACGCCTTTCCTCTTTCAAGCCCATCCTCCTTGTTTCCCATCCAACACAAGTGCCTCCTGTGAAATTCCCTGCAGCAAACTCCCAAAAGCTTAGCCCTCAAACCAGCTCCGTCCCATCGACCCAATCATCACTCTCTAGCATGCACACCCACTCTTCTTCTTTCTTCTCCTCCTTCTCACTAACGCACACACTCTAACTTTGCTCAGCAACCAACCAACAGCAACTCACAGCAACATCATCACACCATCTTCTTCCCACATATTGCCCTCTCATCGTTTCTGCCCGGCCGGCTCTACTCCCCCCTTGCAAAAGGCTCCATTCCCAAAACTCTCAAGCTTCAAAGAGAAAGAGAGAGAGAAAGAAAAAAGAACACCAAGCCTAAACAAGATAGATACTTTCATTTGCTTGCTCCGACGGTCCATCACCAACGCGACCCTCCTGCAGATACACAACCTTGACGTCGCAACCCAATCCCACGACCTCCTATTGGTCCTCCTCCTCGCCCTACCTTTTTGTTTCTAATCATAACCAATTCCGTCCCTAAGAGCCTTCCCCTTGTCAACCCCCCCCCCACATCAACCGCTACCCAATATTTCTTCCTTCTATTCCCTTCCCTTGCTTCCCGTTAGACTCCCATTTCCCACCGAACAGCTCCACATCCGATCCCACCTTTTCCCAACACTAAAATGAAAAAATGCCCAATCTCGGCTTCCCAGCGTTACATCGCGCTACGTTAGTTCCCTGCATCTCTGTCTCCTCTGATTATGCTCTTTCTCCACTCTTCGTTATCAACAAAAACGAAACCCCCCTTGCTTGTTCGAGAGTGTGTGTGCGTGTGCGTGAGAAAGAGAGAGAGAGGGGAAAAAAGTTGCCAGCCGCTAATGCACAATACGTAGCAACAAACAAAACACCCTCCCCGCCTAAATATGGGACCGCCATTAGTTTTCCTTCGCCAATCTGGTCCTTTTCTTGGTCTAGTGCTTCAATGGACGTTAGCTCAAGGGGACACACGGACCGGAAGTGAGAGTGTGCGAGAGAGAGAGGGAGAGAGAGAGACATGGACCCATGATCGTAGACGTTCGCAGCTTCAAACTGCCATGTGTGATGTGTGTGTGCCTTGTAATAAATTGCGGCAGAAACGAGGTGTCATCCTTCAATCTAAAACAAGCCTCAATACCAAGCAATCTGAGGGAAAGCTCCGACCGGTCAACCTCCGCGTGATGTGAATGTGAAATGAACATGTCACCAACGTTGCTTTCCATCACGTAGATCAGAGTAGCCTAAATTGACATCCCAACATTGTTCAATTTCATTGTGGTAGTCACGGAGGAACTTTAGAGTATTGGTGTCTGAAAAACGTATATTGGTTTTGCTGGCTAATACCAGACTTTCTTCTGTGACAAAACGTGGTGCAACTGCTAGTGTGCAGTGCGTGGGCTATGGAGCCCGTATTTCTCTATGCTAAGATCTCTCTCTTCTTCAGAACACCAAAAAAGATACCCATATTTTCCAACCATTAACAAGAAGAAAAAGGTATTCTTGTCGTAACAAAGTGAAGAAAAAGATGGACGGGAACATCCCCTGTTCTCTCGTCTCAAAAATGAATGTATCAACCCAGCCAAAAACAAAGCTGGTGATTAGCATATGGTTTTGCTCGTAAATCGCTTTCGCGGTCGTATCCCATCTTCGTGTCTCCAAAAAAGAAACTCCTGCCAATAAACTCCTCTGCCCCAAGGAAATTCTCTGTAAAGTTCTCCGTTTCTTGCGCCGATTCATGCTCACAAGCAAACGCTCTTCCCAGAAACCATTCTTTCAAAATCCCCGAATCAATGAAACTCCTCGCTAGCAAAGAATAAGATAAAAGAAAAACATATAAATGACTGGCGAACTCGGTCAGGACGTAAAGTCCAAAAAAGGTTTTTGATAGATACATGGTGGTGAATCGAAATTTTTAGGCAGCTTCTGTGCCTCGAATTGAAACATTTTTGTCCCGTGGGGTATATCGGGGTTTTCGCTTTTTTCTTTCTTCCCCTTTTGATCGTATCCGGACGTGATTCATAGGATTAAAAAACAAGTTAATTCGGCACCTGGGCATCAAGCCTGAATCCTTAGGCAGGTGGTAAACGTGTCATTATGTTCAGTGAAGGCAAGTTCTCCAAGTCATCACTTGCTTGGATGACGAGGGTGTAAAAGGTTTCGTCCAAGTCCATAGCCATTGGCATCAATGGCTTTAATAGCAGCCTTGGAACGATGATAGGAATGAAACCTGCTGGTGAAAGGGAACAGGGTGCTGCATTATTGGCACCTGCTTAACGTATTGAACGACTTCCCAAAGAGGGAAGAAAGACCTGGGCTGGCACTGGGCCTGCACCGGAATGGGAGCCTGGACAGGCATTGGCATCTGCTGGCAGGGCATGGGTGGAAGAGGTACTGCTACCGAAACAGGGATGGCAGAAGGAGTGGGGACGGGTCCAGTGTACTGTTGCGGTACAAACTCCTGTCCGTGGTAGGCGGGCATCTCCCTGGGCTCCTCGAGTTCAAAGGTCTGGGGCGAGTAGTCCTGTGGCAGATCCTGCTGTTCCCGCATGTAATCCTCATCATCAAGATCCTCAATGGTTGAGCCGCTTGATGTAAGCGAACCCTCATCAGAAGAGGTGGAGGCAGGAGAGAGAGGAGACTCGTAGTCGTAGTCATCGACAATAGCATCCTCGTCGGAAACGTATTCAGTCAGCTGTTCAGGTGTAGAGGGAGGTGAAGGCAGAACCATGGAGGGGACGGCTGGCACAGTGAACTGGGGGCAGGCCATGATTCTGCTTCGAAGCTCGCCAAGAGTCACTCGGTGGTCTGGGATGGGGTGGAAGATGCGACCAAGGATATCATTCATCTCATCCGTCAACGGAAGAATGGTCTTGAGAAAATCCTGGGATCGAGCGTATGCTCGGTAAGTAGAGTCCTGGAAAGAAGCCTGCTTCCAGGGATTACGTCCGCACGTCAGGTTGACGAGGATGACACCCAGGCTCCAAACATCATTAGGGGCGCACATGTAATATGGCTTTCTAGTGGATGGGTCCAGGCATTCTTGTGAAAAGATGGTCAGTTTCATATCCAGTGAGACATGATGAAAATAAAACATACCTGGGCTCATGTAAAAGGTTGAACCGCAGCCGTAATCTTCGGATCGGTCATCCGAGGTGGCCAGACCAAAGTCAGCCAACTTGACTGTCTCTCCATTATCGGTCACGAGGATGTTCTCAGGCTTGAGGTCCCGGTGGTAGATTCCCAAGTTATGGCAGTGCTCTACGGCATCCAAAATCTGGAGGAAGACCTTCTTGGCAAGCTCATCGTTACCAACATACTGGCCGCGTTCTGTGATATTCAGGAACAAATCACCCTCGGGGCAATACTCAAGAATAACATAGATGCAGTCAGGATCATCGACAATCTTCAACATCGACACAACATTAGGGTGTGCCGATGCGAGGTAGTGCAGACGAATTTCTCGCTGTTGGTAGGCAATCTGGCGGCGCTCAAGAGGTGTACCGTCAGGGTTGAACTTGCTCAAACACTTGACGGCATAGCGCATTCCAGTCTTGATATCGATAGCTGTGTACACGACGCCATATGCGCCGGTGCCCAAGATATCAGTCAACTGAAGCTTACCCTCAAGCAATCTTCCTAGTCTCTCCTCGGGAGCAAGAGGAACGCATCGTGGCTGAAAGGACCGAGCTGCGTAAGGTTGTTGTTGTTGGACGTTGCACTTGGAATTGTCGTACGCGGGAGAAGCTGGTGGTGTTGGGTATCCGAAGGGGGCATGGTGCTGCATGTTAAGCGACTTCTTGGGTGGCTGAACACAAACGATTGATGTTCTTGCGGACTAGGCCAAGCAACACCAAGTAGAACTGAACGTATTAAGAAAAAACCCTTAGAGGTTTGAAGTCTTAATATTTCGACAACTGATTGTAATTCCAGTAAATATACCGGAATGTCGCAAGTCTTCTTGATGGCCGAGCAAACGGGTCAAGAAGCAGTCAGGTCGCCGTAAATAGACAATGGTTGAAATTTTGATAAAAAGGCGAAGAGAGTCGATTGTAAGGAGTACGGAGTGAGGCGGCGAAGGACCCTGAAGTCCAAACGGTGAGTAGGCGGTAAATGAGAAGAGGTTCGAAGGAATGTCGTGAAGTGGTGATGCGTGTAAACGACCTCCGGACCGAGTGGGCAGTATGAAGTAGATAACGAACTTGACCTTCAAAGGTAGCATGGATCTTCTGGCCTAACAGCGAGGCGGGCAACCGGGCCTCTAGCATCAGGTACGTACTCTCGGCGCCTCGGGGCCTTCGATTGCGTGGAGCATTCACACGCCATGATCCACCAGGACTTTCATTACCCAGACCCCGGTCTCTCTTGGAAAAGATTAATGGCATGGGCGTGTCTTAGCCAGCAGGGGGACTAATGCACCAGCGCTATTCTTAACCTGCGCTGCAAGGTTCGCCAGCCTTGGGGGGCGTCGACTAGCGAACAGGGATCGTGGCGTGGTGACGCTGAGCAATATACGAGAAGGCGAGGATGCTCTGACACACCAAATGAAGTGGTTCGCTGTGACTTGTGTCATCCGCCCTTCGCCCTCTCTCCCTCCTTTCCTATCGGTTTACACTAGCGACCATCGTCCCCACTCCAACGTCAACGACAGTGTGAGAGAGCGCACCACCCAGGCGATTCCAGCCCCCGGTCCAGTCGGCTTCAACGGTGTCACGGTGGAAGGTTGAACCGCCTTCATGGGGCGAGGTAGTCGGGTCTGCGGTTGGCCACAGCGTTTCTGTCGACACCCTTCTCTATCCAAGTGCTGCACAATTTGTTCCCACCCAATGTCGGGCGAAGCGTCATAGGTGGTCTGCAACCGCGTGACGGGCAGGACTTGCTGTCCCGTTCTGTAGCAGACACTGTCGCAAAAAGTGCGTGGAATTTCTTGACTCGCACGCAACGGCAGCCAGTCCACACGGGTCGTAGCTAACGGAATGGGACGAAACTTGACTTTGTTGACTGGAACACCTCGATGCCACAAACAAAGTTTCCTTGGCGGAGGCGAACACCTCAGTAGTATGCACGTACGTAGCAATGTTTCCTTGTGTGCACATCCGTTTGCAAAAAAAAAAAAAAAAAAAAAAAACAACATGGAACGCATTGTCAATCCTGATTCCTATTGCTGGAATCTTCCTTGTGGAACACCCCTCCAGGACAGCAAAAGAGTCCAGGCGGTCGCTTCGATGCCCATCAGCAACACGCAGACAAGCCAGACAAACAGGACAGCGCTGACTCTCAAAGCAAGAGAGCGAAAGGGAAAGGACGTGCTGCTAGACCGGAATGCATGAAGCAGTGATGCCTATCTGCCTGTCGAGAGTCGCTTCAACTCACCCTCCTGACACAGAAACTGCCTCAAAGGCGTAACAACGCTCCATCCATCATTTACTCCCAGCGGCTAGCTAGCATTGAATGGGCGGGGGCGGTTTGCAGGTGCAGATCAGCGACTGCAACCGGCCACCTTCAAAGTCGTAGTTGCAATAATACAGTGACTGAAGGTGCAGCAAAGCAACATATTGCGGGAGATTGGACAAGCAGCGGGTCGGAAAGGTGCATGGCATCGCCCGCAACCATCAATAGAGAGAGAGAGAGAGGGGGACGAGAGAAGAACACGGGTGGTTGGCACTGTTTTCTGTGCTGTGCACTGCAGCTATGCATGCATATTCCGTCCAGGACGTTGCTATTGACCACCACCAGCCAATAAACGAGCGAGTCATAAGTTATGCAGAGGCTGGACCGTGATCGTCGCCTCTCATTTGACTCACCTGAGTGGCTGACTGTTATGCCGTGGGCCAGCCCCATAACTTAGCACAGTGCCGTTTCCTCTAGTACAGTATGAAATGCCCTAGCACTCCGTGCAAGTTGTCTAGCACTTTTGTGGTGACGCCTTGGACTGGGGGAAACGTGCCGCGTTGTGTCAGACAGGATTCAGGAGAGGACCCTGGATTTGTCAATCTGAAGGTTTCGGCAATAGAGGGAAACGCACGGCTTCCAATCCAAAAGCTGGAAACTGCAAGATTAAGTTGGTTCCAATATTATTTAGGCGCTCTGCGGTTTGAAGGACGGCCGTCAATAACGGCGATGGCAGCCTTTACTGGATGATGTGGACTCGGTCGCGAAATGAGCAGCCATGGTATGGGCGCTTGCAGTTCCATCCTCCTCTGCTCTTACCAACAAGCACAGCCAGACACACCAGTAGCCAGCCAGCCAGCCCTCGCTCCCTCCCCCTCCATTGCAATATACCTGCTAATCACATATGAACAAAGGGAGCGTCAATCAACGTGGTCATATTGCCCGCACTTGCATCTCAGAAAAGCAACCAACTCCTCGGCCGATGGACACGGCCGTTAGCCAAAAACAGTGACCTGCATCCGGTTGTGGCGTTGTGATTGGGGCATCGGTCCAGGCACTTCACTGAACCACACCATCTCACGGAAGAGTCATTGGCTCTTGATGGCCGGACTCCACTCCTAGTTATGCAGCCATGCAGCCTTGTTTCTGTCTAACAATGAGGGACGACCAGGGGTGCCCAGTTCGTTGCCGAACAAGTGAGGCTGTTCTCCGGGTCCGTGAGGTATGGACTGCAGCCAAGTGTGGACAGTGTGGACAGAGGCGTCCAATGGACATGTTTCGGTGCCCGCCGACGGGGATATTGGCAGTCAATCTGTTGCATGTTGCTGGCGCCGTTGTCGTTGGTCTGCATGATCGGTATGCATTCTCAGTCAAGGAGAAAGAGAAGGAGGAGAAGTCAAAGAGGAGCAAGGATACGGATTCGCTGTGGCTGTTTGATAGGGGACTGACAGTGCAGTTTGTGTGGTGTGGTGGTGCTGTGCTGTGCTGTGCTGCTTGTCAATCTGCAATAACATTCAAGGCAGAAAATGCAATGTCCGAACTGCAAGGGTGTTTGCTTTAGTCGTCTTGCTGTTTAAGGCAACGCTGCAATCTGCTGTTGTTTCTGATTCTCGTTTGGCGTGAATCGTGGTCCTCGTGATGCGCAATGGTTTTTTTGGGGGGTTTTTTTTTCCTTCCTTTCCTTGTTGGTGACTGATTGACTCTTTTTGGTGGTGTCTAATTCATGCGCTGGAAGAACCCTGGAAGGGGAGACAGTGTCTCACAGTCATGATTGGTTTGATGGGCATCCACGCCGTGTGTTGCACTGTGTGAACATTCACATCTACTGTATCGATTTTTTTCCACGCTAGCCTGTAGCAGTAACAAACAGGCGGTCTGTTGGCTCGTTCGCCTCTGGGCAGGTGCTGGGGTTCTGCCCTGCGCCTCCCAAAACTCTTTTTTCTCCGCCAGGTGGCCAAGTCACAAACGGGCGGCCCGCAGCTAGCCATATGAGTATTAGTCTATATGCCAATAAATCCAGATCCAGGCGATGGACGCTGGTCACTCTCTGGTCAATGCTCCATCCGAGCCAGCGTGAATCCTTTCACAGTCCACAGTCCAAGACACCTTCACGATACGTACCGTTGGTAGTGTTGCATCAAATCTCATTTTCCTTGGACCCAAAGGCAAGAGACAGAGAGACGAGAGAGCAGAGCAAGGGCATGGGTATGGGGCAGGCATAGGCAAAGAACATGAAAGAAAAGCATGGGCCAAGAATGGGACCCCCCGCCGATCTCATACCTTTGCTGGAACATATCCCATCCCATCATACCATCACACTGTGACGGAGTTTGTGTTCACTTTTTGCTTCTCGTTCGCATGCCCGTGGACACGGACCAGCTTGTTGTTGTTGTTGTTGCTGCTTGTCACTCGATGCTCGACGCTTGATGCTTGATGCTGGGCATTTCCACGATCCTCACGACGATCAGTAGCCTGTTTGGACGTTGGGCCTCCGGGTAAAACGTTTCCTCTTCAGGGCTCCTACAGTTACATCTCCCCCAACTCCCATACCATCACCCATACGGCAATAGCTAATCATAATAAACCTTATGCGATGCGATGTGATATTATGACCCAACCTTGGATACTATTGCTACCCGGAACCTGTCCGTGTATATGCATGTTTGGAATTCATATCAGAGGTAATTTTCAAAACACAACGTGTATCACCATCTAGTATTAATCAACTTTGGACCAATATCAATTCACCAATGCAAAAAAAAAAACTTTAGTTTGTAGTGCCATCCGGGAGGATATTCCGCTCATGACTCCTCTATAGGTAATTAATGACCCTGGTTATTCTAAATGAAGCAATCAACACGGGTAGTATTGTACAGGTGTACAATGGGCAGGGTGTGGTGATCTTCATGTCTTGGCCTTAGGTCTCGAAATCGGGCCTTGAAGGAACTGGAAGCTTCTTGCGAAGACTGTCCTTGGTCTCCTGATTCGACACTCCAGCCTCAACAACGCGCGGCAACGCCATGATTGTGTGTGTGTGTGTGTGTGTGTGTGTGTGTGTGTCCCCGCGGGTCATTTTCCAAGGGAAGCAGCTCAATATGCAGAACATGGCGCGGAGGGCTTGGTCTCGGGATCCAATAGGACGCCGATATTACCTGTGACTTCTTTCTCACGTTTGTGGCTTTTCCATGTATAATCGTGGCGAGCCAATCCTCAGCTGAGCAGCGCCATCCATGCACGATAGGGCAGACTCGAGGGTTGCAGAAGTCCAAGACGGGCGGTTGGAACTTTGGAGCACAAGGAGACGCAGGGGAGGGGAGGCGCCTACAGGCTTCCCAGCTCGCCCATTCGGAGTGTCTGCCTGATGGTGATTTTTGGGGGGTTTGGTTTTGGACGAGGATGCTCCCTACACTCCAATAACACGAGCATATTATTGAACGGTATTATCGACCAAGTTCGTCATACCCTTTGTTTTGATCCTTTACTGGAGACGACTAGAGAGGGGGCCCACATAGGCGAAACGGCTCAATTATGGATTTTCAAACGGTTGATCGAAAAACAATCAACAAGAAGAGAGGCATTTACCACATACTCCGAAACGACGATAAGTTTCCAAAGGAATGACTTGTCGCGTTTCTGTTTTGGCAGGGTTTACAGGGTATGCGCCTTGTTGGTCGTATCGGTAGGCAGTTGAATGTAACCGAACCGAAAGAACCAGACAGGCTTCCCCTATTTTTTTCTTTTGGCTCTTCGCTTGTGACCACCACTTGAAGCAGCCCGATGTTTCTTTTCTTTTTTCTTCGGATGCAAGTGGCTCCCCTCCCCCCATGCAGATGAAATCCCATGTTGTCTCAAAGCTCTTCATGATGCGCCGGCTCATGCGCTGGGTCACACTTTAGCAAACCAACATGAACATGGTTGATTGATCCGGAATGATAGATTCTGAGGCATTTCGATCTTGGCCTGTGGGGCCTTCAATCTCCTTGCCTGCATGACGTATCGTATGTGTGGATACACTACCTCGTTCTCTTCCTCGCTCCCGCGATGCTCAATGCTCATGGGACATGCTCATGTTATTGCCAGCTTGGCATTTTTACAAGCCTTCGACGCGCCTCTTTGTTGAGTGGCCATTTTCAGCCCCGGAATATTCAACGGACTCTACTCCGCAGTAAAAACACACACACACACACAAGCACATGTAGACATCAGGGGGACAATCTTGCATCGCGCGGCTGCCTGCAAGTCATCGACACACGATCCTGCCTGGTGTCAATCCTTCTGTTTTTTTTTTTTTGGTTGCCAGTCAGCTAGCCAGCCAAGGAAGCAAGCCATGATCAGTCCGTCTGAGTAGGTAAAAACAGAAACAATGAGCTGGATCTGGACCCTACGCCTACACCACGATAACGCTTGTTGGCAAGAAAAGAGCCCCATCGCGGGATGCTATACTAGTGCTGAGCAAGACGCCTTTGTTTCCACCAATGTTAGTGCTAGTGTCGCCTTGTCGATAGCTCAGCTAGCCAGGTTGTCCTCACTTCTGAAAGTGAGGTTTCTGCGCAACCTGACCAACTGAGTTTTTCTTACTCTATTTTTTCCTCCCTCTCCATTCCTGTGACCAGACCGAAGGAATTCTTACCTAACCCAGCAACACACACCAAAAAAAAAACAAAAGCAAAAGGACACAGCCCATCATCCCCCCAGCTCTCAACGGAATGATGGGAGCAGCGCCGGAGGCCGGGAATGTGGGGCCGGTGAACCCGAAGGGCCTCGGTCTTCCGTTTTTGATGATTCGCGAAAGTACGGATCGATAATCATGATCGGAGGTGTTGGCATTTTACGGATTTCTTTGCATGTAGTTGAAAATTTTTCTCTTTTTTTATATTACCTTCAATCAACTGAAAAATACGATATATGATGTCAATTTTGTAAACACCTGCCTGTTATGGTTTGATTAGGTAACGCTTTTCTTTTTTTCTTTTTTCATTTCCACCCCTGAGTGAGCGGACACATGTCCTTTTCTTCGTTGCTAACTGACTAAGCATATTCAAGCGAGCATTGTTCAACAAGAGTCATGAAAGCAGCACAGAGCTTGTTTGTACGATTAATTGAATATCAAAGCGTAACAAGCGAATATCAACATGTCTACCTGGATCGTCAAAGTATATCACAGATCTCGATCACTAAATCGCATTTGGATACCGAACAAGAGCCTCTCGTTATCCGTGCACAAATCGCGGTAAATCTGGGGTTGGGGCAATAAGATGCTTACCCTACACGACCAACCTCGCTCTTCGTTCTCGCGAATCTCAAGCCAGCCGTCGCTTTGACAACAATCTAAAGCGCCATCTGCTCGGTTAGTGCTTCAAAGATATTCGGCAGATATTGAATCGTGTCAAACTTGGGCCGAAGGATTGATAATCGGCCAACTCAAGTCTCGACTCTGGGCGGCTATCTTAGGAAGGAGGGGGGTGGATAAGTCATGATAGATGCGTTCACCACGATCTAATGACTCCCACGATCCCGAGAAACCTTCGCAAAACATGGCAAAGACTAAGATTCCAGTCCACGGATGAGGCACTGCGCCGTCTAACAATAGCTGGAAATCAATCGCGTGGTTGAGGATCATTGTGCCAACCATCAAGAGCAACCGGCGGAACTGAGCCGCCACTGAAGTCACGAAGTTCTGATATTGAATGATAGAGTGTGGTCAGCGCTGGATCCACAGAACGCCTTGTGTCATGCCATCCGTTGCATCGGATTCAATTGCCGCGAGAGGTCAACATGGCAGATTGATACTATTCATGGCAGCCCCCTGGGAGACTCAATGAGATGCACAACCGTTGTGATTTCTGATCCAGATCCTTCATACCAAGCATAGCAAGGCAGACCATTCATCTGATGGGTGCCTATCTTGATGACATATATCACAATGAGCTATGGAATCGTGGCTCGATAACTACCAGCTGGTGTGTTCGTGCGCAGTCAACGCAAGCCTGAGGGTTCGGTCCTCTCCTTTTGCATCCCAAGCCGCGCTCTTGAAGAGCATCAAAGTCAGACTTTGGCATTCATCAAGGTTCAAATTTCCTCCAGTTCATGCGTTGGTTTCCGCATCCTCGGGATCTAGGGTCATGCTCCACGAGGCGATGACGATGAACAATGAGCCGAACAGGTTTGCCATCAAGGTTACTCAAGTGGCAAGGAATTTAGGATTTCCAGATCAGCGCTACTAGAAGGATCAATATATTTAGACAATGCAAAATAGTCGTAAGAAATGTACACACTTTTTACTGAGTGATGTGGACGGTGCCGCATATGCTAAAGGAATATCCCATCTCAAACTTCGAAAATCGCTACGGATAGTCCCCCCACTCCCCACAATATCGTCCAACGGCAATCTCCATAAAGGAACATTAAATTACCAATAAAAGTCAATTGACTAGAGGATGGATATGCTTTGCTGTCAAATTTTGGCCATACTGAGGTCCATGCTGAAGACTCCACGCTGTTTGTTGGCTGCTCACCGAAAGAACTCGGGGCTGACGTGTGAGTCGTCCCACAGTGGCCTGAGTATGGTAGGCAGGATAACCTCATTTATCGGTGGAGCGTCCGCATATTATTGAACGCAGTGAGCTGAGATCTGCATTCGCTTACGGAGACGCCAAGGGACGTATTAATAAACAGTAGTGCCGTCATGGACCAACGATCCTCTACAGAATCATCTCGAACGATTGAAGCATCTGATACAACATTTGATTAAGTGAAGCATGATCTAACCGGAAATCCCGATCATCATCTTATTACCGTGCATAGCTCTGCGCTGGCTGGGTATTGGGAGGCGCTGCGTGCATAGTGGGATATTCATAGTACCTAGTCAAGACCTTAACCATGATGTGATGACATCCATAGTAGGATCAACGCAGCGCGGCATAATATCGTCTCCAAACCAAGCCCAAAGATGTCATTATTTAATATTTCAGAAGGAAAACATGCGTTGCGGGTTGTAAGAAAAGCAAAGCAAAAGGTAGCATAAGGTAAGCTGAGTAGTCACTCGACTCTGCCCCCCCCCAGCCTTGCCCAATAGTTTGGTGCATACGACCCAATTAACCCGTCGCGCAATGAGTTTTGTCTATCGACGCCCATGCATGTCAGTGGCTGGGCGCTTAAAACATTGACTCCATCTTGAACACAGACTCTCAGGGAGTTTGCTTCAGATAGACTGTATCGAATTGACATACTCTCTCTCTCTATTACCCGCGCTTTGGACTAGCAAATATTCAATTTCCCTGTGCTGGAAATAAACCATGGATGACTGGAGTCCTGTGAGTGGCCCAAGAAACCGAGCAAACAAGTTTCTTTCACCCCCTCATCGAATTGTTCTAAAAATGCGATGTACTCGAGAGACCGTGATTCTCGACCTCTCGGGATGTGGAATGGGTGCTCGGACAGCGCGATGGCTCCACGGTTTTGAGCTGGTTTGGCCCAAAAAAAATAAAATAAATCTGTCAGTTTGCCGACCGGCAAATGTTTGCTCGCGATGTGGGTAATTTTTTTTTGTGAAACGGGCCGCCTTTCTTGATCGCCACGTGGACGAGTGTCCTTGTCTTGAAAGGTTGAAGGGCCAGATCTTTGCTGCAGAGAGATGCCAACTGGCGTGCCTCGTAGGTTGCCACCACATACCGCCACGACTGAGGAAGTAACCCCGGGGTCCTGGCTCTCTTGCGGGATCGTCGATGGCCAATCTGTTCTTAGCGGGTCATTTCTTCTTCTTGGGTGCTGTGTTCAACGACAGCAGACGATGTTGGTGGTAATCAGGCAAATAGACTTGGCATCCATCTCCATTGTCGTTGACCTGAAGGACGGGGGAGGAGGAGGAAGTTGTTAGGGAGGGGAGGGGGTCTGGATAACACATACAAAGAAAATGGAAAGGGTCGCGGAAAAGGCGGCTGCGTTTTGCGCTGACAGCATCTCCCTCCCTCTCCTTCTCTCGCTTCAGCTCAGTCCGCATCGCGGCTGCGCTCGACATTGGTTCGAATGAATGGGCCATGGGGTAGACGTTTCGCTTGACCGTAGCTTTAGGGACACCATGGCGCTATGGTTTTTTTTTTGTTGTTCCCCCTTGCGATGCATTCATACCGCATAATAACGGGTGCCTGATGATCACGAGCAAAGAGCTCCATATCCGACAAACGTGGCATAACCATGCAGTGCTGCCTTGCTGATGGGGGTGTTGATGGGTTGCTTGTTTGGGAAATTGTTTGTCTCAGAGCTGGTTGGATGCCGTATTGGAGTGTTTCCTCCGGATGAATGAACAATTCGGGCGCTTTACGTCTGGAGGCTATCACTGAGGAAGCTTCATTCTCATCATGCATCAATGATGGTTGTGTGTATATGCTCTAAATTAAGGATGTTCAAGTTGTTTTCCAAGTAGACAGTCAAACATTTTGCCATATATGTGGTGGTAATACTTCACACATGCGCGCTCTGTCTTCCCGAAACGGTAAAAAGAAGAAGAGAGGAACCGTACCGCAGGTCTCATAGACGTTGGATAGACTGTGAAGCACAGTAATCTGTGTGTGTTCTTGAAGTGTCTTTCATCTGGGTGCCAATAGCCTCAAGGTAACGTGGATAATGTAACAGAGAGTGAATTACATGGGTTCAATGATAGCAACTTCATAGAGGATATGGCCTTGATGCAAGGGTATAATCTGTCTTCGTGCCTCTGGGTTCACCAAGTAGTCGAGTCTCATCTATATCCTGCCAATTGACGAATTTTTTTATACAAAAAAAGTAAAGTACATGATACGTATTGGATTGTAAATCAGCTATAATAGACTCCATTATGTCGTCCCTATATAGTCTCTTCCATACATGAAGCTTAACCCCTGAAATCATGCCTTTGCTGAACCGTGGCGAATTCCCAGGTTCTTTGTCTTAACGAAGTAAAGCAACTATAAGTATTAGTATACTTGAAGTGAGCCATCTAAATTTGTATGTAGATTTAGACTAATTCAATGGATTTTGAGTACCATGTATAGCATATTTCATCTGTGACGGAGCATCTCCATGGAGGATGTGATGGGCGCTGTGATTACTTGGGGATCTTATACCTCTCTGGAACTCTCGTGAAGAAATAGCTTAATGGTGATGCGGGGTGTCATATGTGTAGGTGATTACAGAATGAAGAACAATACATCATTTAACTGCTGGGAGTAGCCTTGGTTACATGTCCAGCAGTGACTCTTCATCACCCGGCGATTATCTGATGAACGCGGATCGAATCACGCCTATAGCTTCATATTCTATCGGAAGTTGATACGGAGAATATTTTGATGGCCACCCGTGAGATAATTGATATGAGTTGCTGTGGTAACTTTGTGTTTCGTGTTTTCTGCGCATGCCAGTCTGTATGCCGCGACTTTCGTCGAAGGCACTGTATCAGGGCATAATTCCCATCGATGTTGATGAGAAGCAAGATTAAATGCTACAAAACATGATGTAACTAATATTGTTCCATTTGCACGACAACAGGCCTGAGTTGCTATTCACCGTCGGAAGTGTGCGCCAGCTCCCTTATGACAGGGCTCCATTCGTCAGTGACTTGATGCTACAGTAATCTGTTCTTGGACGGTGAAAATAACATCGGAAAAATCGCTTCCTGCTGCCTGGAAAGCAACCGGTCAAGAAGAATGTGATATGCAGTAGCACTAACACTCTGGGTTTGTGAAGCTTTCGATGTACGATTTTTATAGGGACCTGCTAGATGGGCGCATCACGACCTATGGTTTGCATAGCTAAGCTTAATGGGGTATATGAAAAAATATAATCCCGAGCCAGTTCATCTCGTCTAGGAATATGTGGGGGAGTAGATTCTATTCGCAGGTGAATTGCTTGCCTTGCTCTGCGTGCGTGATGCATTGAGTGACTACGTGTATATGTACTAGGTAGGTATCCCAGGGCTTCGTAATAAGTAATTCATCATATTGTAGTTATCTATCTTGTCGAGCTTTGCCGTAACTATGTGAATGACTGCGAGCATCCCAATGGAAGCGTCATCTATGCTGTAGATTAGCTAAACCCAACGTCTGAGCAGTATCAATATGACTCAAGCCTAAGATGGCCAACCTCAACGGAGTTGGTTGGACTAATACTGCCAATAAACATATTTGAACGAAAAGGAGCTCACTTTAAAGACTATGACTCCCCATAATCATTTGCTTCTAGATTCGCTTTCTCGCTTGATGACGGTGCCATAATGTAGAGGTGGTTGTGATCTGGTCAACTCTCAACAATCTCGCGATGCCGCAGTCCATGCGATTTTTGTCAATATGCACAAATAAGAGTAGCAAAACACATAAGGAGCGGAGGAAAGTAATAAAACGATACCGTATCCGATAAGACTGATATCTATTGCTTGGCTGCATATAGGAATATAGCTGCGCTCAAGCAGTTCGAGACTTCTGGTTTGGACATGCCTATGCGCACGTCCATCAAATAACTTCAACGGGGATAGGTAGACCCATGCATTTTACAATAGAAAGCTCTGCTATGACTTTATTTGGAAGCCTCGTGCATTGCGTTGCTGGCCAGTGGGTTACATGTATCCCCAAGGGCGTAACCTCTCACCTACGCTTACTGATACCATGCTATCTATATATGAGACCAGCATTTCCTGGAACCAAGTGTGAAGGCATTAGAAAATCTCGAATCAACATATAAAAAGCATATTACTACCTGCCTGCTGTTCTACACACGTGAGCATTCGCTGGTCGCTTCACGTGCCACTCACCATCTGCATTCACTCCTCGCTTGCATGAGCTGGTGGTCTGTTCTTCCCGCTCCTCCATCTTTTCATGCCGCTCTTTCTTGCATTATAACGACTCATTAGCTTATGGTATGCATTTTTTAAGCATCCGAGACTTGCCTTTCTGGTACATTGGGTTGCACTGTAATGCATACTTGACCGTGTGCATTGGGTAGCGTGAGCAGTCGTATATAGGATCTCACCACCATGCCCAATGAGTCAGAAAACGATCTATCCTTTTCCAGGAGACAACTTTCGACCTCTGAGGATGTATCAAATGTCATTCATGTTTTGGAGGCAGCGGATCCACGCCGTTGCCGGAGGGTAGGACCCTGCGATCACCAGTCACGGTAAGTCCACTTCTCCACGAAGGTCTTAGCCATGCATCGATACATATGCGCCCTGTCATACCGAATTTTGCTGGAGTCGGATGCATCTGATTTTCTCTTCATCATTCATTTCATTACATTAAAGAAGCTAGCGAAGAAAAGAGATGGTAGAACTGTCTTGGGCGCATACAAACAAACCCCCTCTTGGAAGCTCTGGCGACTGGCGGCCTTGTTGCAACTCTCCCCCTAGGCGCTCTTATATCTACTCCGTGTATGACACGCAATACGACTCACGAAATATCCAGTGCATCCATCCTTTGTTCGGCCCAGATTCTGAGACTACTAAAGAACTGCTCCGGTTCCTCATTTTGCCAGCCACGCAACGCGAACCAAAGATGCCGTGCGTCTTTTCCCGCCTGGATAGCGCGCTCATAATCCGGAGCTTCGTCGAAAAGGACCTACAGGAGTGAGAAATGGTTACTGGATGGCATTCATCTATTGAATGGAGAGGGGTGAAACAACCTACTCGGAAGTACTCCTTTGTCAAGGTCGAGAACTCCTGCGGGTCGCTCGGTGTTGTATTAGGAAGCGCCTGAGTCATGTATGGCTCGAAACTGTCTTCGTCTATGACGGAATTGACTGGCATTGCCATCATTGGATCGGATAAAATGGCAGGGACGATGCACCCGCGCTCCCAATCGTACAAGGACGTCACGAGGGGCTGGTTGCTGTTTTCTGCAATCGTCACTGTCATGTTATGAATGCCGAAGTCACCATGCTCAAGAACAAGTCTATATAGAGACGATTGATTGACATCCGTCGGCAGCATGTGCGGCACGAACCGCATGAGAGACTCCTTGGCTGCCTTGGCTGCAGCTGCTATGGGGCCAGCCATTCCATGGTCCTGGCCAATCGAATCGCCGATATCCCCAACCGTGGCTTCAATTTTGGAGGTAATCAATGCAACGCAAAAGTCCCTTGTCGGCGCGACAGGCGCCTGAATCCTCTCGGGCCTTTGTTCAAAAAGACGCTTGGGGAGCCAAGTCGTGGCAAAGTCCTGCGGCAGTGTGAAGTTGAAGAGGGACGCGCGAATCCGAGCTGCCTGGGCGAGCAGAGTTATCTGGAGACCAGATGAGCCGAAATGACATTTAGGGTTGGTCATGCAGGGATGGATACCTTCCCGTGTGGACTGATATCGCGCCAGATATTGTCCTTTACGTCCGCCCTCTCAAAGACGAACAGACGCCGGCCGGATATGTCTGGAGGTGGGCTAGTTCTAATGCTTTTCTCAACTGGGACATGATGGTACAGCAAGCGAGAGGCTAGTATGCTCGGTTCTTGGCGCAGAAGCGCGTATACGGCAGCTTCAAACTTGACTTCGTTGACCTGGATCTGGAGCCTGCGGCCCCCGAACCTGGGCATATTAATGTCACCTCGAGCTAAGCGCACTACAACATCCGGATGACAGCGCATTTTGAAGTGAATCCCCTACCATTTGTCAGAAAAAGACTTCTCAAGCTTCGCAGAGTTGGCATACATAGTTGTTGCGACCGCATGTGACGTCTGGGATGTCGATGACGCTGGCGTTTAGCCTTTGCTCGACACCTCGAATCAGCAGGTCCACATCCCAAGCCCCAGCAAAAGGGCTTTTTCCGCTGCGAACCAGCTGCAGCAGATGTTTTCCATCAAAATCGGAGCCATTAGGCATTGTGGGCCACTCATCGTCGGTGTAATCGTCGATGGACATGACGTGGGATGATAATAATGTGAGGGATTATGACAATATACCAGAGATATTGACTGACTACTATGGCGGACTAACAAATTTACAGTTGATAGAGAATTCATGGCGGAATTACTTTCATTTAGAGAGGCGACCGAATGCGAATGAACAAATGCCATGACACGTCGTCCTGATGGAGCACAGGATTGAGCGTGCCCAATGCGCCGGCCTTAATATGCATGCCGCCAGTTTATATGTTGTTTGCCCTCCGCCAGCGAGAATATGGGTCAAAGAGCCGCAAGAGGGCACTGACATGGTGCATAGCCGAAGGGACAGACTGCAGTTGCCAAGCCGCGACATCGCATCATGATGCGTGCTTGTACGACATGAGAATCTCTGATTTGGGCGGCAATGCGTGTCATTTCTGGAGGGAGATAAGCGGTCTGTATAGCTGTGACTTGTCTCATCGCCTATGGAGGACTCCCTATACACAGGCCACATCGATGAATCTCGATCTCCCATTAAAAGAGAAGGTGAGTAAAAAAATTCGGTGTCATGCAACAGCCATGTGTTCGATCGTGCTCGAGTCAGACACCGTGTAACACAGACCAAAAATTAATTCCAACAGCATAGGTATTACCTAAGATAAAAGGCGGAACATTGGCGGCCAAGTCTTTATTCGGAATTTGGGCCTTTTCTGGATCGTCTCGATATTCATTCATCAGATAAGAAGTTCCGCTCCCCCACAGTCTGATATGAAAAGGACGACGTTTTCCATGATTTGCTGCACCCACCCTTGTTTTGCATTCTTTATCCCAGGAGGCTAACGTTTCTGAGCTTAAAATGCTCGGGCCTGCATAAAAACAACCTTGTCCATGGCAAAGTGCCGTTCCCACGCTGTCATCTCGGTGCGTGGAAAGAAGTCCCTTGCTTTGCGGAATCGTTCAAAGCAACAGCATTACCTGTCTGCTATACCTGAAGCAATCACTGATCTTCATGACAGTTCTATACTAAGATGGCTCTGGGGTACCCACTGTACGCCTTTAGTATGCAGTACCGTGCAGAAGTCCCATTCTCAGCCGATGACGGCACCGAATGGCATCATGTTTTCCCGCACCGCTTGATTACGGTTGTTCTCAACGACTATTGGCGATGTATGCACTGAATTCTTGCTTCATCATCTCATTCATGGTTTAATTCCATGTCCGGATACTCTTCTTCCTATTGAAGCCGATCATTGTCGTCCCCTCCTACCTACTTGTGGTCTGGATGTGTAACGGCCTCCCACTTAGCGACACCAGGCATCGGCTTTCCCCTCCATGTGAACCCGTGGCATTTGTGGTCTAGGATAGAAAACACTCGAGATTGGTCAGCTTTTAGATGAGCATGCAGGTGGACTCAACAACGGAACGTCGGTCACTAACCAAGACGCGAACCATGGCCTCGACGACGATATCGGATCGCGAGCGATGTTGAAGGGCGACGAAGAGTACCGGAGCTCGGCAGCCTTGAAGACTTTTCCTAGGCAAGATCAGCTTGCCATCCCATTCTCTTCACCCTTCATTGAAATCCTTCGGATTGCTTCCCCGCGGTTCTACTCGTATGATGTGGCGTTGCTGCCCTGTCAGCGCTAGACTGCGGTAGTGTTATGCGAAGGCATCAAGGTAGGGGCAGGGGAGTTTCTTCTAGGGGAGCGAGATGATTTAGGATGGATGGAAACCTTTGGCTGGACCAGGTCTATGCAGTTCACAAAGCTCTGGCCATATCCTGGCCAAGTGTCGCGGCGGAAGATCGAAGCGCCCCCTTGCAGAGAGACAAGTTCTCGAACTCAAGATCGTCTTCCACATCGATCTGTACGATTTCTGTTCAACTTACACCGCACCTTGCCTGGGTGATCGTGACAACGAACGATGGCCCTTTACGCCAGGGTGGTTGTTGCATATGCTGCTAGGCATCTCACTTATCCCCTGGAAAAAACGGTTACCTTTCCCACTAGCCTATAAACCCCTACCACGTTCCCAACAGGAATCACACAAAAGCCTAGTTCAAGGACGTCGCTAACACAAAAGCAGGTGTAGGTACGCCGTGATTAAGGACCGCGCGGGAAATTCTTACCCAAGCCCTCCGCTTGACATCCTGGAACTTAAAGCCAAACATTCGGTCATGCTTAACTTCAATAGGGGGAGAGGGAGCTTCGATCTATTATCAATCTCCTAGAAGTTCTCTGCATATATCTTTGCTTTTGAGGTTTGGGGCCTCGTAACCCGGCAGAGAGCACCAGCCATGTCTGAGGCGGAACATTACTTTACTCGTGATCTTGGACATGTATGTCTCGGACGAGTTAGGTCCAGCGATCCTCCCTCCTACAAGATCCCAACCACACCCTGCCGCTCACAGGTACGCAGCGTTTGTCGCGTCAAACTCCGCTTTTTCAAGGTCACAGTGCCCGCCAAGTTTCCTACAAAACCGAGTCACGAGCGTTCCATTGTAGATACCCAATGTCGCGCACCTCTCTCATGGTCGTACTTTGTGCAGTGGGATTGCTCCATGGGCTGTCAGGCATCATACGAAGCGGCTTTCGGAAACATGATGAGGCCCAGACGTTGAACCATTTACGTATAGGGGCTCTATTGCATACATGACAATGATTTACGTTATCGTTAATTCTACATTAGGTATGCCGAATGCATCTATTAGCCCATGATTGCCATGTCGCAAATTACTGTGTGGTAGTCACCGTTCTGCATATGTCGCTTATTTTAGTCATGGCGATGGTGTTTCACGAAGCCCCTTGCTGCCGTCGAGTTCCCAGATTAGCCCGAGCAATAGGAGAGTGCCACCTATGTCCCAGTGGCGTTTACGGCGGCATCCAAGATTTGATGATGCCGTCTGTATGTCATTAATACATACTTGGACTCTGAATTGCAGGCTCTATGCCATCCAGAGGTCATACGCAGTGGGCCACTCACGTCTATGGCCAATCCAAAGTGCTCTAGTCTAAACAGAAGCGGACGACTTGCCTCGGGAGGTTTAAAGAGCTGCACTTAAGCATGTGTGAGTGGACAGCGGGGGCCCCCAGTCGAATTATTCTCGCAATGCGTCGTGATTGGAAAGCTTCTAATCGCGTTGAAAAGTACAGGTACACAGATGGATGACATGAGACAGCAATCAATAATATTTGTTCTATAACTACTTACTACGGCTACTACTACTACTGATACTCCCTAGTGGATCATCTCAGTCCACGATCGCTGGGTTGGGTAACATCGATATCAATGGAAGTAGAAGAGTTTTATTTTTTCGGAGTATACTCCGAAGTGGTTTTCTGGAAACTCATTGCACGGAGTTGATCACTCATTAAAGTTGGTGACCTCAAAGGAGCTAAATGAACCCTGCACAATCAGATGAGTACCGACGCCAGTTTCACGCCTCTCACTCCCAGACCACGGCCAACCCAGGCCGTGTACGTATCTATTTACTTGCACAATAGATAAGAGATTACCCAGACACTTTGCAGTCGTTGGAAGGGCGCCAACCATGGTTGCACGGCATGAGGTTGGCAGTGCTCATTGTGGAGATGAATGGCATAAGCAGGACTGAACCGGCCTGCCAAACTGGACGAAGAATACAGGAGTATGCAGTTTTAGAGACTTTGCAGAGCAATTGCAACATGATGATTGCCTCTACACTGTACCTTGTTATTTGAGGAATAACGCGCTCGATTGTGGGTTAAATATGGGAGGTCCTGGCCATGGCTAGGCTTCCACCACATGAGAGGACCACTTATTCAGCAATCAATCTATGTAGTCAAACGACGGTGTCTGGAATCTCCCATTTACGTCAAACGTGAACCACATTTATGAAAATTATTGCCACAAAGGGATGGCTGGGAAGCTGGATTTGGAGAGATTCTACTGCGCCGGACTTTGAGCCGCCAGAGGTGCTGCGCCGCGAAAGCAGCATGGATATCTCGGGTATGGCACTGGCTGGGAGTGTTAGTGCATGTCGTGTTTACCATCATGGTCAATAAGAAGATGATGGTTGCCTAAGTTTTGATTATGAATGGTGATACGAGAGAAATACGATATGAGAAAGGGGAGAAATGAGATGAAGCACTCATCTACACAAAACAAAGAGGAACTCTCCAATAGCTCAATACAACGAACAATGAATAGAGTAAGTCGGTTGGTAGATGAAGTTTTTGACTGTTTGGCCCAAGCTTCGCGGAGTGACTCAGCCCTGTCCAGCCCCCTTGAAGCTCTCTGTCTGCAACCCAACGGCGGGGGATTAACAGCTAGGTAGAGGGGAACCTAGAGTGCCAGAGTTATGGAGCAGAGGAACCCGTGTTTCTTCACTCGGAACTGGGCTCATTCAGATTAACCTCCAAGCCTCGTTTTCAACTACCGCCAGATCCATCCCGTGTATCCCTGCCGATCTGCATGGATAGATTAATGAGATGAGCCGCGGCCCATGAGGATGATGCCTGTTCACTTTTTTCTGTTTGACTCATCGGCCAAGCGGCTGCGTGCATCCTGGTTGGACGCCTCCTCGCGATAGGCATCCAGCGAGGCAGCGGGCAGCATAGGCAGCTTTGCAGGAAGGAGGACTTTTTTACTGGAAGTCCTACGTAGGGGCTTTCTTCTTCTTCTATATTGTACGAACGAAAAAACAAAGAAAATTGAGACGAGCATATTTAACTACTTATAATCCAGCCATCATGTCTTTATTCATTCATCCTCTTTACTTCCATCTTTCCTCTATTTCTTGAAACTGGTGGTAGTAAGCTTCTTCGGCTTACCACTTCCCCCGGACGACTCGCCCATTATGCGTTGGAGCGACATTAGGGATATTGATCGCGAGACGGTGTCTGATTTCGTTTGGAAATGGCGTTGCAAAATATTTCCCGCAAAGGACACCGCTGTGTCGACTTCTCTTGATGAAAAGAACGACGATGCTACTGCTGCTACTGCGACCGGCGATGAGTCCAAAAACAATGGCAAGGATGCCTCCTTTGGCACTGACCTCTCCATCAAGACCATGTTTGAAGGCCGCAACTCCAACTCGCATGATTACGATTGGGTCGACTACCCCCCAAGCAGCTCTCCAAATCCGCAGCTCGTGCCCAGGACCGTGTCGCCATCAAGGTCTTCAAGGTCAAGGACCGCCTCAAGCCTTGCATCGGGGGAGGTATCCCCTCAAGTACCACAAGATCGAAGTCCAAAACCCGGCGCTCGTCGCCGCCCTGGAGCCCATCCTGAAGAAGGAAGACGTCCACCTTGACGTCAACGAGACGGCCTCCTTTGAATCCCCGTTTCGTGGCCTCTGGTTCTGCCAGGATGACATTATCGCACTGTACAAGAAAACTCCATCTTCCGACCAGCTCCATTCGTACCTGAAGCTCCTTGTTCGCGTCATGGATGAAATGTTTGGCGAGATGAGGATCAAGAAGAAGAACCTCCAGGCAAGCGGCCTGATTGATTACAAAACGGCATGGACTCTTTTCCCCAGAGGCTCGACCGTCTATAGTTTTGGCATCAACTCGGAGTTTCTCTGCAAGGTCGAAAGCACCTCGTACGTCCGGAAAGAAAAGGGCAACTTCCTCCTTGTCAAGGTCAAGGTTCTCAAGTTCAACGGAGAACAGTTCGTTTGGCACAACGAGACCCTGCCCATTCCCATGTTCGAAGGTAACAAGCCCATCAGGGAGCTTGAGCACTTCCCGCTTGAATTCCACCCGGACCCGGAGGGCATCAGGAGGCGACTCATTGCCCGCGGCCGGAAGGTGCTCGACCTCCAGGGTCTTCAGTACCGCTGCTACAACGGCATTGCCCTTCACTACAACGAGGATTGCGAGATCGAGAGGCACAACGTCCAGGGCCGCGTCCTCATTGACGTCGCCGGCTATAACAAGTATCATCTGGCGCGTGGCAGGCGGGAGAATGAAGACCCGGCAGTAAAGCGCATGGGATTTGGCTTGTTTGATTCGGATTCGGATGGGGATTCGGACAATGACAGCGATGACGGTTCTTTTAACGAAGCAGCCCTGAGAAAAAACGGTGGCAAGAAATTTGGCGACGATGATTTCCTGAAGAATAAACAGATGATGTCTTCTCGAGAGGAGGAACTGTGTTTCATCACGGGATTGATGGGCGGGTATGCTTTGAAGAATAAGCTGTGGGGTAAGTTGACCTTGAACATTCCCCCCCGGGATGGAACAGAATGGCTAATTATGATACTTCTTAGTCAACTTTTACGTCGAGGATGTCGAACCCATGGTATGGAACGACACTGCATACTCCCACCTTGTCTACGACGATCAGCAAAAAGACCTTGTGCTCTCCTTTGTCCAGAACCACAACTGCAAACGCAACGCATCTCAGGCTCTAACACCGTCGTCCGGATCAACAGCAGCCGGTGATGCTGCCCCGGCACCAATGGAAGATGTCATTGTCGGCAAGGGCCAAGGCCTCATCATCCTCCTCTCTGGTCCCCCCGGCACGGGCAAGACGCTCACAGCCGAGGCCGTCGCCGACCGCACACACAGACCGCTCTTTTATCTACAGGCTGAGGATCTTGGGATCAATGCTGCCGCGCTCGGTGCGAATATCAAGCGTGTGTTTGAGATGGCGACGGACTGGGATGCGGTGGTGCTGCTCGACGAGGCCGACGTCTTCATGGCAGAACGCAACCCCAATGACATCCAGCGCAACGAATTGGTCAGCATCTTCCTCCGCGAGCTCGAGTACTTCCGCGGCATCATCTTCCTCACCACCAACTTGTATCACACCATCGACCCCGCCTTCCGCAGCCGCGTTAGCCTTCACCTGCTCTTCCAGGCCCTCACCAGGGACGCCCGCGAGGCTATCTGGCGCAAGTTCCTGGAGCGCCTGCCCGAGATCCAGGAGATCAAGTCCTCGGGAGAACAAGGAGAAGAAGGGCCCGCGGAGCCAAAGGGCAAGGAAGTCGAGAGGCCGCTGGACGACGGGGACCTCAGGGAGCTGTCGCTGTGGCAGCTCAACGGCCGCGAGATTAAGAACGCGGTGAAGATGGTGCGGAGCTGGTGCGAGCAAAAGGGATATCCTATTTCGCTGCAGAGGATGGAGAATGGCATAAAGGTGACGAGCCCGCATGCGACGAAGGAGGGGGATGTGGATGCGGACTTGTATGAGTAGTAGATGCTAGATACTATTAGGTAATCTGCTTGATATTGGGACCATGACTGGCGTTTTTAGGTGGCTATCACGGAAATTGGATACCAATACATATTCATTTTCTGACATTTTTGTCTATTAGGTTTTCTTTTCTTTTCTTTTCTTTTCTCATTCGTTGACATTAGAGTGATTCATATCGTGCCCCCGGAGCAATATCAACTTGGAACTCGCATCGCAACCCATTCAACCCGAAAACCAATCTTACCTACATCACATTTATTTTCAACACCCCGACTTCGGCGAACAATAAACACCCCCTTTACATTAAAAGAAAGGCAGCAAATGATTCCACATGCTGTAGGTAGCATACGATGCTAATTCCAAGAAGTAGTATTGGATGCCCTTTCCAAGACAGATTTGACCCTTCTCCGATACCGGACCTACAGAAGCAAACTGGGGAACTTCGTATAAGTGGCAGCAGTACCAACGGCATGACGTCGTAAGATATATAAGTATCAAGCTCAATTCCCCCCAAAAAGCATCAAATGCAATCTTTGTTCCTCATCTCCAGAGTCAACAGAGCAAAAGAATACTCTACTTCCTTTTTCAGGCAAATTTGCAGCCACCAAAACATCACCATGATGGATCGCAAGTCCGAGTCCGCAACCTACACCCACGGCCACCACGCCTCCGTCCTGCGCTCGCACACCTGGCGCACCGCCGCCAACTCCGCGGCCTACCTCCTCCCGCACCTCAAGCCTCACATGAGAATCCTCGACATTGGCTGCGGTCCGGGGACTATTACCGTGGACTACGCCAGCGCCTACGTGCCCCAGGGTCACGTCACGGGACTGGAGAAGGCGGGGGAGGTTCTCACCCAGGCGCGCAACCTGGCCAAGGAAAAGGGCGTGGAGAACGTGGACTTTGTGGAGGGGGACGCCAACGCCTTGGCCTTTGAGGACGAGACGTTTGATGTGGTGGTCTGCCATCAGGTGCTGCAGCATGTCAAGGACCCCGTGGGCATACTCAAGGAGATGAGGCGTGTCGCCAAGACGGGAGGTATCGTCGCGGCGAGGGAGTCCGACTACGGCGGCTTCGTGTGGTACCCCCAAGACGACGGCATGGACGCCTGGCAGAAGATATATTCCTTCAACGCCAGGGCCAACGGCGGGGAGCCGGACGCGGGCCGCATGGTGCACGCCTGGGCGCGCCGGGCCGGGTTCGGGCCGGGCGACGTCGCGAGCAGCTCGAGCACGTGGTGCTACAGCACACCCGAGGAGATTGCGTGGTGGAGCGGGCTGTGGGCGGAGAGGACGGTGGCCAGCTCGTTTGCGAGGACGGCGGTCGGGAACGGGGTGGCGGACGAGGAGGGGCTGGAAAGAGTGGCGGGCGCGTGGAGGAGATGGGGGGAGCGGGAGGATGCGTGGTTTACGGTGCTGCATGGGGAGGTGATTTGTCGTAAGTGAGGTTTAGATCTTTTTGAGGGCCCTTTCTAGTGATGTAATGGACTATTGCATCTTTTCAATGGTATTACAGAATCTCCATCGTCTTTCATCTTCTTATGCATCCTTTGCATTACCCTCTTCTTCAACATCCCTATAAACGGCCCACCCCAAATACCAGCAATCCTCCGAAAGCCCAGGCAGCTCCTCCGCCTTCTTATCCAAAAACGCCGCCTCAACCCTCCACCTCGTGCCCGTCGCCTCCCCAACCTCGTCCCACATTCTCTGCAGCGTCCCCGGATTGTGCAGGAACAGATTTATCCCCGCAATGGGCGTAGTCCCCGGATTGTCGCGCTTGCCGACCTGGTTGCCGAAGATCATGGGGTTCGGCACGTCTGGCTTCAGGAAGTCGAGCACTCGGACGGCGATGCTGACTTGGTCCGCCCAGTCGAAGAGGTGGAACAGCTTGGCTGCGTGGATGATTGTCACCTTGCCCTGTAATTTCTCCTTGACTCCCTCATCCTTGGAGAGCAAATCAATGGCGGTGAAGTGATCGGCCGGCCACTTCCCCTCATCCCTAAACAGCTCAAAGCCTATATCTAAAAACTCCTGGAATAAATCCGCGCCGTACAGCTTCTCGGTGGGTATACCCTGATAGGCAAGTTGCCGCACTATCTGGCCCAGACAGCACCCCAGATCGAGAAGCGCATCCCCCGAGTTTGGTGCTTGCAGGCGTTTGATGGCGGCTTGGAAATCTTCCGTGAGGGTCTTGCTCAGGTTGGTAAAGGCCCAGTCGCAGATGCAAGGGTATTTCTGTACGAACAAGGCGTTATCGCGCTAGGAGGTTCGACTTGTTCAGCTCAAGAGCAAGGATGAAAAATGCCTGTAGTTGGGTCTTACAATTTTGTAGAGATGATCATCTATTTCTCCGGGAGGGATCCTGGCCCACGTTTCCAAGAGATGGCGGAATGAGGAAATGTCCTCTGGTAGTTTTTGCTGATAAACCGTAGAGGCCCATTCTGAGAAAATCAGTGCATCGATGGAATCGCCCTCCCTGACTGTATTGCTGGCTTCTGTGTCATCTCCCGCTCGATGGGTATCCTCTGGGGCATCAATCTGCGCCGGTGTCATGATGGTATTATGTTCAGAGCTGTAATATACTATTTGCTGCAATGCCCCTATCTTTGCTTTGCGTTTGTTTGTACAGGATCCGAAGGCGATATTTATCTCTCGAACTGATGGCCGATTCCGCACACCGACTCTACTCGTAGGCAACCCGTGCGAGGGCTAACCAAGGACGGGAGCTCGCCCCTTAGTTTAGGCCCACATTGGCGAGATAATTATATACTTGTAGCTATTACGATAGGTAGGCAATGATACTTCGGCTGGGATACTTCAACCTTCGCACAGTCAAACACACCATGAATGTCCCATTGAAATCAACAAGGTATCTCGAACGGAAATCAGACCATGTATCACATAGTAGCGCCTTTATTATGCCGTGTTTAAACCCCAATTCTACACACGCTTTTGCGCTAGCGTTGATCCATCCATGCCTTTTGAACCCAGAGCCAATTCCTAGAAGCAAGTCCTGACGCTCAAAGCAAAGTGTTACCCTCCCAAACTAAAAGAAAACATCAAGTATAGAAAAACTTAAGCTTTTGATCGCCCACTGCGTCGCAAATTAGTTGTTGCGGCTCCTCCGGCGTTCTTTGCTGGTGACTTGATCATGACGGCTGTCTGAAGAGGCCCCACCATGCCCTCAGTGCGTTGTGTCCCAGCAGGCCGCCCACGTCGTTCCTTGGGTTTAGTCTCCGTATTCGTCTCCATAGGTTCAACTACCGGTGTCTTTGCGTCCTCCGATCCCTTGGGTTTGCGGCCAGGGCGGCCACGAGGTCGGGAAGACGGCGGCGCATCGTCCGTAGATGACGAGCCCTCCACTATGGCTGCCTTGCGACCCCGGCCCCGAGACGTGGATTCGGGGGCAGTTATAGTTTGGGGCACATCAAATTTAACAACCCGCCCTCGTCGGCCGGATGATGAAGTATTCTCTAAAGCGACAATGCCCGCCTCTTCTGCCTTTGACTCATCCTCATCACTTATACGCCTTTTCTTGGTCTTGGGCTCCTCAAGTGTTTGAGCCTGGTTCTTGCTGGGGCGGCCGCGTTTTTTGGAGGCTCTGTAAGCGTAGGCGGGTCCTCTGTGGATTTCGACGCGCTTCCGTGTTTTGCTGGAATTTTGGACACTTGCTCTACAGGATTTGCTGGTCTTCCGCGCTTTTTCGGGGCTGGTTCCTCAGCTGATTCAGAGACGCTTTGCTTCTCAACTGTAGAGTTTGCCGGCCTCCCTCGTCTCTTCGCGGGGCCCGAGCCTACTTCCTTAGCCGTAGACTCAGGATTGTCCTTTACGGTAGCGGTAGATTTTGGTGGCCGTCCTCTTCTCTTGGCAGGAGCAGAGCTAGCGTCGTTTGCTATCGGTAGAGATATGAGTTTCTCGACTGGGGCAGACTTTGGCTGCCTTCCGCGTTTCTTTGGTGCCACGCTAGGCTCTTCAACAGGATGACTTGTACTTTCCTCCACAGCTTTGGGTTTTGGTTGTCTTCCACGTCTTTTAGCCGGGGCTTCGTTTGTCTCATTGTCCGCATGTGCTGTTGGCTCAGCTTCAGCCCTCTTTTCTGTATGCTCAGTTGTCGGTTCCGCTCCCGAAGCAACCTCAGCTTCGGTGGTGTTAAGGGACCGCCTGCTACGCTGGCCTGAGTTTGGATTTGCTTGTGGCTCTGCAAGAGGGGGGCATCTGTAGTCAGAGCATTCGTATTCTTTGGTGGGCGACCTCGTCGCTTGACCTCCGATGCAGGGGTGTCAGGCCTTGAAGATGATTCTTCAAGTTGTTTCAGGATTCTGGCTGATGTCTTTGGGGATGGCACATTCCTTAGTATGGAACCAACCCCCACTGCAAAGTCTTGGCCTGATTCTGTGATTGGATTACTCTCCCTACGTGAGCCCCTTTTCTGAGACGCTGGCGTAGCTGCATGCTTTGGTGGTCTGCCACGTCTCTTGGGTGTATCTGTTGTTGCTGCCATCTCTGCCAGCTTGGCAATGCTTGCCTTTGGTGGGCGTCCTCGTCTTGCAGAAACTGGTGTCGCCTCAATTTTGCTAGCCTCGTTGCCGCCATCATTTTGCAACTTTTTGCTACTTAGGATTCTTTTGCTTTGGAGCTCTTCTGCGGCGCTAATTGTACGCATAGACTTGCGCTGGACTGGAGTTTTTGTAACTTTGTGCTGCTTAGTCCCTGAGGCCACTGTTACTCCAGACGCCTCGCTTTTCCTCGGACGTCCACGTTTGCCAGGTGTTAGTGTAGCGACCTGCAACGGCATAAGCGAGCCACTCCCCGACTTCTTTCCAAGGGTCTTCTGGGGTACCGATACAGGTGCGGAGGCACGCCGTTTGTCACTGTCGTTGTAGTCGCTGCCGAGATGTTTATCAGTTTCCGCCTGCAGCATCTCAAAAGCGCTTCGGCGACGTTTTCTCGCTGAAGGCAGGGGCTGAGGCTCTTGAAGCTCTCCAGATGGGTAAGAATCTCTGGGTGAGTGTGCCATGACTTCTTCGTGAATCTGGGCTTCTAATGCAGACTCTTCCTCACCCTTTTCCCCTGGGCCAAAATCTCTAGCTGGACTGCTGACGCTGGGAAGCCTGATAATGGTAGACTGGGCTTTGACAGCAGCCGAAGTAACGGGCACTGACTTTGCTCGATCTGACTGGTTACTAGTAGACTGTGCCTCCTGGGGTTCTGTATGTGCTCTCTCCTCATTAGATCCCACGCCGTTTGTTGATTGTGCTGCTGCATCAATAGGTGATGTTTGCTGTTGTGCTGATTTGCCTTCAATATCCCCTACTTCATTTGATGTTGGCGCATTCATCTCATCCGTGACATCATGGGTTCCTGTTCCAGTAGCTCCTGCCGTCGTGTCTGTTTTGTCCTGACCTGCAGGAGCATTCAACAAATGCGAAAGGCTGAAGCCGGATGAAACATTGAGGGCGGTCTGAGATGACGTCTCCTTGGTAGATACCGATTCCCTATCCAATTGAAGGACGTTGCCCTCCGACTCTGGGACTGACTTCGTGATTGAGAGTAGAGTCCGAGACGATTGGCTCGTTGTAATAGTAGTTGGTAGAACACCACCATCAACAACCTCGTCCTCCGGGCTATGATGCTGTTCCTCATCATTTTCTGTTTGCAATGCCTGGCTTGCTAGACTGCTAAGCGACGATGATGCCGCATCATCCCCCTCAAGACTGCCGCGGCCTTCACCAGGCTGCCAAAACTGCGCAAAAGGCGAAGGCTCCTCAAAGGTGTTGAAGTCCATGATAAGGGACTAGGGCTTGATGCGACACTGATGGATGTTGAAAATGGAAATGCGCATCGATGCCAGCATGGGAAGAAACAATCGTAAGTGGGACTGAAAAATACTGGGTAACAAGGAGGCGATGAAGACGGGCCGCTGTACGCTGTAATCGCGTCACTGATAACATGTAATTATTAGAACGCGCCTGGAACCTTGGAAGACGCGATTTGATAACACCGCTATAAAACACGTGATTTATAGTGGATGTGAGACGCTGTGGGACGCTGTGGTGGCTACTCTAGTACCTAGGTACTCCAAGACCCATAATTAACGGGCATGTTCAACACGCACAAACTCCAAGAGGGGTTAATGTTGATCGAGAATGTCAAGATAAATAGGCATTTATAGATGAGAGTGCCTCTGATAAATAAATCCAACTGAAGGGTACTACCGAGGTATAATGTATATAAAATCAAGATCTTCCCAAAAAGGTCTCAGCCTCTTTACGAGGAATTCTGACCCGCCCATAACGCCTTAAACCATCCCTTCTCCTTCTCCAGCAATTCAACCGGGTTACCATCCTCCACGACCTTGCCGGCATCCAGAACAATCACACGATCACACGCCATGGCCATTTCCCGTCGATGCGTTACCATGACCATTGTGTACGCCGAAAACTCTTCATCCAAGACCCTTTGCACGCGCCGTTCAGTCTCGGCATCTGCACTCGACGTAATCTCATCCAAGAGGAGCAGGCCGCCATCAGTGTTTGTTTCTCGTTGTTTGACTCGTCGACGGAGCACCGCACGCGCAAGACTGAAGAGTTGTTTCTGCCCCGCGCTGAGCTCGGCTCCGTTAACAGCTGCATCCAGTCCACCTTTGGCTTCCACGACAGCGGCCAGATCGAGATCACGTAGAACAGTGTTACATTCGGCATCAGACGCCATAGCCCAAGGATCAAGGTTGGTCTTAAAAGATGTGCCCTTGGGAAGGAATATGGCGTCTTGCGAGGCAGAGATGATGCGCTCACGCAGGGCGGTGCGGTCGATGGTGCTGAGGGGATGGTCATCAATGAGAATGGGCGATGCGTTGGTGGGAAGGGGGTCGATGAGGCGGAGGAGGAGGGATAGAACTGAAGATTTACCGCTGGAGCATCATTTCGTTAGCAAAAAGTCTATCGCGTGTTTAGTATCTAGGCAACATACCTTCCAGTTCGTCCACATATCGAAACCTTCTGCCCGGCCTCAACCGTCAAGGTTAGACCCTTGAGTACCTTGTCTGTACCATCATAGCTCGCCTCCATGTCCTGTAATTGTACACGTCCGCTCATCGGCCATGACTTGTCAGGGACAAGATCTTCCCTCTTGGGATCTTCCTGCTCTGTGTCCTCCCCAAAACTCTTGAGCCTGCTAATCGCACCAAGCGAGGTCTCGAGGCCCGTGTATGCAACGACGATAGTTGTCAGCGTGGCACCAAGCGTTATAAGGGTGACCAAGCCTGCACCGACATTGCCTGCCTCGGAACCCAATTGAGTCGCCAAGACGACAAGAATAACAGCAAGGATGGCTACAATCATGTTCATGGTCAATGTGAGCCACTGTTGTGCCATAGCGAGAAGATATGAGGGGCGCTGTGAGTCATCAAGAAGAGCGTTATTGCGAGCAAGCTGATGCGGAAACCAGCCAAAGGCTCGGATTGTAGGCAGACCAGACACTGTGTCTAGAAAGTTGGTACTGTAGAATGATGTGGTTAGCATATGACAGTAATGGGAAGCTTGGGGGTGTGATGGTAAGACATACTACAATGGCGTCTTTGATTCTAGATCCAAAATGCGAAGTCGTTTAGAGCTCGGCAGATAAACACGCTGCACTGCCCAAAGCAATGCCATGAAGAACGGATAGCTGATAGCTAGCCAACCTGAAGACACAGCAATCACGACGGCCTGACCGATAGCAATGAACAAACAGATGCACATATTGTTGACCATGCGTGGCAACTGCGTATCCATAATGTTCATGTCCTGACTGAACAAGTTCAATATCTTACCCACATCAGTACTGGTCAGGAAACGCAAGCTGCTGTGCATGACTGTTTCAATGGCAGTGTGGTGGAGAGTTGTACCAGAGAGGCGTACAGCAGTGCGCAATACAATGATGCCGGCGGGGAATACACATATGACTACACCAGATCCGAACAATGCGTAGATACCCATCCAAAAGGCGAACGAATGCTCAGGGTTAGCGGATACCGAGTCTGCAGACCATAGCTTGACCCAGATGGTTGGGAAGTTGGAGCAAAAGCCAATACCGAGGATAAGAATAAAATAAAATACCAGGGGTAAGGGTCCGATGGTGGAAAGCCAATGGCGGTACACGTCCATGTCGACAGTTTGGGACGGTACGGGTGCGGGTGGGGCTTTGGTGACTGGAGGCTCGATGCGAGCCCGGCTTGTTGATGCGGTTACAGTGTTTGTTGTTTCGATGGCCATTTCGCTTGTTTTCGCATCTGACGTTTCCAGCTTGGCAATGAAATCCGGAGCACCCACCAGGCCGACACGACGGGAGCGTTCTTCGTCCTGGAAAATCTCAACCACGCTGCCTTGATCTACAATGGTACCATCAGTAGACAGGGAAACGATGTAATCGGCAGCCGGGAGGGAGTGCGTTGAGTGCGTGCAAATGAGAACAGTCGTCCCACGCTTCCGGAGGAGTCCATTTAACCCAAAAACGGCCTGGCACACTTGATCCTGCGTTGAGCCATCAAGTCCACTAAACACATCATCCAGCACTAGGATGTCAGCGTCGTGATAGAGCGCTCTTGCTAGAGAAACACGCTGTCTCTGTCCTCCACTGAGCGAGACACCTTTACTACCGATGATGGTTTGATCTCCTGCGGGGAGAATTCCCAAGTCCTCATTCAGCATTGCCGCATGTATGACATCTGCATAGCGAGCCGCATCGTAGGATGAAAAACCAACAATATTTTCCATGATGGTCGCATTGAATACGAATGGTGTCTGATCGCAGTAGGCCAGCTTGTCGGACCTCAGAATCACGTTCCCCTGAGCATATGGTACCTCACCTAAGAGTGCCCGACATAGTGTCGACTTACCCGATGCTACAGGTCCGACGACGAATGTAAAGGACGACTTGGGTAGGCTCAGGTTGACATCCTTGAGGACGGATTTTTCGGCACTCCAGCCAAAGCTTCCATTCTGGACAGCAACAAAGGCCTCTTTAGCCACATCTTTGTTCTGGGTGTTGTCGCTGACGCCGTCTACCCGCTCCAATAGGCGCCCATCTACCCTCGCCACCTTGATCAAGAAAAGCTTGATTCTCCTCAGGCAGGCCACGCAAGCGGCGATGATTGGGATACTTTGAAGTACCACCATCAAAGGTGAAGTTAGCAATGCTAGGAACGACAGTGCGGTGAATGCCCTTGTCTCGCCCATAGCATGTGGCCCAAAGGCAAAAGCGAGGGCGGGTGCCACCGCTGATGGCAGCTGGCTGATACTCGCGCTGATGGCGATGAGCATGCGCGAGCGCTCGCCCACCCGAAGGTCCTCCTCGCGCTCGTGTTGCACTAGAGCAGCTGCGGGATTGGTCATGCCTGAAACACGCAGGTCCTTGATGTTGGCAAGAACGGCGGATGTGGCGCCAATACGCTGTTGCACGCGGCCCATCCATGCACCCTGGTACGGCACTACACGTTTGGATAAGCCAAACGAAGCGGCAAAACCAAGCAGAACGACAATCAATGGTGCCAGAAAAGCAAGCCCGAGCTCTTTGTGCAGCAGCCATGAAGCTAGGGCAATCTGGATTGCGTTAGCCCATACCTCATGTATGAGTCGTATGCCGGTATATATACGCTCGACATCGGCGCCCATGAGTGTGATAGCCGCAGAATCACCGTCGCCTACATGTTGAATATGCCTCGTCTTGCGGTAGATGGATGAGATCAGGAACGAGCGCAATAATGACTGGAAGCGCTCCTGATAGTACCAGTATAACGCAGTCGAGATGGCAATGCCAAAGTAAGTCAAGATTGCTACGGCAACAAGCCCAGATGCAGTGGTTGAGTCATCGTCACTGTCAGAGAGAAAGAGAAGCAGGCGTTGGAGGAAAAAGGGTTGGCAAAAGGTGAAGCCAAGAAGACACAACCGGGGAAAGATGGGTAGCAGCACGAATGGACCCAGAGGCTTTGCGAGCCATAAGACCAGCTGCCAAGTTGAGGTTCCCGTTGATTCCTCTGATGTCTTATACATGTTCCGTGCTTCAAGTCTCTCTACTGAAATAGCTTTGTCGAGAGCAAATAGATTCTGCATGGTCAAGGGCTCATGGTAACCCCGCCACAGCATCGGGCTCAGCCATGAGTACAGGCCGAGACTCAGAATGCTGCTCGTCTCTTCAGGGCTGTGGTCTGCTGCTTCCCATGCGACCCAGCGCTTTCGCTGTGTGCTCTCCAACACTAAGAATACAAATTCGGCAACGATGGCCGCCATGAACAGCCCAGGGAAGGCTCCATAGTCTCCATCTGTACCAGGGTCGCGGGAAGCGTCCCAAAGGACAGGACAGCGTGCGAGGTCATAGATGAGGTTGACAAAGAGAAAAGAACAGTCCAAGATGGATGGGCGATGGCTTTTAAAGTGCTCTAGTGGCGAAAGAGCCAAGAGAAAACAGGCCGCAGCGAAATCCAACGCCGTCGAAGCCACAAGTTTTGTAGTTTGAAGACTTGTCAGCCGAACGGCGATGATGAGAAGTCCAAGTCTGAGACCAGCAAAGGTAGCGGCTACGATTAGCTTAGAGGCTAAGAAGATGGCGGGTGCGCGCGAAATCGACCGCCTTCGGGAGAGATGCAGGACCCGGGGAATAGCAAGCGCCACAAACAATGCCGCAGTAGCAATGGACATCCAGAAGATCCACATGTATTCTATAATGGGGAAGTCCGAGGGTGAGGGTGAAACCGATGTTGACGATGTTGCGCAGCTGTGGGCGAAGCCAAAGGCCGCGCCATCGATACAGTCGCCATGATGAATGCTGTTGTCGCCTCCCATGGCTCGGGGGCTTGCAGCAGTAGTAATTGACTCAATGGCAAGCAACGGCAGAGGTGGTGCTGGTTGGAGGGGGAAGGGAAGCTGGCTAGATCCAACTGACGAATATTTGAGAGCCACCATGGCTGACTCATCTCCAACTCCACTAGGAATCGGATTGATTTAGATTGAGGCTATTGTTGTCGGGCCATAGCAAGGCTGATCACACTAACAACAAGAAGTGAGTGCAAATAGGGCTTGTTTTATCCGTGGGAGATGGTTGTTGGGAGTAAACAGTCCGGATCGAGAGGACAGTATAAAAGTCCGATAAGCTATGGAATCATACTGTGTAGATGCCAAGCCGGATAAGCATGCATTGGGACGAATCGAGTAATTCCGGAGGAATCCTCCGCTTTTATTGGGTGTTGCGTCTTATCTTCACGTGCTCAGGTACGTACCATGGAAAATTCACGATAACGGTTTCCCCACCTCCAAAGTGTCTTGATCCGGCGGTCACAACACAAGTAAACAAGTGTTTTATGGCATCAAGGCTCGGTTTATCATCACCCATCGCTTGATCTCGTGATGAGTACGGGGGCGAAGACGGCTGCAAACGTACGCAAGTCTGTTAAGACACGATGAAGCCGTCTGGAGACGCATGTCTTAGCCATCGCATGCCGGAATTCATCTGACTCGGCGTAGATGATTTGCGCCAACAACCTCTCTCGTCCAAGACAAAAGAACACGGCTACGCATCCAAGCGATGGCCAAAGGGGGAAAAAACGGACAATGAGGATAATAAGCATAAATGATCAGAGCTTTCTTTTGTATCCTTCTTGTACAAGTAGGATTTTCTTTCTTGACCCTTTCACTCACCCAGAGAAAAACGATCAAAGTTCATCGTGGATTCAATTATCCGGTTCAATCACACGAGGATTCAATACATGAATCATGTACACGGGCGAGATTGGCTATCAAGTACTTTTTACTTGTCGTAATAATTTTGCCTGCGGTCCCAGCCCCACGACTTAACTTACCTTCGGATCAACAGATTACTGAACAGCAGTTACGTTGGGTTACCTATGCTGCTACACGTACATATATTTCTACATGCTTATGCCAGCAGAGCGAAATGTCCGCATGGCTGCAAGTGTGACGGGACCGATGCGATGCAGGTGGAAAAACAGTCCGGACCCGTATCCGGAACAGGATTCAAGCCCCAAGGGTGTGCGTGTATGCTTCGGTCCGGTACTGATGCCGGGGCA
The DNA here is from genome assembly GCA_036429605.1 of Cladobotryum mycophilum. NCBI lineage: Eukaryota > Fungi > Ascomycota > Sordariomycetes > Hypocreales > Hypocreaceae > Cladobotryum > Cladobotryum mycophilum. Next base: position 1,130,515 of record JAVFKD010000002.1, on the reverse strand, counting down.
TCGAATGAATTCCCCTCCTTGGGGTCTGATCGACATCTCATCACATGGCACTGAGACAAGAGCTTCAGCAGCTCCCATAAATTTCCAGCGAGCCCGTCTTAATGCCTGATTGCAATTCACTACACCCATGGTTATTGTCCAAGTCCATTGTCTCACTGCCTCTTTGCAAAAGGATTGGCCTTGAACGGATTAAACGGTAAGATTACTATGCTATGGCTTCGAAGCTCAGGTGAATAGTATTGACTTCACGCATCAACGCCGTGTCAATGACGTTATCTCTGTCTTTTAATACTTATAAGTCAACATACCGCCGTTTTAAGATGGTGGGGTATCATCGTTCTATGCGCTAGGGTTTTTTATGGACGACTTGGCAACGATTACAACAAGCACAAGCATTCAAGAAACGAGAACGAGGAGGCTTAGTCGTGTGCAAGCTGAATCCTTGGCGCTGTACATCGGGGCTTGCTGATGTGAGAATAGCATCTCCGCAGCTCCGCTCTTTCATCGCATATGGAGCACTATGTCGACTAGGGGGGCAGGCGGGGGATGTCCCCATTTCCACCCGTACAGGGCTTGTTGACACTGCTAGTCTCGGCCAGTGCTTGAACAGAGTAAGCAAGCTCGAGAATCTCTGCATGCTGCATCCTTCGGATGGGATGCCGACTCAGGTAAATGCCCTAAAAGTTAGGTGATCGTGAATACAGGTGGCGATACGCACCGGATCCATGTGATATATTATCATTGAAGAACTGAACCTGCGTAGAAAATCTACAGCTCATTGTCAGATTCTGTCTTACCAGCATCACTGACTAACTGGCATAGAAGATGGTTTGCAGCTCTGAAAGAAAGGCGTTTATTTTGGCGGGCTGGATTCATCGTGCCGACTATGAGTAGAATCCGAAATAGGTATGTTTTGGCGCCAGGTCGTGGAGCGCTCTCGATGTAACGCTGGGCCGGTTCGTAGTGCTCTTCGTCTTGTTTTCCAAACATCATGTATGTATGAACCCTGCACAAGAGGGAGAAATTAGGAAGCAACAGACAAAAGAAGGAGGAAAGGAGGAAATTCTTTCTGAGCTGTTGGTGATTTTGATAGAATGCAGGGTAAACTGAGATGAGAGGATGTGATCCGGACGAGATCACCGGCTGACTGCCGGACCGGACGAGTACTGTTAACATAAGACACCGGACCGGGAACATTTGACGTTTCGGACCGGAGCATTTATGCTGGTGAACTGTGTATTTCGTTAACAGGGGCATTATTATTGTTCGAGTGTAAACAATTTATAACAAAACTCTATGCTAAAATAGTGATAGGATGCTATTGTTTGTTTACCTCTATTCCTGATCCGTATCATTGGCAGTGCAAGAGTATTCACTTATATGCGCCCTTCCTCCAGAATTTGCCGAAAGGTGTCGAACTAACATTGCTGCCCCTACTCTGCCAAAATTCATCAAAGGCTGTTACTGGTGCTAGGCGGGATAATGGATCACGAATCAGAGTTGGACAATGTTCCCCTCATGGAGAAGACTAGCTTGTCAGACTCCGAGGAGGATATGTTGATGACTGAAGAGAAGACGAGCACATGGGATTTCCTAGGGCTAACGATTCCATCCTTCGGGTGAGTGGCAACATCAATATCAGTTGTAGAGAACAATCTAACGACGCAAATCTGCAGTCTGCAGTTGGCATACACGGTTCAACAAGTATTTGGTGTCGTAAGTGATATTACAAACATGGGCATATGAGATCAGACACTGACCTGAATCTGTCAGCCCTACCTCTCTTCTCTTGGGATATCCGACACCCATCTACCAATCTACGTCCTATCTGGACCCTTGATGGGCTTTTTGGTCCCACCAGTCGTTGCTGTGTTTAGTGACAGAATCCAGAGCCCCCTAGGAAAGCGCAAGCCCTTCATCTTCCTCGGTGGCCTGGGTACCATCCTGTCATTCCTTTTTCTATCTTCCGCTCAACCCATCGCGGAAACCCTATTCCCCTTCGCAGCAAAGACGGCATCTCACATCATTGCCGGTCTGAGCATATACGCCCTTAATTTCTCAATCCAGCCGCTGCAGCTGGGCCTCCGGGCCTCAGTGGTTGATCACTTCAGCCCGCAACAGCAGCCCGACGCCAACTTGTGGATCAGCCGCTTGCAATCACTGGGGGCTGTATTTGTGGCATCTATTGGGCTCTTCTGGAGCCCGGCTTTCTGGGACCTCAGTGTTGTTGTGACCTTGGTTCTGGCACTGTTAATGGGCGTCGTTTCGTTGACCAATCCCACCAAACCCGGCTCTCAGTGGCTGGAGTCGGAGAAACTGGCGCTGGGACCAATCTCGCTGCGTGCTCATGTGTTCAAGCTATTCAGAAAGGCACAGAATTAGCCACCCATCACCAGGCGAACATGCCAGGTCCAGTTGGTGTCATGGTTTGCATGGTTCTTGGTCTTGAATTACTGGAGCGCGTAAGTTTCAACCCCTAATAAAAAGGCGTCGATTATAGTGTTCCATGATGCTAACCAGGTTTCTCAATTTTATAGGCTTATTTCCCGTATCTGTAAGTACTCTCCATTCTCTCATGGAAAAAAGGGACATTCAGCTAACCTGCTCCAGATAACAAACCTTCCGACATTGAGGGGTCTGCAAAAGCTGTATCCAGCGTGGCATTGCTTTTCCACAGCGTCTCCCTGATCACTCTTGCGGTTGTCTCCATGGTCTGGCAGCGCAAGGACAAAGGTGATACCGGGAACATCCAACTTGACTCAGACTCCGAGAACGGTGAGTCTGATGACCAAGACGACAGCGAACTGACCCGCACGCGCGACACCCTCATGCGCCGTGTGTGGAAGCCATCTCTTGCCGCCCTCGCCGCCTCACTCGTTGGAGTCTGCTTGCTTGCCAGCATCGCCAAGCAGTTTTCGTTTGCCGCCACAATGGTATCGCTTTTGTTAGGCGGTAACGGAATGCTTTTTGCGCTATCCAACTGGGTTCCTTATTCACTCATCTCGCATGAGGCCTCGGCGCAGGCCAGGGCGCGAGTGATCATCACAGAGGAGGGTGATACCGTTGATGACGAGGACGACACACCGACACTGCTGGCAGTGCATAATATGGCTATCACTGTGCCGCAGATGGTAGCTTCGGTGACGAGTTGGCTGCTGATGCAGTCACTAGCGGTACTGGGAATGAAGCAGGATGTTGTGTGGATCTTTGCCCTGAGCATTCCATCTGCTCTGTGGGCGGCTTGTCTTTAGTCGTGATGGATGCATGTATGCCTTATGGATATGAATTATGAATTGGCGTTAGTTGTTTAGTATCCCAAAGAGATCTTAAATCTACGGTGTGAGATGTATCCCTGAATGACAGAACGTGAGAAGTTTGGAAATACTCCCCGTAATTCCACGCCTAATGCACACACATAAACTTCATTGTTATTGTTCTACTTTTTCCTACTTTCACCAAATTTGCCTCCTGTGGGATTGCCTTTGTAGTATCGGAAGACGATACAGGTTTGTTCTGAACCACCGCCAAAAAGGAACTCATATTTCCTATGTCCTTTCACGTAACTAAGCATAAAGGTCTTAAACTAAACGCCGCATTTTAATTCTAAATACTAAAGAAATAAATAAAGAGCTAACCTATTCATGTTCTCGTAAAGTCCTATCATCCTAACCCCCATTCGCTTAGTTACATGTTATTACATCTCAACCAATTGGCATATAGCACTCTCCACCCAAGCCGAAACCTTCAGTGCCCCCTCCAAATTTGCCTAAGACCACTTGGGTAAGTTCCTTCTTCTTGTGTTCCGATAGCCCCTCTTCGGTCATCAGTCCCAAGCAGTGGGTCATATGACTGGGGTCTAGGGGAATGTATCCGAGACCCCTATTCTTGCGCATGGCATGCTTGATTCGCAGTCTCATGACAAACTGGCAGTGTTGGACGTGAAAGTCCATTGCCGTGTAGAGCTCAGTCATCACACCGCCGGGAATGTCGGCAGCCCAGACCTTTTCTTGAGAGATGCGCTGCTTTTTCTTGGGATCGAGGTACCAGCCAAAGTCGGGGAGTTTCAACCATTCTTTGACGAGGGCAGGGTCATGGCAGAGCTCGTGAATCCAACCGCCCTGGGTAGGGTCAAGGACACAGCCGCGAGCCTTGGCACCTTCGGGGTCTTCCCATCCATTGCAATATGAGGTGTTGTAGACGAGGCCATATCCAGCAGCAGGGAGAGTGGCACCAGTGATGAAGGCATGGGCGGGGGTCTTGTGCTCAGGCTTTGCCTCTTCTTTGGGGCACGCAGGAGCGAGAGGAGGGGGGCAGCTACAGCTGCTGCTAAGATTTTGCCATTACGGCCAAGATCCGTGACGAGGCCGCGAGCTTGTCCGAGTTCGCGGCCTGCTAAGTGAGTAAGCCACAGTGATGCGGCCCAGGCGATGACACTAGCCGCGATCAACACGACACGAGTGCACAGCCAGAGAGTAGAGAGGAGCGTGCGTTGCTTGCGTCGGCGAGGCCAGCTAGTTGTTGGGGTGACAGTGCCTTCGTCGCTCTCAAGCTCTAGATCGTTGTTGCTGACCTTTTCGTAGTCAGGCCTTGACCTGGATGGTCCCTCCATGATGGGACTGAGTAATTCGTATTCTGACGGCGGGAATAAAGAGGGAAGTGCAGGAACTTGGAAGAAGAACAGATCAGACATGAGGCTGCCTGTATAGTAGCCCGCAAAGTTGGCAAATGCGGTGGCTCTAAGAAGCCAAAGGATTAAGTGATAATATCCGGTCCGGTGTGGCTGGGCTGACGATCGAATCATGAATGGTGAGATCCGGAGTCCAAGGCCGGACTGGAAACCCGGACCGGGCTGTGGGCCAGCCAGAAACAGGTGCTGCGTGCCGGACATTGAACTTTCCAAAACTCCCCTGTAGAGAAGTTCCAATATTTGACTTTTTTTTTAATTGCTCTGAATGAAATTTTCTATTCGCGGTGCTAGTTGTTTAAGTTTCTCTTCGACTAAGAATCTGTAGCAAAAGTCTGAGACTGTCCGGGGGATCTCCCCCTGGGTCACTCCGCGTAAGCCGTGACTTGATATAATCTGTGATAAATCGATCTATCTAGTAGAGATTATCAACTATTTCCTAATCTTATGTGTAAACTTTGTTGTCTGGGTAAAGAAGAATTTCAGTTGATCGGATCGTCTCTTCACAATGACTTGATCTGACACATCACTGTAGTGAATTAGAAATGAAGATAAGAGTGACGAAATGGAGTTTCTCATATTATTTTTTTACTTTATCACCTACGAATGCGTCCATGCAGCCTTGAGATGACAGTTACTCGAACACGCATAGATCATAAGACTGCACACTCACACACGACATGCCCTGGGTCAAATTCCTTGGGAAGCAAATACGTAACATTTTATTTCTCGACTTTTAGAGCAATTTTTCTAGCATAAACATACATCAAGCAACACAAAGGAATATCATAACTCATAACTCATATATCGTAATTTCCAATTCCGGGACCATACATGATGCCCCCTATACCCGTTTCCCGATTGCCCTGACCAACACCATGGAAGGCTTATCCAAGCCGCGCCACACGTAGTCGGAAGCGATGAACACCACAGGAGTAAGAGTGATGAAGGCAAGCCAGATACCAATCTGCGCATTGACTTGCTCGTGGAATCCCAGCACAACACCAGCTGTGATAAAGTACTTCCTTAACATATTGGCATAGAGCCAACCAAACACCTGGAGGATGGGCTCGTGTACAATGTAGAAAGCAAGCGAAATCTGGCCGAGATATTGCAGCGGCGCTGTCGTGAGGAAAGATCGGATGACATTTACTCGTCGAACAGACCACACAATCAGGGCAGCCCCGATGGCGTTCCAGGGCTGTGCGCGGGGATGGATGGCAGCGAGCAAGCCAAATCCAACAGCCTTGTTAGCGTTCCTCTCTGGGAACGAAGCCAGCCACAGACCAGCAAGTAGGGCGGTAATGTATCCGGTTTTGACAAGGTAACGCGAGTACTTGCTTGCCTTGAGCCAGTTCGGTTTGACGGTGATTGGCTCAGCCTCCTCAGTCTTTGATGCCGTAGTAGCAGACTGAACATCAGTGTACGCAAATGCCATGCCAGTCAAGAAGAGCGCAACGTCCCAACGTCCCCAGAAACCACTGTATGCGATGGTGGCAGCCCACAATGCTCCCCTACCCTCAGATCCGACACCCTGCTCAGCGTCATAGCAACTAGGAACAAGACCATAGAGCAGTGAAACTCATTCTGGATCGTCCACAGGTGAGCACCGTAGTAGCTAGGTTCCGGCTCGGAAAATAGCTCGCCATACCATTGCCAGGGGTTGGTCAGCCGGACAACCACAAACTGCAGCCAATCCACAATCTGCGCTCCGAAAGAGGTCTGACGAACAGGACCCAATGGCGGCCAGTGGGCTGGCAGGCGAGCAATGGTAGCTCTGTCCGCGTAAAGCCCTGTGCTCACAAGAAGCATGATGGCAAAGATTGTAGCAATGGCCGGAATAAAGAGACGAACACCACGCTTCAGCGTTGCGGAAGAGAGCGGGCGCAAGACGCCATCCCAGTCTCGATTGTGGAGCACGCGCGACGCCGAGATGCTCAAGACATAGCCGGATATAACGAAGAAGATGAGAACCACGGCCGTGCCAGAGCGCATGAGACCGAGAATAGGGAGGCCAAGAATAGAAGAGTTGCGACTACCGGGGATGTAGCCCAGCAAAATGGTGCGATCAAAAGGTACCAAGTAGTGAAAAACGTAGATAACAAAGGCCACAAGACCGCGGAGACCATCTAGGTAGGCAGTATCATGATGAGCCGGCGTCAGCGCCTGGGCCAACGTAGATGTGCCCTCTTCTTGCCATAGGGGATGGATGAAGCTTGGTGTAAGAATGGTAAGAATTTTGAGGGCTAGTGAGCTAGAGAAATGTTTTCTTGCTCTACACATACCGCCTGTGGGCATGGGAAGAAGGGAGGCGCGGGACGGCATGTTTGCAATGTCCACCTCGCTATTGTGACACAGGTAGACTACTTTTTGGTATGAATACATTTCGTGGAATACCGCGTAGAGATAAACGATGAACATCATTCCGTACAAAGCCTGAATTCGCATCAATGACTCGTAGCTAGTAGAGCCGGCTATGAGTACCGGAAGCACAGACAGAGTCGATATTCCTAATCGGGCAAATAAGCACGGTCCGGATGGGGCCCCCGGACCGGCATTGGCCATTCCCAAATCCCATGCCGTACTGAGGTCATTGTGCTCAACATTGAGACTCCGAGAACCGAGCTGTTCACAAATTCGAATGCCTTATGGTTCCGTCTTGGTATGCCCCTGGTTGAGACGAGTACCGGATCCAAGAGCGGAGTCCTCCCAATAATGTTCACGGCAAAGTCTACGCCCCATAGTGGTCAATTTGTGTATTATGCATGCTACTAAGTGACTAAGTGATTATGGTTTCATGTGGCAATCACAAGGACTTGTGCAAATGTACGACGGGGGTGCAAAGTGCGGGTGAGAGAGTTTGAGTGAGGTGGTACTCTAAGAAGAAGGCATTCCAATGAACTCAACTTCATCATGCCATCTCTGCTTTTTCCAGAACGTACTGTTATGGTAGTTAGTGTTGCTAAAATTGGATCAAAAAAACTTTCGAATAAGTCTTGTCTATGTTGTCTACTCCAAAAAGAAAACGAGTTGCAGCAAGTTATCCTCACTGCTCATGAAACTCAAGTCCCATTACTCGAGCATGATCTTTTAGATTTTAGTAAATTGAGTGTCATCATTCCAGTCTTAACACGGTAAAATCTTGTCGCAATCATATGTTTGGCAAACTCTGTGTGTTCATGTTTGTACGCGTGATAACCCCTAGAAAATTCGCCTCCTGACAACTTGATTCATTATTCGCTCGCAACTTCACTTTTCTGTGTCTGTCATTCGCTTCAAACAGATTCAAGGCTAGATTCTTTATCACACGCAACTAGTTGATTCAAGTGACTATCCATGTCTCAATTTGTTGGCACCGGTATTTATGCAAGTTCCCATCGCTCTTGGACAGGAGAGTTGATGAGAAACTGCAGATCATCTAGAGCTAGATCACTGATGATTGTCACAATAGGCAAAAAGGAAATCAAGTGTTTTATAGTCCATAAGGAGAACTTGAATTGTAGAAAAACTATCCAAAGGGCTACATACAAAGAACCCAGTATCTTGCTCCTCCCTGCTACAATGATACAATCTGGCTAATCCATCAAGTCATCATAATCATCATCATAATTCCCAACGCCAAAACGAATGTGTCAAATCCCAGCCTGCCTGAACCCCTCTCCCCCAAATTCCTCCAAAGGCCGGTTTCCAAAAAGAGCAAAAACAAACTCCAGTCAAGAGCGCCAAATCGCACACCATCCTGCATCCTTCCCTTGCATCCAATGATTCCCACCTCGCATCTTAGCTAAGTTTGCTAGCAGAGATGACACCTCCTTGTTTGTAAGAATGTCTGGTTTAGGGTTGTGAGCTAGCCGGAGAGATTTTATGTAAACCACTTAGGAAGACTCAGTGGTCTCCTCCTCGGGGTAGCGAACGAGGTAGCGCTTCTCGTTGGTGTTCTCCTCCTCAGGGTAACGAACAAGGTAGCGCTTAGCGTTGGTAGTCTCTTCCTCCTCGGGGTAACGAACAAGGTATCGCTTCTCATTAGTGTTCTCCTCCTCAGGATAGCGGACGAGATAACGCTTATCGTTGGCATTTTCCTCTTCGGGATAGCGAACAAGGTATCGCTTGTCATTTACGTTCTCCTCTTCGGGGTAGCGGACAAGGTAGCGCTTGTCGTTGCCAGCCTCCTCCTCAGAGTAGCGGACAAGGTACCGCTTAGCATTGGCACCCTCTTCCTCGGGGTAGCGAACAAGGTATCGCTTCTCATTAGTGTTCTCCTCCTCAGGATAGCGGACGAGGTATCGCTTGGCATTGATACTGTGAATGAGGGTGTTAGTTGGGTCAGAGAGGAGGAGTGTGAGTAGTGAATCTTACGGAGCTGGGATGGCAGCTGCCATAGACAGTCCAAGAAGGGACAAGGTAACGATGGTCTTGTTGTTCAACATTGTGAATGCAGATTTGTTGTAGTGAGGTTGGTGAATGTGATGGTGATTGTTGTAGTTGTTATTGTTGTTGTGGTTGGTGTGTTGAGTGGATGAGGGATGATGTTGTGAGTGATAAGGAATTGAGACTGAAGGATCGAGGATCAGAAGATCATATAGTCGAATTTGCCCCCCTATAACTAACCCTTGCCATATAAGCCTGTAAACTAACTTTGACAACTCAAGGTTCATCCCCTCAGTCGGACTCAGCACGCAAGTGTGTGTTGCCGGACCGGATCGACTTCCTTCCACTCCGGGTGCCATATTCCTCGGTGTAGGAAGCTTGACTCCGATGTACCGGAAATCCCTTCGGCTTCAACTGACGTGCTTGACCCGGACTAGACCATGCCATCCGGAAAGATGATTGATAATGCTTATCGTGAAGTCTTTTCCGGTTGTCAGATCCGATCCGGTGACCGCCTGTCAGTCAGGATCGCTTAGACCTCTCTACACAGCAATTCAACCGAGAACCAATCTGTCGCAAAACTCAGACTCAATTCTCTGGAACGACAAACTACCTCCCAAGAAGAGCTACCCCCAAAAAAAACCTTGAGACCACAACAGCATTCGGAGCATACCCCCAACAACACGATAAAATGAGTGTATCTTTTGAGAGACCCCTTCTCGACGAGGCTGGCCCTCCGTCCGATACGTCAGAGGACTTGGAATATGAGCCCAAGGTCACTTTCCTATCGCGACGTGCGCGAAAATGTCGCTCGAAGCGTTGCATCTCGCCCCTCGTGGCCTTGGCCATCAGCACTGGCGTCTTCATCGTGGGGCTTCAATCCGTCATCATTTGGAAGCTATGGCGACAGCAGCCCAGCAACAGCCTAGATGTCATCGGAGAGATCAATGGTCTTGTCCCTCCAGGTATGTCCTAAAAGACCAGAAGCATTGAGGCATAGAAGCTCATGCCTCGATTACAGTTGGGATTAAGCCCAAGCTCTTTGCGCCTGATCCAAGCTTTGACCCCTTCAATTCCACTGCTCAGGGCTGGCTGGATGTCATGCCAAGTAAGTCAACCATTTCCGTGTGATGATATGATGCGATGTAGAAAAAAACTAATATTCCTTGCAGAGGGCGGCGGCTTCGTAACTGTTGAAGGCTGGGAAGGCAAAGCTGTACCCAAGCCAATCCACACACATGGAAAGGACATGTACAATGTCGCCGTATTCCACCAAATCCACTGTCTACATATGCTGGCCGAAGAGTTTAACAATCTTCTCGTGGGACAGCACATTGGCGATACCAGTCATATCAAATCTAAGTGGAACGGAGGGCACGGCGGCCATGGCGGAGATGCTGACAAGGACTTGATGATGTGGCACCTTAAGCACTGCTTCGAGTATCTCAAGGAGTCATTGACCTGCTGTGCGGATACGGCATTAGAAGGACAGAAGAGCGATACTGATCTGCCAGCCACAGATGGGTTTGGCGCGCATCATGTGTGTAGGAACTTTGACGAAGTGATGAGCTGGACAGAGGCGAATCGCGTGTCAGATCAAGAGGGATACCCTCATGGCACAGCATAGAAACTTTTTTTAGTAGAGTACTCATGTCATAGCCATTGAGCCATTGAGTAATGAATTCATGATGATAATTTGTCAAGTCCGAGTTGATTCATCTCAGCGACGCGCCTCCACTTTTTTAGTGCACCTATCCATGATCGTGTGCGCGTTTACCCGCAGCAGTTACAAAAGTGCTACCCTAAACAGTGTGATTTTTACTTGATTCTTCAAATATCTAGAGACCACCCATACATCCAGATAGCTAATTGGTATATATATATTAAACTGTAGTTTTCACCATGCAGATTCCGATTTAGTAAATTGATCATATTTAAAACAAGTGGATGTATTAATATATTGCAAAATAAGATAAAACCAGAGTGCACATGTTTAGATAATGAATTGTATCTATGGGGTAGCAAATGTGGTTGAACAGTACAGAGTATGATTTGTAGATATCAATGTTTTGTATAATTCTCTCTTTGTCTATCAATTCTAACAGATGGCGATACTACACATTCACATAGTTTTTACGCCTGTCCTTGTGTGCTCATGTTCTATTGCCCCTAGTTCATGTGAATCTCGCTTGATGCTACGCCAAATTGGATAATAAGCTGGAGCGTACTGTTGTTTGCTTTTTTGAAAATGCAAATGTATTCATTAATAAATGCCCACCAGAATTCCCAAATAATTCAGCTCAGACAGTTTGCTAGGACTGGGATATGTTTCACTCCCATATGTAGCCACGAGTATGGTTCTCCTGCCCGAGAAACGAGGCCACTTTCATGCTACGACTTAAATCACTTGAAAGGCACAAGTCAAGATGATGGTTATTCTAATTGTTTTCATTACTACGTAATTTCCATGAGGCCAATCCGTCCAGCCTGCCATTTAATCTCATCATATCTCATAAAACTCCGTATGCCAAACGAAAAACAAATACATGGGTTTACTGAGGCTTCTTGGGGGCTGCAATGGGGTGCTCGCGAATCAAGTAGTCCTAATTACAAGATTAGCTTGTCAAGTCATCACTGCGTGGTGTTTGATGTGGCTGTTTACCTTGTGTGCTGGACCAGACATGTCAGCCCATCGGTACAGGACCGAGTGGTCCCTGCACATGTGCCAAAGCGCATTGCCGTCAATGATCTTTTGCTCCGGCGTGAGCTGAGCAACAGGATGTAGCGTGGTGTCGGCGTGACATAGAATGCTCTACTATAAGTTAGTTGTGTGTGTTCTCGTAATGTGATGTTTAGATTTGTGATTGTTTATGACGCACCTGTCGAACGTAATCAAAGCAGTACGAGATGTTTTGATAAGATGAGCCAGCCCCCTGTAGCTCATGAACCGACGCGAATCAGCTCCTGGCAAAGACAGCTCAATGAATTTCGTGCGGATTTCCCTCAAGCATCTCAGCTGGTGGAACATGGCTGGAACTGCCCACAGGTGGAAACCGCTTGTGATGTTTGTCGCAAGAACAGCTCCACCATTGGCGGGCAGAATTTCGTTCCAAAGCTTGGCGGCACTCTCTTCCTCGAAAGGTCGGTATGAGGCATTCCTCAGGAGAAACATAGGTCTCTGCTCAAGCTCGGGGAGATAGACGTGCCGAGCGAGGGGTGGTGGCGGCCCCGTGTAGGCGAGCCATAGGAAGCACAGGGACGCCGCAACGGCGCAGGAGACGTAGATGATCTTGAACATGGTGACCGGTCACTTGTCTTTTGGGATTCTGCCACTATTGACACTCTTGAGTTTCTTAGCGAGAGCTGGAATTTAGAGGAGATGAGTCGTTCGATATGTGTTTGGGCCTGAGTCAGGCATCGTCCCCGGACCGGACCGGAAGAGTGGGGCGTCTGACATCCGGACCGAAGTGGGAGCTCCGTGATGCATTACGGACCAGAGTGGAATGTTGCCGGATCATAGACAAAAGCAAGATATTCAATTACTCTGACTTGGAATGCCTTCCAAAACCATACACGCTCAAAGCTTTCATCAATCACCAAGTCCATTTTCTTTTCCCCCAGTACCGTACGGACACATCATGGGAGTATTACCAAAGCCTCAACCTGCTCAAGGCACCAAGGTGCCCTGGTGGACTGGCCTCCTCACCGTCACCACCATCGCCTTCGCCATCATTTTTCACCTCCGCTGGACTCGGCCCATCAATTTGCCCATGAGGCGCTACACATTTGTCAACCACCCAGACTCGGTGACTTTGACGATGAAGCCACCAGCAATCGCTGGGCCGGCATGGTCTACCATGAATGGTGGAACACTGTGTGACGGAATGACACAGGGCATCGATTCCCTCGTGGCATTGACGTATTCCACAAGATGCACTGCCTAGTTGCTATCCGGGAGGAGTTTGTGCAGCTCGCAACAGAAGAGACAAGAGCGGCGCGAGCAGCGACGTTGAATGTCCGTGATGTGCCAACGAGAGAGAAGAGAAAGATTGATCTCATTCTCAACCGAAACCATCTGGAGCACTGCTTTGACTTTTTGCGACAGGTATGCACTACTATGTTCCCTCTTACACAGCACATGCTAACTGATACCTGAATAGGATATTCTCTGTGCGTCGGACCTGACGCTAGAGCCCCTTGATCCGGGATACGTTCAGTCGGACGGACAGGGTGTTGAGCATGAATGCAAAGACTGGAGACTCCTTCTTAATCATGTTGGGCTTCAGGATGTGGATGAAATCTAGAGAATTAGGCTACGGGGAAATGAATACACGTGTACTGGAACGTCCGGAGTGTCTTGCTTAGGTATTAATTATGACTTTATGACAATTTATTTTAAATGCTTGGTTCGCCCTGTGATGCATAATGGAATTCGTATATGAGAGAGAATGCTGTCTTTTTGCTGAACCGTTTAATGAACAACGTCAGTATGAGAGATTCATTTATTCTATGCGAAACCCTGGCCCTAGATGTGCTACTCAAATTCTATAATGAGACGACTCATTTTTGAGATGAACTTACCGTAACACTCCACTGTACATCTGTTATCGTGAGCGGAGCTTAATTATCAGCTAGAAACAAAGCCCTATTGTATTGCATGTCTAGATCTCACATATCCACTGTGATTTATTCCATGTCATTTTCTTAAATGATGTCTTGATGAAATGTTGACGCCATCTAATTGCAACCTCCTACCCGGGAAGGTCCCCGGATGCAACATGACGTACGATGCATAAATAACCGTGGGCATGGTTTCGGAGATTGGGGCATTGAATAATATCACATGAATCTTATGCATGAATATAATTATGCAGCGTGAGGTTGTAATGGTACTTTTCAAAGTTCAAACTGCTGGCCGTGATTATGGACTCAATGCGGCCGAGACAAATTGCACTTGGATACACTATGGTCACACATCCTGACATTCAACTTCACTAAGATTCTATTAGTTACTACAGTGCACGCTATAGATTCATGCGAGACCCAGGAGAACACACAAAATCCGAACAGGCTGACAGCGGTGACTTGATGACCCCCGTAAGCAAACATCCGGATATCCCGGTCCGGGCACATAGCCGTGGTGGAGTCCCGAGATCTTGACCGGACCGGGAGCTATTACTTACTACCTGAAGTCCCAAAAATCATGTTGCTGTTTGTTTGTTTGTTTGTTTCGCTCTATCGATCACACGACAAACCAAGTAATCATGTCGAGACGGAACTCTGATACCGAATCTAATGAGTCTGGCGAGGATGAGCTCTTCCTCCACTGTGAGAAGGACCTCAAGTCTGAGGTCGAAGAGTCCCTAAGACTACCAAAGAGACCGCGAAGACTATTCTCACTACTGTGCGGTCGTACCTTGACCATCCTGTTTCACATACTATTCCTCGTTGTCAATGTTGTCTGGTCCACGGCAAACGTGCGGTATCAGTTAACATCGGCTTCCGACAAGGGGACCCTTTACGGTAGGTTCGCTCAAATCTGAGCGAATAATTTCACCACTGACTGTTGTATAGAGCCGGAGGGAGCGCCATACAAGCAGGCCTACACTGAATACAAGTTGCCGCTGGGAGAAAAGTCACCTTTCACAACATTCGACCGCGACGTCGCCGATGAGGCATGGCATAGCATCAGCATGAAGGAAGGCTGTATGTGAACCCCCCCCCCCCCAAAAAAAAAAACCCCTATCGAAGAAACCATAAAACTAACATTCATACTACCAGTGGGATGGCTAGAGGTATCACAGGAAAAAGTTGATCTCATGGATCAATCGTCGGTCAAGTTCAACGATGGAGCCGGATACTTCTTCGGCATGGACGTATTCCACCAGCTGCATTGCTTGAACTACCTTCGCAAGAAGACCATCCTCTACAACCACTTATACCCTTCCGAAGGCGAAATAGAGCACCAGCAAGTCCCACCAGAGTTCCACATCCGTAAGTTTTGGACCCCCCTTTCAACTATTAGTTTTATTCTAGGAACCCCCCAAAGGCTGACCTTGTATATATATAAAAAAAGCCCACTGCATCGACTCCATCCGCCTCTCCCTACAGCGCCACGCCGACGTCACCCTTGTCTCACAGCGCTGGGCCAACAACTGGCTGGAGCCGTGGGCGGTCTGGACCAACAAGCACACATGCCGAAACTTTGATGCCATCCGGGATTGGGCCCTGAAGAGCACGCCAAAGATCGCCGGCAGGCTGCAACACCCCAAGCTGGGAACCGTGGTGTCGGGACGCCTTAACCTGTCGGCGTTGCCGATCTGGGAGGAGGTGCATGACCCGACCGTGAAGACGGGGAACATGCCGGTTTGTACTCTACCAAAGGGGGAGTTGTAACGATACAGATGGAACGTGAAATGACTGGGGTTTTTTTGGGGGCGTTTATAGGAAAAAAACATAATGATGATTAACGGTTGTTTAAAACTCCTTGTGCCTGGTATAACCATACGGCTATTTTCTATTTGGTCAATAATCGAGCTGGTGATGGCTATATTGAAATGCACCCAAAAATAAAATGAATAAACAATTGTAAAGGTCAAGGAAAGAAAGACGCTATATCCGTTTCTGCATATCATGTTTAGGCCGTATAATCCACTTCCACTTTCATTTCCCTCATCTGACGGCATACAATCAGGCAAATATCTCTGCCGCATATCGCTCCGCCTCAAACTGCTTGAACCACTCCTGCGGTACTTGGTTCTGCTCGCCCACCTGTGACACATCATACACAATCTTCACAACCGCATCCTTGACCTGCGCGGCCATCTTCACACTCCCGCAGACATACACCTTGGCCCCCTCGTTCCACAACGTAGCCACAGAGTCCTTGTGCGCAGCCAGGCTGTCCTGGACATAACCCCTTGTAGTGCCCGACGCTAATTGTGCATCATCATCGCCAGCTCGACTATAGGCGCGGAAAACCTGGACAACACCGGAAGCTTCAAACTCGTCCAGCTCCTCGCGGTACATGTCGTCCGCAGTGGATCGACATCCGAAAAAGAGCACTGCAGGCGCAAGCCGCACCCCGCTCCGCTTCTGATGCGCACGCTCCTGGATAAACCCACGGAAAGGGGCCAAGCCAGAGCCAGAAGCCACCATCATGATGGGGGTCTTGGAGAGGTCGCCTGGCATTTGGAAAATGCCCTTGACCGAGCGTGTTACCACGTGGATAACATCTCCTGGGGTTAGGCCGGCTAGGTAGTTGGACGCGACACCGAGGAAACGCCCGGAAGAAGGCGTGGTGGTGGGCTCGTCAACCACGGAGACTGTGAGTGCCGCGTGTTGCGGGTTCCAGGATGGGGAGGATGAGATGGAGTACGTCCTCAGGCGAAGAGGGGGCAAAAGAGCTAAGAAAGTACTTAGAGCAAGCGGGATTTCGGGGAAGTTCTCCAACACGTCCAGCAGCGATACTCGCTTCTCTTGAATTTCCGCCGCGTACAAAGTCGTGGCCAAGTCGTTCAAGGTCTGCTTCAACGACTCCTTCTCTACAGCTGCAGCTAGAACTCGGATATCCTAGTTGGTGTTAGTCTATCATGCAACGGAATCGTTAGGGAAGGGGGGAGGGAGGAGACATGTCATTTCTTACCCGAGGGGTCGCTGGCTGAGCTAGTTCCAGGTATGAACTCAACAACTCAAACGCCGTAATTGGCGTCTCTGTCGGTATCCTCACGGAATCATCTCCCGAGGCGCGGACGACGGTATCCCACGTGAGGTAGAAACGGGACAGCACCCGCTTAACGTTTCTCACCGGATTCACCGGGAGAACGAGGAGGTGGTCTCCGGGCTGGTAGGAAACGTCCTGCGGCAGTCGAATCTCCACATGCCTCTTCTTTCCGATAGAATCCACCGCGGTCAATTCCTTTGACTCGACCACGGTCGCCTCGATTAACTGGGAAGAGTACTGCTTCAGGGGTCTTGGCTGCGAGAACTCGACCCGGAGCAGAGAGCTAATCAGGTTACTCTCGCTGTGGCCCCCACTATCCGTATCGATGATTGCTGGCCAGACGGATTTTGTGGCCCATTCCTCCAGCTCCACGAAGAGATCCATGGTCGCAGAGTCAGCCAAGCCGCGGGGTGCAAACCGCTTGGCGCCAGCCTTTTCGAGGAGCTCGTCTACGAGGATGGGGACACGGTGGAATGTGGCCACCCAATCGCGATGACCACAGCCAAACACCGCGTAGGATACGCCGTTTAATGAGACCTCCTCGAGCGACCGTAACCACTCAAGGAACTCGGTGGCATTATCCGCAGGCAAGCCATCGTACGAGGCCGTGAGAATGACCACCGGTTCAGATGTCGGAAGATTCTTGCTGGCGGTATCCATAGGGGCAACCGTTCTCGCATAGAACCCCCGCAGCGCCGCATCGGCAGCCAGGCGGTATGCCAAAGACTCGCATGTCCCGCTGTTGGATCCGTACAGAATCGTCATCGGTTTCTTGCCATTCGTGTTCTGCGATGCGAGCGAAGAAGCCGGTGTTGATTTACTAGGCTCGCTCGACCCCGTCGACTCTAGTTCATGCATAAGCCCAGTTGGCGTGGCTCCGTGTCGAAGCTTTGCCTTCATCTGGAACCCCCTGGCTTGAGCGTCAGGTTCTCCTTGATCCGGAGCTTGTACGTCGGATCCGCCATTTCAAAAGTGAAGTTTTGCAAAAGCATGGCTGTGATGAGTAAGGCCTCTTGCCAAGCAAACGCCCGGCCGATGCAGCCCCTCATACCGTTTCCAAAGGGTTTCCACGAGTTTGGGGGCAGCTTGTTGAAGTTCTCGTCTAGCATGCGCTCGGGTTTGAACTCGTCGGCATCTTCTCCATATACGGCCTTGTCTCTATGGATGTGATGAAGCAGCGTCGTCACAGCCGCACCCGCAGGGATTCGATATTTGCCGCCGAGGACCTCGTCCTTTTTAGATGCTACGGCAAAGGCGGGTGCTGTAGGCTGGAGGCGGAGCGTTTCCCGCAGCAATGCATTGATATATGGCAGTTTGCCCACATGTTCCACTGCGATGGGTGAGCCACCAGTTACCTTGTCAATCTCCTGGCGGGCCGTCTCCATGGTCTCTGGGTTGGCCAACAAGAAGTAAAAAGCAAAGGAGAGCATGCCAGACGTCGTCTCATGCCCAGCAATCAGGAACGTAATCATGTTGTTAATAATGGCATCTTCCGACAAGCCTTCACCCGTCTTTGGGTCGCGACCATTCAGCAGTGCGCCGAGAAGGTCCTTGGAATCAGCTTCCGCTTTGTTATTCTTTCTCTTTTGGATGATTTCGTAGCAAGTATTGCGCAAAAGGGCAATGTCGCTTTCGAAGCGATGCATCGACTTGATGCGGAAAGTGTTGATGAAGTTGGGCAACAAGGCCTGGACGCCGGCTTCTTTAAGCATACCGTTCATGCTGCCGACAAATGGGTGCATCTCAGTTCCACTATGGAAGCTGTTGAATCTAAAGCCCATAGCGCATAAGGCAATTGTATCAAGGGTCAGGCGTGTAAAGTCGTCTGCAACGTCGATGGTGTACTCCTCGCCATAACGGGCCCTGAGCAGCGTTAGTTTCAAAGCCCAATAGTGTTGAAAGGTCCCAAACATACCATTTCAAACAGAGCTGCTGAGCGATATCCTTCATTTCCGGAAACATGTCTCGAATCTTGAGGGGACCGAATACGGGCATCAAGATTCTGTGAGCGATGCCCCAATTCGGTTCCTCATTGTGAGCAGTAAACAAGCCATCGTGGACAGCATATCGCAATTTATCCAGGTCGGCGGTGACACTCTTGGCGAATCTAGATTCGTCGCATATTTCGTTTAGAAGTTCTCTGCTGCTGATGAAGATATCTCTTTCTCCTCCAAATGACATCTGACATATCGGTCCCAAGGGTAGAGTCGCCTCGAGTATGGACTGAAAAGGCCCATCGAAATCAAGCTGGTGCATATGCCCCAATAATGGGAGAGCTTGATTTGAAGCGACATTAGTGCCGTCCAATGTATAACTGAACAATTCAGAGGGCGAGCTTCAACTAACATTTTGGACTTGGAATTTCCACAAAGTTTGACGCTTCGTTGTCTGCCATTTTGTTCCGTTGTCTGTGATGTAATAGGTGGTTTAGTCTTGATATTCGACTTGCTGTTTTGTGACGAGGATATGATTTGAATACCTTGTATCCCATTTGGACCTCAACCTTCTTATATATTCACCCTTTCTAAACCCAGAACTGGTCAATTCCATCTTGGCATCAAGGCGTAGCTCACTGTTTGCTCTGAACGTGAAGCTTTCTGTGTATCAGCGGGATTGATGAATGTCTCAGTCTACAAGAACCCGTCACCGTTGAGCGGGCCCCGGATCCTGATTCTTCTACTTCGGGCAACTCACTGAACTCATATGGGGCCGTCTGCGTTTGAGACACTGCCAACGCGGACGGATCCCGCGGGCCCCGAGCGAGTGTAGGGCTGCTTGCGCCACAATCTATCATCGCTGAGTTGCCATATTCGTGTTCTGCATGGTTTGCAGATTTTTGCTGACGCGGTGTATTTGACAGTGCTTGGCAATGGCAACAAGGCAACTTAATGTTGTGGTTGGCGATTCATATTGACCATCCTCCCGTATCCGGAACCTCCGAGAGCTGGTGATACATCAGAGGCGTGGTAGAGACAACCGCGCTTAGATTGTATTGCTTTCCAATCGCAGCATCCAATCTGTCCATCAAGGAGTCATGTATCAAGAATAGTTACGAGCATTATACGTGATGGGGGACGTCATCTACGCTCCCCGCGGACGCCGCTACTATGCATCGCCTGAGAAGATGGGGTTGCTCAGCATGCAGGACACGTCACGACGCTGATGTTTCTACCCTAAACCGATTTGCGAAAAGAGAGAGAGAGAGAGAGAGAGAGAGAATAGTAATGGATATTAACTGTCTTCTTATGGTCTATGTCCCAACGTTCCAGCTATTTAATGCTTCGAATCCAACACATTTTGGAACCAATCTAGGATGATGGCGCTGTGCTGCTTCAACGACCCAACACCAGCATGCGTGCCAATATAGTTTGCATCCGTGAAATTATACAAGTGGCCTAATTTGCCCAAATGCTCTGCGAGCAGTTCTGGCTGGCCAGGGAAGAAAATGTCCTGCTGCGCGAGTCCAACGAATACTGGCACCTTCACCTGCTGAATGACGTCCTTGAGTGTGTAGTTCATCAATTGAGACACAAAGTCGTACGGAGACTTGGTATTGAACGCCCACATACCCTGTTGGATGGACCATCTCAAGCCGGTTGGGCGACCCGGCTCGGCAAGCTTCAGCAGGAGCTGATCAAATTCAGTCTTGTTCCCAGCATCAAAAATCTTCATAATGTCCGGCCCAAGTGTGTTTCTCGCATTGACACCGAAATCCCAAACGCCGTCGATGGCCATGACCGCAGACAGGCGATGCTCAAAGGCGGCAGCCCGTGGCGCGAGATATCCGCCAAAGGACAGACCGAGAAGCCCAATAGCATCTGGATCGACAGAAGGGTTCGTGAGGAGGTGATCGATAACTGGTGTCACAACACGCTCCCAGTCTGGGATAAAACCGAGATTCTGATAACGACGAACAGACGGCTGGCCAGGACCCTCGTAGGACAAGACGTTGTACCCTCTTTCGAGGGCAGCAAGACCAATTACGTGATACATTTCTTCCTGGCACCCATCGTAGCCATTGCCGAGGACGATTGTAGGTCGCTTCTTCACTTCTTCGTCGGGTGCGAACCATATAGCCGGAATGTCAAAGTCTGGTGTGTGAATTGTAAAGCGCTCGTTTGGCGTATTTAACAGGGCCAGGCCTTGGTTAAAGGCATCTGTCTGCTGCGTCCAGAGCTGCATGATTCTAGGGTCAGATGGATTTCCATGGAGATAAAAGTCGGCCATTCGGAAATACGTGGCGGCGCTGAAAAAGGCACTGCGAGCAGAGACGGGGAATTTGTTCTTCAAGATGCTCTGTGCGCGATCATAGACGTGGTTGGCAAGGCTTGCAAAGGCGCTGTAGAAGCTCTCAAAGTCGCCCGGGAGGATGGAGTTGGCCGCTGTGAGAACCTCGGACAAGTCGCCGCCATCGTAGACGGCGAGCGACATGGGACGGAGGATTTCAAAGTGAAAGCTTGCATCAGCGTTGAGCTGATACATGGAAGCGTTTGGGTTTGCCATATTAGAGATGATGTGTTGATAATGGTTTGCTTCTTCAAGGACCATCAGCAAGTAGAAGAGATAGTAATAATAAAAATAATGGTAGCACTCAATCACCTCGAGAAGCTACTGTTTTGATATTCCCCAACTATTGAGCGACAGCCTATGCTGTATATATACCCATATATACAGCCCTTTCATCAATCCCATGGAGTTGGATGAACATATCCAGCATTCCAAGGGCCTTCAGTCCATTGTCTACGAGACGACACCCCGCACCAAGTTGATGAGGGGAGCGGCGCATGCAACGCCCGCGCGCCTTCGGACGTTGTATCGCGGCACGGTTCTCGTGTAGCGACAAGGGCGAGAGGGACGAGCCGTAACCTAACAAGAGATAATAAACATTCCTCCCTTAAATGATCCTGTTGATCCCGCCAGCGAATCAGATTCATCTCTCATATTGATGGGAATAAGGGATCCATATTGACGATGTAGACCAGTGCGGTGAGAAGGATTTGAGCGAATCCTCCCGACGATGATCTATGTCTGACGGAATTTCAGATAGATGATGGAGGATTCTCAACTCGAGGTAGTCAGCATATGTGTAAGCAAAAGTCCATTGCTCAACGGACTGGATCGAGTCCTTGCAGATGAGGCTTGAACAGGTGTGCCTGTGCAAAACTGGCCATGTTTCAGTCATGACAGAGTAAAATAAGTGGGCAGATCTTGGTGGCCTCCCTGGATCAGTCAAGGTATCTGCACAAGGAGCTACTTTGGTACTTCTCCCACAAGTGTGCCTCCTGGGCTCATCGGATGATGTGAGGCACCCGGTTTTCTGGGTTACCCTAAAGGAGCTGACACTCGGGCCAGGGGAGGGGGGTTCGTCCCCATACACACCAAAGGTAGCGTTGTTCTCGCTGCTAAACTGACGTCGAAGGCATACAGAAGCTCGTGGTGGCTTTTGAGAGGCAGAAGAAGGGCAAAATTAATCTCAATTACAATTGGGTGGTTCGTAGCCTGCGATTCCGCCAAAACTGCCGACATCTAACGTCTTAAGGGGGGATGACATCGTGGAGGCTTTTTTAGCCAATTTTACGATCTACGTCCTAAGACTAGCCTCATTATCTTTCTTGGGGTTGTGTGTCTGGCCTTTCTACTTGAAGATTAGGTCCGCCGCCTTCATCGTAAAAGCTAGGGGGGCGACAACCGAGAGGTAGCGACCCTTTCCCATCAACCAACTATGATGAGCGGAGATAGCTCCAAGTCTTTTCCTTGGCGAAATGCCCTTGAAGAAGAAGAAGAAAGAAAGTGATTGCTCATCTGCAACTAGTCCAGAAACAAATAGAATGCTCTCCTCCACTTAACTAGCAAAGGGAGAGAGTCCCGAGGTCATTGCCGTGAGCCCCTGGCAGATCTTCCAAAAATCCAAAGACAACCTACGACGTAGAGTGCGAAGCATTGTATATATCATTTTTTTTATGCGGAGTACTATTTATTCCTATCTATTCTTCTACCCACGCTCGGTTGTCTTACGAACTCGTATACGGTTTAGTGAGACAGGGGTATCAGGGGGAAGCATCTCACCGGGTAGGTAATGGGCTCGCGGAGATCTACATGGAGAAGTAAACCATTAGATGCACCATAGCCTTTGCGGGTATTCGGTCATCCCACAAGGCATGACCTTGACTTTTCTTCTTCCGTGTTCCAGGGCAAGAAACATGCTCACCATTGGTGAGATTGGATTTACACCGAGACATGTCGGCTCATAGCGGGATTGGCCCGGTGACCGGAATAAAGAATGAAGAAATACTATTTATATGAGCTATTCCAGACCTTTTTGAGAATCATGCTTGTACATAGAACATCAAACACCGTTTGGTAAAAAAAGATCCGCGTTGTTCGCCTCGTCGCCCATCATGCTTGCTCTTTTGTTGCTCCCGCTTGCTTCGCTCGCGGCATCATCGCCAGTCACTACTAGTTACAATAACTGTGCTCCCATTTCAGGCAATTTCACAATCCACAGCCCAAATCTGTACCCCGAGAGCGCCGACTTTGACAGCAAACGATGTCTCACGTACATCAGGTATGTTTCCTCTTGCAGCAAAATCATAAAATCTACCAATGAACTTTGGTCATGCACGGAGTTATTGATTGGAATTATCTAGCAACTTATACATCAACACGGTATCGGCCTATGACGCCAATAAAAAGATCATCACCGATACCATGAAAATGCCCGGCATCACTGGCAACCCCGACTTTCACACCAGCGGTATCCGCATCGATGCGCCACGGGACCAGCTATCCATCATCGTCAGCGGCGCCCAGGCGTGGCTCACCTCTGGAAAGAATATCTCGGGCGACAACTTCCTCGTGAAGTACGACTTGAAGAAGAACAAGGTTAACTGGCAGTACAACCTGACTACATTGGGGCAGGGCATCTACGGCGGGTTCCAAGATGTCGTGCACGACCGCCTGGGAAA
Organism: Cladobotryum mycophilum; assembly: GCA_036429605.1. Taxonomy (NCBI): domain Eukaryota; kingdom Fungi; phylum Ascomycota; class Sordariomycetes; order Hypocreales; family Hypocreaceae; genus Cladobotryum; species Cladobotryum mycophilum. The sequence continues at coordinate 1,106,775 of JAVFKD010000002.1, read as the reverse complement.
CTCTTTTGTCCTGGGGACGTACTCGAGCAGCATCATCAAGGTCAGCGCCGACGGCAAGTCAGCGACGCCTTGGTACTATAACTCAGCGCGCTCTGACGTGGATGGCTTCACCGGGCTCGTCGCCTATCAGGACGAGGACCTACTTCTGGTAACAGACGACGAGAAGGGCCAGATTCTTCGCTTCGACTTGCGCGCCGAAAAGGGCAAACCCGTGCACGTACCATTACAAGCCGGCGCCGAGCCCATCGGCTCAAATATGGACGGCGCCTACTCCCCCGCATGTTCAACGGCACGGTCATGCTCGTGGCAGACTTCGCGATCGGGGTCCACGTTATTCGCTCACAGGATGGCAAGTGGACCAAGGCAGAGAAACTTGGTACTATTGTAAATGCGTATGCACCGCAGGCCACTTCGTCGACGTCGGTGGTGGAGATAGGCCAACGACTCTACGTCGTCACCGAGTTCTGGGATGGCTCTACGCCCGGCAAGCCGCTCGACAGAACCGAGTTCCCCTTCCGTGACATTACTGATGAAGTTAAGAAGCTACTCCTGTAAAGTTGTATGAGAGAAAAAAGAATATCTCTTGAATCGACACTCCCTGTCGAATCTGATAGAATACAGACAGGCCGTCGTGTATATATATAGCCCATAAAGTTAGTGCTCAAATCCTAACACCCAATGACTCTTGGAAGAAAAAGAAAAAGAAAAAGGTCGCAATTAATTCAGGCATTTCTGGCCGTAACTTAAACTCGTGTATCATCACTGGTCGTGAATGACGAAAGGTCTTGGTGCTGTTGCAGGTGCTTCGTGTATATGCAACTTGACAGCCCTCATACTCTTGCACCCACCCATCGTCGTCTAGGCTGGAATAGCTTCTCCTGAGATGCTACTCGCGATATGGATCGCGCTGCAGCCACTCCTCGTTTCGTAGTACCTGATGCGGTGCTGCTCAACAGAGTTGGGAGTGGTAATTTTTTTTATACATCCATTGGCTTAGATATTGTATTATGGAAGACGTGCCAGCCTCAGGTATAGAGGAGCCCCCGGTAGATGTTTTTTTTTATTGCCCATAGTTGGCCGTGATTGTGTTTTGGTACAATTCGTAATGATTCCCCGTGTCGCCCCCCTAGCGCGTCATCTCGTTCCGCTCAATATCGTCAGGGGCGCGCTCAGAGAAGTGAGATAAGTCGGCCCATCCTCTCCTGCTGGTGTCGCTTTGCTCCTCTGCTTCGTATTTGGATTTTGCCCTGGGCGGAACGGATATAGAGTCCCTGATGTTCCTGAAGAATACACTACTAGGTTGATCAGAAGAGTTTTGCTCCTGGTCCATGGTCGTATGAGGCTGGTAGCTAAAGTTGCGAGACCGACTCGACGACGCCATGGATATATGATCAAGAACAGATTTGAAGTCGTCCAAGAAGATGACGTCGGAGGCGCATTTGAAGACGAGGGCGAGCTAGGCATGTAATCTAAATTAGCCTACTAGACTTGAAGAATCCGTGTGCGCATGAGGATATCACTCACCCGCCAGAATGGATTGATGCCACTGTCTGAACTTCCGTGAATGGTCACGGCAGCGTCGACAAGTAAAAATACTATGGAGAGAAAGACGCAGAACAACATGACACCGAATCGCGGGCTGGTGTGAACCAAACTGATCAGGCTATAGTTGTAGGTGTTCTTGATGGCCCACACCAGTTTGATGGCAGTGAAAAGCCACCAGGGGTCTCTGTCGGATGGTTAGTATCAGTAGAGTGACATGGCTTTAAAGGAAGGGAGGGCTGGCATACCTCATGAGGGCTTCAAGGTACCGAGACCTCTCAAAGAGCCGACTACCTAGTACATTAAAGTATTGAAAGTTGGCCCATGTCTCCAGGATCCAGTAGGGTTGGACCAAGAGAAGTGAGAAAATGAAGAGCTTGTTGCCCCATGGAGAGAGAAAGGGTCTGATCTTGAACCATGAGACAAGGTCATGTATCATATAAGAAACGTATAACGCAGTAGCCGTGCTACTCAGGACCCTAAAAAGGAACAAGATTTCTTGTAAGACGAACTGTGCGAATACAAATGTAAAAAAGAAGAAGAAGAAAAAGAAGAAGAGTCAATCAGTAGATTATGAAAATCGCAACTTACCAGCCATAGACTGGGTCTTGGAAGAAAATGAATATGCCATGCCAGATGGCCAACACCAACTGCAAATGATGGTGGCGGTCAGTAAAAAGAAAGATCGGTCAGGCACAAAAACACGAAAAAAGAAAAACTTGAGTCTTAAAAAAAGCGCAAGCGGCAAAACCAACCTCGAGCAGAATTAACTTGTGAAGAAGAACGTGCCTACGATAGTTGCACAGCACCAGGAGAATGAGAAGAAATAAAGCGCCGACGTTGAAGCCCTGGCCCCAGGCCTCGACAATGGTTTGTTCGCGCGTGCTGTTTGCTGTCCTTGGATCGTTGGCTGCCCGGTGGACGAGTCGGTTGATGAGGCTGGGGCTCTGGGTGGTGATCACCTGGACGGGCGACACGGAGGGCAGTTCCATCAATCGTGCGAGTATCATTGCCGCCGTGAGGAAGATTGATCATGCAACCCTTGAAACATTGGGGGTGGTGACCTGAAAGACGACGGGCTGGAGGAGGAGGAGGAGGAGACGCGGTAATAGTACGGGGGTTTCGCTGCCATGAGGGAGGCGGGCATCTGTGGGCTTTATTATGTATGTATGGAATTGAATGAGTAGGTAGTCTATGAAGCTGGTGCTGCCCAGCCGTGGAAACACCCCATGTGGCGTACCACTAGAACCACAGCTGACCCAGAGCTATGGAAACACGGATGAACCATGCGACGGGAATAGGTAGAAGGGTCGAAGGGGGGATTCCATTCATTGACAAAACAAAATGGCCCTGATTGTCCCCCTCCGCCGATCGACGCCCACCCCCCAGCTGCATGGATCTTAACGCCATTCTTGAGACGCCCCGAACGCCATGAGAGACAGCCTGATCTGGTCCGATTCGAACCACCGAGTGCCACTAACTGTTTAGTGCTGCGTGTTGGTTCCGTCGGCGGATTCGGATATTGCGTTGGTGGCGATTGAAACCGTCATTTTTTTCTGACTCTCGTTTCTTGACAGAACAACAAAAAACCTGATGGAAGTTGGGGGAGGCTGGAGGCTGGAAGGTGAGTGTTGACTCAAGGGGGAGGGGAGTGGAGGGGAGGGCATGATTGTAAAACATGGGGGATGTCTCTCCTATTAAAATAACGTGATTGAGGCGTTGAGGCGTCCACGGTTCCTCGCATACATACAATCAATCAATCAACCCATGAATCCCTACCCACCACCGGCAGTGAAGGCATTTGCGGGCGTATTATGTACGACAAAGCCACCCTTGTTTCAAGACAAATCCTCCCCTCGAAGGAACTGGCCTGATGTGCTGCGTGTGTCGTGTCCGCACCTCACAAGCAGTCTAGCCCTGCTTTTCCCCCGCGTTTGCCTTTCCTCCTTGAGTCAAGCGTGCGGTGAAGCAAGGGGGAGGGACCCTTGATTCCGTACCTGCGAACAGGCATGCCACTAACCCTCTTGGACTCATGATCGCGAGGCCAGCGGGAGAGGGAGAGAGCGAGAGACTGCGGCGTGAAGCCTCTTTTGCTTTCATGCAAGGACAATATTTGTCGTCGTCGTCGTCGTCATATGTTGTGCAACATAGCCTCATTCGCAAATTTATATCCATCTTTGGAAGTAGAAACGCGAGCATCATGTTGATGCCAAAAAAAAAGGCCTGAAATCGTAGTCATGAAGAAACTCACAGCAAGCGTCGTCAAGTATAAAGGTCAAGGTGATTTCAACTATGATGAAGGATACAATCATCTCCATCTACTCAGTCACTTGGCATCATTCTCACAAGATAAATTGCATACGTACAATATTTTTTCTACGACAAGTTTGAACAAAAAAAGAGGAATAACAAAAGAAATCTCTTCCCTCCAGACATGCCGCCTCTTATCCCAACTTTGTTAGCCCTTACCGCTTTAATTTCCACATCTGCGGCCAAAACAGACCAGAAGCTCTTGGGCCCGTCATTTGAGCTGCCAACCAACATCCCGTCAAACCAAGCCGTCAAGGATGCCGTCGCCAACATTACCAACTCCCTCAATCAGGCCATTCGTACCGGAAACAGCCCCTTTGGCCGTTTCAACAGCAGCACGACGTCCTTCTCGCTGACTGTCGTGTCTCAGAGCGATGCCGACCCCATCGTCGACTTTCACCATACCTCTGGTGGCCTCAACGTCTCCGCCGGGAGCACCACCAAGGTGACGGCCGACTCCATCTATCGGATCGGAAGCGTCTCCAAGCTCTTCACCGTGTATGCCCTCCTTCTGAACAATGGCATCGAGCACTGGAACCACCCCGTCACCGACTATGTCCCTGAGCTGCGCGACGCCGCAAAGCACACTCCCCCAGGGACCTCGGCCATTGACCATGTTCAATGGGATCAAGTCACGGTCGGTGCTCTGGCATCGCAGCTGACGGGCATTGGAAGAGACTGTATGTATTATGATTCATTGTTCTGGCTTGCCCCCCTTTCCCTCTCCCAATTGATGGATGGATGGATGGATGGATGGATGACTAGCTAACTTGCTATTACTGAAATGGTAGACAACAACGGCGACATGGCAAGCCAGAGCTTTCCCTGGGTCGAATCTGGGCTGCCTGAACTTCTGCCGCAAGATATACCGGCCTGTGCGGGCAATTCATCGCTGCCGCCATGCAATAGACAAGGTGGGTACACGACATGCCCTACTATGGAGCCAACAACCCACATTGCTCTCATGTGTTCGGGAACTAACAGCGGATTGTGAAACCTATTTGTAGAATATTTTCAAGGATATATCAAGCGACATCCGGTTTTCGCGCCATACGCAAAGGCCCTCTATTCCAATGCTGCCTATAGAATTTTAGCCTACGTCATAGAGGCCATCACCAAGAGGTCTTACGCCGACGTCCTCGACCAAGATGTCTTCAAGCCCCTCGGAATGAAACACTCCAGCACCGATGTCCCAATCATCAAGGGCGTTGGCGTAATTCCAGATGGTGAACCAGATTGGTATCGCGATTTTGGAGACGAGGTGCCGTAAGTTTTTTGATCCGATTCATCAATCGAGTTTCCTAAACGCCCGTGCAGAGAGAGAGAGTGTGTAGACAGACTAGGTGGCTAATCTCGTTGCCTAAACAATAGTACAGGGGGTCTATTGTCCTCAACAAACGACTTGGCAGCCTTCGGACGCGCCATTTTCGCCAATAGACAACTCTCGTCCATGGAAACTCTGCGTTGGATGAAGCCTAATTCACTCACGTCGTCAACTTCCCTTGCCGTCGGCGCCCCTTGGGAGATTGTGCGCACCCGAACCGACATCAGGGCCGGCACCCTTGTGGACTTGTATACTAAGTCTGGAAGCATCGGTGCCTATGAATCGCTCATCATTCTAGTCCCGGACTATCAGGTCACTTTTGCCATCATCGCCGGCGGCCCGGATGCGTCCCTGGCCGAGACGATCGCGGGCGAGACGGCGGTGCAGGCGCTCCTCCCCGCGCTAGAACGAGCCTCCAGGGCAGAAGCATGCCAGAAATTCTGCGGTGAGTACAGACCGTCACTCAGTTCATCACTGAATTCATCTCTTGTGCTCGCCGTCGACGATCGGCCCGGCCTCCTAGTGAAGCAGTGGATCAGCCGCGGCTCGGACCTTGTACTCCTCGCCCAGGCGTACGCCAACGCCACCCGCGGAGGGCACATCCAGAGCGTGAGGCTCTACCCCGCGGGCATCAAGGCACAAAACCAGGCTGCATACAGGGCCGTCTTCCAGACCGTCCCGTACGACTCAGACCCTTCGACTCATTTTGTGTTTGACCCGGCGGCGGAGATTTGGGCAACGCCTGATAATCTCGTGTATGGTGCGATTGCGGTGGATGATTTTGTGTTCCGTTTAGATGATCAGGGTGCGGCGACTGCTGTTGAGCCACGAGTTTTGAGGGAGGTGCTTGAGAGGACGAAAGGTTTGTAGGTTTTTCGAGGCGTCAGGGGAACGTCATCTCACTATATATGCTGCACCTGTATCGATGGACGTTGCATAGAACGAGCTATAGCCGCAAATAATAGTAAACCGATCCTTCTATTATAACATATAGTATTATAATTTTAACTTGATGAGTATGCGGATAAAGAAGCAATCATTTTCTTCAAATTTACATACCCAGATATACTATTTCCCTACGCAGATTTACATCCATCACCAGGTAAAATCCTCTCTTGCATCCTCCCATCCCCCATCCAAACCGTTAGGCAGCCACCTCAAATACACCGTAGCCCTTCGGCCTTTTGCGTCCGGATAGATATCCGCGGCGTGAATTCGTCGCCACTCTGGAATGACCCACGTCCGCGTTATATCCCAATTATCCGCGTCGTACCCCAGGCCTTCCTCTTCCCTCCTCATGATGACCTCCGCGACTCGGGCATTCGGCGCGCCATCCCAGACGCCCTCGACTCCGGGGAAGTTGTGGAGTAGGCTAATGGCTCTGCGACGAGTCATGGGGCAGCGGCACTTTGTGGCGACCATGTACAGGGGATGAATGACGCCCATGTCGAGCAAGAAGGTGCCGTCTCTGCAGGTCTTCTTGTTTAGTATATCAGCAGATAGGTCAACGATGGTGATAAATTCGGATGAAAAACGATCGTAGATGGTCTCTTCGGCGTATAAGCTGGCGGCTAGAGTATGGACCGCAGTCAAGTATTTGATCGTTAGCAGCGACTCTTGCTCTTGCGTCATCCTAGGCGCTGCATTCATGAATGATGCATCCAAGGCCAGGTACTTGTCATGATAGTCTTGAAATTGTGCTTCAAGATCGTGTTGTTTCGCAAGAATCTCAAGCGGAATAGAACCCGGCTCTATGTATCGGTACTTGTTTGCTGTTGTGCGCAAGAAGGTATAAAGCTTGGCGTCCAATTCCACAAGAACCTCATCAGCTTCTTGATAAAGACTCTCGTAGCTCGGTTTTATACTTCGTATTCGTCCCAAGTCCAGTGCTGGAGGACGAGCGCCAAGGTAAATCGATGCTTGCAGGTCCAGTCGCGCAAACGCCGTAGCAACTTCGTCCTCCACAGAAGCAAACGAAGATGCGAGAACGTTTAGGCTGTGTTCTAGATGCGTTTGCGCCAAGCTTGGTTCCCTCATCCGCAGCTCGAAGCAAATACAGAATAGGGAACAAAGGAGCGCAACGTTAATGTAGCGACTGTGGTCTTGGTCAAAGATGCACCTGAGTGATGCGATGCACTTCCCATAATGATGCAGAGCAAACCGGTTATCAGCGTTTGACTCATTTCTCGTATCATCGTTTAGGGCGCTAAAGGCAATGATGGCATGAGAAAGAGATTCCTCCTCATGCACGGCCTGTAGTATCAATCTCATCCAGGCCTGCTTGGGCGATGCATCCCATCCCACGATGGTGTAGATGAAACGACTCCGGAACAGGCCAAGGTAGAAGACTTCATCTTGACCAAAACTGCTTCCGAGTTGAGATGGACGAAAGTTGGAGAGCGTCAGCGGCGCTTTGAATCGTACTTCTTTGGGCCTTGCTGGTGAATCTGTGACGCCATCACATATGCGCCCTGTTCTGGTGCAGTTGTTGCAGAAAGGTAGCGTCTCGTCGCAGCGAATCTTGCGAGTTCTGAGGGCATCGCGATGTTAGTCGACGGGAAACCACAAGATGGCCGAGACAGAGACAACAACGGTAATAAGTAGAGATGTTTTTTATTAAAAAAAATACGTGAGCATTTACCTACATGTCCTACAAGCTGCCTTTGTCTTCTTGTATCGCCTCCGTGGAGCCAAGGAGCGAACCGTTTCTAGCTTCGTTTGGTTTGACGTGAGGTAACTTTCATCAGACGTGGTGCTCATGGTGGTGCGCGGATTAGATTAACGTCTACTTATTAGATTGATTTGAAAGAAAAGTAAGTTATATAGGGATAGAAACCAGTTCCAAGTAGTAAATAAATGGATGCTTTCTTGAATAAGAGCTCTGGTCGAGCTTATACATTTTGTACTACTGACAGTTTAGGGCTCCCTACCTACGTCCCCGTCGCTAGGATCCGATCCATGATTGATCCAGCCCAGCCCTTAAGGATTTATTAGGGACTCTGGAGTGCTGTTGGAGTTGCATCTGTAGTGGAGCTTGCAATGAGCACCGCCTGCGGTCGCTACGTATCCCCACCTCAGCTGGAGGTCTCGAGCCACCTCCGGGCATTGTCGTCCACAGTGCTACACCATTCCAATGTTACTGGGCGTCGTCAGCGGGCCCCGTCACTGAGGCTTAGTGGCTTTAGGGTCTACGCAAGCGTCCGGTCAAGCTCACACTGGACCTGCCTATCCATCCATCCATCTACGATCTAGGATGCTGCATGGAACTTTGCAACAGGCCTCCAACGATGGGACACACAGTTCAGACTTGCCATACATGTGTCCCATTAGATCCAATCCATTCCACGGTATAATTCACGTCAAGCAGAGTACTTAATGCATATTGGCTAGCTCACTCTCCTGTTACTAGGCGAGCATAGATGGATCCATGCTTCAAGTCAGGGGGTACCGAGCCAAGGGCAGTCAATTGCTTTATTCTGAAAACAAAATCCAACAAAAGAAACAACGGTAGAAAAGTCGTGAAATCCATTCATCCAAACTAATTCGGTTACCCAGTCGTCCAGTTCCGATATCACCCTTGACCTCCATCCCTTCCATTCTTGCCAGTCCCTAATCAGAGTACTGGCGAATAGGAAAATGTCACGCCCTCGTGCGTTGTCAAATCCTTGACAGATTCTAAGAACTTCTTCTGGCTCTTGAGGAATCGGGTGGCGCGTTTTTGTATCGTGCCTTTTTTTATAGCCTTCCGTTGGCCAGCTCTCTGGCTCAAAATTGAACGACTCCAAGAGATCCGCCTTTTGGGCTGGGCTGAGAATACTAATTGGACATTGACATTCGACCTCGCACCAATATGCTAGAAAACTTTGAGCGAGCCTTTTTTCAGATCTGCTCATTTTTTCTAGGTGCCCATTAACTAAAGAAAGACATCAGTAATCTTGGCCAGTATTGCCGATCCTCTTCGCATTAAATTTAACTTACTAACTTCAGTCAGCTTCTGACTCTTTTCATTTTTGGTCTTACTCGACGAGGATAACATACCGAAGGAGCCCGCTGCGACCGCAACAGTTGACGAGGTAAACCAATAGGATATTATCTTATTACAAAGGAAGAGCCCAGACTCATAGGCCTGGGCGCCACCTAGAGCACTGCCTAGAGCAAGGACAATAAACGCCGTAGTTCCAAAGGCTCCGTATTTCACAAGTCCAAGGACATGCTGACGGAGGTTGGAGTACTTTGCATTAAGCTCTGGAAACGCAGTTTCCAATATACGTTGCAGTGCTCCCATGGCTATGCTTGTTTTCTCGAAACCCTCGATCAGGTTGCAGACCAGTAAGGAAGACAGCTTAAACAACATGGCTATTAGCACCTCTGACCATCTCCCATATCATTTCTAGTACTAGTGAGATGGCCTCAGCTAAGACTATAAGACTGTATAAGACACATAACGGCCAAGATGTGAAATTGCTACCTTTTCCTCCAAGGTCCTGAATGGCCTCCTGTAGAAGGGCGGTCTATTTCTGCATCTCATAAAATGGCCGAACAGTAACCATGATAAGATACTCCATCTTAATGATGTATTTCACGACATTGGCTTGCATCGTGACACACACGAGCCTCGTACACTGGGCAGCAGGCTTTGTGTTTGGGATCTATCCGAAGAGCTAACAATGTCTTAGCTTCTCGCACCATTTCCATCTTTCACAATGAGGTGAGCATACCTCAAAGGCGCCATCCATGTGACGAAAGTCAGGAACAACATCAAGGACGATCCATTTTTGGGTCAGTAGGACGTCTTTTCTAAGCATATCCGCCAACGCTATGTTGAGCGTTGTGGAAGGTCCAAGCTTGGTGTTTGATATGCATCGCAAGCGAAGCAATAACTCATTCGGTGGTGGTGGGATCACTTGGTTCAACTTTCCTACTATTTTTTATACATTCAGCATGGATTAGCAGACAGTAATCCAAAGCTGATGAGAAAACTTACTGCTCTTGGTTGCATTGGGCTCCATGGTGGTGATCAAAGACAGGCTCCAAGTGCCTGTGCAGTTGGCGGAGAAGTAGCTTGATGGTTCAGTCTACCGTGGATACCAAGGAGAGTGGGTTGTGCTTAGACAAAGGAGAGCGACAAAGAGAGGCTTCTTATACCATAAACAGACCATGGAGTCAAATGTTAAACAAACCAAGCACTGGTAAGTGAAGGAGTTCTTTGTTTGCACCTACCTACAGGCGAAACTGAGTGGCGTAGGGAGCTAGAGCTAGAGTCTAGTCTACGGGCTCTAAAACAACGAATATTAAAGACGGGGGCCTGCATCTCCCCCTTTTTCATGGCTAAAACACATCATTCATCCTCTGTTCTCTGCCCTTGTGGGTGAATTGCCAGCTTCACTCACTGCCTGTCTCGCTGCAGAGTATGCTGATAAGACAGTTACCTTGTACGCCTCGTTGACATTACCAGCAATGGAAACATCTGTCTCTCAAGGCACACTGTTAGTACCACGTGTCTGGTTGCGTGTCAAGGTTTGAAGCTTCCGTTGAGGGTTTGCATAGATCATAGCAATACAAGGAACTTTGAGGCAACGGAAGACTTCTGGGGAATGATGGTCTGTCGCGACATGTTTGTTGAAAGCTTGAAAGGCTTGCCAACTGGAAGGAAAAGGCAAACAAAAGATTACTACCATATTTAATCTTTTCGTGAGTCCATGGCAGCATCGGATTAGATGCAAACCCCGTGTTGCTAAGAGGCTACTTTCCCACATTACCAGGATGTTAGGACTGGCAGGCACTTTGTTGGCATGCAGTATGGAACAAGTCCCTACTGGTGCTTTATGTGTTGGCGCACTTGGACCGCCTTTGTTATTGTGGTTGTATGGAAGAGCTCGGCGCCTTGATATGATGCGATATTCCGAATCTTTGTTTGATATGCTGCTCGAAGCCAAGGGGGGCTCCTTGACCAAGACTCATGGGATGCCTTTCAGAAAGGGCTACTTCTGGTTCCGACGGATGATCAGCGACGAGAATGAAGCATTTCCTCTCAATATCCGTATTCGATGTCCAAGGCTCTTTGTATAAGAAGTTACTTGGCAAGTAGGTAGGAAAGGTTCTAGCTTAATTGAAGGGCTTAATCTAATCCGGCGGGTTCAATTCTTTTACTCATTGAATCCATGAGTGACGCATATTTCACTTTGATGTAGCAACACGGAAAACCAAGGAATCGAAATAAGACAAAGATGAGCATACAGAGTAATCAACCTGTTCAATTCCATTCTTATCTCCAGTATGCTTGCTGTACGTGTCCAATCTAGTTCTACCAATTTTCTATTCTAATTATAGCCCCAGCTCCCCCCTTCTGTTTTCTTTCTTTCTTTCCTACTTGTTCAATTTGTCTTGTTTTTTTTCTCAATCAAAGCATGACATAAAAAATAAAAATAAAAATAAAAATAAAATAAAATGACCATGAGGTTCAGCGGTAGGGGTTTCAATGACACCAACGCCCCCCTTCAAGGCATTCTCAACATTCCGTTGGGAGGAAATCGGGGTCCTTCAATTCGTGCTCGGCCAACATCTTAAAAGAATGCAGGAAATGCTGTTGATGTTCAGCAACGGCCCCCACATAATTGTGCACGAGATGTTGTTGATAGCTTCCGTGTGGCCAGTTGTCTGCACGCAGGCCGAAACTCTCTAAAATCTTCTCCCTTTCGTCTGGACTGAAGGAATAGATGGGACGCTGGCCTTGGACCTCGCACCAATACAACATCAAGGTTCGAGCAAGTTTCTCGCCGGCCTTGTTCATGTCATCAAGATGGCTTCTAACTAAAGGGAGTTAATAATCATGCTACGCAGGCTGGCACTATGGAGGTCAACTTACCATCCCTAGCCAGCTCTTGGCTCCTCGCGTCATTCATCATCCCGGACGCTGACATGGCCCCGAAAATCCCACTTATGAGCATGCAGGCAGATGAGCAAATTTCGTGAGTGCCGATCAGATCATAAAAGTAGGATCCGATGAGGGAACCCGAGCTGCCGTTTGGTAATAGAAGTGAGCCTCCCAAAGCAAATGCGAGGCCAAACGCAACCCCAAAACTGCCGCACGCGGCCCCTGCATGGGCGATGCGCTGTTGAGGTGAATGCCTGGACTCAACTGCTAGCAGGGTAGTGGCCACAGTATATTGTACCTTCAGCAGGGCCGCGTTTGACTTCCGTAGGCTGCACATCAAGTCCCAAACCGACTCGGTGTCGAGTTCTGGAAAACGCCATCATTAGCGTCTCTAATACTGAATAATCGCCATGCTGACCAGGGGAGTCTATCGTTACTTGAGAACGAGAGGCAAACGTGGGCTGAAAACGATCATTGAACCCGAGAGAGACGAAAGACGGGAACGGAACAAGATGTGACAGTTCTCACCTTCGTATTCGTGGCCATTGGCCCAGTTCCGTAGGATATTCACCTGCATTTGTGACTCGTGAAAGGGCTGAGCCATATTTTCGACCGATTGCTGAATGATTTGGAAGTTGGGATTGCTGGCTTCTCTCTCCCTTCCCATGCGTTGGATCTGCAAGGGCTTCATGTTAAGCTCTTATAAAGGCATGCGTGAGCGATATATTGCAAACATACCTCGTCATGAACCTCACAACACTTACTCTTGACCAGCATGAACCGATTGTGGATCTCGAGTTGGGAGGCATCAGAGCCATCTGAAGGTAACAACATCTTCATTCCAAACTGAATAGCATTCGAGATGGGCCTAGTATAAGATAAGGAATACATGGCATCAGACGCACTATGATGAATAATTAGACTGAGCACAAAACTGAATATAAATCACAGACTTACGTATGAGAGAAGGCACCTATCCATGTGCCTGTGCCTCTTGGCATTAGTACTTTCTCAATTTCCATGATGTTAGTCGGGAAAAGCCTTGGCAAGTTGTAGTATGCCTGATACGGTCCTGTGTAGTTCTGAATAACGATACTTCTCCATATCAGTACTTTCCCAGGGGCCATGTCTTGGGCAAAGAAAGCCTGCAATATGCGATCGCAAGCTTCCGCAAGTTGTTTAGTGTCGCTGCGGGCATTGGCCTCTTTGGCCGGCGTGTATGTACGATGCTTAAAATCGACCTGTACAGGAGCACAAAGTGTAAGCTTCATAGCGATACAAAGAGAAATATTCTAGTAGACAATCTTACTTCAAAGGGAACGATGCTTCCCTTCTGACGAAGCACCGAAGCGCTTGGATCAACGTTTCGAATTATCCGTGTGGTCTCCAGATCAGTCTTTTCCTTCAGCTTAGTCGCCAACTGTCTGTTTACAGCTTTCGATGGACCGGACTCTGTGTCGCACAGGCATCGAAGCCGTAGGAGGAGCCGAGCAGGCGGGGATTGGATCGCTAGGTCAATTTCGCCTTTGAACCTTTAGTGCCATTGTACAACAAACCAAAGCTGAGTGGGGAATTACCATTCGACGCTTCAAACGGCTCCATCTTTGCTTCAATCCTTGCGATCAAGAACGAGCGCCCGTCGGACTGACTGATAGACGCCTAGTCAAAGACGAACTCGGCAGTAAGAGTCAGGTTGCCTGGCTCTACCGGTACTCCAATGAAGTGATTGAGTGGCAAGAAGAAGTGGGAGGTTCACAAAGGGGAAACTGAGAACAAAGATATAGGCATTGAAAGAAACAACAAGTCAGTCGGCGAACATCCTCCTTTGGTTATTTCTGGATGGTGGCTGGACTGGGTCAATGCCAGAAACCGTCGTGGGCACCGTTTCCTGGTCTACAATCTGTACAACGCAAAGGATAAGAACGGGAGCCTACCTCTATCTTTAAGGCTTGTCCCCAGAAAACAGAAGACACCATTCCCCCCAACTTACGTTGGCAGGCGAGACTACAAATCGAAGCATCTTTTGGACTACAGCAACTTCACACCGAGGACTCGACTCCACTCGCCTCTATACGCAAGAGAAAAGAAGAAGAAAAGAAGAAAAAAACAATGGAAGTAACCGAATCCAAAAGGAACCCCTGCATTTCGGCTGAGGCTATTCTACGACAAATGCTGGAGAGTCTGTCTCCTCCTCCAACAGGCGATGCTCTGGACGAGGTTGATGATGAGTGGCTCTGGGAGGAGCTGAGGTCGTGCCGCCACTTTGCTGAATACTACATGGATAAGTATCTCAAGGCTCGCGAAGAATTTGAGCAGAAACACGGAGCCGTACAGCCAGAATACATACAAAGTGAGCCAGCCATGCCAAATTATTGCAAGTGTTTATCAAAATGTTGAAACTTATATTTACTCATCTACAGGCATCAAGGATCGCATCCGTGACTGCGCTCCTTCTCATGAGTTCTGGGGCATATTGGTTCTTAAAGATGCTCTCATCTGCGACCTGCTCTCCCTCATCTCTGTCTTGAATATGTTGGCTGAGAAGAGGCACAGAGCGAATAGGAAATTGCTACCCTATCTAGTCCTGTCGTGAGTCCAGCATATCATCGCGCCCCTGTCTCCATGTGCTAAGAAGATTTGCTCTCCTCTCGATTAGACCAGTAGGACTGATGGGCATTTTATGGTCATCTGGTACGGGATATACCTCCGTCAAGAGAGCATGCCTTGGTGCGCTCGGCTCGTTTTTGATCTATGGACTGCACAAAAAGGTTCAACAATTGGACATTGAGCAGTATGCTAGAGCTGCGTCGCGCATAGTGAGGGAGGCGGAAACGTGGAATATCGATGTCTATTCTAGGGAAACCCTGAGGAAGGGGTTCTGTTTTCGTTCGAACCACAGGTGAGGAGAGATACATGGGTCAGTCAATGGATGGGGGGAGGGAATGAGGGCGTATGTACAGGGACATGGGGGGAGATTGAGGCTCTGCGTGTGTGCACAAGTCGGCGGCTATGGAAATATTCACACCCTCCAACATGGTGTTGACTTGACTGTGTTTGATTTGGAATTACGTGCTTTACAATATCAGATTTAGCTATCTCTTCTGTCTTCTCCCCTTTTCTTTCCTTTTTTCTTCCGTTCCTTTGCTTTCTTTTCTTTTCTTTTTTTGTGTTTTTCTCGCTCCCCACTCGCGCGCAAGCGACACTTCTGGCTGCAGGTGATGGGGGACACGCACACCCATGAGCACAATGCTTTGCCTTCGTAGCAATCAAGACTGGGGAGGAGGGGGACCCAGCTCTACCCCGTACGCAACCCCGGCCATCATCACCCGCATTCATTGGGCTGTAAAAGTGGAAACGTCTACGGACACTCGCATCACTTCGTAGCTGTCAGCAAACCCATCACGTAGGCCAGGTATTTGCCCTCCCTCCCAGCCAACTACGCGACGGGCCGCCGCAGTCCGTGGCCTTGTTTTTTTACGAAAAAGAATGGTGGTCGGGTGTCTTTTCTCTTCTCTCACTTGGAGCTTTCACCCCCCTGCTTTACCTTACCTTCCCTTTCTCTTCCCTCCCCTCCTCTTCAGGTAGAGAGAGAGACGTAGTTGCGTGCTATCTGGGCAAGGCTGCTTGACTAGAGGGTATTCGGGGGGGGACAGAACAGAGTAGATCAGCGCGGAAACCTATCCGGAAACCTCATTTAACCGCCCAAGTCCATGTCCCCCCAAAAAGCTGTGCTACGTGATTGTTCATATGACAATCAGAGAGGCTTGGTAATTTTTTTGGGTGGGTTTTCAAAGATCCAATAAGACTGACATGGAGCGGAGATATACCTTGTCCTGTGTTACCAATTCTGATATTGTGGCGGTCCTGGATAAGGCTCTAGGTCGGTCGCTATGTGTATCCCTCTGCCTGTTTTCAGGAAGGGCGAGTTTCCTAAAGGGACGGGATTTAATCTCAGGATTCCATCTCAATTTTCGTAGGGTTGGCAATATCAGGTTTCCTATTTGACTCCACCATCGCATCCTTCTTTTCGAACAGAATGTTTGCTCGTCCTAGTTTGGGATGGGATGGATGGATGGGTGGATGGGGGAGGTGGGAGGGTGGGAGACAGAGAGAGAGAGGAGCGCCGTCTCGATAGCCAGCCTTGTTTTTTTAGGGGGAAGAAAATTGGTCCCCGCAGCGTTGCAAACAAATTATGCAATGCAAATATCCTACGCAAAATTGAAGAGATGTGAATGGACAATTGAAGGGCTCATTCGGCCAGGGGGATAAAGTGAAGCTTGCTACGCGTGCCTGGCTTTCCCGTCACGCCCAATCCCCATCCACCATTCACCAAGGGCCTGCGTCCTGGGAGGGGGAGGAAATCTTGCTGGAGGACCCCATTGCTTCGAGGACCACCTTGCCATTCACCTTTGCCCAGTACCAGACTGATCAAGTGACTTGATACACCGTCTCTCTGCAGAAAGTGAATTCACTGTGCTCTGCGGTTTTCTATATCTTTCCAGGAAAACCCACCCTCTCTCGTGTTTGCCTTTCCTCCTCGTCTTCTTCTTCTTCTTCCTACTCACACATAACGCACACATATACGACCACCACCCACCCACCCACCCGCCTACCTACCTACCTACCTCATCCTCCTCCTCCAGGTTGAACTGGCACACCCAGACAACCATTCCAACAGCACCAAACCCTCCAAGCCAACTTATAGCTTCGTTTTTCTTTTTTCTCTTCAGAAACCCTTTTCCCACGTTCTTCAAAGCTCTTTCCAAACACCCACTCGTTCAATCATGGACAGTGGTTTCGGCATCTGGCGCCCCAGCGGCAGCGGCAGCAACATGTTCAACATGTCCCACTTCAGACTGTCCCCCGGCATCAGCTCTGACGAATATGTCTCGCCGCAGACTCCTCAGAACAGCTGTGACGGTTTCGACGAGGACGTTGGCATCGCCACTCCTCCATCCGGCTATGGCTCTGCCATCCTCCTTGACCATACCTGCCAACAGGACGATCCAGACACCTTCCCCATTTCCCCCATCGGCGTTGAGCTTCATAATCATATGCAAGCTGCAAGCAACGTCTGGCCCCTTCATAGCACAAGCCAGGCCTGGGACATCTCCCGCATCTGGGACAACCCAACGCCTCCCCCACGTCACATCCTACACTGAGTCTCAAGTCAACCAGGACCAGTCCGCGTACATGCGTTGGATGGCCTTGGATGACATGAACACTCGCAATGGTCTGCAGGCCGGGGCTAAGCTCCCTCCCCCGCAGTACCAGCGCCCCAACTCTGGGAGTTTCACTCCTGATCATCGTCCCAATCCCAACCTCACTGCCCTCAACGTCAACGCCTGGGCTCTTGCTAGCCAGGAGTCGTTTACCGCCGGCCTTGGCTTTGTGGACAATCACAATGCTCAAGCTCGTCGTCCTGCAGTCCAGGCGAACTACACGAGGCCCTTCACACCCCATTCCCCCCGCGACAGGATCATTATCCTGTTCCAAACCATGCTCCCCCGCGAGCCAACCGAGTCATTGAAAATGCTTCTCAACCTTCCGTCTCGAACCAGTTTCATCAAGTCCAGGCAGCCCAAAGAGGCGCCAACACCCATGACAGCACAGTCTTTTGGAACCTTGGTGTGGATACCCTTCGCATATCTCAGTTCAACGAACCCTCTGCTCAGCAGTTCATTCTTCCTACCAGTTGTCTGCGCGAGGGGTTATATTCTCCTTCTGATGACTACCCAGCCAGGCTGCCGGCACAACGACAACGACGACAGCAACAACAACAACTTTTTCCTCCTCCTCCTCCTCCTCCTCCTCCTCCTTCTCCTCCTCCTTCTCCTCCCACTTATGTTGGGCAATACATCAACGGCCCGGGATTTACGCCCATGCACGCTGTCCATGGGCAGACCCACACCCCCTCTGGCCGCAATGGTCTGGCCACCGGAGAGATGTCGTCCAAGTTCTCTACCAAATATCACGGCATGCACACCGAGGCCAATGCCAGTGCTGAGTACCTGAGCCCCAACCAGAACTGCGCTCTCTGGCTGACCAACCTGCCTCCCGACATCACCCACCACCAGCTCCTCGGAGCTATCCGCAACGTCGGCCGGATCTGGTGTAGCTTCATCAACACCCCGGACTACGTGACCCACCACACTGCCGCCGCCAAGGTTGTCTTCTTCAGCCCCAAGTCGGCCCAGCAGCTCCTCAGCAGCTCCTGGACCAAGGGTCTCTTCATCGGCAACTTCCGCGTCCGCGTCGCGCACAACCGCATCAAGTCCGAGTCGAGGGAGGACGAGCTCTCGACCCCCAAGTCCCGCGTCCTGATCATCTGCGGCCAGACCGAGTTCATCAACGAGGCCTACCTAACCAAGTACTTCAAAGACCGCTTCATCTTCCAAAACGACCAGGTCAGCGAGCTCATCATCACCGGCGGCCGCTCCATCATGGAGTGGAGGTTTGGCAGTTACCGCTGCCAGTCCCAGATGGGCAAGATGTCCCTGGAGAAGGACCGCCCATTCTGGCTTGAAAAGGTCGAGTTTGGCCAGGATCCATGTGAGGTTGGCGATACCCTTTCCTCCTACATCACCGCTGCAGATCGGATCCGGGGAATAGGCTTGTAAGGCGATGCTGACATATTTTGAAGTTATAAAAAAACACGTTCCGTTGATGGAATCCCATTTTATGGTGGCGACGCGATGGAATCCGTTGCAATGAATGAAGTGTTATGAATGGTAATTTGTTAGGGGGCCTGTTTTGGTTTATTTTGGTTTGGTTTGGTTTGGTTTGGTTTGTTTTTTCTTTCTTTTTTCCCTTTTTTTTCTTTTTCTTTTTCTTTTTTTTTTGGAGGGGGAAGGGAATGAGAGTGAGAAAAATGTTCTTCTGGATATTGTTGTTTTCATGACCCCGAAAAAAAGACGAAAGTTGGAGATGAGTTTTTTGTCAGATGCAGATCCATCCATATCATTCTTTGCTTGGCTTTTGATTTTAGTCTAATAAACATCACACTTCGGTTGATTTGATTACATTTATTAGTCTCAAATAAATTATTACACAGAGTATTTCTTTTATTACTGAAGCAAAAAAGAAAAAAGAAAAAAAAGATTCGATTCTCTCATCTTAAATTGAACCACTTCCCTTTCTCCTTGGCCTTCTTCCTCCTCTCCTCCATCTCCTCCTGCTTGATGCGCTCGTGCTCCCTCTTGGCCATGTCGGCCTGCAGCAGCATCCACTTCTCCTCCATCTGCTTATCAGTTAGGAACCCTCGCCCCCCGTCCAGCGCTGTGTCCTTATCGGCAGAACCACTGTAGCCGCTGCCCTGTCCGATCCCCAACAGGGCGCTGAGGCCCTCTGACTTCTCCATGAGCCAGTCCCGGTGCGTCAGACCGTCGCGCCAGTGAGGCGGCAGCGCCCTGTAGCCCAAGTATGCGCCGACGAGTGCACCCGCAAAACAGGCGTTTGTGTCAGCGTCGCCGCCGCGCATGATGAGTTCGACGACAAGAGGTTCGAAGATGGCCGTCTGTGTAAGTAGAGTGCCTTTTGACGCCGCCACCTTTCGCATGGCCAAGCGCAGAAGATGGATGCCGGACCCAAACGTCTTGTAAACGTAGCCAATCCTGATGCTGTCGTCCAGCTCGAGACTCGCCAGATCCTTCACCTTGACATGTCGCTGGAGCTCGCTCAGGTCCAGCTCCGGCTCATCCCTTCTGCTGGCGTCTTTTTCCACCTGGCGCTCCTGGTATTCTTTGTACCAGGTGATGGCTCTGGCAACCATGTAGTCGATGTCTTGTTCGACCGTCACCTCTCGGCGGACAAGTCCCCTGATGAGCGCAGTTCCAATCACGCATGAGATGATGCATCTTGGATCAACATGGGTGACCACCGAGTAGTCGGCAGCAATCTGGAATGTCTCCTCAACCGTCTTGTTGATGCAGAACAGGCCAATGGGATGCGTCCTCATCAAACTGCCATTGGGAGCCGCCTCGAATTTGCTTTTCCTCCAAAATGCTCTTGCTGTTTCCTCTGGTTCTTCCAAGTAGTTCTTGCTCCTGACAATAGTGCCGACAGTTCGTCCCAAGCCAAGCGGCAGCGTGTTCAGGGGTCGAAGCCCCATTCGCACCCAAGTGTGTAGGCGGGAGGCAAAGTCCTTTGTGTCCAGTTCCTTGCCGTCGCTGTGAAGGTACGAGAGCAGAAGCAACATGGCGTGGTCTGTGTCGTCTGTCCAGTCTCCAGGGACGTTGGGATTTCGGTGTGAGTCTCGTCGAAATGGTGTTGCTCGGGATGGCGGGTAGAGGGTAAATGATCTCCTTGGATATGCTTTTTCGGACATTTCGCCAGATAAAAATTCTGTATAGAGGCCGATGGCATCACCAAGGGCAGACCCGAACAGGCAGCCAACAACACGATCGTGCATGTTTTCTCTCGCCAATGCCACAAGGGCATCTTGCGATAGGGGTAGGCTGGTCATGATAACAGCGATAATTATGGTGAAGAAGTGGATTTATTATTTTAATTGACAATGGCGATGAGTGATTCCCAATCCATCTGGTGCGACATGGCATACCTATTTATATACGACATAGATAAACATACATCTCTTCCACCCAAACCATCGTCAGAGGGAGGGAACTTGCAAGGCAGACAACCTCTCCAAAATCCCCCAAGGCTACTCGAACACAGCCTCAGCTCGCGACACTAAAAAGGACGCCATCGCCTCAATAATTGCCCTGCGCCTTTTCTCCAAAACCAGGCGGGTGAGACATACATGGCAGTTCACGCCCCAAAGCTGAAATGTCTAAGACAGCCTGGACCTTAAAAAAATCGAGATCGATTTAGCGTAGGTATGAAAGGAGAGAAGCAACAGTTCTTTGCTGCCTCTAGCTGTTTTCATCCTGATCTGACACATATGCGCATGGGCGGGCAATGATCAGTGAGGGTTCCAGCGATCGCACGCGCTTACATCCACGGGTCCGGCTCTTGTTTAAGCTTAAATGACAGGGCTCTATATCGGCATTGACATTTTGACGATAGTTCCTCGCGGCAACAGTATCGCCTTCCTTTGCAGCGGGCTTTCCAAGAGGGTGTATAAATACAGGTGTCTCAATTCCCGGGTTCTGATATGGATGGTATGGTTGGGGCATGTTCTTGTCTACCACTTCATCGCCCTCCGTGCAATGAATAATCGTCGTTCCCCCGACGGAGAGCAAAGTACCTCTAACCTGGTGTGCTCCACAGCCTCAGCGCTGTGTTCTAGCATCAGCTATTTCCCTACAAAAATGCGACAAGTGCCTAGCTGTCTTGATGGGTATTCTATATTATTGAGGAAGGATCATGTAGTCAGAAAACGTACAAGGTAAAAGATACTTCTTTGATTTCCCAACACATGCAGTAATATTTATTACATAGCTTTGTCCGCCTTCATTGTCCCCTCGTTATCCCTTTCCTGTGTTCGGATTCAGCGTATATAGCCTTAAGGGAGTATCTATAGACGGGATCCAAGGATGGATAGCTTCTACCCATCTCTAGGGCTCCTAACTACCCTAGAAAGTCATTTCACATGTACATTTATACAGCAACTCTTGTTGGCGAGAAATGCAGCTGGCCATCTCTCACAGCATAAAGGACGGGATACGCCCGTATCTCTTATTTCGTCGCGTAATAGAAATAGGGCGTCGGGACTTTTGGAGGTCGTCACTGGAGGCGTGGGCGCTGACCTTCCATTGAGTAACCAGACCCATGAATGGGAACTCAACAATCCGGAGGATGACGACCATCATGTCCGTCCAGTCATGAGGCTCAGAGATGGTCTCAGGTCGTCTCCGCAACATCACTGTGTGTTGTTCATTAATCTCGGTAAACTCATCCATACACATCCGAGTAGTAATGCTAATATAAAAAAAAACAAAACAAGGCTTCACTAATGCACATCGCGTCCCCTCCCCTCCCCTCCCCCTAGATCAAACCACAGCCAATCTTTTCGAGCACAATGTGCCCGCCTCAGTTTTCTTTTTTAGAACGGCGAATTGCTACCAAGCCATCTCGCCGTGATGCAATACAACAAAAAATGTTTGCTACCGGGTGCCGGGGCAGCTTTTTCAGTTGAAGAGGGCTTGGCGGTGAGATGTTTTCAGCAAGGATCACTTGCAGCCCGGCCATTCCCTATTCGGGCACCCGATAATGAATGTTTTTTTGATGCGTGGTATGGATGTCACACCCATGGCCCAATCAGTTGACAGGCCGGGACCTGTGTTTGCTTCCCGAAGTGATTGCATGCAGCTTTAGTCCGTACTTGGCCTAAACTGACGGGCCTGCATGTTCACGAAAATGCTACAATACTTTCGGTTCGTTGTATCTCGAGCGTTGTTGGCTCAGCTTCGTATCACAGGTGAAGGATGTGCAATTTGTAGGCACGGAGAGTCATGGACAAGGGTCAAAAGCCTGATTCTTCGTCATGGTATGACTCGAGTGGTGGGATCGGAATGTCCGAGACCATGGTCACCTCAGTCTGTCTGTCCATGGTATTTGTCAATATGGTGGGTAGTGATGCCCTCCAAACATCCACTTGGATGATCAAGAAGAAGAGCAGTTTGTCACTGATTGATTTCATTTGCACATTTGAAGGAACGTCGTATTTGAAAAAAAAAACTCACTCCTACCAGACAAACTTCCATTGTTCTAGTTTCCCCCTTGCCCTAGGGGGGGGGGGGCGCCCTGGCGGCCAAGGATGAACACCCGCCAGGCTTCTCATCAAGTACCGACCCTGTCCTGCTCGCTGCAGGTTTCAAAGACGTCACATGCATAACGTGCCTCAGCCGCAAATTTCAAGTTACGGGTGATTGGGGGGAGTCTCGGTTGACAACTCAGTCAGATATCCACGCCCTCTGTCGAGGGATCCAGAGCAGCGCGGGATTTCCGTGACGGTCGCACCAGGGCTGTGACGAAGGAGCAGTATCAACGAATGATGAAGCAAATGGGCGCCTACGAAAAGTGAAAGGACAGTGGATGGGTCCCATCATCCTTGTTTGTGATGCTGCTCGAGACTGTACAGGGAATAATACAGCAAGGGTGGACCGGCTGTGCTCATGCGTCAACGCACTGAACTCCGGTTCGCTGCTCAAAGTGGGACATTTACCCCCGGGGGTGTTGGGTAGAGGGCACACAACGAGGTTGACTGTAAAGGACCCGGACAGGAGATGATGGCTTGTACAGTAGAGGACCACACGTCTGCGTTGGAACTGAAAGGTTCAGCAGCTTTGTATATACAGTGCCATCATTAAATGTCACAAGTCGTACAAGAAAGCAGAGTGATAGTGTATAGTACACAAAAAATTGGAATAGTGCTTTGAGGAACATGGCTACCTCCAAAGATGTCCTGCGTCTACGCCTTGTATATGCTGTTTTGAACCCCCATCCACGACTAAAAAAAGCACTTCCCCTGACTAGTAAATGGTTCCTGATATAGCTTCCCACAATGCATAAACCTAAATGTACAGTGGCAGACGCCCCCTTTTCTGCCACAAAGTCTTCAGCGTTCCAGTGTCCGCCCCTTAGCGTCTTGGTCGACGGTTCCGAATAATGGCTCTATTAGTCTCCAGAAAGTTGACTACGATATTTTCATTCTCTAGCATCCGCATAATAAGCGGCAGCCAGCCCTCGCCCAGCCGGCCGTCTGCCAGCAGACGAGCGGTACCCCCCAAAGGTTAAAGTACTCTCTGGCTAGGAGCACCAAGTCCTGACCCCTTTGTAGCGCCTCCCCCGCCGCAGTAACACCGTTGCGTCTGGCGATTCCGGTAACGTATCGACCGAATTCTGCGACTTGGTCGAGACGCTCCGACGCTTCGTGGTATGTTTCAACCACGCGACCTTGGAGATTTCGAACTTGCCCGATCGCCGCTGTGCCGGTCGCGGGCAAGTTCATCAAGGCTCGAATGATAGGGGCCGCGTTGGGGTACCTATCTTCGAAGGCGTACCTCTCATTCAAGATTGGACGGTCAAAGGGGACGATGTAGTCGAACGGGGCATTCTCCCAATCCAGATCCGAGTCGTCGGATAGATGTTCGACGTCGTTATCGTCGAAACGCAAGACCGGACCAGGAAAAGCATTCTCGTCATCACTCTGGGATGGTGGGTCGGCCGGGTGTATAAACTGAGACATCTCAGCGACAGGAGAGGGACTTTGACCAGTCGGATAGATTTCATCAATCATATCCCAGAGTGTATCTTCGTCATCTTCTTCAGCCTCATCATCGGCGTCCTCACCATCGTCGAGCGGTCTTGTGAGTTGGCTCGAGGCAACATCATCGCTGCCTCTACGCAAGCTCGGGGGCAGAGATGGAGTGAAGACGGGCTCCGGTTCTCTTCCCGAGCCCAAAGGTCCCTCTAGTCTTTCAGCTCGGGCCCTTGACGTGGATCTCCAAGCAGGGCGAGGTAAGGCACGGAGACGAGATCGGACGAAAGACGACCTGGGCTCATCGTCGTCAGAAAACTCGACACCAGACAGGGAATGGTTGGATGTGTCGAGATAGGGACTTGTGGGAAAAGTGTCCTGATTATTTTGAGACATGCTGAAATAAGAATTGCGAGGGGAAGAGATGTTTGTGATGAATGGAAGATAAATGAAGTGCCTTGGACGCTTGGTAGTAGTGATTGACGAGAGCGAACATAAATGAATCCCTGAATGAACAGCTGTAACACATGCATGCTCCTCTTATAGTCTAATAAAAAAATGAATGATCTGGATGTTTATCTAGGATGAAGTGAATCGATGCTTTTGTAAACTTTCGCGTGGTGGCTTCGAGTCGGAAATCGATCAAAAATATCGATGGAGGGGATGGAAGCTTAAGTGGTGGAGCGAAGCTTGTCACAGGGTTCGTCCATGTAGGCGCCGCAATTGTTGACATTATTGAAGGGCATTCATTCATTAATCTAATCCCATCTCATACTTCCTTAGGCATTGTCGTACCTGAAGATAATTGCAGCGACTATCTAAACATCACGTCTGGGTCGTGGGCTCAGAACCGCGGCTAATGACCGTCACAAACAAACAGCCTGAGATTCTTCGATCACTTATACATGTTTGCTATAGGGAAAGTTAGACGTGAATCAGAGTAGAAGCGTCGATTGTGAGTATAGAATGCCTACGATATAAAGTTGGTGGCATACCTTGTTTACTGACGTAGAGCATCACATCAAGTCCGCTCAGTACATAGACGCGACATCCAGATCTATAGAATAATACCATGGTGTAAAATAAACTTATAGTAGGCTGCTTTGGACCGAGGATCACAGTGATGTTGGCTTTGGACAAGCAAAAAGTATCGTGAAGTGACTAAAAGCTCTGGACAAATCAACGAGTTCCGTATTAGGGATGAACTTGACGATACCATCATCTACAGACCTTCCGCGATGTTTTCTTAGGCTTACTCATCTAATGTAAAATGATTTAAATCGAACTATCTTGATGCAAGGTATCATCAGCCTCATCCGTATCGCATAGGTTCTGCCCAACTGGCTAAGGGGGGCAACTTCACCACGGAAGTGCTAGGGAAGACAGGATAGAGAGCGCAGTCTTGCAGTATTCAATAGCTTATAAAAGTGGGTATAAGAAGACTATTGATGGTTCAGGAAGAAAAAGAAGGAAACTATATTAATGTAGCTTCGATGCTTGATCCGACTAGTAATGATAAGTAGCTCTGCTCCCATCGTCACACACATCACCGGCGCCGGGTAGAAAGTTCCCTGCTCAGCTTTCTTTTTGCCGCGCTAATGTATAATTCATTAACCGGACCAAAAGTGAAAATAAAGAGAACCACCTCTCACGTAGATTTAACATAGTAGTCAAAGACCCTGAAAAGCCGGGCTTGGTCAGAATTGAAAAAAGGGGGGAGCCACCTCGACCACTGTCAGATGATGGGAATCAGGAGGTCAAATTTTATCACACATTAAGCTGTAATTCATTGATAACCCATCTGTAATGTTCTCGTAGAATCATTTTAATGATAAAACAGGGGCAATTGACCTGTGTGACTCATGCTATTCCAAAGTTTGTAAAGTCGACGGCTTGGTGTTGTTGAAGCTTGTTCACGGGTGAAATGCCACCCGGCACTACGTTTATCCGAACACGATTTCATCCAATTCTTTACTTCGCACAGATGACATTTTTCTCCCCAGGTCTGGAGAACAATAGGGATCGATTCAACAACCTCTACACAGACAGGCAGGCAGGCAGGTCTCAATTGACCCAAAGCCATAATCAATCAAGCAGCACCGTTCTAAGTTGAAGCTTCGACGGGGGTCACTATATCCGGATCTAAGCCAAGACAAACGCCCAATTGCTGCCATTAGGCCTCACAACTTTCTGACGATATCCACGAGCGCATACGAGGATCGAAAGCCTACGTTCACGTCCGCGAGACGAGTTTGCGACAACTACACTTGGTTACGTTGCGCCTACAACATTCACAAATTCATACAACTCTAAAAGAAGCTTATACATCATCCTCTACATTCATCATGGCCTCAACATTCTCCCTCACCGGGCTCCTCAGCCGCCTCTCCCTCACCCCATCGCCCACGATGCCCTCCTCCCGCCGCCTCCTCACCACAACCACCGCCCTCCTCGCCCGCAAAACCACTCCCGGCCCCTCCTCCTCATCAGCCGCCGCCAGCAAACCAAAGCGTCACCGCGCCGCCCCCAAGTCCGAAAACTTCCTCCGCATCCGCACCCTCAAGCGCAACATGTTCTCTCCCGCGCCCCCGCCCCTGCGCATGGCCCGCCTGCGCTACCTCCGCCACTGGACCATCCACCGCGCCTGGATGCTGTTCCGCAGGCAGCAGCACGAGGTCGTGGAGAAGGAGAGGAGCAGGATGCACGCCGGCATGTACAATGCGTGCGAGGAGCTTCGCAAGACGGTGGGGCCGGGATCGAGGGATGAGGGGTACCTGTACCGAGTTGCCATGGAGAAGAAGGGTGTATACGGGCTGGAGGGCGTGCCGATAGAGTATGCCAGGTTCCAAACAGAGAACCCCGCGAAGGAACCATGGAACCATGACTGGAAGAGGTAGAAAAAGAACACAATATCATCAAGAACGAACAAACACACACATAAACAAAAAAGGACGAAAAAAGATGCTGGCAAATCCGCCTCAACGTTGTATAATCATAAATATGTATAAATATCAGAACGCAATGTCAGCTCCCCGAGCAAACCAAGCCATTGAAGCGCAAGCGCAAGTCCACTTTCTGCAGAACACCCATAGCATTCAGCTCAGATATTCATTCATTCTCATTGTAGACAAACCGGATTAGATCTGAGTCAACCAATCCAACCTTTTTCTTCCGCGCAAAAAAAATAAAAAATAAAAAAGAACAAAGCCCCTTAAAAATATACCGCGAACGAGGAAACCGAATGCATTCGCCATCCATAGTAGTTCTATACCATCATCCACCATATTAACACAGAGGCCAAAGATACTCCTCGGCGAAGTATTTTGACCTGCTGTAACAAAGTTCGCTTGCCAAGATACAAAATCCGAGGAAAGGAAATAATAAACACGAAAGGTTATGCTCGTTTCTGCGAACCTCTCTGTCAAAGGGGGTTATCCCTGGAGTGCATATTTCGTCGTGTGAGGAAAGTCGCCGATCGATCGTAATGGCGTGGGGGTAAGCTTTGACAGATATCCAAGATTCGAGTTGAACTAGACCCAAGAAGCGCCAGGCAAAATGCAAGTCAGATTTGTTCGCAACTCCTCCAGACAAGATCGTACAGCAATTGGTCGAGTGAGGCTGGTGCGGCGACAAGAAGCAACAACAACTATATTATAAGCCCCTGTTCCGTGGGCCAAGTGTCGACGTTCAGGGCGCACCATATCCAAGTCCGACAGTTCCGTATGGTTCCCGATTCGACATAATAACTGATAATCGGCATTGGGATATTCACAGAATAACACAGCAGCCGCCGCCCTCGCCCTTTTCAAAAGTAAGTAGCGCAGCTCGCGTGGCCGCCTCGAATACGTCGTCGACGCCCTCGCCGCTCAGACTTGAGCATTCGAGATATCGCTTGGCGCCAATATCTCTCGCAATCACTTCACCTTCGTGGGATGTGACAAAGCGCAGGGACTTTTTCCGCATTTCTTCAATCGCAACCGGGTCATCTCGGAGATCCTTCTTCAAACCAACGAGGATGATGGGGACACCTTCGCACAAACGGGTAGCCTCCTCAATCCACTAGAGTCACGATATTAGCCGTCGCCCTTGAACATGATGGCCAGAAAGCTTCGAACCTTGTGCTTAACATTGTCGAGAGAGTCGGGAGAGTCAACTGAAAAACCTATTAAGATGACGTGTGCTTTGGAGTAGGCTAGGGGCCGTAATCGCTCGTAATCTTCCTGGCCAGCAGTATCCCACAGCGCAAGCTGAACGGACTTGCCATCTACTCGACAATCTGTTACGTAGTTTTCGAAAACGGTGGGAATCTATATCCGGTTATCAATATCGGCTCGGTAGGATGTGGTCAGTTGTCAAACTCACGTAATGCTATAAACAATATGTTAGCATTGTCACCTGCAGAGAACAGAAAAGAAGAGAGGGGAGGAAAACATACTGTTGGGAAGTAACCGAGAGTAAAGACACTGAGGAGACTTGTCTTTCCGCAAGCACCGTCTCCAATAATGACGAGCTTTCTATAAAATATCCTCGCATCAGTCAACCTGCTTCGCCACACTGGATATTGAGGAACAGGAGCAATCGCTATCCGGACCCCAGGATGAAATGATGGAGAAGAGGCAGTGATGATCGTACCTGCGGATGACGTTCTGGGGGCTTCCACCGGACATGTTGGGCAATGTAGCCAAGAATCAGCGGGACAGGGACGGACGGGATCGCAGCAATGTCAAGCAATGCTTCTTGTCTGGCCAACAGGAACAGCCCGGTTCCACGGCTTCGGTTTGCCGATGTTATTAGATCGGTGGCAAGACCAGTTGAGCCAGCAGCTGTCGATGGAGACGGTCTTTTGGTATTTAAGTTGATTGCCGTCAACTTTTTTCTGGTTATCGGCTCGGTAAAGCAATCTGAAGGGTGTTTCTATTTCCTGCTGCTTGGCTAGCAAGCAAGCAATGGGTCGTTCGGTCGCGTTTGCTTTAGGGGATGGATACGGGTTGACCAGGGCGGTGGGACGGCTTGGTTGGCAGCCAGGCGTTTTTTATCGGAATACGAGCTGAAGGAGGCTCCAGTTATTCCCTGCTTTGCCTGCTTGGTCGCGTGGGAAAAAAGGTACTAGTAGGTACGGACCTGCTTGTACAACCTGCGGCGGCTGTACCAATAGCGGACGACTTACCTGTAGTAGACAAGTCTAGCAGTCTAGCAGCAGGTGTAGGTACTACGATGGGCTAGATCGCTGGAGGGATAGTGGGCAGTGGGCAGTGGGCAGTGGGCAGTGGGCAGCAGTGGTAGATGGATCCCATCCATGGAATGAATCCAATGTTTTGGAACAGAAGTTGTTGAAAGGGAGAGAAAGAGAGAGAGAGAGAGACAGAGAGACAGAAAAAAACAGTCAACAGCAAAATCAATTAATAAAAAAGGAAGAAGAAGTTGCTCGACAGGAGAATCGAGTATTACTACGCATATATAATAATACAGGAAAAAGCAGATTCAATTCTCTCGCAACGTTTCACACAGAAAGCGGGCCTTGGTAACGGGCAACGGGCAACCAGCCTGCAAAAGCCAGCCATCGGGAACTCCGTTGATTCAACGGGTGACGATGCTTCACTACCAATGGCCAGGGCCTACATAAAAAAAATTTAATAAAAAAATAAAAAAGCACCCGTCGTTCACAGGGCTCCCAACAAGAAACTTCGTTATCAATCATGGGCTTGTATTTTTGTCTTTGTCAGTTGTGGAACGAACGGTGTCATGGCATGGTATGGTATGGTATGGCATAGCATACTAGGTATTTGTGGAGGAAGCCCCCTCCCCCCCCGTATTACGCCGCCGGTGCAAGCTTTCTGTAAACGGACATATTTTTCTTGAAAAAAACAATAAATGGTCAGTATGTACGGTATGTACGTAAGTACGTGTACGTGTATATGCAAGTAATGCCTGCTCACAAGTGGAAAATGCCGAGAAAGATGCAAAAAGAGGATGTGCTTCGGCTCTTTGCGACTGGCTCTACTACGAGGCAGTATGCACACTGACCCGCTATGGCACCCGGACCTCAACAAGGGATGAGGCTGTGCCGCAAGGCATTGAGCTTGCATCTAAAAATGGTGCAACGCCAAGTCAGTAAGCATACTTGTAGTATTTACTACAAGTACAAAAGACCAACACAGTTGAGAGAGCATCTGCGACTATTTGCCGTTGACAAGTCTGTTGATTTGATATGTAACAACTCTAATAAGTCCAAGATGGATAGGTAGATCTCGCCCGACAAGTAGGTTAGTCTGCTAGGAGGTAGGTATAGCGGAAACATTTCTTTCTCGACTACTTAACCTCAAGACAAGTGCTGATTCAAACGCAAACACAAGCGCCCCCCATTAAACGTTGCAAGCGATTAATCTACGCCACGGGTTGACGCATAGTATCTCTCGGAATTCTGTCCCATTACGTTCACTTACATCGACGGCGGCCTCTGTTACTCCTCGATTGCTGTTCTGCTTGTAGTCGTTGGTCAGATGATGATGGTCAGGAATACACTGGTATGTAACAGTCTCGTATTGTGTGTGACGATGCAGATGTGGGGCATCATATCCAACTTCCTACAACCACGTCTTCTTGCGAATTCAAGTTGACCGGGACCGCCGTGCATACATTACATTATCCAGTGGCCGGCGCAGAGCACGTAAACATGGTGCTATCCCGAGGGGGATGCATGCATGTAATGTTTGCTGTCTTGTTTGTGCAGTGACTATTGGAATCAAGCAGTCTCATGTCCCCTTGTTCCTGACGGTGACTGGTGCTCCCTGAGCGGTCTCACAATCTTGTTTTGCATAACGGTGTTACGTCTTGCAAGAGCCTGGATAGAGAAGAATGAAAGGGGTAGGTAGGTATGTATCGTGTGGTTGGGGATGGAAGCTTAGTCAGTGCAATTATTATGTTTTTTTTTGGGGGGGGGTTCACAGAAAAATCACAGGCTAATAAATAACAACTTGAAGATGATGGACGTGGGGTGAGAACCTATCAAGGTGCGCTTTGGGTGATCTCGAGACTTAGTCTCTCTGCATGTGATTTTTGGCCATATGGATAGACGGATGATAATGTGGATGATGAGCTGCTTAATTTCCATGCCGGTGATGGTGCAAGAACCCACTGTACAGAGTACGACTAAGTGACTTGCAATGACCACTACCTTATGTACCTTGACTTGTTGATATTTCATCTCAACGTCAAAACAAAGGGAAGAAGAGAGTCTTGGAGGCTGTCAAATAATTCTGGTATAAATAGAAGGTAAGCACACGATCAATTCGAGGTCCAACAAGAGATTTTAAAATATATATATATATTAAAAAGACAGCGAATATGTAAAAAGTACAATATGAAAATGTTGGTGGGCAAAAGGACCGACGTTCAGAATGGCTCCTCAGGCTCATTTTTTATTCGTTCGTTTTCATGAGAATAACCAGATCGGACACACAAAATTACAAAGGACGGATCTTCTCCTCCTCCCTTGTTCCCCCCTTTGTCCACTATAAGATTGGTCACGTGCCTTGTCACAGTACGCTTAACCAACCGAGAAGTACGGAGTAATCCGTACCTAGGTACTTACCATCTCAATACAGACCTCCAGCTGTTTGCTCACTGTAAATGACTGCTGTAACTGCGTTTGCGCTCACTCTCAACGCTGTATCTACGTCGTCGACGACCTGGACCCATTTTTCGCAGACCCCAAACAGTGCATTCTTGCATAACACATAATTTACCTAAGTTGACATTAAAGGTAACCAAAATACACGCCACTATGTAACTACACCACACATTCAACTTCTATCGATTTCTGGCAGAACCAAGGCGAAGCATCCATACATATTCTTCACAAACAGCATTCCCAATTACATTCTCCGCCCACGCAATCGATTTCGATTCGAGCACCCCTACGCGCAGACTCGTCGCAATCGCTTTCACCTTATTTTTCGCCAATTCCCATTCCGTCCCTCTCCCTAGACAAATCGAACCCCCACTGGCGTCATTGCTGACCTAACCCTGAAACTGGCTCGCGGATTGTGAGTGCCTCATTTTGAGCCACCTGGAGCATCTCCACCAACAAAACATCCATACCAAACCTCACTTCGCAACAACACCTTCCCTCGCTCCACCTCCAGCCTTGGATCCCCTGCCGCCGTTTCGCCACCGCCGTCGCCGCTCTGCGCTGCGCGTCCTCCCTTCGCTCGACACTTGAAATCCACTGACACGCTCATTTTCTTTGCCTGCAGGTAGCATCATTTAGAGACACCCGAATCCGGTGCGAGACTTCTTCATGCTTCCGACTGTCCTGCTTCCGTAGACGTACGATGCCGGCCAACCACCAGAAACCGGCTCTCCAAACGCCGGCATCGCCTCGCAATACCGCAAAGTATACAAACAAAGACGGTTCCAAGTTCATTACTGTTCCCAAGGGCACGGCATCGGACTCGTCTCAACCTTCGACGCCAATAACCGCCAAGCCGAATAATCAGCTGCCACCCCCGGTCCCTACCGCTGATGATGTATCTGCCCCAACTGTGAATCGAAAGAAGCAGAAGCGACGACAAAAAGCTGCAGCCAAAGCCGCCGCGGAGCACGCTGCTAACGGCCATCATAGCCCCACTCACAGTTCAGGGAAGCGAGTGCCAGCCGATTATGAGATTGTCGCAAGTGATGAAGACGATATCGAATATGTGCTAGCCGAAGAAGTCCGGTCCATACCCGCTACGAATGGCCATGTTTTTGATCCCAAAGGGAAAAAGAATAAGAAAAAGAAGAAAAGAACTGAGCTCGACAACCGTCCAATCGGCGACCAGCCACCGCCGCCGCCGCTGCCGACGACGACGACGACGACGACGACTGCGCAATTAACGGGAGAGTCACGGAGCTCTGGCATGTCACGGGATAAGATATGGAGTACGAGTAACCACGAAGAGCGCGAGCGAATTAAAGAATTCTGGCTTGGCCTTGGTGAGGATGATCGAAAATCTCTTGTCAAGGTGGAGAAGGATGCAGTTCTCAAGAAGATGAAGGAACAGCAAAAGCACACGTGCAGCTGCACTGTGTGTGGGCGGAAACGGACTGCCATTGAAGAAGAATTAGAGGGCCTGTATGACGCGTACTACCTCGAGCTGGAGCAGTTTGCGAATCAGCGAGAGGCTCCGCGAGAGGCTCCGCGAGAGACGCCACGAGAAGTTCCCCAAGACACTCCCAGAGAGACGCCTCGAGCGTATCCGATAAATATTCCGCAAAGTACTGTTCGTCACATACTCACTCCTGACTTTTCCCGCCCTCCTCCGCCTCCTCACATCTTAGCCGATTTTGCTCGCCAACCTCCATCGCGCGGCCGAATAGTTGAACATGTCGGCGACGACGAAGAAGAAGAGCTGGAGGATGTCTACAGTGAAGACGGGGTGGAGGACGACGATTATAGTGACGACGAACCTCCCGAAGATCTTCACAGCTCTCACGACAGAGACGTGGCAGATTTCTTGACATTCGGCAATAGCCTCCAAGTCAAGGGTACGCAGCTTCTTGAATCACTTCTGCACAGATATGGTAACATGGACTTAGGCGGCATTCTCACCGTGGCGGATGACCTACTCAAGAACGACGGCAAGCGCTTCATCGAAATGATGGAGCAGCTCGCAGAACGTCGAATGGCCCGAGAAGAAGATGCCAGAGAACACTTTTCTCGAGGTTATAGTCACCCCAACGGCTCATTCTCCAATCCTCATACTCACCCACCTCCCGAGGAGGATGAGTATGAAGAGGAAGAGGATGAGGAGGAAGACTATGACGATAGTCAAGATGAGGAGTATGAGGAGGATGAAGAGGTATACTCCAACCCCTCTGTGATGCCGTCCAAGTTCCATACTGAGTGCTGTTGCCAGGACCAAATGACTGAGGAGCAACGAATGGAAGAAGGCCGCCGCATGTTCCAGATTTTTGCTGCCCGAATGTTTGAACAAAGGGTACTTTCCGCTTACAAGGAAAAAGTAGCCAAAGAACGTCAACAAAAATTGCTGGAAGAACTAGAAGAGGAAAGCCGGCAGGCTGACGAACAAAAGGCCAGGCGAGCTAAAAACGCACAGAAGAAGAAGGATAAAGCAGCGCAACGGAAACAGGCTCTTGCCGATGAGAAGAACCGCAAGGAAGCCGAGAAGACTGCGCAAGAGGAGGCCCGAAGGGAAGCCGAGCTGAGAAGGCAAGCTGAACAGAAGCAGAGAACTGAAGAAAGACGCAGGCAAAAAGAAGCTCAGAAAAAGGCCGAGGAAGATGCGCGCCTGAAAAGGGAAGCTGACCGACAACGGCGCCTTGTCGAGCAAAAGGAGAAACAAGCCGAGCAGGAGCGCAAGCTTCGCGAAGCAAAAGAGCGCGAGAAGAAGCTAAAAGAGGAGCAGCGGGTTAAGGAAAAAGATGCTCGGGAGCAAAAAGAACGAGAGGCGCAGGAGAGAAAAGAGAAACAAGAGCGCGACAAGCGGGAGAAGGAAGCAAGAGCTGCAAAAGCTCAAAGGGAGGCTCAGGAGGCTGCAGAGGCCAGGGACAAGGCCAAGGAGGAAAAGGCTGCTCAAAAGGCGTCTGCTCAGCTGTCTCAATCTCAGCCATCACAGACAACGACGAAGCGTGGTCAGCAACACACAGTCCTGTTACCGACTGCTCTACCCCAACACTCTTCTAATCCAGCGACTTTTGCATCACCAAAGATCCCGGTAGCAACTCCCGTCATCTCCAAGGCACCAACACCCATCCGACCACGAACCACATCTCTACAACAGGAAACGAGCCAGGCGAATTCGACCAGTTCGCAGTCTACTTCAGCGCCGAGCCAAAGCGCATCGCCGCATTCTATGACCCCCATCTTCACCAGCCCTAGCTCAGCAGTACAGGAAAGAAAATTGAGCGGTGGTTATCCTGCGATACCACCACTGGCGCTGTCCGTGACGCCTCCTGGAGCGCCTCCAAAAAGCCTAAATTCATCTGCGCCCTTCCAACTGCCCCCTATGGGTATACAACCCCCTCCTGGATTAGCCCACCATCCACCTCCGCCGCCGGGCTTCCCGGGTCGACTAAGTCACGATCCCATCTTTCCGCTTGGCTTTCGTCCTGGTCCTAGTCCTAGCATGATGATGCCGCCCCCAGGTATTAATGGTCCTGCGGGGCGAGGCTTCCCACCCGTCCCCATGCCCCCTCCCGGATTTTCCCAACCCTCCAATGACCCGTTTCCCATTGGCCAGGGATTTTCGATATCTAAAGATGTACCACTTCCCACACATAGACGGCAGGGCTCTGTAGGGCTTGACGGGATTCTGGGAAATAATGCTCAGCCCATTGGAAGACCGACGCCCATTGGTCGGCCCGGCTGTCTCATTGCTGGGCTGTCTTTTGATGAGGACGAAGACACCCTTCACCTCGGGAGTCGCGCTCTGCTCGACGATGATGACCCCTTGGCATTAGATCTGAACCCAAGTAGCCTACGCACCCAGCCCCCGGGCCCCGGGCAAGCTTTGCGCCAAGTCCGTACATAGATAATGCTTTTTCTTTGGCACCTAATCCTTGGGGTCCACCAACTAGCGCTTCACAACCATTTCCGCCTCCCGGGTTCGGAAATCCTGGCTGGGGCGCGCCAGTTGCTCCTCCCGGTTTTCATGTTGGGTCACCTAGTGCTGGCATAGGATCTATTCGTGCGTCAGCACAACCCCGCCACGTGGCTGTTCGTCTGATGCTCTGCCAAGCATGCAAAGACCTGAACAATCCCAGAACTGCCGATCCCGAGGGATACGTAGACCTTGGTATCATCAAGTCTCATATCGATGTCCACTCTGGTGATCCCAGCATCACAGAACAGGATCTATTAAATCTCTGTGATACTGAAGGAAGCCTCTCAAATGGTGGAGGAACATTTGAGGTAAAGCGCGATATCACAGGATCAGGGAAGCACACAGTTCGGTGGTTGCCTGACACAAGCGACGGATTGAATCCTCATTTCAGAGCGGTTGGCGCGCCTGGTGAGATTGGTAGCCCCTTGGTAGGCCACGCTACATTGCGGGGGATCTAGAACCTTCCCGGCGAGACAAGCGAGAGAGTCGAAAACGACAGTCCTACGAAGCGTAAGAATCTGCTAGAAAGAATTGGCTACCTCGCTTCGAGCACGCCAGAGCTTGCAGCAACTTCTACCGCGACAAGTAGCCCCAGCCGTCGGGATGAATTATTCTCCAGCATTGCCAATCCTCACCTAAGAGGTCATCGGAAAGGCGTCAGCGAACACATCACGGCCAACAATCGCGGTTCCTTTGATGCCGAGAAGTTGGATACGTGGGAGGAATTATTCGATCACAGCGGCAGCGGCAGCGGCAGGAAGCCTTTTGGCTGCCACAATCATCAAACGCAACCCTGATGGGCCCCTTTGCCATGAAAAAGAAAAAAGGAAATGGGATAAACCATATATGCACCAGCCATGGCTACGGTGTTTTGTGAGGGACATGTTGGAGGAAATAAAACAAAAGACATCAACAAGTAGCCATATTTAAAGCGCGAAGAACGACTTGTCGAAATACAAATACCTCCTCCTGGCTCTAGTTTTGTTCTTGTTTTTTTCTTCTCCCACGACGCTACTCCTTTTCTTTCTTTCTAGTAAATGGAGAAATCAACTTACTTGTTCAAGTAGCATACACATATATGACAGACACGGGTTTGGAACGATAATGTGAAAGCGAAATGGAATGAATAAACAACCTTCATGGCGCAGAGGGATATACGTTCTTTCTGCTCCGGCTTGTCGAGTGATGTAGTCATTATCTGTAACTGTAGGCCACACTATCAAACTGGGAACCATCTCTTCCTACCATCATCTACATAGCAACACAAACTTGAGGCTCATGGGTCACAGATTATATTAAGATGTAATGATTACATACGCTTATGGTAAAGTTCCAGTAGTTTGTTTACCGTTGCAAACACGCTGTCCCTCTCTTCTATCCCACTCCTTTATACGAGATTCACCCCCTCTCCTCGTGGTTAGGAGACTCACATCGAGGCGCTTCGCCTGGGTCTGTTCTCTGTCCCGCCACGCTCTGAATTCGTCTCTAAATGGAAAGTCAGTAAGAAGCCTGTACGCCCCATGAAGGTCTTCAGCAGTCCATCCGTTGGCATCTTCGTCGGGCCGGCACATTTTGAAAATTTGTCGGATACCCTCTCCAAGCAGTTCATCTTAATCTATAGCATACTCATATTCTTCCATCATGTTGCCATAAAATTCGGCAGCATCTTCTTGGTCTTCCTCCGGATTTAGCCTGGAAAGAAATTCGTAAATTGAAGAATCACGCGGGTCGATGAACCCCTTCTGCAAATAAGCGAAAATCTCACGAAGCACTTGCTCCGGATTTCTATTCAATTCATTCCAAAATGCCCAGCCACCATTTATCATACGATCTTTACCTCCGTGCAGAAAGAACGGAAGCTTTGCGATTTCGAGATCTAATCCCTTAGGGCCTCGTATTGCGACGACCAAATCTCTGGGTATGAAGTCACACGGCAGAAAGGTCGCGCATGACCAATCGACAATGGCGACTGGATCTTGATACTCATTGAAAACAACGCTATCAATCAAATTGGGGTGATGGAGAAAACCTGGCGAGCGATGCTGATTGTAGAGATGATGCATCCTATGCGTATTTTGGATATGATTTGCCAATCTAGGACTATGAAGCAATTTTTCAATGCGATGGCATATGCTCCTCACTCTTGCGAGGTCTTCATAGCTATATCGTGCTTTCGTATGCTCCACCTGGGGATCCTTGAACATGGCGCTGTCAAACTGTTCAAGGAATGCTTCTGCTTTCTTCTTGTGGGCGATGATTGTGTCAGAGTCAACTAGGCCAAATTCAGGGTGCAGCACTGGTTGGTCCGTTTCTTGAGCTCTGTTCCAGCATGATTCCTAATCCAAAACTTTAGACCGCAGCCGACAGCGTTCAGTGCGATCTTTCTGTCTGTGGTCTTTCGCTTCAGTCTTGTATAAATCGAGGAGATCTGCAATGAGGGGGACGAGGCAGCAGTAAGATTGCTTCATGATTTTGTAGGTAGCTCGCCAGTCACCAAACACAGCCGGCAGAAGGGGTAGGCAAGATGAAAGGTCATGGCCCTGACCGCCCCGGGATATAGGGCTACCAATGGCTACATAACAGTGACGACGAAACTCACTTGCCCAGTCGTTGAGGGTGTTCATAATAGATATTTTTTTCGATTTGCTAAGGTACTTCTTAATGTCATTGTACTCTCGCCCCTTGGTGTAGGGCATAAGGATCCATTCGTAACCAAGGATACTGTCTGGCGTTGAAGACCATTCGAGTACTGGCGTAGACCATTCGGGGAAGTTCTTAGCAACCATCTTCATGGTCATCGCTTCGGATTCGGTTCTATAGTAGGGATAGATGGGTAGGTTGATTCGCAATATTCTATCAACTTCGAGGCCATCTTCCGACACGGTGAGACGGAAGTCTCGGGCGTATCGTCTCTCCCTGGCAAACTCCAAGGAGAGAATCGACTTGTCCTTCAACTTTGGATGTTCGGCGAACATTTGATGAATCTTGAGCGTGTCTTCAAGAGGTGTAGTTACCCATTCAACATTGTGAGCTGGATTGGGCTTTGTCTTCCATAGGATTCGAGGACTTTGCTCGAGTGCGGTCGGAGGTATAGAGGCTACCTCAGCTGGTATCAATATGATCGCGTTGGTCCGGTCGCTGGTTTCCATGGTAGTCCAAATAAGAAAGCTTAGAGAGCAGCAGATGCTGGTAAGTTATCGTAACGACTGTCTGTGAGAGGGGGAACAATGTTGGACTTTTGAGTTGGTAATGTTGCTGCTTAAACGAGTGAGTACCTAATGAAGATGAAGAGTGGGAAGAAGAAACATGGCTGGCAAAATGTGGTGAGGGTGTCAACATCGACTCGCGTCAGGAGGAGGCAAGAGCAAGACAAGGAGAGCACTTGCTGGCTGTACCAACAAAATAAAAAGCACGTGATAACAAAAAGAGCATCATATTCATATCTGCAGTACCAAAATCCCAAGATGGAAGCAACATTAAATTCCATCTGTCCAGTTTGAGCCCCCGAGTCTAAATCAAGTTTGGTTTTCATTTTACCAGGTACACACAGAAAAAACGTATAGACGCTGTGCATGTACCGCATATCCCAATACGAGCTCTCCTTAAAAGAGCAACGCAACGCAACACACCAACCAACAAACGTAAAGGTATCAAAAAAGAGTCAATCCCTCCCTTAATGCCCTGCATCATCAACCATGGGCCTCGCTCATCGTGTTCCCCCTCCCCTTATTTCTCTCTTGATAGCTCCGAGTCTGCTCGACTCACCACGACCGCCCCGAGCCTTCTAGGACTGATTCCGGTCATGGAAAGGGTCGGCGCCACCACCCTCAGCCTGGCGCATCAAGGGCGCTCGAGCCTCGGCAGCACGCGCCTTCTTGGTCTGGGCTCTGGCGAGAGCGGTGGCTTCGGCGCGAGCTTCAAGGCGCTTCTGGTAGCGGCGTTCCTTGCAGCACATGAAGGTCAAGGCGGCAACACCAATGACGATGACAACACCAAAGATGACGGCAATGATGATGCCGCCAATGTCAAGGCCGTTGTGCATCTTCATGCAAACGTCCTTTCCAGTCGAATCTAATGAGCACATGAGGCCTGGCCCGCATCTGCTCTTGGCAACCTCTGTTGGGAAGCAAGACAAGGTCTTGAGTTTGGCGCCATTGGTCTGGACGGGGCATGTTGACGTCTTGACAGTCTCGGTAGTGAGGCATTGAAGCTTGTCATCTCTGCTGTCGAGAAGAGGAGTCGGCGCAGGCATAGCGGCACGACCAGCGAGAACCACGGGGGTCTGCTCAGGCTGCAAAGCAGCGCGGTATCGCTTTCTAAGCTCACCGAGGTGGGCAAGCTCTTCGCATCGCTCGGTAGCATATTTAGCCTCGATGGCAGCTTCGTGATCCGAGCACCCAGCCTTGCGATAGCACTCATCGATTTCGCTCAACTTGTCATCGTCGAGTTGAGAAAGGCAGTAGCCTAGCAATTCCTTGTGAGCGCAGGCAGAAAAGCCGGCGATCTCTGCGCTTCGCTGGTTCAAGCACTCGGGTCGCGAGATGGCGAGAGCGCCACCGCTAAGGAGGAG
This sequence comes from Cladobotryum mycophilum, assembly GCA_036429605.1. Classification (NCBI taxonomy): domain Eukaryota; kingdom Fungi; phylum Ascomycota; class Sordariomycetes; order Hypocreales; family Hypocreaceae; genus Cladobotryum; species Cladobotryum mycophilum. The sequence goes on along the minus strand of JAVFKD010000002.1, from coordinate 1,066,386 downwards.
GGCAGCTACACCAGAAAATCGCATCGTGAAGGCGTTTTAGGAAGTTGGTTTGGGGGGTTTTTTTTGTCGTGTTCAGGGGGCTGCTCGTATTTGCGAAGAAGGGTGCAGATCGTTATGCAGGTCCAGTTGGTTATACTGCGGGTCTGATTAAAAGCTCCGTGTTACCCAGTTGGTATGTGAATCAGAGACTCCAAACGTCGTCCCCGAAGAAAGCAACAATCGCGCAGCAACTGGACGAGTGAGTAAGAAGAGTGAAGATTATGGGAGGGAGAAGGGAGAAAAGGGAGCGGGAAGAAAAGAAAAAGAAGAGAGTTGGAAGGGGAAGCGAAAACAGATACGAGATGGCGGAAGGAGGTGATTCAGCCAGATTCAAAAATGAACCTGGAACGTGAATGAGCTTATCCACCTGAGAAAAAGGAGTCCCTCGAATGGTCTTTTCCCCTTTTGGTTGGGAGGGTCTTCAGTCAGCCTTGGTCAAGTCGAAGGGATTCCAGCAAACGAGCCAGGGGGGGCTGTGGGGGGGAGAGTAGGTAGGGACTTGGGACTTTGGGAGAGCATGCATGGATCCATGGATTGGATGGATGCACATTTTTAGGGGCACAAGGACCGCCGCACTAATGAAACGCAGCTCAGCGGACTATTTGGACGAACAGTGTAGGGCTGTGCAAAATGGATGCAACCGGGGGCCTTTTTTTAAACAGCCACCCACTGGACGGTTTAAACGTCTTGTTGCCCAAGCTAGACAATGATTTGATTGATTGCTTGATGTTGCTACTATTGTCTACTCTACCTAGTAGTAGTCGTAGTAGTCGTAGTGGTGGTTGGTAGAGGCCAAATGCTTCAACAAGTGTAGTGTGTAGCACGCACATGGTCGGTTTGGATGGTACCCAGTTGAGACAGTTTTATTTACTCTCCTTCACCTCCATCTTCCATTCTTGAGGTTCTCAAAGCAATGGATTGATTGACCTGACAAGTACGGACTGTCATAACCATGGTCATGAACAAATTCGGATCCGCCCGAATCACCCGTAAGTAATTAACCAGAGCTTATCATATCAAGGGGGCTTCAAGAGGCGGAACTATATTATAATTACCCTCAGTCAGGTCCTTATGCAGTCAATAAGCAAGCAGCAGCGCGCGCCCCGTTTTACTCCATTCATGTGCGTACAATCAGCGCTACCAGTGGCTGATTTGTCTGATTTCTAGGGGGAGGAGTGACCTTGGGACCGCCGCACGTTGGGGGGCCAATGGGGCATAGATGTGTGTGTGTGTGTGAGGGAGAGAGTGAGAGAGAGAGAAGCGCAATTAATAGCTGGCATATTGAATTCAATCAATCAGCAACAGGAACCAATTTGACAATCCTGGGCACCCTTTATTTATTTTTTGTTGTTCTGCTGCTACCGCAGGAGGCTGATGATATCCTTGGAACAGGAAATTGCGCGCCCAAGATGTTGGATGCATTTTAAATAGAACTCTGTTTGAGTGAAGGAGGGAAAACATTGGATTTCTAGGGGCGTGCTACCGCTACGTGCTACTACCACGGCGTACTGAGGACATTCGTGCATGTCAAGTCGATGTGCTACAGAAACTCTTTCACAGCGCCACTGACTGAGCGCACTAAGCAGAAGTGAAATCAATGCCCAATGGGGCTGCTATCCAGTGACATGCGCCACAACCATCCGTCCATCCATCCCGTATGGATCTTCCTTTCTTTCTCTTTCAGCCTTACCGTCGCCTAAATAAAAGCTTTTTTATTTTTATTTTTAATCTGCGGACACTACGATGCGGATTGCATCCTAAAAAAAATATTGAGGGGGTTCCTTTTTTTAGGACTTCATCCCTTCCCGTCTCCCGTGGTAACAGTGATAGCGCAGTGAGTGCGCCACGAATCGTTGGTTCGCTTGATGGGCTCGAGCCACATGTTTTCGTGTGGCTGGTGTAACGCCCCCCCCCGGAAGCAATTCGGCTCATATGGGATTTTGTAAACGGCTACGGAGTTAGTACAACGGGTCAAATGCCAGAGAGGAAATGGGGAAAAGACGATGGGGATGTGTAAAAATCACCTTTTTCCACTATGAGGTGAAATAAAATAAAAATACAAGTAGTCGCAAGCCATAAAAGGGGGCAGCTTCCCTTGGCCTCCAGCAGGAATAGAAAAAACCAGCAAACAGGAAAAAACTGTTCCAGGACATTTTTTTGCCTCCTCCTCAGGTACGCCGACGTCATCACCCACGTCAACTCCCAGCTGCACCGGGTCACCCTCCCATTATGTAACCGCAGGTTCTATGGACGCATCCGTCATTTACAGCATCATTATAAGAGTCAATCAAATCGCTTTTAACTCCTCTCCTTTTTCTTCTTCTTCTCCCCTTACCTACTTATACTCGTAAAGAACAAAAGAAACAACAACACCTCACCGTCAATTAAACACAGGCTTTCTCTTCCGCTACCCTTCAAAACGTACCCTGCAGAAATTCACATCACCATCACCACCACCACCACCACCACCACCAAAAAATCGCCCAACATGCCTCTCGTCGTTCCCGGCCTCATGAACACCAACTCTGGCGACAAGACAGAGGAGTGGCAGAACAAGCTCGTCGGCAAGACACTATCGGAGAACGAGTCCAACGAGACGGTACGTTACCCCATTGCCATATTGCCCATTCAATCTCCGTTTTCCAAATATCCTACCCTATAGTCAGGCATTAAAAACTGATGCATACTTGTATTAGATGTTTTGCAAGAGAGATCTGCCCCAGGAGACACGCATCATTAAGCCCGGCATGATGGTTACAAAGGATCATAATCCCGATCGTCTCAATGTCCATGTAACCGATGATGGAACCGTCTCCCACGTAATTCACGGTTAACATGTGTTTACCATGACAGCATTCACCTTACAATACGATTAGGGAGTTATGTTGTTAGTAGCGTTTGCTGGGCACACCGACTGCAACAAAAAGGGATTTTACTTGTACTACTAGAATTACGGCAAACATCAGAATGTAATCAGACCCCAAAAAAACATGCAACTCGTAATGACTTCATACTTCATCCATGGCCTCGGTGACCTTGACAGTAGATCTGGACCTCTTTGATGCTAGACTCTAGCGATCCTTCTCCCCCCGCTGCATTGCATGTCGCGACTTACCCCGCCATCATTTCATCGCGGGGCCATCCCGTCAAAGATTCCAACCTTCATGCGTGTCTGTCACCCAATTGAACTATATTTTCCCCAACCCATTCCGTCACAAATCTTCACCGTGACGCGTCCTCACTTCTTCTTCCCATATACAATTTCCTCTTCCAATACTGTAACCATGTTCAAGAAAGAGTACGTCTTCCCCCCTCTCCCCTTCCCTTTACCAAAAGAAAACTCATCCAGCTAAAAACCAAAAAAAAACAAACAGCCTCCCCACCGCTCCCAAACAAAAACTCAAGTCCTCCGTCCAGCGCTCGCTGCGACAGTCCCTCCTCGCCACATACCCGCTCCTCACCCCCCACATCGACGAGATCCTCCCCAAGAAGAGCTCCCTCGAGAGCATGAAGCTCCCCGACCGCAACACCCTCTACGTCCTGGACTCCATCCCCCTCTTCTACCAGCAGGACGGCCAGCACCTGATCCCCCACCTCAAGCTCGTCCACCGCTTCCCCCAGGCTTTCCCCAGCATCAGGATCGACAGGGGCGCCATCCGGTTCGTGCTCTCGGGCGCGACGCTCATGGCCCCCGGCTTGACCTCGGCCGGCGGGAGGTTACCCGTCGACGGGGGAAACCCCTCGAGGAGGGCAAGGAGCTGGAGCAGGGCATGGTGGAGGACGGACGGTGGAGCAGGGAGATACTCAAGGGAGAGCCCGTCGTCATCATGGCCGAGGGCAAAGAGCACGCCTGCGCCATCGGAATGCTGGTCATGGGGACAGATGAGGTCAAGGCCAAGGGCAAGGGGCCCGTGGTAGAGGACGCCCATTTCCTCGGTGACGGGTTATGGAAGCTGATAGAGTAAGGAACGAGATGCCTCTACAGGACTGTATAAAAAAAGGAGGGGGGAGGGGACTTGTATAGATTGATGATATTGCGATTTTCATGATTATGACTATAATAACAAGATTCAGATATCTAGCCCTCGTTTTTCCCAGTCACATATCTGTTTGTACACTTTTGTTATCGGCTTGGGAATTTGTCTGAGCTCGGGATCTCTACCTGAAATAACTATAATAGGGTGACTCTGTAGCAATAACCTTACTATCTCTAAAGTGATACTATCGCCATGCCACTCACTTTTCCAGAGTATCGTGAACCCCCGATAATGTTTAGGAGTGTTGGCGATTGCTTCATTTACCATAAATTGCTAATAATATCGACACAGTTTATTGAGTCAACAAGTAGAGTCCAAAATTATGTTACATAGGACAAAGTGTTTATGTAAAGTCAAGGGACCAACATCAGTCTCCTTCTTCCTTGCGCCAATTCACTACACAAGAGCTTTCACTATTAACAAAGCTCTGGATATCACATAAATAAATCTGCATGAATCAGAAATCACGGAGAAGAAACTTTTGCAATGGGGACTTATTGATGACCTATCTACCTGATGACCTGCTTGCTATGTTATGCCCCTGTGTACCTGTAAAAACCCTTATAAACCGTCGTTGACGGTGACCGATAGAAACCCTTGGAAAACCCTTTTGGAAGCTCGATGACTAGGTGCTAGTGTTCAAATGCACTTTCGAGAGGGTTGCCCCTCTATACTAAGAATAAAAAACGCAAATTTCGATGATTGAAGCTGTTAGGCCCCAGGAGAGTAAGCCTTAGGCAAATGTTCGGGAGCTCACCCTCCCTACTGCTGCTGCCTGATGCTGTGGAAAAACTCTAAGCTGACTTGATGAGCTTCGAAAATGGAGAAAATCTCTGGATGTTGTGAACTGTTGGCCTTGAAACATAGGCCGAGCATAACGCGGATAGACAGCGCCATTATGCATGGGTATAGAAGCCGAGCGTACTCGTGAATCGTCAAATCGTGAAATAGTGTCGCATAGGCGACCATGTGCCCTATGGGGCAAGCAGGCAAAGAAACTGACAAACAAATAACCTCCGGAAAAGCAGTGTCATCAATCGGGTAGATAGGTAGAGGCCCTTAGGCAGCGGATGCGGCATCGCCACTATCAGGAGCGTTAAGGTCTAGGGGATTTCAACAACCTCTGGTTCATTAGCAGACTGAACCTGAGGAGAGCGTTGGGGAGTGATAGGCGTGCCATAGGGCACTTCAGCGGTGGCATGAACAGCATCCAGAATAGAGTCTCGAATGATATGAGGATGGTCAAAGAGCATCCGTATCGCATCTTCTTGACGGGCGTCGTAGGTGTCAACGAGAGCATTACCTCTGGCACGGGCAGCTTCGAACTCCTCTCGAGTGTGTTCTGGAACGGGGTGTTCATCATCGTTTTGGAGGAAGTAACGCTCCATAACAAGGGGGTCAAACCAATCATAGTCGAGGTATCCCGCCATTCTGAAGAAACGGAACCACCAGTCCTCAAAGGAATCTTCTGCTGGAAACTGCCGGATGGAAGCAGTGACATCCATCACGCTGGTAAACTCCCCGTCAAAGTTGGTGGTCAAGGCAGGCCACATGTCGTGAGGAATAGTAGTGGCATAGAGAGAAATCAGCTCAGAAGAGCTGACAATGTGATTCAAGGTATGGAAGCGTTTACAGAGCTTCCAAGTGCGATAAATCTCCTCGGAGCGATAGACAAAGTAATTGTGGTCCATGACATGATTTGGATCTGGTAGGAAGGGATTGCGGAAGAGGACTCGACGAACGATGTAGCGACGAACGGATGCTTCCAACTTGTGGAATTCGGCAGACATGTCCCAACGCTTGACCATAACAATGGCGAGCATGAGCTTCACCAGGTTGATGTGGGACTCAGTGCCGTCAAAGCCCGAAGGAGAGTAGACACATTCCAGGACGATGGCAAAGATGTTGGGGTCCTCGTTGGGCAAAGACCAACCTTCAGCGGGACGTCTCATGGTCCTTAGGACTCTCCAGAAGGGGTAGCGTTGGAGGAGTCTTGTGGGAACCACAAAAGTACGTCCGCCAACGTTGAGACGATCAAACGGACTATAGAGTAAATATTAGAGAAGAGTCTATCGACAGTTTCAGATGATACTTACCCAGCCAACCAGCGACTGTTGTCTCCACGAGATCCTGCCATCAAGGGGAAATGATCCTCGAGTATATGTTAGCGTATAGCTTAATACTAACAGACAACCATTACTTACTGTGCCTGGAAGTTCGTAAACACCCTCTGGTGCACTCTCGCCAACAATTTGGTTCGAATGAATAGGTGTCAAAGGAAGAGCGGGAAACGTCTCGCCCTGGGCGGCAGCAGGAGGGGCTTGTTGCTCATCTTGATCAGCAGGAGGTTGCTGCTCAACGGCAGCGACAGGCGGAACGACGCTAATAGTAATTTGACCTATATTGAAAACTGGAGCTGTTCCAGGTGGCGCCATAGCAGCGGGATACGTGATAGACACCGCCACCGTAGTGGTGGTGGTGTTCGTCGCAACATGCTCCTGGGAAGACATGTTGACGACGGGGGGCAGATTGTGGGCACGGGTAACGCGAAATATCAGTGATGATGATGATGATGATGATGATGATGGTGATGGAGGCGGCGGCGTTGTTGCTGTTGATGGTGGGAGGAAAGAAGAGAAGAAGGGAAGAAAAAAGTTGTGCGCGAGGGGGCGGGAGAGAATAAGTAGGCGAGTGGTTGTGGCCTGATCAGGGCTCAACAGGGTCAGCTGACTTTAGGGGGAGGATGGACTTCATGCAGCAGGAGGCAGTCCTCCTCAGTGCTGTTGCAGTGGGACTTCAGTCTTAGGGGACTACTGGGTTCGACTTGATCAAGAATTACTGATTCCTACTTCGTCACGGGGAGGACAAGTGCAGAAGCAAAAGGAATCTCATCTGGAGAAGATATTCTCCTCTTAAGAAACGTTTCATGCTCCTGAACTGTTCGTAGTTGTTGCTTTATGGTCATGGAGAAAGATGAATATTTGGAAATAGGAGTAGACGTTTGTACTTTGAAGTCGTGTTTACGACTGGAAATCTATGGTAGAGTTGACTGCTAGGTACATAGCACTTGGCACCGTTACGCATGCCGTTGCAGACGATACATGACGACTCCACAGGGGGCTGCCGCCTGAAACTCTTGCGAGAAGGCCCTTATGTAACTGACAGTTTCGTCATGACAGGCCAATTACCTGAAGAACGCTTCGCTCTATTCCTGAGATGGGATGGCTTTTCTCTACAGTCATCTGGTTTAGGGCATGTCACTTCTTACTCAGTCTTGAACCTTTCCTTGTAGCTCTAACAGACAATTCTTCAATCCATACTGGGCTTCTTGATGATTTGATGACTCTACGGTAGCTCTACGATTGATTGCGATATCTCTTTACAGCTAGATGAGGTTGCCCGTATAATACTCCCACTTTCCCGTTGTCCTCACCAAACTGACCAGCTTCTCCTATTGCCATAGTATTGTCCATATCTTTCTATTATTCTCTCAATCGTTTTCGTTCGGAGGAAGTTGTCGAATAAACTCGAATAGCATCTGGAATTTCTTGCCTTCTCTAAACCGATTGCTTTTTTCACTGTCGTCTTGCCTTGCTTTATTATGGGAACTCGTTGCTTGTTTGTTGTTGTTTGGTTCATCTTATGGACACGGATTCGGTCAATATTTCGTCTCGGCTCTGCTTGTCTTGCTATTCGTTTTGGATAAGGCGGTCGTATTTTCCCTTTCTATTTGCCCTTGACGTTGTCGAGAAACTCGGCTAATTCAACAATCGAAATTCTGTCTCCGAACGGTTCTACCTGTAAACTCTAGATTAGTGGACGCTCGAGTAAAGTTTGGATTGAGAGACGTTCGCCTGTTGAAATGGGACTCACGAATCCCCTTATCAGCGGCAAGACGAACATATTTGCAGCCTATGTTCTGCTTGAAAAGAGGTTCGATGAGTCTCTGACGTTGAGCTGCGTACCTGCGTTAGACGGGAACTAGATCAAGATTGCAACTCTGCAATGCATTAGTTTGTTTGAATGTGGGGCAGCGTTGAACCTATGCCTCAGTTTCTCTGGCACCCCTTTCTCATCCCGCTTGCCGTCAATTTGTATGAATTCGCTATATAATAAATCCTGCTACAAATAGGAATAAAAAAACCCTGAACACAAGTTGTATTGCTTCGATCATTCGTCTCGAATATGGAAACCCGTCTCTGAACTCCCTGGATAGCAAAGGCTGGTCAGTGCAACTCCAAAGGTAGTTTGACGCCGTGGCTGAAGAATTTACTTACCCATGATCTGCCCATCAGCCAAGATACCTAGAAAGATCCTGAGGAACATTTCATTCAAGATAGGAGTTCCAGTATCCAAGTGCGCTGAAGGCTTTGGAAGAATCCAGAACCTTGATAATCCCAAACTGGGATTGCTGGCTGATACCCGATAATGAAACCTCTGTAGACGTTTAGTATTAGCGTGTGAGGTTGTTGTCAAATTGCTGACCAAAGATAAAGATGTCTGTGGACTCCAAGTCCTATTTCAGGGGCTTGCCTACTAATCCATGCTGGCCTGGTTTCCATGAACGATTAATGTTGTAAGTCTGCCAAAGTTGAATTGAAGTTCATATCAGCGCTTCAGTCGGCGGAAAAATAAGAATAGTTGCCGAAATATGGATTCTCGATGGTTAATCTGCTGTGTGTTGACGTATAACTGCTTAATTCGTAAAACATCAAAGTGATGCTTGAGGGTATCAGCCAACTGCATGACTAGTTTGGACCGAACCCTAACCCAAAAACCGTCGATGTCATAGCTCTTCATGTTGCCTGGTGAGTAACGACTCCTTGATAGATGTCAGCCAGATTTCGATTTCTCTTGTTTGATTCGCATGCGCTCTGTAACAGCAGAATGGTGCCGTTTTATAGCCGCTTCCCCAACCTCTTGCTGGTTGTTCAGGATGAACTCATCAACCTTTTCCATGAAGAAGTTGCCCTCGGCATCTTTTAGGCTGTCTGCTGGGACAACACCGTATGTCTTATCGCCTTCCAAAATAATTCTCTTCATAGCTTTGACGAGACACGACCTATACAAAATAGCGCTGTGGTCGGGATGCTTTGGCTCAGGGATGCTTCCTTTGATGGACTGGTTCCATATATACTCCCTCTGCCTCTCCAGAAGGAACTCGTCCCGACGAATGGTAAATTCTCGCTCGACATGGAACCGAGCGAACGCCTCCTGAGTTACCTCTTCTCTTGTAGTTCTTTTCTCCGCAAAGCGACCCTGCTCACGACATTGGGGCATGAATTCGTCAACCCACGTTTTGAATGCAGGCCTATATGACATACGCCTGCGGTCATTCGATTTGAGACTTTTGATGGCTGGCTCCTTTTCGGTCGGTGAGACGTACATAAGTCGACAGCGTGCGGCGTACTCGAACATTTGTTGCAAGTTATCGAAAGGCCGATCCCAGTAGTTGTCAATAGGGAGACCAAGGAAGTGCAGTATTTCGAGTGGTTCCGAAGAAAGGAATACCCTGGCTCGTTTTCTATTGGCGTCCTCAATCTCAGGGACACGCAGCCACAGAGCACTATCGTCCACTGTAAGACCATAGTGTCGAATCATTGACCCAACGATATTCCATAGATCGCCATGGGCATGTTTGAACAGCATCCAGTCAAACTGCGCGACTGCAGGACAAACTCGCACGTCAACTTGAATATATTTCTTCGTAGATTCTTTTTGCCCTCCCTGATCAACGTTGTTCAAATTCTGCGGGATATTTTCGTCGCCAAGGTGGCTGGGCCAAGCGATAGCCAAATTAGCAGCACATCCATTGTTTTTGGTCATTATGACATGCTCCGCGTTGAGTGCTTTTGAGATAATCTCGAGTTCCTCCCCATCGCTAGCTGCAGGAGTTTTTGGGAAAGCCAAGACAATGTCAACATCCCCAAAATCTTCTTTGCCCGGGCCGTCGATTGGTGATGCAACGTAAAAGTAAAGGTCTTGTAATTTTCTCTGGCATTGTTCCTTGACGGTTTCGTAGATATCCTTTGGCATACGTGGGGTGTAGAGAGGAGTATCCCCTACCGTAAACGCAGAGCCACCCATTCTGGAGAAACGGTTGTTCGACAAATGGGTAGACGGTTTTGATGGGTTTTTTTTTTCGAGTTGGGAGTATATATAGGCGTGTTGGAAGTCTAACAGTTGTCTGTAATCTAGCGTCTGTAATTCTAGTTGATTGTGATTCTCTTCTGCCGTGGCTTCTTTTTGGGCTTTGGTAACTCGTGGTTTGTCAGGAGATCGGTAGGCTAGCAAGCTCTAAGCTCTCACATTAATAGTTAGTCCTGCTGGACTCGACTAACAAAAACGAAACATTGACAAACTGAGACGGGCATCCAGAGAGTTGGAGAAGAAAGAGGTGTTAGTGAGACAAGCCATACCTTGTAGTTTTCAAGTATTTTCTAGAAAGGTCGGGTCAGTCTTGACGAGAGACTAATCTTTCTTTGGAGTCGTTTCTTGCTCTCGCTCTTCCGTTCTTGTTTCTTGTTTCTTGATGGGTGGCTCGAGGGACGAATTTATCAAACAATGTTTCTCGGATTGCTACGAGAAATTTGAATCGTTATTTAGATCTTGCGTCTAAAATTATAGTGTCAGATGTTTTTCTTAACTCTACTTTGGTGTAACTGAAGTTCCCCCACTGAGGAAGATTGGAAGAAAGGGGGCTAGCTGTTCAGAAGCTACCAAGCAACGGAACCACCAACAGAACAAGATCCAATACAATTTCAGAGGATAACAGTGTTCAGAAGAGAATGGAAAGATATTGGGATTCTGCGCTTATGGAAGTAGCCAATGGAGCGGTAAAGGGAAGAATAGAACAATAGGAGTTTCGCCGAATATAAATACACAAACTAGAAGTTTGAGCGAGACAAAGTAGCAACAGTGATTAGCTGTATGAAAATGGGCTAGGGAAGATTCTATTTAACGTGCTTCTGATCCACTGGTATATGATATTTTTAGGGAGATTGGAGGAAAAGGCAGTCAAATAGGAGTTTCTGCTAGGGCAATGGAGAAGAACAAGTCTAATTCAACTTGCAATCAGAGAGGAAAGGAGAGATTATCGTACCTAGTTCTTCATATACAAGTAACTCTAGATCCTTCAACTGTGATATGTATGTCTTTGGGTTCCCGTCTTGATTTTCTTGATGGTTCCTGGAATGGTATCGACTGGCGAAGCCAAAGTATTGGATCGCAGATTAGGTTTGGAGTTCTGATATTGAATGAAGCGGTTGAATAGTTGTTCTAAATGATAAAATAATATCAAGAGTCTAAATACGCATAATCAGTTCTTCAGGTCCTCTTTTTGCTTGGAAAGTGGCTGGGGGTGGGTGTTTGCATGTCTCGACCACCTCCCTGGAAGTACCTGTTAAGCACTCCTATGCCCCGGAACGTGCGATTTTTGGACAGAAAATTGAGAATGGAGTATCTTGCATGGGGATTGAATTTTGAATGATCTTTCTGATGCGCGAAGAGGCAGTTTGACGACGCAGTGAAGGGTGAGAGCAGTTGGAAAAATTGCAAGAAACTGACCAAACGGAAGAAACCAGGCACAATTCAAGCAATAAAAGGCATTTAAATGGATAATCTGGACATAGGTGATCTAGAGATATTTCTGAGATCCTCAAATGAATTTTAAATGCTCAGGCGGTGGTGGTAGATGGCCTAACCGGTTCTGCGTCGAGATGAGACGGAGGGTTGAATTGGAGATGTTTTTTGTGTGACAGTCGAGTTGTTTGTCCCCGCAGATCGTACAGCTGCATAAGGCAAGTACCCAATGCCAGGCTTCCGCAGCAGTAATACAAAACACACTGCGAGTTTTCTAGGAGTGAAAATGCAAAAAATTCTCTTTCGGTGAATCTTTGTCTATTTGTAGGATCTTGACTCCCAGCCATGTCTCACACGGTCTTCTAGCACTAGTTGGCAATGAATCACATAGCATAGCTGGTTGAGGCTGCAGTGGCAGGGTTGACTCATCCTGAAGCTGACCAGGGTTGTCCTCCCAGTTGAGGGGAGGCAGCCAATTATAAACATTCAAGAATAAATTGATCAACATAAAGATAACTACTGCTTATATGTAGGTAATGCAATACCCCGCCAATTTATGATTCAAGTACTAAATAAGCTACTATGATCTTGAGACTCTACTCACGAATATCGCATCCATATGCACTATCCATGGATACGAACTTGCAACGAGTCACTTGTTTTGACTTCCTCCACGAGTTCTACTGCTCTATACTATAGCCTCTGCGTGTACTGTTCTCAGAAGAAAATCCAATCTTGCCAGGGGTGATGACGCCATACTTGTAGGAAATGTCCCGTGCAAACAAATTGATCTCTACCTATTATTTAGCTACACTTCCCGTGCTACAATTCAGAGTGGAATTACTTCTCGTATGGGCGCTAGGAGGCGGTGTTCAGTTGTTTATGGGCAGTAGGGAGTACTTTTATTCGACGTAGTTTGGACCAAAGCAACCAGCTATAGGCAATGCAAAGCATGCCATCCTAAATCAAGATGACTGTTTACCTAATATCTCCCTGTCTAGCCCTCTCAAACTTGTTTGATGCAGGATTTGTACCGCATTTTGCCAAAAAGATTCCGTCTGAACCTTGGGACTTAGTATAGTTCTCGAGCCATTTGACGCTGGACAGCACCGATAAATAGCAGAGAACTAGCGACAAGCAAGTAGTATCCCAAGGATACAGCGTTGTGACGTTCGTCTTCCATTACGCTGTTTTGAGTTAGCATGCTTGCCTACGGTAAAGCGAGGATCAGTATGATATTGCTTACTAGAGCGGGCACGACAGGCACGAGCACGAGCAAGACGTTGGTTCCTGGCCTTGAGCCAGACGAGGAAGTACAGAATGTACTCGCGAGCGATGTTGTGGAGGCGACCCATTTTGTCCTTGCCAGTCCCAGTCCCAGTCCCAGTCCCAGGTACTTGACAGATAGAGAGAAAGGTTTACTGTCATGATGAGAAGGGACCAGGGCAGCATCCCGATCAAGTCTAGTCATCAAGTCTATCAATCAATCAATCAAGTGAGGCTATTCCCAATTATCAATCAGTCAAGTTTAAAAAGTCCAAAACTTGATAGACTTGACAAGTATAGGGTAGGATTTTTTTACGGATTATAGTTATTCCGATGCTAAAAATAGCAAAAAATTGTAATTATATCACCTTACGATGATATAATTAAAATTTACGCTTATAATAGGATTCGAACCTGCACTTCTTAGCCTAAATGACCAAGCGTTATACCACTAAACCATATAAGCTATTGTTATCTTTTCTTTTTCCTTTTCTTTACTAAGTAACATACACATCAGCTATTAGGAATTTGATAACACCAATAACACGAAATCGCGATGCGTATCCGCCACATCAACGTCACAACAACATACCTTCCTTCGCACATACGCCCTCAATACCAATGAGCCTGACGGTTTTTGGGGCATCGCGCCCTTCTAGTATTCATTCGCAATTCGCTACTGCATCGCAAGTTACCCCATTGTCCGATTTTAACCCCAACGGCCGCGATACAATCGAGAACCTCCCGACTGCAATATGGCGAGGCCGCCGCTTTGTCCTTGAGGAAATGATATCAAGAAAGGGGTCAAGAGGTCGTACAAGCTGGATCAGAAAGGAAGGGCTCTTTGTTCAGGAGATTCTTGCGGATAACAAGCCAGGTATCTCCTCCTAAAATAAAAAATCCCTTCTTATATTATATACCTTTGTATACTGATTTATATTGTGTAGGCGATGTGTTTTGGATATGTCGACGATGTGATGAAGATGGGAGCCTCCTTAAGCCTCTTAAATCAGCGGCAATAACTGCTGCAACTGATCATCTCAAAAAGAAACACCGTATCGAAGAGCATAATATAACCGACTCATCTTCTAGCTCACAAGCTAATACTACCCCTGCTCCGTTCAAACGACCTCGGAATAAAGAGACGCTTCATACACGATCATATATACAAAAGCTTGAAGAGCTTCTCCTTGCTTTCTTGATCAATAACGATCTACCGTTCTCGGTCTTCGAGGATCCATATATTCGAGAATTCAGCTACCAACTTGAACCCGATGTAATAAGCTAGATCTCGTGGAGTAGAATAAGACAGCGGTATAGCCTTAAGTCCTTATTCAACTTAAAGAAAGGAATCATTTAAGCCGAGATGCATAACGCTATTACAAGAATACATCTTGGGTTTGATCTATGGACCTTACCGAATCGACTCGCGATAATGGCTGTTACAGGACACTTCCTTGATCATAGTGGAAAGCAACAACAACGCCTTCTTGCTCTTCGGCAGCAATCAGGAGCTCATACTGGAGAGAATCTTGCAAATACCCTTCTACAGGCTATACAAGACTGGGATATTAACAATCGAATCGGTACCGTTATATCTGACAATGCCTCAAATAACGATACCTGTACTCGAAGTCTCTTTCATTAACTGGACCCGCGGATGACTTCAATTGATGCAGAAGAGAGGCGAATGCGATGTTATGGCCACATTCTCAATCTCGTTGGCCGTGCTTTTTTATATCACGAAGATAGTGAAGCCTTTGAGCAAGAGTCATAGCTTTATTATATGGCCGATCGCCTTGATGATAATCTTCGTTATTGGAGAAAGAAAGGCCCTGTTGGAAAGCTTTATAATATCGTTATATTTATTCGGGCCTCGCCTCAACGAAGCGAGCAATTCAAGAAAGCAGCCGAAGAAGTTAATGATGATAGTGTCTTTACTTTATTAGATGTATTATCTCAAGAGCTTGAGCTTGTTACAAACAACGAGACAAGGTGGAATTCTACATATCTAATGATCGAACGTGCTCTTCTTAAGCGGGCACATATCTAAGCCTTTATTAACGATCATTAGTTTAGTACTAACCCTTAGATATGTATCCATTAGGATAATGTTCTCAGTCATGAGGATTGGCGAATTCTAATAGAGATCAAGGCAATCCTTGAACCTCTATATATGCAAACAATGCGTTGTCAAGGATGGGGTAAAGGAGGTAGCCATGGGCGCCTTTGGGAGGTTCTAGCCGGCATTGAGTTTCTGCTTCAACACCTTGAGGATTGGAAAGCTATATATACATCGCCAACTGACGAGGAAATCGAAGAGACTGAAAGCCAAATGCAAATCGCACTATCTGCTGAACCTCGTCGCTCTCAACGAACTGTTTCCCGCCTCGAATCAATGTTACGGCCTCAAAGCCCAAGATCACGATCCTCTCGAACGAATATAATAACCACACTCCCTGTACACACAAGAGAAGAATACTTAAGCTCTATATTACAGTCTGAGCAGTACTCTTCCCTTCGAAAGAGCTCCAAAGCATATCTTCGACTTTCTATTACAATTGTATGGCAAAAGCTTAATGACTATTATATTCGGCTTGGGGAATCATCTCTTTTTGCTGCAGTAATAATCCTCAATCCTGAATATAATATTCGATGGCTTGAGCGAATGTGGGATAGCGATGAGCAGTTGATATGGCTTTGTGATGCTAAGAAGAGCCTTACGAACTACTGGGAGCGTTGGTACTCTCATGACAATGATACTAATATATATAATTAGCCTTCAAATAACGAGGATTTCTTGACGGTAGCTTTACGGGTAAAGGAAAATGATCCCTATGAGTAATGGCTTGGAAAGAGCAAGGCCCAGTCACTTAATAATATCTCAGAGCTAGAAAAATACCTTGACCTTGATTTGCAAGGCGTTGAAGATCCTGTTAAATGGTGGATATCACAGCAGCAGGCCTTCCTAACCCTTAGCAAGCTTGCATTAGACTTGCTTGTAGTTCCCGCGATGGCAGCAGACTGCGAGAGAGCCTTCAGCCTCTGCAAGCTAACGCTATCATCTTAACGGCTCTCAATGAGGTCGTCAACACTCGAGATGCTACAATGCTTGAAGAACTGGCTACGGACTGGTGCAATTTCGCTTGGGGGCGGCTTTGCTATACCAAAAAGGCCAGGCAGTGTATAAATCAGCTTTAATACCAAAGAAATCTGGATACCAGAGTCCCACGATAGTATTGATCGGTTATGAATAGCTTCACTTGATAAAATACACTTTAACACTAAGAGAAATTCAGTATTATAGCATTACATGACCTTGACCTGTTGGGAATAGTCTCGCCCTATCAAGCCTACCAAGTTCAATCAATTCTAGCAAGTCTAACAAGTCTGGCCCTCGCGGTCATCAAGTCTCGCAAGTTAAGGTGGCAAACTTGACTTGATTGATCGGGATGCTGCCCTGGAAGGGACGTTAGTGATGAACACTCGATGTACTTGATACAGGGAAGGGTAAATCATCTTACTTGCCAAGCGAAAGGGTGGAATAGAGCGCGCCTGAGAGGAGGGGAGTAAGGGGATTCTGGGTTGAAACTGACTCAACCGAGGCATCAAATGATGCATAAAGTGGTAAACTAAGAGAAGATTTGGATCAAGATGATCTGAAGATCAAGGGGATGATGGTGTACTTGTATGTTGCGATGGAAATGTAATGTTATACAGCAGTTGCTGAAGTAATGCGTTGATGAATGAAGTAGAGATCAGCTGCTCCCTGGGGCAATCGTTAGGTAGTAGGTGGTATCCATGCAGTAGAGCCAGGGGGTTGTCAACTGGTAGCGGACTTTCGTTGACTCATTAGGGCTGCTGCACTGACCTTGGCGAGTTTTTTGGGTAGCCATAAGGGGCACATGATGCAAATATCTGCCAGCCCATTGCAGTTGTTTCTTCTTTCCTCTTCTTTGCCCTCCCCGCGTCCATCCACAAACACTGCAAACTCTGCAGCAACCCGCATCCAAGTTACAAAGAAGGGCTGAGGGCTTTGAAACCATGGTAAGTTAATCTTACAGTTTCTTTTGATACGGGATACTTGCATTAGGAGTGTCCTATTTACCCCTTCTCTTGACTTATGGCCAGTACTGACCGTCGACCTGCTCTAACAGACGCAGGGGCAGCTTTGCCTCAAATGCCAAGAGTTCTTCTCTGCGACGGACTTGTTCCCTATTCTAGAGAATCCTCATATTGTCTTCAATTACGTCGACTTCAACACGTTGGCCGGACGCTATGCGACCCAGGGATTCAGAGACAGCCCAGCTTGGAACCTCCACCATAGCCTCTCTGAGCTAGCTACAAATAACCAGAATTGCCCTTGCTGTGCCATTATTTGGAACAGCATTGACAAAACATCGGATGGAGTCTTTCACCTGAACCTGCAACAGACGCATATAGTTCTGACGGTGGATTTTCGGCCTGGCTGGGGCACCTTTCGCCTTGGACTTGTTTTCTTTGCCAGCACTGCCGTCTCTATTGAGTACTTGTATTGTCAGGATTTGACTTCTTTCAGTGTCTTTGGTACGTTGCCTAGTCCTTGCGGGGGACGTTTTACTAACTGGTGTAGACCTTGAAGGCCGTGACCAAGCTAAGACCTGGCTTCGGGCCGTGGACAAGGAGACGACGATATCCAGGATCCGAGGATGGTATCGAGCCGGCATCTCCACAAATGATCAAGATTGCGAAAACATCAAATTCCCAGAGTTCCTCATCGACATTACACACAAGCGTAAGCCCAGATCTTGTATCGTCATCGAGGCAGGCAAGGTCGCCAAGCAAGAACCTAGACTCACCTACGTTACCATCTGCCATCACTATGGTTTGGACAAGAAAAAGTCTCTATTTAGCTCAAGGCCAGGATCTCAGCGTTTCCAGAAACCTGTACTCTGGAAAACCATGCCTGTATGGCTACAGCAGGCCTTTTCTGTACTGTGTCAACTCGGAATCCACTTGGTTTGGATTGACGACCCCTATCTTTCCCACGATGGCACAGAGGGTAGACACAAGGAACTACAAAGTCTTTTTGACATTTATCATCAGTCCGCTTTCACTCTGGCCGTTACTGGCAACAAGACAAGCAAGAGTCCTTTCTCGGATTTCCAAGCATCCGGCATCCCTTGCATTATCGAACCCCAGTGGATGGATATGAACAAATGTCGCCTTATGCCGAGCACTTATCGACTAGTGGACAATATGTCTTATTGTCGGCAGGTAAAGCGTTTGCCACTTCTCAACGAAGGTTGGCAGTGGACGCAGATGTTTGCTTCTCAACGGATTCTCTCTTGGGCTGATGACCAATTCTGGTGGTACTCGAACACCGATGGCGGCCGCTGGGCTGCTAACCAGTCTTGCACAGGGTACGATTAGGAGCTACCCCCTGCGGACGACGATGGACAGATGACAGTTTACGACATTTCCAATTTGGCGAACCAGCCACAGATGCAACGCACTAGATGGATGGGGCTTGCCAAGATGTTCCAATCGCGCAACTTTCACCGCGCAGGAGACCTAGTCTTTGCCTCAAACGTCATGGCGCGCATGTTTGCGACCGCTACGAACAAAGATCCAGCTAGGAACTACTTTGGGCTCTGGGATGAATGGCTTCTTCAAGATCTTCTATGGCACTCGGAGCATTCAAGGAAGAACAAATACACGGGTTTACAGGCTTCTCCTTCATGGTCATGGATCTCAGTACGGCCTGTAGGTGCCATATCCCTGTTCCGGATTGAGTGGTCTTTGGAGCTGGATGATGAGTGGGACGCCGATACCGAGTACTTGGGAGAGGAAAGGACCCCAAGTTTCAAGAAATGCTGGACAGCACAGGTACTAGGTATATATCCATTTGGAGACTCCATCCCGGAATCGCTTTCGTTCTGGGGGTCGAATCGAGTCATACGAATGCAGAGCCCTCTCATGCCAGCATTGTTGACTTGTTACCCCGCAGCCCATATGCGTTTTGCTCCAAATAAATTTGAGCTTAACCTTGCTCTGATGGATGATGTCTGGGGATTTGTCAACAAACCCAACATCAAGCTACACATGGACGACGTGGATTATCTACATCCGGACAATGAACCCACAGCAGTCGTCGTGGCCATTCTACGCTGCCACGTTTTTTGTCAAGAGCACATTCCCCCGTGGACCTACCAACTTAGTGAAGCTCACGGGCTACTTTTGAGACTTGACACGGACGGTTTGAGATATAGACGAATTGGTCGCGTCACGCTCTATGGCGAGATGATTGACTTTTTGGCAAAGCCAGACTGCTTCAAGTCGGGCTGGCTCTGGGAGGACATTAGAAGACCGGAGCTGTACTTGGGATATGTGATGCCGAGCGGTCAGGTCTATGGCCACCTCGAGTATGAGCTCATCTAAAGTCAACGCTCGAATGTTGAGGTGAGGTGAGGTGAGGTGGTGAGTGATGATGGGGGGGGGGTGAGAAGTGTGTGGGACGGAGTGGCTGGCAGCTGCGATTACTATCGGGAAATGAAGACGAGAGCCCCCCGAGGGTTCAGATGGTGAGAAGGGGGAAGGGGCGCCAGTCAACCCTCACGAGATTCCCCGATCTAGCGCCTAACCTATGGCTCCCCTTCCACCCTGAGCTCCCACGGGGGCTCTCGTCGTATCGGTGATGGATGTTGATTGCGGGCGGAACGGGGCGGGTGTTGGCGATGGGCATCTTAATAATGAAAGGGCCTCGCCGAGCCACCGCTCTCCCCCATCCGAGGCAATTAGGTGGGTGGTGGCTCGGTGGTGGCGGAGGGGCATGGAGGATTCATCGGCTAGCAGATATCCGAAGAGACAGGGGTTCCCTTGTCGCATTCTTCATCAGGATGGGATGGCATTGCGTGTTTTGCATGATTGAGTGTACTATGTAGCCTAAGGTTCCCTAATCAAGGTGTTTTCTTCTTTTTCTTACCATCTAGTTCTTACAAGCTTTTTCCCTTGCATTATGAGTATGTGCATTAAGCATTTGTATAGGAACTCTATATACTAGATGGGTGCAATCAGCCTTTTCTCCATACAGACTTGACACATGGCCAACAACACACCACGCTGGCTTCAGCTCACACGCAGTCCTCAGCTAACACGCAGCACTTTCAAGCCTCGTTCCCACAGGAAGCTGCAGCTGCACCTATCGGGTAAGGGTTTGTTTTGCTTTCGTTGAATGACATCCGGGGGGCGCAGCCATCCCAATGTATTGCTCCTTGTGGACTTTTTCGTGTGGGGGATGGTCGGACAAAAAAACCAATACTGCTAGTACTACTTATCAACTATCTTTACTGCTACCTCGACGACTAACACAGTCCGCGCCCTTTTGAATAAACAGAGCCATTGGAGAAAGACTCTTAGTGGTTACGCGCCGGGGGTCACCGATTCCATGAGTTTTTCCAGACGGATTTTAGCTGCTGCTTTGGGACGCCAAGGCCATGGCTGGAGACGGACGGACAAGAGTTTCGGGCATAGTTTGCTTTGGGGTTGCATGGGGGAGGAGCTTTTTTTTCACTTTCAGGCACGCTCGGATCCGAAGCTTGTTTGCTTGCTTGCTTGATGCAGGAAGAAAGAGAGAGAAAAAGGTTGACGTAGAAAACTAACGTAAAAAAAAGCTTTCCCCGGTCCTGGTCGATCCGTAGGATTTATTACTTTATATATTGAGCTCTTTTCCCCGGAATTTGTTGGAGGTGGTGCATCACTTTTATTTTATTTTATTCTCTTCATTCCTCATCTCAAGTTGTTTGCGTGCGTCGACTGAGAAGAAGCCCAAGGGACATTCCACCTCCTTCGCTACCATCCAAAGCTCACTTACATCCACTACCAAAGCAAAAGCAAAGAAAGAAAGAAAAGAAAAGAAAAAGAAACAAACACAATTCATCATGCGAGGAATTTCTCTGTCCATGGCTTTGCTCGCCGCCGGCTCAGCGGTCGAGGCAGCCCAGCCAGCTTGCGCCAAGGGCCTCTACATGGTCGTCGCCCGCGGCAGCTTGGAGGACCCAGGCCCTGGCACCACGCAGGTCATCACCGACAAGATCCAAGAGCTCATCCCCGACAGCGTTGTCGCTCCCATCGATTACCCGGCGACGCTCGACAACTACGGCGAGTCCGAGACCAAGGGCGTCCAGGCCATGCACAAGGTCCTGGGCGACTACAAGCAGGCCTGCCCCGACTCCAAGATGGCCATCTTTGGATACTCGCAGGGTGCGCACATTAGCATGGATACCATCTGCGGTGGTATCGGTGACCCTTATGATGCCGATCCTCCTGTTTCTGCTGCTACCTTGGACAATGGTGAGTTTTTTAATGTGTCAAGTATCTCAAGAGAGAGTGTATCGTACTAATCACTTTCCCACCATCACAGTCGTTGCCGTTGCTCTCTACGGTGATCCTACCCATGTTGCCAACCTGACCTACGACAGGGGCACAAGTGTCAGAAACGGAGTAAGCACCCCCCCTCTATGTCTCTCCCTCCCTTGCCGCACCTTCACCTTCGGTCCGCCACACGCATACTCACAGGGGATGATGTATGATGTGTGATGTGTGATGTGTGCAAAGCCCAGAAGAAAAAAGGGATCATCATGTTCCAGCCGCTGACTTTGATCGACAAACTAGATCTTCATCCGAAACAACACAGCCCCCTGCCTCAAGTTCGCCGACAAGCTCATCTCCTACTGCGACTTTGACGACATCTACTGCGACGGCGGAAAGAACATGACGGTTCACCACCTGTACATTACCAAGTACGGCGACGAGATCACAAAGTACGTCGTCGACAAGTTCAACGCCGGCAGCAACAACAACAAGACCAGCGGCGGCGCACCACCCTCTGGTGCCAACGCAACCTTCACGACCACCTCCCCCACGCCATCAAACACCCTCTCCAGCGCGGGCCAGCCCAAGCCCACGACCGAGAAGAATGCCGCCGCAGCGGTCATGGCCCCCGCCAACAGCCTCTTCTTTGGCGCCGCGGTCTTGGCCGTCCTGACCACCACGCTGTCTCAGATCATGTTGTAAAAAAAAAAGAATGCTATTTTGTTTTCTTCCCTTTTTTCTTTTTTTTTACGATAAGCCAGGCGATCCTTTTTTTGTTTTTTTGTTGAGGAGGATGTAAGACATGGATGAAAGAAATGGGAAAGATAGAGATGGAAGATTTTATGAGTGCGACGCTTTGCTTTTTGTTTTGGAGAATTAATGCGCGAATGACAGGGCGGTGGTAATGAGACAAGGTCTCTCTGTGTCTGTGGTCTCTAGGCCGGTCCGGGCGATCTGTCTTGGATAGACCAAAAAAAGTTATGCTGTATTATTAGTAGAACTCGCAAGACTCTTTAGAGCTCTTGATGAAGAACCATTGGACTGATTGATTGATTGATTAATTCATTAATTAATTCCAAATGCCCCTCGAGTTCCATGTGTAATGACCAAAAGATCCATCTACATGTACAAACTAAATATTTTCAGTGCTTCTCATCTCCGCCGATTCCTTCACAGCGGGACGATCCTCACATACCCAAGGTACTACTGTAGGTGGTAGTCACTGGAGACTTTACAAAGCACCCTGTAGAAAGAGATCATCCTACTATAGGTAATCATGGCGTCATATAATTATCACTACATACCGAGTCCGAGATATGCCACTCATCTTAGTAACTCTGCGGCGGGAAGAGGGCGGGCAAGATGTTCAATATTCAACCTCAAACTATTGCCTCGGTCCTCGTAATTCGGTAATACGCGTACAAAGTCTTCTTCCTACAGATAAATAGCTTCAATTTCTTTTCTTTTCTTTTCTTTTCTTTTCTTTTCTTTTCTTTTCTTTTCTTTTCTTTTCTTTTCTTTTTTTTCCTTCTCTTTGTCTCACTTCGGGCGGACTGTCAACTTGCAAAAAATCTTTTTGCCGTGGACCCGAGACATTAGAGCTTCTGGCGTATCCTCTTCTCTCGTCATACATGTCCTTCGTCCTTTTCCGAATCAGGCCTCAAATGCGACGCTGTCTCCGCCTCGGAATTTCTCTAAATGCCAATTGGGTAAAGGCGCCTTTGGATGATGGAGAAAAGTGAAGAAATTGAAAGACAAGGATGAGAGAAGAATGATGCACGCAGGGAAGGGACGTTCTCGGGGGGAAACAACTTGTGCAGGAGCAGAGGAGACACCTTGACACTTGCCGACCTGTATGCTAGAGGCGTATTTTAGGGTACCTCGTAGCTGAAGCTCCTGTTGAGGGGTAGCCTAACTTGGATGCATAAACACACACATCTTCAACACTGGAACCTGAGAGAGAGACAATGTAACACACCATCTTGTTCGGAATTGTTGTGCCTTGCCAAGAAGCCGTTCCCCTGCGGCCCTAGCCGAGAAGATTATGCATGCGCGGATCAATTTTCTCTCCCTCTCCCTTCCCTCCCCCTCCTCTTGCAATCATCATCCCTGTCCCCATTGGTACCGAAGATGGGAACAAGGCACTTTGTCTGGTTGATACCCGAGTTGACCGAGCTTTTTGGGCGTTTGCCTAGATCTGCAATGCGAGATCTGAGGCTTCGAGGCTAACACGGGCGGTTTCGTTGGCCAAAGCATCAATGTTTTGGGCTGTTTGCATAATATCCAAAAGCCGAAAGCTTTATGGCAAACATGGATGGGGTGGCGGCATCTCACGCAAATCTGGTATGCGTTAGACATGAGTCAAGTTTTGCGCTCTGCTTACCCACGTTTGTGCTGCTTGCATCATGATTCTCCACGTTGACGCTGACATTGTTCAGATAAGATGGCTCCTTCGATACAAAGTAGGGATCAACGCCAGAATCGGATCGAGTAGGGAGGCCAAGAGGGTGATTCTGCACATGTAAGCAACCATGTCGGACCGTTCATTTCTCTCTTCCCCCACTTGCAGCCTCACATGCCAACAAAGCATCACTCGCGAGGCTGCATACATACAATTTTCTTGCCTCTACAAACCTACGAATTGGGGGACATGCCGGTACTGATACGGGAACAGCAACGATGAACTAGTCGATCTCTGCATCTAGAATGTTTGAACGGCACGGTAACCGGATCCACGACCCGACTAATAATCTTTCCTCAAAAGGAGTAAACCGAACCGCTCGATGCATTGACCTCGACAGGGTTAAAGCCGAACCGTTTTAACATATGGGTCTAGAGACAATCATGATTCGTGAAGATGGAAAAATTGAACTTTTTCTCGTCTCCGCCTAACCGCATTTCTCCTGTTGTGCTGGCATCACCGCTCCGTATGAACTGCGTCGAAAATTCGGTGTTACCAACCTTTCTCACACAGTCCTTGGGGTGCAATATGCCAGCCCCACCGAGACAACTTCATCAAACGAGAGACCCAGTTGGGCTGTCTCGGGGACCGAAGATTCGAGAGCGAGAAGGGGGGAGGGGCGACACCTGGAAAGACATTTGCCGTGCTTGAACTTGGGTTGCCAATTTGATTTGACTCAAAGCCGAGAAACGCCCAACTTGGGGGGGGGTCCAATCCAAGGCGAGCAATGCCATTGTCATACGATGACAAAGGAATCCTATATGTAATAGATGGGATTTAAGTGTTTATGGCAAAGGCCAAAGCAGTAAAGGCTTGGACAGGTTTATGTAAGGCACTACCGTTGGCTCTCGCATAAAATTGCCCCACCCTAACTTCAACAGGAAGCCAAGGCTCATGTCGTTCCCACCGAAACTTGCCAATGACAACTATTGCCCATTCTAAGGACGGACATGCTCTGGGAGACTCATTCCTAACCGAAAACCGGCCTTCTTTCGCCTGGCTCCTTTGACAAATCCTAGCATCCTATCGATTACGCGATGGGACCCTCTTATGGCTATCAATTAATATCTAGGCCCCGAATCATTGTCGTACCTATTTGGATACTACCAGCGACTTGCCCTTTATTGTCCAAATACGGAAGTCAAGTTGCAGTCTCTGCAGACCACAATGGTCTCGCCTCCTTGAGAAGAGTGCCCGCTTTGAGGCACCACCACCACCACCACTACCACCCCCAGCAAATGCAGGAGTCCCATCGGAAGAGTCAAAGACATGGTCAGAGATTTCGGTGGAGAAGAGTCCTAGTGGCAGATTCTTAAAAGGCCGTGACGAGGGTGTTGCCGGTCCCGTTCATTATAAGATGGGTGGGCATGTCTCCTCAACTGGGGACGTCTCTGAGACAAACCAAGCTTTTTTCCCAAGATCATATCTACAAGTAGAGTGGAAATCCCCCCTATTGCTACTTTCCATTCATTCTTGGATCAGAGACGCCAAGACAGTTCCATTACTCAATTCCGGCTGCAATCCAACCCTTCCGACACATTTCATCACACATCCCTTCACGTCACCGTCGATATGGGGGTACCGACGCTGCCATCCGTTCAGGAAACTGGTATCCTATCAAGCAGGACATCCAGCAGCGAGGACCGTCCCATATACTATGACAAGACCGAAATCGAACGCCTGGGTCGGGAGCGTCCCGCAGCCCTTCCAAACTGGTACGTTGAGATTGGCTTCGTTATGACAGTCGTCATGTCCATTACCATGAGCGAGTTCTTCGTTAGCGGCTTCAACACCATTCTCCCCCTCTATCCAAAGAATTAAATATCCCCGAGGCTTCGCAAACGTGGCCAGCAGGCGTCATCAACTTAACCACCTCATCTCTGTTGATGGTGTTCTCTCGCGCCTGTGACATTTACGGCGGCCGCACCGTCTTTCTCGCTGGCCATGCCTGGCTCATGATTTGGTCAATTATATGTGGCTTCAGCCAGAACTACCTGATGCTCATTATTTGCCGCGCCATGCAGGGCATCGGTTCGGCTGCATTCCTGCCTGCTGGCCTCTCCCTACTGGGACAAACATACAGACCAGGGCCTCGCAAGAACAAGGTATTTGCCATCTGGGGCGCCTTTGCCTCCGTCGGCTTCTTCTGTGGTATCTTCATCGGTGCTATTTGCTCCCAATACCTGACTTGGCGATGGTACTTCTGGATTGGAGCCATCATCGTCTCTGTCGTTGTTGTCACGGGTTGGCTTACCATCCCGCGTCATCTCCACCAGAACGACCCGTCTATTCGGATGGACTGGTGGGGTGTTTTCACCATTGTTCCTGGACTGGTCCTCGTTGTGTATGCCTTTACAGATGGAGGCCATGCTCCCCACGGCTGGAAGACACCCTACATCTACGTCACATTCATCTTGGGTGTCCTGTTCCTTGCTGCTGCCTTTTACGTGCAGGGGTGGGTATCTGCTCGGCCACTTATTCCCGCTGCCCTGTTCAAACCCAAGTATCTGGGACGCCTCTTTACTGGCCTCTTTTGTTCTTTTGGTGTATTCGGTCTGTTTTTGTTCTACGCCAGCTATTAGTAAGTCATCCATCTGAAATACAAACCCCTCGAAAGAAGTCTGGCTAACCATTCTCGCAGTATCCAAAATGTGATGCACATCGGCCCTCTTCTAATGGCGGCCTGGTTTTCTCCACTTGCCGTAGGAGGTATGATCCTCTCTGTTGGAGGAGGCTTTGTGTTGCATATTATCCCCAACCGCATCTTGATGCTCATCTCGTGCGCTGGATCTATTGTCACCTCTTTGTTGTTCGCCTTGATTCCCGAGCAAGTTGACGGTACCCCAAAAACCAGCTTCCTTTACTGGGCATACATTTTCCCCGCCATGGTCTGCAGTACAATCGGTGTTGACATTGCCCTCAACACATCAAATGTCTTCATCACGACTCAGATGCCCAGGAGGCATCAAGCCGCTGCCAGTGGACTCATCAACAGTCTGCTTTACCTCTCTCTTGCCTTTTGGCTAGGCATCGCCGAGACGGCTGTTTCCGAAGCTGTGCGAGCCAAGGGAGAGGCGGGTCTCAGCCCTCGTGAGCAGTACAAGATTGGCTTCTGGATGAGTGTTGGCCTAGCTGCTTTGGCTTTGATCTCCATGTCGACTGTGCAGATGGGATCGGCTTCGGCGGATCTGACTGCCGATGAGAAGGCTGCGCTAGAAAGTGAAGAAGCCTCGGCCTCTGACTAACAGAAGATGAAGAATGGATGAGGGGAAATATTTGGAGCGGCTTTCGAAAATGGCCTGGTTACTGAGATTGCATTTAGAGGAAGATACCCCATTAGTCTTGCATGACGATTAAATGACATAGAGCATAGGATATAGATGATATATTTGCTTTCATACTTGTAACTTGTAACTAATACATTAATCATCACACATAACATTGCTTGATAGGGACTACTTGAATATGATGATGAAAGAAGTATCCGGATCCGGATTACTAATAGACGCAGGTATTGTGTCGGGTTTGTAGGGAAGATCATAGCCAAAGCATTCTCGGCTTGCGACGGCCATCAGGTCCACCACACCCGGCTAGCGATCCGTTTTCTTTTATCCGCTCGTCCTAGAACATGTGATGGCCTCAATAATCCTATCAGCCCAGTACTCCGATCTCGGCTGTCCGCTCGCCTCATCCTATTCCCGGGGTAATACGACCCTGTACGAGGTTTGTTCAAAATGGCCGAAGGGGTGGGTGGGTATTGCGCCTTTATAGTTGATTGAGTTTGCCTGAACTCCTTCATTGCGACAAAACAATCATGGCGGGATTCAATCCAGCATCATCTTCAATGGCACGTGGTATGGCTAATCGTGATGGGGTTGTGGTAGACGAGATATGCTCGTCGCCCTTATATCGAACAACTTTCTCTGCCTACGATGTCGTCCGGGAGATATGGTCCAGCTTAAAGCTCCCACAGCAGGCGTTGGAATCCCTGGACCTCGCTGGGCACGGCAACGGACCGGCTCTCCCGTCATCGTTCAAGATTGGCGTTCTTGCGCAGAGCTCTATCGCTCTATCGGCACTGGGCGCGGCGATGCTGTACGCCACGCGTGCTCGGGGATCCATGGGCCCGGAGCAGGAGCAGAGTCGTGTTCCTCGCGTGCGCGTGGGCCTGGAGCACGCCGTCGTGGAGTTCCAGTCCGAGAGGCTGTACTCCATGGAGAACAGGCCGCTGGAGTCGTCCTGGGGTGCGCTTGGGGGCCTGCACAGGGCGGCGGACGGTTACGTCCGCATACACGATGTGTTCCCTCATCATGCGGCCGGGACGCTGGAGTTGCTTGGTTTGCCGCCGGGTGCTACCCGCGGGGACGTGGCGGCCAAGACGGCGCTCTGGAAAGCCGTCGATTTGGAGAATGCGGGGACGGTGGATGGGAAGCTGGCTATTTATGCGTTGAGGTCGTATGAGGAATGGGATGCGCTGCCGCAAGCCAAGGCCACGGATGATAGCCCCATCCTCTTGAAGCGATTATCCCCCGGCGTTCCGAATCCGGCACCGCTACCGGTACCGGTACCAGTTACAGATAGCAGGAGATGCCTCAGTGGCATCCGGGTCCTAGAAATGAGCCGCGTCATAGCCGCCCCCGTAGCGGGCAAGACCCTCGCCGCCCACGGCGCAGACGTCCTGTGGGTGACCTCGCCTAATCTCCCCTCGCTGCCCGTCCTGGACCGAAATCTCGGCAGGGGGAAGCGGTCCATACAGCTAGACATACACGAGCCGCAAGATAAAGAGAAACTCGTGGACTTGCTACGCACGTGCGACGTCTTCATCCAGAGCTACAGGCCGGGGAGCCTCGCCTCGTACGGCTTCTCGCCGGAGGAGCTGGCCAAGATCAACCCGACCATCGTGTGCGCCAACTTGTCCGCTTTTGGTGGTCCAGGGGCACCCTGGGCCGGGAGGCGGGGCTTCGACTCCCTCGTGCAAACTTGTTCCGGCATGAATGCCTCGGAGGCAGAGCACGCCGGCCGGGGCGAGCCCGCGAGGGCCATGCCCTGCCAGGCGCTGGACCACGCGAGCGGCTACCTCCTAGCCACGGGCATCACAGCAGCTCTATACCACCGCTCCACCACCCCCAGTGGTGGCGGAGCCTACACCGTCGACGTCTCCCTAGCGGGGACGGCCAAGTACCTGCGCAGTCTGGGGCAGTACCCCGGCACCAGCGGGTTCGACGAGAGCAGCAGCAGCAGCAGAGGCAGAGGCTACGAGAGTATGGGGGACGTACCGGACGTGTATTTCGAGGAGCTGGATACGGGGTTTGGGAGGATGAAGGGGGTGAGGCATAGTGCTGTGGTGGAAGGGTGTGTGGTGGGGTGGGACAGGGGGCTGGGTGAGCTGGGGAGTGGTGAGCCAGTTTGGTTGTGATGAGTTGGGTTAGAGGAGAGGAGAGGAGAGGAGAGGAGATACTCCCCGCTCTCTTGTGTGTATAGATAGAAATATGTATAATGGAAACATGATGCTGATGAAACGACATGGTCGTATAGATGCTCTCTTGCTTCAATACCAACCAAAGGTTGAAGCAGAAGAGGAGCAGCGCATATCCAACTACTGCCCATCTATATCCAGCCATGTCTACCCTAGAGCGAAGCCATTTGTGTGAGTGGAAATCATCTTACATATATAGATGGGATAAAACTATAGCCGAAAGACACTTTATAAAATAAGTACCTAGCAGGTATCCCGAAGGGATCTTATTCATTTGTTATACATACCTAGTGCCAGGCAAATTCGGTATAACACATCAACTCGTGTGTCGTACCAGCGGCGTCAGGGAGACTTGATGAATATACCCGTCATTCATACTACCATAAACCCATCATAAACATCAAGTCTAATCATCCTGTCACCCCATTCTAGATTTCTAGTAACTTAACTTGGTGGAGGGAGAGGGGAGAGGAAGGGGAGTAGACCTTTCCTACCCACCTCCCATCCAACTCCACCAACGCCGATATCGCCTCCTTTTCTACCCACCCATGACACCTTCACTATGCTGCATCCCTCTCCTTCGACTCTCCAAGCTCCACCTCTCCTCTGCTCTCTTTCCAAGTTCTAGATTGGAAGTAATATCATCCAGACTGTGAGCGCACATCCTGCATAAACAAAGAAGAGATGCCCCCCAAAAAAGGCCCCGGCAAGCAAAAGAAGACAAAAGCCTCCATACGAACCACTTACACCATCTATCGATCCTCATAAACACCAAAACCACACACAAACCCCAAACCTGCCTTGCCCTTCACAAACACAACACCCTCCGTGATTCTAGCCAACATCCACATAAACTTCATGCCACTAATACTCGAAACTCCAAACTTGAATTCAAATGTTTAATCCACTTGATCATACTGTATATACAACTGGATTGCCGTCCTCTTCGTCCTTTGGCGTCTACACCCCCTGACGGCAAACGCTCATTCCTCTGTCAAGTTGAATTCCCAGGCAGACACATGGTCTACATCACACTGGCGCATCTATTTATCATGCACCACGACGTCCAATATTTCTCCAAAGATCCTTCAAACCACAACCTCCCCTCCAGGGACCATCCTCCCAAGCATAAACTTTTGATAGCACATACGTGATAGATCCCACCAACCCGAGTTCGAACCAAGCAAATTTTGGAAAAATAAATACTCCGCCAAATTATGGTAAAAAAGAAAAAAAAGATGCAAAAAGGATATCGAAACGAAAAAGAAACGACCATCGCCCATCCCGTGACGGTGAAAATGAGAGAAAAGATATCATGTTAAATGATTTCACGAACTAGGGGTGGTTTAACCGTGCAGACCAGAGGTTCTCTCGCGCATCAGCTCTCGTCTCTGCTTGTCCTTCTCTGTAGTAATAGTTAGCACCAGTTGCTTGGTTCATGTCAAGTACCACATTACTTACCCTTATCAAATACAAGGAATTCATGTAGAGCAGATCCAGCAGGAACCATGGGCAGGACAGGAACCTTCTTGTCGGTAACAATCTCCAGCAGAGCAGGCCCATCCGTGCCGATGAGCCACTTCAAGCTGTCCACCAACTTGGCGGGGTCAGTGACACGCTGGGCCTGAACGTGCATGGCGTCGGCCAGCTTGATGAAGTCGGGGTTCTTCTGATGCGTGTGGGCATATCTGTCCTCGTAAAAGAGGTTCTGCCATTGTGTCACCATACCCTGCTCCTCGTTGTTGAGAACAATGACCTTGACGCCAATGTTGAACTGCGAGGCGGTCGAGAGCTCCGTCAGAGTCATGTTGAACGACGCATCACCGTCAATGTCAATGACCAAAGCATCGGGCTGGGCAACCTTGGCACCAATGGCTGCCGGGAGACCGTAGCCCATGGTACCGAGACCACCAGAAGTGATCATGGATCGAGGGTGCCTCCATCGGAAGTGCTGAGCAGCCCACATCTGGTGCTGGCCAACACCGGTGGAGATGTATGTCATGTCCTTTCGGTCGGCTGTCAGGTTGCTCAGTTCCTCGATGACGGTCTGGGGCTTGATGAGACCTCCTCTCTCAGCACGTTCATAGTCCGACAGGGGCCACTTCTTCTTCCACTCCCTGATCTTACCGAACCATTCACTTCGGTCCTCCATGGTCGTGGTCTTGAGCTTGGGGATCAGAAGCTTTAAGTTCTCGGCGACATCACCCTCGACGGCCTCGGTAGCTTGGACCACCTTGTTAATGTTCTTGGGCATAATCTCAAAGTGAACGATACCACCACGTCCCGCAGCAGCGGCAGCCTTGGCGGCGGGAGCAAACTTGGTGAGATTGCCAGTAACACGATCGTCAAATCGCGCACCTAGGGCAATGATGAGGTCGGCCTCTTGCATGGCCATGTTGGCATAGGCAGAGCCATGCATACCAAGCATGTGCAACGACTTCTCATCGAGCTCGTCAAAGGCACCAAGGCCGTGAAGAGTGGTGGTAACAGGGATGGAGGCCTTCTCAGCCAACGCCTTGAGCACTGCTGGGCCATCCTCGGACTGAATGATGCCCTGGCCAGCATAGATGACGGGCCTCTTGGCAATGTTGATGAGATCGGCAGCACGCTTGATGCAGGCATTGAGCTGCTTTGCGCTCAGCTCCATGGCAGCGCGAGAAGCAGCACTGGGGAGAGACGGCAGGGATGTCTCCGTGGGGATAGCCCTCCGCAGGATACCGGCAGTGACATCCTTGGGCAGGTCGACGAGGACAGGTCCAGGTCGTCCACTGGTGGCAATCTCAAAGGCCTCGTTGATTCTTCGGGGCAGCTCAGCAACGCTCTTTACCATGACATTCCACTTGGTGCATGCTCGGGAGATGCCGACGACATCGGCCTCCTGGAAGGCATCGCTACCGATGGCTGAAGTCGGGACCTGACCACAGAAGACGACCAAGGGAGTTCCATCCGAAAGGGCATCCTGTATCGGGGTGATGACATTGGTGGCACCAGGGCCGGAGGTGACAAGGACGACGCCCGGCTTACCAGAAGCCCGAGCATAACCTTCGGCCATGTGGCCGGCACCCTGCTCATGTTTAGGCAGGACGAATTCGAAGTGTTTCGAGTTGTAAATGGCATCGAAGACGGGGAGGATGGCACCGCCGGGGTATCCAACTAATTACACAGACAAGGGTTAGCAAAGGTCAATGTGCTTTGAAACAGCAAACGCCGGTTTCGGACCCCCGTACAAATGTGTTTGACACCCTGCCGCAGCATCATCTCGTGGAAGATTTCTCCACCAGTTTTGCCGATGAAGCTAGAGACGCAATTATTGTTAGCTCAATTGACATGCGAGATGCATCTTGCACATGGCAAGGCAATTGACGTGTCGTTGTTTGTTTGCTATCGTGCATGCGTTGTGGGTGGTGGTGGTGGTGGTGGAGGTGGGACATACGACTCATCCATCTCGGGCTTGCGCTGGTTGACGAGGGGCTGGACATGGTTCTTGGTCTGGTCCTGGTTGAAGGATGGGCTCGGTACGGGGCGTGGCTGTCTGTTTCGATTGCACCAATTGATTCATTGTCAGTAAACGTGATGATACTATTGAGGTGCAATGTCAAGCCAAACAAAAAAACAAAATTGTATTGACCGAATATGTGTCATCCCACTTGGGTAATGTCACCCACCAAATGCCGCCACAATGGCGGGCCGAAGGTGAGGCAGACCGAGGCGAGGGGCTCAGGAGGAGGGGCAGCAAGCAAGGTAAGGCAAGGCATGGCAGTTCAATGCAAGACAGGCGAACTCACGTTGTGGCTGTCGGCGCAGCGGCAGCAGTGGCCTGATTCCTCTGACCAGTAGGAAGACCCTTTGGCGTTCTCAGAGCAGCGGACGAAGTTGTGGATGTGAATGTGCGGATTTGGCCCAAGGCTCTGATGGCCTTTGTAGCTTGACGAGATCGGAGCATGGTGACGATTTTTGGCGGATTGAAGCAAAGAGAGGGAGGAAGAAGAAGAGGAGGAGGAGAAACAGAAGAGAATTCTTATCCCCCTTTTTTAGGAAATTGAAGCTAGAAAGATGAAGTAGTAAGCGTAGGTTGTTGAAGAGGAAGAAGAAGAGAGTTGAAAGATGTGACTCTTTTCTTGGAGGGGGTTTGAACAAAGGTGGCAAAAGGTCAAGAGAAACGGGAGGGGGAGCAAGCAAGAACTAAATAAATAAATAAATAAATAAGAATTGGCAAAAGTCCAGTGTCACAAAAAAAAAAACCTTGGCTTGGCCCTGTGAGTAACGGAGCAGAGACGGCGAGAGAGAAGTGTCCCCAGCCCAAAAAAAAGCCAAAAATGGTTCGTGGCAAGTTTGGACGAGCGATGCCGGCAAAGGGAGAAAAAAATAGCTTGGGGGGAGCAACGTGAATGAATATCCACAACAGCCTCGAGTGGATGTTACAGCGTTGGAGTCAGACAACAGCAGCAGCAGCAGCAGCAAGGTACTGGTAGGTACTCTGATGGATGGTTGTTGTTGTGCGTGTTGTGCACGGGCATCACAAGTCTAAGATGGCCAGACCCCAAAGACAAGCTGTCAGTAGCCAATGGGAACGCCGTCAAAAGGTTTTTAGGTAGACTGGGAAAAAGGGCCCCACCATTTCGATTTCACAGGTACCTGTACTCTCCGGGACAGGGCAACCTGGAAAGTCCTTGAACCCCACGCGGAGCAGCAGCAGCAGCAGCTTCAAGGTTCTGACATTCTACGGAACTTATTTTTTTTTGCTCCATTTGGAAATATTCAGAAGTACGGGCATTGGCATTGGCATAGAGAGAGAGGGGAATTACTAATGAATGAGAAAGAAAAAGAAAAAAATACACCACTATTACTTCCACTACAACTACAATGGTTGTAAATAGTACCTATTACTTTGGCCAACTCTCCCCAGCTCACGCCATTCAAGTAGAGAGCTGTCAATGTCATGTGTCAGGTAGTACTGTACGGGCAGTCTGTACCTAGACGAAGGAAGAGCCCAAGCCCACCACAAGCTACAGGTCCTCAGGCCCGGGGGGGGGATTTGGCTTAGTTGCTACGCTGCAGCTACAGTAGCAATGGATTGAACCCAAGGGGACCCGCCCCCTCCACAACCACCACCACACCTCAACCACACCACAACCCCATCCATCCATCAGAACCACACCAAGCCCACAGCAGTTTGCTTGCTGGCGCCAAAACCAAGAACCACCAATGGATCGATGGATCCGATAGTAGAATCCTCTTGTTCCAGAAGAAACCCTTTTTTGTTATGACTCCAATGAGTAAAATTTCTTGTTTGTTTGTTTGTCGTGAACGAACAGCGTAGGCAGGTACTCCGGTATAGCACCCCAGCAATGAATGCATAATTAAGAGTCATCATGTACATATATCCCTTACTCGTGCCCCCCATCAAGCATCAAGTACACAAAAGTTGCTACTACTACTATCCAAGACCCGTTGGCACGCACCCATCAAGACTTCCAGTCTGTCTCCGTGTCCGGTCCGTCGTCAGTCTGTGTGTTCGCCGCCGCCGCCGCCGCCGCCCCAAAGCCACCACCCACCTCAAGCACATGTCAATCAAACCTCAAATCCAAGCACAGCACACAGCAGCAAACCTCGTTCGGGACCATTTAGAGTCCCCCCGCCAAACTAAACTTTTCAAGCCAACTTCCAATCTAACTAGATGGTCCTACCATTGGACGGCCGGACCAAAGGTTGCATGCATAGTCCTCATAGTCTCTCAGATTTCGAATTAAAATCGGATGACGCTTCTCGTTGAAAACTCCTGTTCTCCGATCCGGGGAGGGGGAGGGAGCCCAGAAGCATTTGAGTCATTGAGAGAGCTGGGCTGGGCTGGTGGGTGTGTTCCCCACATGGAGGGAGGGAGGCCCTGGAGACCTTTCGGTAACTCGTGCTAAGAGTGCAGTGCCATGGACAAGGTATCTAGGTAGCTTCAAGCCTTTTCTTTCACCTCCTCAAACTCAACTGTCATCAATCCCCCTCCCCGCGAAATGAAACCTCCCATCTACTTGTACAAGTACCTACCTACCTACTGTGTAATTGTCTTTAGCCATCCCTCTTCCCCGTGCTACACCCGGCCGCCTGTCCTTCACAAGCACGCGACAATAACAACTTTCGGCCTTTTAATCAAACAACCAAAAGCCCCCCCCTTTTTTTTTCCCTTTTCCCTTCACGACGACAATTCCCGCTCACCGACACATGCTTTTCGGTACCTCCCGTCTACCTCAATCACCCATGGGGCAATGACCATGTCAACATGTTCCATCCTTGTACATGTCCACTCCATCCGCTCCACTCTCAGAAACACACACAAGCAACATCCATGAACGTGGCAATCGTACCTGATTCGGTGTCACAAAAGCACAAGAGCTTCCCCATACAATACAACAAACAATACAGTACAGCAACCACCGCTCCACTCCCGCGCTTTGCAGATCAACGGGATACAAGTCCGGCCCGATGGACTAAAGTAGAGGCAACTACCTACAGACTGCAACAAGTTTTTGGTGGCACAAACACGGAATAGCATCACTACGCACATCACTTTCGCATCCTTCACCCTCACAATTCACCACTCAACTCACATAAGCCCAATCGACCACAGCATCAGCATCGAGATGCACCTCCATCTGCACATGTATGCGCTCCTCTCTACCTTTCTCCGTCAGCTGACTGCCTGTCCGCCTGTCCGTCATGAGGCGTACGATCCCTCATCAACTCCGAACCTGCAAGACCATCGGTGTGCAACTTATCTTCAGCTTCAAACGTAATCACTTCGTAGTAAATCATGGAACTCAGTAAATGCTTTCAAACTTTATTCGTCTGTATTTCTTCCCACAGTACCAGACATTATATATGAATATATATACCATCTCACCCCCTCATCTGGTCCATGTTTCCCTTCCTTTCCTACCCCTTCCGAGCAAATCGCTCAATGCAGATCCCATCCCCAGAAATGTTTCTCCCCAATCCATGAACCATCCGCAGATGATGCTCCCCTTTTAATCCCCTCCAAGTCTATAAATGGCTCGCTAATCATTCATCACAAGTGAAAGAAAATGTTCACTCGCCGCCCAAATTCTATAAATCAATCCAAAGCAAAAAAAAAAAAGTTTGAAGAAAGAAGCCAAATAACAAGCAAAATGGTATCTCAGCGTCAACTCAATGACAAAATGAAACGCGTCTCAAACCCGCCGCCAACCTTGTCCCTAGGCTTTTTTTGTTTTTAAAAAACCCCTTCTAATTAAGTATACATTATCATTTCCGATCCAATCCGTTTCCTTGGCGTGCGTAGATGGCATATCCCCAATAGCAAAGAAAGGTGAGGGGGAGAGGGGTCGAAAAGGTGGGTGGAGTAGAATGGAATCAAGATAGCCCTAACCGTGGTCATTCTTCCAATCATGGAATGGAATGGATGCATCACGACCACCAAAGAAGTAGAGCCGTCGGCAAGTTCACCAGCACGAGCCAACAGTAGAATCGTCCATGCCTCTTGCCCTCGACATTACATACTCATCAACATCCCTGGCGGGACATCGCCTGGATATGGACCGCTGTTTGGCATCGGCTTCTTGCTCGGACGTAGAGCCTCCATGCTCATCACTCGGTTCCATGATGCTGGCCGTTTAATGGGCACTGGTGTGCCGGGCCTTGTATTTGGTGTCGGGCTCACATTCATTGGGTAATCAAACATGGTTGGCATCATGTGTTGCTGTTCCTGCGGCTGCGGGTGCCCGCCGTAATGCGGCATTGGTGTGTCCATGGTCATCCAGGGTTGGTGTGACGGGTCAGGCTCGGGCATGGTGTACAGCAGCTGTTGCTGGTGCTGGTGCTGCTGATGGTTAATCGACAAGTCCATGGGGGAGTTGATCTGCTTAGGCAAAGAAGTAGGTGCTTCGGGTGCGAATTTCGGCGCGTCGAGAGGCCAAACCGCCTCATTAGGGATTGGGAATGGTGTTCCTGGATGCGGTCCAGCCGCCAAGTCATCTCCCATAATCGTGTCACCGCTGCTGCTGACTACGCTTGCAGGCGTTGACGGTCGTGTCGTACGCTTCATCTGCCGAGCTGCCAGTTTGAGCATGGCTTGGGACCGATGCTTTGCCACGCTAAAGCTAGAAGGGCCAGGAGATCCGGCCTCGCTCTCCGTCTTGGCCGTAGCCCCGGATACGGCATGCCCAGCAGGACCCAACAGGCACTGGCTCTTGTAAGGAAGCTGGAAGTAGACATCGACTTCAGCCGGCGGCGGCGTGCTGCTTGTCGTGAACGGCGGAGTGCCGAGAATGAAAGCAAGTCGTACCAAGCTAGGAATGTTGCTGCCGAGGTGACGGCACTCGAGCATACGCTTCAAGTCACCAGAGGATCTCGCCCGCCAGTGGAGTGCCTGTCGCTTCTCCTTGGGCCAGATGCACGTCTTCCAGATAGACTTGACTTGCTTTTGTCTCATGAGGTTTTGAATCTGGACCCTGTACTCCCAGTCATTGACATCAAAGCCATCCTCAAAGTGCTTGGCAATGTGCTCAAAATGCTTCTCGCGAGTGGTCGACGCATCGTCCGCGTTGTGTGCCTCGAAAACTCGATCTCGGCAACCGCCGAACCCACAGGAGAAGACGAGCTGCGGGCACATGTCTGTTCTTGCTGCGCTGTTGGGAAGGGCCTTCATCCGATGCGCGTCCTTGGCGTGAGTGCTGTAGGCGCGTTCGGTTGAGAACGACAGGTGACAACTCTTGGTGCGGCAGATCCATACGGTATCGGCTCCGTGGAAATTGTGTAGATGTTTCTTAAAATCGCTCTTTCGTCCAAAGCCTACGGGACTGTTGTCCAAGAAGCACATGGGGCACTGATACTTCTTTGTCGTCGGGGTAACGAGTCGTGGAGAGGGAGCTGAAGTCACCTCGTTGGAGTTGACGTGTGGCGATGGAACGGCCGCAGGCGAATCCAGCCACGATCGTTCACTGATTTTAGGGGTTCCACCTCGGGCATGGGCGGTATATCATTTGCCACGTCCGGCCAGGTGTATTGGGTGTGGATGGAGGCCTCGTCGGACCTGCACTGAGAAGCCACTTCTGAGTTTGTCCATCCCATTGAAGATGCGCTGGTGCTGCTGAGTATTGTGTTCGCAGACAAGACCGATGCGCGTGCTACAAAATGTTAGAATAGCGTTCGTCCTAGATCGGGGTGGTTCTGTGTGTGACCTACATGGCTCGCCGTAGGGAGTCAAGGCGCATAGGAGACTCGAGACTCCGTATTTGTGAACAAGTCCAAGCAGCAATTGCTGATCCTCATCTGTCAATGGTCGGACGCCAGTGTCGTCCGGCGCTGAGTTGTAAGAAAACATGTCGTCGGTATAGATGTTTGTCGTGTCGGGGGATTGGGGGAGAGAGGGTATCAAAATATCGTCAAGGTGTAAATCTGGTAGTCGAGAGAGGGAGGGAGAGAGGGAGGGAGAGGAGAGAGAGCACGTGTGAGGTTGCTCTCATTCACACAAGAATCGTCTAAAGCCACTCCAGCACGGCGACGCGGCGCGCTGCCTGGCCCTCACAAGGACTCAGGGATGATGATGGCGACCAAAAGGCAAAGCGTGCCTATTACCTTTGCACCTCGAAGTGCGGTGATGCGGTCTAAGAAAAGAGAGGTAGACAGGATGGGAGACGGATGAGTGTTGGATGTAAGGATGGCTGTTGCTTCTTTCTTGTAGTAAACCGCACTAGCACTCACGCTTGTCGGCGGGAAGATGAATGTAGGTAATGATATGTCGACAGTGATCTCGAGATGAATGAGATCCGATTAGCGCCGCCTCAGCACTCCGGTCGATTCAAAAAGGAATACTCAAAAAGAAAAAGGCTCTGCCTAGGGGGGATGATGTGCAAACAAACAAACAAAAATTAAGAGAGCTGGAGGAGCGAACGACAAAAAGGAAGACAGGCCAAGTAACACACGGACTGAGCAAGGGGAAAGAAGAAGAAAACGGCGAGGGGGGCGGACAAAAAAGCCGGGGAAGGCTTCTAGAAGATCTGTCGGAGAAAAGCGCAGAGAGGGTCGAACAAATTGCAAGACCCAGCTCCTTGCAACCCATGCAGTCGGGCGTCGTTGTCGTTGTTGATAGGCACGTAGCACGTCGCACGTAGTAGAACCACACTTGGACCCAACTGGGGGAACTAGGACCTAGAGCGTAGGACGGAGGGCTTCCCCCTAATCCCTAATCCCCAATCCTTCTCGTACCAAGAGTGGGAAAGATAGATGGTAAACCTGGTCTGGCGTCGAAGCCGACGAATTGGTGCCAGTCATGCCCCTGTCGGGCACCACCCACCATGACCCGTTTCAGGAACAGCGTCATTTCTCACTGCGGCCCCCATGCCGTCCTGAAACACCAGTGGCCGCCAGCTAGGCCCCAATTCGAAGAAAGCAGCGAGACAAGAAGAATGTTAGCTGCCAAGTCTGTGCTCCTATGGTAGCCCAAAGGGTGGGCGAGCTAGAGACAAGAAAAAGAGAGCCAAAGTGGAACATGCGTTGTAGATTGGACGGCCCCATCTGAGAGACAACTGTTGGCCAACCACGATTATTCAAGAGTCGTCGGATGACCTCGCTAGACTGACAGTCGTAAATTAACAAAATTGGTCCCTCCTCTCTCCTCCTTCCCCCCTCCATGGGACCCCCCTGCATCTCACCAGGCTTGCCAGGGCAGCGGGAACGCCTGGGGACCCCTGGCCTTTTGTTCTGCCGTTTTTCTAGAAGAAATCACCGCTAGGTACGTTTTTGTGCTGGACTGGAGGGGGGACCGCGTCCCGGATGGTCAGTAAAAGCTCAGGCGACCAGGGCAAGAGTATCAAGATGTCTTGGATTTGGAGACGCAATATGGGGAAAGAGTCGTGCGTAGGTAGTTTTCTTGGGCAGGCTCGGTTAGAAACAAAATTGCTAAAGAGAGTACGGAGTACTAGAGAGTAAGAGAGAAAGAGGCCTGCGATGTTGGTCCAGGCAC
Organism: Cladobotryum mycophilum; assembly: GCA_036429605.1. Taxonomy (NCBI): domain Eukaryota; kingdom Fungi; phylum Ascomycota; class Sordariomycetes; order Hypocreales; family Hypocreaceae; genus Cladobotryum; species Cladobotryum mycophilum. The sequence goes on along the minus strand of JAVFKD010000002.1, from coordinate 1,026,184 downwards.
TGCACCTGTCCTGTAGGTACGATGTTCATGTCTGACACCAAGACGGCAAAGCCACGAGAGACGGACGCGGCGGCAGCATCGGAACCAACAGCATGTACATACGTGCGTTGCGTGCGTGCGTGAGAGAGAGAGAGAGTGCGTGTTGTGTGTGACGACTTGTCTCGAGAACTTAGCATGTGTCTCCAAACATGCATACCCGTTTTTTCTCTTTCTGTCTGTTTCCCTCCTCTTGTTATTCCATGCTGCTGCAGGTTGATGAGCAGTTTTGGATCCTGCCCTTGCCCTGCCCTTGCCCTGCCCGGTCGTGAGCAAGACAACTGCGGCTGAGCCGATCAACAGGGCTCCTCTGCAACAAGTTGAAGCCAACCAACGACCAACAAGACTTGGTAAGATGACGCCAAAAACGGGACGATGATGTCGACCCGCTCATTAGGCTGTTTAGTGGAAACGACGCAGCGGTGCCCTGCCTTTCTTGCTTGTCCCCTCTTCTTCCACTTTCAAAAATTGATGCCCTGTCGTGACTTTGGGCCTGTCCTGATCCGTGCTCCCTCTTCTTCTTAGTGTTGCTCTTGCTTGATTTGTCGCGCGCGTGCCTGTCTCTCTCTCTCTCTCTCTCTCGCTCTCTCTTTTTTTCCCTTCCTTTCTTTTTCGCTCTCTCTTTTTGTTTTTAAATTGCATGCATGCAGAACGAATCAGTCCACACTGGACATGGAGTACCTAGCTAACGACACCCCAGAAGACCTAATAATATCTAATCATTTAACTGCCGGGATGCGGGTTTGTTCGATTCATGAATCTGGAGTCTTTTGACGTCTTGGCTTTTTGAGCAAATGTCAATGTCTTGGAAAGAGAGAAAAAAGAGGGGGTAGACGGTGGAGAGAGAGACACACACACACACACAGAGAGAGACAGAGAGAGAAACAGTGGGAGAGACGGAAAAAGAAGCGATGGAAGGAGACGGGGAAGGAAAGGGAAGGGAAGGATCCCCCCATCATCCGTCGCGTCTCCGTGTCTAGCCGGCAACGTCAAAAAAAGAAGGAAGGAAAGAAAGATCCGTACATTAATTAGTACGTACGTACTCCGTAGTCTACAAGTATAGATGTGAAGCGCAATAAAGCAACGCAACCCCGTAGACACTGTAAATAGATGCCAGCCCAAAGTACCTATTCGGTAGTCTTGTTTCAAACAATACTCCTTCGTCCCCCCCATGTTACAAGTTATTCACCGTCACGATGCAACCATCTTTAACGCTTTTCCGCTAGAATGGGTACATGTACTTACCACCCAGTAGTACCTATGAAGAATCCATCGTACCACTCACCTATTTGTTCATTCATTCATGCATTCACCGTAAGCTGCCTGCTGCTGCTGCCACCACCTGTTGGGGGGTCACACAAGATTGATGTTAATTGCTCTAATCTTGCTTTCCAACGCTCTTCTCATCCTCTTGCATATTCCCCTCCCTCTGTCTAAGCTCCAAGCTCCAAGCTCCAAGCCCCCCTCCTCTGCAAACTCTAAGCACTGAAGGGCCCTTGTCGTAGATGATATTACCACCTACTATCTGCCTAACAGTACCCATACCCACACCCACCACCTCCAGCTACCTGTCTGTGCCCATACTCCGCAGGTGCAGACAGACACCTTACAAGTATCATGGTATGTACAGACCTTAGCAGCCAGCTGACAAGGTCCCCTACGATAGATGAATCCATCATATTTCCCATACATGAAATGACCCTTGGCGTATCACATCAAACAGATTTCAATCTGTCCCGGAAACGCCGCTGCATGGGAGGGCCCATCTGTCCATTATGTGTTCTCTTTTCGTAGTATAAGCTCCGTAACCAAAATTTATTATATTTATTATTTGTTTATTTTGACTTAAGCAATAGTAATCCTTCCCCCTCTTTTCTTTTTTTGTTTTTTTTCCGCAATGCTCGGTCAACTGTTCGCTAAAAGGAAGGCATCTCGGAAGACACTCAAGCCAAGGACTGGACAGAGCACCGCCACCATCGCTTTCGCCGTGGCCGCGACCGTTTTCTTTACGAGTCATCAACTTTGAATGGGATGGTTGTTCCCTTGCTTGGTCCCCCGGATGGATTTAGGGTTCATCTTTTTTGGTTTTGTTTTTTGACATCTGAGCCCCCCCCCCCGGTCCCCCTTCGTAGATGACTACTCCAGATTCAGATATGAAGCCCGTGACATTGACAGAGAAAAGAGACGAGAAGGAGGAGAGAAAAGAAAAGAAAAGTGACCAAGTGGCAAAGCAAACAAGTCAAAGCTTGTAAGCTGCATCCTCTCTCTGTCTCTCTCTCTCTCTCTCTCTCTCCACCGGGTGTTCACCTCAGCCCTGCAACGTTAAGAAGAAGAAAAAGAGAGCCCACAGACTAATGACGACGATCCCTCATCCCAACGGCAGCTAAAGAAAAGAATCGGTCGTAAACTCCAAATTAAGGGTTGTTGGCCGTTGGCAGGACGCAAAGAAGCAAAGGACTTGCAAACCGAAAAACATACCAATAGACTTCTTCCATGAAAGCTCCAGACATTTTTTCCAACTTTGTTAGTCTTAAACCGTTCTCTCTCTCTCTCTCTCTCTCTCTCTCTGTCTGTCTCTCGCTAGACTACCGTCGCAAAGAAGGGCTTCCAAGTTTCCATAGAATGTCTGTTCTCATAGGCTCAAGTCAGTCACTGGTGCGTGCGCACCGCGGCGTAAAAGGGCTCGGGACGATTGGCTGCTGCGTGCTCCAAGTGATTGAGATACAAGTGTGTTGCTTGTAGCGACGAGTAGAACACAACCAGACCAGAATAGCTTTTATTTGCTTCTGCCGGCCGCCACCACCAACTCCAAAAAACAAGAATCATGGTCTCCCAAGCGCCAGACCAGAGACATTGGATTGTCACTTGTCACAATCACACAAGCTCATTCCCTGTTTCATCCCCTCTCGAACATTTCTTTTCCTTCTACAAAGTAACTTCTTTCTCACAAGGGGGAGATACAAGCCACGCGAGATTGTCTTCCCCAGAATGTTCAATGGTAAAGAGAATCTCCCCACCCCCTTTTCCAGAAGCCTTCCATTCAGAAAAGCAAAACAAGTGCTCTCGAATGTGTCTAACACACACACACACACACACATCTCAAGCAAACCATCATCACAAACATGCATGTGCCACATCATTCCTTCGTCCGTATATTTCAGCAGTCAGATGCAATACATGTCTCACTCAGTGCTGCATTTGTCAACCCACCTTGTGCGAGTGTGTGTGTGTGTGTGTGTGTGTGACTGTGTTCGCATGCGTGTCTGTCTGTCTCCATGTTTCCGTCCAACACACAAAAAAGGATGTCTCCCATTCTTGTGCTCTGCTGCTGCCCTATCCCATCACGTTCCCTTCAGTCGGTCCTTTCCCCAGACATTCCCACGTGTCCGGATACTTGTTTCCCACACACCACACCGTTCCCCGTTTTATTCTTACACAACAAGATTCAACCCGTTTGTAGTACATACAGAAAAATGTTTCGTCTCAGCACTTGTGCATTCACACTTCCGTGCTTAGACGTGAGTGAGCGAGCGAGTGAGTAAGAGAGAGCATACGAGGAAATGCACGCGTGTGTGGACATGTCTCGGCTTGCAAACCGTTTGCCGGGGCCTCACAATCCACACATCCACATCCCAACCACACTCTTGCATGTAAATGGAGGGAAAACACAAACAAGAGAGAAGAGTGGGAGGGAAAGAGAGCGAGTGAGAGAGATCCATTTTTGGCAACGCCGCGCAGCGTTACCACTTCAGACTTCAGCGCCAGTCAGCTGAGCGGCTGTCCCTTTGACGCCTCCGGCGCCGCGGATCATGGCCCTTTTGGCCTTGCGGGCCTCCAAAAAAAGCTTGCCAGGCCGAATAACGACTCGCCGGAGACAGACCCCAAAAGCAGAATGCCGTTTCGAAATGCCACCTTTCAACCCATTATGAGTCCAACAAAGCCCTTTTTGCGCCGGACTTTCTCTTAGTTCGCTTTTTGACGTTCCAATCGGGCAAACTGTTTGCAGGTTTTTGTTAGCCAAGGGAGGAGGGAGGGAAAGCGAGTGAGGGTGAGAGTGAAGTAGTATTCAGCTGTTACGGCATAGATTGTTTCAACACCAAGTTCCAAAACATGATACCATCATCACGAATACCCTCGTAATCACCTCAAACGGGAAGATGGCTTTCGACCTACGAGGTCAGATATCCCACAATGTATCCATCTATAGAATAACCCCATCCCATCTTTTTGGGGGCCAGTTCCGTCCAACCAACACGTGGCGCAGAGTGATCTTTTATCCCATATACCACCACTACGGAGTACTACCACCACCAACCCAAACTGTTGCCCCGTGCCCGTCGGCATTTGAACATTGCAGGCTGTCAATTTCGCCCTTTCCTATAATTTATCCCCATTATACAGGATCAGGGAACTCAATATGGGACGGGCTGAGCTGGGCTAGAGGAGCGAGAGAGAGAGAGAGAGAGAGAAAGAAAAAGGGCTGCCGTCAGCACTCTACCATGTCTAGTCCCCTCCTGGGCATCAGCACCTAAAGCTCCTTTTTTTTTCTCTTCAAGCACTAACTCTTACAACCTAGTAAGAAAAAAACAACCCAGTACTTCTTATCAATCACATTACTAAGGAGAGGTATCAATAGGGCTGGGCTGGTTCAGCTTAATCTTATCCCACCGGCAGTGCCAAGCTATCCCCTTTGCAGGCCGTGATCATCATCATCATCATCACCACCACCACCCCCCTTCCCCCATCCAAACATGACTTCAACGGCTGTCACTATCACACTCACGACACCATCACTTCTTAGACTAAAGAGGTGTGCAACTAGAAGAGGGAACCAAGACACATTGTTTTTGAAATAAATTGTTTGCTTCTGCGGCGGGGTATGCATGCATTGCTACATGACCAGTTTACCAGACCTTTCCAAGGTTGCCACATAAAATTCTATCCGGCTTCGTTACAAAAATTGTACAACAGATCTCTTTCTGAAAAAGCAAAAAAAACAAAAACAAAAAAGAAATTGGCGTTTGCCTCCAGTTTTCCCACCGTTAATAACACGAAAAAAACAAAGAGCTTGCTACCTACTCATGTTCCCTTCCCTTGTCTCGTTTAACCCTGACACCCAATCCCATCCCATCCCATCCCTGAGTAATAATCCCAATTCCCGCCCAAAAGAAAATCAAAGCCCAATCCCAAGTTGCGAAAGAGTATCATCAGCAAAAAGCAAACCGTGCCACTCCTTTCCTCGTATGTTCCCTAGGCCCAGCTGTGCTTCGCAGATGAAAACATAAAGTACAAAACGCTTGCGGGGTATAAAATATGTAGTATGTGAAAAAAAGGAAAATGCCGAAAGTATGTGGCTGCCATAAGCGAAAATGTTCATCTCCCAAGATCCTGTGCTCCCCCTTCCCCGTTCTTCCCTCCGACTTTTCCTCCCCATCCCCATGTATGCGTGAATGCCAAGATGTCGTTCCCGCTTGTGCCGTTTATGCTAGTCTATTATGCTGGAAAACACAAATAGTTTGTTCAAAAATAGAAGAAAAAGTTGCTCGGTTGGCAGTGGTTCTCGAGGCCGGTTTGGCTACTTCGAGATGCATCATGATGTGGATCAAAGAGGCGGTGTTGCCATTGGTGGTGTAAACGAGATGGCTTGGTACCGTCTAATAAGCATAAGGCGATGAGTTGTATGCCGGATATGTGGGACGGTGCTCAATGCCTGATCCTGGGCTAGCTGTTCCACAGATATCTGTCGGCGCAGGGCTGCTCATTCCGCTGCTACCATAAGGACCGGGCATGCTCTGGAGTGAATGCGGAACGTAGTCCGCCCCAACCATTGGGCTGTCAGTCATGCCCATGTAGGACTGTTCGGTCTTAGGCTGCCCCATCATGTATTGCTGGTGCATGGCTTGGTGATGAGCATCGTAGACTGGGGAAGGGGGTGCGTTGTGGAAGGTATAGGCCGGTGACTGCATGTGCGGCTGTGTCGGCTGCTGAGGGATATATGCCTGGCGCTGAGATGCGTAGTACGCTACCAAGGCCGGGTTGCCACCGCCTGTTGACATTCCGTATTGCATATGGTCGGGCTCTGGTGTGTGGTTTGCGGCCCTGTTGTGGCCGTGAATAGCCAAGCGACATTCGCTTCGAATTGGCGTGACAAAATCTGCTCGGTAGCCTTGAATTGTGCCATTGGGACTAGACCCTAGGGCAATAGCATACTGGACGATGAACTGCAAATCACCGAGATGCCTGGTCTCCAATCGTTTCCGTAGAATGCTGCTTGACTGTGTGTGCCACCTCAGTCGGCTCTGGTCTGCTTCGGACCACATGGAATGTGACCAAGTATTGATGATGGAAGACTGCCTGAGCAAGTTGCGCATTCTGGCCGAGTAGCTCCACTGGCCACTGCTGGCACCCTCATCAAAATGCTTAACCACATGGCTTACATACTCCTTGAATGTCGGTCCTGCCTCAGCATCGGAACCAGCCTCGAAGACTTGCAGGCAGTTTTCGAACCCACAGGCAAAGACTGTTTGGGGACACAGTGCAACCTTGGCATCGTCGAGGTTCATCCTCGATCCACCATGTGAGCTCTTCAGATGGGCCTTGTAGGCGGTTTGCCAGTCAAAGACCATCTGACAGCCGCGGTGACGACAGAACCACTGAGCATTGGTGTGGTGGAAATCTTCCATGTGGCGTTTCAAGTCGTTCTTGCGTGTGCATGTCTTCTGAATACCCTCTTCAAGGCAAAATCCGCAGGTGAAGGAACCTTTTTGTTTCGGCGCTGTCGCTGTCGGGGTGATGTCTTCCGCCTCCCATGAAGACTCGTCGGTCAGTGCTTGGCTGGTTGCGTTCGTTGATGGGCTCGCATTGCGCTTGCGGCCACGGTAGCTGCTAGCTCTAGGAGAGACATTGGAGGCAATGCTTCCACATGTGGAAGATGTATCTGAAAATGTGTGTGCGCTAGCAGCAGAATCGAACATATTTGTTGATTCGTCTTGGGAGTTGCGACTTGAGAAAGTGCCGCTCGATAGAACGAAGGATCCGTCGTTATCTGGAGAGGTTGTTAGAATCTTTTCTAATCGCAGAATAAACCGAAAGGGGGAAAAAATGACTGGAAGAAGTTAGAAGACTTACATGATGATGATACTGAAGAGCGGCCTTCTTCTTGCAAGAGCCTTCCGAGCTCTTCCTTTGAATAGCGACCCAAGAGATGTCGGATCATTTGGCGGTCGACTTGATCCTGTGGCGGGGAAGCATGTTCGGGCGACATGCCCTCAGGCTCTGACCATGAATCTTGTGCCATGGCTGTGATGTGTAGAGATAAATAAAGTGAAGTTGGGAGTGGTGGTGTGTGTCGAGGTTGTATGTAGAGGAGGGAGTGCGAGGCTAATATCTAGTTGAAGTGGTTGTGGGTTTCGACACCAGATCGCTAGTTGACTGCTGCTGCGAGGTTGAGTTGCTGAAGGGTGGAGTGTGATGGATGATATGCGAGTTACTGAGCGGATCTTCGAAAGAGTTTATGTTCGATATGTTATGATGGAGACCCGGGGGTTGTTGAGAGAGAAAAAGGTGAGGCGGTGTGTGGTAAATATAGATGCTCGGTGAAGAGTCCAATGCACGATGCAAGTCGTGATCTCTGCGGGAGAAGAGCAGGGCCTGGTAAGAACTAGGCGGGACGGTTGGCGATAGGAGGTATCTCTCGGCACCTGCTGACTGGAGGCGTTCCCAATATGCCCGGTTTGGTTCCCGTTGTCAGACGTTTTTCTAGGCACTAGGCTTGAAGCACGACGATCACGTTCAGGGTGAGAAGGTTGGTGGATGGAGATGGATGGCTGGTGGTTTTGGAGTATCAAGACGAACTTCTTCAACACCTTGCGTCGGAGGCGTCTGTCTTTATGGGAGTTGTGATCTGAAAGGAGGTCCGCATCGGCCGACACGGCATATCCACTAGTGCGGGCGTGTAAAGCAGGAACAAGGACGAAGAATGAATAGACCACGGAGGATGAAGAACGGGAGTGTGAACCTTTGATTCACGGGGCGAGATGGGAGATGGGCGATAAGATGGGAAGCACCAAGATGCGGACCCCGGAGAGCAGAAATGGGACCGTCTTTTTTGGTGCCTTGACACCAATAACCTGAGCCGTGCCGGACAGAGTGTGCGTGTGAGTGGTACGGCTTAGGGGCGGGGGGTGTCGAGAAGTTCGAGTGGTGAGGTGGATGAGATGGGTGCTTGTGCCGGGATGCAAGGACGGATGACAATGGGGATTTCCACCAGACTGGATAGGGATCATGGATACTCCGTGGGTTGGGCTCACCGGGGTAGGGGTTCGGGTGTTGAGGGAGGGGTGGTACTTTCCTCTGCTCATATGGATACTGGGTATGGGATACGGATACCCTCTTGAAGCGGTGCTCCATACTATTTGCCGTGTGCAGCATTAAGGTTGGTCCGTACTCCGTACCTTGCTCCCCTTTTTTCTTCCATCTGGTGAGGGTCAACGCCCACACCCTCCCTCTGCCCTGTGGGAATCGCAAGCCACATACCGTTTGCTGCCATACCGACAGCACGGTGTACCAGGTACAGGCCACACCATGCCCTAGACGCTGGCACAGGGCTACTTGCACGTAGATGAGTGAGCATGGATTGTGGATGTGTGGGACATTCAAGACAAGGGGGTCCCAGGCGACCAAGGGTTTCCTTCTAGCCCGTTCTCCATAGATGGACCCAGATGCAGGCCTGGTCGGACTCCAAGCCAGCGGACTGGAACCTGTGGTGCCACTCAATCATGGGTCATCTATTGGACAATAAGATTGAAGTGCAAGCCCCCAACCCTATTCAAATCAGTCAAACTGATCCAAGGGAGGGCGTGCGAACTTACTGTAGCATCAACCTTCTTTTTTTTTCTTATGCCGTTTGACCACTTCAGGTCTTAACCATGTTTTTTTCCTCATTCAGGTCAGTAGGGTCCTGGGACTTACCCAAGCTGGGTCATGGTTGGTTGGGGGGCATTGGGCCGCTGCAGATTGGGCAGAAAGAATCCGGCTCCAGTCTTGAATTTGGAAAATACACGGGAATACCAATGCCTGCTGGTGCTAATGGACTGGGGAAATTTGCCCCGTTTTCAATTTAGCGAGAATTCCTTGGCTTGTGCTGCCCTTCGAAGAAGTTCAATGGAAGGGGCAGAGACAGGCATTCTGCTAGTATAGCCAATTAAAAAAAAAGCGGCAACGGTAGCTTCATAGCCGAGTACGATGGCATGGCTGCCCGTGCCATTGACTGTGCGAATACCCCCGTGCCTGGCCAGGGCCAAGAGCTCCGGTGTATCTTACGGTGGCTTGCATTATGGAATGTTGTTTCTGAGCAAAACAAAAAAGGAACACAAAAAGAAGGTTCAAAAAAAGACACATCAAACGCCACTTCGTCAGTGCCTCCCATGGTAAGATAGGGCAGAGACAAGCAGCAAACGGGCCGAGCGCCAAATAAAACGTGAGCATTGCGTGAGAAGTACTCAGTAGAGAGGGAGAGAAAAGAGGTTGCTGATGAGCGGCTATCTGCAGTCAGCTCTCTCAAGCCTCCATCCAGTCTGCTGTCACCCACCTTCGCTGGTGGTGGTGGTGGTGGTGGTGCTACTGCATCCGTAGTAGCATACCTAGCACTACCTATGCACATGGGCAGCATAATTATGCCGCATCCGCCTTGGTTGTCCTCATAATGAGCACAACCTACCTGGGCCCAGTACAAACAGGGCTGAGCAGCAACCAGGATCCCAAGTCCGGTGGTGGAGCGGTCCTGAACATCATTACTGGGGGTCATATGCTGCCGTCTACTCGGGACCAGATGGCGATTTGATTTTGAGAATCACAGGGGTTGTGTTGGAAGCCCCTTTGGATAGAGAGACACTGCTGGAGAGACACAGAAGAACCCAGAAAAACTGCAGTGCCGCGATAACCAGCGGTCCGCTCCTCAGCACGAGGCGGTATGGAGAAAATGAGACTGTAACCGTGCAACAGTATCCGTTCCTGAAACTAAGAGAGAGGAAATCAGGTCTTTCACTCTCACGCCGGCCCATAGGAAGACGGTGTGCATACACCTCATCAAAAGGTCTCGAGCAATTGGCAACTCGCTCCTCCAACTTCTCAACGGCGCAGCGGGCCGTCAATGATGGCATTTTTTTCCTTGGTTCGGCTAGTGTTCTCGTTGTAGGTAGGCACTACAAGCAAGTGTGTAATCAAGCCCCAAGCAGCAGTAGTGAGACAAACTGACAGAGAGCGTTGTTGACGCCACGACGCCGCTTCCAGCCCTGTCAGCCCTGCTTCGATGATACCCTACCGTCGGGTCGGTCAGACAGCGGCAAAAGGAACTATTTACCTCCCCACTGGTACATACTAGTGGATGAAACTTAGACACAGAGAGACTTTTCATGCATGCATGATCTCGCGGAAGAGCTCCGTTGGTATACATGTAGTATCGGATGCATCTCTTCCATCGGCTAAGGACGCCTCGACGCGTGGCCGCAAAAGGCGAGACGGGATGTGCCACTTGAGATTGGTAGGCGCAATAAGACAGTGTTCACTTTCTAAACTGAAAACACCGTCAATGCCGTTGTATCCTACAAGTAGGTTCCATTCAGCCATTCTTGATCCATGCGTGGTACGTACAAGTATGTAGTGAGCGAGGTGTGTGCATGCTAGGAGGGCGAGCGACTGAAAAGAAATGGGGGGAGTCGTTTTCTTGCAAGTAAAGTTAGAAGCTCGTACAGAGCGGGTTGGATGGACAAAGCACCGACCTACCTACCTACCGCCAGATGTAGGGAGCATGGAAGCTAGCTGTAGGGCTGCGTTAGGCCATTCATCTGGTTAGGCTTACCCCTTTGACTGACTGGATCCAATGTGTGCGAATGTGACCCTCGTCGTCAATGGGATCTTTTCCCTCAGCGTCTGGGGAATAACACCTTTCTCGTACAGGCTTGTGATTAGCGTCTTTGTCATCATAGAGGCCACAATCCTGACTCAGGTTCATCAGAAGCTAAAGATGAGGCTAAAAGCCGGAGAGGTTAGAAGCCTGGCCAGTCTTCCAGAGCCTTCATGCCCGAAATGAATCAGTGGAAACAGGGGTGACCGGAGATGTAGCTCAGGAAGCAACGGAAATAACGGCTCCCGGCAGAGAGAATCCCGTGATAGTCGCCTCTGCGAGACATGGCTTTCCAACCGGGTCACGGGTATCGCATATGATTGGACATTGCCGCTTTTTCGACCGGGCACTTTGAGTCTTTTGAATCCTTAAAGCCGGGGAGAGAAGAGCAGTATCGTCACCAGTCCAGGTTCTGTTCCTGTAATCTAGAACCGTATCCGCATGGCTCAATTTTAGCCACCGGCGCCCAGGGGGTGTAGAAGATGAGCGAATCTGGTGGGCATTAAAGAGGGGGCGGCGAGGGGGTGGAGCCAAGGAGGAGGAAGATACCAAGATACGAACGAATGAATGACACGCTACCATGTTGAGTTCCCGCCATGCAATATGAGAGAACTTACGATGCAATTGGAATGGATGGATACGCAGCGATCAGATGCGATCAGATGCAATGCGGTGATGCTGCTGATGATGATGATGGGGTGGTGGAGGAGTAGGAGAGAAACGGGAAGGAAGAATGATAGATGAGAACAGACTTCCATGGATGTGAGAACTGAGTTGTTCTCTGTAGGTTGGCGCTCCAACTTGGGTAAAACAGCCCTGGAGTGGACACAGAGTGGGTGTCATGACCTAACTGCTATATTGAAACCGCTATAATCCACTATTGTCCTATTCTATAGGGGACTGGACCTAGGTAGGTATCCCTGGAGGGTTCTTTTTTTTTCAGATCCATCACCTGCAATAACAAAAAGATGCATTAGAGCTATCATATTCTGCTCAATCGTAACTGCCCAATTAGTTGAAGCCAATTTCCGTTAACCACCTATTCGTCACTTTCCGAAAGTCAGCCCTTCCCGCCTTTTCCCACCTTCAAGCTTCCTCAAACTCCTCCACTCCCAACACCATCCCATCTTGTCTCCGCCACCATGATCTCCCATCTCATCTACCTATCTTACATGCCGAAAGGTGAGAGGGTGGAGGAGGGGATAGGCAAAATATGATGTGTGCTTTTTTTCCCTCATTCGTGGTCACCTCCATCATGCACGCATGCACATTTACGAGATGCATGCTACCCTACAAACGATCAGAAAGAAGCCACCCGATCTCCATGGCGTAACATTAATGACTAAACCCGGTAACATCTCAACTGGATTCAACGGAACAGCAATTGTATGGCTAATCTCAACCCGCCCATCACGTCCTTTTCTTGCCAACCCCTCACAGGTGCTGACAGATTTCCACGCGGCAGTTAAATTACGCCATGGGATGAAATACAACTGCGTCATTCAGTTGGCCAAGTTTCCATCATCCGACCTTCTGCCTTGGGTCTAAGCTCTCTCCATACAGCCAAATCGTCAACGGTCCCCTGGGTGCCGTCACCGTTGTTGAGCCACCAGTACCAGCACCACCATGCTCTCTTCTGCCGTGTCTCGCTTACCTGGGGACTTCACGTACATGTGGGATAATTGCGCAAGGCATACGAGTAAAAGGGGTCCTTGAAAAGAGCAGACAAAAAAGCAGCCATCGAGTGCTACCTAGACTTCGGTACTGGTACGGTACATGCAAACCTGATGCAGTCGGAAAGGCGGGATCGATGTCTGCCATAATTACTCATAATGCTACGCCATCACCAACCTGCCTGACCATACCAGCTGAGCCTGGTTAACCTGGCATGACCAAGACTCGCATCCTGCAACCCGGGACAGGTTGTGATTCGTCAAATCGATGAATATCAAATCATCAGTCTCATTTCCAACCCAAGGGGAGCGGGGCCATGGACCATTGGACGACGGACGACGGACACACGGACCAAGAGATCCACCCATAGGGCCGAGCTTTGTTCACTGCACGAAGGGCCTCACGAACCGGGGCGCGGCGCCACCACTCCTGCGAGAGGACTTGGTGCAACTACCCTTCATGGCCAAAGGCTCAAGCAGGAGTTTGAAGAATACGCTAAAGAACGATGTGAACGGACCACCGAAGTTCCGGAAGTTTGTCATCCGCAACAACGCTAAGTTGCTTTTGGCAATGAGGTTAATTAGCCCAACTCGATTCCATCTCAACCGTCTTGTGAACAGACACACGCACATGGCTTTTAACCTACATTGAAAGCCTTGTCGACGAAAGTCCTTTATTAGGCACATAATTATCAGTCTTTCTAATGCAGCTTCATCCATCCGTCCATGCATACTCATGCAGATGGTCCTAGCCAATCGTCAACTGATAATAATTCACTCACTAGCCCAGACTTGGTAGTCCGTATACGCCTCGACAAGCTTAAGCGAAACCAACATCGACAGAGAATATTTTGCATGTCATCGTTCATGGATACACTGGCCATTAAAGTTGATTACTTGTTTACCGCGCGGTCCCCACTTGTCTTTCAATCCACATGTATATCCCCGTCAAATTTTCTCCGTCCCGTCCTCGTCACTAGACGGGTGGCACCCCCTGGCTCGCCTTGGGCTATTTTTGGGAAAGGGGAGGGGGAGGCTCTAACAGTGCTCTGGGAACCGTGGGAGAAGCTTGACGAGCGCATGTCATTCCAATACCACCAGCATCGGCGATCAATCTGGTGGCGGTCGGTCTTGCGTATCTGAGGTTTTGGTTGAGACATCATACATCACGCACATGCATCCCTTCTATTACCAATAGTACGGACGTATACCGAAGTGCATCCACACCTACATATCAGCAAACACTCACACTCACGCACATGGAGGCATACACAATACGACCATCCCGTCGCAAGCCACGAGCACCGCAAAGTGGCTGTGTGGTTTGCAAATTCACGTTTACAAACCTACTACGTAGGGCTGGTCATGTGGGTTTACGGGTCAAAAGCAGTAGGTATTGACAGAGGCTCAGTCCTCACGGCAAGTGCCGTTACAAACTGACTTTTACGCTATGGGTGAGAATTTGGACCACTTGTGTCAAACCCAAATTGTACAGATCTCAAACAGGAGCCATTCTCTTGAGAACTAATCGGTCCAATGAGAGCGCAAAACAAGCGACCAGTCAAATCTTAACTTTACCCCAAGAGGTAGTGTCCCTAGAAGAAGGACGAGTTCGCACCCGGCCCGGGAGCTTGGCCAACACCATATGTCCAACAGAACTGAGAGCAAAAATGGACTAGGAGCACACCGGTGGGGTTTGAAACGACCCTTACCAGGTTTGTTTCTGATTCCCCCCAACCATGTTTAGCACCTATGCATGTACCAGTCTGGGTGGAGACATGGCAACTTGGATATCCATTCACACAATACTCACAAGCTGCTCAAACCTACTGGAACACCGTAACATTGTCAACACCAAGTCATGGCATCGAGCGGTTGGGATTACCGCCAATCCCTGCTGTCTCTTTCGGCACCGCTGCTTTGGGTCCCCGCGAGTTGCCGTCGGCACCGAAGCCTCGGTATCCATTAAAATTGCAGACTGCCCAATAATGGCTTGATGACCCGCATTCGGTCAGGCAGCCCCCAGATCATGCAGAAAAGTGCCGGTCAATTTGGACAGCCCTGTGATGCTTTCCGTGTGCTTGGGTCAACTCATGGCGGTCTAGGCCCTTTGGCCTTGTTTGACCAGAGCTTAGAGTGACTTACAGAAACCGGTCAATCGAACTTGGGGGTGTTTGGTGCGGCGGCCTTAAGACTTGCTAAGCCCTACGAGAGCCACCAGCAACGGCTACTAGCCTGAGGGCACTAACACCAATGCATTGCCATTCTACGCTCATCACTTGGGGATCATTTCCCCCTTCTCGTGTTCAACGTGCAATGGTACTTGATCTGTGCTCGACCGCAAAGTACCGAATATTAAATCAAATCAACTAGGTAGGTAGGCTACTGCAGAGCCGGGATCAACGCTTTCTTGGGGAGAAGGGGGGATCAGTTAGGGATAATTGCCGACCGGGTGTCGCTCAATATTAGAGCTTACTCTTCAATTCTGGAAGCTAATTGGGTGTTTGCACAGTTTGCACACTCGTCATCCAGGAAGAAAGAAAGAAAGAAGGAAAAAGGGCCAAGAGAAGTACGTTCCTTTTTCCATGGCCATGTGCGGAGCAGGCAGAAAGAAATCTTACACTGGTTCATTCTCCCACTTTTCTTTTTTTTCCTTCTTCTCTCTTCGTCTGCAACAACCACATGGAAGATGGAACCAACAAGACGACGCAAAGGCAAAAATAAGCAATACATCAGCGCACCAACTCCACTGCTATCCACGGCGTTGGTAACGTTCCCATTCTAACGGTTAGGCTCTTGCAGCGGATCTGAGTCCTAAATCCATATTCCCACAACGATCCCGAACCCGAAAAGTGGTTCGCCGCCACCTCCCGCGGAAAGCCGTTTTTTCCCTCTCTTTTTCTTTCTCTCTTCTTTTCTTTCTTTCTTTTTCTTTATCTGTTTGGCTGACTTGACTCGATGTAGTCAGTGCTTTGCTTCCTTTGCCGTGGGGACCCTTCTTTCATGAATCATTGCGCTGCCTATAACATGGGTGATAAGGGCCGTATTGATGATGATCTTCAGCTCATCTCACTGGTACCCTGTTGATTGCGAAACGGGTTTGCCACACAGACAAGGCACATGGGGCAAATAGGGCTCGCCTGTGGGGTAGGTAAGTCACTCGCATCCTCGTTGCCTCGCTACCTTCGGAGGCTCGGAGTAGTTGGCCCTTGTTAGAATTTTTGGGTTCTCAAGGTCCCCAATCAACGGAGTTCAATGCGGTGAGAGTCAAGCCTTGTCGCAAGGCAGGGAATTGGAGAGAAGGTGTTTTTCATCTTGACATGCCGACAACCGAATCCCGAACTTATTTGAAGGTACTTTTTGAATCTGGCGATGCCGCTGGTGATGCCGCTTACGCCGCCCTCGGGTAGTCTATTGTTTGATGGGCTTCACAAGGCAAACTCTAAAGCCACGACCCGTTTCAATTGGCCCCCAAAAGCGAAGTTGTCCGCTGTTCATCGGCCAATTTCCCGGACCCTGACCGCAACCAGCGACTTATTACTAACGGAATACGGTCCGCTCTCGCTTTTCCTTGACAGTAGAGGATATATCTCCGTGACTTTGCAACGAAGGATTTCATAATCAGCAATTCCAGCTCGGAAGAGGCATCTTACACTGTTGACTAAATAAAACAAAAACAAAAAAAAGCGTTTCATGTTTTAAGAGTTGCGACGACTGCATGACGACTTATTCCCATTCAGTTTGCTCGAGGCTCCAAGCTTACCAATTGTTTATTCATACTCCTCATCCCACCAAGTTGTCTCCCCCCTCCTCCCTCCCTTACAGATACGATGTGATGAGCGTGTGACGAGATGTACTTCGTACAGCTTGTGGGGAGGGGGAAGGAATTCTGATCATCTGACGGATGCTCCGTACCAATCGTAATAGTTCCCCCGACAAAGGTAGTTCCTCCGAGATAAGCTTTCTCAACTCAAACCACCGTCTTGGATCCTGTAAACCGCACTGCCGCGTGCCGGTCGACTAACCACAACCGCCTGCGCCTTTTGCTCATCTGTCAAGTTCATCTTAGAATAGTAATCCCTCTCCAACGCCTCCTTCACCGCCGCCACCTTGTCCACAGGCACAAGGTGCACACTGCACCCTCCCCACCCTGCTCCCGTCAGCCTGCTGCTATAAGCCCCCGCGCCACGTGAGATGCGGCAGATTTCATCAATCTCAGGGCAGCTACATTCGTATAGTTCGCGACAAGAGTCCTGTGTCTCGTTCATGAGCCTGCCCAGTTCGCTATTGAAGTATGTAGTGCCAGTGGCCCCGGTATGCACGGGCCGCTCCAACAGCGTCAAGAACTCGAGCACCCGGAGAGCCTCAGTAAAGACGTGCAGCGCGCGTTGTCGTAGCTTGAAGCGGTCCGCCCTCACGGGGAATTTTGACATGAAGCGCTTCTCCAGGTCGGCGACAGACAAGTTGAGGACGCCGGCGATTTCCTCCCGGGTGTATCCGCCCTCCTGTGTCAGCGTTTCCTTGGTCAGCTCCACGAGTTTCTTGAGTTCCTCCTCCTTGGTGAGGGTCCTGGCAGCCGCATAATCCGATCCGCTGCTGTGGTAAAAGAAGGCCTCGTGGAACCCTTGAAGACTAATGCCGAGCGGACCTGCGTCGGCGGGGAGCTCAGTGCCGGGCGGATTGAGCACCGCATTGAGATACGCCGCCGCGAAGCTGACCTCCACTACGCGAAGGTTATAGTGAATCGGCCCGGTGACGTGCTTATTGGACGTGATGAAGGACTGCGCAATGACGAAGCACAGTTCGGGGCTGGTAGGTGGAAATTTGACTGGCCGCGCATCCAAGCCGGGAGAAAACGAGACGAATGTGGCAGAGCCTTGCTCAGAAAAGACGGATGCAGCCTGATCCATTCTGTGGCGGCAGTGTCAGCTTGGTAGATATACACACACACCACGCCACACATGCTACTTTTTTCTACATGGTGCATTTTGTATTCGCCAGAGAGAAGAGACAAGAGATTGGGGAAAACGTACCCTCCAGAATTTACACCAACCGCTCTCTCGCTGACAATAGCAAGCTCAGTCAGCTCCTTCTTGTCCACGGGATCCTCCCCATTGGCGACCATGACAGCAAGGGCGCTGGCTGATACGAATGCAGCGCTTGAGCTCAGCCCTCCACCCACAGGAACCGTGCCGTCCATAAGCACGTCCATATTGCAGGGACGATAGCTTGCCCCTCGTTTCTTGTATAGCAGCTCCAGTGCACCACGGAGACCACTCTTGAAGTAGTTTGTCCATTCAAATTTAGTCGAGTCAATCTCGACATCTCCACCTATGGGGACATTGAACTCTGCTGGTGCGAACTTTGAGTCCAGAACGTTTCGGATGCGAATTCTGAACGTGGTAGCGTCATTCGTAACCGGGCTTGCGAGAACGGCGATTATAGCATCATCGGTGATGGCCATGGGTAAGACGGAGTAGAGGGAGTAGTCTATGTGCTCACCAATGATGTTGACTCGACCGGGGGATCGTGAGATGAAACCGGCCCTTTGACCAAATTCCGTTTCAAATTTGGCAACCAGGTTGTTCCATCGCTGGCCTTGGGTTGCCACTGTACTCGACGGATAGATGTCCGCGAGGGCATTCGCAATGGGAACCGGGCCTGACATGTTTAATCTCTTCAAGGGCACGCAAGTGATTTATCCTGGATGTATGGTTCGTCTTGTCCAATTATCGAGTCTTTACCGTTGGTCCTATGTATAGGGTAGGATAACGGAATCTTTGAATGTCGTGCTGAAGCTGCCCCGCTGTAAGACACTGTACCCCGCAGAGTTCACGAGGAAAAATCAGGGGTCTGCGTTGAAGTTTGAATGACGTAGTATTCCTTTCTTGTTCCGGATGACCGTACGTCGATCGGGAAGATCTCTGAAAAGATCAATCGTGTCAGCAGAGATGAGAAGTGACGATACACTAGGCATTCAGGGATTCGTATGAATGAGTGCTGATGGGATAGAATAGAAAGAATGAAAGAGAGAAAGATGTGAAAAGAGGAGGAGGAAACAAAGACTAGATAAGAAGGGATCTAATTAGATCGTACATGTCGCAGACAGTTTAGATACCCGTGCAACAGACATCGATCGTCACAGTTTCACGCGCGACATTTATTACTTGTATGTACAAGTAAAAAAAGAGACAACCCCACCATTTGGTCAGTCGGCCGTTTTGCGGATGCATTATGACTATTGGAACCCACCTATATAGCCGCGCGAGTGACATTGCGTTGCACTGGTATTGTTGAACCAACTGATGGGGTTGCAGAGACGCAAAAGGTCCGTTGAGGCGGAAACGTTGAGTAGCAATTTGGATCAAGCATGTGGATGTACTATATATCCATTCATCTACTTAATCTATTAGTAACAGCCGAATGACGAAAGTGTTAACCGTCGGGAAATATGTCTCTGGAAAGACGGCGCGGTTATCGATCCAATCCGATACTGGATAATTGGAATCATGTCGACAGAAGAGGGTTGAATACGGATAATTGCCCCGGATAGTAGGGGCAGATGGAATTGACAAATTATTAGCATCGATGAGGAAACGAGTAATTAATTAGACGCTACCAACGTATGTCAAGGTGTGCATCATGATGGAACGTTGAAGGGAAGACTGAAAAATTCAAGGTACTGTATGTTAGAGGCAGATACCCCTCCAGACTTCTCAGTAGACACTCAGACTCAGGTAAGGTAAGCAAAGGCTCCTTCCAATTATCTATTCTTCGAGTTCCTGCCATAGATAGATAGGTACTTAGTAGTATTACCTCTGGACCTTTCTTTACTGAAGCAAGCGCTCTCGGTAGGACCTCTGGCAACTGCCATTGTCCACCAATTACGTGATCAGCTGCCAGCTGCCATATAACGGCTACCATGCTTGGTAGATGGTCTGCCAGCTGGCAAACAGCTGTTTGAATTCCATCCATGGCAATAATGATGGAAAATCACGATGAGTGTTTTCTTCGCGCTTCAACTCACATGTCACACGCACACAAACACACAAATCATCTCTTTGACAACTCTTATCATCGTCGCTCGTTTCGCATTCAATCTCAACTACTACTTCCAACAGATACCTAGTAGATAGGTAGTAAGCGATTTACTATCAGTAGGTCGCTTTGAGGCCACACATCATCTCAGACAATGGGCCAAGGCATCAAAGACCTTGAGCCTGGATCTCTTTACATTACCGTCGCGGTTCCGAAACCAAAGTCATGTCATTTCAACCCTGCCGAGGCATTGCTCAACTACCCACCGGCGTTCCCAGCAAACTTTGACCTAACCACGTACGAAACCTGGTGTGCTGACACCTACGAACTAGAAGAGTTCGACTGGGGCCTCTACTGGCACCGAGGCCGTGGTGATGGTACTTGGTATGGCCTCAGCCCAGTCGACCATTCGATCGACATACACCTGACGAGATTGGGCCTGAGCACAAGCATTGGCATGAGCGGTGTAGTGTTTCCTCCTCTCTACAAGTACACCCTCATCAGACGCGACATGTGTCAGTCACCGCGCCTTCAGGGCCATGTCGCTGGGCTCATAAGGGTCCTACATGTGCCAGGCTCTGTCGCCAGCGAGCTTACCACTTACCTTGACTGGCTTGCCGCTCATGCAGCAGCTACTGCGACAAGATCCTTCATATGGGCAACCTCGCTGTACCTGCGGACGCGGCGTCACATCACAGCCAACCCTCGCGACGGGGCTAACCAAGGGATGCCGGCGGGGTTCGACATCACAGGGTTTCTATGCGAGGCGTTGCACTTTGCATACGGTGAGGTGTGCCATGGATTGGCAGGCCAGCTTCCAAGGCCCATTATGGTGTCTGCCTATGGTGTCGACTTGGCGTGGAAGGGTGCTGCTGCTACCCATAAGGGTGAGAATAAGAAAATGCAACACCAATACCAGCATCAACCAAGGGGATGCTGATGGTGGACCTCTTTCCCACGTTGTAGCAACCCTAGGAGAGGGGGAGGGGAGAGGAGGAGGGCCTAAGCGGCAGAGAGAAGGACGAGCAAGGGACAAAGATGCCTGGCCTCGCAAACTCAAATCACGGAGATAATGGGTGTTGCTTGCGAACTGTCATGGCGAGCCAGGTGTGTGCGAGCGGCACGTGTAGAATCGTCAATGCAGAGCAAAGGAAGGAGGACAAATCCTGAGGGTTATTGGCGACAACCATGTCGAGCAGGGTTAAGGGCCCTGTTGATAGGGTGCATATACGAGTAGCGAGCCCGAAAAGAGGAGCCCGATGACAGTTCATGGGGGTTATGAATAATGAACCTGCAGGGAGGCCTAGAATCTGCAATCGATACGTTTCCTCATCATACTTTACAAGTATTTTGTTGATTTACCGAAATTTTGCCTTGCCAGGTGAAGGACGGACCTTGTCCATGCACCCAGGCACTCATGCACTCATGCACTCATCCACCCATTAACCCAGGACTCTGGACTCCTGGACTCCTGGACGTTCTCATTTCTCATTTTACCCCACCCAAGAAATGATGATGATGACGGATGGGGGCTTCGGGATAGGGCCAGTTATTGATTTGCGCCATGCATGCCTTGTTGGAAGCTGTCAAACTCTTGGCTTGAGTGATGATGTTCATCAAAGATTCGGCGACGTGTTTGTACCTGGTCACACTACTACTCTGTGCCAGTGCCCTCCCTCTTCTAAACCTGTTTTCCAACCTTGCCGGGACCCCTTGCATTTTTTCAAGGGACAATTTCGCCCTTGCATTGCATTGCTTTGACCTTTTCTTGCCTCATTTTTGCAAAACACAAATACTAATATGACACGTCGACTGCCAAGTTGTCAAATCCAAGTAAAGGACGGGAAGACAAATCTGCAGAATTCAAGGGAGAGAAAAGGAAAGAGGAAAAAAAGATTGGTGCCTAGCCTAGGTACGCTGCTGAGGAGGTCTCCACACCGGTGTTTACTATACGGCAATGTTTGGCAGAAGTGGCGGTTTGTGACCTCGGCGATACCACGCACATATGCGCAGGGCGATGCAACATTTGACGGCGACCAATATTGATCCATCTTGTGACGGGACCGAGGAATGCTTCTCTTGGCCCAATGTTGAAGAGCAGGGACGCAGGCAGAAATCCTGCATCTGTCAATGGCGGACCGTCAAAGCCATCGGAGATCACACCGATACCCGGCATCCTACCATTCCGACGTGCAAACAATCCAAGGAGGCATTGATCAACAGCACATTGCCTCTCATTACTGTGAGGTAATAGCCTGCTTGGCGGAGTAGCTTATCAGGTGGACACGATATGGCTGCTCTCTGACTCGGCGACTGTTTACTTGCTGCTTGTTTGGGGCTGCACTACGCTACTTGCTGTAGGTTTACTACTTCCGATTCGAGGCAAGCTGTGGTTTTATCGGGGGGGTTCAACATGGAGAGAGCTGAACATTTTTGAAGAGCGATGGTCCGACGGTCTTTGGAGCAAACCGCCACCAACAACAACCAAGGGAAGCTGTATGTAGTACTTCTGCACATCGGCAACCCCCGCGTTGCCAGCCCAGCCCCCCAGGGAGGAGCAGAAGGTTTCCGATGGGGTTCATCAATCTTGCGAATGGCCAACGTCATTTGGCGCCGCAGTCTTGGAAACAGACCAATACAAACAGACCAGGCCGTGCTCATCAGGTCGGTTTGCAGCAAGGCGACGAATCGAAGACGGAGGAAGCAGAAAGACGGCGGCAATGAGGGGTTGGCTATCACAGTAGGAATGAGGGGCAAAAACAGTGGGATTTGCTTCAGTGGAGGCGAGCTAATCGCGCTTCTTGTGCTGTGTTGTGTGTGTGTGTGTGTGTGTGCCTTTGTTTTGATGGTGCTAAGGCTTGTCTATTTAAACCTCTCACCTCCATTTTCTCCTACAAGCCTTTCTTCCTCCTTCTACCAAGCTCTCATTCTATCAAATTTTATCCAAACAAAACATCCAACTTCAACCAAACTCCAAAACAAACATCATCATCATCATGTCTGGCTGCGGTTGTGCTACTTCTGGTGCTTGTGGCTGCGGCGAGAGCTGCACTTGTGATGGCTGCCCTGTAAGTAACACGCAACTCGCTTACCTACCCTAAACGCAAATGAGAAATCTTCTTTCTGACCGTTTCCCCCCTTTTTTGCCATTTTTAGCACAAATAAGCTACTCGGTTTATACATTCTTCTCGCTCCATGGAATGACTTTTGTTGATGGGAATTGCGGTACTCGCTCTTCTCTTTTGGAGAGGAACTGAAATTGTTGGGCATTCCTTTACAAATCATGTTCTTCAGATATAAATTGTCACTTGAGATGGACTCATGGGACGAGGAAATAATAAATTGAAATATCGGGTACATGTCATTCTCTCTACCCGTCTCTTACTTGTTATCGTGACCTTGTTTACATATCTGGTAAAATTATAACGCAAGGTTATACCATATCATCATCTCCGCCGTTCAAAGTCGTTACGTTGCCCTTGATCATTATTGTCTATCCCCTACAACAACCATGCTGATGATTATATATCTTCTGGGAAGAAAGCTAGTACTGGGCTCATTGCCTCTGCATACACCTTGTCCGCTGTATCTACCGCCTCCATACCGCGGGGCTCTTCTGTGTCACGATATCGCCCGACGCCAGTGACTGTCATGTTGTCTGTCTTGGGCCTCAGACCAAACGCGAGAGCAGCCAGCTCGAACATTGCGACAAGCAGTTTGCCACAATAAAGTAAAGAGGCCAGGATTGAAATTACAAGAGCTGCCTGAGCTGTCTGGCAGAAGTCTCTGCTGCCTCCCGTGACGGCGTCACACTTCTTGTTGTATAAAGGCCAGAGGAGGATTCCGATGCGGCCTGAATTGGAGGTAGCGGCGACAGCCATGGCTTGTTTCGTGGTGGTAACTATCCACAAGAAACACAAGAGCATGTCGTAGAACATGTTTGTATATCGAGGGGAGTATTTCATTCGCATCATGGCGACCCGGGCAACGACGACGACGAGGGATAGCACTGCGATGGCGAGACCAGAGTCGAGTACTCTTTTGGGGGAGAATGTCCAAATGGTCAGCGCATACAATACATGAAGAAGCCAAGGGGGAGTAGGGACTGGACTATAGCATACCTTTCCGCCAACATATGCTCCGTCTCTGGCGGCGCATCGGACGAACACTGCCCACCTTGCGAATCGAGGGTGCATTCCTCGGCGTCCCACACATTGGAAGCGAGAGATGTAAAGTGAGCATATCCAAAGTGCCCTGCGGCGGCAGCTGAGATGCAAAACTCAAGGCCCAATAGGATTCTTTGAACAACGACGTCGAGAGGAGCCATTGCTTCGTGTTTTCTTTTTCTTTTTTTGGATGGCGATGGAACGAAATCAGACAAATCAGAGGCACGGTTTAAACGCTGGGTGTGTGACGGTTTTGCCGGGCAAGTTACTTTAAAGGACCCTATGAGCTTTGCAAGCTATTTATTTATTTATTTATTTATTTATCTATCCATCCATCTATCCATACATCGACTGCGCCGCAGCCGCGAAAGGAGAAGGAAAACTTGCTCATACTACCGCAATTCGGGAGTGGGTTGAGACTAGATGGGTAGCTGGTTGAAGGAGTTGAGTTGAGTGAGGGAGTTTTCCATGGCAGGCTACATTGAACATGGGATCACAGCAGTCGTGGAACATGAAAAAAGGGACTTGTTTTATTGGAGCCAGGTTGAGGTTGTTTTGCTGACCGTGATGATGCAAGTGGATGATGTAATGAGGATGGGCTTTTATAGGTTGGTGATGCTGGGGATGACGATGGCCCCTGATGTTTTATTTTACACCAGCCCGAGTTGGGATTGAGAACCGGTACTCTTCTCAAGATTGGACTGCGGGATCATATACTCTGCAGACTGTATATATTGGGATGGGGGCATAGACAGACGACGACGATTTAATATGCACTCCGAGACCTGCCGGAGGATCTCCTGAGCAGTTACAAGGTGATGGCGGCAGTGCTCCGCGCGCTATAAATTTGGCCCGGCGGCCCATTCTCAAACAGACAGGCTGAAAGCGAAAGTTGGATCAGTCTTGGCTAAACCGTTGAAGAGACATCGTTCTTGCGCCATCATCATGTGATGGTTGGTGATGCTATGTGGATATCATCAGCTCAACGGAGTCATCTCCATGGAGGGGTCGGGTTTGTACTTGTTCGCTGCGATACATGATCTTTTTGTCTTGATGTTTTTTTTGGGTCTTTCTTTCCTCTTCTCCTTCTTCTTCTTCTCTTTCTAGTGTGAGGTCATCGTGACTAATGGTATTTCAGATTAGATAAAATAGCAAACTCGCCTTGGAGTGAAACAATTCTTCACAAGTCTGCATCTACTACTTGTAATAGTGCTGTTCACTGTTCAGCGCTCCGTCGTTTGTTGCAGAACCGTCTGTGCAGATCCCCTGAATTGACATGTGGAGCCCTATTACTAAATCCGTTGGCAGCCGCTGATTGGTTGGGCCAATTCACTGAGGCGGGACACTGACATCAATCACGTTGCCTCGGAACACCAGCCTTGGAATCATCATCGCACCCTCAAACAGACAGACCGACCGACCGAGACGTACAGCATCCGCCTTTTCCATTCATATTTGAATTCAAAACGCGACTATTATTGCTGCTACTACCTGTTACGATACGATACAATACAATACAATACGATACCCTCTTCCCTCTTCTCTCCTTTTGTTCCTGTTTACTGCATACATCGTTCTCGTCCAAACGCCCGTTGTCGTCCTTCCTGCGTCTTCTCCTCAGCTTGCTACCCCCTGCGCGAACGATCCAATGCTTACCTCTCGATAACCCCCTCCCCTCTCATTATCTCTAATCTCTCACCACGCCTCTCGCTCTCTCTCACTCTCACAGAGCTACTGCAGCCACTCGCATAAGCATGGATGCAGACAACACAAACTCCTGTCCCTCATCGAAAAACGACACCGAAATGCCGTTCCCATCGTTGGTTAGACAGTCCACCACAGCAGTCGACCGATCAGACGACTCGCTACGACGATGCTTTATATGCCTTACGGATGAGGAGCCTACCGACCCCAAGGGCTCATGGGTCGATCCATGCCCCTGCACGCTAGAAGCACACCAGGACTGCATGCTATCATGGGTCACCGACTGCGAACGCTCCAACAAGCCTCTCCAGTGCCCTGTCTGCAAGGCCCCAATCACGCTCGAAGGCCCTTGGGATCCCATTGCCTCTCTACACGATGCCTTTCAGAAAAAGTTTACAAAGGCAAGCCCCTTCATACTCCTTACCGGTATGTCGGTCGGCGTTCAGTTCAGCTTGCAGATGTATGGAGCGGTAGCGCTATGGACCTTTGCGGGCAAGGAGGAGCTGATCAAGTTCATGTTTGGGCCGGATATGCCTGTTGATGGCAGGGGGCCGGGCGTGGTCAAGTTCGCAAAGCAGCGTGTTATGAATGCCCTGGTTTTGATGAATGTTGCCCCTACCTTGTTGGTGAGCCAGCTGCTCCCGGGTCTGAGCAACAAGTACTTTATGCAATCAGCATCGATTGTAAGCCAACTTTTTTCTTTTTCTTTCCCTTTCTCTCTCTCTTTCCCCCTTGCACAAAAAACCCATGACATTGGACTGACTAGTGGGTCTCTCTTTTTGTATCTGCAGTACGGAGTCTTTACCATGATTCGAGATGAAAACTTTTTGACTTGGCCACCGTCCCCCCGGCTGGCAATGGTTGCACTCCCCATAATACGGAGAATGTACTGGAACTTCTGGAAGGATTTCGTTCTGCCCTACGAGGTGAAGCTTAACAGGCAGATCATGGGTCTTCCGCCTCTCGATTCGTCAGACGCTCCTGCCGCTCGTAACAACCGGCCCAACCCCCAACGCCAGGGAGAGGGTGGATTCATTGGCCTCCTACAGAACATCCTGGACGTTTTGGATCCGGATGAGGAGGAGCACATTATAGGTAACAACCATATCGCGGCACCCAGGGTTCACCAAGAAATACATGTCAACGAGCAAGGGGATGATGGGGACATCATGGTTGAGCTGGTCGTGGAGGAATTTGAAGAGGAAGAGGAAATGAACGGGCAGAACGGGGCTGCTCAAGAGCAACAAGACCACCGCCAACATCAGGGGCCAGCTCATGCTGTCGCAGGAGAGCAACAGCGACCTGCTGGCCAGCATGAGGCCCCCCAAGCGCCGCCGGCTAGACGCCTCGGACTTGGTGGACTCCTTTCCAATGTATCCAACTCGATTGTCAGTGCTCTTCTCCTGCCAGGCATCTCGTATGCCATGGGCGAGGCTCTACGGCTCATATTGCCACGGTCCTGGACTGCAACGCCAAGGAACCCGTTGTTTGCGCGGATGGCAGCTCGACCTGGGT
Organism: Cladobotryum mycophilum; assembly: GCA_036429605.1. Classification (NCBI taxonomy): domain Eukaryota; kingdom Fungi; phylum Ascomycota; class Sordariomycetes; order Hypocreales; family Hypocreaceae; genus Cladobotryum; species Cladobotryum mycophilum. The sequence goes on along the minus strand of JAVFKD010000002.1, from coordinate 999,149 downwards.
TGTTGCAGCAGCAATGGGGACGCAGCTTAGTAGGTGGGTGTCTATACATTGTCCTCAACGACGTGTTGCGACTGTATAGCAAGTCTCGCAAGGTGGCGGCCATGAACAACCGGCGAGTCAAGAATGTGGAAAGGAAGCGGCGCAAATCAAACTAAGCTCTGACAATGCTGCGTCGGGAACATGAATATGAACATGAGCGTGAATAGTAACAGTAACAGTAACAGTAACAAGGACGGGCACGGGAACAGGAACGGCGAAGCATGGAAAGCATGGGTTGGAATTGGATTTTTGGTAAACGGAAGAAATTAATAATATTCATAGATTATGTATGTGCTGTTGGCGAGAAAGGGCTAAGGGGGTGTGTTGTGTGGGTGTGTGTGACGACTTTTTGTTTGCTTCTAGGCGTGTTGGAGACGAGTGAGTGTATTTTACGATATTTCATGGAAACAGCTGGAATTGTTCACTGAACTATGATTTCTTTGTTTTGGTCCTACGTTGATGCATTATCCGATGTAGAGTATAGTGTGCATGTTATTCCTATAGATGAAGGGTTACATCTTGGTAACATCAACACGTTGATCAATGCTTCAAATCTTGTGTTTATTTATTTACTATCGAATGATGGACACATGGAATCTTGAATGGTTCCACTTTCAAGGACAAAGAATCCTATCTCTCTATTCCATCATCACCACCATCATCATCATCATCATCAGCATCATCTACTCCGTACTTTATAGAACAAAACTCCCAGTTAAAGTCCATTGAAATTTCCACCCTACTAGTACCCCTTCCGGTTAGCGTCACATGGAAAACACAAAGAGCAGCGGCCTCGTCCCTCCGCGGGGTCTCTCCCTCTCTCTCTCTCTCTCTCCCCCTTTCCCTCCCTCCCACTCCCTCTCTCTCCCAGTCTACGCCATCCCTTAAACACGGGCTCCTGATAACTTTTCTCTCTATATACTATCATCTTGCTGCACTTGAAGCTTCGTGTAGCTCGCACCTGTACGTTTTTGCTGCTATGGTATGATTTTCCCTTCTTTTTTCTCTTTCCCTGGTTGCCCCGCCATCACCCCGCCTGCTTGTTTCCGTTGTGCATCCATCTACCGTACTCGGAGCAGCCTCCCCCCCCAGAAAAAAAAGAAAGAAATCCCATGATAGTCTTGAACAAATGTTTGCATATTTATATTCATATTCATGCTTCCTATTTTGTTATTTCTATATTTTAATATTTTTTAATTTTTAATTTTTTATTATCTTTTACTGACGTAGAAATTTCCTTCATCACGATTCCTTAGGCCTCCCAACAGTCCTCCAAGCAGCGCCTCGCGCTCGCCATCTGCGACTTCCTCTCCACCTCCTCCACCGACGGCACCCTCACCGCCGAGGACAAGGACTCCATCGACGTGGCCATCAACTGCATCGCAGAGTCCTTCAAGATCGACCCGGCAGACACCTCCGCCCTCCAGGCCGCCATAGGCTCCCAGTCCCTCCTCCAAATCTACAGCGTCTACGAGAAACTCAAGTCCAGCAACACTTCTTCTTCCTCTTCCTCTGCCGCCCCCTCCTCCTCTGTCCCTGCTGATGGCGTTGCTGGTGCCTCTGCGCCCCCTCCCGCTTCAAATGAGCCATCCGACGCCCAGAAGAAAGAGGCAGAGGGTCTGAAGAGCAAAGGAAACGCCGCCATGGCGCAAAAGGACTACGCTTCCGCCATTGACCTCTACACCCAGGCCCTCGGCCTGCACCCCACCAACGCCGTCTTCCTATCCAACCGCGCCGCCGCCCACTCCGCCAACAAGGACCACGGTTCCGCAAGGATCGACGCCGAGGCTGCCGTCGCCGTTGACCCTTCATACACCAAGGCTTGGTCTCGTCTCGGCCTCGCCCGTTTCGCTCTCGGTGACCCCAAGGGAGCCATGGACGCCTACCGCCAGGGCATCGAGCATGAAGGAAACGGAGGCTCAGAGGCCATGAAGAAGGGCTTCGAGACAGCCAAGCGCCGCGTCGAGGAACTCGAGTCTGACCAGGACAACCTCTCCCGCTCCGCTCCCGGCGGCGGTGCTCCCGGTGGCGGCATGCCCGATCTAGCCAGCCTGGCAGGCATGTTCGGCGGCGGCGGCGCTGGTGCTGGTGGTGCCGGTGGTGCCGGTGGCATGCCCGACCTGGGCTCCATCATGAGCAACCCCATGTTCGCCAGCATGGCCCAGAACCTGATGAGCAACCCCGACTTGATGAACAACCTCATGAGCAACCCTAGGCTGCGGGAGATGGCCAACCAGTTTGGTAGCGGAGGCGGCATGCCCGACCTGGGCGCCTTGATGTCCGACCCTAATATCGCTGATATGTAAGTTTTTCTCTCTCTTTAGTCGCCTCTACTCTCCCCCTCTTCCATCTCCCCTATTTGTTTCCTTGCTAATACTTTCTTCATAGGGCTAGAAACATGATGGGCGGTAACGGCGGTGCTCCTGGTGGCCCTCCTCCCCCAAGGTAAACAACAGAAGGAAGAGAGGTTTTTGTTTCTTACTAGGCAATGAGTTTTATAGGTTACGGAACATGATACATTTTTCTTCAATCATGAACTTAGAGATACCTGGGTAGCAGGCGGGAGGGTCATGAAAACGAATCTCATTTAATGAAATAAAATAGAGTGCTAGCAAAGCCTGGACTCTCGTGTTCCTTCTATCGTAATATCTGTTCTTATGTCCATGTTGTAGTAAATGTACAAGTGAGAAGTCGTTTAAAGTTATAAATCGAGGTCGATATTTTTCTCGCGTGCTCAAAGAAAGCATCTTGTCCGCCCTAATCCTTTTTGTCTATGCATATCATCATTATCATCATCGCACATGAATCCCTCCAACCCCATGATACCTCCATGGTAAGAAATTTGCCAGAGGTCGCACCGTGACAGTCATTTCCACATGTCAATAATAATGCTAATTTCAATTAATACATTTCTTCCATTCCCTGTCTAGGTCATGGGTCCTGATTTGCTCGGGATGATGACGGAGTGGCTCGTACTAGACGACCACGACGTCCACGAAGTGACCCGCCTCGTTGGCGCCGGACACCTCGATTGCCGCGCGAACTTGTTGCTATTGGATTTCCCACCATCTTCGATGGTGGCTCATTCTCATTTCCGGTGGCAGGGATTGCTGTGTTGTTTTTGTTCATTTTCTCGTTGGCCATCACTGTAACAATGTCGACCATGTTCACAGTGCCCGCTTTACGAACGGGGCTACATGGCCCTGAATGCCTGTCCTCCCCGGGACCGTCGTGAATAGTTGGCATCTGCTTCAAAACTGTTGAGAGTCGACTATTTGGTTTGGGAATCAGGGACAGTCCAGTGGTTCCCTGGCTTGTTGGAGCCGACACACGACGCTGCACCTATTATGCCTATTAGATATACGCCAAGCATGACCAAGAGAGCTAACAAACATACAGATAGCCCCGCGTCTAGTGCGGTGTGATTGGTAGATGTAGGAAACTCTGCCACGTCCGAGTCTTGGGATGAGTGTGATGGCTCGCTTTTGGATTGCACACGGCGAGAGTAACGTGGATGTTTAAACAGAACTTGATCTGTATCCGACACAACATCCGAAGCAACGTCTGTCTCTGAGCCTCGCAAAGAACTATGACCTGAGGCTGCAGGGTCAGCATTTCTAATGCAGAGTCTCATTGGTGCAAGGCCGCTCACAGTCAAGCACTTTGGGCCCCGGTACATGGTGGTTCCGTCCCTTAAAGAGACTGCTCTGTTCAGTATCTCCGGAAGATCTGGCATGGGCATCGTATGACCCGCGTTCATGTTGTTTCTCGAGCGCCTTGGTTGAGGCGCTCACAGCATGATTGTGTGCAACTTCTGCGACATCATCTGACCATCTGCCATAATATCTAGAGGCTGCCTAAGCCCCAGATGTGCCAACTGAACCATCAAGCTTTTGCTTAGTAGAAGACGCTTCAGGATTAGCTGTTGGGGCCTTCAAAGCTTGTGGGGTGAATTCTGGTGCCACAGGATTCAAGCGGGATCCCTAAGAAGACCCGTCGGTGTCCTCCCCGGATTTCAATCCTGCGGCAGAATTTACCTCCTTCTGATGCTGCTTCGGAGTTGACGCATCCCCTTCCGCATCGGTAGCCTCGGTACTCCGCGACTCACTCCCGGTCTTATCGACCTGCGCGTCGCGTTCTTCCGAGGAAGTGGTTTCCGAGCAAGAATCATTGGCTAGCGTCTTCAGGTCGTCGAGAGCCTTTACCGCGTCGATATCGTCCTGAGGCTTGATGAAGATTTGTTTTGACCACAAGTCGGCATATCTTCCATTAGCTACAATGAGCTCGCTGTGAGAACCTTGCTCAATAATCTTCCCATGCTCCACCACGACAATACGGTCGGCATTCATAATGGTCGAAAGTCGATGACTGCGTCGGGTTAGCTTAATACGCATTAGTTTTGCAGCATGTGCACTTACGCTACAATAAATGTCGTGCGACCTTGACAGAGTCTCTTAAAGGAGCGTTGAATCTGCTGCTCGGTATCCGTGTCTACAGCACTAGTAGCCTCATCAAGCAGAACGATGTCTGGCTGCTTCAAGATTGCTCGGGCAATGGCAACACGTTGGAGCTCGCCTCCGGAGAGTTTCCTGCTAAAGTTAGATCGGGCATTGGGAGAAAGGGTGGATGCAAAACTCACACTCCACGTTCACCGACTCGCGTTTCATAGCCTGCAGCCATTGTTAGCATTTTTTGCATCCGGCTAATATGAGAAACCAACCATTAGTGAACCCAAGAATCTTATCATGGATGCTAGCAGCCCGGCATGCTTCGAACACCTCCTCGTCACTCGCGGTAATCCTGCCGTAGCGTACGTTGTTCATGATGGAGTCGTCAAACAGAATTGGGTTCTGTGGTACGATGCCAATCCGGTCCCGGAGACTGAACGAAATTAGTACCGAAGACTAAGACTCTGAAATATCGGAATACCATCTTACCTAAAGAGATCAACTTCACGAATATCTTGTCCATCAATCTTGACACTGCCAGATGTAACATCGTAGAAGCGGTCGAGAAGTTTAAGAAGCGTCGATTTGCCGGCTCCAGTTGCTCCCACAAAAGCCACAGTCATGCCAGCAGGAATCTGCAGGTTGACTTCGCTGATGATTTCCTTCTTCTTGTCGTAGCTGAAACAAACGTTGTCAAATTCAACTTCGCCAGAGACGAACTTGAGGGGTCGGGCGCCCTTCCGATTCTCGACCGAGGGCTTGGTTTTCATGACATCGAGGAGTCGTTCTGCATCAATGAAATCATCGCTCATGTTCTTTCCCAATCTGGCAAAGAACTGGAGAGGAGATGTAAGCTGTGCCCAATACATCAGAAGCATAGCGAATTGACCAGATGTAGCCTGTCCATTGTTGATCCGATAGACCGCCAAGAATGCGCTCGCCATGAGGCCACATGTGAGAACAATGGTCTGGAAGGCAATCGAGACATACCAACTCATAACGTATTGTTGCTCCTTAAGCCAACGATTTGTTACGGCATTAGCATGTCGGTTATCTTCATACCCAATTTGATTGAAGGAACTGACGGTTTGCCAGCCAATCAAACCAGAGTGCCGGATGTAGTACTCTTGGTACATGGCGTTGATGCGCTTTCGGCTGGCGGACTTGGACTCCGCCACTAGTCGGGTGGCGAAAACGATGAAAATGGAGCCAGTCGCGACGGTGATCAATCCCTCGTACGGTCCAAAAGTGATTGAAAGATAGACGACTGCGATGCACATGTCAACCAGCATAGGGACCGCCTGCAACAAGATGCTCTCGACCGCATTGGATACCGCACTTCCACCCTGAATAGCCATCAACATATCCGAAGAGCTCTTAGAGTCATGGAAATCGGCGGAAAGGTGCATCATGTGAGAGTATGAAGCCCGAGTGAGAGCGTCTTGGGAGTAGTACTTGACAGGGACCCACAGCCATTGGCGGACAAGTTCGATGCCGGATTCGGAAGCTGCCAGACGCAGAAGCGCAAAGACGATGACGGCGGTCCATGGACTATTGGAGCCTGAGCCGCTGAGTGTGTCCATAATGATACCGGTTTGCCGCGGAATCAGCAGATGCAGAGCATTGGAGGTAAACAGACAAAGAACAACTGCTGCTGCGCGAAGCTGAAGACGATTGTTTCCAACTGGCCAAACATAGGGAAACAAAATCTGTTATAGGTTAGTAAATTGAGCTACGGAGTTTCCATGCAGATGTGACTGATCCCAAGCCGAATATAGTGAAACGTACCATGAAGCCCTTGGTGTACTCGAACCAATTGCCAACTTCTTCCAATCGCTTCTCCATGCTTTCGCGGGCTTCTCTATCTCTGCGCTCCCAACTATATTCTGGAGAGCCCTCGGATTCTTCGTCATCATCTCGCTGAGTTGCACCGTATCCTGGACTAGTCGTATTTTTGGGGGCTGTTGAGTCGTCTCCGGTAGTCTTGGGTAGTAGCGAAGCCCTTTCCTGGTCTGAACCTGGCGGAGTGATTCCAACCCAAAAGCCGAGGCACGTCCATACCACCAGAACAACCAGTGATGCACATCGAGTTGCGGTGAGAGCGAAATACGTGATTCCGCACCCACCAAGTCGGACCTGACTTACCTTGACGGCAGCCAAAGCAGTCATGAGGAGCTCAAATGGAAATGAGATGAACCAGGCACCACGGAACGGGTACCACACGACGTAATCGGACTCCACCAGTCGAATAAGCAGGATACCGAAGACAAGAATACATGACAAATGGTGAATGACAATATGCTCCTCGGGTGGCACCTTATGGACGGCCGCCTGCGTGCCGACGATGATGATTTGAGCGAGGTGTGTGAACAAGAAGACGCCGAGGATCAAGGTGACGATCCGCCGGCTCGGGCGCTCTTCTTGAACACATTTCGCCCTCTTTGCGGCCTGCAGAGTGCAAGTGGCGATCAGAGACGTTGATAGGAAGTACAGAAAGACAAGAGCCGGGTAAAGATAGCTGAGAACCACCAAGACGGAGTCCTCACCAGTGGAGGAGGCCATGGCAGGCCAAATACTGAGATTCGAAACGGCTTTCCCTTGCCGTTTAGTCAAGATGAGAATTCTCCTCTAGCGCCGTAGACAATCGAGATGGAACTGGGGGAAAAAAGACGGGATTGAAGTCAGGGTTCGACAAAATGGCGAGACACGGGACGGGAAGTGTCGACACCAAGATGGCTAGCGTTAGTTGGACTGATGGTGGTACAGAGCTTGAGGGACAAGCTGATGATGGCGAAAAGGGAAGAAGAGAGAAAAGTAAAAGAGAGAAAAGTTGAAAGGTCGAGTGAGATGAGGCGAAAGATGTAGCGGAAGGGCGAATGCAGCGGGTGAAAGGTGCTGCCGCTGGACGATCGTGGTAAGACGACAGGGTCAATCGGAACGAGAGAGAGAGAGAGAGAGAGAGAGAGAGAGAGAGAGAGGGAGGGAGGGAGGGAGGGATTGATGGAGTGTCGTCGTCGTGGCAGCAGTTGTTGCAGTAGTAGTAATCGAGTAGCCGTTGCAGCAATAGTAGACGGCAGTAGTATAGTAAGTAAGTAGTAGTACGTGTTGTACTACGCTTTCGGGTCGGAATGGCCCTTGACTTGATTCGACGGACTGAGTTTTTGGTGTGGGAAGAGGTGAGATTGGAAGACGGTTCGACGCAGCGAGCCAATCCAGGAGCAGAAGCTGGTGATGCAGCTTGTTCTGTTTGTGCTTGTGTTTGTGTATGCGTCTGTGCCTGTGTCCGCCCTTTCAAGCTTCTTCGTTGGTCATGAGTAGAGTCGAGTCGAGAGAGTCGAGTCGAGAGGAAAGTGCATGAAAGCAGCAGGTGTGACCAATGTTAGTGGTGGTGGTGGTGATGATGTTGTTGTTGTTGTTGTTGATCGCGATGGGTTGATGGGCGACCAGATGATATGCGATTCGTCGGCGGCAACGAACCTGACCGATTGGGAAAGAAGGACGCCCTCAAAGATTCTTTCCTCTTAGTTTTCTCTTCCTGTGCCTCTCCTTCTGTCTCTATCCCTTTCTTTCTTTCTTTCTTTCTTTCCCTCTTCTCCTTCTGTCTCTTTTCTCTTTGTCCTTGTCCTTTTCCTTGTCCGTGTCTTGTGTTACTATTATTTTCCCTTGGAATTTTTTTCCCTTTTGCCTTTCCTTCTCAAGCCCTTACCCACCGGAAATGTTCAAGTCCAAGTCCAAATCTTCCAGCCCCGGAAAGTTATTACGTGGGAAGAGAGAGAGAGAGAGAGAAACGACGCTTCCACTTTCTCCATCGATAATTAGTACCACGCTTGCGTCGTTCTTTGGTCTGCTCTACCCTTTTGTATGGACCATGGACCATGGACCTGAGTGGTGGTGCCGGGGGGGAGTACATCCATACATTCCCCCCCCAAATGGTCCCTTCCCCGTCCCAGTCCCATCTGGTTCGAAGCAGCCTCTGCTGGGCGACCTGCCTGCCTGGACCATGTATGGAGTACGAGAATAACAAGCGGCGACAGCGGCGGCGCGTGGATGCGCACACTTACGCTTGTGCTGGTGCTGGTGCTTGTGCTGGTGCTTGTGGATTCAGGTTCAGGTTCCACGTTGGTCTTTTGCCCCATTTCGAGCCCCCTCTCCTCTCTCCCCCTGTCCAGCCCCGTTTTCTGTGGATTGTGGAGGTACTACGTACCTTTACATCTCCCATCGTACCTACAGGCGCCATCTACGTACGAGTGCGTGCGACTGCGTGTGTATCAAGGTACCAGATTATCGTCGACGAGTGACGGACATTTACAGTAGGTACATACGCGTACGGATACAGGCACAAAGTTGGGCCCCCCAGAGAGGTCCAACGTTCAAGGCTCCCCTGCAAACGACGTGGGCTGAATAGATTTGCGGCTCATGACTAATCGCAGATCCAAGTCGATGCACGATATGAAGCATGCATTCCTTCCTTATTTTTTCTTGTCTCTGATTAGCTTTGGCGGTCTTTGGGGGTATCCATTGGGAAATCCTTCTTCAGCACTCGATGGTTCGTGGTTCGTATCAGGGAGGCGAAAAGTCCTGCAGAACGCACTTCGCTTCAGGTACTAAAATTCCACAGCGAGGTAGGTACTACCTACTGCTAGGTACCAAGGTAAGTACCTAGTATAGTAGGAAGGTACCTCACACACTAATACCTAACACAGGCTTCTCACCATCCGCCAGCATTCGAAGCCTCCACGTTTCTCCTCCTCCTCGTCGTCGAGTCCCTTGGTTACCTCCTCTTCTCCCGGGCTAGTCAGTAGCCGCTGGACCCTGAGCGGTCAGTGAGTGTCAGCGCAGAAGTCTGGATGGCTGGCCGCTTTGCAGGGCTGCAGAAGCTGTCTACGCAAGGGGGTCCGTGGCTCGATGCAGTCCCCTGCTAGCCTCACGCCTCACCATGTGCTGGGACCTCCAAGTGCTCCAGCATCGACGACCACGACTGGGAACTTACTTTTAGGTCGGGCGACCGATAAAGGTTGGGAAGGATGCTTGACCCTGCAGAGGCCCGCGGGTCAATGCTCACGAGAACAGAAACAGCCACCTGGCTTGCCGCCTGCTCCTTGAAGCAAACGACTTCTTATTTTCTTGAATATTTTTGCTCATTCGTGTCCACGCACGGCCACGGCGCCGCGAACAACAATCAGCCGCTAGTTTTCCCGCCCATCAACGGATCCTGAGAAGACCGTTGAACAATATCAACAATGGACGGTTCAGATTGCGAATTGACTTGACATGATATCCTTTATTGCATGTATAATTCTGGGAAAAAACTGATATGAACTACTATGTAGCTAGATACATTAGCCTATAGTGCCATCCCATCCCATCCCATCCCCAGAGAACGAACCGGTGAGAGCCATCATCTGAGCACATGGCATAGCATCGGGCGGGCATCAGACGGTGGCGACGCGACATGTCCACGTTGATAACTCAGAGGCTCGACAAGATTCCTATTCATGACACGAAAACCTTGGCTTTCTTCAATGATGCCATGGTCCACTCAAATCCAAGGACCTTTATGCAGGCTGGAATGAATAGGGTCAGTTGTTGGTCGTGCTCCAACAAGACAAAAGGCTTGTTTGTGCGACCAGACCAAACGAGTTTGCGAGGGGTCCTTGAGGTGGGGGAAGCCAAAAAGCCAACGGCACGTTTAGCCCCCAAGCAAATCCCTTGGTTACTACTTTGGACGCAAATGCACCGCACGTTACGTACTCGGAACGTGAGTTTCTAAACAATCAGATTCGTCGAGAGTGAGTTTGAGAAGTGCAAAAGACAGCCAAGATGGTTCCTTGGCTACTCCGTAGCTCATCTAGACTCGGGCAGTCCGGGCAGCCGAATAGCATCGGGCTCAACGCCGATCAACGTCGGGCTTCTCGGCTCGGAGCCACTTGGTGAGTTTGATGAGCTTCTGGTGAGCAAACTAAGCTGATGGATGGGACTGACGGCATGTATTTCCCCATTTACATCCTCAACGACTCGTGACTTTAATGTGCTCCTCCTTTATTATTCGAAGGATTGAATGGAGACTGTTTTATTTTTATTTTTATTTTTATTTTTATAACTACCCTACCCCAATATGCACGTCCTGCATGTAATCTTTGACGTGATTGTGCCTGATATCCCTCCCACTTGATGCCCTTTGATTGACACACAACCACACAGAGGCCATGATTTGGACAAGCCAGGTGTGGGTTCCCTTTGACTGTGACACATGGTGCACCGCGACAAGGGACCCCGAGTGGTTGGGAGTTAGAATCGGGAATTACCTTCCCCCTTCCCACCCCCTGGTCTGCATGACGACCGATTTGGACTTTTTCTTGTCTTGCTTGCTCTCGGGAAAAGACGAGAAGGGGAGAGTTGCATGCAAAAGCTGCCAAAAGTCATTGTTCTCCGCAGTAGTAGCAAGCATCTCGGCTGCGAGTCTCAATCGATCAAGACATTTGACAAGCCTATCCACCCACCCATTATGCCCCCCTTCTTCTCCCCCTCTTCGCTTCGACTATCGGGTTCAAATCAGGAGACAAAGATTCCCGAGTCGCGTAACGCCCAAGAACATGCGAGAGCGGATGAAGAAAGAAAAAAAAATTCTTTACCGAATGATCATACATGACTGGTGTGTCTCATTTTATTCTTATAAAAATTTTTTTTTTAAATTTATTTCTTCCATCTCATCATCATCATGGTCAGCAGGTGAAAACCCACCTTATCCATCCCCCCATCCTCCCCCTTGCCGAGTAAGCATATCGAGATCTTGTCTTCTTACTCCTTCTGGGTAGCACACACAAAAGTCAAATAAGGAAGGGGAACGGAAAAGGGAGAGGGAAACGCAGAGTGATGCAGTGCCTGGGCTGGTGGATTCTTTTTTGGCAAAGGCCAAAACGCACACTATTACTCGTGACGTGAGCCCAGACCTTGCTGAAGAAAAACTAAGGTTCCGCACCGGATCTGGACCCGGAGATCCGCGGTTTTCTTTTCTTTCCTTTTTGTTCTTGATGCTCACCGCCGAGTTTTTGTTGTTTCTCACTTGTTCCAAATCTATCCCCCCCGAATATGCAGAGACGGGCCCGGGTTTGATCACCGGGCAGCAGTACTTTTTTTTCCTTCTTTCTTTTTTTCTTTCGCTGTCAGTGCTTTTCGAGGCCGAGACCTAGAGCAGCTGATTGTGGCGAATATTTTTTCAGCCACAGAGACATGCAGCAAAGTGGCTGTGTGTACATACAACCAACCAACCCGCGTGCTAACTATACCGGATAAACTCATTTCGCACTGTCTCTACTCGGTACTTTAACTTTTACTTGGGGCTCGGGGTATTAACAACACAACAACCTGAAAGCAGGTACTGAGGTAGCATTCTCCCCCCTGTGCAAATCAGTTGAACTTTGATAGAAAAGTGAGATTCACATCGCGATCCCAGGATCCAATAGTTGCGTGAATTTTGTCTCCTTCGATTGCATGCAGGCTTACGCCTAAATATCATTTTTTATCATGCCTGCCATTAGAGCTGTCAATCCCACCGCGCGAGAGCTTATCCAAGACTGGTGCTTTAAGTGTTGCCCCCTCTTCTCTATTCGGAATCCAAGTTCGCAACAACCTCGATACTCAGTTCTGTCGATCCATGGCCCTCTTCATTCCTTTCTCCTTGTTTCAACTAACGCAAAGAACTTTTTTGGGGGAATGAACGACAGGCACATTCTGATTTTCGAAACGCTGTCTGGTCATCCCATGTGGCAATCGGAAGTCCCCCCCCAAGCGTCGTCGATCCGCCCCGGAATAAAAGAAAACCAGGACTATCCATAGATGACTTATCCATCCGGCTCATTAACACGCCATTGAGGCCAAAAAAGCCTGGACTAGTAAAAAAAAAAAAAAAACCGTAGTAGTAATGGGGGAAGAAGGGGAAGGGAGAGACTCTAACCCTAGGTAATAGGTATTGAACCGAGCCCAATCCCCAAGGCCATGTCACGACAGCTTTTTTTTACTCGGGGGGGGGGGGGGTTTCATCGAAGATTTAACTCTAGATATCCCCTGTATTGTACGGGTGCGAGGGATTCAACGGAAGACAAAAAAAAAAAAAGACTACACATGATGACGGAGTGTTTTTGGGGCGCGAAAACTTAGATGCACCCAGTTTTGATGGGGAGAAAAGTTGTCCAATCCACGACAAACAAGTTCATGCCATGTAAAAACCCTAGACAACGAGGCAAAAAAAAACAAGAAAAATCAAAACATCAGGGCTCAAACTTAAAACAGCGCCTCCTTTTTTTAGGCACATCAGAGACGAAACGGCCCCCCGATTCGCAGTTTACCTCTGAAAGGGGGGGGCTTCTCCATTTCTACTTTCTCGCTTCAGTTGAAACACTCACGCAGGGAATACTATGGCATGACGTTTTACCCGGAACCATGATGGCGAGTTTTGGTCATTTCAACTTCTTGAGAAACTCTCAACATCAAAACTAGGTTCCTGATTTGACATAATGAGCTACACCCACCCCAACAGCGAGGGTTGCGTAGGCGTCCTAGGGGCTCGGCCAATGATTTCCCCAGTGCTTTCCGTCAAGGTCCCCGGATATAACAATCTTGACTAGCTCACAGTGTATCCCATCTCCTTCCCCCAAAGGGCAACCTACTCTACCATGCCAAGGGGAAGAAGATGTAAACCAAACATCAGCTTATAGACAATGTGAGAAGTCGTGTTCCGCTTATATCCTCCACGACTTACGTACTGGCCCCGTGGAAATACACATGAGCCAAAAAAAAAAAACGCCTCCGTGTACAGGAGACTTCACAAGCCCAGTGCATCTCCTATCTGGGGCGCATTCAAATTTCCACCACATTGAGGTCCACAAATTCTTGGGCAATGGAATACGATGGCTGAATCTCAAGGCATCCCATTCGGCGGTTATGCCGTGTAGAGGAGAGAGAGAGAGGCTAGAAAAAACAAAATGTGTAAATATAGTGTGTGCGGTGTTCATGATTAGGGGTCGACAAATCATGACACCAATCTGATGGTAACCTCGCAAGGCGACTATACTCGCCAAGTTGAATCTCTCAGCTGTAGAAATAAGAATGCCTTGCCTATATAAAGACAATCAGTTTCCCCCAAAAAGATTTCAGCTCTTTCGATTGTCGTCCAGTTAAAAAGAAACAAAGCTACTAGGATGATAGTTAACCTTCGGGGACTAATGAATGGTCACCTGAAGGGTGACACAACCAACCATGATCCGGGATATAGACTCCAACTTTCGAGGTGCCTCGAAATATCCCGGCTTCCGGCTCAACATGGAACACCGTACGGCCCCGAGGTTTCGATTCTACTAACACTTCGGAACGGCTTGCTTAACGTGGTGGAATATAAGAAATGCGACACAACGTCTCCGTTGGGTTCGTTGCCTTCAAGAGAAAGAGTTATGTGTATCTTCATAAACTCGTAAAGCCAATTCAACTTACTTGGTAGTACCTAGAAGAAGGGCTCAAGTTTATCCTAGCAATCAAGAGCAGTTGCTTCAAGCTAAAGTATTGCCAACGCTGCGATCCAAATGAAGACTCAAGAGTAGTAATGTTTCAACCCCGTACACCAAGTCAACCAAGAAGCCAGCCATCGTCGGCAAGTGTCGTTGCGGCTTCTCAGCCATAGCAATGAAGAGCAAATAAAAAAGGGGCCTCTGATATGGATGTACCGAAATATGTCCATGATGCCATGGTTTAGACATCATCATCATCATCATCATCATCATCATCAATTGTATTTCCTAGCATGAGAGGAGGGATGCCAAAGTAAAGAATTGTTCTCCAGATGGAGCTGCCACCGCTGACAATACTCCCAAGAGGCTATCAATAAACTCGGGGCTCAGCATTATTTGACCGCGACGAATATTACAGGCTCACAGCCCTGATCCGGTTTACCCGAAACCGAGTCGGTACGGAGATGCTTGCTTCGTCGTTTATACAAGCCCATTACATGTGAAAACTTTTGAACCAGTCCCCATGACCCTTCCAGACTGTGAGATGAGCAACACAAAAGAGAAACTTACCGGGACGATATCTCTCTCTCTCGTTGACCGACGTAGACTCGGATCCAAGCCATCGTCACTGGTTGAATGGGACATGCTCCAAAGAATAATCGTCATTCTCATTCATACAATCAGGCATATATTGGCTCGTCAACATCTGCTGTTCAAATAGCCACGGATTCGATGCCATGTCGACATCTGGCATGGTGGCCATCATATCCATGGGTAAAGGTGCAGTGTTTGATATTCCATTCGACATCGTATCCGCCGAGGCACTTGGCTGTTGAAACGGGTTGATAAAAGGGATGGGAGTGTATTCGCTATTGGAACTCGGCATGTATTGCGGGTTGCTAATGCTATCGCCGCTAGAGCCCGCCAAGCTGCTCTGTCCGAACGGTGTGTTGGTTGTGTGGTCCGAAAAGGGCGCGCCAGCCAGCATATCGATAGACTTTCTCGTTTCAGCAGCGATGTATCGTTGGATCAGCTTGCAGTCGCAGTTTGTATGCTGGAGAAGCTGGGACTTGAGGTTGTAAATCTCGTCGGCGAGAGAGTCTAAGCAGGAAGAGAGATGACGGAATTGATCTTCCAACTCTCTCTCGCGGGCTACTAGCTCAGACACCTCGTCGCGCCTTTTAACGCGGGATTCGGTTGCCGCTATTCGATCTCGCTGTAGCGTGCAGCGGCGAGGTCCAGATTTTGTGGATTGATTATCGAAGGTATCGTTGTCCTCGAAGTCCTCATCATCCGTAGATCCCAGTTCGTCAATGTCGACATCAGTATCAAAATCGAAGTCAGTGTCGGCGTCAAAGTCGGCGTCGTCGATATCTTCTTGGTGGTCGTCGTCGTCGTCGTCATCATCGTCGTTGTTGTCGTCGTCGACTATGTCAGGGTTCGTGGCAACTTCTTTCAGGGCTTTGCTCGATCTGCGGGCGTGTTTAGTTGGCGAGACAGCAGATTTCGGGAAAGACTTTGGATCACGTCTATCGGTCATGTTGTTTGACTTCAAGCGAAACCGACCGGACGGACTTTGGTTTGACGTGTTTATACCTACCTGACGTGATCTGCGGCGAGTATCGTGTCTGCTTGATGACTCGACTTGTGTATCGGGGTTGTCGGGAATAGTCTTGACGGACTTTGAGTCTGCCATTGATGATTGCTCGATGGGGTCTTGATGGGGGCTCGATGGAAATCCTGCCTGGAGTCTGGGGAGCATCGGTTTGCGGCAGATGAGGTGTGGCTATGGTTTTGTGTTATTAATGTTTCTCGCTCGGGTCGAAAGATGCGGCTAAGAGTCCACTACTAGATAAGGTAAGAACGATCGCCCCTCGACCTTGCCCAAGCTATAAGTAATGTAAAACGGTTGGGAAGTATAATATACCTTTGGACAGCGCCCATAGCAAGCATCGATGGATCATTTAGTTGTCGGGATTTCCACGTTTTGGGCTGCGTGGTCCCGGGTTGATACTACCTACCTATCTACTAGGTAGTAGATAGGGACTGGGGCTGATTTTTCGAGGGTTGATTTGATTTTCGACTTGTTGATTTCAAACAACAGAGCGCATGGGCCTCTGTAGCAAGAAGATAAATGCTAACTCTCTGTAGCAGGCCAACCGTCTATCCCCTGATAGCATGGATTGTGCCGCCACAAAAGGTCTCGCTATCATCAGTACTCCGTACTCGGTACGTACGAAGCAACTGGGCTCTTATTTGTCATACAAACAAGATGACGCAGAAAGGAAGACGCCCTTGTGACGGTTTATGTTGATGGTGTGTACTACCTCACCATCCGAGTTCAGGGGAGAGGTGATGTTTGATGTTACAAGCACAAGGGCAGGCAGGGCACCACGGTGGCAATCCGGTTCAGCGGCAGTTCAACTCACAGTGTGTGCGATGTGTGAGGAGGCAGTATGCGCGCTAAGGGGTATAGTCCACACCCAACCAGAGGTGTATATAAGGGTTGGGCACTGCCATACGTCTCTCAAAGTACACTCAACAACTGCTGGCGATGGAAATTCTACTGGTCATCTCCGAGAGGTATGTTCTTTGGAATTTAGATACTTGTGGCGATGTCTGCAAGACACGATGATGGATGATATCGTGTCAACATGTTTCTTTTTTTTTTTTTTTTGGTTTTTCAACCTGATAGGATTGAATAATGTAATTTGTACGGAGCCTCCGTATGCACCCGCCACCCCCATCAACGTCAGCTTCTCTCACTGGAAAATAATGAGAGAGTGTGTGTGCGTGAGAGAGAGAGAGAGACAGAAAAGGAGAAGCCAACTGCCAGTGGCTGCATCCACAGTCCCCCAATCCAGGCCGTTGATTGGACAGAGTTCAGTCACCGTTGGATTATGATTGGTCAGCGCTCTCGGAACATCATCCACAAATCATGATTGGTTCCAGGTCTCCATCTCCTCTCTGCAGTAGCATCCACATCCGACCATTGAAATGACTCCATCGTCTTCTCTAACTTTGTTCTTGCATCAAACGGCAGCCTCTTGGCAACTAGACCTGAGTGCTCTGTACACTAGGTGGGCTTAGGCGGTGTTATGGCTGAATTAAATTAGACGATTTCGTGGCCTAGGCGCCAATAGAACTTATCGTTGACAGCCCTCCACCCCCTGTAGCCTGCAGGCTCCCCGGATTTACCAGTTCGAACATATACGCATCATCATCTTCATCAACAATATCCTACGATGAAGAAGCGACCGACTTGATAACCACGTGTACCTACCCCGACCAAATTCCCTATCAACTCATCACTTGATCAAACGGAAACTGATGATCGATGTGTGCTAGACGCCTTTGACGTATTCATATCTGCTTACCTTGGCCTTGGAGAGCCCCCAATAACCACCCCTAACGAGCAATATCGACAATCCGGCGACCCAGCGATGCCTTCGGAATCCAAAATGCCCATATCTGCTTAGAAAGCCTCGCGATAACTCGTGACTTTCTCGTCGGATACGACTATTAGCCTTGGTAGGCTATCGTCACGAGCCAGGAGTTGATCCGCGTAGGGATCAAGTCTTTGGTGATGATGCCCCCATCCATCGTCTTAACAGACAACGTCAAACAATCTCCAAGGGACGAAAAAAACGATTATCCGATATGGCATCGAGGCAACTTCTCACGCCCTCGAGAGAAGGAAGGATCATGTTTTCAAGAGAATGAGACCTGCCCCCTCCAAACCAGATCGATATGCTAGCCTCGGAGACGAGAATGCATCGATGCCTATCGAGTTATGATGCCGCAAACATTATTAGAAGAAGTGATCAGCGTTATGTGCGCCCCATCGCTCCGAGACCTTCAGTTGAATTACGAGCGAGTCCGAATCGAGCCATTGCGATAATGATGCTTGTTAAGAAAACAACCAATGCGAGAAATGATGACTGCCGAAAGAGAAATACGAATAGTCACGTCCGTGTCTACAGGCTGTAGGGCGGCGGCGTCGTCGTCTTCAAATTGCCTACTCTATCTCGATGCAGCACCAATGGGTGACTATCGGCGACTCGGTCTTTTCGCCAAGACCCTGAGCTGCAAACTTCCGGAGGATGCAACGAGGTTATAACTACACTATCACGATGTCCGATATCAACTCGTCGGGTCACCGTTGCTCGCTCCCGGAAATCCGATTTGGGACATGCCGCATCCAGAACGTGGGGAATTCTTTTTATCAGACCGCTACATCTGGTCGGATTCCAGAACATAGTAGCCTGGTCAAGGCTTATCAGATGAACCAAAAAAAAGAAGAAAAAAGGATAGACCCCGAATTCTGGAATGCGATAGATGTTCCTCCTATGGAAACTCCTATGGAGGCCAATCGGTGAGGCTGCAGCAAGCCATTTCTTATGCTTAACCCTTGATCAGCTTCTTTCTTTGGTCCTATCAGGGTATCAGATTCTGCTACGATGCAGACCGAGTTCGGATATTCAAGAGACAGCCATTGGTCAGCATGACGGCGAACAGCCTCAAATTCGCACCACGTGGTCATCTTGGCCTGTTATATCTGTGCTTCGTCTGACCAGAGTTTCCGGTTGGAGAAATTGGCATGATGGGATGATGGAACCCATCTGCGGGGATGCCAAGCTGAGAAGGACTGGCCGATGCTTGACGATTTCACCAACATTGGAGAATCGCCTATTTCGGAAATCTTCGGCGGCGCTAACGTCGAGATCAACGACCAACGACCAGTTCTGGCAATTGCGGCGCGGCTCGTCTCCAGCAGCGGCTCCAGAATTTCTTACGAGATTGGCTCGTCGTTTTTTGTCAACTCCCCATTTGCCATTCTCGTGATGATCATGAGGGCGCAAGAGTTTTGAATTGGTGACGTAAAATGTTTCTTGGATACGATGCCGGGGTTGAGAAATGACGGGTTACCAAGGTGAGAAGGGGGAGATAGTGAACGAGTACTTAAGCAACCTAGCAGCCAGCTGTCGCCGTCTGGTGATGGGTATGTCAACTGGCAGGAGAACAAAAAGCAATTGAGCAGCCAACTGTTGACAGCCGGCTATTGAAAGATTCTTCTTCTTATCGGCTTTGCCCTTGATTGATTACCAGCCGTGAAAATTTTTCATCTTGCTCTCCTTCACTCACTCTCTCTCTCTCTCTCCTCCATCATCATCACCATCATTCATCGTTGCTTTCCTCATAACTTTTCTTCAAAATTTGTGCTCATTTTGCTTTCACTTTGGCTTACTAGCTACTCATCCTCCGGCAACATGGCACCCGCTGCCCTGCGAGATATCCAGGACTCCCCCGGCAAGGAGATGGACCTCATCTCTGACGCCGTCGACGATGTCAACTCCATCAAGTACGATGCCAAGTCCAAGTTTGATGCCGACAAGGACAAGACCAACTTCCGCCAGTACGAAGATGCCTGTGACCGCGTCAAGAACTTTTACAAGGAGCAGCATGAGAAGCAGACGGTCGCTTACAACCTCGCTGCCCGCAACCGCTTCCACAACGCCTCCCGCGTTCGCCCCGAGATGACCATCTGGCAGGCCATGGAGAAGCTCAACACCTTGGTGGATGAGTCTGACCCCGACACCTCGCTCAGCCAGATTGAGCACCTGCTTCAGTCGGCCGAGGCTATCCGCCGCGATGGCAAGCCTCGCTGGATGCAGTGTGTTGGTCTGGTCCACGATCTGGGCAAGCTCATGCTCTTCTTTGACGACTTGAAGACTCAGGGTCAGTGGGACGTCGTCGGCGATACCTTTCCTGTCGGCTGTGCCTACGACAAGCGCATCATCCTCCCCGAGACGTTTACCGGCAACCCCGACTTCAGAGACCCCGTCTACTCGACCAAGCACGGCATCTACACCCCCGGATGTGGCCTCGACAACCTCATGATGAGCTGGGGCCATGACGAGTACCTCTACCTCGTCCTCCGTGACCAGTCCACCCTGCCCCGTGAGGCTCTGGCCATGGTCCGCTATCACTCCTTTTACTCGTGGCACCGCGAGGGCGCATACCACGAGTTCATGTGCGAGAGGGACTGGGACATGCTGCGCGCCGTGCAGGCCTTCAACCCTTACGACCTGTACAGCAAGAGTGACGGCGTCCCGACCGTGGAGGAGCTCAAGCCGTACTACATGGAGCTGATTGACGAGTTCTTCCCCCAAAAGGTTGTCAAGTGGTGAATTTGTTCGTCAGGAGGGGGACTGGGACAGGCTGGCGTTAAGGGGGCCGTCGTTTTAATGGAATTGGTTCACGGTTTGGTAAAAGGGATAGAGCACTCGGGATAGAGAGATTGCTAATAAATGAACGCTCCGTCGTCAACGTACTATGTTAAGAGGTTTTTATCATTCGTGTTCAGTGAATGCTTTCGTACATGTCATTCTATCTCATCATTCGATAGGTCAAACCGAAAGAACCTCGCTGGCCAGATCTTGCCCGTCTTTTGCACAACCTGATAATCCTGGACTGGGACGAATCCCAGGTTCTCGTAATACCTTGCAAGAATTCATCAGCCCCAAACAACTTGCTTTTTCATCTCACGATTATCAAGAATCTGCGAATGAGAAAAACTTACGGTACTAGTTTCCCCGTCCCCCCGTCCAGCAATCCACGTACACGGACTTCTTACCACGCTCGCGGGCGTATTCCTTGGCTCTCTGAATCAAGGCCGCGCCTGCGCCCTGGCGCTTGTGGGGGGCGAGGCGGAAGTCTGTGAGGACGACGTCGATGTAGACGAAGCTGGATTGCTTGGCTTGCTGGAGGTGAGGCTTTAGGATGTCTGTGGTGTTGATGTGGGATGCGAATTCGTCGTCGCGGATGGTCATGGCTCCGATGGGGATGTACGTTTTGATCCTTTGCCCATCACCAACCTCTTCTTCCTTCCGCCGATGGAGTCCATCCTCTGTAGCGGCAGAGGGGCCATCATCATCGTCTTCCGCCTGAGCGATGAAGACTCTTATACGCTCTCCCTCGCCGGTCCGCCTAAACACCTCTGACTGAGCGACCTCCCTCCCGGTTTCCTCGAGGAACCCCGGTTTGGAGGAAAAGGGCTGGGTGCCCCAGTGGTCGGCGTTGCCTGTTGCGGAGAGGTGCTGGACGGAGGCGTCGAAGGAGGCGACTATGAAGGCGGCGTCGCTTTGGTCCGTGGCGGATCTGATGACAAAGGGTGGTGATGTAGGCATTATGATATTGGGGGGGATGAGTTGCCAGTGTGTTGGAATTTAGTGAAAAGGCCGTACCTTTGGGGCGTCGTTGTGAAAGGTGACGGGTTTGTTGAGGACGTGTATGTATGAGACGGGACTTTGAGATTCGGCAAGGGACCAAATCAGGGCTAAGTCACAATATTGGTATTTTATATCCAGCATTGACTCGACGACATGAAGGTATCAACTCATCTAGGTAGCTTCATCACGACACCCGCTCGCAGGGTTATTATCAAACAGAAAAGAAAATCAAACTTTTTTTTCCCTTCATACAAAAAAAAATTAATAATTGCTAAGATGGGTATTTTGTTTGTTTCCATCTCTCAACCTGGTGCGGATAGTCAATGTAGCTGTGAGGCAGCATTGGGACACTGCGCATACATAACCTGGATGATAGGGTAGGCTATGTATACGACACCCCAAGTAGTAACCTTGTAGTGACAATAAAGTTGAATTGTGTAAGAAGAAATAAAAAGAAAAAAATATATATAACTAAACAAGAGATGTAATGAAGAGGATAAAAATAAAAAGAACCCCTGAATGACTTATCTATTTTCAACTCTTTTATTTTTATTTTATTTTTAATTATTTTTTTTAATTCATCTTTTATTAAAACCGCGTGGCGTTTTCTTGTACTTTGGTGTCTCTCTTTTTTTGTCTCTTCTTTTTTTTTGTCTTACCTGAGAGGCCGCGGACTTTCAAAGGTTATGACGATAGAGGGGAGGAGGGGGGGACATGAAAATCCTCCGCCGCCGAATAGGAAAAGTTGTCCGCGGGCCCGACCGGCTTTTGTTCTTGTGTCACTTCCAAGATAAACGACTCGATAAAGAATCCAACCTCCCACCCTCCAAAAAAGCTGCCTACCTCTCCCATGACAAACGAACCGAAAAACACCAACATTTCCCTCTTCATCGCAGCGCAGTACATGGTCCAATCTTAGCATCTCGAGGCGCGCATCTTCATCTTCATCTTCATCTTCATCTTCATCTTCGTCTTCGTCTTCGTCTAGACTCACCCCTCCAAAAATGGAGTACGTCGAACATCGCATCACCCAAGAGGCCGCCAGCGCCGCATCAACGTACATCATTCCCTCCCCTCCCCTCCTACAAACATGAACCATCCGGCTAACTCGCTCTCCATCTCCCTCCCCTCCAGTGCCGCCCTCGCAACCCCCTCAACTTCATCCTCCTCTCTCTCATCCTCTACACCGGCTACTCCACCTTCTTCTCCTCCCCCGCCTACCCTTCCCTCCCCAAGCTGCCCCCGCCCGTCATCTTCCGCACCTACACCCCGCACACCCTCCTCCCCTTCAACGGCGAGGACGACCAGCCCGTCTACTTCGCCGTCCGCGGCCGCGTCTTCGACGTCTCGAGGGGCAGGAACTTCTACGGCCCCGGCGGTCCTTACTCCAACTTCGCCGGGAGGGATGCCAGTCGCGGGCTGGCCTGCGGGAGCTTCGACGAGGACATGTTGACCAAGGACTTGGACGGCCCGTTGGACACCCTCTCCGATCTGGGACCCCAAGAGATGGAGGCTCTGCGTGGGTGGGAGGAGAGATTCTTGGAAAAGTACGACATCATTGGTAAATTCGTCTCCGTGCAAGAGTACAACGAGACGGTTGGCAAAAAGGAGTAATTTTCTCAGCGCTATAACCCCACGACATGTTCAAGTCATGATGATTATCGAGAACCATAGCAAACTAGAGAATATTTTGATCATCGTATTTAATGACCCCCCTAACCAAGGCCAAAAATCCAAAAATAATAAATACACTTTGTGTTTGTGTGTTCCCAACTCCATGCAATGCCTTTCAGGCTTCTCTCTACACCACCTAAAAACAACGAAACAACGTGCATCATTTTGACAAAAGAGACAACCAGCAAAACATCTATTGCTGGCCATGTTTCAAAAAAAAACAAAAACAAAAAAAAAGTACTTCAAAAAGCACCAATACCCCTCCCAACAAACCTTCGCCGATTTGTCCCAGTCGTTAAAAGAAATTATTTCTACCTTTATATACCTTGAACGAGAGAAAGAAAAAATGAGTGGTTTTGCATGCGTTACATCTTCAGGATCGAGGCTGCCTTTCTCATGAGCGCCGCCGTCTTGGAAATGAACCTGTTGGCTTCGCTCCACTCCTGTGCATCTACGAGGTCGCGGATGGCTGGGAAAAAGGCCTCGTCGTAACCTGACCACAGTTGTGGTCCGAACACGACATGTTTGAACTGTGTGCGATTGGGGATCTAGACAAATGTTAGTTTCTGCTGCATCCAAGGATAAGGCATCTTAAACTTACGCCGCCGCCGAGCTCAAGATCTAGCAACTCCGTCTCAAACATCGCCATTTTGTCGTTGTACCCTATCCGAGCCTTTTCCAGCTCATTAGACTCCCATCCACTACCCGATATTATCATGCGGTTCCAGTCCATTTCCCATTTCGAAAACTCCTCAGCACTGGCTGTCACTATCTTTGCAGCATCCTTGAGGTCGTTGAATGAAAGCTCTGGGCCAGCATCGCCCTCCTTCTTAGGTTTGTTCTTGGTCTTCTCGTTAGTCCATTGCTCAAGCTCGTCAACCCATAGCTCGAGGTGGTGGCCGTAGTTTGCCATGTCAAAGGGGAGAACCGGCCTATCTGCCAGATCAAGCAGCAGCAACCCGACTACTTGTGCCATCGCTCCATGGAACTCGAATCCTTTGTCGATGACTTGGTCCACCAGAGCGAAATTATCATAGCTCGAATGGTAAGGAAAGGCACCCTCTCCAAATTCGAGGTCCAGGGAGCTTGTTCCGGCAATGTCCTGAAACGCGACAAAGTCGCTGCCCGCTCCCAGGCCCTCGAGCTTGCTACCATCTCGATCCCAGATTTCTCTTAGTGTCGCATTCTCTTTGGGGTGCTTGACTCTATCAAGTGCGTGTAACAGACTCTTTTGAAGGAGAGGCGAGCCTGATGCCATGAACTTTTCGCCGCTGATGACAGTGTCAAGATTAATATAAGCAAACCCATTGTCGCGCAAAGAGTTGAGATTCTTTTCCACAAACTCGGTGGATCCAATAAGGTTGTACTCTTCGGCATCCCACGACATGAATTCGATTGTTCTGAGCGGCCTCCAGCCCCGATCAACAAGGTCGCCAAAGATGCGCGCCAACTCAATCATGATGGCCGTGCCTGTATGTGGATCAGTAGCGCCGAATCCCCAAGCATCGCGATGGTTGCCAAGGATGATGGACTTGGCCGTCTGCTCCATGCCCACAATCTTGCCATAGACGTTCCAGATCGGCTGTTTCTCCACCTCGTCCTGTTCATTCTGCAGTCTAACGGTAGGCGATGAAGAATTGCCTGTCCACCACTCCTCAACATCGGGAACACCACCCTTCCAACCATCCGGCACCTTTTGTCCATGGCCGTCAAGTTGCTGCAGCAAAACTTGGGCATCTCTCCAGGCCAACGGGAGGCTCGGAATCTTGACCAGGCCAGGCGTTTCGTCTACTTTCATACGGGGCATGTCCTTTTTGCTCTCCCATCCCGGTGTCAAAACGTCGCCAACTACCCAGCTCATCAAGCTGACAGAACCCCTCTGGACTCCATCATCGGGCATGTATCGACCACCAGGGGCAACCTCGCCCTTGAGGAAACCATCATCGGCGGGATCAGTGTAAATAATGCAGCCAGCAAACCCGGCTAATTCAGCACCCTTGACTTTGAGAGCACGGTCGGTTTGAGTGCCATAGTATCGCACAAGAGCAATAGCCCCTTTGGTATCGATTCCCTTGTCCTTGAGCTTCTGGTAGTCCTCCCTAGACCCGTAGTTTGCGTATATCAGCGGGCCCTTGACATCTCCAGACTTTGAATGGCCGTGAAATGCATATGTTTGCCTCCCGGTCAATTCTCCGCCTCGTTCATTCTCCTCCAGTGCCGCAGTCCAAATCGGCTTCTCCCCTTTACCATCCAGAATCTGTACGGTCCGGCCGTCCTTTCGTGGATAGTTGAGGTAGACGTAATAATCATCGATCATCACTTCGTCGAGTCCCGCCTTGTGAAACATGGACTGCACATCCATGGCTGTCGCATAATCACCCTCTGTACCAGCGATATGGGCAAAGCTTGAGAAGATCTTGACCGAAGCGCGCATCCGCATAGGATCAACACTCTTTTGGACATGTACTCGAAGGTCCTCCGGATCGAAGCGCATGCCGTTGGTCATTGGGGTTCCTAGGCCAGTAAGGAATCCACTGGCAAAGAGGAAGTAGACGAAGCCAATGATGATGAAGAGAGCCAGAATACGGGCAAAGGCAACGATTAGCACCAAACTGTTAATCCTTGGCCAAGCCCATCGCCTAGGTTGCGTTGTCGTGTCGTCGTTATCGTCGTTATTTGTTGTCCCTTCGGCAGCACTCTCGTCGGCAGGGGCTCGCGACGGGAGTTGAATGCGCCACCGCGGTAACCTGGGCCTCCAAGACCATTTCCATCTAGATAGAGAGATATTGAAATTTATACGTTTGCCAAAAAGGGATGCTCGGGCGCTGTTGGGTTCCTCTACTTCCATTTCCTCCATCTCCCGACGAACCTGGTTGGTCTCGTCGGCATCGCTGTCGCTATCCCATAAGCTGTCCTCATCATCGGTTTCTACTGTGGGCGGGCGATATCCATCCGGCCTTCTGGAGGACCCCGGTGCACTGTCGCCACGATTTAATAGAGATTGCGATTCCGTCTGGGTTGCGTTGCGCTCGTCAATCGATTCCCTCGGGGGCGCTCTCCCTATACCATGGCGGGCCAGGGCCTCGTCATACGACGGCGGCACCGGATCGTAAAAGGGCGCCTTTTCGGACGGCATGATGAATTAATTAAAAGAAGGATAGTCGAATATTGGACCGCGCGTTGCATTCGTTTGTAAATTTCGGTCGGTAAATGTCAATCAAAGACAGGGAAGAGGAGCAGGAGAAGCCGAGAGGGCCTGCATCCGAGCGGCTAAAGAATATCGAGGGCGGTTTGTCCCAAAAAACAATGAGAGAGAAAACGAGTGTCAAGAAGTTGGCAAATGAAGAAGAAGAGAAGAAGAAGAAGTGCTATTGAATAAAGGACTGATTATGATGCTGCATGGCCTATAGCAGCGAGGAAATGTAAATGTGGTAAATGTCTCTCTCACCACCGGACTTTGGATAATGAGATGGAAGGAAGTGCAAAAGGGCTGGCTGACTTGACTGACTGAATGGAAGGACAGACAGGGCCGCAGCTGAAGGATTACGGAATTGCAAAGTAAGGGGATGACGATGCAGCGGACCAGATAGCGTACGGAGCGGAGCACCGCCACTGAAACCCCAAGATACAGTGGGTGAGTGGGTGGTGCACAGTGAGTATAGGCGTCGTGTCCCGCAGAGTCAGCACTGAAGCCTCCAGGGCTCCCCCCAAAATAGTCTACTGGAATCAAATATGCCCCTCTAAGGTGCATTAATGCATGGCTTGGCATCAACCACATCAAGCTAGGATCCTCATTTCAATTAATCAGCCACAGGCTTTGACACCGTGGAAGCTTCTTGGAAGTTGTCCTTTCCACCATCACATAACTGATCAATTGATATGACCAATTGTAAACCCTATTCATTGTAAACATTATTAGATATACAAAATGACTCTCTGAATACTTGGTAGAGAGATAATCAACGTATTTGGCCTGGCACGTGCTACTCCAAGCCAATGTCCTGCTTAGCTTGAACCACTGCAGACTGCATAACACTGCATCTTAAAGTAGCCCAAGACCCCTGCATCATCTCCGAACAGAGACAATCTTCTATTGACAAGTTTAAAGCTTTGTTGATCCATGTGCTAAAGTCTGAAACGCCTTTGTGTATTCCTACCAAATACGGGGTACAGCCAAGTCCAAAACAACAAAACACCCATCTATCTTCCCCTCTACTCTGAAACATGGAATGGAAATCAAGTCACTACACTCCGCCATCCACATCAGAGTACATCATGGACCATCTCAGAAAACCTTCAAGCTCCATTCACGCCGCTATTTTTACCATCGCCCTCCTCATATCATAACACAACCGCAGTCCAAGGTCAATCGAACAACACTCAGGCGCCAAATCATCAACACGTCTCCCTATTCGCCACACCCAAGAATGCCTTTTTGCGACCAAATATACACGGATAAAATTACATGCTCATTATAGACTTCCGCCGAATGCATGTTGGTGCTGGTATATCTACACGCTCCCATCCATTGGCCACTCATCTCTCCGTCTCGACGTATCTCATCACACATTACTTCTTAACTCGGATACAGTACCACCCCCTCGTATTGCCTACTCGCGATGTTCTCCAAAGTTTGGTGGAAGTGCTTCTTGCTGGTCTCTATCGAAGCTGAGTCCTGTTGGTTGCCGGCCAAATTGGAGTGAATAAGTTCTATCAAGCCATTGAGATACTTGGTAGTGACCTTGTAAGCTATTAGTAGACTGATAAGGCGAAACCATACAAAGTATCACTCACCGATTCGTTTTGTTGGTCAAAATAGTACACATAACGGTCCAATATCTCTACAAACAGCTCAATCGAGGTGGCTGTTTCCATACAAGAGTCAGCCACACGAAGGGCTCGCTGAAGACATTCAAGCACCCGCTTGCCGTCACGGTAAAGCTGTTGGGAACAGTTAGCATTTGCTTTCCATCGTAATCCTTCCGTCTCAACTTACCTCAGTCTCCTCCGTCTCACCATTCGCCGCGACGGGAGTGGCCCACCACAAGTGACTTGCCAGGTAGACAGCACGACATTGATCCGGCTTGCGCAGCAGCTTGCTTCCGTGTTGCGCGCATTTAGTGATGAGAGTATCGTAGTTCTCTTTGCCAAAATGTCGGGTCTGGTGCAGTGAGCTGGCAATGACGCAGACAGCTTGGAACTGGGCTTTTGAATCCGAAACGGACTCTTCGTACACTGTAAACGCCTGTGCATAGAACTCGTAGGCTACTTCTTCGAAACCAGTCAAGTCGGAAGTCTGTCCAGCAGCGCAAAACAGCCGCAGAGCCAGCTCCGCAACCCCCGTTCCATTGACACGAGTATACAGTTGGCTCAAAGCAGAGTGGACAAACTTGAACAGCGCATTGATCTGTGACTCCCAATTGTCGTCGAAATGTTCCCGAGTCTTGAACTTCTTTGCTAGTTTCAGGCAGGCCGTTATCAGAGGAGGTGTGGTCGTCCGGATACGGTCGTTACCCTCTGCGTATGCCTTGCGTGTCATTTGCAGCAACTTGAATTGCGTGTCGTTATTTTCGGCTTGCAACAGATGCACCATTCGTGCTAGCCACCCTTGCTCCTCGATGGTCTCATCCGTCTCTACGGCACGTCGCTGCGCAGCAGCGGGGTATCCTTGAGGTGCTTGTGTTCCCTCCTTAATTAGCACTGACATCACATCAAGCACATTTTCCAACTGATCTGGTTTGGAAATCTTTGTTTGGTCCTTTAAAAGATCGCGAATAATACCCCCAGCCACAGCCCGTCGAGTTGGATATGATTGGGCCTGGAACAGGGGAACGTAGGTCGGGAGAGAGAGGGCGGTAAATATTGATACATATCTGTTCAGCGGCGCTTGTAAAAGTGCAAGTAAACTCTGCTGGGCTGGAGGGGAGTGTAGGTCGGCATTATTAATATTCTCCTTTGTCTTTGCCGTAGCATAGGCAAGGATTTGGTCAACGTAATCAAGTCGGTCAGGGTAGTTATTTAGGGCCAGGTTACAGAGAGAAACCAGTAGCGCGATGGTGTCTTGGATAGGGAGATGTTGAGCTTCCACTAGATTCTTGACTTGTACGAAGAAGATTTCATAAAGCTGCACATCCTTGGACTCCCCGTCTTGGCCATTGACCGCAGCCGGCTCAGTCTCTGTTTCGGTTGCAGCAGCCTCGGGTTCTGCGTTTTCAGGGGCGGCTGGGGCACCCTCGGCTTCCGGCTCCTTGGCCACCTCCTCGTCAGCGGGTTTGTCTCCATTGTCGGTAGGCTGCGCTTCTGGTTCTGGTTCTGGTTCTGGCTGACTGTTTTGCTGTGTCTCCTTTGCCAGCTTAATCTTTTCCAGCAAGGTGGCCAAAGCATCTGCTTCTATCTTCTCCTGATCGGGTCCCTTTTCGGTAGGCCCCTCTCGCTCTGCATATTCAGACAATCGATCCATCAGCCCGATGACGATGGCCTTGACATTTACGTGGGGGTTTAGGCGTGAGACGGCGCCAAGGAACTGGTCCAATGTGTGTAGGTGAAACTCGTCAGGAAATACTTGAGTGATGACCTCAAGAAGATATTCTTGAGCCAAGACATCACGGCACTGTACAACCTGCTCCAAAAGAGGGCCTAGGATTCCCGACTTGTAGGCTTCGAGATCAACCAATTGGCTCAAGCGGACAATGTTGCTTCCTACAAGCAACTGGAGCTCCTTTCTTTCCCGAATCCTCTGTTCCCTCTCTCTTGAATGACCCTGGTGTTGCAAGCGAACCCATAGTTTGTTCATTTCGACAAAGTTGGTCAAAATGAAGTTTATGGAATCACTCAAGTTGCCTTCAGGGCCATCACCCTCACCCGTCGGCAGGAAATCCCTGGCCTGTCCCGACATGTAATATCGAAGGAAGAGACCTCGAATGGGGTGCTGGACACCACGGCTCATGTCCATCATGTCCTTCATGAGCTCCTTAACTGGCGCATCCGCTATTGACATGTAGGCTGTGCCGACAGTGATCATCAGGTAGAGTCTCGGGATGATGTTTCCAGCATACTGAACCAATTCGTAAAGGTCGGCCAAATGGTTGACTGGATGGTTCTCTCGCAAGTGGACCGACAGGTAGCGTAGGGCGTCAAACACAGACATGTAAAGCTCGTAGTATTGCTTCGGTCCAAGGCTACTAGTTCGAAGCTCAGAAACCAGCGTCGAGCTACGTCGCAGAAAGAGAATACGTCAGCTTTGTTTTGTCGTCGGATTTTTTAGAGCATGAGGGCAGCGCCGGGTTCAGGTCACCTACCAGCACTTGAGGGCATCCATAAGCTTCCCGGGTGTGTCGAGGCATTTTCGCATGAGGGATGTCTGCTGTCGCACTGCTACCAAGGCATCCTCGAGCAGGCGAGCCTGATCCTCCAAGGGGGCCGGCGTGGCCATTGTCGAAGCTTACAGCGGCGGGGTACCTTGGAATAAGTTGGAAACTCTTCAACCAGGCATTGACGGATGTTTTGGAAGTAGAGATTGCGCTTGTTCGGCCGCCTAATCAACAATGCGGTGATGGCGGGAGAGTAGGTGTTGGAGGAGCGAGACTGCAATTCGCGATAAGCTGGCTAATCGTAGGTTGCGACTGTTGGACGGGAGGCTGAGTTGATGACAAGCTCCCTGGAAGCCACAGGCAGTTGCTGGCCCTGCTGGTTGATGTTGCGACGCGCAACGTAATATCACGTGATGCAGATGAGCCTCTAGCAGATCCAATCAGCCCAGCAGCAACTCGCCTTTTTGTCCCAAAACGAGGGGTGAATCTTTTTTTGTAAAATAGTAAAAGAAATTAAGAGGTAACACAAATGGTCTAATTTGATTCAAGGAAGTACTGAAGCAAATGGGCTCACGACATCAAACTCTGAGAATATTTACACAGATTCCGTAACCTACAAGTAGTACAACAAGGTACTTGTAGTTCGCTTATCTACAATAGCGTATTGTTTTCGCAAATCGTCACTAGCTTAGTACTGAGACAGTGCCGTAAAGAGAGACAAATACAGATCGATAAAATCCAATAGGCTTTATCGTAGTGACCATGTTTTATATCAAGAAATTCATAATCTAGTTAATATTAATTATCTCCAGTATTATTTCCTATATGAACATTTATTTCAAACAATCCCATTGTCCATCACGCAGAAGGCGAATTAGGACTCCTCCCATGATTGGTATACCTAATACCTACCTGTATGCATTGGCACCTCATCCTAGCTTTACGGCTGCCTATATAATGCCAAGTAACGCTCTAGCCACCACTAATGGGCGTGTGGTGTAGTTGGTTATCATTCTCGCTTTGCATCCGTGCAGCCTGTGAGCGGCCCGGGGTTCAAATCCCTGCGCGTCCATTTTTTGTATTTCTTTTTTGGGGTTATTGAGACAGTGAGAAAGCCATAAGTGAATTCTATTTTTTTTGGGGGGGAGGACTGTTGTTGTTCTTTTTGTTTTTTCGAACTACGGAGTACTGCGAAGAAAAGAGGCAGTACCATTCAGTCGGTAGTCACAGTGCGGAATGGCTTATCTCAACAGCTTCAAGAATCAAGCTTCAGGTTGCATTCTGACTACCTACCTACATATGCTTTCTAGTTATTGAATCGTTCGAATGTTCACAATTATAAGGCAAACTTGGACTATTCCAAGTGAATGCGCAAACAGGGAGATGTGTCATGCCGTCCCATAAATCATCATGAACATGCATGCTGTACTCATCTATAGCGGAATAGCTCACTCAAGCTCGAATGCCGGTGACTCAACAAGGCTGATCCGTAAAAGCCACCATGGTTAGGCGCACCAGGGGACCACAATCGACCGAATGAGGAAACCTTAACGATCAAGTTTGATGCCTATATAATAAGATGAAATATCCCAGTTCTTCATGCTTTGTAGTGCCCTTGTTATCCATCATCATCATCATCATCACCATCATCAATAATTCTCTCGTTATAGCATCGCACAATTAATTGTTCGAGGCTGGGATTAGAAAACCATGGCTGACGATACTTCAACCAAGCCCCTCTACTTCTGGAAAGAAACTGATGGGAAGACGGGATATCTCTCTCAATGGTACTACTGCCCTTTTCGAGATGACGTAGACCCTGAAAAGATCTATGACACAGCTGAGCAGTAAGCTTCGTCCTCATCTGACTGCCAAAACTCCCAAGCTTACCCTAGCAGCTACATGATGCATCAGAAAGCACTCCTATTCAAGGACGAAGCCATCGCAGCCGAAATCCTCACAGTAAAATACCACCCCCGTAAAATCAAGGCCCTCGGCCGCGCTGTCCAAAACTTCTCCGATGAAACCTGGGTCGCCAACCGTGAAGCCATTGTCGTCCGCGGCAACATGCTCAAGTTCACCAATGCCGTGACCGAAGAAGGATTCCGCATGGGTTCGTCTGACAGCAAGAAAACGGCCTCCGAATTGCCTCTCCTGCAGGGCTCACTTAAGGATGTGCTTCTGAGCACGGGTGAGAGAGAGCTGGTGGAAGCAAGCCCGCGTGATCGAATCTGGGGAGTTGGGTTCGGGGCAACAAACGCAGGAGGGAATAGAGGTAGGTGGGGGCTGAACCTGTTGGGAAAGGCGTTGATGGAAGTCAGAAAGACCCTCAGGGAACAGGATGCCGAGAATGAGGCAGAGTAGATGCGCTTTTCCCATGTCGATACCCGTGCTCTTGAGAAGCTCAACAGATTGTCTTGTGAGTCTAGTCATATTTAAGCCTGTACTATGTAGTCAGATTGCAACTCTAGTAATTTGTCATTTTAATCATTGAATGATTAGGTCTATGTGTCTATATCCTTTCATCCTCAATACGCTTTCATCGTACATACAAGTGCCTCTCATCGAGGCTAGTAGAGCGGTGTTTTTCATGACATGTTTCCCATGCTCCATGCCCCTTTTGTTCCTTGGATATCATCCACATATTGTACAGATATTAACACATTTTTTTGGTAAGCCCCCAACCACGCCATGCTCCTGGACGCCATGTAAGCCATATCAACGACATCAATGCCTAGACCCAGTCCCTTCCGCTCTTTTGCATTTCAATCAGACGCCAGCCCCTTGTCTCAGGGTTGTTGACATCTTCCGGTACTCGTGTGATACCAATAGCGTATGTGACTTGTTGAACCTTGTCCTCCATACCGGCAGCAAGCTCGTTGGTCTTTGCGTTGCGGTAGACGTGGACTTCTTGCGTGCGGCAGGTGATGATGAATACCGGAACCTCACCGGGATCCAGCATGCGAGCTCTCAGAATATCAACATTTCGAATATCGAGAATGCGGCCGTCCGACTTCATACCAGCCTGGAGGTACTGCTTTGTGAGCGCCTCGTAGACTGAATACTGCGCAGCCGACAGCCACAGCTTCAAGACCTGTGTGTCTCCCTTGACATAGGCATCCAGCACCTCCGGGAGCATGTAGTCGCGGAGTTCCTGCAAAAATGGCTCAACCTGGAAGTTGGGGTCCATGGTGCGGAACTTCTTAATGACCATGGCAGTCTCATTTTCAGCAAAGAAACCGGCGATGGTGTCGGTGATGCCTCGGGCTGTAGAGACGAGCGGATTTTCAGACTCCTCGTATTTTCCCTTCATACTGAAGACACCCTGCACAAACTTGTTGGAGTCGCGGAAGTCTCTCCAAGCCTCCTTCCAAGCGGCATCCTTGTGAAGGGTAACGTTGGTCCCGGCCCTACAACTTGTTAAACGTGCGCTTGATGAACAAATAATTGGAAAACTTACTCGGGATCTTCCTGCAGAACCTCTGAGCCACCACGCTGTTGGTCCAACTGTTCTCTCCTCCTCCTTCGCTCCTCCTTCTCTACCCATCCTCCATAACGTGAGGAGCTGCCATCATCGATAACATCCTTGACGTTCTTGTATGCCTCGGTTTCTCGAATAGGCTTAGTAGCCTTGTCTACAGCATCTCCAGTAACATTGGCTGCCTTTCGCACGCCCTTCATGACGGGCGTGTCCCAAGTCCAGGCGGCGCCCTTGCCCACGACATCGGCGGTGGTTTTGGCCACCTTAATCGTGGTATCCGAAATAGCGCCGGTAGACTTTTCGTATGCTTCTCGGGCTTTTCGGACAGACTCGCTTTCTGAGAACTGGTGTGCGGTGCTGGCAATTTGCTTGGTAGACTCGTTCCATTCCTTGGACTTTTCAAACTCGGTGTTCATAGTCTCCATGAACACCTGCCATGGGGTCTTGTCACCGTGTGGAGGGGGTGGGGGTAGATCCTCTTTCGGTTCCTTCCCTTCTCCATCTTCTTTCTTTTCTTTGCCCTCTTCGCCCTCACTCTCAGCCTTCTCCTCGGGTTTTTCTTCAGATTTTTTGGTGACGTCCTCCTCGGGCTTGGCTTCCGATTCGGCGCTCTGGGCAGGTTTGCCCTCCGACTTTGGTTTCTCTTCCTGGTATGTCCGGCTGCTCACATGGAAAAATCGCGATTGTGTGCTGGTCGAAAGGCGCAGTTCGGTGGGTAGGAAAGAGGATCGCAACGGGGTCTGAATCGCACCGGGGAGTGATGTTTGTCCTAGGTTTGCGACATTCTGGGCCTGACGGTGGGACAGTTGAGAGGCTAACCTCCGATATGCGGGAGATCTGCCATAGGTAGCATTTAAATGAGTGGACGCTCTTGAGAGAGCATTTTCCGAATTGGCCGCAGTTCGAACAAACTGGTTCATTATGAAAAGACGTAACGAAAAAAAGTCCGCAAGTGACGCCTGCACTCGGACAGAATATGCGGAGGAGGGGGATGCGAGAAATGGTGGGCTCGGCGGGATGAAATTTTGGTTTTTCGATGTCGGTTGCAGGCGGAAAGGAAGGCGGACAAGCGGCAAAACTTCGGAATTGAACTTTGCGGGTGCACTTGCAGGCCAATTCATCGTGATGGAAAAATCAAGGAACTTGTGGGAGAGATCATGAGAGTGGTTTTTTTCGCGAGGGATGCAAACAAAATGAGTCGGTCATTAACGAATCGCCTCGTGGTGCGGCCAGTCCTCCGATCTCCCCAAACGACAATATCGAGATGCGCTATCCAGAATGCCCGACCTTTCTCCCAGACGAGCTCACAGTGGGCTGATTCAAGGGACGATGCGCCAAAGAAAGTGCCCGCGAGGCCCAGATCCGAATCTCTATTAGAGACCATCTACGGTGTCTCGCAGACATCGAGCAACCGGCCGACACCATCCAATGCCATGGCAAGCCTCTCCCAGAGCATGGTCTTCCAGGCGCTCGACAAGTCCAGCATCGACACCAGCGCACTCTCCGGCGGTGCCCCGCAGGCGGTACAGAAGAAGGACGACGAGATGGAGCCATATCATTTCCACGTTTTCTCCCACAAGCATAACACCCACATCACCTGCACAAAGCCCAATCGGGAACCAATCATTTCCATGTCATGTGGCAACATTGGCTTTCGCAAGTCTCGACGGGGCACCTTTGACTCGGCCTATTCGTTGACGAAATACGTCTTGGAGCGATTGATCCACACCGGCTGGCCCATGAAGATTGGACGACTGGAGCTGGTGCTACGAGGGTTCGGACAGGGGAGAGAGGCCGTCATCAAGGTGCTGATGAGCCCCGAGGGCAAAATATTGAGAGACAAGATTGTCAGAGTGGCCGACTCAACGAGAATCAAGTTTGCAGGAACGAGGAGCGAAAAGCCAAGACGTCTATAGAAATGCTCGGCTGCGCATCAAATGCGGATGGGCATACGCCGGCTGTACTCATAATTGTACGAGTTATACCACGAAATAGAAAGTAACGAACAAAAAACCCTCCCAACAAACTTTGTGTGTAAAAAGGCAGACCCGAGAACGTGAACTCCATTGCCAACCAACCGCAAAATAGCATGGTATCATACCAGGCCCCTTCACCCGTGCATGCAGCTGTTTAACCATAACGCCTTGCAGAGCATCGTGAACCAATCGTAAAGAAAGTCTCGTGTCCGCTCATGGACGAGGAGCCCTTTCTGCAGCCAGCAGCTGCCGTCCTGCAGTATCTCGGACCACCCTCTTTCCCTTGCCACTCCCTCCTCTTCGCCTTTCCTCTTCGCTATCCCATTCCCTATCATGCTCCGAAAGAAAGTGTGGTCTTGACTGGCCAAGCATACGGGATCGTTCGTGCGCGTCTTCGTCTTCGTCATCGAGAAGCTCGCCATCGGCACCGTCGTATTCTGGAGGCTCGATCCAATCTCGCGGTACGACGCATGGCAACGCAACGCCGATGCTTGCGGCGCGGTTGAGCCACCCAGGTCCCGGCGTACCAGTAAGCTTCTTGCAGAGGTATGACGTAAAGTGGTTGCAGTTTTTGGTGAGGAGGTTGTAGGAAGTCCCATGGAATTCTTCTGATGCTTCTCGAAGCGTAGCGTCGATTTCTTCTTGGGTGGCGAGTGTGAAGCCGTGGAGGATTTCGCATTTAAAGGTGCCGCCTGGCGGCTCGGTCTTTGGCTTCGTCCAGTATACGCCAGTGACACCACGCTTGTCGTGGCCGCCGTATGCGTATTCTCTACCGTTGATGACGACGCCGGAATGGAGTAATGAGGCGCCTACGGTCCATAGGACTGATGCAAGTCTTCCTGGCTGTTAATACCAGGTTTGTTAGTCAAATCAGGCAAGCAGAATGTCAATCGGCTAAATTTGTACCGGAAGTAAATCATAGACGTGTATTGTAATCTCGGTCTTTTGGAGAGACAATGTTGACCTATGCTTGCTCGTCCTCTGACCGGAATGCTGCTGTGGCGGCATGATGATGCCTAGTAAACACGAGCTGTCTCTCACGCTCACAGTTTGTTGTAAGACTGCGGGGGGGGGGATATCTCTGTGTGTCTTGGTGTAACAAAGGGTAGTGATTCGAGATTGGTCAGACAGGCGGAGGGTATCGATATAAGTGATTCGACGCGTTCATCAAAGGGAAATTCTGGATAAGATGAAACATGTATTGAAGGATAAGTAGAAGAGTACCTTACCCACGCACAATGGCGACCAACAACTTTGTCCCGGAGGTCCGCCTCAGCCGTTTCCGGATACGCCGCCTGAGCTCGACGGGCGGCGGATTAGCTTCGGCAACGTTGGTGGGCTACCTTGCCGATGACGCAGTTCAAAGACAAGCCAAGGCAAATTTCGTTATCGTTATCGATGTCGTGTCTCGGATAAACATATCTCCTCATGCGAAAAAAGCTTCTCCACTGAATGTGGGGTCAAATATCAAATTTCATTTTCTCTCCATATCCCCTCTCTAGTCGCGAAAAAATTATAATAAAAAGGGCCAGAACCTCAATCTTCTGTCCTTTCTTCTCCAGAAGCATTCTTGCTTCTCACACTCGTTGGCCTGTAACCGGGGCTGGAAACGGCCAAGGTACATGACAATCCGTGTCATCGTTCCTCTCTTCCCCTTCTCTTCTTCCTCTTCCATTCTCCTCCCCCGCGCAGCAAGGTCTGCAGCTCTTGGACC
Source organism: Cladobotryum mycophilum (assembly GCA_036429605.1). Classification (NCBI taxonomy): domain Eukaryota; kingdom Fungi; phylum Ascomycota; class Sordariomycetes; order Hypocreales; family Hypocreaceae; genus Cladobotryum; species Cladobotryum mycophilum. The sequence goes on along the minus strand of JAVFKD010000002.1, from coordinate 961,775 downwards.
TCTTCCCATACATATCCCTTCCCGTCACTACGCCAAATCAAGAAAAATGCCTCCCAAGAAGGTGGTTCAGGAGGAGAGGATTCCTCTGGGCAGGCCCGGCAACAACTTGAAGAGTGGCATTGTGAGCTATTACTCTATGCCCTGCCCTTAAATGGGCTACGGCTATCCCCTCGCGCAAGTGCCTGTTTTTGCCTAACATTCCGTCCCAAATCAGGTCGGCTTGGCCAACGTTGGCAAATCTACTCTCTTCCAAGCCATTACAAAATGCTCGCTTGGCAACCCAGCTGTATGAGGCCACCCGTCGCTCGTTCTTCTTCATCCAGGGTGCTGACAGCCTGAAGAACTTCCCTTACGCTACCATTGATCCCGAAGAAGCCCGTGTCATTGTCCCCGATGAGCGCTTCGACTGGCTGTGCGAAAAGTACAAGCCCAAGTCCCAGGTCCCTGCCAACTTGACAGTCTATGATATTGCTGGTCTGACCCGAGGTTCCTCCACCGGTGCTGGCCTTGGAAATGCTTTCTTGTCGCACATTCGTGCCGTGGACGCCATTTTCCAGGTCGTTCGTTGCTTCGACGACGCCGAGATTATCCACGTCGAGGGTGATGTCAACCCTACCCGTGATCTTGATATCATCAAGGACGAACTCAGACTCAAGGATATTGAGTTTGTTGAGAAGGCTCTTGAAAACCAGAAGAAGAAGACCCGCATGGGTGGACAGAGTCTGGAACTGAAGAAGGCCAAGATCGAACAAGACATCATTGAGAAGATCTTGGACTGGCTCCAGGCCGGAAACGAAGTCCGCAAAGGCAACTGGGTCCCTAAGGAGGTAAGGCATCTTCCATTTACTTTTTTCTTTCTATCCACCACACGCTGCTTTCGTGATGACAAAAGGCCAATCGGCCTGATATCTTAACCCAGCTCTTCGAATGCCTCACAACTAACGCTAGAGTGCATAATGAGACAAGACTTTCTCTGATCTGCAGCAACCTCATACCCTTTTTGCTTGCCATGGTCTTTTCAACACAGTTGCTAACAAGGACCTTTAGATCGAAGTCATCAACCCTCTCCTCCTCCTTACAGCCAAGCCGGTCGTGTACCTTGTGAATCTGTCTGAGAAAGATTACATTCGCAAGAAGAACAAGTACCTGCCCAAGGTTGCTGAGTGGATCAAGGCCAACGCTGAGGGTGATCCCATTATCCCCATTTCCGTCTGTTACGAGGAGCGTTTGACTCGCTTCGAGACTGAGGAGGCAGCTGCGGAGGAGCAAAAGAACGTTGGCGCCGAGTCAGCTCTCCCCAAGGTCATTGTCCAGATGCGCAAGGCGCTTCAATTGGGCAGCTTCTTCACCACTGGTACCGACGAAGTCCGACAATGGACCATTCGTATGGGCATCAAGGCGCCACAAGCTGCCGGTGTTATCCACACTGATTTTGAAAAGACTTTCATCCAGGCTATTGTCTACAACTATACGGCAATCAAAGAACTTGGAGATGAAGCCGAAGTCAAAGCCAAGGGTAAGGTCATGACCAAGGGCAAGGATTACGTCGTAGAAGACGGTGACATTATGCTCATCAAGGCCGGTGCCGCCAAGGGCTAAATGCATCATATGTAGTCTATAGATGGAAAATGAATAATGAATGAACTAAATGAAGACCAAGATTTTGTGTGACGGTGTTTGCCTTGTTTCGTATTTGTTTGAAACGTGCATGTCCAGTTCATCTATCTCGCGACGGCACATGCGACGTGAAAAGCCTCGATTGCCGCCTTGCAATGTCTAGGTTTTATATTCATGTTGAGCAACTCGGTATCCCAATCATAATGATCAAACAGGCTCTCATGAAACAGTTCCAAGGAGGAGAATATTGGTGCACAACTTAGTCTATTGCTGTCACATGATTGAGTAAACCCCACATGCGACCGTCAAGATGGTGAAACCACTATGATAAACCAATATAGAAATCAAACCAGATGATTCCCACATAGTAAAATTATGAAATCCCATACAAGCAGTACCGTGATCTAGTCCCGTCCATCAAAGAAGTAAGGAGACAGAAGGGGGTGGGGGACAGAAATATCAATTTGAATGAGTCTTTTTTTACTCGATTCTCCAATGGAGTTCCAACACAGAAGAGATGAGTTTTGTTTTTGTTTTGTTTGGGTGGGTAGAGATGAAAGCTGCTCTCGGAAATACACTCCCTCTTCTGTTCCCCCGTCTTCTGCTCCCATCTCCAGATCAAGGAGAGTAGTGACATGCTTGGATTAATTAGAGTGAAAAAATACGCGAATTAAATCACTGCCAGTTAGCATGGTAAGAAGAAAGAAAGAAAGGGTAATTGAAGCCTGTCAAAGACTTCAACATCAAGTAGACTAGTTATAATGATACGCCACCACTCATAAATATCACAGGAAAATGAAATGATTGCAGTTAAGATTTTTCATATTCTTTTACTTCATTCCTATATCTTCATACCATCCATTGAAAGTCATGCTAAACGCTCAAAACTCAAAATACCACACATAAAAAGAAATACCCAAAAAGAAAAAGCTAAAACTAAAAAAAGAAAAAGACTCCCCTTATATAACTCCTCAATTCATGCTGCTTCATGTTCTCATTAACTTTTAAAACACCAACAGAGGCACGGAACCAGCCAGCTACCCCCTCACACACTCTCTATTTTAAATTCCACCATACTTGACTCCTCTCTTGCCAAGCTCCTTTCTACCAATGGGGTCCTCGGGCCAGACCCAGCCTCGGCTGCGCTTGGCCTCGCGCTTCTCTGCGAGTTGGGGCTGGGGAATCCAGCTATCTCTGGGCTTGGCCTTGCGGCGGGTGCCTTCGGCGGGGGCGCCAATCTCAGCTTTCCAGTACGCTTGGTTGTTGGGGGTGGCATCGCTGGCGAGCTGGCAGAGACCCCAGAGGGCAAGGCAGGCAGTCAGGGGAGCACCAGACTCGGAGCTGTTAGATTGCTCCGGGGCAGCAGTGTTCAGCTGAACAGAAGTGATCTCGAAATCGCCAAAGAAGGGCGTGCTCTCGGTACCAGCACGGACGAGGACAAGCTCAATCTCGGTGAGGATAAAGCCATATCTGCAGCCATGCTCGCGCATGGCATAGTGCAGAGCAGCAAGACCCCGCAGGTAGTCCACTCGCTTAATGTTACCCTCGACACGCATGCCAGTGTTGAAGCGGTCAAAGCTGCGGACCAGACCGACAACTCTAGCGGTGGGCTTGCCACCAAAGATGGCGGCAGCGGTGGACGACTCACCCATGCCGTTGGCAACGAAAATGAGGTCATTGACACCGGAGGCGGTCTTGGCGGGGACGGAAAGCTGCAACGGGCGGTGGGAGGAGATGGCCAGTGCTGAGTTGAGCTTGGGGAGATAGTAGGATGCGTAGATGCTGTGGAGAGCAGCCTCGGTCTCCGGGTGGCGGGAAGAAAATGCCGGTGCGGGCAGCACTGGGGCAGGCACCGGGGTGTTGAGGAGAGCAGATGCGCCAGGGAATGAGAGAATGGTGGAGGCGTTGAAGCTGCTCCATGAGCGGACGCTGCGAATGTCCCACCAAAAATGCTTGATAGAAGGATCTCGGAGAGGGAAAGAGATGGTTCGGACCAAGGAAGCAGCAGGGTTGGGAGCCGTGAGATAGGTCATCAGAGTGGTTGATGGTGTTGGCTCAGGGGTCGCTGCGGCGGCCAGGCTCAGAGGAGAGGGCGCACGGGGGAGGAAAGACGCAGAGGGGAAGACATAGTCCGACTGTGCAATTCCTGTTGTGGGCACAAAAGGCATCTGGCGGTATGTGGGGTAGCCAAACTTCTCAATGGAAACCGGGTCAATGCTGCAGCTGGCGCGGCGGGAAGAAGGCAAGCTGTCCTGGGCAATGCTCGCAGGGGAGCAGAGCAGCGATGAGGGGTAGGTGGTTTCCTCATGGGTGTGCGGTGGAGGGGTAGCAAAGGGTGACATGTGGGCAAAGGCCATGTTGGCAATGTCAGGGTTGTTGTAGCTGCGGCCATGGTTCACCTGGTAGGCCTTTGGGGCGGGAGGCGGAGTGGATTGATGAAGCAGTCTGGTTGCAGCAGCAGAGCGAGAGGTTCGGCGACCCCGTGGTGCCTGGAAGCTCTGAGAGTGATCAATGTCCTGGTCCTGAGGGCGAATCTTGGGCAACAGGAGAGGACCGTGTTGCCGAACCGGCGGGCTAGCACGGGGAGGAGTGGTGAACCGGGTGCAGACTGAGTCCGGGGTCGATTCCAGAGCAGCGGAGGAGACTGCTGAGTAGATGGAAGAGGCCTTGGATGAAGATCGGATGTGACGAGCATTGGCATTGTAAGGGAGCTCGAGGAGTGAGTGACAGGGGTAAGAGTCGAAGCCGAAAGAGCCATCCATGGACATGGGGTGAAGAGGAGGAGTGGCGGGGTCATCCAAGGAGGGAGAGGGGGAAGGGGAGGGAAAGGTGAAGTCGAAAGCGACGTCAGCTGCCAGACTGTGATGAAGGTCAGTATAAGTTTCTTTCCATACTTGAGGGTCCGTGTGTGATGACTTACGCAGACATGGCTGTAGATGTTGTGGGGGTGTGTGGTTGAAAGAAGGAATTAAGTAAAAATGGATATTAGAGAGTGGAGGCCAGCTCCAGACAAACAATGATGCTATGCGATGCAAGAGCAGCTAGAAGTTGCTGCTATGAAATCTTTTCCAAGCAATGCCCGTTGACAAAATAATGATGATGTAAGATTAGATTTGTTTGAAGCAAATGGCAAAAAAGAATCTAGCAGTGAGAAAGAGAAAGAAAGAAAGAAAAAAGAATCAAGCAGAGCCAAAAGGAAAGAGAGAGATGGGTATGAAGAAAAGTCGACAAGGAATTGGAATGAGAATGATTGGAAACGAGGGGACGAGGCCGACTTCTTATCCTCGTCCGGGCCTGGAGGTCTGATTATCTGGCCGCCGATGGGGAGGGGTGTGCGTGCACAGAGTGGGCATGGGATAAAGGACATCCATGGGTGGGAGGAAAGGATAGATTGGACGGTGGTTGAGCGGCTCATGGATCACCGGGGCGGCGGCTTAGACATGGGGCCACCACAACCATGGACCATGATTGCATCCATCGTAGGCCCCGGACACCAGATGACAAGAGCGGCGGCGATGGACGACGACCTGGACTTGTCAAAGATGATCTGAAACGCGCCTGAGGGGAGGGGCGTGGACGTGGACGTGGACGTGGACGTGGAGACGTGGGCGTGTTCAAGTCACCGTTGAGAAGCGAGCCCAAAGTCGGGACCGTGGCGCGACGACGAGAACGAGCGAGAATGAAATAAACTGAAATAGATGGAGGAGGGTACGCGGGAAGCCATCTCGTATGCAAGGTAGGTCCAGTCTAGTAGCTTAGCATGCAGTAACGGGTATGCTTGTCAACCCCATGTCCGGATGTTACCTACGACAACTAAGTAGTAGCGCCTCTTGCCAGCGAAGCCAGAAGAAAAAAGCTGCATGTGCCGGGGGGTGATGGAGAAAAAGCTCCATGATGTCGGTGGGATGATTGTGGATGTGGATGTATGGGATGTGGTGGAGGTTGAGGTTGGGTGGGTGGTGGTGGATCTTCAAAGATCCCTGAATGGGTGGGGCACGAGTTCCCCCCTGTAGTTCTAGTACCAGGTATAAAAAAAGATACGTACCGACGCGGGAAAGGACGGCGTTTCTGGGGTTGAGCGGTTTGATGCAGGCGCTGGCTCTTTGATTGGCCAGCGCTTGGGACAATGACTCATTTTTAGATGCATGAGATTTTTTATCATTTTTTGGCTTACCTCATGAAGAAGAAAAAGATACGTACCTACTCACCCCTCTCTCTGTCTCTCTCTCTCTTGCTCTAAGCTTTGGGAGGAAGAGGAGGGGAGAGGATCTCGCACCCATCGAATGCTTGATTGAAGATGCTCGATTGAAATCGTGTTGTTGGTTCGTCGTCGTGTTGGTTGTTGGACGACGCGCATCGCTAGATTCGATCTTTCCGACGCGCGCCATCTGTTTTCTTTTCTTTCCCTTGTTTGAGTTTCTTTCAACTTCAACTCTTTTTTTATTTTTATTTTTCTTTACTTTGCACGTGTACATCGCGACCCAAGATATTTTGCATCGCGTGTTTTTTTTTATTCCCTTCAGACACCACGGCAACCCCCCATATATTGTCATTTGTCTTCCTTCACCCGTTCTTTGTCCACATGCTTGCTGCCACAGAGCACTTCTGCATAGTACTTGTACATACATACATACATACATGCGCGCCAAGCAATGCACACAAACTCCACTTGGATCATACCGCCACCTCGCTCTCTCTACTCTATTTTTTCTTTCTCTTCCTCTCTCTCTCTCTGTCTCTCTCTACCCGCCTGGCCTACCTGACCCTCTCTTTGACGCTCTCTCTACTATACGCTTTCCCATTCCGCTCCAGGTAGCACCGACAAAATTGCAAGACCCTGCCCGAGACCCAAATGTGCCTATTTTTTGCTACACACGCGGCAAACAGTAGTGCCTACTACCTAACCTAACCTACCAAGTATGTATGTATGTAGGACCATTCATTTTCCTTCTTCAGCTTAACAGGCTACAACCTCAGTAGCACTCGGCACTTCCAACACTTGGGCGCTTAAACTGCCCTTAGTCATACGTAGGTCGGCTTAATGTAGATATATCTTGCCTAGGATACCCCCGAGCCGGTGCCGTCACACAACCTTGTAATCTTACTTTTTTGAAAGACACATACCAAAAAAAGAAAGAAAATAAAATGTGCAAAAAAAAAAGAAGAAAAAAGAAAGTGGACAATAGAAGATGAATGGGATAGAGAGCCCACCACGGCGGCTACGGAGATTTCGATTTCCCATTCATTGATCCTCTCCCGCCAGTTCCCGTACAGCGTCTGTGTTGTTCTTATTGTTCACACGCACGCACACACGTATTCGTTCCACAAATAAAAGACTGCCGAGCACAGCCGCACACACAACTCTTCCCATTCCCATTATTTTTCCTTCCCGGCGCGTAAAATAAAATTAAAATAAAATAAAAACACACACACACACATACAGGAACTTGCACTACAGGTACCTTCGTACCCCCCAAAAGTCATCCAACCAATCCCAAGCCCAGAACTCCATCGCGCCGCTGATTGGTCCGCCACGCTACGCGCCCATGAACGCTTTTCAATGTATGTCCCCCGGACGCGCGCGCTGCTCTTTTTAACCCATCATGATGAGGGGGCGCGTTTCGTGGGGGGAACTCTGGCCAATCGGCTCCTAGCAACCTACTCGTCGAAAAAGAAAGTCCATTGGCCAAGGGTCCTCGGATGTTTTAAACACGGGCACGCTTTTAACACACACACACGGGCACCACCGTTCCAAAAGATTTCAACGTTTCATCGTCAACGAGTGTTTTTGAATGATTTCTCAAGTTTCTGCCTATTTGTGCATCTTCCAAGTGGCAGTTCTGGGCTCTTCTTTTCTTCCTAATGCAAGGGTTCCACTTGAGCTGTTTCGAAACATGTCCGTATTGATAGCTGCATTCGTATGTGGGGAGGCCTTCATCGTAGAACACCTTCCATCTAGTATCATCGGCATTTCCCAAGTTGGCGTCATCTGTCATCCTCCCTCCCCCGTCAGGCCATCAGGTGGACACGACTTCATCGGTTACCCTAAACGGTAACGGAAAGCATCCATCCCTCCCTCTCGCTTGCTTGCTCACCGTATTCTACAAGTGACAGCACCCCGTATCACCACATCCCAGTAACTGCATCAGTATTTGTAAAAATAAAATAAAAAATAAAAATAAAAAAACAAAAAATAAAAAAAGAAGAAAGGAAAAAAACAAGACATGCCTCGCATTGTCCCTCTATGATATTACTAGGTATTAATCGAACCATCTCAAATACTTTGGTGTATCATTGTGTAATATGCCTCCCCTCAGCGCCATGCTTTTACCAACGACCGAGCTTTAGCCTACCTATCCAGCATCAAAACCAAATGCAACGCCAGCTGGCACATGCAACATGCACCTCTTTAGTCTCTTTCCCACCATGGAACCAATCCAGAACTCCCAACCACTCGACTCGGCGCCATCACGTCCCTTCCCATACACATCATATCATTTGTTGTTCATGCGTGTTTTGCTCTTCGCCCAAGTAAAAAAGTAATAATATGTCTTGTCCTTTGGTGGACCGTAGTTGTTTCAACATGTCATCATACCGTTTCCCCGCTCGCCTCGTTTGCTGTTGGGACGCCATCCACATCGCCAGCATCCTGCTTTTGATCAGTCACATCTGGCGGCGATGGTGATCTCAGTTGCCTTCTCATCTCCGCAACTCCCCGTTGGCGATCCTCGGACCTCACTATTCTCAACGCCCGCATCATCCCTTCGAGTCGCACTCGTTCCTGCACCAGCATGCCCTTTGCATATTCTCGGATGGCTCTTTTGCCCATGCTCTCGTGCAGTTCTTGCCACCCGGCTAGTTCGCCCGCCACTGTTTGCTGCGTGTGTCGGAGTTCCCTGGCCAGGTAACCCGCTTGCTCTCGGGATTTGCGAGCCCGTTTCTCCTTTTCTTCCTGAACCCGCTGCCTCGTGTCGTCAAGCAAGCCCAGTGGCCACCTTGATGATCTGCCAATCGAGCCGTCGTTCCTATCGGCCTCTCGTTTCGCAGCCATTATTTGCCCGATAAGGCTTGTCGGTCTAGACAGGGATGATAACAGTGCTTGGACTGTTGACTGTATTGCCAACAATGTTGTATGAAGTACCGTCTGCGGATTGACTTGTGTCGTCGTCAGAGCTTTGATGTATGTCTCTATTCCAAGTACGTGCTGTGGGGGTAAGTATAGAAGCGCCGATACGGACCGGTGGAGGAGTGTTGATGCATCATAGAAATCTTTGTTCCCGTGTTAGTTTCGTTTCATACCATCCGTTGAACAATTTGCGATGCACTTACCCGATGCAGCTTGCGCAACACCATTGGCGCGTCTAGTCACACTCTTGGTCGAGTAGCTGACACTCCGAACCATTTCTCGCGCATGGTTTACAAACTGCTCCACCTCGCGCATGTCTTCCACCGGTTCGTACTCCTCCTTGATCCTATCCACCCTAGTCTCCACCTTGAGTTTCGTCCGCTGCTCCATGGCGTCCAATTGTAGTTCTGGTACCAGGAAGAACTCCCACAGCATCTCATGAGTCGAGAGTGTTGGGTGGCTAAGCATGACTCTTAGAAACCAATCTGCCCGCGTCTGAATGTCTCGCAGCACGGCTCGAGAAGGTTTGGATGGCAGCTGAAACGGCCATCGTGTATCTGACATTGATGGGATCCAAGATGCTGGGTTCTCCTCTGCTAGTAGATTGGCAAGTTGCTCAAAGTCTGTAAGTGATCGACGGCTCGTCGTGACTGTATAGCTATCATGGTCCGTCGGTGCTGCGGACTTTAGAACTAGCCGTATCGTCCCATCCTCTACAAAGAATGCCCTGACGACACCTGTAATACGTCCGTCACGCCCTGGCGGCATGCTAAACAAGCCGAGATCGTCAATCTTATTCCTCACGTCGTCATCTTTGGCTAGCTCGACCGCCGTGAGCCCTCGCAGCTCCTTTGCTCCAATGTCGACACGTGGGTCGGCAAAAAGCGCCCGTACCATATCATATCGACCGTATTTGCTGGCGACCATAAGGGCTGTAAACTTCTTGTCATTTGTGGCATTGGCATCCACGTCACAATAGTGAAGAATTCTTAATGCCAGTCTAGGATCGTTGATAATATGGAGGAGCGTATTTCCCTTGCCATCAACATGCTCGTCAATGTGTAATGGCTGTCTATCACCCTGCGCGATTCTGGCCGCCTGCAATCCAGCCTCCACCATATCGTAGTAGTCACTATGGTCGTATGATCGACATAAAGCAAAAAGGGGTGTCTGCCCATTCTTGTCGCGCTGACGCCAGGGTATGAGGTTGCCGATTTTGCTGATCAAGGACGGCGCGTGAAAAAGGTAGTGACCGATGCTGCGTCCCCAGATATCTTGCACTGCAAGATATTGAGTGAGTCGCTCTCCGGAAGTACGTGAACTCACATAGTCTAGCAGCGAATCAATGAGCTCCGTATGCCCAATCTGAAATGCTGCACTCAATAAGGTTGTATCTTCATTATTCATATCGCTCAAAACAACATCAAGTGGATAATATCCCGACAGGCTGAGCAGATACTTTAGTGATTCAGCTTGTCCACCCTGAACCGCCATCATGAGTATTGATTCACCAAACGAATTGCTGGTTTGAGAAAGACGCTGGACGGATATATCGCCCTCGAGGGCACTTCCAATGGTACCGATACTCGCTGTTCGTGAATGGAAAGAAATTTCAGATGCACTTGACAGACTCCGTGTATCCATAGCCACTTTCTTGATCTTCCTGATGGGAAGTTCGGGAACTTCATCATCTGCACTGTCACCGTTGGCCTGGAAAGGGAAAACATGACTTAGTCCAGTCCCGTGAGAAAATCGATCTAAAGCGGTCAACGCCAGGGCCGATTTCCCTGAAGACCCATGAGGCATGTTCCAAGTAATGGACGCTCGTCGGCTAGAAGCTGGTGATTCATAGAGATCCAGATGTTCCTCGTCTTCATCATCAGCATCATCAAAGACGCTGGCGCTTGGCTCCATGATGTTCTTCAACTCGGTCATGTCCGCCTTCTTGGTTGCCTCCCACAGTGCCTTATTCCTCCTGCTGGCGCGACGTAGCCCCGACGAGTCCATTGCAAGATATGCCAAGACGGCCTCAAAGGTACTCAACGCATAGCCCATTTCCCCGCTGTCGACATCTTCAACAAATATGAAATTGCGGATATATGACAGTCTCGCTTGTAGATTCCGCACCTGAGACCGAATTACCACGTACAACAACAAGGAAACCAGTGTATCGGCATTAACAGTCATGATTGCCTTTTCCGAGGAAGATTCAGACGGGCCGGGCTGCGGTTTGGATGTATCTGTGAGGTGCGACACCGTTTTCATAGTCGATAATAAAAGGTCTAGCATCTCCTGCGGACTCATAGCGGTAGAGATCTTTCTAAACTCTTCAATTGCGGGACCAAGTTGAATGATGAGATCATGCTTAGCCTTGAGTCCTCCATCAATCGCGATACCCAGTTGAGAAATGTCAATGAATTCCATCTGTCTGATTTTGGCTTCCAGCTCAAGGTCCTCCTGTCGCTTGATGGCACTGAGTTTGGTGAAGAGCAAGTGATGAACATTCTCGGCGACGTAACGTTCGATTAGCTTCTCGACCAATGGGCCAGTCAAATCTGTAGTTGCGCCCAGCAAAGAGAGTTGCTGCTTGTCTACCGCTTGGAAAATGTCAATCGCCGCTGTGACGGCCGACTCGAGGGAAGCTCGCATTATGTCCTCATCATCCTCGGCAAAGAAGTCTTCCATGACAGGAAGGCTGTTCGCGTTTGATTTCCCAAGCCTCGCAGTCAGGCTATTAGATCGAGCTCTCCGCGCAGCTGTCACAATCGGGCCATCTGGTCTAGGATCGGGTATGTAGGAGGCAGAGGGAGGCGGTGGCAACGGCTTTTGGAAGACGGTTGTGAATTCGAGAAATAGCTTTTCTAAACCCGGTTGCATCTGTCGTGCAATCATTGGAAAGTGATTGAGCATGTCGTGTAAATTCTTAATGTCCTTCTTGCGCGGCAGCGCATTGTCGGTAGAGTTGCCATTGGTCGGCTTCTTTTGTTCGGTGGTGTTTTCGTTTCTGATGCCTTGGACGAGTATGGCCGGTTCAATCCTAATCTCCTCCCATGTTCCGACAAGCGGCTTCGAAATAAAGTATATCAACCATTGTCGGGGTTCGAACACGTCTGGATAGTAGGTAGAGTCGTTGAGTATTTGGGCCTGCGCAAGCGACTTGAAGCCTGTAGATTATGGACTTAGCATGCGACCAATGCAGCGATGGATTCACATCTATAACAAATAAATACCTTTGTTGCTGTAGATGAACGAGTCCTTGACAATCACACTCCTTCCATTCGCAGTTGAGAATTGCCTAGCCTTGCCCCTCACCTCGCGCAGGTTCTGATTGCTCTCCTTTCCCCCAACAGATGCATCCGGTCCCGGGATTCGGAGTACATGGCTGCCCAAGAACTCCTCAGAGGCGAGGACCTCTGGGGTTGGGGCGCCTGTCTCAGTCTCGCGATGGGTAAAGAGCACATCAGTCAAGGGCACAAGAAGAATGTGGTGATGCACAGGACTGCACTGTGCGACGACCGAACTCTTGAAGAAGGCGGACAGGAAGGGGTTTAGAGGTTGCATTCATTCGACTTATCGGGTCGTGGTTAAGCGGTTGTCGATCTCCTGATGGGGAGTGTGGGGGGGGAGGATTGCAAATTAAGAGAAGAGCCGCTCGACGATGGATGGATGGATGGAGCCGGAGACGGAGACGGGGCGGACGGAGAATAGCGACGGAATGTTTCGGCCAGCGAGAGACATGTGATTTTATTTCAAGTCGTGAGAGGGAGGGTTATTTCGAGTCAGTAATTAGTAGTAATAGTCATTCATATGCTGTTCATGACGAATGGACAATGTCGCAGTGAAGCAGATTGCGTGGAAGGGGTTGCGCAAAGGACAGTCCCGAGGTTTTGCAGGAGGTCAAGTTACAAATTCCAGCCTAGTTGTACATGTTGCATGTTGAACCACCAGAACTGCACTGGATCCAATTCATTGAACCCTGACCTCATCGTCCCACGCGTGTCCTGGGGCTGAACCTTGACCAGTCCGGCAGTGCTTGTACCTGGACTATGCCACTAAAAGTGCGGGAGTGCACGGGCCATGGAAGCCTTGAGGCCTCTGATGATCGCTGGAGCATTATTCATCCTCGCTATAATGATATGGAGCCTACCCTATATATGACGGTAGGTCGAGATATTATGAACAAGAGTGTTGCTGGATGGATGGGTCGGCCGGTGTACCGAAGGAGTGGATGAATTAAATAATTTTTGGATTGACAATACTGGTAAATACGAGATGCGGGGTGAAACTTGTCTAAAATATGATCTTATTATCCATCGCTGTATTTTGTCGCTGTATATCAGGGGGGTTCATGTGGTCATCTCTTTGGACGATTTCCCCCTCTATAAGATATCTATACTCTTAGTAAAGAGAAAGTGTCATTATTACCTACTGGGTGTTTATATATAATGCTCGAATCATACAAGTAGAGGCATTTATAAAGGCAAACGTTGTAGGCTAGTAGATAATCCATGTACACTTTGTAGCGGATAAAGGGGGTCTCTTCGACTTTGTATACTAACCTCTGTCCAACTATTTCCCCGCTCCAAGATGGCTCGAACGTTTCATCATTATTGGCAGACTAGAGCGTTTTGTGGTTGCAGTCTTGTTGGTCAGGTACAAGTTAAACAAGTTAAACTGGTATGGACCACGACCAACAGTCCAGGCAACCATCCGGATGCCTTTGCGAACCATTGACATTTATACATCACCAAATTAGTATGAAAAGGAATGTACAGGGCGAAATAGATCTGAGAGAGGGTGTAAAAACTTATGCTCGTCCAACTTGGGTTCAACTGCAGATACATCTGACTATAAATTAGACCGTCCCCCCGACTACATGGGCTGGACATTGCTTCCCCTCCTGTATAAGGCAGAGCTGGCGATCTACTTTGTCAAGAGCATCTGACATTATTTTAGTCGAACCACCATGTCGGCCCAAGAGAAAGTAATGGGATTGCCCGAGTTGCTGACGATGATCCTCTATCATCTCGATCAACGCACTTCCCTCACCAGCGCTCAGAGAGTTTGCAAAGAGTGGCATTATCTCATCAAGAGCACACCCAGCATCCAGCAAGCTCTTTTTCTACAACCTCTCCCCGCTTTGTTGTCAAAGACTACCCCGGTCCGAAACCCACTCATGGCTGAGATTTTCCCACAATGGTTCCAGGACTTCAAGGTGACAGAAGTCTTTGACGATGATGATCCAGGCTGGACAGGGTACGAAACCGAAGGTGTCATGACATGCAAGGAGTTTAGCGAACTCCCCATTGCTAAGAGGGAACACCGCGAAGCTCTCTTGCGCCCCGGTGCCTCATGGAGACGTATGCTGGTGCAGCAACCACCGCTTTACACCCTCGGGGCTCTCAAGAGACGTACCACTCTTGGTTGTACAGCAGCGGTGAGGATGTGGAAATTCGATCAAGGCTTGCGTCTGGGCGCCATTTACGACGTTTTCTTTCAAGCAGAATACCATACTGGAATGCACATGCACTGGGACGGGAAAATACCCCTGGAAGAAGACTATCTTGCTGAGCTGGGACGGAAAATTCCCGATCCGCATCATGTTCGTGAGGATAACTGGGGCAATGAAGACGAAGAGCCGGGGCATAGTGAGGCGGATTTGCGCGGGAAGCGAATCTATCGCCCGATTCGAAAGGCATTGGACCTAGCAGTAAGCTACACTCTTTACACAGGCTACATTGGTAATCACCTCACAAACTGGCAGGCTCTTAAGAAGAAGTACTCGTATAGTGTGGCTGCCCGGATGAGACTGACTAGGTGGACAATTATTGGCGGGAAGATTAAACGGCGGCGACATTGGTCCAAATACTCTAATGACTCGGATGACGAATTTGATCATCGAAAGAAACGGAAGACTGTGGCAAAGGAGGATCGATGATGAGAATTTTTAACTTGGTTTGCCTGAAATAGCATAAAACACATCTAAATTGATGCCCATATCCTTCTCCAAAGGGGAACTTTCTGCCCCTGCTCTACATATACATCGTCTGGCCCTACTTTTTTCTTGTCTAAATCGCTTCTCCTCCCGCTGTCCAAGTCCATGTCCCAACTTCGCTTGAGCGGATCTGTCCCTCTCCAGTATATCTTGCAGACGACATAGATGATAGCAAACAAGGGGAGCAGAATGTATGCGTCGACAAACTTGCCGGCAGTAAAGGGGGACAGAGTCGTCCAGCCCTGAACGAGGGCCAAAAATGCATTCGCGGAGAGGCCAAAGTAAGCGCTGTATGGGTAAAACATGCTCTTGAACGGCAGCTCGTCGACGTTTCGCTGCTGGGTGGTCCATCCGCGGCGGAAGCGGATGTGTATGAAGCTGATGCTGCCCCAGACGAGGAATGTACTCACGCCTGCGAGGTTGATGATGTAGCTGTAAGCCTTGGACGCACCGGTCGAGACGTTCATCATGGAAATGGCGCCGACGGCGTTGGTGAGGAGGATCGACCAGACGGGGACGCCGCGCTTGTTGACCTTGCCGAGGAAGCGAGGTGCCTTGCCGGACTGGGCCATGTACAATATGGTGCGGGAGCCGATGTAGATGGACGAGTTGACAGCTGATAGACAAGTAATGAAGATGAATGCATTAATGAGATGAACACCCCCTGCCCATCCTGCATTTTGAATGGCTATCGTCATGGGGCTTTGAAGAGCCTTTGCGCCTCCATTGATAAGCTCGTCCGAATCAGCAGGACATGTTAGACCAAAGAAGAACGCGGATCCCATGTACACAAAGATGATGCGCAAAAAGACTTGGCGAATGGCCCTCGGGACGGCAACGCCTGGATTCCTCGTCTCCGTCGCAGCCACCGCAACGGACTCAACCCCGGCATAGAAAGTAGAGCAAAAGACAAAGACGACAGCAACACCGCGGAAACCGTGGCCGTTGAAGGGGCCCGGATCACGCCAGTACCGAAACCCAAGGGGCTCGTCTTGGCCGGCCAATCCGCCGGCGGCGTAGACGATGGAGAAGACAAAGTAGGCCGCCAGCCCCAGGATCTTGACGAGCGCCAGGATGAACTCTGCCTCGCCAAAGGCCTCGACGCCCACCATCTGGAAGGACAGGAAGATGGTCCACAGGATGAGGAACCAGCCCCACAGGGGCACCCTGGGAGCCCAGTAGTTGAGGATGCTGCAGATGACGTTATACTCGCTGGCGAGGACGGTGGCCCAGATGATGAAGTAGTTCCAGCCGACGGCGACGGAAAAGGACTTGTCTACCATGCGCTCGGCGAGGGAGACGAACGCTCCTCCGCCGGGGTAGAGTGTTGTGATTTCACCTAGAGACTGCATGATGGAAAAAGCAATTACACCTAAACTGATTATATCAATAACACTCTTCCCACGAAAAAAGAAGGGGATATAAAGGGAGATGTTTCAGGAAATGACTTGAGAGAGACATACCAATGACTCCGAACCCGATGATCAAACTCGCCGGCCCACCGCTATTCAAAGCACCACCCGCGCCGACCAACAACCCCGGGCCAATGATGCCCGCCAGAGCCATCATGGACAAGTGGCGGTTCTTGAGTCCCCGCTTGACGCCCGAGTCCGGGTCAATCTCATCATCTCTCTCGTCGCTGACGTTGCCGCTGTGAGACCCGATCCGGTACTGATACCCGACCGTGTCATCGATCGAATCATCACCGCCGCCCTGACGAGGTTCGTCGCCAGCTTTGCCCGTGCGAAACATGTTTCTGCTTTATGCCCTCTCACCGGGGAAAGGGGGGGAGTATAGGTGAAACAGAAAACAGAATGACGGGCAGGTTAGTTTATATATATATATATATATAGGAGTTAGAAACTGAAGGGTGGCCACAGCAAAAAAACTTGATTACAAGACCAAAAAGCACCGCGGACCCTTATCCCAGCATCTCCCTGGCGCGTCGTTTCGTTTCGTTTCGTGTCGTTCCTTTCCCTGCGATCACGCCACACCACCACGTTTTCCGGTGCATGCAATGCCGATGCGATGTAACCGTGCAACGTGCCCGCGGATCTGTTATCGAGAAAGAAAGAAAAGAAAAAAACGGATCTAATTTATTGCATAATGAAAAATACGGATGGGTCTGAATCTACTAGACTTGTCATATTGCAGGACCCTAAAACGAAAGAAGGAAAAGAAGAAAAAACTCACCGAGGATTGGCAAGAGTGATCCTTTGATCCTGGTCTTTTTCATGATTGGGTTAGAATGGGCTGCGATCACGACATCGCCAGTAGTGGAACGGCCGTTTTCATCTTGGTGGGGCATCTCCGGGGTGAAGCGACACGAGAATCAAGGATGTTAGTAAAAAATGTTGGTCTGTCCAATAACTATAGATACTATTATTGCTCTATGTACTCTGTGATTCTCAATCTTTTGTCAATATTGCTTGTTGAGCTTAGTATGGTTTTTTTTTTTGATAGCATGTCTTAATATTCACATTGTTTCGATTCTCATCTTCCATCACAACCCTTACCCTTGAGTTCTGGTTACATATTGACCAAGAAGAAAAAGAAATCAACCCAACTGTCCAAATATTGCCCAACTAAATCTCAACTCCACCGAGCACCTCATCAAACAACTCAAAGTTGCCCTCATTCTGCCGATCATATACCGCAAACCAAACCTCCTCCCACCAGCCTCCTTGGAACTCTGCCTCCCTCAACACCTCCAGCCAGCACGCCGCAACGTCCTCCTTTGGATTCCTAAACGCGCCACACCCCAGCGCCCCAAGCACCAGTAACCCATGATCATTATGCGCCGCCATGCGTAGACAGAGTCTCATCTTCCCCTTGGTCAGCTCTCTTGCTTCCGGGTCTGCGAAAACCTCCTGTTTCACGACTTCCCCGTCCGGCGTGTTTGTCGTTATGGTCCTGGTCGCGGGAGTACGCAGCGCCGCGACGCTCAGCACGCCCACGACCGGGAGATCCTCTGGCTTTACGTCCGGCACAAGTAAATCGTGTCCCGAGGACATGTCTGAGCGAATGATGACCACTTCAGGCGAGTAGACTGCCTGGCTTCGTCTGAACGGGTAGTACCGCCTATGCAGCGATAAATAAAGCGAGCTGCGGTAACAAAGTGCCTCCTCTTGCGCCATCGCTCCCTTGAGCCAGCCTCCGCCGGCGACAATATCGCTCGCCATGTTCAGCACCGCAACACGTCCAGACCCAGGACCCTTTGTAGACTCAAGCTCGATAGCCGCATTAAATGTATCCTCATTGACAATGCGAATCGTGGTCTTGCCAGATGGTGTCCTCTTGGGACAGTCGGCAGCTCTGAGCGGCGGAAGCCTGTCGTAGTAGTACGCCTCCGACTTGGTAGGCGCAAGATGAGGAAGATGCTGTAAAATATCGGGTAAGGCTTTTCTCGTCTCCACGGCCACATCCATGAGCCTCTTTTTCTGAGGGCCCATGACTCGCCCTCTGTGTATCAACTCATTCATGGATTTGCTTGGCCTGCTATTCGCTTGTGAAGATTGCCCATTTTGATGACGACCTGGTCGAATTGACAACCAATTATCGAGAGTTACTCGGCCTCGTTGAGAATCTTGATCTTGTCGAGCCATGTTGATGGTATTGTTTAGTAGGAGAAAAAGAAAAAGAAAACTTGATTCCGTCGAGAGCGACTAGATTTATCGTTATTGAAGGAGTGGCGGTTGGTTGTGAGTCTCACGGTGGAATTGGCATGTTGGCGTTCATCATCAGCCTCCAATAGCGCTGTTCAATGCCTGCCTGATTGGATACCCGAGGGATAGGCAACAGCGACGCTTTCACAAAGAAATGTGCAACAAAGAAACGATCAAAGAACATTTTTAGCATCATGTGACTCGTGCTACTTTTTCATTGTTTAATTACTTACTGCTTGTATTAATTACTTGCGAATCACCACCATCCGCTGATCTGACCGTCTAACATCACCCCAAGTGACCCGGCCGCTCTCCAAGCTTTGCCATCAAATAGATATACTTGGGTATCTCAATTTTTAACGTCTATAATATTCGTACACGTCCTACATCCTTTGATTCGCAGTTGCAACCTATACAGGCGTCTTGATAGCACCCTCTGTACCATCTTCGGCCTCAAACTTTCTCGGGATAAGACCCTCGGCCGTATCTATAGCGCTCTGCATCTCGTTCTTGTTAAATAAAAACAAGCCCTGAATTGCCGCCGCACTTGTTTGCCTGTTGGATGGCTTTCCATCTTTCCACTGGCCGAAGAGTCCAAGCTCATCAAGCCGCTCCAGGAACTTCTCCCTAAAGGTGTGATCATGATCAACATCACCGTAGAAGCGGTCCCACATTTGTGCAGCTTGATATCGAGACGCCTCGCCAATTCTAATCATCATATCGATGCGGCCCGGCCGAATTAGAGCTGGATCTAGACGATCAATGTGGTTTGTAGTAAGAAACGCGATGCGCTCCTCCCCGGCCGCAACACCATCCAAGGCATTCAAAAGACCAGAGAAGGTAACATTCGCACCACTGTATCCGTCTGTGTCTCTCTGTCGGCGATTAACAAACGCTGCATCGGCATCTTCAAGCAAGAGCAAACTCCTCTTTGGCAGCTTTGTCAAGAGGTACGCTAGCTTATCATCTGTCATTCCCATCTCACTGAGATTAATCATGGCAACGCTAAAGTCTAGCTCACCAGCCAGGGCCTGAATAAAGGAACTCTTGCCACTTCCCGGTGGTCCAAATAGGAGATAGCCTCTTCGGTATGGAATACCTCGATCCACATACCACTGTTGTCTGGACAAAAAGTCTCTGACATCGTCAACTATACCCTCCTTGATCCCCTCATCTAAGACAACCGAACCTAGCGGTCTCTTCTTTCTAGCATCGCCGAGTGGCGCCCACTCCAGCCCTCGTGCGGAGTATACTATAGTTTTCCCTTCGTTCGCCTTGGCAGCTAGCTGATATGCCTCCCTGAAGAGATCCTCGAAAACATGTCGATACGCCCATAAAGTCGTCAATTGAACAATTTCATGGGGCTCTCCCGTGTTCATATTCGCCGTATTGTGCTTCTCCCTGTTGATGGCAATAAAGGCATTGCCAAACTTGACAATATGCTTCCCATAACCGGGCTGCAGGAAGAAATGCGCATTCGTCGGTCCGCTCGCCCCCGGCGCTCTCGATGCTGTCGCCGTTGAGACTGACAGGTTATGAATTCGTGTGAGTCTGGAAGCGATGAAGCCTGGCGTTTCGCGGGGCTGCGACAGCCATGCCAATATCCATGGATACGCGGGGTCCTGTTTGCTAATTTCGACATTGACGAGAAGACGCCGGCGAGTAGCACCTAGAGCGACTATGGCTCCCTTGCGAGCGAAAGCAGCGGCCGCGCCAAGCGAGGCAAGGCCAATGCCGCCGGCAAATAAGGGATTTTCGAACAGCACATTGAGGTTGAGCACCGAAGCTGACGGTACTGGGGTCGACATGCCGGAACCTGAGAGAGAGAGTGTTGAATCGAGGTTGCGCAAGGGAAGAACGTTTTCTGTAGCCTTTAGCTGACTAAGCTTTGTAGACTTTGCGAGGCAAGACAACTGCTAGCATTTTCCCTAGCGATTGAGAACGACGGCTATCACAAGTGCCTATAGTGAAGAAAGAAAAAGGGAAAATTCTCTAACAAGGCGTAAAAAATAACAAAAAGAAAAACACGAGAATGGCAGCTGGGACATTTGCTCCCGGCAGGGCTTGAACCTGCGACCTTCGCATTACCAACACTAGATCGAGATCTGATATTAGTACGAAGCTCTAACCAACTGAGCTACGGAAGCCTCTCTTGTAGATATTAGATGCTGTCGAATAATTCCTAATAAACCAACGGCGAGACTTCATTTGTCATTCCTGCTCTCTTTTGGACCGACCGCAATTGCTGGCACATGGCGCTCTTAGAGAACAGCTCGACAGCTCTCCTGCGAGAGGTCTTGCAAGAAGTGCTGGGTGAGGCCTACTCTACTACTATTACTACCTTTCAACAAATCCAGATAAGGCACATGGTTTAAGTCAAAGTAAATATAACCGTTTGTGCAAAACATAACTGAAAGCAATTGAATACATAGATGTACTTAGGTCTCAGTAGCATTATTTGTAAAGATTTGGCCCGTAACTGGAATGATTTTGTCACCCTTGACGTCTTCCCCCTTGTATCACACAAGGAAAACCACCAACGACACCAGGATCAGCTTACAATCCATCCATGGATGTTCAAACCCCTACACATACAGCGTAACCCAGCCACAAATGCTCACAGTTTGATCCCACTCCAGGGTTCCACTTGTAAAAGTCATCCAGCGAGATACTGTACGGATGCGCAATATCATAACACCCGTCCCCAGTCTTCACCACATGCCACGCCTTGCAGTCCTTTGAAGCTCCGGTTTGCGTCTCTGCCGGTGGGGGACTGCCTGTTGGAGTGCTTGAGGTGGTGGTTGTAGTGGGTGCTGTTGAAGTCCGCGTTGCAATAGTCAAAGGGTCTGAAGAGGCACCGCGCCGCCTTGTTAGTTCCAAGATTATTCATTCATATACTGTCGGGTTTCTACTTTCACTCACCATTCATGTCATCCTTCTTGATAAGACAGTAGCTATACTGTGCTAATAAAACGCAGTTGTCCTCCTTCAGACTGGGGTTCCATCGTCTGAGCTGCGTCAGAGTAATGTCTACGGCGTTGGCCCATCTATTGCAGGAGTTTGCAGTAGCATCATTTTGCTATGAAGCTGTCTAGCCAGGCATTTTGATACAGGTCGCATCCGTCAATGGTACCTGGTGCATGAGCATTGTCGGGAGGAGGGTAGAATACGGGCGGAGGAGTCTCAGTCTGCACGGGCGGCCGAGTGAATGAGGTAGACGGCACCGATACGGTGTGTCCTGGGTATGTCTCGATGTCGCCGACGGCCTTGACGCAGTACGAGTACCCAAGCCAGAGATTGTTGCACGTTTTCTTGTCAACACCCGCGTTGAGAAAGTAAAAGTCGTCCAGTGTGATGCTGAAGGCCAGCGAGATGGACGCACAGCTGTCATCCTGACGAATGGTGTACCACTGTCCACAGTATGTGGTTGATCCTCCCTGCGTGTTGGTCGGCACGGGTACTGCGGTGGTTACAACATTGCCGCCTGGCACGACAACGGTTCCGAGCGGGGAGCTGACGCAGATGAAGCGACCTGCCCAGGGCACAAGGCTGCCGCACCTAGGGCTGATGACGGGATTCCAGGCCAGTAGCTGACCAAGCGTAATGTTTGCCGCCGCAGCAATCGAGGTACAGTTGTCACTGGGCTGTACTTGGTAGGTTGCACAGGGAGGAGGCAGGCAGAGACTGGTACCCGCAGCCGGCATCACCTTGCAGTCCAAGTCGATGCCGTTCAAGCTGATGAGAGCTTCGGTGGAGACACCTTGTGCCTCGGCGATGGTGTTGCATGAATCGTCTGCTTTGGTAACGTATGTCTTGCCGGTGGCGCACGTAGGAGCTGGTGGAGACCCGGTGGTGGAATTGATGGCATAAGTCGTGGGTGTTGCGTAGTGGTAAGTGTTGGCTACACAGCTCGAGGTGCATATCTAGGTGAGATTTTTCTATCTCGTACAAGACGGAGTGAAATTCGTTTCAACTGACAAGACTCAAACTAGCCACATTCATCATTGATCGTTTGCTATATGCTGCAGGAATCTCATGCCCCAAGGACTCGTAAGTCAAACTCTCATCGCATTGTATTCGGGCTTATGGTACGAGTACTGATGCAACAAATAGCGGCAGCGGCAAATACTGTGATATCATCGTCGCACCTTGGATGAACCAGACTGAGCCGGGTACCAAGGCTCAGAACTGTTCGGAATGTGCCATAGCAGTGCAGGTTAAACAGCTCTCATCTCCCTTTGGCTATGACGAGCAAGCAGCCTCTGACTTTGCCTATACGAATACCGTTTGGCACCATGACATCTTGACTCGTAGTGCATGCAAAACTCTGCGCAACTCTATTATTATTGATTTCACTCATTGTGTATGTTGTGTGACTATCAATATAGTTAGAGACCTGAAGCACTACGACATCAAGCAACTCACCTTCTCCTATCATCTGGACGTATTACGATGCGAATTCTTTCAGCCGCCCGAGCACAACGACCACATAGCAAGAGGAACTTTCAATATCTGCTTCTTCGTTAAACTTTTGCCCCCGGTGAGAGATTGGTTGTTCGAATACACTTTACTCCCCATAGAAGGGGGAATATCCGGCATGATTAGAGATAGGTACTACAGGTAGGCTAGCAGCTGTCTCCTTTGTACAGTAGGCAAGTTACAAACTATGTGTCGCCCAGCTGGCACCAGCTGGCGTTATACAAACTTTATCAGTCTGCCACTGCAAATAAAAAAGTTTAACCCAAGTTGAAATTTGGCGGCTGTCATGTGATTAAGAAAATTTTTATTTCGTCCCACGTTTTCAGTTTCCATAATATGAGGAAACCTACCAACTTCTTCTTTCTTTCCCCACCTCCAACACCTCACATCTTTCAACATCCGAATGGTAACACCCTTACACAATGGAAGGCGAACAACAAAGTCAGCAGGCGGGGCCTACTTCATCAATGGATGATGAACTACCCTCAAAACTTTACGATGCGTACCAACGCGACCCAAGATTTCGCGAATACGTTGCAGATATTCCAGTCACAGAACCTGTGTTGGATTATGTTACTGAAGTCGAAGTTCGCCTCGAAATTGTCCGCGAGGTCCAATTATTATGTCATGGAGTGCCGAGATTCCAATTGACGGCACCCATGTTCGCTGTTTTCATGATTGCTCCTTTGGACCAGCTGCGGATCACTGTGGACAAGCTTCGAAACGATCCACCAGAGATGCAAGAGGATGACCAGAGTGACATCCGCGATCGTACCGTGACTGTATGTATCGGCAAAACGGTCATAACCTACAGTATATGTTTATTGACAAGTTCACTAGGTTCCTTTCTTCGATTTCTTCTCTACTTACTCATCCCAAACTGTTCACGATGCCATCCGATCATGTATGTTTTTTTCTTTCACTTTTCTCTCAACGTTCAGCCTTCAAGAGAAAGGCAACTAATCAATATATTTCTACAGACATCCCTAGGGGCGGCCGTCCGCGTGGTTCTGGCTCGGTAACCCCCATCAACACAGAGTCACCCCTCAGCTCTCGCCAACATCAACGCTCCACATCGTCACCTACAATTCAGGGGCATTACACACTAAGTGAGGCTAGTGCCCAAGGAGAAAGCCTATCTCTTCCTCGGAGTCCAAGGGCTCGCAGTGGGGAGGCCGTCTCAAAGGTACTCTTAATACAGCGGTGTCTACTACTTTTAGCTAATGAATCAATAGTGCAAGATTCGCGATGGGAATGTTTGTATTGTGGCGGGAACAAGTGACCCAGAGGCCGCACATATCTTCCCTTTTGCTACAAGTTTTAAAATGGCCTTTTCCAATTTAAACATGCTACTCAAAATGTTCTGGGGATTTGATACCTATGAGCGCTGGTCACGACAATACCAAAGCTCGGGCATAATCGAATCTCCCAAAAACCTTTTGTCCTTCAACCATCAACTACACTTCTGGTGGGATCATTCCAAGTTTGCTCTGAAGCCCCTGAGACAAACGGGAAACAGTATCATAGTCCAATGGCATTGGCTAAAACGCCCTTCTCTGAAAATGAATCAAGTTATACCGCATAACGCTAACCTCAGAGATTACATTGACCCTCAAGGTTGGGGCGATAACTTCTTTCTTCGAAAGAGTGGGAGAGTAGTTGAAACCGGTCAACTATTCACAATTCACGCAGCTAATCCCGATCATCTACCAAGCTTTGAGCTCTTGGAGCTCCAGTGGGATCTTCTTCGCATCGCAGCCATCTGTGGAGCTGCAGAGGCCTATGATGAGGCCTTAGACTACGACAGTGAAGATGATGACTTTGCATTGTCTTATCATGCGCAAGAGGAAAGTTTATTCGACAACGAACTGGAGTGCTAGGGGCGTCAAGTTCATTTGCCTTATGCTTCACGCAATGTATTAGTTTAGCAGTTTTGGGGAGCTGAAAGATAATAAAGTGTTATAATCAGTTGTAATAATCTTGTAAGGTAGCAAAAAGCTAATAATATCTATGTATCGTCTAACCCATAATAAAAAAACTAGTTACGATCAACTAAGCTGGACCGTAGGTCTTCGGTGAGAGGATGGTTAATGCCAAGAACACCAAGAAGTTGCTTTAGAAATTGGCTATCCTTAGGCATAATGGTAACACGTTTTGCGTGAATCGCACAAAGCTGAAGAGCTGGAATTGTAAGCATCTGATGTAATAATTAAATAGGATAAAAATCATACTAGAGAAATATTGAGTTAGGAAATGTTCAGCAGCCTCTTGTAAAGCGCCTAGCGCTGAAGGTTGGAACCTTTTTCCACCATCACCAACTTCCATGGCGATCTCACGGCAAAGGCGATAGAAAGGGGTTTTCCGAAGCAGGAGTTCATGTGTTTTTTGGTACTTTTTGATTTCGCGCAAGGCACAAGCTAAGGGCAATTAGTATTGTAATAATAAATTGTAATAATAAATTACTTACTACCAGGTCTCCATCGATGACGTCGCCGTGCTGGGGCAACTGATGGTGCAGGCGCTTGTCCAGGAAGGGTTTTACGTGGTGCTTTTCCACCAGTAGAAATTCCCACACGTTGCTTAGTACGAGCCATTTCTAAATAAAAGATTAGTTCAATAGATTATTACAGGAGAAAAAGTAAGAGGGGGGCTTAACTAATAAAGATGGCTAGGGTATTTATGAAGAAAAAGAAAGAAAGAAAAAAGGAACAAGGAACAGAAGAAAAAACATATCAAAGAGATGCCTTGTTTTTGGGGGGAAATACAGTGAATCAGAGACGTAGTAAAGTTTTCATCCGATATTCACTTAATCCTCACTTTTCGTTTGTTGCTTGAAAGTTTTTGAAAAACTCCACGCCTAGATTTCTAAACTAACTTATCTCCTACAACATCGCACCAAATCATACCAAATTTTCTTCTAACAGATCACTATCAAGTTGAATTATAACAATTAATTGTCCTAATCATCTGCACGCTATACTTACTATGGCAGGCCGTGGTCCTGGCCGTCCTGTTGGTAGTACCAATAAGCGAAAGAGCGATGGTGAACTCTCCAACAACCCGCATACTAAAAAGGCTCGCGACAGAAAGGCAAATATGTCAGAGACTGAGAAGGTATGGGAAAATGCTAAGAATGCATTGAACCAAGCTATTCGTCGCGCGAAAGGCAAGTTGGTCAAGCGCGATGACTGGGCCAGCCTCGACGATGCAACTAAAAAGCGCCTTGAGGAGGAGAATGTGGCTGAATGCCATAGCAAATCGTAAGTGTAAGCTATTTGTTTTAATTATTTGTACTAATTAAGCTATAGAATGATTAAAGGAACACACCCCGACCAACTCCAGCCTTCTGCTGAAGAACAGAACGTGAAGAGAGATGCTCTAGGATTAAGAGAAGATAACAATGATCCAAACTGGGAGGATATTAGTGATGAACTGGACGAGGATGATTCAATGCTTCTTGATATGTATGAAGCATTTCTTAATGTTGATGCTTCCAAGAACGCAGTCGTGGACAAAGAGCAGGACATTCAGACTGGTGCACTGCAGATTATGGAAAAACAACGTGAGGTAAGTGATTATTACATATTATTATTACAGTTAAGATACTAATCTATGAACTAGGCTGAACATGCTATTGCATTTTCTGAGGCAAAGAAAATTCTTGTAACATACATTGAGATCTTTGCGTACAAGATCCGTTTATGGCAAAATGACCATCAAGAATGTATTCGAGCGTTTAAGAACTGGCTTGAACAAGAGCAAATGTAAGTTTTTTTATAATAAGATAACGATTTATTTCACAGGCTTATACTATATAGTACCCAAGATAATTCTATTACTGGACTACAGCTATTTACAACCCTGGAATTACAGATCTGGAAACTATTATGCTCAAAGATTCAAAAGGGAAAGCTATCCCGTACAAGTATGATAAAGCGGTAAGTATATTATATGAAGCTGTAAAACTTAATTGTACTAATTATTATTTAGTATCTATCGCTGTACTCATATTAAACGTACAAATTATCAGAAACGGAATTTCCTGTTCGGATGTCAAGGTCGAGCAGAAGTGGCTTGGAAGCCTACATTGGCGTATCTTATTCGCCTGATTTGTGGTTTACTAGTCAATGCCTCTCTTTTGATGGCAGATTTTCTATGGGAAACCTTCCCAGGACCAGCTAATATTTGGGATAAGCTGGCTCCGAGTGATGAGGCTTCGTTAGTGCTGCTGTTTGCAGAGCTAGATGAGAAGAAGAAGCTTTACCAAAAGATTAAACGCTGGTTGTTGGCAGGAGCACGCGTTAAGAAGGCACCATTAAACTTTCCCTCAGTTATGGATAACTGTGGTTTAGTCCCAGAATAAAGGTTCAAGGGGGTTTGTTGTAATCGTTTGTAATAATCAACTATCTAAACAAAATCGAATTACTTGCTTCTTACTATAATCGAACCACATGACGAATGCAGAGTAAGGCCCGAAGGGCCTACATCAACGAGGAGGATGGCCTCGAGTACGAGTTTCTAGCCGGCCGAGGAGGCGGTTCCAAATCTGGGCTACCAAGGCGCACAGATATGCAACTGATTACCAAGAACCTCGCGTGGCTGTCTCGTCCATACCCATCTGGTGATAAGTGAGATTGGCTTTTCTGTGCTGGAACTGGGCTGGCTACGATGAGCCTCAAGGGCGGTTACGGGTAAGCAACAAACCGGAAAGGATCATAAAGACAAGTTGACTAACACAGTTTCTCTCTACCTACTTGCAGTAAACTGAGCACAGTATGTACTGAATCGGCACTGGCGTTCCACAAAGTTGTAGACCTGGCTAGGACCGGTTACCAAGCGGAGCATTTCTTCGAACTCCAGATGGCCAAGCAGCTGCTTGCAACGGCACTCACTGGTGTTCTTCCACACATCAACATTGGCGGCGTTGGGGTCACACCAATTATCAATGCAGCACTGCTCGCCGAAGACAAGCTTCTTGCAGGCTGGAACAAGCTGTACCCGGCCACTGCCAAGTTGAATACCTTTTACGATTCTGTCAAGGGGCTGAAGGGAGTTCCCGGCAGCTACATTAAACCCAGTAACACCCCGGCTGATCATATCATGACCGTGCTCAGTGACTGGGGTAACATGCAAAACATGCTTCTGATTGAGGGTCAAATCAACTGGGTCAAGGGAAAGCTGTTTTCCCTGTACAATCCCATGAGTCAAGACTCACTGAAAAAGCTTGTTACGAAAGCGCTCGCGGGTGATGCCAAGGCTGCCAAGAAGATTGAGGTTATTCTCCAAAGCGTAAGTTAAATAAGTCATATCTGCCCACGATTGTGAATTTTTTGGTGACCGGAAACATGAACTTACATTACAAACCCATAGGTATTATCCGTCTTCAATTATATGAATGACGCGGGCGCTGAGCTCACGTGGCGCGTTTCCTACATGCAGATTGACAAAGAGATTCAGAACATGGACCAGTATATGCCCGAGCTCAAGGGCCTAAAGGCCATCTGGGATGAGTTCCCGCCAGCCTACCAAGAGGCTGTCGCCCAAAAAAGCAGTCGAATTTGTGCGCATGGTCGATACCCAAGTCAGATTCTTGGTGCCTCCAGCCAAAGCTGCGGCCAGTGCTCACCTTGGACGGCTCGTTTACACTACTGAGTACTACGGAAAGCGAGTTGACTAGTTGAAATGGCAGACTGACGGTGCTGTATATTAAATTGATCATATAGATTGCATAGTACATTTGTATAAAAACGTTGATTTCATAGAATTACTCAGCAAGTATCGGATTTTCTTGTAATATCCCCCCCTCTGTGTTTGGACCCTTGGATTGGGTATATCTCTTGCATTTCTCTATAGCGAGTTGTCACTATATTAGAGGTACGGAGGTCCCCTTCAAATGTTCCTGCCTGGGTCTGCTTAGTCATTTTAGCGCAGTACCTCCTGGTACATAAGATACAAACGCTCTTTCCTGGTATCGCTATAATATACTGATATTATAGCGCTATCCTCGCTAACTAGTAATATTAATGCTTAAATTATCACTATAATTATAAGCTCTAGGGCTAATTGATAGGCATTAAAGTACCGTTTTGTATCTTATGTACCAGGAGGTACTGCGCTAAAATGACTAAGCAGATCCAGGCAAGAACATTTGAAGGGGACCTCCGTACAGATCCTTGTGGCCTGGTGCGTGCCCAGAACGGCGACATGACCCACTAACTTATACAAAAGCCCACCCACTTAGTAGCTGCGGGTAGCTTTTGGCCCGTGCCGCCTTCATGGATGTTCAATGGCGCCAAATCAGTCAAGTGGTGCACACTTGATTCCTTATCGATTAGCTGCTGTTGGAGCACAAGGCGGCTACAGCAGCTAGGAACCAGTAGTACAAGTCAGTTACCTAAAAAGCCCCCCTGTTTTAACAATAAGAAAGAGTGCCCTTTAGTACCTCATGGAGTTTGGGCTTGCGTTCCAATTGGCAGTCTCAGGCTCGCTCTCATGTACAAGTACAACGCTATGGAATTAAACAGGGGTAAGACCTGTAAATAGGCCATCCCCTCCTTCCCCCTCGCAATATCATCCGTACCGATCACAAACCAAGCAAAGCTGCCCATTTCCATTTCATCCCTACCAAAATGCCGAGAAGAGTACTTACTGCCGATGATCGCAGACGCATACAAGCTTTCAATGACGCCATGGATAAGGTCATGAGTGAGATAACCGAGTACGACCCCGAGCGCTTCAACAGCGTGCGCCAGGCTGTCTGGGATGCCCACCCTCTCGAAGACGAGGTACGCGAGGCATACACCAAGGAAATGTTGCAGAATTCTGCTGATCCGCTGACACAACTTGAAGAGCAACTGAAGCTCAGCGTCTTCAAATCCGACGCGCCGTGGGGCCTCGTTGTGTATCGAGTTGCGTACGGCGATGATGTGGCGTGGGAGCGAATGCTTGGGCTTTTGCGCCAGGGGGTCGAGTCTATACAGGGCCAGCCCGCTAATCAGCACTTGTTCCCGAGGCATCGGTTTGAAATAGTGGATGATGGGGGTCAATTGGAGGGGGCCACCATGGACCAACTGCACGACAAGTTCTCCAAGTGGGTTGTAGACGAGTACAGGCGCAATTGCAAGGAAAGCGAGCGTCCCTCTGTGGAAGAGTTTGAAGCCGATGAGAGGGGGAACAAGTACGGGTACTGGGGCGGTGCGCGCTACAACTTCTTCCTGGTCGTAGATGAGGTTTGTCTGGAATCCATGGATCAGGAGTGTGGCCCTGTGGTGAAAATTGTACAAAGGACGGGATTTGGGGGCGAGGGCTATTCGGCCGAGGAGATTGAGGAGCTGGGGCCGATACAGGAGGACTCTGTATGGGAAGGGGGGTAACGGAAAGCGATCTCGAGAATGTGGGCTGGATGTACATGGAGGTCGACAACTACGTGTCTTTGCTGGAAACGTTGAGTCAACCTGGTAATTGGGAGGACGGGTATTTGAGGCCTCCGCAATTGAGATTGCAAGGCGGCTTTGAGGATGCGCCCGGGTCTTGGAGAAGAGCAGGGAACCTGCCAGCGTCAGAGTAAGGGATGAGATGCTTCGACTTTCTCTGTCTGTCTGTCTGGGCTGCGTTGGGGTCAATAGCAAGAGGTGGGCATCAAGTTAACAGTCGCATATACCATATTGCTAGGAGATGGCACAAAACGGTTACATGGTTGGAAGACTGCAGAGCAAGTACATCATAGGTAGTAGATGAAGGCATGCAACTCCATTTTGGGCAATCCAAAAGCGCCAGAAGCAGCACCGCCAGCTCGTCAATGAAAACCAAGTAGAAGCCCCTCTTGAACTAGCTACTCCCAGATAGCTACCAACAACCTGACGGTCCGGCTCCGTTTGTCATCCCTGCTCCGTTCTAGACGGCGGTCCAACACACCCATACATCATGGCGCTGGCTCTTCGGAGCCGCCCAGCTGTAGTTGGGATACTATCCCGTTCCTCTATTCTTGTTTTTGCGTCTCTTCTTCTCTCTTCTCTCCTTTATAGTGTTTGCATCCAGTCTCTTAGAAACTAAAGTCACTAATAGCGGCCTCCTATCTACAGAAGCCGCTATGGACTCATCCTACCGCCCCTCAGGGACCGGCTCAAAGACGACTCGTTGAGGCACTTCCTACGCCGCCATGTAATACACTTGAAAGCTAGTATTAACGAAAAAGTAATGCTCTTAACGCCGTCACCGACTATTGCACTGTCGAAGAGGGTCTAGCTGTGCTTAACACTAACGCTGCGTCGAATGGCCAAGGCTAGCGTGATATAACTGGTAAATCCATCTCCCCAACATAAAGTGCTCTACAAATTGCCCTGAAAGCTGCCCTAGAGTTTGTTCTCGTCAAGAGAGAGGAAGAAAGACCGAAAAGGTGTTTCGTGTGTGTTAGCAAGGCTCTGTCTCTGGCTATGCTTTCCACCGAAGCTACTACAAGTCGTAGCATGGATCTGGCTTACTTCGTCTTGCTCACGCCAGCCTTCATATCCATGTCTTCAGATGTAATCTCCATCCCCTCATTGGACCCCGAAAATGAGACACGCCATTCGCGGCCATCTCTTGGCTGGATCTTGACCTCAATGTCCGTATCCGGGATCTAAAACGACGCCACCATTGGGGTGTTCTTCCAGGTAGGCTCTACCCACTTGCCACCGGTGGGCACAAGATCAAACTGTAGGTTTGGGCGCTTTCGACCAGGAGAAGGGACGAACCGCAGATGGTTGAAGGTCTCGGCATCATCACCCCAGACCGACGGAAGCGTATGCTGGACAAGCTGCGGAGTGATGACCAGGCTGCCCTTCTTCAGCAGGTAGCGTCCGTCGGGCATATGGTCTTCTAGACATAGTCGTACCGATGTGCCCACTCCTCGATAACGCATCGTCTCCTTGAAGGTGCTGAGAAAAATGGGGCATGCTGTTCGGATAGAGGACATATCGATGCAATGAGCGCCTCTTTTCTCGTCCTCCACCACCAGCCCAGACAGCTCCTTTCGGATATCAGCCAATACAACTGGGTCGGAGAAGATGTGATACATGAGCCACCACGAAGTTAGAGCTGTAGTACCAACAGTGGCGAACGAGTGACCAATCTCTGTGCGGGCCATGTTTTCAACACTAAATCCGTGTCCGGCATTGTGCGAATGGGTCGATTTGGCAAATTCTGACGCCGACTCGTGTCCACCCGACTGCAGGTAGTTTAGCCAGGCTGAGGCTAGGAGTTCTCGCGCGCGATATGCTTTGGGAGCTAGGATTGACTTGAACGGAGATAGAGCAAATTTCATGTACGACGGTCCGAATGTACTGTGACAGTTGTTACTAATCTAGCTTGTACTTGCAAGGTTGGTAAGATACTTACTTCTAGCGGCTTCGACAGCGACATTTCTATAGGGATTCTGAGGTCCGTAGACAGCGTCAGTTGTAGCCATGAGAATCTCGTGATGTGTCCACTCCCAAAACTTCATAGTCTTGGTCTTTTGGGTTCTAAGGACATCCATCGCCGCGGCCATGACCTCAACGGCTTTCCTGTTCATAGAGTCAAGAGAAGGGCCCGGTGCCAACGATGGTAGAATGGCGGGGATGAAGCCAGCGACCGAGTTACTGTCACTCTTCATATCTCTATGGAGAATTTCGCCGCTAGCCTCACTGATTCCCATGACAGCGGGGCCGGAGGATGCGAGGATTGGAGTGAAGCTGATGGTTCTCCACTGACGCTGCAGAAGGGGGATAAATTCTGTCGCATTGACGATGTAGGCGCGCGACCCGGGCAGGCGCATCGTGTAGATGGGCAGATTGATCTTTTTGCTACAACCTGCATCAACCTTGGAAGCGGTACAGAGCAAAATGGCAGTAATCTTACTTAATATTCACGTAGAACATGGACCTTTCGGTCATTATGCCAAATATGGGTCCCAAGAGCGGGATGGTGAATCCCATTAAAGGTGGCTTTGGGTAAGTCGGACAAACAGACGAACTACGAGGTAGACGGCAGCAAGCCCGCCCAGGGCAACATCGAATACGCTCGGCATTATTTCTGTAGAAAGCCAGATATTGTGGTAGAGGGGAAAAGAGGGGGGAAAAGCTCAGACTTTAAGCCAATGTATTGGTGCTCGAATTGTGAAGGGCAACCCAACGGGAACAGAGAGTAGTAGAGAGGGTATGACTTTGTTGCCTATTAGAAGTAGGGCAGGGCAAGGCAGAGCAGGGCGGCGGACAGCAGACAGCAAGCTATTTATGCAATGAAGAGCTTGCAAATCCCTGTCCCGCCCCGTGGAATTCGGCGTTGTTTGTGCCTTGCTTGCACCAACATCACCGGGCATGGTGGCTCGATGGTATAAGCCGTTGGCGACAAAACTACAAATCGCGGCCGGACAAGAGTCTGCTGTTCCGCCACTTTTCGTTGTCTATTTCTATCATGACTACAGATCAATGAGGACACCATGCACCCTAGAGATGCTAAATATCACTACATAAATTCTTTCTATATCGATATTGAGCATCCTCCACGCCTAGTTCTGCTCGTTTTTTATTTTCTTTTTTTTTAAAATAATTTTCCTTCCCCCCCCCCCCCCTTTTTGCCCTAATTTACTCTCTTCTACTCCAAATCAAAGGGACTCGCTCGGGATGCAGCATCTGCAGTAGCAATACCATGGCGGAGTCTGTCTCTATCAAATTCAAAACTCTTTTGCGCACCGAAGCTATCGTCTCTCCCTCCAAGACTACAGGATCTACACGCCAAACTTTAAACAGAGCAGAAATCGTGGCTACGAACTCAACCTGTGCAAATTTTCGGCCAGGACAATCGCGTGCTCCTTCAGACCATCCGAGGAAGGGGCCACGCTTCGTGTTAATCATCTCTTCACCGCCGGGACTACCTACGGAAACCTCGTCATCCTTGATCCATCGAGAAGGCCGCCAGACCAGGGAGTCCGCGCCCCACCACCTGGGATCTGTCTGGGCCGCAGAGTACGCCGGTATGACCACGGTCTTTGGAGGCAGACAGAGAGTCTTTTCCCCAATACGTAGAGTCTGTGGCGCCGCGTCCGTCCACTTTGCGATGGGCGATGGGGTGTAAAGACGAATGCTCTCGAGCATGACTGAAAGACAGCGCTTAAGGCGTGAAAGGTCGTGATAGTTCCAATCATGCGGATCTGGATCTCCAAAAACATGAACGACTTCTTCTGCAAGCCAGTCTTGAGCTTTCGGGTTTGCCGCCAAGAAATAAATAGAAAAGTTAAAGGTATGGGCGGTGGTATCATGGCCCGCAAAGTTGAAGATGAACATGTTACCATAAATCTGGCGCTCCGTCAGGCTACCTGATGTCCCGTGCTCATCCTGAGACGCGCGGATCAGCGAAGCCATGAGGTGTCGCTCGCCAGTGTGACCCTCGGCATATGCTTGCTTTTCACTTTGGTAGAGATCCGTCATGTATTTTTGGAAAGAGGAGCATGCCTCATGCAGCCTGCGTAGCGAACGCGGTAGCCACGGATTTTCGAGGAACTTGGGGGTTAGAGCCATGATCAAGATGCAGTTTTCAAGGATCGTCTGCAGTGAGTCCTTGTAGCTTGCTGACCGGCTCGCGGGCTGCCTGTCTTCGTGACCCTCGAATTTGAAGCGCTTGCCGAACCCAGCAGCAGAGAGCACATGCAGCGAGAGGGTTCGTGTGTCTTCAGCCGTGGTCTTGACAGATGCTTTCGACGTCCAGTACTGGAGCATATCGCCGGCAAGAGCAAGGCTCTCCCGCCAGACGATTTCGTTGTTCTGCTCATTAAAGCATGAAGCTGTAATTTTCCGCTGCTTCTTCCACTCTGCGCCATCCACCTGTGCATATTAGCTTGCGTCCAATAGACCTTTGAGGTGCTGTGGGCGACATACAGTGGACATGTTGGGACCGAAAACGTTGAGAACCTCTGTATTATCGCAAGGCAATTAGTGTCTATTATGATTCCCTACTATAAAACAGAGATATATACAAATCTGCATAGAGGGCGGTGATGAAACGGACCTGTAAGTTCAATACATCGTGGAAAGTCTGTCCTTCGCCGGAACACCTCCATGAGGACGTCTGGGTTGGCCAGATAGAGCCAGTTGCGGCCTGGGGTCACAATGATGAAGGCGTCTCCCATCTCATAATGTGATCTGTACCGGTCAGGCAGCTCCCAACCGCGCCAATTATAGCGAGTGAAGTTGTTATTCCCAAACGGCAGCCGCCTGCAGACGGAGAGGGCTTTCCTGTCCACGAGCATCCAGAAGGGATTGAGATGATCAATAGGGGTAATTCGAATAGGCACACCAACAAGGCGAGCAGCCCGATAATTTCGACATAGACAGACAGAAACAAGAGAAACAAGAGAAACAAACAGAAACAAACAGAAACAAGACAAACAAACAGAAATATCAAAAATTAAAAGACATAATAACTGCGAATCTGTCTACCATGTTCAGCGTTCCGGTGTTTATTTCCACCCCTCGGCTGCCTCACTTTGTGTCGCTGTGGTTCATATAGGACGCTGCGCACTGTAGACGTACTGGCTTGAACGAAGCGTCTCCTTTATAGCTGTTAGCTGTGATAAAACAGGCATGGACTGCAAGACCGATTTCTTCTATTTCTTCCCAGTCCAGCATCTCCCCAGGCGCAACCTGCTTCGACATAAGCATGGAACCGGCCGATATATATGCCTTTTGCATGGTCAGCACTTTTGTCGCACTGCTTTTGACCACCGCTATCCAAAAATAGCTCAGGTAGGCTATCGGTGATCCGTGCGGTTCGAGAACATCGGCGCAAGGAAATTAAACTACGCAAGTTAGATTGCCAACTAGAATAAAGGGCCGGATCTACTTCGTTCCTCAGGGCAACATGTTATGATACCTCCAGCTGGACGAAATGAAACATCGCATCAGCTCTTTGCTCTGTAGAACACGTAGAGACTTTCCAGACCACAGAATACCTGCTCGATAATGCAAACTCCGTCATAACTACAATACATAGCTAGATCTAGCTTAAAGTTTCAACACTGAGGTCTTAGGGACATACATGAAATAGTATAGAGCAATGTCCTGTTTGTTAGACCACCGGCTGACGCTGAAGTGGGGGATCGACCACCGGTTCCCGGGAGTGCGTATAGGGTACGGCTGGCTCTCGTAGAAGTCGGTAGAGTTGCTGGCAGAGGTGGCCTTGCTTCTCGGGGTCAAGGATTCCATGATGCGTGTATAGACCTTGTTATGCGATAGTCCGATCACAGCTTTGGGCACCATTGGCACGCTCAAGACCAGTTGGACGCACGTCGTCTCAGACAAAGAGCACAGTGCCATGATCGAAAAGAAGTAGCTCGTATCAGAGGAGGTATAGAAGCGGGTAGCAAAGTAGACTCGCACTGCAGTTGCAGCGATGCCGCTGTGTGTCACCGATGTGATTAGCCGCGGCAAGTGGCCTGGACAAAAGGTTTATCGTTGTCTGGGTTGGGTGGTAACTTACATGATGCCGATGAGGAACACAAGACTGACTCTCATCTTCGTCCTTAGGGACATGTTAAGACCCCAGATGGCTCTTTGCGCGAGGATAACAGGGACGAGGTCGAGGACGAGGTTGGCTACATACGATGCCAGGCCAAGTTACGGGACGGCAAAACGACATTTCCTACCAACAGCAAACGGATCCTAGTTCCCTTTGAAGGGTGTGTAGTTGACGATATCTATGACAAAGAGGACCAAGGAGAGAGGGGGAAATGCAAAGCTGGTGGCGTAGCACGTCCAGGTGAAGAAGGTACGAGAGCCGTTTGGAGCAAGGATGTATGTCCATTCAAGCAAAATGGAAACTTTAATCAAGGCAATAATCCACATGTACAAGAGAGTGGCAACAAAACAGACCTACTCATGCTGAGTTAGTTCGCTGCAGGAAGTGGGAGACGGAATTTAGAGACGAACGTATGAGAACGCCGCGATGTCTTTTAACGGCATGTCGATCTGGTGAACTGGATAGCCGGACGTCCAGCTGAGGCGATAGCTATAGTATATGTAGACCCAGAAAAGCGGCTGCGAGGGTAGTTGGAATAGAAGAACGTGGGTTGCAGATGTTGGTTTCGGTGGCATGGTTGGTTGACGTACAAATGATATGATGGTTAAATCTAAGAAAAGAATTAGCTTGGGAGGATGGGCCTCGCGTTTTCGAACGACAAGAACTCACAGTCAGCAATGTTGAACTGCTTGATGAGAAATTTGGAGTAGAAACGAAGCCCGGAGGAGATGGCGGTAATGACAACGCAGAGGGTGATAATGGGGATGGCAATGTGATTGCCGTTTGGCGGGAGCCCGTCCACCGATGCTGGTGGCATTTGTTAGGCCATAGTCGCCATGCACAAAAGTTGACTGACTTGGATTAGAATAGGCTTTTGAGTCTGGCGAGCGAGAGTAAGGGAGCAGGCAGAAGTAAGGAGCAAAGGGCAAAGATGAAGCGTGGGCGAGCGAGGTTATTCATGTATTCTTGTTGTAGAGAGGGACGCTCATGGAACCTGCTGTATCTACTCAGTAGTGCTTTTACCAGTAGTATGATGCCTATTGTAACCTGTTAGTACTGGCTACCGTTCGGGGTCCATACTACTTAAGCAATGAAAACGGCCCGTCAATCCAAACCTCCTCTTACATAGCAAACCCCCTTTACTCTAGAATCATGCAGTCACTGCAGTCACTGCATTCGCACTATCACGGTCAAAAGCGGACCCCCACTGCATGGTATCAACCCTGTAAAGATGGTTTCGTCCACACCATCTGGGGTTGCTCAACTCCAGGCTTGGGAAGGATTTGGAATTCAACACCGGAGCTCGACACCAAGGGACGTTGGTTGGCCGCAACTGATCAAGGTTAGGCATTGTCTGTGTGTGCCGTGCGATTTGTGGAGCCCTATCTGTGCTGCCAATGCATTGCTCGGACTCCTTTTCCAATGCGACCAGGCTGACTTGACGTTGGACGACAACGTATGCAGTACAAGGCAGTACTTGTCTCAGTGGCCTGGCAAAAACTGGCCGTCAGCCAATGTAGTCTTCTTGTTACTATTAATCTTGTTGGACGTATTTGCATGAGACGATAAACAAATGAAACTAGATGGTGCATACGGGACAATAAAGTTCGTATATCCCCAAGTTGCCCCAGATCAGCCTGTACCGTGATCCCACTATCTTTGTTCTTCAGCCATTCCTCCACCGTCATCAGCCTTATACTTATATTGTGTTCTACTAACACCTTCTTGTTGCATATACCCACTTTCAACATCGGCATAGGGAAGGATCGAAGACATGGCGGCGACCGACAAAGCCACTGCCGAATCGGCGTCACAGAATCGCGGGTGGCAGTTTTGGGTGAGTTACCGTGCCATGCCATCGTGTAGTTGTTGCAAACCAGTTCTAATGCTATTCCGTCTTTTCTGCACTCGGCCTGGATGATGACCCCGGGCTCGAAAGTATTGTGAAAGGCATCTACGTCGATAGCTTGAAACTGAGCTGGCAGGTCGGCCTCGCCTTTGCCTTGCTCGGCTTCCTCCTCACCTTTCTAGTCAAGGAGTTACCTATGCGCATGGGACTAGACACGGAGTTTGGACTCGTTGACGAATCGGATAATAAGAAGAGTAATGAGGGGTGAGAGGAGGAGTAGGAGAAGGAGGATGTCACGTCATCCGGGGTATTGTGTGTCAACAACAACTTGGAGGGGGAAGAGGAGAAGAGCGACCGTGAGGAGAATAATCATTCCGCCCCTTTACCAACATCTAATTACTTTGAATACAACCCAACATGCAGATTCGTCAACCAACAAGCATGCAATGTGCAAGCTTGCTACGAATGGAGTGTCCCGATGCAACCAACACACTTTCGCCCCCAAATCCTTCCATTCGATATCCCCGGCTCTGTTTGCTTTCAGTGGACCTGATTGACATGGCCGAATTCATAAACAACGCTGGCCTTGCACACATTATAAGCACGACTTGTCTTGCAACAGCAGCTAGAACAATAATAACAATAACAACGCGACTAAACACAAGACCCCCTTTCTGCAATACACCACACATAGCGCCATCACCAAAATGACGGAATATCACGGAGAACAACCGCTCAAGTACACGGTCACGCACTATCGCCAAGCCTCACGCACCCACCAGGAGTTCAAGAAATGGATCACAGAGGTGCACCTCCCGCTTGGGCTCCCCATTTTCCAGAGGCACGGTGCCCTTGGGTATACTCTTGTGGGTGTTCATTTACTGTCCCGCTGCATTGGGATGCCGAACAGATCATGGTTTACTCACGCATCTCGCATCTAGTTCTTCACGCCAAAAGACCTCAATGATGCTGTCAAGGAGGTGGGCAAAGTGTACCCTACGTGGGACTTTGCCGACTATGACTGTTTCATCGAGTACACCCTCCCCAGCATCGACACCATCAAGGCCATCACGGCTGATCCAGAATGGCCGACCGCCATCGCCCACCAAGAAGACTGGATTGACGTGACCAAGGGTCTCGTGTCAATTGGATACGCAACGTCGTACATGGTGGATGGTAAGATAGTGAACCCACCCAAGTAAATGGAAGAAAGGTATCGGGGGTGACAGGACAGAAGCCGGACAGGACTGACTTGGTCTAATTGGTCTCACACGACAACTCCAATTAGCTCAATGGAAATAAAAACGCTTCTTTGAAGGTCAGCCCTGCTAATGTTATCCCGGTAGATCGGCATATGTAGTGTCAGAGTTCGAGTTTGTGACTGTCCATTGTCCACGTAGCACTGAACCATCCAAGTCTCGAGTCTTAAGTCGAACGACCCCACAACCGTACGCATATTGATAGTTACACAACATACACTATTAACAAACACAATGAGTGAAACCAATAATAATAAATTTTTTCCTATATCAACAACAAAAAAAATGCCAGAGTACCGTCCCGTCTGTATGAGTAAGTATTGTATCGCTCGCTGTACTGAAATCAGAACAAACCGTCCTACTGTAAATCATTTTCAACCAACCCTGACGCCGTTTCTATGTTACACGGGAGTTGCCAGTCCCTTCCCCTTGCCTCGTCTTAATTTAGTTCACCGTAGACCTTCCATTATGTTTGTGTTAAAAAGCCGCATATCTTATACTCGTTTGGT
The DNA here is from genome assembly GCA_036429605.1 of Cladobotryum mycophilum. Classification (NCBI taxonomy): domain Eukaryota; kingdom Fungi; phylum Ascomycota; class Sordariomycetes; order Hypocreales; family Hypocreaceae; genus Cladobotryum; species Cladobotryum mycophilum. The sequence continues at coordinate 921,746 of JAVFKD010000002.1, read as the reverse complement.
CGTTAATCGTATCGGGTCCCTCCCCTCATCATTTATTGTCCTTCGTCCTATCACTCAGGGACACTTCAATCGTTTGTTTGGGCGTAGTCCGACCCCCTTGACCATGGTCTTATCTGAGCGATTATCCTCCCACAGCCCATCAATGATTGTCGCAAGAGAATTCGAAGATGCCTTCGTGGTTACTTCAATCGGTGGAAGAGTCGTCATGCTATAAGACTCAGTTTGCTGATTTTCTAGATCAGTTGGTATATCCTCGTTATCCTCTTGGTCAAATCGAGAGTATTCGCGGCGTTTCTTCCTTGTGTCGGAGGTGCTAATCATTCCAATCGTCCTGAAGCCCGGTGGATTGCCTGATCCCCCGCTGGCGCCTTTGTTTCCACTACCACTCGCTATGCTATCACCAACAAGCCTCGGGGCAACATGTTTGAGAAATTTTCGTATCGTCGGGAGTGATGCACACATGATGATGAGGTTGGCTTCAACAATGCTAGTATCACCTGCAGTCAGCATATAACATCCAAGATATTCGGATACCGCAAGGTGATGCCTACATCCACACACTGGCCCATGATATTACCCAAGTTTGGTCCAGGCTTGTCAGCATCTGTGGAAGTATTGTAACGCGAACGATGGATGTGACGATAGTTCTGCCAATATACATATTAGCCTTATCCTTCCCGGCACTGTCTTAGGGATGATGCATACAAGGAGCCCAGCACGAAGATGAGTAAAAGACCAATTTTCTGTCTCCGAGGAATTTGGAGTCTGACAATAACGGGAAGCGGTAGAATGAAGATAATAACATCGGATATAATGTTGACAGCCGCGGTAGCAATGTATAGAGATGCTCTGTTAATGCATTCTCCTCCTGTGATGCGGACATCCCAGCTCTTTGCTATGGGATTGCAGGCGAAAATGAGAGCGAAGAAGATGCCTACTGTGTAGCCGGTTATGAATACGATGGTCGACCAAATAGCAACCATGAACCAGGTTTGCGGCGACAGGCGGAAGTAGAAGATGAGAAGCGAGACCTTGGCTAAACTGCCACCGATAATGTAGATGAATGCAGCAAGAAACACATCCTGTTGTAAATACAGTCAGCTTCGTCTTTCCAACAGGTGTCTCCGTATGTAGACTTACCATCATGTATATATCGTACTTGTGGATCGAAATCTCCCAGCCATGGACACCTCCGGAGCCTGTTGCGAACATGTCTACATCAATTAGTTTAAGGGATCAAACCGGACGAGGGAACACTTACGAAGGCAGAGGACGATCGTGGCCATACATACAACCTTGAATAATGTTTAGCACATGTCACACCCTCCTTAATATTCTCATCAACAATAGTCACTACCGCTTACCCATGCAAGTATGAGGAAAGCTATCACCACATTAGCCTAGAACATATTGGTAAAGAAGATGGGTCTCCCGCCCCCATTAGATTCCCCAACGTACCATCGTCAATCTGTAACTTGCCCACAAAGACTGCCTTGGTGTACAGCCGTTGTCCCATAAACAACACATTTAAAAAGAAGCCAACGCCCGCCACCCAGTACGCATGAGGAACCCCCGCGCGCTGAGGATGAGCAAAATCGACCACATAGCCTTCTGGAGAGGGGAGTACGGTCACTACGCCGTCTATAACGGGCATCTTGACTGCGGCATGAGGAGAATGTTGAAATGAAGGAAAATTTGGTGATGAAGACTCTCTCTTTCAATCTCTTAGATCAAGCAAAGGATCAGTGACACACTCTCGAGGCCCTGCCGAACTTCCGAGGGGCGAGCTTGGTTATGAAATGGAAGAGTCAAGCGGGCGCTCCATGTGGATTCTGGTGACCCTCGTCCAGTATAATGGTGGTATACCTGAGAGGATGTGGGATAACAAGACGAACTGCAGCTTGACAAAATGAAGGACGCTGGCAGCATCCATAAACAACTTGCGACCAACAACACGAAACTACAGGAAGGGAATTATGGGAAAAATTCAACAGCCGCTCGCCAAGATACCGTTCGGAACACCTCGTGTCTAGTCAAGGGTCAAGTCCCACCTTTGCTCCAAACCAGAGACAAATTCAAACACCCTTCCGGGCCTTCCCTCTCTGGGTAGTCATGGCCCGTGTAATGTCGAGTTTTCCTGGATGCCCATCGCCATAGCGAACTGTGGGTAGCCTTAGTTGAGAAGTAGCTTGACCGACAACTTTCGGGGGCACAACTGAAAGGAAATCGTTGACCAAACCAAAAAACCCCTTGCGTAAGGTTGCATCATGCAGTGAATACAAGTTTGGGGTAAGCTCGATCGCCACTACGCAAGTTAAGCCTATTAAGTGGAAGAGATTTCTGGCGCATGAAAAAACAATGTCCCGAGAAAAACAACTTAAGCTGAAGTTGTCATATCTCACTACGGAGTAAGAAGAGACGGGTGGCACTTTGCCAGCTGGGATGTGATCGACAAGATGCGGGAAATGCCTGCATGCCACGACTTTTAGCCCATATCTTGTCCATGTTTAACCCATTTAGTCCCCCTTAGCCCAGGCTATGTTCAAGGGTTCATCCCTCATGAACCAACGAGACTTGCTGTTTTGAGACATCAAGCAGTCTTGTAATCTGTTGGTCGTTCAGTGCATTCCTCCCTTGAACTGGAGCTCAGGCTTGCCCTCGAGACAGTATGAGTACTCGGAGTGCAATGTGAGACTTCATACGGAGTACCTAACGAGCGTATTTGTAAAAAATCGGTTTGATCAAGAGAGGAGAAAACAGGTTTTGCTGTTCATGTCTCGCGGGGCCGTTTGCGGATTCTCCGTACGACTCGGACAGAGCATGGTGCGGTGAGTTCTGCAGCAGAGAAGCATTAATTCATGTAACCATCATGCCGCCCACGTAGGTGCATGACTTGCCCATCCTATCTCTTTTTTCTCTTTCCTCTCAATTTCGCGCGTTGCATCGCCTCTCATATCCTTTGCTTTTTCTTGGTGTTTGGCCGACCATTTCCAACTTCAAAGCTGCCTCTCATCGTCAGCATTTACGCATTGACAATCTGACAAGTTCTTGTCCCGTCTTTGACCCTCCCTGAAGGTGACCTGTCAGCAGCTCTCCCTTTTCTCCCCGTCCGTGGCTCCACTGGCAGCAAGCCAACACGCAGCTGGTCGAAATGAGATCTGGAATTCTCTTTTCAGACCTCGGCAGCACCGCCATTGCGCTTGCAGCGACCGACCCCCGCGAACCCATTGCCCGCTGTGTTAGTCCATCACCCACCCGATATTCCACTGCCCTCATGTACATACACCCACAAGACCATATATGTCCCTTAAACTGCCCAATTACCCAACGCCAAGAGTGATGAGCATTTGTTTTGTCTCTCAAGGTGGCGTGATTATCCAGTCTCCCTTGCGTGGGCGTGTCATGCAATCCAGTGGCGGCCGCGGCAAGCAAGGGAGAAAGAAACGGATTGAGAAAACAAAGGGAGAATTTGAGAGCTAACATGGGTAATATTTGCCGTCTGTAGTGCCAGGGCCTCGAGAATGCAACTGGCCTGAAAGGCAAAGTCTACTTGCCCAAATCTACGGAATATGAAGGTCGCTTGAGAACATATTGGTCCACTGGCGCGGCACTGGCGCCATGGTGCATGGTGCAGCCTTTGACCGCACAGGATGTATCCATCACCATCAAAACGTTGGTAGCCAATGACTGCCCCTTTGGGATCCGGGGAGGTGGGCATGGCTCGTTCCCGTTATCCAACAGCGTGAAAGACGGAGTGACGATCGATTTTGGTAGGACCATGCATTCCTGTAAAGAGAGCCGGCCCGGAACCAGCCGTACCGAGAAGCCGGGTGGCTGTTGTGTAACAATGCTGACAGCGTCAACCTCCAGGGAACATGAATGCAACAACATGGAACCCAGATACTAAGCTTGCATCGATCCGGCCTGGTGGTCATTGGCAATCTGTATACGATGCATTAGCACCTCACGGTGTAGTAGTCACCGGCGGCCGAGCTGGCACGGTTGGTACCGGTGGTTTCCTTGCTGGGGGCGGCAATTCATTCCATTCAGCCTCTCATGGCATGGCATGCGATACCGTAGCAAACTTTGAAATCGTTCTCGCCGATGGTTCCATCATCAACGCAAACGCGACAAATCACCCAGACTTATGGCAGGCCCTCAAGGGCGGGAGCGGCAATTTCGGCCTCATCACCCGCTTCGATATGTATCCCATCGAGTTCCCTGATCCCAAGAATCCAGTGATTTGGGGGGTAACTTGTTCTATGACCTTAAATCTGGCCCTGCGGTTATTGATGCCTTGGTTCGCTTTACCGACAATGTGTACAAGGATGAGAATAGTTCTTCCCTCGTGTACTGGGCCTATCTGCCTCAAGTGATTGGCGGTACCATGATCAATGCCGCCATTGAGAACACGTTGGCCAAGGTCAAGCCCCTGCTTTTGACGGTTATTATGCCGTAGAGGGTCTCTATAACGACACGACTGAGGTGGACATTTTATCGAGTGTGACGAATGAGCTTGGATCTGGCCAACCTGCTGGTTTCCGGTATGTCTGTCCAAGTTCAATTGACTTGACATTGATAAGCTAAGGTCATTGCAGGAATATCTGGTTCACTGCCGCATTCAGGAATGATGCCCGTCCTATGAACTATGCCGTTGAGAAATTCTTCAAGCTCAATGCTAGCCTTGAGAAGATTGCACCATCGTCCAAGACTGGTCTCAACACCCTCTGCATGTTCCAGCCCATCACGAAGTCGATTGTAGACAAGGGCATTGCCAATGGCGGAAACGTCATGGGTTTGGATAAGTACATCAAGAATGGTAACGGCATGATGTTTCTCGTGACGGTGGCTCTCAATGGTGAGGAGGAAGAGAAGCTCGCCACGCCCATGGTGGCAGCCTATCTCAACGACGTTGATGCATATGCTGCGTCGCTGGGGCTGAAATGGGAATGGAAGTACCTCAATTACGCACATAAGAGCCAAGTTGTCATCCCGACATTTGGCGAGGAGGCCGTCAAGAAGTTGCGGGCAGCGTCAGCAAAGTATGATCCCGAGGGTGTGTTTCAGAGGCTGCGCAGTTCAGGATTCAAAATTTCGGGGGAGAATGAAACCGACGAGCTGTAGACTGCCTAAAGCGGAAATCACGATGCGTATATACATGTACAGCCATGTGATGGTACAGGTACCTTGGTACAATAAATTGGAATAAATTGGAATAAATTTACATAGCTTACTAGGTAAGTTACTACCTGTATATACGAAGCTATGGAAGATGCTAGCCTTTAGTTGACTCTGTAACGGTGGTGGAATGAACCGGACTATCAACGGCGGGTGTATAATGCAAATTCAATTAATATGAATGGAAGCTTCAGGAGATGGTTAACTCAAATAAGTCTTCACAGGATGAACGAGCAAGTCTTCTGAACAATATACTACCCTGTAATGAAAATTCATTACATGTGATGACGAATTTACGTCCGGTACAATGTTGACAAGGTCGACAACCTTTTCCGATGGTTGCGTGGGGCAACAGATTGGAGAATTCGGAGAGATGAGGAGCAGCCTCATCAATCATGTTTCCGATGGTCAAAGTCCGGTTCTTTTCGTGTAGCATCTTGACTTTGGCATGACGGGCCAAATAGGGTCTTGGGATACCTTATGGTAATGCCAGTCTCCTTAAGAATCATAAGAACCATATAATCATGTAGCGCTCAGGATAATTCACTCCAATGAAGGAATTACTCTAAAACATTTTCATGGTAATTCTCACGATGAGGCTTGTTATGGTTGCTCTCACATTTCCATGCGTCCGTTAACATCCCGCATGTTTCCGTTGGCGCGTTCCGAAGCTTCGGCTACGGAAGGAACAGCTCTCGGCAAAGATCCATTGAGAGAAGGAAACATGAGGTCACACGAATTAATCCGTCGGAGCTTCTTCCCCTCTCTTGCTTCTCCTCATCTAAACATTCTAAATAAAGCCATTCCCATCTCCAAAATCCCCAATTCCAATCCTGTCTATATCATACATCTTGCTTCTTCAACTGCTTCCACCCCTGGCACTACTACTCACCGAAAGTGGTCCTCTCTACATATAACGCGTGCTGTAAGTGACGTCGATCAACCCCTCCCAACCCCCTCCTTGCCCCTCCATGAGACGAGCGTCAGCATCAGCGTGCATTGGTGCCCCACCATCGCATTTCCCAACGAACGCAAGCAGCAGCACTACTGAGCTCCGGGGGTGAATGAGTCGAGCAAGATGAGAGCAATTGCAAAAAGGAGAAAGGAAGACGAATGGAAAATATGATACCGAATACAATGATTCAAGGCAGATATGCGGCTCCTTCCTATCGCAGGTGCTGGTTTTCTGCTTACTCTCCGTGCTCGGCACATTCTCCTCCCCCCGTTGACCAGAGCTGCTGCTATTGCGGCTTGGGCTCATCATGGCTCGAGCAACCAAGAGCTGGAGACCAAAGAGGAAATGATGAAATGCAGCAAAAAAGCTCAATCGCTCAGCTCATGCCATGCCATGCCATCCGTCAACGGAGCAACCCCTCCTTCCATCCAATGATCGGTATCGATAGCTCGATTAATACACGTTGGGAGTAAAAAACCCCGCGTTGCGTTACGAGTAGCCATTACAATCAAGGATTTATTATCACCTACTATCTTTATTTATTATCGCGCTCAACAAGTTTTCCCGTGTGCTGACGGACCTTTTTTTCTACATCATCACAGGCTATTTTCTTCACCTTAACCACGACCCTTTTGCTACTTCGACCTTCTTCTCCTTATACACAACAACTCAAAAACCGCAAATATGGGTGCTACCGATGTTTTGAGCCGCAAGGCAGGTGTCATTGTTGGCGATGATGTCCTGAAGCTGTTCCAGTACGCCCGTGAGAAGCAATTCGCTATTCCCGCCATCGTACGTTTGACAACACTCTAGGAGTATCAATTCCAGAATCTGGAGCATAGCTAATCGCCTTTTCAACTAGAATGTCACCTCCTCCTCCACTGCCGTCGCTGCTCTTGAAGCTGCCCGCGATGCCAAGTCTCCCATCGTCCTGCAGATGTCCCAGGGCGGTGCTGCCTACTTCGCCGGAAAGGTAGCCCTCAAGCTATGTCATACGTGAACCTTTTGGATGCTAATTCCATGTACAGGGCGTGGACAACAAGGATCAGAGTGCCTCCATTGCTGGCTCCGTTGCTGGTGCCCACTACATTCGATCCATTGCTCCCACCTACGGCGTCCCCGTTGTCCTGCACACTGACCACTGCGCCAAGAAGCTCCTCCCTTGGCTCGATGGCATGCTCGATGCTGATGAGGCTTACTTCAAGATCCACGGCGAGCCTCTCTTCAGCTCTCACATGATTGATCTGTCTGAGGAGCCCGTTGAGTGGAACATTGAGACCACTGCCAAGTATCTCAAGCGTGCTGCTCCCTTGAAGCAGTGGCTCGAGATGGAAATTGGTATCACTGGTGGCGAGGAGGACGGTGTCAACAACGAGGATGTTGACAACAACTCTCTCTACACTCAGCCCGAGGACATCCTCAACATCTACAACACTCTCTCCCCCATCTCCCCCTACTTCTCCATCGCTGCCGGTTTCGGTAACGTTCACGGTGTTTACAAGCCTGGCAACGTCAAGCTGCACCCTGAGCTCCTTGGCAAGCACCAGGCTCACGTCAAGACCGCCATCAAGGCCACCGAGGACAAGCCCGTCTTCTTCGTCTTCCACGGTGGCTCTGGATCTTCCAAGCAGGAGTACATCGAAGCTATCAGCCACGGTGTCGTCAAGGTTAACATGGATACCGATATGCAGTTCGCCTATCTCTCGGGTGTTCGTGACTACGTCCTCACCAAGAAGGACTACCTCCTCACTGCTATTGGCAACCCCGATGGCGATGACAAGCCCAACAAGAAGTACTTCGACGTAAGCTCTCCCTAATATTTTCGTCATGGGTCAATCACTTTTGCTAACAACGAATTATAGCCCCGTGTTTGGGTCCGTGAGGGTGAAAAGACCATGGCTAAGCGTGTTGCTGAGGCTCTCAACGACTTCAACACTGCTAACCAATTGTAAACTCTTTTCTAAGCTTGGAATAAAAGGAAGCCTACCTATCAACAACTGCTGGGTGCTGAATATAGCAAGTTGATTAAATTGCGACAGCACCAAAGGTTAAACATTGAGTATTCTTGTTTTGGGAACAACAGTCCCTGAGTTGATATAGTCGACCAAAGGAAAAATAAAAAAATAAAAATTGACCTACCTGCTGGTACTCTATATAATCCTGAAAATAAGATGCGTCCTCTAAAAAGTTGAATGCTTATGAAACTGCGCGCGTTAGAACGCTTTGAATTCCCTATATAGTATACATCCTGACCAGTCATCAATATCCCATCAACTTGAACTTAACCCATCTCACATGAATTAACTGTTAATACTATCGCAAAATCGATTTTGAAACTCCCATTTTGTCCTCTTTATTATTTTTGTATTCCCAACTTCTATCCTGGACCCATTTTTTGGCTCGTTATTGGCCTAGAAGCTCCTTCTCAATCTTGGCAACCTCCTCGTCAGCCAGCTTCTGAGCTTCCGCTTTGCCAGCCTTTTCGGCGTCAAATCTCCACAGACCACCTGTTTTGTCCTTCTCACCGTCCACGGGAACACCCACGGCGTCGCCTAGCCGCTCGAGCGTCTCGTCTTCACCCTCGACAGCGGTGAAGTACCGTCTCTCCCAGGACTTGCCCTCGTTACGCTCTTCTGTGCGCTTGTTTCGCTGGGCCTGCTCGATCTTGGTCTTTTCGGCTGCTACAGTCTCCATGTCTCCTTTCTGAATGGCCTCGGCGACCTTGCCCCATGCTCGACGGGACTCGAGGGGATATTGCTTCTCGATGGACACGATTTCGAGCTCTGTCTGCGATGAAGCCGTAGCGTCGTATTTGGAGACGAGTGTCGACTTGCAGTTCTTCTTGGCCGGCCCCTCGTAAATCTCGAATTCCTTGGTCCATTGTCCAGTTACGTTGTAGAGGACCTCCTTATCGTTGCCCGTAGGGTAGAGAGTGGCAACCACCGTATTCTTCTTACCAGACAACCAGCCCTTTCCGCTGTAGTCGACCCTGGCAGTGAAGCCGCTTGAGCTGGTGATGAAGCTGGATCCATCGAGCTCGACGAACGGGGCACCAAAAATGAGGCCCTCAATGTGTAGAGAGGGGAGAGTGATGAGGTAGCGCTCCAACTCCTTCTTGTCGCCAGACCCAACAGGGATGGTGAGAACGGCATGACCAATCTGCTTGACAATGATGGTGCTCTTGAATGTGGCCTTTTGGGCGTTGTAACCTTCGAGCTGGACGCCCGTCTTCTCGTTTCGGATGCAGTATGCCGTCGCGGGCGGGTGATGGCTGACCTGCTCAGAGACGAGGGTTGTCTTGCCGGCCTCGTCGTTCAACGTGCCTAGGAAGAGCTCGCCGAGGAAAGGGTTCAAGGGCTTCTTCTCGTTGCCGAATTGCTCGCTGCGACTCGCGTACTGGTGCTTCAGGGTGGAAAGGAACCACTTCAGAACAAGCATGGCGCGCTTGGCAGGGTCCGTCTCGGCAGCGGGCGCAGCGAAGATAGGAGGCTGGGTGGCCCAGTATGACGAGAACTCGGTGAGTGACTGGGAGGAGAGGATGAAGGGCGGGGCGGTCAGGGAGGAGAGGTCGCCATTGAAAGAGGCGATGGACTGGTTGAGCCGCCGTTAGACATGGTCCCCAGGAGAGAGTAACTGTTTCGTTCTGGCAGGAAATACCTTGAGGAAAGCGGTCCACGTCCCGTTATTCGCCTGAGCTTCAGCGGACGACATGTTTGCGACTATTGGGAATTGGGTATAGTAGGTTTTTTTGTTTTTGGAGGGGCTGTTCCAAGGAGAGGCGAGTTAGTTGATTGGAAGCTGGCGCGAGGATGGATATATGCAGGATGAAAAGGCGAACGCCGAATCGGAGAAGAGAAGGAGTGGCGACCAAAGGAATAAAGATATGCGAATCGAGATGCGGGAGTCCACTTAGGGAAAAGCAAGGTCAAGCAAAAAAAAAAAAAAGCCGGTGTTTTTGTATTATGCGATCAGACAAAGAAAGAAATTGGAAAAGAAAAAGGGAAGGGCGAGAAGCATTCGATATAGTATTGTTTTACTAAGACAGCGCCCCCGGTAGTGGAGGAGAGGTGATGGTGGCCTCCTTTTAGGCTCTCCCAGAGCAAAGACACGGACGGGTACATGTAAGGTACCAGCACGCAAATTAAGAGGGTGCTTGCTGCGTGCGCTTTGTTGCTGGGCACGTCACCGACTCTGACCACGCGACAAGCCTCCGCCGTCATCCAGGGGAGGAGATCCTTTGTATTTCCAAGGTTCTTCTTTATCGCTGACTTGTGGGGTGACACCCCCAGGAATGAATGCTTTGCCTTTGAGCGAGTGAGTGATAGACAAGTATAGTGGCTATTTTGGAACCTGTTCCCGTCGGGATTCGTTTGTTTTTTTATCGAAGGTGACATGCATGTTGTGTAGCATTGGCATGCTGCGAAATGGCACTGTAAACAGCCAAGCAACCATTCCATGTTATAATTGTTCAGACTACCAAGGTACCATACCTCATCTACAAGGCATTCTTACCAAACTGCACAATATCAGACTTTAATCTTCTTATAGGTACTCACAAATGGAAAAACCGTCATCCTAAAAGCCAAAGATCTTCATACAGGGAGGCAGTTTCTAATATTAGGAAAGACGCCCCGTGCTGGTACCTGCTGGTTTCAAATTGTCTTTCGAGCTCGATTTCGTATTCGGTTTCATGCAGGCCATTGTTACGTCAGTGAGTGGGGCAGCTGCAGCTCCCGCAGCCCACCGAAAACGGAAATCTGTATTCCAGCACACACACCATTTCGAAGCTTGACTCAAGTAGCACGAACTTTTGAATGTGGGAGTCATGGAAATAATATTAACAAGTAGACCTTTTTTGAAAAGGCATATCCATATTGAAACTCGGAAGAAATCTGCTATATAAGTCTATTAGATGATTGCAAGCTTTGCAGGGCTTTATTGCTATACATGTCAACGTTGTCGATGCTCACATACAACCCTTGCCATCTCCATCTCGGCCCCTTGCTCAACAAACATAAGCGTAATGAACTCGACCTTTAACACCACTTATCCTAGTCAAAGCACATGGAGGCTTCATAGACATATATTTTTCTTTCTTTCTCATTCTCAACAATACTTCTCAGAACATGTGAAAATGCTTGAGGAAGTGCTTCACTCGATATCAGATATGGCGGGTCTACATTCATCCGAAGGTTAACCCGAACGCCGGCGGCCCGGGTTCCACAGCTTCGGCATGCGAATCCGTAGCTCATCGACTTTGCATGTCTGTGTGTGTACCATCCATCTCATATCACGTCATCATTGGTTCGCGGCTCGCTTTATTTTACGAATAGTTTCGAGACAACTTTTGCCCCGACAAGCCTCATCGATCCTCACATTCCACTCAGCCTCCAAGCTTGCGCGTATTCAATCTGGCTGAGTTAATCTGGAAAGGCACCGCTGTTGCAACGGAAGCTTTGGGCGAGAGCTCCCAGCGGCGACAACGGATCATGAACCAGCCTCATAATCAGCCCAAATTATCGCCCCAGTTCTGCTTTTCTTTCGGAACCCTTCGCGGTACGAAATTCCATTATCCGTGGAAAGCCCACCGGAAGCGAATGACTAATTTGGCATAGATTTCTTGCGATTATCTCGTTCCTCCATCGACGACTCCATCACCCAAAACCTCAATGCCCTCGTGACCCCTGCCGAAGCCGGTTTTGACCCAGCATCAACCTCGCGACGCACTCCGAGATCAGCTTTAGAACAGATAGATCCAAGGTCATGCCAGTCATTCAAGGAAAACGTGCTGTTTCCGTCATGGAAGGCAAGAACAGAGGTTCTCAACTATTGCGGTCTCGTTGCCACTAGCCCTGACCCGGACGATCCCGAGGCAGCCGTTCGAGAGCTAGAGAGTCAGAAAGATCGCCAAAGAGTGGTTGATGAGCGATTAGACCCATACTCTGGACGATTCTTCCCGCGCGAGCCCCGAACACAGACCCTTGCCTTGCTAGTAAGACAGGAGAGGAGCGTTGAGAATATTATAAGGTCGAGGACCTGGGAAGTAGTTCAAAAAAGATGCGGGATGTCTAGCCAAGGTTGGGAAGTAGCCATTGATCAATGGCAGGTGGCTCAAGATTCAAAGCGAACAAGTCCGACATCAGCATCATGATAAAAAGCTTCAAACATGATTGCCTAAAGTGTTATAGGTGGGAGCAATATTGTACAAATCAGATCATGACGAGATGACATGTAGCGATAAAGATAGATACCACAACTTGTACTATAGATTGAATAATGATACCGTCTCAACTCAAATACTTGGGTAACAATATGCGCCGAGCTAGAATATCTAACAAAGACATCTTCCACATCCTCGGGTTTCTAGGACAAAGGGATATTAAAATGATGCATATGTGTAGAAACAACTGAAATTTGCGTAATCACGTAGTAGTAGTAATAGCAGTAGTAGTAGTAGGTACATGGTGGCTATTCAGGCAAGTAAAACGCAAACCAAGCCATCGACCCAGCATTGCTAATATGTTTCTCGAGAGCAACTTGAAGCTTTGAACCCCACCATGGCGCTATAAGATCGGGTGGGGTTTTGGGTGCGCACTTTAAACTGGAACAACCCAAGCTCCGAGGATTCCCCGGCGGCGCACTTGCTCTGATTTCTGTCACCAAGTAAGCTTCTATTTGCCTGGTATCAATCAATCCTAAGGCGACAAACGAGGCACGCGACTTTGCCAGGCGAGACAGGGAGTTTCCTTATCGTCAGTGTAGTTGGAGGTTCATAATTGGGTTATCAGGTTGCAGGCAACTGTTTACTGGGCACATCATCACATCACACCACCAGCGAGCCGAAGAGGTGGTCCATTCGCGGGGTCCCCGTTTGACGGCATTGAACTGTGTTCAGCGCAGTACATCCACTCATTTGAACCCGAGTTAGGATTTCCTTCTTTCACCTGTTCATATCATCCGGTCAATCGACCTATCCGCTACAATGCCACAACCTCTTGCACCCAAGGAAGCGGCGCAGTTCCGAACCATTATACGAAGCTATGAGGACAAACAATACAAGCGCGGTCTCAAGACTGCTGACCTCATTCTTAAAAAGAGCCCTCGACACGGAGATACCATGGCCATGAAAGCCCTGATCCTCAACAGCCAAGGAAAGACGGAGGAGGCTTTTGCGCTTGGCAAAGAAGCTCTGACAGCCGATATGAAGTCTCACATTTGCTGGCACGTATATGGGCTTTTGTACCGAGCGAACAAGAATTTCGAAGAGGCCATCAAAGCATACAAATTTGCGCTCAAGCTTGATCCTGGGTCTGCCCAGATCCAACGAGATCTTGCGATTCTTCAAATACAGATGCGCGACTACCAAGGGTACATCCAGAGTCGAACCGCTATGCTTCAAGCGAAGCCCCAGCTGCGCCAGGGTTGGACTGCCTTGGCCATCGCTCACCATCTGTCAGGTAACCTTGCCGAAGCTGAGAATGTTCTCAACACATACGAAGGCACATTAAAGAACACGCCCTCTCGATCTGATGTTGAACACTCAGAAGCCATCATGTACAAGAACTCTCTAATCGCAGAGCAAGGTGACTACCAGCGGGCCTTGGACCACTTACAAAGCGCCGCCAAGCATAATCTGGACCGCCTAGCTGTCATGGAATACCGAGCCGAGTATCTCCTGAAGCTGGGGCGGAAGGAAGAAGCTGCCAAGGCTTACAGGGCCCTTATTGAACGCAATACAGAGCACGCTGCCTATTATGAAAAGTTGGAAGAAGCTTTGGAAATATCCGCCGACAACATTGCAGCTCGAAAAGTCATTTATGATGAATATGCCAAGAAATACCCTCGCTGTGATGCTGCGAGGCGTCTTCCTCTTGACTTCTTGACTGGTAAGTGAATTGTGCTATGCAAATGCCTCGGGGGTCTAGGGTGGCTAATTTTGTTGCAGGTGATGAATTCGTGACGGCTGCCGACGAGTACTTGACCTCGATGTTGAACAAGGGCGTCCCATCTACGTTTGCCAACTTGAAGCACCTCTATTCAGACTCATTCAAGAAAGTTACACTGGAACAACTGGCTCAAAAATACCTTGAATCACAAGATTCCGACTCCTCTAGCAAGGACAAGGGTGAAGCCGCAGGACTATACTACTTGGCACAGCATTACAATTATCATCTAAGTCGCGACCTCGCCAAAGCCACGGAATACATCGAAAAGGCGATTGAGAAGGATGCCAAGAGCGTCGACTTTCACATGACCAAAGCCAGAATATTAAAGCATGGGGGCGACCTCCAAAAGGCGTCGGAAATGATGAATACTGCTCGCAAGCTTGACCTCAAGGACCGTTATATCAACAGCAAAGCTGCCAAGTATCAGCTACGCAACAATGAGGAAGACAAAGCGTTAAAGACTGTCGGCTTGTTCACTCGGGCAGAGACTGTTGGGGGACCCTTTGCCGATCTCTTGGACATGCAGTGCATCTGGTATCTGACGGAGGATGGAGAATCCTACGCTCGACAAGGTAACATTGGTCTTGCTCTCAAGCGTTTCCATGCTGTCGACAACATTTTTGAGGTTTGGCACGAGGATCAGTTTGATTTCCATAGTTTCTCACTACGGAAGGGACAAATCCGAGCCTATGTGGATATGGTCCGCTGGGAAGATCATATTCGGGACCACCCCTTCTACACACGAGCGGCTCTCAATGCTATCAAGATTTATCTCAAGATGGCGGATAAACCTTCAGCAAACGGGGTTAACGGAGCGGACGAGGATGACGAAGATGCGCTGGCCAAGAAGAAGGCGGTTAAGAAGGCAAAGAAGGAGTTACAGCGACTTGAGCGGGAGGCGGTAGAGAAGCAGGCCAAACAGGACCCTAACAAGGGAACTCAAGGCGAAATCAAGAAGAAGGATGAGGACCCTCTGGGCCTTACCCTTGCTGCCACGACGGACCCTCTGGGGGTCGCTATGAAGTTCCTGACACCAATGCTGCAAGCTAGTCCTAAGAGTATTGAAGCCCAGATCGCCGGCTTCGAGGTCTACATACGCCGAAGTAAGTACTGGATTTTCCCCTGGGGTTTCAGCGCAACCTAACATGTTTTAATAGGCAAATACGTCCTTGCCCTTGGCTGCCTTAACCGTGCTCTGAGCATCGACTCTGAGAACCCCAAGGTACACGAGCAAGTTATTGCTTTTAGAAACTTGCTCAACACTGGCACAACGGATCTCCCACCAAAGGTGATTGAGAGTTTGAAGGCCGAGTTCAAGGCTGTTGATGAGACGGCGGATCTGAGTAAATACAACGAGGAGTTTGAAGCGAGGCACAAGTCCAGCCCACGACATATTCTTTCTACTATTCGGGGAAAGCTGTTAATAGGCAGTGAGAAGAGCCAGTGCGAGAAGGAAGCGGCTGGTCTCCTCGATCACGAGAGCGTGACGTTTAGCGACGCAATCGAAATCATCGAGACACTCAAGGGCTGGAGGAGTTCGGAGCTAGAGGCCTTTAAGAAGGCAGCGCAGGCCAAATGGCCGGAGGTGACAAGACTAGCCTAGATATGAAATATGGAGCTTGAAGGAGACTGAGTGTATGTGTGTGTTGTGGGGGGGGGGAAATGATAAAAGTTCTGTGGGTATTTCAAGGTCGTTTAGTAAGTAGTCTACGAGGTCATGAAAAAAGAGATGAGCTGGAAACAAGGTATACATAGGTAGCTATCACATATCGTCTATGGGCAAGGGTCATGTGAACGAGCATTTCCTGGTGGATGGTGGGAGGAGTTTGAGGACTGCATAGCATAGGTACTAAAAAAAAAAGAAGTTGAAGGCACGTGAGCTGCAAAAACCTGGCAACGATAATGAGAGATGACGACTATGTCTTGGATATCTTTTGAAGGGTGACGTGGCTGAGCCAGCGAGGCTTAACGAAGCGTTCCTGAAGCAGTTTATGTGTCTCAATTCTGATTGAATCTGGATCAGTTGAACAATTAGGGGTGGCGTTTGTGGGGAGATCAAGCAGTTGACAAAAAGCATGCATGTGGAGGCGTTACAAATGCAACGTTGAGTTGAGGTCGAGGTCGAGGAAGCCGAGGCTTTGGTTGTACAGGTACTTGATATATTAGGGCCCTACCATAATACGAAACGGGAGAAATTGTTCCTGGACATATTCCCAGTTTGAGTCAAGTGCCATTATTTTGAGTTGGCAGAATTGATCACAGGAATATCGACTGTTCCTGGTTATTCGTTCCTTTTCATGTCAGGCGAGCCTCCCCACTTGAACGGAGCACGGAGTACGGAGTACCTGCACAAATATCTTTAGGCTATCCATTTTCCATCCAATCATCGGACAGGGATAGACGGGTGGAGCACAAGGTTCTCCAATGTTCTCCAAGACTCGGAAGGAAAGTTGGAACTTTTTAGCGCAAAAGTATTACCCGTTCCGGGGGTACGTCAGGCTCTGTACCTTTTAGCTGAAGACTCTAAGCCCTTTTGGTCGGCCGACGTTACTGTGAGTCGCGACACACCACCTCCGATTACGTTGTTGAGTGCTTCTTGCATGTTTCATCGTCTCATGTATTTTTCCCTCCCTTCAAAGCTCTCCTCGCGTGCCTCTCTCTCTCATATACCGTCATTCGTTATTTTTTTATTTTTTTATTTCTCTCTCTTTCCAAATTCTTGTTTCTCATATACTTTCGCTTTCACATTCATTGTTTATCCACGGCTTTTATTTATTCATTTTACAATCCGCACTCAATCCGCGCGGCGGGATACCTTGAAGCTTGAAGGCCTTGGCTGTTTGCTCCATTTGGCCCGTCGGGTCCCTCGGACACCGAATACATTCACAACTCCTCATCACTCAACAACGCTGCAAATATGGAGGACGAACTGTCGATTGGGTTGCGTCTCAGCTTAGGAGGCAAGAAGATGTTGACCATTGGCGAAAATGACCTGGTTTTGAACGGTATGGAAGCTCTCTGAAGCTCTTTGAAGCCGCCATTCGGCGGAGAGCCATGGTGCGGGCGCACGAGAGATCTAACAAGCTTGGCAGATCCGGACGGTAAGAAAATTAAGCGATCGTGTGCTGGATTATTCAGAACAACCGGTGAGTTTGCCTTTGCCAGCCGTCGATTGACTATTGGCTTATCAGAATCCACCCACCACCAGTGAGCACCGGCAAGCAGTCGATTCCATTATACAACATCCTCTGGGCCGAGGTCGTCGGCGACAACATCGAAATAGATTACGCAGTAGAGAACACTAAGAATTCATACGATGTCGAAAAATTGTCATTTCCCCTCCCATACTCTGATGTCGAGGCCGGCGGCCCATCCCCCAAGGCTTTCGTTTCAACTCTCCTCACCTGCGCTTACGGCGATGCGAAACCACAGAAGAGAGCTTACGTGCTCATCAACCCCAATTCAGGTCCCGGAGGGGCGATACAACGATGGAATAAACATGTCAAACCTTTGTTTGAAGCCGCTCGAATGGAACTGGACATTGTGATTCTTTCAAGAGGCGGAGAGGCTACGGAGCTTGTTGAGAAGGCCAACCTCGATAAATACGATACTATAATGGCATGTTCTGGGGATGGCACACCGCATGAAATCTTCAATGGTCTGGCTAAACGGTCGGATGCTACGAGGGTATTGAGCAAAGTTGCTGTCAGTCACATTCCCTGCGGTTCCGGTAACGCACTGTCCTTGAACCTCTATGGTACCAACCAAGCCGGGTTGGCAGCATTGGCCATCATCAAGGGCGTCGTTATGCCCTTGGATCTTGTATCAATCACTCAGGGCGATCGGCGCATTTTGTCTTTCCTGTCTCAGGCAGTAGGCATCATCGCCGAAAGCGACCTGGCTACTGAGCACATGCGATGGATGGGTGGGTTCCGTTTCGAGGTGGGCCTAGCATTGCGAGTGTGTCGCCGGAAATGCTACCCTTGTGATTTGGCTATCAAGGTTGAGCTAGACGATAAAGAGAAGATCCGAGAAGCGTACAAGCGATATGCCGATGATCCAAACCTACTAAAGTTGGACACGGAAGGAAGGGAAGATGATGCGTCTGAGGGTCTGCCAGCGTTAAAATACGGATCAGTGCAAGACAAGCTGCCCGAAGATTGGGAGATGATTTCAACCGACAAGATTGGCAATTTTTACTGCGGAAACGTAAGTCGACCGACTCGAGAGCGAAGTCTCCCTATATCCCGATGTACCGAAGCTAACCTCTGGTTTCACAGATGGCATACATGACGGCAGATGCCAATTTCTTCTCTGCCTCTCAACCATCTGACGGTTGTATGGATTTAGTAACCTGGGATGGCGACATTTCCCCTGTCACAGCCTCCAAGATCCTGCTCTCTATAGAATCGGGCGAATTTTATGACAACCCGAATGTAGCGTACAAGAAGATTTCTGCCTATCGACTTGTACCTCGAAATCAAGAAGATGGATACATCAGCATTGACGGAGAAAAGATACCATTTGAGCCTTTCCAAGCCGAGATCCATAGAGGTTTGGGCCGAGTTATTTCAAAGAGAGGAGTTTTTGAGGCCGAGGGCCCGGCAGGCTGGGACAAGGTCACTCCAGCATAAGGGTAGAACCCGTCCATTTGCTAAGAAATCTTGGCATACAAGTTACTCCAAGATTGCCCCGGTGGCTCACATGGCAACTTGGCAAGGAGAAAAGTTTGAAGAACCGGGTGTTGCTTGTATGAACTAGGAATAAAAATGCAGAGATGGATCTCTGCGGGCGAAAAGAAGCATTTTGGGCGCAGGAATAATTGCCCCAAGATGATTCGTTGGCGCATGTCTATGACAAGCACCATTTGGAAGAGAAATGCCACACTCACTGCATTCTGTGGCGGGGTTCCGCAGGGCGAGAGCTGCCGAATGATGGTCGAACCTTGATGGACATGATCTCCAAGGTAACCTAAAATGCTTTGAAGGAGGTGGCAGGGGGCAGACAAACAAACCTTTGCATAGGTTTTAGCGGACATGTGGAATAGCGTTTGGTTGGAAACTTTGAGAGCTTCTTTTGGGCGGGGCTCATATGAGAACCATGGGAAATTTATGCATGTCACATTACGACGAAGGCGGCTGTATTTTGCATTTTATTTTTTTATTTTTCTGCATTGGCATTGTGTAAATGTTATACTGTATTTTCAAGTTGTATCAATGGATAGAATGGAGTTTCTAAGTTTCATAATCGCTGTGGGATGAAATTCAGGGGTAATCGTTGACGCACCTGGAAGGGAATGAAGCTATGCGACTAAAGGTACCTTTTTTTACTGCTCGCAAGGCTGGTATGGGGACGCTGAGGGTGGAACAAAGTTCAAACTATGGACGAAGTGTATTTAAAGTCTCGATAATAGAGGGTTTATCCTGTTGTCTGCCATTTATTAGAATTCTTTTTTTATGTGGGTGTTGAATGCCGTCTTGTGGATGTCGAAGCAGGACAAAGAGAGAAAAAAGGGGGGACTCTTAGAGGGCTTTTTTTTACAGCACCGAATGAAAGACTTTGGGGAAACATTACATTAAACTTTTTGTCGAAAAGATCTCTCAATGTTTTGTTACACATGAAAGAGGCGGGCATTGTGAGCAGAATACTGTTTGTCAACGTTTAGTCATGACATCTTGGATATAACGGATATGCTTCGAAACCCCCCCCTTTTTTTTAATCCATGATGCATACATTCTGTCCACTGAAAAGGTTAGGCACGGAAAGAAGTTCAAAGGATTTTCTAGAGAGAGAAGTAATGCTTCGTGATATTGTCATTGATTAATATATTGAATGTTGTTTATGATGAAATGCTCCGATATCCGTTTACATCTCATGATATCATGAAGCCGTAAGATAATGCAAACTATCGAATCATGTTCTTAACATCTACAAGTTGCACATTCCAAAAGTCAGCGGCTGGACTTGTGTAGACGGACAATCGCCGATGATCCGCTTCGAATCGCAGTTGTTGTTTTTTAAAAATGGAAGCCTTGAAGTTTAAACGCGGAGGTGGGACAAGAGGGTTTCACGGAACCTGCCACGTGGGGTAGGATAGGATGCATAGATAAGAGAGAAGCCGTAACCATAACTCGAAAGGTTCATGACTACATCTTGACCGTTGTATCTTATGGTTTCGTGTGTGTTTATACTTGCTGTATTCAAGCTAACATGTGGGCGCCTCTTTCTGGGGTGGTGCTGTATGGGTCTGGTATCAAAGTTTTTTCGATCTCCTAGTAGATATGCTTTTCGGAGTGAACTCTGAGGGAATGGTGCCTATTCTTTTCGCGCCTTTTGAGGTTTTTTGGCGTCTACCACGACTCGCATGTGCAGCCACAAACCGCAAATCTGCTCAAATCTTGACTTTGTTTTTCCATGATTAGGCTGGTATTGTGGAAGTCTATTCGATCGAAACCTTTGAACCAGAGCCCACAAGGGCTCGAACATGGCATCCAGGGATCGGTTTCCCGGGTATAAGAAGCCACTCCTTCTCCCCCTTCAAGTCGATTCTCTTTCTCTTCCTCTCTCATCATCAACACTCAAAACAAGCAAGTCCTTTCATCCGTCCTCAATCACCTTTCCAACCAAAAGCATCAGCTTTTCCCAGACTCGATACACACCAACCAAACACCAAAAAAAATGAAGTTCACTCTCGCCATCGCTGCTCTCGGCGCCGCGGTCGTCAGCGCCAGCGGTATCCCCCGATGCGCCCTCGCCTGTCTCTCTGACGCCCTGGTCAAGAACAACTGCGAGAACATCGACTTTGTCTGCGGCTGCCAGAAGTTTAACCACATCCAGAACAATGCCACCCCCTGTATCCTGAAGGAGTGCGGCATGAGCGACGCTATCCGTACGTTGACATCCCAAAATATCTTTTGTCCACCCCGCGAATATCTTTTGTGTATGTCTGTGTGTCCGTATGCTAACTCTCCGGGTGTAGAAAAGGTTTTGCCCGCCGTCAAGGCTGTCTGCGACAAGATCAAGAAGGAGCATGGCGAGGGCGACAAGGGCGACAAGGACGACAAGGACGACAAGGACGGCAAGGACGGCAAGGCCTTCACTGCCTAATCTTCTTCAGCTTCTTATCCATCTAGAAGTTGGTATAGGGGGAATGGTTGCAAAGGTCTGAGAGAAGTCTTAATAAACGCCGAGGAGTTTGGAGGAGTTGAATCTGCACGAGCTCCCGTTGGTTGAGTTCGGTAGAGTATGGTGTTAGCTGGGTGGAACTTGGAACCAGAATCGTTGGACTTTACGCCTTGAGCTGTGTTGTCGACGCTCAGTACTCCGTAATAGGTAGTTAATGGTACAAGTTCCCTAAACTATACGTTCCGTGTTGTTTATCCATATGTGTCTACGATTAATTGTATTGATGAAGACGAAGATGATGTGAGTTATTGTCCTACGGCGTGACCGATTGTGTTGAGCATGTCATCATCGTAGCCTCTAGGGTAGCAATTTCTAGTGGCTAGGATGCGTGATATTCATCAGGCTAGAGGATTATGGTGAGCTTCATTCCTTCGTTCAACTGCTATCCTGATTAAACTGAGTATATGAATAATAGAGACAGGCGTATGGATTTGGTGTAGCATGATGAGATGTGGTCAAAATGCCATGCTCATTTGTAAGGGATAGGTACTATAGTGATGGAAGGTTCAACATGGCTCTACTCTGTAGATACTTGGTGTGGTACCATTTCCCCGCGATAAGATAAGCCACCCCCACGACACCCAGTCAATCCACCAGGGGAGTTGCTACCTCTCTTAAACATCAAAACATCAACTCAAACTATCATCGCCATTAAATCAAAGCATGGCAAACTTTCCAACGTGATGCCGAACAAAGGAGGTAGAAACCCCTCGGGACCGTGGGGTAGGCTTAAGCCTGTAGAGCAAGACCCTCTAGAGAGCGTTGGGCTGCCCTCCAAGGGAGACTCGAGGTACGATGTCGCAAGCACCGGAGGGCATCTCACTTACACGTGGAAGATTGTTTCATTAACCGTTCTGGTGTAGACTTCTTGACCTCAAAGCGCAAGAGGGCTATTATACCAAGATCATAGAGCGGTACATGACCTTTTGTTCCGATGCCGGCCAGCGGGATGAGTTGCTTCGAAGGTTCTCGTCTCTCGAAATATCCAACTCGGCCTTGGCTTCAGCGTCGGCGTCGTCGGGATCGATAAGCACTGCAAGCCCTCCGGCGGTCGATCATGAGGCTCTTCAGAACCCTGCCAATACGAAGGCGCTATCCGATGTCATGGCTGCGCTGCGAAAGCTCAGAGAAGGCATCGTGGCTACCAAGCGCGCCGACGACTTTGCCGTCCAAGCCTATCTATTTTGCATCCGCCTCTCCATCCTAGTCAAGCACCCAGAGTCGTACCATCCAGCGATACTGCACCTGCTGCGCGTGATTCACCCTCAACAGCCTCTAACTTCAGTCGAGTTGCACGAAGTAGTGGCCTACCTTATTCTCGATACGGCCTGTCGTCGGGGGCAACTGGCGGAAGCGTTCGCCATTAGACGGAGCTACGAACTGAAGGATCCAAAAGTAAATGCAGCGCTGACGGCTTTGGCGCATGACAATTATGTTCTGTTCCAGCGAGTGAAGAGGACTGTGGACGGACACCGTGCGAGAGTGATGGAGTGGGCAGAAGGGGATGTCAGGATGCATGCGCTCAAGTGCTTTGGCAGGACGTATTTGTCTGTGGAACTCGACTTTTTGGAGAAGATGACGGGCTCCAAGTGGAAGGACTTGACGCAGGGCGACGGTGTTGGTTGGGATTTGGAAGGGAACAAGGTTGTTATTCGCAAGATGAAGGGTCGATGAATGGGTTATGCAATGATATGACATTATGATGGTAAGCATTTTATGATAACTATCCATACTCTCTTTTAATTGGTGAAGTGTTTTGGATAAGTCGTGAAGGAGGTAGAATGCGTTTCCGACGCTGCATCCTCCACACATAGTCATTGCCCTCAGCGACTTGGCCCAGAAATGGATCCGTGGATGGTAATCGATACAATAAAATACTCTATTCATCAGTGCTTTTTGAATAAAACAAACCATTGTGTTCGCCTGAGGCCTTAAAAAAGGTAATTTCAGATCAAGTAACTCGGGTGGGACTATCAGCTGCCATACCTTCCGTCACTGGGAACCACGATGGAGAAGGTCACCGGCCAAACCTCCTCAGAGGAAGCATTTCTCCCCACCTTAACCACCACAACAACCAGATTCAGTATCCTTTACACTGACCTTGATATCACTCCTCCATTTGATAGCGCCATGGCTCCGACAAGGAAAAAGGGAAAGCACACGCATCCTGAGGATAAGCAGCCATCGTCGGGGCTCGCTTCGGATTATCGCATAGCTTGGCTTCTTGCGTACGTATGCCTGCCTCTCTCTCTCTCTCTCTCTCTCTCTATCTCTTCCTATCCTCGCGACCTTTTCTGCCTCTTCTGCTTCATCTTCTCGTACGTATGTAACCTAGCCATTGGGCATGTTGTTGAAATGACTTGAACAAGAAGAAGAAGAAGAAGAAAAAGAAGAGGGAAAAGAAGAAGAAGCGAGCTAACTCGTTGGAAACTAGATCCGATGATCCAAGAGTGGAAATCAAGGTCAAAGAAGTGACATTTAGGGCTCACAAGAGTATCCTAAGTCGGCAGTCGGAGTACTTCAATACCTGCCTCAATAAAACCTACAGAGAAGCCGTGGAAAACTCAGTGTCGTTTGATGATATCGAGCCTCGATACATGGCCTACTATCTCGGCATCGCATACAGCTACTCCTCCATCGTGCCTCACACGCCGCCGATACCCTCGCCCAACCCCGAAGCCAGCGTGCAGAAAACCTGTCTCCGAGACTACATCGAGGTCTACAAGCTCTGCGACCGGTTCCTCAGCGAGGAGATGAGCAGGTTCATGATCAAATGCATCAACACGAGCATAGGCGACGGACATCGCGCCCTGTACCGCTCATCTGCCGATAAGGCGCAGCAGAAGATTCTGATGCGGGACTTTGCGGATGGATACGAGGCGCTGGAGACGGCGCATGACGAGCAGAAGATCTTGGCCGACCGCATGATCGAGTACTTTTGCGAGGGCATCGACTACGAGATGTGGGACAAGGGGATGGACGAGGTCATGGACCGTCCCAGGTTCGTGGCCATGGTGTCTAAGGGATTTGCGAGGAAGCTGGCAGAGGCGATGACGACGAGGACGAAACTGAGGCGTAAGGAACTGTCCGGTCCTTGACTATCATGATTTAGTGAGACTGAGATGGGAGAGGGAGGAATGATTAGAGGGGGCTAGCTATAGCATTTGGGGTTTTGGGGGTATTTCTTAAGCTTTGCATCATTGAGGCTAAGCGATTGCTACTATTAGGCATGTTTTGAGTGAGGATTCAGATAGTATCATATCAACCAGCGAGTTAACATGACGAGTGCCTCGAGACGCTTCTTTGACAAAGAGGGAGTGAGCGAAAACTGGCCTTTATATCTTGAAGGTGAACAAAATGAGTTTATGTTGACTCGGTCCAAAATAAAAATCGAAGACACTTTACTTATATCTGGACGTCCTGTAGGGGAGCGGGAGCTGAACCACGGTATTGAATCCGCATGCCTTTTTAGTACCTTTTTTAAAAGCTTTCTGATGGATACCGGGCTCTTATTGAGGTTGGCTATATAAATACTTGTGTTACCAAATGAAGATTTAATCTCGTGTAGAATGATTGGTCATGGCTCTCACAAAGAATTTGTTGGTATATATGCAAGAGGCCGAAGAGGGCAATAGCCGAAGCTCGGGAGGAACACGTTTGGGGAACTAGTCCGAAACATTTTGGCCCTTACCTATATATAGCAACCATTCGTTTAAGCATACCGCATATTCTTATGTCGTTAGTACCTGTAGTTGACGAAAAGAAAAAGAAAAAGAAGCTGAAGACATTTAGATACGAGGTAGGATCCCTACCCTGGTCCCCGTCAACCACTGCAGCAACCCCCTTCTTTCGCCCGGCGTCTAACAGGTTTGGTGGACACGATGCTCTCTCTCTCTCTGTCAGCCTCCCAACTGTTGGTCGGTAATACACCAAGACGTGCGGGAATGGATCCGGGCAGGGGGGCTGTGAAAATAAATCGGATATGCCGTGAGTGAAATGCATAGGGTCGAAAGAGAAGCCGGGCGGCGGGTGTTGTTTCTCTTTTCTGAGGGTCTCTAGAAGAAGCTTAAGGCTTGTGAGTGACAAATTGTGATACCGTTTTGTTTGGGTGGATCTATTGGAACATCGTATTTGCTTGACCTCATGTTGGGTTCTTTTTTCTTTTCATTTCCCTTTTTCCTTTTCTTTTCCCTTTTTTTATTTATTTTTTTAATGGTATAAGCTGAGACTACACATGTTGGAGCCCTCCCGATCATCGCCATCTTTTTCTTCTTTGTTGTCCTTTGAAGTTTGGTTCATGGTATTGTGGTGCATAACAATAGGCTGCCCTTTGCATCACAACACACCCGTCCTACTTACTCATGACCAACACATAACATCCAACAATACCCTGATTCACACACCAAACCAACATTTTTCAAGATGCATCTCCCAACCACCCTCCTCACTCTCACTACCCTCTCCCCCTCCCTCTCCCTCGCCCTCGCCCAAGAAGTCTTCATCGGCCAAGACGCCATATACGTCGGCCCCAAAGCCCGAAACATCTCCAGCAACGTCTGGGACTCCATCGCATCCAACCCCAACGCCACCAGCAGCACAACCTTCATCGGCTACGACCTCTCCAAGCCCTTCCCCTCCTCCCAGCAGGACGGCTGGACCCTCTCCATCGCCACAGGGGGAACATGCTCGCCCCAATCTCACACGTCCCCATCACCCAGACGACCATGTCCCTCTCCGCCCCCAGTAACAGCTCGGTGGACGGCAGTTGGCACGTGTGCCTGTACGCCTTCAGCGTGAAGCCCGGCAGCGCCAGGGCCGACGGATGGGGGACCGGCGAGAACCCCAGCTGCGAGCACCTGCTGCCGCCCGAGTGCCTGGACGACCTGCAGAATCTGGGCGCCCAAAAGTTCAGGGGCGATGCCTGCGCCCTTTTCGACCCGGGGCCGAGTTGCTCCAAGGATTTGGACCAGGAGATTGGCATGGTGTTGTCTGTATCCGGTACGTTCTATGAAGAAGATGGAGTATGAGCTGAAGAAATGTCAAAAAGGCTAATGGTTCCTTTTTTGTTATTATAGCTGAGGATGCGACCTCAACGTTTGGCAACAACACGCCATTCTTCAAGCGAGTCGATGGGACATATTCGAATCAGACCATGATAGATATAATACCCATAACGGCGATGGGCAGACCCATGGCTGTTCTGACCCTCTGGGGCTCATCGAAAAACTCGAGGCGGAGGCGGAACCCGTTTGCCAGTGTAAATTGCGTGATGCCCGACGCGGAGCCCTTTGACGCTGACGCCGAGTCTGGAGCTTCCATCCTGTCGAGCTCTTTGGGCTGGTCGCTGGTCGTCCTAGCCGCTGCGTTTTTGGTATAACAAGGAATATCTTATTATTTTAATGTTAATGCATTGGGAGAGACGGGATAATTCTATCCCTAGCATGTATGATTGTTGCTTACAGGTTCTGACTGATGGTTCTTATACTGGCGTTCTCTGGCTACAACGGCATGGTTTAGAAGTCATATAGAGTGACCTTGCCCTCCTCTTGGGACTTGGGAGAATCATTGTATTTTTATTTCATCGGCCTGACAAAAAGGTCAATGAGCGGGGGTGTAGCTTAAGTATGTACAAGTACAGCGAATCTGAGGGGCATTTCAACGCCGTGAATGGCCAATATTCCAAGTCGCATGTCAAAGGGAAACCCAATGTCTCCCATGATGTCAAATCAGACTCCAAACACCCTTTCCGAATGCTCGATATGGCTTCGATAGTGCCCATTACAGGCCCCCAATGACGCCTTCAATCCATCAGTTCCTTTGCTCCGTCTTCCAGGTGCCGAGGTTAGTTGGTGATGCCTAGCTTTTGTGCTCTCTTTTTTCTTTTTGTCATGTCCCGTCGTCCCGGCGGTTAAATTTTAGGATTCTTTCATCCGTCCATCCATTCATTTCTTCGAATATTCCGCAACGGCTCTCTCCAGGTCCTCTAGGCTGGATCGATCGCCGTACAAGTCCATCATCATCTGGTCCCGCCTCTGTCGGTCTCGATCCTCGGCAATGGCACGGGCGATGCGGCGCTCACGTGCAAAGTCAAAGTAGAATTTGGAAGCGTATCCGACAATAGAGAGGGCGACGATTGTTTTTACCCTTGAAGCCGGGATGATGATTAGCATTGGCATTCATTTTCTCTCTCTCTTTCTCTTTCGATTATGGGAGAACATTGTTGTCGTGGCACGTGGTGGAGAGCTCACCATCTGAGGGAGGGTGTTCGTCTGGCGGGACGCATGTGAGGCAGCACGTTTGGGTGCACTCTGGCAGCGGTAGAAAAGCTCTTGAACATTGTTGAAATTTTTTGAAGGAAGAATGAAAAAGATGAAGGGAATGAGAATTGGTGTCGATATAAAAAGGGTTAAGTAAAAAGCGCAGCAGCAGCGTCTTTCTTGCCTAAATCAACCCATCGAATGAATTGAATAGAAAGAAGGAAGAGGGAGCTGTAAAACAGCAGGAGCTATGGGGGGTTGAAATGGACAAGGCAAGCACTATGGGAAGGAAAGAAAGAAAAGGTGGCAGTAGCAATGGGAGGTTGCAATGTAAGAATACCTAGGTACAACTAAATAAATAAATAAATAATACTATAGATGCAACTCGAACAAAAGAAAAAGAGGGTGATATTACAACTGGGGCTAAACAAATCCACGTCTCCTGACCGGTGAGCAGAGCAGAGAAATGGATGGTATGATGTGTCTTAATTGCTCGTCAAACATCCATGTTCATCGCCACCAAGCGTCCAGTTGACCATCGAACCACCACCGCCTACAAGTATGGGCCCAACACACAGACGCAGATCGTCGCGCCCTCCATTCACTCAATTTAGTGGGCAAATGCGGGGAAGGGAGGGAGATGAAGCAGGCGTATGTACTCCGTATGCATGTTTGGCCATGGCATGAATCAAACGAGAGGGAAAAAAATCCATGTGATTTCTTTCTTTTGCTGGTTAGACTCGGTGGAGGCCCCAAAAAGAAATTGGAGAATAGTTGCATATTGTGTACATATGTGTATGTGTGGGGATGCATGTGTGCAAGGATACAACCCTTCAAATAATGGCTCGAGAATTAGGTAAACCCCCAGTCGTACTGCTACGGAGCACATTCAAGAGAAGACCCAACTCTGGCAAGGTAGGTAAGCAATAACAGGCCGAGAAATGTACAGAAACAGGGGAGATGAATGGATACGAGAGGAACCATCAGATACAGGAGGAATAGACAGAAACACGAGAAATAGACAGAAACACCATAAACCAAGAGACATGATAGCTACGAATCTATCTATCCCTGTTCAGGCGCTCCATTATTTTCCACCCCTTGACCTCCAAGTCTGGTAAGCCTCCTCCGGGGAGCCGAGCGCACTTACGAGGTTTGCTTCCGAGGTAAACGGACGGCTTCGGCTTACCCACTCTACCCTCTATGTATGCTACTATGCTTAATGCTTGGCAGTATCGTATCTCGTCTCAATGGGCGAATACAATATCAACCAGTGAACTCGAGGGAAGAAAAAATAGGGACGAGCGATTTACTCACCATGTTCAGAGGATATCTTTCCTTTTTTACCGTTCTTCCGGAAAACATTCCATCCAAAAAGAAAACTAATTGATCAAGTACCGACGGCATCAACCGTTGTCTCATGATAAACACTAGATAGACCATCGACATGGACATCAGACCATCAATGCTGAGGCAAATCACCATCATTCTCACCACGTATAACCGCTCCCAATCTAGGCGGCTCGGCTCCCCCATCCCCCCAAGATATCCCACCCCCTTCTCAATGTTCCACCCCACCTCCCCCACCGGCCTCGGCGCAAAATCGTACTTCTTCGCAACCTCGACATGGTAATCATCGTCCGCCTCCCCTTCCTCCGCCGGCAGGGAATACACATCCATCCACCTCTGCCAAACCACGTCGTACCGCGCGCCAACCCCGTCGTCGTCGTCGTCGCATTCCTCAACCTCGAAGCAGTGCTCGCGGTCCATGTTGTAAAAGTTGTGCAGCACGGCGACGAGGAGCTCGGCGACCACTTTCGGCGATTCAAACGTCCACCGCCGTTGCGAGGCATCCGTATTCTCTTTGCGGCGCCACAGCTCGGCCGTGAGGAGGAACTGCATGATCCAGTCCTCCAACACCCACTCCGGCCGAGGGCCATACGGATCCGGCTGCTTCAATATGTAGTGAATGATCCTAGCGCTCTCGGGGTCATCAAGCTTCGCCAGCAGGAAATAGAACCGCGGCAGGACGCTCAGCAGAGTCTTCTTGAATCCCTCCTCACTGAGGATACTAATCTTCTTGTGCTCGCAGTTCAGCTTGAATTCTAGATAGGCCCGCCGGACAGGCGGCGAGACCGCAAACGACTCGATGGCGTGCATTTTGATCAGTACCGAGCCCACTCCCCACCAGGAGGAGCGCCAGATCGTAATGGCCATGAGAGCGGCGAACTCGGACCAGATATCCTTGACGTAAACGCCGTCCATGTTCTGCTCCCCATCCATGAGGATATGGGGTGGCGCATATCCGACTTTCGTGCAGCAAGACTCTGAGCAGTCCTTGTTGCCGCACAACTTCCAATCGAGACCCGGTCGACCATGCGATAGTTGATACTTGACACGACGACACTGCTCGAGGTGTCGCCGGCGATTGATCATGGCTGCTGGAGTTTGGCCGGGCCACTGTGCAGAACGAATGGTAGATGGCTCAGCGTCTAGATCATCCAATGCTTGAATGATTTGGTCAATAAAAGAGAGTGCCATGGTGGTAGTAGGGAGTCCTCTTCAAGTGATTTTGTCTCGATTGTGAATATACATATTCTCCCTCCTCCGCAAGTCTACTACGTCTGTATCTTTGGGAAATATATACCTAGTAAAGCTGCTTAATGGTGTGTGTAGAACAAACAAAAAGTGAACATGAGTTTTTGTAACTCTGCCACCGCGTGTTGTTCTAGCAACCAAGTGAAGCAACAATGATGCGTGTTCAAGACCAAATGTGCCTTGTCCATCTTGCAAAGCATTCAAGCAATGTTTTCCTTCACCACAAGTATCCTCTGCACTTTCGACTCCCACAAAGACACTTTGCCATGTCTCCGACATTCCCATCGGGCTCGCCTGCGTCCTCGGTGACTCCATCCACATAGTCAAATGTAAGCTCTTCACCACGCGGTATATCATTGATGGCGAACAAAGCTAGGTCGTGAATGTGCTTATCCGCATGGTCACCTACTCGGGCAAAGATACGCAAATTGGGATCGCAAGAGTGGTTGATGAAGCGGGTGGGGCCAGACAAAAATTCACCGTCCACTTCGAGAGGTGGCCCTTTTAGACGCGGATCGAGAGACTCCGGGCTAGTAAACTTGTCGAGAGCAAAAAGGTAGACGTCCTTGCGCTGAGAAAAGGCAGAGGCAGCACGACGGCGGTCGGCTTCGGCCGAGGTAATGATCTCGCCCAAGTAAC
The DNA here is from genome assembly GCA_036429605.1 of Cladobotryum mycophilum. Classification (NCBI taxonomy): domain Eukaryota; kingdom Fungi; phylum Ascomycota; class Sordariomycetes; order Hypocreales; family Hypocreaceae; genus Cladobotryum; species Cladobotryum mycophilum. The sequence continues at coordinate 890,988 of JAVFKD010000002.1, read as the reverse complement.
GATCAACGAATTGGCCCTTTTTTATAGCCACCTGTGATCGAACCCCTATTTGCATTATCCAGTTAGCTGGTTGCGATAAAACGAGGTGCTTCTATTCCATACGTACCCCATCCTCGATCCTTGGTCCGGAATATCTGCAGCGGGACAGTCCGCCCGCGCTCGACGACCCGATTTGGGCAGTCTTGTGAGCAGGAACATCCGGCATGACATTCATATAGTGGTAGTTTCGAGCTCAGGAGCCTTGACCGCAGCAGCTCAGCCTTTACGCCGTGGGTGTGGTAAGCATAGGCTTTTTTACTCTCATCCCTATCTATTCCGTCTTCATCATCGTCGTCCTCGTCGTCCTCATCAAGGTCTGCTAGGCAGAGACAATTAACATACTGGCAGTCACTATCGCTGCCACACGAGCAACCACTGCGGAAACTATCCTCGGCGGCCTCGACACCCTCGCCCAAGACCACGCGATCGATGAATCGAAAATTTGGTGGTAGGACGGCCTCGTCCACTTCGTTCACGATTGTGATGGGTATTTCTTTGTGCGTTGGAAATGAGCGGATCTGGCACCAATGGCAGTGTTCTCGTTCAATCTCATATTCCTATTGCTAGTCTTTTAGCCTGTCTACTTGATGACTTGAGTTGTGTTGAACATACTGGTTTCCCATGATGGAAAAAGTGTCTTCTTGTGGCCCCTTCCATGATGACAGCTAGATGCAAATGCAATACGATGTTATAGCGGTTCAACAATGAATGAATTATTGTGAACCTTGAGTGATGATTGGGCACGCTCAGACACAACGTCGGCACGTGGCTGAAACCGAGTCGAGAAAGACTGAGCGCAGAATGAGATGAGACAAAACCAAGGCGATGGATCAGGTGGAATCTGATGATACAACGGAACAAAGAAAGTTTAGTGTGATGGTTGAAAAGATGAAGGGTTACCAAATCGGGGCAAGACAATGAAATCGGTTCTTGAAAGATGATCGATTTCAGATTTTGGCTTGGTGAAACGTTGAACAAGGTGAGGGATCTCGGTGAGGCCAAAGGGTAAGAAGCAAAAGAGGCTTCTCACCTCGGTGAATGAACTCAAGCCCACCCACGCTTGGCTACCCCTTCAGGGATTGGCCCTGCAAAACTCCGTAGGCCGCAGAAGACTTGCGCTGCACGGCCCGCTATGAACTGACGAGCAAATGATACCTAAACAGACGGATGGATAATATGCAAGTGTTTGAAATTGGCGCCAGTCATAGCCCTTTTCTCCCTTGCATATCGCATCGGCCCATTGGTAGGATAAAAAAAGGTCACGACGCTGCAGGGGCAACAGGGGGAGCGGGCATCTGACAATTGACAAGGGCGAAGCATGACCACAGGACCGTCACACTGCGAGAACATGTGTACACCCACTAGTTGTATGACGGCACCGAGATCGGTACGAGGAGAGGATTCGACAGCTCGTATTAAAGTGTTAAGAAATTAAAACATGTCTAGGTACCTAGTAGGTAGTACTCCAGGCAGCGTCTTCAGCGCTTTGGTGAATTGTTCCATTGTCAGGTTGACGAGTTGAAAAGACTATAGTGGGTGCAGGTAGAATAAAATACCTAGGTATAGATACTTGTAGATGGCGTCTCCAGGCTTGAACGGACTGCTAACGGGCTACTAACAGGCTGCTAACAAAAGTGTCAAGTCACTACAAGTACTGCGCTGCCGTCATGTCCATGTCCCCTGTTCCAATCCCGTCATTATTAGTACCGTGGAGTTGTACTTGTACAACTTTAGCCTCAACCCATGAATGTACTTTGTACGGGCAACCTCTCTTTACATCAACATCAACACCACCTCTCTGTTCTTCTTCTTCTTCTTCCTCCTCTTTCACTCATTTCCCAAGTTTCTTTATTTATTTTTTCTTCCCTCCTCTTGTTCTTCGCCTCCTCACTCACCCACCTCTTTCTTTACCCCTTTCCTTTCTCCTTGTCAAACATGCCAAACTAATCAACGCCTGACATCCTCCACCACCACCACGCTATTTTTACTGAGACTACTACGCTCTTCCGTCCACCCATCTAATCTATACTTAGACCCTGACCCAGATCCCTTGATCGCCGTGTCATCCATCGACGTCCATCCTCCCCACCTCAAATAAAAGAGACTCCCCACAATCGCGGCCTGATCCGGTATCAGAAAACGCCAGGTCATTTCCACTGTTTCTACTGCATTACCGAGTACGCGCTCCAGACAAAACGTCGCACTTTCGCGAGATCCGAATATTTGTTTTGATTCGTCGCCTCATTGCAGCGACACAGGACAGGCACAAGACAGGCACAGGATAGGACCCCATCATTCTTCCCTGCATTGGACCCACCATCATCGCAATTCCTCCTGTTGCGTCACGAGGTCCTCGACAGCCACGACTCTGGCAACAGAACCAGATTGGCATGGAGTTGGCGAATACATCAGACGTCACTACTCCAGAACACGCCTCTTTGAGTTGACTCACCAAGTAATCCAACATCCTCGTCCTCGTCCTCATCATTCATCATGGTAGGTCTTGTCACACCCTTCGCTTCAATGTCCGACGGCGCTTTCCACAGAAAACTGACAATCATCCTTCTTCCAGGGCTGCTGCTTCTCTCGCCCTACCGGCCCAAATTCGCCCTATCCTGGCGGTGCCCCTGATGCATCGTCTCGAGCAATCAACCCTCTTCCTGCGACTCCCACAGTAGAAGACACCCAGCCGGGCCGTCGCCGTCGACGAGATCAGGATCCACTCGGCCAGCACCTGAACAGACCCCTGAGGCGACACGTATGGACATCGACTAGAAGACAATGGACCAGACGCGAGCTTGTAAAGGAGCGTGCAGAGTTCTTCGATACCAGGGTGACAGGTCGTCCTGAGATCTGGCAGACACTGCACGCTGCCTTGCGGGCTCTCTGGGAGCCTGTCTCCGGGGACTCGCAGGACGAAAGCAGTGGTCTAGCGACAGCGCAGTCCATCATCGATGCCGCCGAAATCTCATTACCAACCGGTGATCTCGTCAACGGCGCCTACGATCCTCTAGGAAACTTGTATCCTCTTCCCGAATGGATAGTCGCTGATCCAGATAACATCATCAATGATGAAGACGGCAAGCGAGACTTGTCCCTTGCTGGAGAGGACACCGCCGGCGAAGACGACGACGATGCCGACTTGGAAGATGCCGAGAGGAGGAGGGAAGAAAAAGGCAAAGGCATCCTTGAGGAGCGAGAAACCATTACCCTCCGAGCACGGCTTAGTGACACCGGAAAGGACATCCTAATTACCATTCACAAGTCAGACAAGGTCAAAAGCATTGTTAAGAAGATTGCTGAAAAGGCCTCTGTAAGTCTTAGCTCCGGCCTACTTGTTATAGCTCAAGACCCTCCACTTTTAATATTGTACCCTCCGCTAACAAATGTCAACTCAGGCCTCCAATAAGAACATCAGGATAGCATACATGGGCAAAATGCTCAGAGAAAATGCATCACTCGAGACCCAAGGATGGCAAACCGGCCACGTTGTCAATGCCATGATCTTTGGCCGGTAGTTCTCTGGCCACCCTGCAACCCTGGGAGAAATACATCACACGACTCACCATCTCGCTTCTCTATTACCGCCTTCAGATCCTAAAATCTGCTCTAATCACCCTTCTCTCCCCTCATAGCTATAATGCAAACAGCTTGAGAAGCAAAGCAGCCTTTGAGGCTCACGTTCTCAAGCTCGCCTCTTTTTTCCAAATCTGTTTTGGCCATGTCTGGATAATACCCCACCCTTTTCTCTTGGGACTGCCGGAGTTTAAAGGAGCAACCGCATTTTTTTCATTTTTTTCATCATCATCTCTGCTTTCGATCCTCGTTATATCATGCTTTTTTGAGACGAGTGCAAAGTCTCCAGACTCTCAATACCCCGCCTTTTTAAGGGGGGTTGTATCTAGCAGCTTACACAACATGATGCTATATCCATGAGTCTGGGTAATGCCTCATGGAAAGACGAAGTTATGTGTTTTAACTGTCGTAGAGGCAGGATGCCCTCGGAAATTATATATTAATAGCAAGCACCATTGCCCTTCGTGGCATATTCTAAAAATTACTTGTCACAGATACACACACACGCACCGTGAAGAAATCGTTCAAGTTCGTGAACATTGTCGAATTTGCCGTCTACATCCTAGTCTTCTACCATCATGCATAACATCCGTATAATTTTTTGGTGTGCTGATTGCGACAAAAGGGAAAAACAGGCCACTAATCACCCATCGTAGCTTTTTTCGCCCATGCACCGAGAATATTCCCTCCCTCCCCCCTCTGACTCCTTTTCACAGCTATCGTAAACGTCCCAAATCCCACCGTTCTAGTAAATCTACTACAAGGCAGTACAACATCCCTACCCTCCACACATTAAACAAAAACAACGGCTCATAAACGTAAAAATTTTGACATTGGCGCATTTGAAATTGATTAAGTCTACGCGGAGGAGCCAATCTTATTGAGACCCTTGAGTGAGCCGAGGCTGAGGGCAAGACCCTGGGATCTGCTCCTTATCCGCACGAAACCGGTAATAGGTCCATCCTCTCCCTCCTTTTCGATGCTGAGATTGGCCAGCGCATCCTCACCTACATCAAAGTTAGCCATCTTCCATGATACACTAGAAACTCAGAATGTACTTACCGAATACACTGCGGGCATAGAGGTTGGCACTCAAGAACTGGCAGTCACCCTGAAGACTGGCCTCGGGGGTCAGGCAGTTCATGTTAGTGCAGGCCATGAGCTGATCCAAGAACTCGCGCAGGGACTTGGCCTTTGAGTTAATGTTGACCTTATTCTCCCATTCAAACTCTGTCCACATGGTCCGGAACTGTGTCTCTGTGCAAGTGGCAGGTTGAATGTAGTCCATAATGTCGACATGCACATCGTTCAGGATGACCACATTCGTATCCGTCGAGTGAGCACCGTCGTAAACTACGTTGCCAAAGATGACACCAGTATCTGTTGATGAGACCTTGATGGTGCATTGGACGTTGTGGAAGTCGTGGGGTCCCAAATTCTGTGTTGTTGGTCGCTCCACAACCTTGAGGTCGCCGAGGGTCGCAAATTCAACCGACAGGTTCTGCAAAGTATCGGTAGTCTGGTTGACCAGCAGAACATCCAAAATAATGTCAAACTGGTGAACCTTGACATATGCCTCAGCATACACGGGGTCGGAGAAACCAGTCAGCTGCACCACACGGCTGAGCTTGGAGGACAAATCCTCTGCGCCGCCCTCGCCGCCCGTCGCCCTCTCCAAGTCCACCTCAATACCATCAAGCCCATCGGTGGCGTTCTTCTTAGTCAATTGACGAATCGGAATCAAATCATCAACCTGCACAGCAGTCTTGGCCTTCTCGGACGCTTCCTTGGCAGCTCGCTTCTTCTCCTCAACTTGAACCATGGCACGGAATGCCTTTCGGGTATCATTCAACCACACACTCTCCAACTCCTTCTTCTCCACGAACTCGGCGAGCGAGCGCACACAAGCCATAATTCGGTCAACAGAATCCTCATCAATGGGCGCCTTGACGAATTGCGACTGGCCAACGCGAAGAATAGAGATCATAATAAGCATGGCTTCAGCTCTTAAAGCGTTGGTTCGTGCCGTATCGGCAGAGATTTCGGAATGTCGTATCACAAGCTTGACCAGAGTCGACGAGAGAACTGTGGAAAGATAATAGTCTCCATCTAGAATAAGCTGTCGCAAAGGAGGTTTCTGAGCAGCCTTGACGGCTTCCAGCTTTGCAGCAGCAGATGACTGGCTTGTAAGCGCCGTTTCCGTCGCATATGTGCCGTCAGCAAGGACCTTTCGCGATCCACTAGGGGCTGTGGGTTTTGAGCTGCCATTGACTTGGTCGTCGGTCTTGTCATCTGTATCTTGCTCCTCCAGCAGCCGTTGCTCGGATGCAACAATAGGAATCTCTCCTAAACTAGCACGGATTCCCCTCCAAGCATCTCGGATATCCTTCTCCTCTAGCGAATACTCGCCGATGATCCACATGATTCCTCGGTAGACCTTGCCAGCTCTAACTTCGCCCAGTGTGGAGACGAGGCGATGGACAATAGTGGTTCGAAGCTCAGGGAACTTCTCGACAACCTCCTTGACAAAGTTGATAACATCGACAGCGGAAGAATTGGTGAAATCGGTGATGAAATCCATGAGGAGCTCCACAACGCTAGCAGCAACTTCGGAGAACTTGATGGCGCATTGGTGTATTGAGTGAATAAGGAGAGATCGGTATTCGGCGTTCTTCTCGTACTCCTGATCGACGGTCTTCGAGAGTTCCTTCTTGAGTAGTAAGACGACCTCCTCGACATTCTTGCTTGAAACCATGGCCAAGGCCAGCTCTAGGGCTTTCTTTCGTACGTCGATATCCGTGCTTGATAGGACTCGCAGGATCTCCATCGTCAGATCATCCAAGACGCCCTCATTCCTCTTGCGCAGTTGGTCAACTCGGTCAAGGACAATTAGCTTCACATTGTTGTCTGCTTCCTTGATGCTCAATTCAATGAACTTGGCAGCGGCAGCCTTGACAGCGACTGGGTTATTTGTCAATGAAGTCAGGGATGATGCCGCCTCGTAAACCACTGTGGAGGTACTAGCATCGAGTAAGTCAAAGATCAGCCGCAGATATCGGGCCTGGTATTATCAGTCAGCATCCAATTTAGCAATGTATAATAGTGTGAGTTTTAGTACCTTGTTCTGAGAGTTCTGTACGGCATCTTTGCGGATAAATTCAAGCTCAGCCAGCTGCAGAAGCTCCTCTGCGTTGGGGACACCGTCAAAAACGGAGCTTAGATAAACAAGCGCGGCGTCGTGGTTGATGCTAGCCAATGCTGCGAAGGCGTTCCTCTTACATGTGGCGTCCGTCTCAGTTTCTAGGAAGGTAGCAATGAGCTCTGATGCATCGGGAATAAGAGATGGCGAATGAGAGTAAATAGCCGCAACTGCAAAGACAGCATTCTTTCGGACGTATGCATGACGGTGTTCAAGGCAGGATCGCGCCGAGGATAGGAGGGGCTCGATAAGCTCTGGCTCTCGCATCTTGCATAGGAATCGCAAGGTATTTCCACGGATGTACTCGTTCGGGTGTTGCAGATCATTTCGGATACCGTTGCTTCAAGGAGTCAGCCAAGGTCCAACATAGCAGCTTGTACAGAAACATTATGACCTACCAAACCAGAATCATTTCCTGCTTCAACTTTCCGGTAGAGTCGAGCTTCGGGCAGATCTCGTAATAGAAGTAAAGAAGCTTCTTGAGTGGCTTATACTTCGAGGGCATGACGAATCGGATAATATGCATGAGCAGCGACGGCATCGGGTCACCGTTTAGCATGACTGTCAAGATGCGCTTCATGGTGTCGACCTTGCTCTCATCGGTGCCCTTCTCGAGCTGCGTGCGCAGATCGGAAAGTGACGGTACATCGGACGCATTGTCCTGGTGTACCAGACTGTACGCGCTTTCGAGAAACCCAGACATGTTGGCTGATTATGTATTTGTAGATTGGAGGTTGGAGATATAAAGCGGGCGATCTGGCAGAATCGTATTGTCAAGCCGGCGGTGGGGGGATGGATAAGGGGTTTAAGTACAATTGAGAATTGAAGGTTAACTTAAAGGAATGGACAAGAATGTTAGCTCACCAGAGCCATTAGCTAGATTGTCCCTGCAGCACCAATTCAGGGCTGAAGCTGCCAGAGTTACCAAGAGTTATCTGGGTAACTGGCCAACTCTCTGGTGTTGGGCTACTTCAACTTGCAAATGATCTGGCTCTACTGGATAGGCTCCTGGAACAGGTGGCACTTAGCAAGACTCTAGGAGAGCATGATGGGTCACATGACTTGAGAGGTACTTGTTTCTAGCGCGGAAATGCTGTCCGACACAAGTACCTACGAGTGGGTTCAGCCACACCGCTCACATTCTGCCATGCCCCACCATTTGCGACCTTGAAGCTTGACTCGCAGCCTTGCGCGGGACGAGATGGCGAAGCTCTTTGCCAGGAACATCGATCATAATCATGGCGGCTCCAAACGACCAGTTTTACCTCCGGTATTAGTGAGTATACATATCATCCGAACAAGCAGAGACTCCTTACAGGCTACTAACATTTTCGGAAAGCTCCGGCCATATGGGTCGGTTCGGACACGAGTTTCTTGGTATGGCATTCCGATCAAATAGGTCACTACTCGACACGAAATCCTGACTCGAAAATTTTGCAGAGTTTGACTTTCGTGTTGTTGGCGATGGACGAAGTGCTGTTGCAAGATACGCAAACAACTCCAACTACAGAAACGACAGCTTGATTCGCAAAGAAAGTAAGGCATACAAAGGGCGGCACCGGCGATGGACGATTTTGCATGATCCTCAACTTTACAGTACTAACACGGTCATTTCAGTGTGTGTCAGTGCGGCTGTAATCGACGAGATTAAGCGCATCATCAAGGTCAGCGAGATCATCAAGGAAGACGACTCCAAGTGGCCACAAAAGAACAAGGATGGCAGACAAGAGCTCGAGATTAGGCTGGGAGGAGATCACATTTCGTTTGAGGTTCGTTGTAACGACCCCCTTGCAGCAATTACATGCACCTAACCCTCGCCTAGACGGCCAAGATAGGATCCCTGGTCGATGTCACCGAATCCGCCGACCCCGAGGGTCTTAGAGTCTTTTACTACCTCGTTCAAGATCTCAAGGCCCTTGTTTTCAGCTTGATAGCGCTTCACTTCAAGATTAAGCCCATCTAAATGCGACGACGGACGAGATGGAGAATAGGCAAACCGTGATACCCTATAGAAGCAAAGATTGCCCGTACGACAATACACTATGCAGGCTTGAGAACGAGCTATCCACACGACCTGTAGAATAATTGAAGAGGCATGGATAATTTTCTCGGGCCGAGTTTATGAGGATGATGCAGGTACGTCTCTATGGAGACAATATCGATAAATAGGACATGTGTGTGGGGGGGAATAGGGTGAATAGAGAACACAGAGGACGAGAACGAAATTAAAGATGGCTAAATAACTTCGCTTGATCCTAATGTAGGTGATGATGGGAGTAGCATAGGTTAGCCAACTTGATATTGATGATTAACTGCAATTGAACATATTCAAGGATGCAGGCCGTCATATTATGTCATTGCCTACGTACTAATAGGCAGCACTGTACCTGCACAAAGCAAGGGATGATGTATTCCCATCTCAGGTTCTGCTCAAGAAGAACCCAAACATATCAAATTCAGTGTGCTTAAGAGAGGTAACCCAATGCAGAATTGCCACTTCTAGATGCTATTGCACACAGAGCGCATTTGAAAGTTCTACGTAATGCTTGATATGGATACCTACAACTCTGATAAGGATCATGCCGACTGGCATAGATACGGTAGGGCTTATATGACAGAAATGGGAAGAGGTCTAGAAGGCAACCCTTGAATGACAGTATGTAATCGAAACTGCAAACATACCTAACAAGTACTTATATCGAAGCGAAGTGCATAATGGATGCTGCTCTGGAACCTTGAGTAAATTGTTCGGTGACATGTGCACTGTGGTGGGGGGAGGAATACTCATCCATGGATACTTGTAGCAGCGCTGCCCAACTCAGACATTGAGGCAGCCATTCCGATTTCCACTCCTGGTTGTCCACTTTGCTAGCCCGCCGCTGCCCATGTTGCCCATAATAAGCCGTCTGGGTCTATCTGTCTCCGCAAATCCCCATCTTTCCAAGGTTGTTACTGTACATAAGGCCTGGTAGGGCCACTAGACGCCGCTAGGGCCGCCAATCTTGGGTCTCCCCTCAAGCCTCCCCAAAGCCCACTAGAGATGCCCGCCTATTCTACTATTATATCCCCTGTAATCGCTCCAAGTCCCCCTTGGCATTTTCTGCTGCGCTGGACTGGAGCGGGCGGTAGGTTGGGTACTTGTTCAGAAGGTAGAGATACATTTGGGTCGCTACATTCTGCGCTGTCGTGCGTTGAGACAGCCTGGACAGTTCTCCATCAGCCCCCTTGTCAAAGTCACTCGCTGCAATACCCAAGGTACAAGTATCCATGGATGGAAGTTCTCTTCAGCAAATTCCAATGGATGCTACGCCAACGAATACAGCCAAGGCCTAACCTTCGCCTCCGAGGATAATCCAGACCAGGCCATCTCCCTCGCCTCTTCCGTCTCGCCTCTTCTTTCTTATTCTCCCATACATCTTGTACTTTCTTGACCCCTCTACGGTTTTTCTTTTTTGCCCATTTACTTTTTTGTTCATCTTTTTCGCATAGCCTTGCGGTTACGCGATGAATGCTGTTGCTTGTTCTTGAAGGCTCCTCCCAGTTTACACGAGCGATACCGCTGCATCTGGGGGTTTAGACAGCAGAGTCTCGATGATCTTGTCGCACCTCGATCGCAACTGGCGCTGATCATCCTTGTTTCCATCGCAGGAACTGCTGGTAGGGGGCCCTGTATATATTTCAACGCACTGGACTGGACACATAACTGCAGAGCGGGATATCAAACGGAACAGGCTGTGCACTGCTACTGTTTCCAAACCTCTACTACGTCAACCAACATACCTTGGACATAACGACACCTTCGAATACCCATCTCAATTGTCTAATCCCCTTACCTATTCAAAAATGCCCACGCCATCTTCTAACCAACCTCCTAATCCCACATCACCGCCCCCATACGCTTTTCCGACATGTCCTGATGATCAACCACATCCACCTTCCCGACAGATAGACGATCCCGCGCGACAAGGGGCTGGTGATATGGAAGTTCGATCGAGCCCGTCTACGATTGTGGCCTCTCCAACAACCTATTCATCAGATGCTTCTCGCGGCGGACTTGCAACGGACGACATAATAGGATTTAGTGATCCAGAGCCTGTCGAGCCTTCCTCCAGGTCTGCGACGGTATCTCCCAGACCGCCATCTAGTGGTACCATGGCACCATCCCCACCGTCAACTGGGCCAGATGGCGACGACTCGCTCAAACACCAGGCAGATGAGCATAACCTTTACTTGAGCCGCGAATCCTCCACAACTATAGGAAGCGTCCAAATGTTAACACCAAACTCGACGGGCATGAGCGACTCATTATATGCCAACGCAGAAGTCGATGAATACAGCTCGCCGTCCATGGGCAGTGACTATTCTTGTCGGAGGGTAATAATACGCCGGGCGTCATATTGCAAGCCTCCAGACTAATCAATGCTTTTTAGACAATTCCCATCTCGCCGTCCTCGTATCTGCGACCTGGCAGCAAGTTTCACGGCACGCAGCAATCCGAGAGACAGGTTTACGAGGTGCAGGTGGAAATTAAGCATGTTGATATGCGCGAATCCTTCTTGTGTGGTTACTTGCGCATCCAAGGTTTGATAGCACGGATCCCGGGTTCCTATTGCGTCATAGCTAATCCTCCGATTCTTTGAACAGGGCTGACCGAGGACCACCCAACGCTTACGACATACTTTGAAGGCGAAATCATCGGATCGAAATACAACTTTTACACTCAGCATGACGACTGGGGCGCGAATACCAAAGTGGACTTGAACCACTGGTCTAAATTCGGCGCATTCAGGCCATATTCCAAACTTGCTCGCAAAGGGCCCACCCCCATTCCCGATAACGCACAGAAGGAGCATATCTTTATGAGATGGAAGGAACACTTTTTGGTTCCGGACCATCGAGTTCGTACCATAACCGGCGCCTCTTTTGAGGGCTTCTACTATATATGCTTCAATCAACTAAGGGGGAAGTCAGCGGGATCTACTTTCATTCTAAGAGCGAGAAGTAAGTTGTTACAGTTGCACTATCTTAGGCTCGCTCCCCCATCGATGGCACTGGAGGCTTACAATGCGACGTCTAGGTTCCAGCAATTGGAGCTGAAGCATGTTCCCGATAGGGGATGCTTCAGTGCTTTGGAGTTCAGGTAATAACAAGCGGAGTTTTTCTTGAAATGGGAGAATCTTGGGCATTATTTACGCTACCAATGAGACTTGTTTTGTCAATAGCGATCGATATGAGATGGTGTTTCATGGGTATAGGGGCTGTGTATGGGTTGCTGGCTTACTTGGGAAAGCTGGCTCGTGCGATGCTAGGACTGCGATGAATAATATGCGGCCTACCATGGGATAATGATACACGCAGAAGTGATATCAATAGATGGAAATTCAGTTGGACAAGGATGCAATCTATCCAAACGCATTTTGGCTTGCTGTCAGGATTTCATGGGAGACAAGGTGCTGGTGGGGAATAAAGGTAGCGTTACGACTTGATCTATCAGCAAACTTGCTGCTCTAATGCATTCTATTCGTCAACCTCGAACTTTCTGAAGTAGCCCCGCCGGAACGGGTTGAGTTCGTCTGCTGTTGTGCCTGTGTTGAAGTTGGAGGCTGCTCTACGGGTCGCATAAGCTTCTAGGTTGGATGCTGATACTTGGGAATCAGGCAGCCGTCGGTACGTGATGAGTTTTCTTGACCCTGGGGGTTCTTTCTTAGCATGCTTGTGATGATGGGCCATTATGGCGATGAATAGAGCTTACACTTGTTAAAGTCTTGGATACAAACGGCTACGAGCTCGAGGCAGGGATGTGCTGGTATGGGGATTTCTTGCTCTTCGTCATTTGCTGATGGCATCCAAAAGGCAAGTCTGCCATTGTCGACTAGGGTATCCGTTGCGAACATGAGGATGTCATCGAGCATGGCAAGAAAGCTGTACGCCTTCTTTGGCGGGATATAATCAGGCGACCTATTAAACCGGTCAGCTTTCGGGCTACTCCATCTGTCCCTGCCTCCTAGGTAGTTGAAAGGGGGGATGGTATGCATACCTGCCGTCTTTCAACCCGCGCTCAACTAGCCATGGGGTCGCTTCGGGGTCCTTTATTCCAAGTACCTTGAGACCCTCCCGCACGCCGTAGGGGGTCGCACACAATACCATCCCACGTTCTTCTTCGTCTAATCGGGGTATTGGTTAAATCAGCGGCAAATGCACCCCCAGCTGCCCTGCAATGCCGTACTGCTTAAAGTTGCTAGCCAAATTCTTGCCATCGACCTCTCCTCTTATACTCCGCCCATCAATGTCACTCCCCCATCCAAAAGCACCAAAGTGCGCGCAGGCGACGGGGAACGAGCCGGTGCCAACAAAGGGGTCGTAGAAGAGCTTTCCGGGCGCGGCGAGGGCGATGTTGGCTGTGACGAGGGAGAGCTCGGCGTCCATGCTGGTGGTGGAAATGTACTTGCGCTTCTTGAGGTCGAACTTGTTGATGATGTCGCGACCGGAGCCGCCGACGAGGCGGCCCAGGTACATGATGTTTGGGTTCTCTATCTTGAGCGGGATGCTGTTGAATGGCCAGAACTCGAATACAGTAAAGGTATCGTCGGGGTTGGCCATGCGGATGGGGCCCTCGAAGGGGAGGAAGGAGAAGGAGTTGATGATGGCTAGTTTCTTGGTGTTGGAGCGCGCGCCTTGGTAGGAGTCGACGACGAACTTGAACGAGGTTTCCTTGTAGCTCGGCCACCAGTGCTGCGTTTGCGACTTGACGGATTCATGGAGCGCTTCGTAGGTTGTCCCCGTGCCCCAGAGCTCGTGTATCGAGTGCGCCAGGACGGATCGCCGGAGGAGCTTCTTTGCCGCCTCTACAGATGGGAGTCTCACCAGATAAAAGGGGGACTGCTCGCTTTATCAGTGTCATTGAGCTTTCCTATGGATATTTTGGAGAGAAGAACCTACATCTTCGCTGCGCTCTAGAATGGTCAAATCGACTCCCTCAAGAACGGCGAGGGCTTGGATCTCGGGGATCCGAAAGGTCTCATGTTCCGAGGCAAACTTGATTATGAAGTCCATCATCTTTGAATGGTAGTAAAAAAATTCAAGGACAGAATAAAGAATAGGGTGGTGTTGTATGTGTAAAGATGCGTTATCAGTCTATACTCATGGAGGGGTCTCTTGAAGGACGTTTGGATAACTGCTCCATCCGGAAACAAGTTTGTCTCGCGCCAGCCCAAAGAAAACCCGAGTGTTTCTTTTGTCGTCCTAGAAATTGTACAAAAAAAAATCCAAGAAAAAGAAGAAAAAATAGAAAAGAAGGAAAAAGAAAACTATCTTAAGATATTTTCAGCTTTCCTCAAGCCATCGCACCGGGTCGTGTAGCGAGGGTCGCAATCAACTGATTGATTCAAGGGTAAGGAAATGTTTTGCGAAAATTGCCCCGCCCCCGCGATGCGATGCGATGCGAAAAAAATTAATTCATATCGCTTATCAGTGACCGCTAAGAGTGGTTTCTTCAGTATGAGGATTGTAGTACATGACTGTATATAAGATGTACGACTTTGATAATATCTAAAATAAGGTACCTACTTTGTGCATATCTTATATATCCGACTATTTCGTCTTATTTGAAACTTCTACTATTGGCCAACATATCTTTATTAATTGCATCAAACACATGATAGCATCTACTTTCTACAAGGGGATGTGGGTGGTGGTCGAGGTGCTATGGTAACTTCTCCCAAAGGCCCACATCCCTACCTTGAGGTACCCATGTACTTTCTTAGTCCACCCCGTCAAAACTTGAGCCTTCAATTGACATGTCCTGATTTCAAGGCTGTTGACACGCTCACCTAAAAGCTCATTTTGGGGTGAATTGTATCCCATAATTCGCCTTCATGTTTCCCCAAGTGTCTCCTTCGATTTACCAGTCGCCAAGATGTTTCGTGACATACGGCACAATGGGTCATGTTGATCCAAGCCAAACCCCTAGCAAGGGCAAACCTTGGACAGCTATAGCCAAACTGGACTTCATTCACAAGGTATGGAATACATCCTCCCATCGCTTCATAATTGGCATTTGGGCCTTTTGCTAAGATTCATAAGATCGATCTGATTATACCGCAAGGTGTCTATGAGATTGTCCGCCAAAAGGTTACTCAACGCGAGGCGCCGGCATTCTATAGGGTGTCGATGACATTGGGCCAAGTCTTGGAAACACAGTTTCTGACAGAGTATATCAAGAAAGGTGATTTGTTCTAACGGGCACATTATGTCTGTAGCTAACATGAACAGGAAATATCTTGATGCTGTCAGAAGGCAACACTACGAGTACCAATATGTTCACACTTCGAGAAGGTGAGTGCCTTGAACGAGACAAGCTCTTAGATGATCCTCATAGTAATATGAATTACAGGCAAATTGAACATGTACCTCGATAGAGAGACATTCGAACGTGCTGGGCTCGAAGGGAAAACATATGGCGCCAAAGGCAATCGAGGATCTAAGCCAAGATGGAGTAAGTTCTTGCTTACACTTACTAGTTCATGTTCCACGCTGACCCTATTTACCAGAAGTTTCCTATGACCTGAGGAGTCCCGCCATGTTGCATGGCAAAAAGGGATTTGACAGACTGGTATACGCATGCAAAAATGCGTTAAACCAGCCCCTGACATGGCTCCTTTGTAATGCTGCCGAGTCGAGTATGCTACCAACTCTTTCCATATTTCTTACATTCTGACCTCGAATAGCTCCATCGCCAGATCCACTAGAGAAGCACGCAGCCACCAAGATAACATCATCGTTTAAGATGATGGATTGTACAGGCATACCGCAGATACCGCTTCAATTGCCTTCTGAGATGCTGGCTGAAGGTGATCAGGAAGGTCTAGAAGAGATAGCGACGGACATTTACGAATGGCTATCCCTTGTCCGACTTGAGAGTCCTCGGGTAACAGCAAATGATTCCATCGATCCTTATCTCTCAAGGTACAGCCTACCGGGGGCGGAGGATACAAGCACCAAAATGCAGGTGTGCAAATTGAGTTGGCAGGGGTTCATATCCTCAACCTGGCTCCGTGACCTTCTTATCGATGTAATCTCCACATGTCCAAGTCGCACATGGTTCGCAGTCAGTGCCACAACATTCTCGCGGAGTGTTGTCGGCAATTGCGACGAACTGACATTCCTTCGGCCACCCGAGAAATCTGGCGAGTTCCTCATATGGGATATAAAGGGCTCTGATTGAAGCTCAAGCTTGCTTGGGTCGCACGTTGCGATCTTCGGCCAGCCCCTGATCAAGGAGAGCCTCTTCGACAAGTTTTCGCAAATCTGCCTGGCCTTCTGGAGTATCGAAATCGGAACGCTGAGCTAGTTCTTCAATGCGTCGGCGGAATTCTGGGTCGACCTCTGCGGGGATATCTTGGGTCTCGTCCATGGTTCCAACGGTGACCTTTAGGCCCTCGGGGGCTTGACTGATGATCTCTGCGGCGGAAGCTCCAAGACCACTGGCAGATTCAACGGCGCTCAGATAAGTGGCCACTGCAGGGAACTCAGCTTCGGCTTCAATCTTTTCCCTCGCCGTCAACCCCTCATCACCTTTGTGGCCAATATCCGCTCCCAGCTCTTCGACCAAAACTTTAGCTGCATCGACGGTTTCCACGACAAACAGAGCAGTCTCGTTATCTTCATCTTTGAGATCGACATCGACCTTGAATTCTTGGATCAGAGTTCGGAGCAGGTCAAGGTGATTGTAGCTGGCTGCGGCATGGACGAGGGAGTAGCCGTGCTCGTCCTGAGCGGAAGCCAGTGTAGGGTTCTCTCGGAGGAGGGGGAGCAGAGCGGGGCTGTTATCTGCAGCGAGAAGGAACGGATTTTGCGAGGTCATGATGAGTAATTGTGTGAACGATTAATTAGAGAAAAGTTCACTGATATTGCAGCGGTCGGGAGAGTGGAATGAATAGAATTATAAAACAAAGAAAATTTGCCATCAAAGTCTCCAAGTGATGTTTACGAAATGCGGTCATGGAGGGGTAGATTTTTAGTGCCCCGCGGGAGCCATGGATTGACCCCCGCCAACTCTCCAGGGCTGTCAGAACCTGGAACCCTTGAAGGCTGGTGCGCCACAGACCGTTTAGCAGGGCCTTCAGTGGACAAACGCCCAAAGGATGGCAGGGAGTTTGGGGACGGCAACTTTGTGAACTTTAGTCTCATTTCTTTGTCCACAATTCAAAGACTGCGGAGGCAACACTCAAGATTCAACCTTGGCCACGGCGTGATATAGATACATCTCACACCGATCCCCATTTCTCTCTCTCTCAAGCTCTGGGTCCTGATACTGTGAGGTTGGGGCCATTCGGCGAGGAGTAATAGCCTGTATCCACTTTACGGGTCTGACTCACCAAAGCCTCAGAGAGGGCTGAGCACAAAGAAGCTGGACGCACCTGGGCAGTGTTGGAACAAAGGCTCGAGTGTGCCTTGCATACTAAATTCAGGTACCCCATAATCATACTAGTAGGTACTGATCTGGGTATTCATTCGAAAGAAGCAGTTGGCAGGTAGCAAATACGAAAGCGGGAACAAGGTTGCAGCAGCAAGGGGAGGAAGGTATTCGTTGGTCGGGTTCTTTAAAAAGGAGCTGCAATCACCAACAGAGAGTCCTCCAACTCTCAACCCACAACCCTCAACGCTTTTCTACTAATAAGCGGCTACGATTCTGTCTTCACTTCTTTCCCATATCCTAATTACCTCGTTCTTGTTCCCCCAAGATCAAGCGACATAAACTACGCCTCTACTTTTATATGCGTACTGGCATACTGGGTCGTCAACTTCGACTCTCACCTTACTCAAGCAGCATTTTGACCGCCAGATCCCATAGCACCACCCTCCGCACCATCAAAATGGCGGCACCTTATACCCCCCAAGATGTCGGAGCCGTCTCACAAATGATTGAGCGTCTCGAAGTGGCGAAGAAGAAGCGCGGCGGCTACTCATGTAAAAAGACAACGTTCAAAATCAAGCACTCTAGAGATGGCGTCGAAATCGATTCTTGGCGGATGCAGGACTGGGACTACAAGAAGCGAGATCTTCCCACATATGCCCGTGGCTTGTTCACAACCAAGGCCAGCAGAGGCAACCCGGAAATCGCTGTTAGGGGTTACGACAAGTTCTTTAACGTCGAGGAGGTCCACCACACCAAGTGGGAGAACATCCTCAAGAACACACAGGGCCCATACGAGTTGACGCTAAAGGAGAACGGCTGCATCATCTTTGTTGCAGGCCTCGAGGACGAAACTTTGCTTGTTTGCAGCAAGCACTCAACCGGCGACCGTAGCGATGTCGAGCTTAGCCATGCCCGTGCGGGCGAGGTCCGGATAGAAAAACAGTTGGCCGCCATTGGCAAGACAAAGGCCGACCTTGCACGCGAACTCCGGGCGCTCAATGTTACCGCTGTTGCGGAGCTTTGTGATGATTCCTTCGAAGAACACATTCTTGCTTATGAGGGTGACAAGGCTGGTCTGTACCTTCACGGCATCAACCTCAATCTCCCCGAATTTGCGACATACCCCAGCCACTTGGTACAGGAGTTTGCCGAGCAGTGGGGTTTTATCAAGACAGACCTCATCCTCATGGAAGACATCAATGAAGTCAAAACGTTCTTAGAAAATACGGCAACAACGGGCGCGCACGATGGCCGTGATGTCGAGGGCTTTGTTATCCGCTGCAAGATGTCTGAGAACCCAGAAAGCCTACCATACCATGATTGGTTTTTCAAATTCAAGTTTGAGGAGCCTTATCTGATGTATCGGCAGTGGCGAGAGTGCACCAAGTCTCTGATTTCTGGTAAATCACCCAAGTACAGGAAGCATGTTAAGATCACCGAAGAATATCTCCTGTATGCTCGAAAACGGTTGGCAGCAGATCCGAGACTAGCAAAGCTTTATAACCAGAACCACGGCATCATCAAGTTGCGAGACGACTTCTTAGAATTCAAGAACATGAAAGGTTCAGACGCCGCCAACTTGGCAGAGTTGGATCGAATCGTCATGACCGAGGTCTCTGGAGATGTGGTACTGAGCCCGATAGCAACTATTGGGTGCGGAAAAACTACAGTCGCACTTGCTTTGACACATTTGTTTAAATGGGGACACATCCAGAACGACAATATCTCAGGAAAGGGGCGACCTCCGCGATTTGTGAAAGCGATCATGGATGAACTTAAGCAGACTCCAGTCGTGTTTGCCGATCGGAACAATGCGGGAAAACACGAGAGAAAGCAACTCATCTCTGATGTCAAGACACAGAACCTCAACGCCAGGGTTGTTTGCTTAAATTTCCGCCATGACGAGGAGTCGCTTGAAGAGATTAGACGCATCACCCAGGAACGAATTATTGAACGAGGAGATAACCACCAAACAATCCATGCCGCCAGTAATAAAGATAAGTTCATCGCCGTCATGGACAGCTTCATTACCAGGTTCGAAGAGTGCAACCCTGCTTCTTCTCCTGATGATGGGTTCGATCTTGTAATAGATCTTGACCCTACCGTGGGTAGCCGCCAGAACCTCGAAACCGTCGTAACAGAGCTGCACAAGTCTTTTCCAAGCCTTATCGCGGAACTCCCAAATCCTGACCAGTTGGACGAGGCGATCGAGCTAGCCCTCGCATACCAGCCCGACTTCCAGCACACAATACCAGATCGAGGACCCAGAAAAGACAATCATGGGGCACAGAATCAGCAACCACTAAAGAATAAGAAGAAACAGTCATTGGAGTATATTGGCGTGAATGTACCAACGAGCCAAATCAATTCCGTCTTGGAAGCAGCATTCAAGGGACTCGACGCGGAGACAACCCGGTTCTTTTTGCAATTGAAGAAAACGAGAAGGGTACAGCCTAAATTCCATGTTACCCTAATGCATAAATCTGGTGCGCAGAATAATGCTGGGCTGTGGGAGCGGTATACGAAAATGCATGAAGAGGCAGGAGGTGGCGAGGCAACCTTGGGTCTTTGTGATTTGTTACTTGAAAGAGTGAGTAAAAACACGTGTTGAGTGATATAAGTATTTAGTTGCTAATCTCGCTCACAGGTTGTCTTTGATGATCGCCTCATGGCCATCGTCGTTCGCATTGTTGATCCGGAGAACAAGTGGGAGTGTGTAAACAGAGTAGCCCACATCACAGTAGGAACTCGCGATGGCTCAGTAAAGCCCAAGGAGAGCAACGACCTACTTGCCAAGTGGCTGGAGGTCGGGACCGGGGGTGGGGAGAACAAGATCAAGGAAATAGTTTTCACAGAGAAGCCAACAGTGATTGGGGAGGTGAAGGGAGTTTTGTCAAGATAGGGGGATATGGCATTCTCAAAACCTCGGTGGAAACGTTCGCAGCTGAAACATAAAGGCAAAACGAAAGACTTTGGTCGGCGTCACCAGAAGTAATGCCAGGGAGGCTTCAGGGCACAAGAGGATGTTGGGATAGATGTAACTCACTCAATGTTAGAAGATAAATGGAAAGTTGGTATCATATATTCGTTGAAAGATGCAATCAGGCCATCTCTTAGAAAAAGATGCGAGCTAAAAGGACCTCATGTTCCACCAAGTCTGATAATCAAGGCTGCGCTCTTTATAAAAGTAATTACAGGATATTAAGGTAATTTTTGAAAGGGGTTCGATACTTTGTCTACTCATCATCTAGGATTCTGCTTGCTATCCTACCAAAGAAAGGCACTTCAAACCTGATATGGGGGTTAGCATGTATAAGAGTGAGAGTGTTTGGATGTCGAGACGAGTAAACTTGCCTGTCTAGAATTTCAGCATCTCGATACGCCTTTAACGTCAGGAAACCAATTAATGCAATATCGCCAAAGAAGAAGATCCAGCTTAGAAATGATGACCATGAGAAGAGCAGGTGAAAAACCATGATGGCTGTGAATAGTAATGCAGATTGCCAGGCATGAAACCTATAACATGTTAGATCCTTCTCTCTCTTTTATATATATATATATATATATATCTCCTTCCAGCAAACGGGTTTCTTGTGGTTATAATCCTACCTCACATAATCGCTATTCTTTTCCAAAATCAACAGAATCATGGCCCCAATGGGCGGAAAGACCAGGTAGGCCAGGCAGGCCTCGTAGTCCAGCCTCAGGCCCAGGCTGGTGTCGAACTCGCTGACCTCGGCGGGATAAGCACCAGGCATGCTCGCGCTCCCGCCGCGACTTATCATGCCGCCCGCGAAGCCAGAGAAGCTCCAGCCGCCGAGGCCGAAGCCACCGCCGTTGACCTGGCCGTCGAGGTCGCCGCTGCTCCATGCCCGCTGGGGCTGGGGGTGCTGGAGGGGAGGGGGCTGCGCGCGGCGGCGGCGGCGGCGAAGGATGTGATGGGGGAGTAGGATCGGTCGACGGAGGCGCGGGGGGAGGTTATGGGGGAGACGACGCGGCCGTGTTCGGGGGGAGGATTGGTAGGGGGCGAAGTCCATGGTCATTGTGTATTGTTTTTTTTTTCGAGGGAGATATTGTTTGTCGTTGTTTTTTTAGGAGGGAGGTTGAATTGATGAGGGCAGATCTTTGGTGAGAAGCTTTAGGTGAGCTTCCTTTGGTGTTTTTATGTCACAGCGCATGAAAGGGAGAGAGATCTCAGTGGGCGGCGCGCGTCGGAGGGGCAAGGTGGGCTGGCGATAATTCTAATGATGTATTCTGTCGAGGAGTTGATATTTTGTTTGGAAAGATGGAAGAGGAAGTAATTAGGGCGGCGGTCTGATTTGAGTAGTAGTAAGATAAAAAAGGGTTGCGAGGGTAGCTACCCTCTTCTGTATAGATACAACATCAATCACATGGGCTATCGCGGATTGGATGAATGGGGGGATGGGAATGGGAATGGGAATGGGCTTATGTGTGTTTGTGTTACAACGTTGGCAAGGTTAGTAGGTGATGGTGCGCGAGCGAGCGAGCCAAAAGGTTAGCGCATACGTCAGGCACCGGGTACGCTAGCAGGTTGGTTTGATTTAGTGGACGTTTTTTATTTTATTTAAGAGCTCGCATCGAGATGGTGACGTGGGTGAAGTGATATAGGATGGTCCTTGAAGCTTGGGGTAGAGGTTTTGTTGTAGTTGCGGTTAATTATCATGGTTCTATGGCTCTTGCTTTTGGAGCTTTGTATAGATAGATTAGATAGTAATCCTCCGTATAGTGGGGAGCTGAAGTGGTTCTTCTATCCATTCCTTGTAAAGGCTACAGTACCTATCATACCTACCTGTAGCTATTGCTATCTCCATAGCACCAGTTGGCACCTTTTGGCACCATTTGGTACCCGTTAGCACTGGACCAGCTAGCACCCATTGGCACCCATACACAAGGCGCGGAACCATGACCCTACCAATTTCTACTACGGACATCTAATACATGCCAACAGTCCTCGTTTATGAGATAGAACCTAGGTATATAGTATGGAAACCTAGGCGGCATATGTCAAGACAGTAGATATGTCTTGCTCTATCAATACATGCCTGGATATTCGAATAGTATACACAGAATTTTGTAGTGCTCAACCACCACCAGCCCGCTTTCAGATATCATTTCCTCATACAAACGTCAAATCTTTTTTTATTCCATTAGGACGATTCCGTTTTTGGCTCTGGGTTTGCCTCCTCTTCCAATTGAATTTTCCTTCCTTCCAATGCTAACCATAAGCTTCGACTGCCACCTTCCAGCGTTGATGTGATACCCAAGCCAGCACCTTGAAGAACCGCGACGAGTTGCGCCCGGAGGCCATCCAGACCACCATTGATACCACCAACCCAGTTAACGCCACCCTGGTCAAATACCTTGCCCTCAATGCGTCCTCCTACGAGCAAAAGCTTGGACAAGCCATTTTGGCAAATAGGGTCATGATATCCGGGGTTCTTCTTTCGTGTTGGTTGCGGGAACTTGCCGGGCACAGGTGCCAGTATACTCAATGCTGCCGCAAGATGCGCCGGGGAGACAGCCGGCATAACGAGGGCGGCCAAAGGTCCAATCAGGAGTGGCTCGATTTGCGCAAACGAGGAATCCTCTGGGACCTTGGCCTCCTTGATGTGTTCATATGCGACATCAGATAAATCGTGAGTGATGGGCCCTTTTGTCGTCCTCGGCGTAGTCTTCGAAGCAGCAGCGACCTCGGGCTTATAGAATTCCACAATCTTTAGAGCCACCTTCAACATATTCGTCCTCACGACTTGGACCTGTACGAAGGGCGCAAGGTTCAAAGGCTCGACGCCCGGTATCGGGTTCGGCGGTGGGACAGCAGCCAGCGCCTTCTTCAGCTCTCTTCTTACGGCAGCCCACTCGACAGCTGTAAGATTGCTGTGCTGAAAAAGAGGATCAATGGCGTTGTGCGGAGGAGCGAGGTATACGTTCGAATCAGCTGACTCTTTCGTGTGTCGATTGGTCGGGCGCTGGGGGTTTTGTCGCAGGAACAATGTCGACGGGTGCTCCTCTTGACGAGGCGACTGCAGCAGTGGCATGTTGCGCCTCAGATGTTGAAAAGCGATGCACTCCAAGAGCGAAAGCCCCTCGGTGGGCAGTGGCCTCCCATCTTAATCGCTGTAGGCACGGCCTCGCCGCCCGTGATAATGCTCGTGTCATTCTGTTGATATCAGCATTGAGAAAATTCTATGCGCTGAGGGTATTTCAGTGACCTACATATCTCAATGCTGAACAACTGTTCGACCATGGACAAAAAAGTGGTTTGCTGTGGACTTTCACCAACTTCAATTCTCAATTGCGTTGGAGAGTGCCGGATCAACTGGGTTGCCGTTCCGAGATCTGATCCAAGGCTGTTGTACCTCAAGGTACTGAGGGGGTGTGCATGGTGGTGCGGCCGGAGGCTTTGCCCTGGCAGTACATGCAGGTACCTCGGAGAAGCATTGGCAGGCATCCAGAGTGATTGCGCGCGACACCTGAACTGCTTGCTGCCCTCTAGCTTCATCATTCCGTAAGCTGTCATTGATCACCTCCAAACACACTCCGTTACAAAGCAAATTGCCTACCAGTCCGTGGGCTGATTTACTTAATACTCTCCATCTCTTGTGCTCTATCCATTCGTTTTTCCCATCCAACCATCTTTCCACGACTCCACGTCTTGCCGATAAACTCAGAGCATCATGGCTACCCTCGAAGAACTCGATGATCTCGATCGCAGAGACCGAGAGGACAAGAAGAATGAGAAGAAGAGAACGGAGGGCGATGCCGACATGAAGGATGCCGAGGAGGATAAGGATGACATTCTCGATGAGGAAATCCTAAGTCTCAGCACACAGGATGTTCTTACTAGGAAGCGGTTGCTTGAGAATGACTCTCGAATTATGAAGAGCGAGCTGTCACGCTTAACACACGAGAAGGCTGCCATGGGCGAAAAGATCAAGGAGAATATGGACAAGATTGCCAACAACAGGCAAGCATACCTGCCCGGCCATTCCATTTGGCGGGACACACTAACAGTTTTACGCATAGACAACTACCTTATCTCGTTGGAAACGTCGTCGAATTACTAGATCTAGACCCGACAGCAGAGTCATCGGAAGAGGGTGCCAACATTGATCTCGATGCCACTCGAGTGGGAAAGTCAGCCGTTATCAAGACCTCTACACGGCAGACCATCTTCTTGCCACTGATTGGCCTCGTCGACTCGGACAAGTTGAAACCAGGTGACTTGATTGGTGTGAATAAGGATTCTTACCTTGTGCTGGACACACTACCCGCCGAATACGACAGCCGAGTAAAGGCCATGGAAGTGGACGAGAAGCCTACAGAGCAATATACCGATGTTGGTGGCTTGGACAAGCAGATAGAGGAGCTTGTTGAGGCTATCGTGTGGCCGATGAAGGAGGCTGACCGATTCAAGAAGATTGGCATCAAGGCGCCAAAGGGTATGTATTATGGAGAGGGATCAGGTCCTACGAGATTGATCAAGATGACTAACGTGAGGGGTGGATCACAGGTGCCCTGATGTACGGCCCCCCTGGTACTGGTAAGACGCTAATGGCCAGAGCCTGCGCTGCGCAAACGGAGGCCACATTCTTGAAGCTCGCAGGACCCCAGCTCGTACAAATGTTTATCGGAGATGGTGCCAAATTGGTTAGAGACTGCTTTGCTCTAGCTAAGGAGAAGGCCCCGGCCATTATTTTCATTGACGAGTTGGACGCCGTTGGTACCAAGCGATTCGACAGTGAGAAGAGCGGTGATCGAGAAGTACAGCGTACCATGTTGGAGTTGCTAAACCAGCTCGACGGTTTCGCATCTGATGATCGAATCAAGGTCTTGGCTGCCACCAACCGAGTCGACGTCCTTGACCCTGCGCTGCTCCGTTCCGGTCGTCTGGATCGAAAGATTGAGTTCCCTCTACCCAACGAAGAGGCTCGAGCCCAGATTCTCAAGATTCATTCACGAAAGATGAAGGTGAACCCCGGTGTCAACTGGGGTGAGTTGGCTCGAAGCACGGACGAATTTGGTGGTGCCATGTTGAAGGCGGTTTGTGTCGAGGCTGGAATGATTGCCCTCCGGTCAGGGAAGAACGAGATTGGTCACGAGCACTACGTGGATGCTATTGCAGAGGTGCAGGCCAAAAAGAAGGATGTAAGTGTTTCGTCTGGATGCATGAGTCTTTTCTATTTACAGGATGCTAACGTTTACTCCAGACTGTCAACTTTTACGCGTAATGGGCATTTGTGCTTATTGCGCAGATGTGTGTGGAAAGGGGGTTTCCTGGCTGGCGTACGACAACAAATTCGGGCATTGGCGTAGAGGAAAAGTCGATCCTTAGGAGACAAATGTAACTATATTCTTGGCGGGGGAGTGCCAGCGCACTAGATTAGAGACAATACCTCCTTTGCAGAGCGACAAAAGATATATGGCTTAGTTGATGAAGTGATTGATTGATTGCGCTGACGGGCTACTGTTTAATACTTGGTTGCCCAGGAATGCTAAACTTCCAAGTTGTTTAGTCTGGATATGCAAATAGTAAAACAAATGGCACATCAGGTTCCCCGTGGTTACCCTATGGTCTGACCCCAGAATTAATGCAAGATCATGGACAGTCTATTACGTCTTAGGCATAAACAGGGATCCTCTGAACTCTATAGATGCTTGTCATGGTGATGAAAGTACAGGGTAGCTGGCTAAAGTCGTTGGGGAATGACGCCGGACCGTTTAGTCCATGATGGAATTGAGGCCCCACATTCTTAACTTGCATCGGCAGCTATACCGACGTCATCGTGGCAGAAAGCACAGAAGCTTCCCATCCACAAACGACGACATTACTGAATGCATCAGCTCTCCATCATCGCCTGATTTGCTGGCAATCAAGGAAAAGTCCAAAGTTAACTAGTGTAGTATAAATGGCTTGGAATGTATCACGTAATGCAGGGTACCGCCTTTACACGGGTGATTTGCAGTGCTGCATTCAGCCAATCGAGGTACCTCGTAGCTGGGCATGTACTTGCATCCAGCTCCCCCAAAAGAATGCAGTTCAAAGATTCAGTGTCATGGCAGTGACGTTATGGAAGTGCCCCAGAAACGAACACATTACCTCATCCCCTCCTTGGGAGCCTGAAAAACTTCCCAGCTTCCTCCTCTTTCTTCTGCCTTCGTCACCTTTTTGCCTCGATTCTTCTTTCTTCTTCAACCTTTCCATCACAAGCTCTTCTCTATAAGTGCAGTGTATCCTGAGAACAGGCAGGCATTAAATCTTTCATCAACAACTGCATATTCGGATCTCCTTCTCCTAGTAGAACACACATTTGGCTGCAATCATGATGTTGCGTTTGAGCACCCTACTTACCGCGGGGCTCGCCCTCACTGGCGTTGCTGCCAGCGGCTGGTTCCCAGGTTCCAAGTCTGGTTCGTCTGGTCTTCTTCCTCTGCCACGAATAAACCCTTTGATATTCGGAAGCTAACCTCAGTGAAGCAGTCTACAACAAGTGGCATGAAACGGAGATTGAGCGCTGGCTTTCAGACCACGACATCCCCTATCCCACTCCGGCAGACCGTAAGGACTTGGAGGACCTGGTGGGCAAGCATTGGAATGACTACGTCGTCGAACCATACAGCAGCTGGGATACCTCTCAGCTGAGCGAGTACCTCACTGCCAAGGGCAAGGGCGCCAAAGAAGGCACCGAACAGACAAAGGACAACCTTCTCGCCCAGGTCAAAGCTAATTGGTACGAGTCTGAGGACAACGCCCAGAACGCTTTCGGCAGCACGAAGGATTGGATTCTCGATACCTGGACCGACTCTCAACTTAAGGCCTTCTGTGACAAGAATGGCATCCCTGGTACGTTATTCCTTAATTCTTCCAATGTTATGATTGGTGCTAACTGATAATCTTTGCAGTACCTCAACCTCGTGAACGTGATACTCTCCTTCAAAAGGCTCGTTCAGGCTATGAAACCGCTGCGAAGAAGATTGGAGAGTCTATTGCGTATCCCGGTAACTGGCTCTATTCTGCGTGGTCGGAATCTGACCTCAAGGAGTGGCTTGACTCTCACGGCTTCCCCGCGCCCCAACCCTCTTCTCGAGACAAGTTGGTTGCATCTGTCCGCCGAAACTCCCGCCTAGCCTACTTGAAGGCTCAAAAGGATTCTGCCAGTGCTACAGAGAGTGCCAAAGCCGCATATGCCACCTTGACTGATGTCATCCTTGATGCCTGGAGCGACTCTCAGCTCAAGGACTTTTGTGATAAGAACGGAATTCCCGTTCCTCAAGGATCCAAGACAAATGATCTTCGCGCCCTCATCCGAAAGCACCGCGCTGAGATCTTTGGCGACAACCTTGGTGCCAATGCTGCGTCTGCCTTTGGTGCTGCAACATCAAATGTCAAGGACCAGTACGCCCAAGCGACAGATATTGCTTCAGAAGCTGTTCAGCAAGCGTTTGGCACGGCTGTAGACAGTTGGTCAGAGAGCCGTCTCAAGGCCTATCTTGATGCTCGAGGCATTCCCGTCCCCCAGAGTGGTAAGGCAGACGAATTGAGGGCCCTTGTACGCAAGAACGCTCATAAGGCTTCCTCTGGTTGGCAAGCTTGGACCTTTGATGACTTTAGTGTCGACAACCTGAAGAATTATCTCAACAAGAACGGAAATGCCGCTGCAAAGGCTGCAGCCAAGAAGAAGGATGCCACTCGCGAAGATCTAGTTAGCGCTGCACAGTCTGCCTATTCCTCGGCTTCTTCTGCTGGTGGTTCGCAGTATGCTTCCGCAACTAGCTACCTTGCCTCTGTTACAGCAGCCGCAAAGTCGAATGCCTTTGAGACATGGACTGAGAGCGATCTCAAGGCCTATCTTGACAGCTATGGCATTCCCGTCCCTCAGGGATCTAGGGTCGAAGAGCTAAGGGCCGCGGCTCGTAAGCAGTCCAACTATTTCAGATACGGAACCTCATCTCCTGGAGAAACTGTCTTTGCTAAGATCGGAGAGTCTGCCAAGGGAGGCTGGAAGTGGGTTGCCGATCAGCTTCACCTAGGAAATGAGGCGGCCAGAGAGAAGGCTGCCGAGGCCGAAGCTGAAGCCAAGGCCAAGGCTGAGAAGTTGCGACAGGAGTTGTAAAGACTCTAAAGTCCGTATTTTGTTTCCATCATCTACGGTGATAGAGACTGAATACTTAGTAGGGGGCGAATAAGGCTAAGAGAGTAACATGTGTTTGTTGCTTCGTCCTTGTAATATAAGGGGATAATGGTTCGTGGCTCTTTGCGCCTACGAAAGGTTGAATCAGAGGAATTGCCAGAAAAATTGGAGAGAATGGCTAGGGGGTGGGTTCTATGTTTGCTGGATCGCAGGGTGGATTGTTTTTGTACTTCTTTCATTATACCTTGATGATTTTCTGCTGTGCAACAATAAACAACTTTTCACAATAATCCTATGGTGGGAATTTCATATCTTGTCGTGATCAAATGTAGTTCCTATTCAACATCAAAGATTCTTTTCTCATTATGACCTGGCCAACTCAGCTTTATATGATAGGCCGAAAATCTAAAGCTAACTATTTCTTTTTTCCCCACACACACATGTAGCGATATTTATGCCCACAACCTACAAGTCATATCCGCTCCGGCACTGATACACCAGGGGTGCTTTGGATGCCAATCAACGTCCATGACACCAAGCTTCTTCTCTACTTTGTGACCCCTAAGCATCTTGACGGGGACAATGGTGGCATTCTCCATCAAGTCGCTGACGACCTTGCCGTGGAAAATCTGCAGTGAGCCGTCGTCACTGGCGTCGGCGAAGAGGGGCAGGGCCTTGTGGAACTTGACCGCGCGGATGGCCTCGGGGTGGAAGCGCATAGTCTTGTACGGCCTGTTGGACAGGTCGAGGTCGTGCCAGAGCAACCTGCGGTCGTACGAGCCGACAATCAGGTTGTCGCCGCCGGGGTGGATGTCCATGGAGGAGATCCAGCGGGCGCCGGGCTGGATGACCTTGACGAGCTCCTGCCTCTGCAGATCGTAGCAGCGGATCATGCGCTGGGTGGCGACGAAGAAGAGGGGCCTGGAGGGGTGGAACTGGGCGGTCTGGGCGAGGCCGGGGAGTTTTCGGAAGGGGACCTGGCTGAGGTGTTTGGAGAGGGTGTGGATGACGACGGAGCTGCGCTGGCCGGTGGGGGAGACGGTGCAGACGAAGTCGCCGCGTCGGTGCCAGTTGATGGTCTTGATGGCGGACCGCACGGTGAGCTTGAGGAGCACGCCCTTGGACACGAGGCTGGAGGTTGGCCTCGACCACTTGGCGGCGGGTTCCTTTCTGACGCCGTCGGCATTGACGCTTGCTGCTGCTTGGTTGCCGTTGGTGGCATAGCCGAAACCAGCGTCGAGAACGTCTCGGCTCACCTGGTCGACGGCGTCGTTGACCAGGGGCGGGGCGATGAAGAACATGTCCTCACCAGCGGCGGCGGCAAGGATAAATGTGTCTTTGCTCGGCCTCCATCGGACGACGTGGACGGGTTCTGGTTCATCCCAGGAGCTGAGCTGGGCCTGCCACTCCAAGTGGCCGTTGAGGGCCCAGACACGGACAGTGCCGTCGTCACTTCCAGAGGCGATCCATTCTCCGTCAGGGCTGAAGGCAACCGTGCGAACACGGCTTGTGTGGCCCCTGAAGATGGTCTGGCATACGGTGGGGAACGGTCGGAGTTCTTCGGGGCGAGGGAGTTTGGGTAGCAGGGAGTTGGGGTCGATGTTGAGTCTGTTCTTGCGGATTCGGGGCGCAAGGTAGAGGTCAAGGGACCGCTCGAATCTCTCCTTGACGAGCTCGCCGTAGGCGGGGACCTGTCGTAGGGAGTTGAACTTGGTCGGTAGGTATTCCTTCTCTCTCTCCTCGGGATCTGCCTTTTCCCACGCCTCCTTCTCCTCCGCCGTTGGTAGATACTCGGGAGGCGGGTTGTAACTGAGATCGTAGCCGGGCGGCGCCAGCTTGGGTGCAGGAATGTTCATAATGTGTTGATCCTGGGGCTCCTCGTTGGCCCAGATATCGTAGTACTTGTCCTCCTCTTCGACGTCCTCCTCAGGCGGCTTGTAAGGCAAAATCTTTCCTTCCCTGATTGCCCTTACGAGTTTGGCTACTCGCTTCGCCTCGTGTTTTGACGGGATGAATCGTCTCTTGGGTTCTGGGGCAGCGCTTAGAGGCATCTTCTCCTCTATGCTGGTGAAGTAGGGTATCAAATCCTGTTGCGTGTTAGTAATTTCATCGCCTCTGCTTATTTTTGTAAAAGTTGGCTTATTAAACTTACCGGGTACGGGTCGTAGCCATCTTGAGGCACCTCGTCCAACTGCAACTTCTTCAAAAGCTCCAGTTCCTCCCGACTTAGGTTCAAGGGCTTTCCAGTTTCTGGGTCCGTCAAGCCAGTCCAGCCCTTGGGGAGCTCGATGCTGTCGAGGAGTGCATCCAGTGCTTCGCCGGTGGCGGGTCGCATAATTTTCTTGCCGTTAATATCGTATCCAATATGAGGGTAAGAGTCGTAGAATGACAGAGGAATGTTGCCAATTGTGTTGACGGGTCCTTGAGCATCGCTATCATCACTGTCATAGACAGGATCTATCTCCTCATACTCGTAGCGCTCCCTACCGTTGGCATCCTTAACGATCTTGTAGTTGGGCTTGTCTGCGTCCTCATTTTCGTCCTCATCGGGATCTTCTTCGTCAACCTCTTCGTCGCTAAAAGCATCGGATCCCTCGCTGTCGCCACCGCCATTGGCGAGTTCTTGGGTCTCCTCATCAGATTCTTCGTAGTCGCTCTCGTCCTCGCTTTGCGACAAGACGCCGTCAAGCTCAGCGCCGTCGAACTCATCCTCGGACTGTGAAGCCTCGGAGAGGGTCTTCCTCTTTGGTGCACGAGTAGCAGATAATGAACGAGCCATTGCGCCTTATCTAGAGACCAAGTCTCAACGTCAATGGAGGTGGTGGTTGAGATTGACCAAAGGGCTTGTCGCAGCCGCTGGAAGATAATCTGGGTGGTGTAAGTTTTTTTCTACGATAAGAAGCTCCATCGATAACAGGAAATCAATGGTGGGAAAAGGTGCCCCACTATGCGGAACCCTGTCCGCGCCTAGCCTTTTAGGGTAGTAGTTTCGCTCCACGACTTTTCCCTGCTACTGATTTCGTCGTACCTGATGATTGACTTCAACAAGCTCAACAGCAGCTATTGTTCTGTGAGATGCAGTTCTATTTATGAATTCTCGATGGGTCATTTAGGCCAGCACTCATGATTCCAATACTCTTAATCGGCATTTTCTCATATTACCGTGTCCGAAAAGGCTATCGCCGTGTGTTTGTGCATTTTCGGATTCACTTGCCTCGTGTGATATAAACGTAGCAGGAACACTGGAAGTCGCAGAAAGAGCGCAATAGTGGTTTTTACCTTCCCATGCAAGCATGCAAGCTCTGTAATAAACATCGATTACTTGGTGGCATCTTCAATATGACACCATCATCATTCCACTTCACCTTCGAATGATAGTCTCTGTACGATACGATACATTATCTGTGATACTTCGCTCGTTTCCTCCATATCAGCCAAAAGAAGATTACAATACAATCACCAATCATTAAAACTCATTCTCAAACCATGACTGTTCAACGTCATTCTCGGGCTCATATTGGCATAATCTCCCTCAACCGCCAATCCTTTTCCAACGAAATGCTCGACCCCTTTCTGAGGAAGCTCGTTTCACGTGTGCGTATCAAGACAGCTCGGACGCCAGACTCGGTTGCACATCTGCTCAGGACCAATCCAATCGCCGTTCTGATAACCGATGAAGCAATCATATGGGACCAAAATGCGCATGTATAGGATGCAGTACTCGACTATGTCCGCAATGGAGGCACCACAATTCTCATGGGAGACTTTCCTAGACTCATCGCGCCTTTCTATCCCATACTCTTCTTTGCCAAGGCAGGTTTGCCTTGGGATTTTGGCTCGCACGTCAGAGCAGATGCATATCTGAACCCCGATGTCATAGCACCTACTCTGGCTTCCAGGCTTCCAGCTAGATCGTCCACGCAGGCGCTTTTCATACGGAACGCACGTCCAGAAGAGTCATGGTATATATGGTAATACGAGGCTGGTCCCTGATATCTCCATGGTGGAAATTCTAACAAAAAGGTGTGCAGGCATAAACCTAATCCCGAAGCCGCTGTTACGTTGGCGTCCGTTGGACATGGAAGGCTCGGCTATGTTGGTGACGTGGGTGGTAAAGGAGCCATGAGCCGGGTCATCTTTGCCATGTGTGGACTCTTGTGACAAAAGCAAAACGGAGCTCAGGATCATGGAGAGCAAATGCGACAATGCCCACCGCGCCCTTAACGGCACTCTGTGATAATCGTGGCATTGGCCTTGCATTCTGAGTCACTCGCCGATTCGGACCGAGAACCTATATAATTTGTCTTCTGTCAGCGTTCATGAATACGAGCGACTGTTATTATCACTGCAGCAAATTGCATTTCCCCCTCTCCTTCTTTTCAGATCGGACATCATTCGAACAATGGAAATCCGTCGCGCCATATCCCTAACGAGTAGTGACATTGCTGGCCGGGACTTTTCTTTTTAGATAACTGCTAAAGTCTCCAAGCCGTACGATCAGCTGGCACTAGGTGGGAATATTATTACAACTCCGGTCCCTGCCTTCAAAAAGGATTACGGATTCGACGAGTCTGAATTTAAGCATATCAAGGATTCTGACGGCGTTCTGTTTACGCTTGTTGAAAATAATCAGGTCTATGGATATGCGCATGCCTCAAAGTCCTGGAATAATATGGTTGTTCTTGAATGGATTGCCCTTGATGCGACCATTCGGGGTCACAGTTATGGTAAACAGCTTCTCGATAAGGTTATTGAATGGGCTCGTCAGCTTGGTGTTGCGGAAATCCGTCTTGAGTCGCAGTCCAACAATATTGCAGCCTGTTATTTTTATAAGCGTTGTGGATTTAAATTCGGAGGATATGACGAGTTTCTCTACAAGGGAATTCCGCAACATGAAGATGAGACAGCGCTCTTCTGGTATTACATGTTGTAGCACACGCCGACATGTCTTACGTTTGAAGTACTTGGGTCAGTGAAGGATGAGGAGGAGGCCCAACTGTACAATTCGAATTATAAGGGGTCTCATCGTCTCAGGACGGCTTGCCAGCTTGGTATACATTCTATGAGTATCCGCGATGAACACTGTATATATATTTGTCTCCTGTCTAATTGATACAATTTTCTTCCCATCAGTGTTTCCTACCAAGGATGCAAGGGCTGAGAAGAAGATACACGACACTGCTACATGTAGAGTGATGAAGAGCTTTAACCTGAACGGACTCGTTGTATTCTTGCCTGCGAATTTACTGACAGGTCATTTTAACGTGATGGTTCCGACTCTGGATGTTGGCCCGGTGGTGACGATGAGGGCTTTGATGTGTCTGATATCTCTCGACCATGTTACGATAACGGTCAGTGATATTAAACTACTTTATAGAGTTACTAGATGCTATTCCGAAGCAAAAAAACACATCACAGAAAGGACCTTGGAAGGTTGAGGCTCGAGTAAAGGGTATTTATAGAAGACTAAAAGGTATATAGCTAGAATCCGGGTCCTGGATGGAGGACTTGGCACATCGAAGGAAAACAAACTTGTCATAGCCTGTCATTAAATAATAAAGAAACACGGCCCAACTCCGCAGACGAGTGAGTGAGATTAATTACATCATGGCTACTTATTATAATTAGCATATATAGAACTAGATATAGGCCAAATTGGAAGAATGTCTACTCACAGGCCCTCGCTTCCCAGTTTGTATCGGAGTTTGCCACTTTGCGTGCTTCTTTCCAGGTCATCTTGGGTTTGCCAAAGCCTACATGGAATGGTTAATCATCAGGTTATAGGTGGGCGGGTCTTTTGGTGTAAGCAGGGTAGCCTACCAGTTGCTTTGGCTGGTTTCGGTGCAGGTTCGACTAGAGTGACTTCGGAAGAGTTGGTTTCTGTCTTGTAAAGCTTGCGAGCTTTATCTAATGAGAGTCGGAGAGGCATTGTGATGGTGATGGTGATGTAGATATTGTGATTGGAGTTGTTCAGCTTGGGGTTGTTCGGTTTGGTGTTGTTCGGTTTGGTGTTGTTCAGCTTGGTGATGATGTGCTCGGAGTGAGATTGTAAGTCCTTGTTCGGCAGTGTTGAAAGTTTGTATAGTATGAAAACTTAGAGAACTCTTATTGGATTCCTGTATATGGGGCTTATTGGAGTATTTATCATCTTTGGGGAAAGCAAACAATTAAATACTTGAAGCATTACTCACTCGGCACTCCGAGCCGTGAGTCCGTGACAAACATCATCCTCCATCGGCTTATCAGATCTACTCCGAAGCTTGGATGATTGCGTTTCAACAGGCACCATACCTGCAGAGTGACTCACAATTGTCGTCTAAACGACGCCAATCAAAGTTTCTTCCCGTTGCCTTAATAATTGTGTTGCTCATCAATGATTGCGACACCGGTTTGGAATCATTGACTGCAACCCATCCATCCATCCATCCCTCCTCTCGTCGTGTTAGTCGTAAAAGGGGACCACTGGGTACTATGTACAGCACTGCTCTGTTATACAAGCAAGCATCCATTGATTCACTGATCACTAATTGGTTGGGCATCAGCCACACGGTCCACTTCGAGGCGTGATTATCACGCCCTTTGCAGCAGAGTTTAAGCCCTGTTTGGCTCGCCGCAGAGAGAAAGTGCAAGGATTGAAGCCACTCCCAGTCCGTGGGGGGTGAATGGTGTCTAATTAACTGTATGGCCTTTAGCGTCAGGTCAGGCCCTGACTCCGAGAGCCGCCATGTTCAGTCCGAAGCCGAGACCGAGTCCCCCCCAGCTCTTTGTCTTACATGCCCATCCAAATGCCACCGTCCCCGTGCTCATGAATCTTTCTCACAGCTTTCCTCTGAGTCCGAGGCGGGAACGTGTGAGACGGGTACCTAAAAAAAGCATACAAACAGTGCTCATTCATCAACCCATGGCGTCGTCACAAGATGGCGTGGCACTCCGCCGCTTAAACGGCCGACTACAGGCTTGTGATCCGTGCCGAAGCCGCAAGGTGTCTTGCGATCACGGTCAACCGGTATGCAGGAGGTGCATCAAAAGGAACCAGGATAGCGAGTGTGTCTATACACCGTCGACTCCGAGGAGGTCAGCCCCGCGAATGGGCGCCGTTCGTCGTGTGAGATTGACGTCTACTGATGTCAGAGAGTCTTGTGACGCCGCCAGACCGAGGCCGGCCCCGGTGTTGTCCCGAGTTCACTCGCGGCAGGCAAGTTCTATCATTCCACTGGAATCAGATTCCTCTACGGATGTTTCCTCATCTGGAAAGTCGTCGGAACAAACCGAGACGCCCTTGTCCTCGAACTCTGCTCGTCACCCCGTCGTCGTCTCATCTAGAACAAGTCCAGTGGGAGAACCGTCACCAGTGCAAGCACCTACGCCGTTTACCCAGTCAACGGGCTATCTCGGCTTCACCAGCTACTCTTCGGTTTTTGAAGAGGCCAAGAATAGTCTTCTCTTGCTCAAAGGGTTCCAATCATGGCTTCCCCAGGTCGGCCACGGTGGGCGGAGACAGCTGACAGAGGATGTACCTGGCTTCCTGTGCTCCCCTACGCGTGAAATGTGCCTTGTCGTACTCCGTGGTATACCCCTGCCGTCCATGGGCAACATTACGCCCAAGACTTCTCCGCATCACACAGATGGATGGCAGAGAGTGGCCGCCAGCCGTGTTCTTTCCTCTCTGCATGAAAGATTTGGGTCATATTTAGGAGACTGCAGGGTTGATTCTCAGCTGGAGGAGATTGCGCACTTTTTGAGCAATAACACTGCGAAGCCGTTCCGAGAAGACGAGCCCGATCCTGAGAAGTGGTTTGGGCAGTTTACAGGCGCCAATTTAAGATGGGAATCTGTAGGGATGGTCTTCATGTACAGCGAGCTATGGTATAGGGAGGAAGAGAAGAAGCAAAAGGGCGAGACGGGCGAAGTAGACGTATACGTATCCCGGAGAGAGTGGCCAGAAGTGGCTCGCATTTGCCTTGGACTCTGTATCGACCTGGGTCGCCGGTTCTCATCCGGGAACAGTTTGCTGTTGATACTATGCCGCAGACGCACAATGGTGGAGTCTATTCATCTCGGAGACGCAAGTAAGTATAAGTCTTGATATACCTGATCATAAGCTGGCCACCACAATCTATCTACATGACTAACACAATGCCAGGTTTATCTTGCTGGAGAGGCGCTGCAGAGTGTGCTGCGTTGGCAACATTCCTTGGAATGCATGTAGAGCTGAACGATCCATCACGCCGACCAACACTGGCTTCACAGGTACGACGCTCGCTCTTTGCGCAAATATTTACTGGTGACAAAGACGCCGTGCTATTCACGGGACGGCCGCCATTTTTTGGGCATCGATATGTATCGACACCAATGCCTCTTGATATAAATGACCTCGACCTGATATCGGGTGGGGAAGCTCTTGAACGAGCAGTGGAGTCCTTGGATGACAGGGGCTGGAACACCGTCGGCGGGTTATACTGCTCAACAGTTGTTCGTGCGCGGTACATGATTGCACTAATACGAGATGAGCTGGTTGAAGTTGCTCTCGGAAACGGGAAGCAGTTTCCTGTCGAGAAGCTGATGTGAGTTGAAGAGTCATAGCCTGCCCTCCCCTCCTCCTCCCATGCTGACTGCGGACCAGCGAGTTACGATCAAGAGAGCTCGAGATCATTGAGGAATTCCCCGGTCCTTGCGCTATAACCCAAAGGACTTGGGGGATCTCACCGTGTGTGTCGAGAAGCTCTATGCTAGAATAGTGGTTCAGCTCGAACATTTGCAGAATATCTTTGTGGTTGAGCGGCTGCTCTTGAAGCGTGGCGGGTTGGAGCATGACGCTTTGTTAGCTACGAGTTATGAGTTGGTCTCATTGACTCTTTTGTTCTGGACGCATAAAGACCGTCTTGCCGCAGTGCGAAAGGATTTCGAATGGCTGGTGAGTAAAAATCTTTGATGCAATCTCGACGTCGTAAGGTAGTGACTGACGTTGCCCAGGTCATGGCATTCGCAACCCCCGGTGGGGGCATTCTCTGCATGGAGCTGCTTCACCCGACCTTCAAAGGCAGCCATCCGACAAACCCCGCAATCACGCGATCCAACATAATTCAGAACCTCAGTCTCTTGATTGGGTTCCTCGACTGGATTGACCCGTCCGCGCCGAACGGCGACTTGTGCGTGAGCTGCCGCAACATCATCCGGCTTGTCCTGGATCATGTGCTGAACGCGACTGCGGAGAATACGATTTGGCCGCCCGCCGCGCTGGATGATATGCAGTTGGATTTCAACTTTGAGCTGCTTGATACATTTGACTGGCTGAGACCGGACATGTTGTCGAATCAGGGGTTGGGCCATTAACAGTGTTCAGGGGGGGTCTTTGAGGACATGGACTGACCCATCGGATAGCATACGTCTCCAGCCTCAACAGACCGCTCGGTGAGAATGAAAAACAAAACGCCAGATCCGGAAAAACCAGCCGCTGTCCAGATCGGTGAACAGAGGCACTCCGAGGGTGAAGCTGCCCAAAGAGTCGCTTGTCTGTGGAGATCAGACAACATTCAAAGACCAGATTAGCGAATGACAAGTGTTTCATTGGGGATTTGTCATGCAATGTTGCTAGTGTTTTGGCTTCTACTGCAGGTCGTGTTACATCGTCCTACACGAGTGGATGCTTTGGCTGAAAGTGGACCGGCATCGGTTTATTGGGGCTGCCAGTGACTCATCATGCAAGACGGGTTGAAAGCTACGATTAACCAATGAGGGGGATTGGAATAGCATAAAGGGGGATCTATAGTTGGATTTTTAGGTGCTTTAAACAACGTCGTCATACTATATAGAACATATAATAGCTCGTCGTCGTCGTCGTCGTCGTCGTCGATTACAAATGGATCGATTACAAATGGATCGACAGCATGGCTTCCTTTTCATCCCGACATCTTCGCCTTTCGCAGCATCAAGACACTCTCCGGCTCCGAGTCCCCTCCCCACTTGGAGAAGTCGACGCTGTGTCTGTCCAATTCCTCGAATCCGTACTTTATGTAGAGGGGGAAGCCTTCGGGGGTAGCCTCGAGGTAGGCTTCCAGGCCCAGACGATCTGCCTCGTTGGTTATGTACGTGAGCAGCATGCCGCCGGCCCCTCGTCGCTGGTGTGCTGGGTCAGTATGAAGGAGCTTTAGGTCTACAAAATGGCAGTTAGTTTTTTTTTTTTCC
This sequence comes from Cladobotryum mycophilum, assembly GCA_036429605.1. Taxonomy (NCBI): domain Eukaryota; kingdom Fungi; phylum Ascomycota; class Sordariomycetes; order Hypocreales; family Hypocreaceae; genus Cladobotryum; species Cladobotryum mycophilum. Next base: position 852,419 of record JAVFKD010000002.1, on the reverse strand, counting down.
TTCTCTCTCTCTCTCTCTCTAGGGGAGAACTTACACAGGTGTGGTCTTCCTTGGAACCTCTCCCACCATTTTGCCTTCATACCCCCGAACAAGGCCTCGCAGGCCTCGACATTGGTACCCGGTCCCCACTCGCGAGGGTGGTTGATGCTCTCCCTCTCCCAGACGAAAAACTGGGTAAAGGCAATCGTGCCGTCCCCGCCCCCCGATGCCAGTTCGGTGTCGACCACCTTCATCCACTGGCACGCCGGGTCTTTGCGGCGCCCCTCCACCAGAGCATTGAGCCTAAAAGTGTCCCCCTCGGGGAACGGGCCCGGGAAGAGCACTCTGGAGTTGGGGCTGGGGCCGTAGGCCAGGTTCTCGATGGTGATGGCGCGGGGGGCGTCTGCCTCGCCGGCCGGAGCGACTTGAAGAACCATGATGTTTGTTGGAAGGGTTGTGATTGGGAGTGTGAAGAGAAGATAAAAGTTTTGTCTTTAGTAATTAGGGATGATGCTGTGAGTTTGTGATGGGGGTTGATGGTAAACTCTGAAGACGTAGACCTCGTTGTGATTTGAGAAAAGAACCAAAGGGAAAAGAAAGAGGGCTTTCAGTTGATGCCTTTAATAGTAGATGCCCCAATGCACAGCCGTTCTCTCTATAACATGAATATCCGCAGCACTTCTCTTCAAAAAAGGCATCGAAACTTCGCTGGTTTCCTATTTAGGTTGCCGGGTTTTTCGGGGCCCCGGGAAACGGACTCCACGGGTTTGATTCGGCGAGGCCCTTTCAGGAAAGTTTTGAAACCAGGAAAGTCGGGAGGGGAGTCGCACAATGGGGGAAAATCTCGTCCTCTTCGGCGTCCGGATTGAGAAATAGATTCGACGAATGTGTTTTTTTCTCTTTCTTTTCTATGGTGTTCTGTTCTGTTCGACTTGATGGATCGTGTATGGCTAAGCGAATCCTTCTTCTTTTTCATTCATTTTCTTACGCAACTCCGAAGCCGAGCAGGGGGCGTGCGTGCGTGCGTGCTTTTGAGGTTGAACTCACTGTAACCTTAAGTAAGCATATCCTAAATGATTAGCTATTCGGTATATCTACTATAGTCTCTTAGGGGAGGATAAACGCTGGAATGCTAAATACATACATACCTACTTAGAAGGGAGTATGGTAGGTAGACAGACTCGCATCGATTACCCCTTTTGGCTTCATCTTTATCTGACGGTTCCCTTTTCTTCTTCTGTTTATTCCCCTTGTTATCGTCTATTTCTCAATGTTCATCATCAACTCCCCCAAGATAAAATACAACCTAAACAACTTTTTAGAGCCAAGGATTGCCTATTGCGGTACGGAAATGGTGATCAGCGGCACATCCAGCTTACAAGTGTAACCTCGAATCGGATCTCTATTTTCCTTTCTTTTTTCTTTTCAGATGCTACGTGGAAAAGTGTGTGTAGGTAGGTATTTAAGTACTCCGTATTAAGTAATCATTTCTACCGTTTATTAACACCTTAAGATGTTTTAATCCCTATTTTCATTATTTACTAGTTCCCGTCTTTTTGAAAGAAGGACCCGCCGTCGTCATATCCATGTGTCAGGTTCTTACCTTTGGGCAGGAGCTTATTAGTGTAGCTAATGCAGGAGCACACGACCTTAGTTTCTTCATCAAGATCCATTCATTCATGTCCATCCGTAAAACATCGCCTCAACTTCTTTCTTACCTCTGAAACATATTTCTTGATTTTTGCATACCATCGACGTCAACGGCGCCCAATACGCGTTCCCTCTTCCACCATGAGCGCGCTGCAGGCCCCATCTTTTGTCGACCAGGCGAATCCCGTTTGGCTGCTGCATGGTACCCTTTCGGGTATGCCTGCATTTGAGCCCACACCTACCAGCCACGATTCAGCGCCTCACTGAAAGCCAGGTGGACTGACAGCTCGACAGACAGCCTCACATTTACCGCCTTCATTATAAGATGCCCTTCGCATCGCATCGCAGTCTGATGAGCTAATCCTTTGCGTTCACGTTTACAATGACAACCACAAGTCTTAGCCTGGAAAACAGACGTTAATCAACGCGTGCTGGCTGCAAAAGCTGGAGTCGCCAACGATGGAGGGCACCATGCAGACCATTGCAGCGGTTGGGCTGGCCGGCAATATCGCCCAGTTCTCAGAACATGCCATCGCGGTTGTATCGCGGACCATTGAGATCTCACAAAGCAACCGGCCATCTCCAAAGGAGAAACAGCATATGGAGGATGCCATGACAGACATGAAAGACATCATATCCAGGGTCAAGGCTTCAAACCAGGACGCTTCCAATCTTGCCAAGGATAGAACGTTGGAAGACCTCGCCGTCGAGTGCATCTCATTATCCAACGAGGTATCCTCCATAATCGATAACTTCAAACCAAGGACTCCAAGTGGCAACTTGTTCGAAAACATACACAACTTCGGCCTATCACTATACAAAAAAGGGAGCTGAAGGATTTGGCGTCTCGCTTGCAAGATATCCAAAATGGAGTTTCCGCTCACCTGCTTGGTATCCTACGGTATGTAACCTATCGCTGCCCCCAACGAATCACCATTATGCTCATTCATTCATTTTAGAGAGAGGAAAAAGAGCTTGGACAGACCTTGCGCATATTCGTCGACTCCACTGAAGCCTTGCAAAAAGAGATTACAGCAAGTATTGATGATATGATTCAGTGTCTCATCAAAATCACACGTCACAAGCCAAATGACCAAAACGTGGCCACCAAAGACAAGCGCAGCTGGATGAAACTCTCTGCCAAGGCCCAGGAAGAGGAAGCTCCACTTCATGTGCATGTGCAGGTCTCTCAAAAACACTCATCATTGATTGCGAGCCTACAAATCATGGTAGACGATTACACTGAAAGAATGGGAAGTTTGGTGGAGAAGAAACATGAAGCCATCTTGCAACAGCTCCATTTCAACCTACTCAAGGAGCGCGAATCCTCCATCATGGATGCACACGAAAAAACCTTCAACTGGATCTTCAGGAACGACTCCAACATTAACTTGGCCGACTGGTTTCAGAGGAACAACGAAGTCGATGGGAGCAGTGGCATTTATTGGGTGGCCGGGAAGGCTGGCTCAGGCAAATCGACTCTGATGAAATTTCTTAGACAGCATCCAACAACAACCAAATATCTACGTCAATGGGCAAGCACTTGTGACCTCATCATTGCGGATTATTACTTTTGGAGTCTCGGGACTACAATCCAGAAATCGCAAGAAGGCCTCTTCCGCTCGCTTTTGATACAGATTCTGGGGACAAGACCTAATCTGATGCCAGTCGTCATGGCGAATCGGTGGTCGGCACCATATTCTGAGAGCTTCAGTCATTGGAGTCACTCTGAACTCCTCCAGGCGCTACTTGTCATAGGGACTCTTCAATTTCCACCGCTCAGAGTTTGTCTTTTCATAGACGGGCTTGATGAGAGCAGTGATAATCATCAGGAACTCCTTCAAGCTCTGTGGGGGATCGGCAAATGTCCTAATTACAAAATCTGCGTGTCGAGTCGGGAGTGGCCTGACTTTTCCAATGCATTCAAGAGCAGTCCATGGAAGTTGCATCTTCAGGATCTCACGAATCGCGATATTGAGCAATACATAAGAGACACTCTCGAGGAAGACGCGCAATTCCGGCGGCTACAAGGTAGAGACAAAGGGGCTACTCTACAACTCGTGTCATTAATCAAGGGGAAAGCCCACGGTGTTTTCCTCTGGGTCTTTCTTGTGGTACGCTCTCTCATTCGTGGACTAAGGAGCGAAGATACCATCACAGACCTTCAACAAAGGCTTGATGATCTACCTTCAGACTTATTGGCATACTTTGGCCATATACTTGATGAGGTTGAAGATGTTTACAAGAAGCGCGCTGTGCGGCTCTTCCTCACCATGAGCTATGCAGAGTCTTCTTTTCCTTTGCTCACATTTTACTTCCTAAATCTTGAGGACGAACCTATGTCGACTGAACCGCTCCCTTTCCTCCGCAATTGGCCAGATGTCAATACAGTCGAGGCAGAAGCCTTGGCCGTCAAGAAGCGGCAGCTCATTGCACAATGCAGAGATTTGATCAGAATTAGTCCAGAGTCTGAATCGCATGTTTTGTTTTCCGAAAGGGTTGGCTTCTTGCATAGAACCGTGTCAGACTACCTCTGCACCACCACCATACGATCCAAACTCTTCGACGTTGCTGGCGCCGACTTTGATCCAAAAAAGTTCTCTTTTCAGCATCTCTGGGGCAAGTTCGGTCAATGATGCATTTGCACCGATTCCAATACATGAAACCGTACCTAAAACAATGGTTCCTTGAGTGCCTATACTATGCGTACCAATGCGAAGTGGCAGGGCACCCAGAATCAGCTTGGTTAGATGATCTTGAAGCCATCATTATGCAAAATTTCAGCAAATGGGGCTTTTCTGATGCTATGCACAGTCTCATCGCGATGCCGCAGATCACTAATTTTGTTGAACTTGCTAGCAAGTTCGACTTATTGACTTATGTTGAGGAGAAACTCTACCCGTGCGACACGGCTACTCTGGATCAGAAAACACCAGAGTGGCGGAAGCCTTGTTTCATACAGCAGCCGGCGAACCTGCAGATTTTCCAAAAAGGGGGAGACGATATGAATCTGACGTGGAGACTGGGGGCGAAATATCGCCCAAAACCGTTTGTGGGTGGGAATGGAGGGAAGCAGCTAGTCAGGAACAACACGGATAGTAGTATAGCTGTGCCTTCAAGACGCAAAAGGCTAATGGCAAAAGTAAGGGGGACGTTTAGTCGGGAGATCAGCCGGGAGGTTGAGAGTGCTACATCTGCAAATCGTCGCCCAACGGCGCCGCGGTATTCAGATGTCAGCAGCGTCGAGTATGATTCTGAGGTTAGGAGGCCAACGGGGTTGGTTAGATGAAGATGTGAGGTAATGCGAGGTTGTTTTGAGACTGTATGGATAATTTGCGGGACAAATGGGGCTTCCATTCGATATACACACCATAGTTTGTGACACATTCACCATGTATGGCAATTAATGAGCATCAAATAGGTTAATTTACTTATATATGTACTACCCCGGCATCACTTTACGTCCAAGTCAAAATACATGGGAATAGCTTCATTGAGGGTTGATAATCAGAGTTATTATGGGTATACAAGACAGACTGCAACGATATTTATCCATACAAGAAATTCCTACTAGCCAAACTCAGTAATAATCGTCATCATCTCCATCATCATCCCACTCCAATCCACCATGCTCCCGAGAAATATGCGTGTAAATCTCACCCGGGTCCGTAGCCTCCCCACAAGCATAGCACCAATGCGTTCCACAAGGGCATGTTATGTGATCACAGCCCGACGTCTTTTCCGTCGCCACCCCACAGCCTGGACACATGGGAATCGTTGTTGGATTATTACTCTTCTTGGCTGGAGTGCAGGGTTCACATCGCCAGCCTGTGAGCTCTTCGGGGGCACCGGCGGCACACACACGCTCGACGTACTGTCGTGCGAAGCCACAGTCTACACACCAGGCGTAGATCCAGGAGCCGCTTTCTTCCACCGCTGAGCGGAGATCGCCAAGGCGTGTGATTCCGAACGAGCTGACTACCTTTGGTGCGGGTTGCCTTCGACAGAAAGGACATCGAAGAGCAGCAACGTTGATGATTCGCCCGGGAGCATTGATTCCATACCAGTCCTTTCGGCAGCCGTTACAGATGAGCTGGTTACATCCAGAACGGCCACAGGCCTGTCGGATATCCGACTTGCGGAAGTTGGAAAAGCAGAGGCTGCATGTTGCAGATTCTGTCCGTCGTGACTTGACCCACTTGAGCAGGGCACCCCTTAGGTCTTCCGAGTTGCGCACCAGCTTACCCCTGATGGAGAACTCACTGTCAACAGCGGGAAGCACCTCCACCTTTGTAGGAAGATTCTCAAGTGTGCAATGGGAAGCTGTGTAAAATACTGTCCTGCCATTGAACGGTTCCTTGATGGTCTTGTCTTCATTCTTGAGGAGCCATTCCCAGCCGTTCTCGTTACTCAATTTGCGAGCTGATGTCTCCTCCTCAATAACGGTTGACTTGCCAGCAAGACAGGCGGAGCATTCATACTTTGAGAAATCTAGGTCCTCAGGACGGTGTTCATAAGGCCAAATGATTCGGTTCAGACACTTGGAGCATTCAACCGCGGGCGCCTGGCCCGTCCTGCCCTTCTCAGCATGCCGACAAAAGTAGCACTTTGGGCGAACATTTAGAGCATCTGGGTTGTAAACGACATACTGGGCGCGGCATGCCGTCTGTCCACACTCAACCCAATATGCTGTTGACGTTTCGTTGTGATCGGCTGAAACATTCTTCTTCAAACGTTCCTCATGGTCCTCGGCTTTGCGGCACACTAGACACGGGCAGGTGGTAGTTTCAACCTCGCATAATCCACAGACACCGCCGGATGCCATGATAGTGACTGAACGAGGCAGCTCGCATTTCTTGCAAATCACGACCGGTCCTAAAGGAACCTTGTCCTTGTCAGGGCTCCAGCCAATCTTTGCCTGAAGTGTTGTCTCAAGATTGAGCTCAAGCATCTTGTAATCCACCAGCGATCTAAAGACATCTCTATCCCTCTCATTCAAGATGCGAGAGTCTGGGGTCTGTCTGGCAGTCGCACCATCAGCAACCCTCTTTTCGTAATTGTCATCGGCATCAAGGAGAAGATTGAAACAGCCAAGATTCCACGTCTCCGGAATCTCAATTGTGTTCCAATTATCGCGGAAGTGCATGAGCTCCTGATCTGCTGCATCTCGGAGCGGAGCAATGCCCATACGGAGTGCCAACGCGGCCAATAAAGCAGCAGGTCGTGCTCCCAATTTCGTCCCCGGGAGAACTGCGTGCAAGAGAATCTTCCAAAATTGGCGTTTATACGTTTCCTTGGTCAAGGCCAAAGGAACACATGCAACTCCTCCCTTGCCACTTCCCATCTTGCGAATATGCTCTGGCAGACTCTCCTTGTCTTGGACAAAGGTTAAGCGTGTCAACACCTTGCCAAGTCGCCGCAGGATCTTGTAGTCGCATGACCTTCCAATTTCTAGCAACTCTGCTCGCGTAAAGTCTTGCAACCGGCGGTTGTCGGCGCTATTATCATCGTCGCCGCCGTCATTCGCAGTTCCAAAATCTGCTGTTGGATCCAGGAAAAGAAGAGGGAAGCGTTCTTCGGAGGCAACGGACTTGATCAAATCATTAATCTCATCAACATAATTGTATGATTCCGCAAGCCATGTCTTCATACGAGCCTTCTCATCGGCATCAGAGATCCTGTCCACGCTCAGACCAAAGAGCTGAATCAACTCGTCTCGGGCTGGGTTGGTCCTGTCATTGCAGACAGCTCGCCAAAGACTTCCGAAAATTGGGTTGACGGAGACTGCTGATACGCTTGTCTCTATGATGCGTCGCAGCTGCTCAGCCGCCAGCTTCTTGTATTCTTCATCATTTGCATATTTTTCAGCAAAACTGCCCACCTTGGGTCCACGTGCCTTTACAACACCGGACATGCCGCCGAGGGTGATTTCTTCAGTTGTAGTATTTCGCCGGAGAGTAGTGGCAGCAAGCGTTTTTGTAGAGTGACCCTTGATGATGAATTCTGTAAAGTTCGTATCATCCTCCTTGGTGAAAGTCTCCAGTTTATCAATGGACTTGTATCGAACGATGAAGCCCTGCGAGGTCTTGGTATCGGTCATGGTCTTACCCAACCGCATCCAAGTTAGTAAAACTCCAAGAGTAAGCTGTGAGATTTTGTCGGCAACCATTTCCTCAATGAGAAACAGGTTTCCTCCCGTTATGGTGGAGAGGTAAAGGTATGGAGAGAAGGTGTTGGTGCCAAACTTTTGCACCATGCTGAACACGACACCCTTCTTGGGTCCAGAGCGAAGAGTTTTGGCGGCAGAGGTCCAGTCAACGAATAGGCTATCAGTCTTCCCATACTTGGTGTTTTTGGAGAGAGCCGTCTTTTCCTTGTAAAAATTAGGACCATCAGTTTCCTTGAAATGCGGAGGAGCATCAGTGTAGAGCAGGATGATTGTCGTCGCATCCGATCGCATCTCGCTATAAGCCTGGGCTAGACCAGTCTTGACAGCCTCTGGCCAGTCACCCCCATGGTCAGGCACGATTCCGCGTGCCATCTTCAGCACCTCATCCTGGGATACAATGTCGGGGCCCTGGACTTTACCAGAAGGAGAGCACCAGCCCGACCACTCCGTCAACTCCCCCGCGCAGTAATCTCTATAGGCGAGTACGCCTATTCTCTCGAAGCAGGCTGTGAGGGCTGAGATGCTGATGACTTCTTGAAGTGATTTGTTGAGGGCTTCGACAAAGACTTTCATCGAGTATGTGCCGTCCACGAGCAGCAAAAGGTCATAAGGGCCATTGGCCCGGTCCCCAGAGTCTGTCATGTTTCCAGGAAATGAATGGACTGTAGGTGATGAAAGAGAATCTCTTTTTAATGATATAGAGAGAACTATCCAACAGGCGTGCTATGGAAGTAGTATATATACTCTGCAGCTTCCCGAGCCATGGTGTGGCTTTAAACAGGAAAGTGTACTGTAGAACGATACCTTCGCTTGCTGGTTTGAGTCACGCCGCTCCGCGCCCGGTCAACAATGCCGATTGAGTCAAAGGTTTGATGGTGTGTATAGCGGGAAGCATAATCAGAGGAGCTGAAGAGGAGTGAAGTAACGAGGCGCTTTTGGTAGGCAGACAATGTTGGTGGCCGGCCAGCCAGGGCTGTGAGTGCCAACTTCCCATCGTGGTTGGAACCTGAGGCGGTGCTGGTGGCTGAAGCCTCTGAAAATGGACAAGTTCAAGTTACCTCCTGGCGACCGATCAGATCGAGTACAATTTGAATTTGCAATTTAAGTTTCTGAGCATACAGTCAGCTTTTTTAGGTGAAACAACAAGCCAAGGCATAAGCATAATCAATATTATTAGGATGCCTGCGAATAGGGTTAATATCGATGTTCATGTTGAGGTTGATGTTGCTTCTTTGGCTGGCGTCAATACTGAACCAGATGCTACCCTAGATACCAATGCTCAAATCAGTTACCTTTGTGAAAACAGTCTTTGCAATATTATTGGCCTTTTCAATTCTAGTATATAACTTCGCGGTAGAAATCTTTATTCAATCCAGATTTGTAGGCTTGTATATACTTGTCACAGTGCTCTTCTCGATCATGAGCTGGTTTAAGTGACATAATCAAAGCCGTTTACGGGACGGTTCCCCTACAACGATGAGGCAGATGCCGACATAAGGATCGGTCCATCACTCCGAATAGTTTAAGCAGCTTAGCGTCAAGTCATTTACTAGGGACTCTCCAGGCAGAAAGCACCGCCTCGATCAATCCATGTCTCATCCAAGTGCCGACTTAGGAGCACATATAGAAGTAGAGGAGAGTTTCAATACTCACCGATGAATCACTCTTCAAAACCCGAGTCACTCTGAGAATTCCAGAGATGTACATGCCCCCAAGGTGTGTTTCACATGGTGGTGCTTCCACAATAATGATTGATATAAAGAAACAGCTGGTTCCATTATATTGAGCATCTCGTTGAAGAAACATTACTTTTCATCGTGTGAGCACCAACTGACTACCAACCTCCCCTTTTAGTCCAGCTTCGCTCTCGCAGCAGCAAGTGCCTGAGAAATCCCCCTGATGCCGAAAAAAACACCAGTAATCGACTCGGAGGCCCAGTCGGGAAGCCATGTGAGCGTCCTCACCAACGTAGATAGACCGCCGGCCCAGAACCAGTTCGGCGAGCCTCCAATCAACCCTCCCAGGTAGCCCTCTCCCTTCAACGCCGCGTTCACGAGCTGCCTTGCAAACACCTCGGTAGGCATGGTCGCATTGGTCTGGCTAAATGCCAGGCGCTGCATGAACACATCCTCGATGGGGCGGAAGATTGACGTGCTGGGCAGCTGGCGCTTCACGTGGTTCCCGATGTTGGACTTGACCGTGCCGGCCATGGCGACCATGACGCGGACGTTGAAGGGCTTAAGCTCCAGGCGGAGAGCGCGGGAGTAGGTGTTGAGCGCGCCCTTTGTGGAGGAGTAGACGGTGCGGAAGAGATAGGGGACCACGGAGGAGATGGATGAAACGTTGATGATGAGCCCGCGAGCCGGGATCAGCAGAGGGATAAAGGCCTGGCACATGAGCATGGGTCCAAAGACATTGGCCTCGTATGTTGCCCGGACGTCATCAAGTTCTATATCCGTGGCCGGGATCGTGTGGCCCCGTCCGCTATTCATTTTGCATTTCAGATGTCAGCTCCCCCTCCCACCCGCAGTAAGCAAGAAAAGAAACAAAAGGAAAAGAAAAATATGATTGCGTGATTGGCTTATCTTACGCATTGTTGATGAGAACGTCCAATCGTCCGCCGGTGATGGTCTCAACCTCAGCCTTGCATGCGGCGATGCTCTCCGGGTTGGTCACCTCGAGCGAGATAGCACTCATGCCCAAGTCAGTCAGGGACTGAAGGGCGCTCGCCTTGCGAGCTGTAGCGATGACATGACAGCCTGTAGTTTGATTTTTTAAAAAGAGGGTCAGTCGATCATTCAGTCATGCTGAGATAAGCTCGAGTTTATTTGTTTGTTTTGATTTGTTGGTTGATGAAAGTTGGTGTGTGTGTGAGTGTTTATACCTCTTTTCTGGAACTCGAGAGCCAGCGCATGTCCAATGCCTCCAGGCGTGCAGCTACAGATTGTTGATCAGCAACTCTTGCAGTCATCCAAGGTTCATAATACTCAGGGCTGTAGATCATTTCTTCCACCCTTGAATGCATACCCTGTAATGAGAACAAACTTCTTATCTGAGGCCATTTTTCTTTCTGTTCGTCTTTATTTGGCGATGTCTGAACAAAGTTTTCTACAACGCGGGGATGAAAATTCGAAGATTCTTGGTTCAAGAAGTTCTTGGGCAAAGTAGCACTCTGAAACCAATGTAACGTGCCGAGGCAGCTTAAGCTTGTAGGCGCCTCCCCGCTGGAGATGAACGCCATTCAGACTGGGCACATCAAGTACCTGATCTATCTATATTGATTGCATCAGTTACACGTAGTATCATCACATACAAGCATTCCAAATGAATGCTACATAAGATCTGTACTGGATGGCTAATGGTCAACACCGGGTACGGTCATGGTTGAAGCTCAGACATGGATGCAAGTTTTTTTGTTTGATATTGAAAAGTTGCATGTGATAATGTTTGCCCCATGTATTGGCCTATGCTCATTGGCATGCCATCACTGGAACCAACTACTATGTCCCTTCATAGGAGGGAGTACTCCGTACAGCCCCTCAATTAATGCTTAATGTTAAGCTAGGCCTCATGGAATCCCTCATGATCTGCCCAAGCCCAAGCCCAAAATGAGAAATAAGAATTAAGATGGAGTCGTTTTGTTTGCCAACGACCCGTCCCTCCGATGCAATCATGTTGTGCATTCTTTCCAAACGCCGTTTGTCCTTTGAGCCTGATTTTCGCCCCAGGTTCTAAAAGCCCCATGCTGAACAAAGTGAAGAAGAAGAAAAAAACCTGTTTGTTCCAAAGTGTACTCCGTGTGTATATAAAACAAATAGCCTTGGTCTACCAGAGTTGAAAAATTGAAAATGAGATTAAAATTGCCTCATGCTCCCGTTTTACTATGATTGTTGATGATCCCTTCTTGGAGGAGGTACGGATCCTTGCATTTCAACTGGTCCTTGGGACAAGGTAGTGGTGGTTACGGCTCCATCCATTTCAAATACTTGGCTCGAGTGCTGTTGAGGCCATTCTGCGCCACCTTCTGGTGGGGCGTATGGTCCTTTGTAATGAACTTGAGATGAGGTCCATGTCGTACCAGAGTGTCGGTACGAGGGATCTGGGCTCTGGTTTGGCGACGCCCAAGCTGGTCGTTTAGCCTCGTTGCTATAGGGGCTAAATCCGGGTGAAGGCTCTGTCGGGGGGAATGTTGTTGCTGCGCTGTATCGTGCATCCTTGCCGCCGTATTGAGGGAGCATCGGGTGCGCTTCTTCCCCGCGTCTGTTCTTTCTGCGAATAAGGAATATGGCGAGGCCAGCGATGATAGCAACACCGCCAATTGAAGCCCCAATTGCAATGCCTACTGTCGCTCCCGTTGATAGCCCTTGACTTGCGTTGGGATCGGCATTAGTTTGCGTCGGCGTCGCAGAGGCTTTACTCGTGGTACTCGTAATACTTGTAATACTCGCAGTACTCGCAATAGTTGTCGAAGGTGTTTTCGATGCCGACGCCGATGTCGATGTTGGTGTTGGCGTTGGTGTTGGCGTAGCACTCGTCGTCGTCAATTTGCCCTCCGCGGCGGCATAAAAGTCACTCTGACTGACGTCCATGGGAGTTTTTGAATCGGCACAAGCCTGAGCCATGGTCGTATACACCTTGACAATGTCGGTGGGGTCCTTTTGCCCAACACATGCTGCCGAGTTGAGAACCCAGTTTCCTCCGTTGCCACACAAACAGGAGTTCAATTCCGGATAGGTGGCGGCGCTGCATTTGGAAATGGCAGCAGCGTCGTTGAGACAATCAATCGCGTTTGGAGGGTAGAAGGAGAAGTCTGGGGTGACGGCCAGGGCGGGAGAGAGGAGGAAGAGAAAGAGTGGTAAGGAGGTCCATAATCGAGGTTTTGTCATTGTGAATGAGTGTTGTCTCGTCGACATTGGAGAGACCAGACCAGACCAGACCAGATGGATTAAGTTGTTGCTGTTTGTTTGTTTGTTTGTTTTGGGTTGATGTCGTGTGCGCCGCTTTTGGTTTCAGCGAGAGACAAGCAAGCAGACAAACAAACAAGAAAACGAGCGAGCGAGCGACTGATTAGGTACGAATGGTGGAAGGGCGAAAAGGTCAAGCGATTGATCAGGCGTCCAGTCGTAGTTGTTGCACAAGACGGTAAAGAGCGGTTACACGCAGCAGTGCAGCAGCAGTGCAGGGGGTGGTCGTCGCCAGGGATTCGTATAATGAAATGCCCGAGATCGAGAGATTGAGTGCAGGTGGTGATGTGATTACGAAATACGGAGGAGTAATGTAGAGAAGAAAGAAGGAAAGAAGGAAGAGAAGAAAATGCCAGAGAGAAGCAGACAAGACAAGGCAAGGCAAGACAAGACAATAACCAGCCCAACCTTTGGCCCTTTTTTTTCTCTCTTCCAAAGATTGGGGGATTGGAGGGGACCCTCCCTCAAACAACCACCATTGCATATACTATTTATTGATGACGTCCCACCCGAACCTGACCTGACCTCGGAGGGCTCACAGCTCACAGGGCTCGGCTCACACTTGGTGAAATAGCCTGTGGCTGGGGATGCCACTCAGTCCAAGTCAGTGCCCGGTTACCAGCAACCAGAGCAAGCCCACGGCACGAAGCAGCCGATCCAACGATTCCGTAGCGTCGCCAATCAAGCGTCGTCGTTTGGGTGCAAAGGTTCGTAATTGGGATGGAGAAATACAGGGATCGTCAGCCGCAGCCTGGCGGGGCGCAGCAGCAAGCAAGGTACCTACTCGAGCTTTGGCGTGTCGTGTCTGTTTACCAAACAATGAAGAACCTGGAACCTTGTGAGAGAATGAGAGCGAGAGAGACAACAGAGAGAGAAGAAAAAAAGAAACAACACTTGTGCGTGTGTGTATGTGTGTCTCGGTTTAGTGTGCCAATTTTAGCAACTCATGGATTTGGGTGGGTAGAGGTGGATGGTGCGTGATGATGGGATTGGATTGGATTGGATGCATGCATCTCATGGGAATTCAAGGTTGTTGTCTTGGCTTTGTATGAGAGTCGTGGTCAGTGCACTCACTGGCAGGGGGCCTCGACTAAGCACTGCAACTGCAACTGCACTGCAAGTTTTCGATACAGATGCTAATACGGGACACTTGACCTTGGCATACGTACAAGTACCTGTTGCACCCGTTTTCCCATTCAGAGTTCCGTTTTTACTACAACTTGTAGTCTACAAGTACCTGGTTGTCATTTCATTTCATTCATCCGCAGTAAGCATGAAGAAGCCTCTGGAAGCGGGCGGTTGTACTACCCGTAATGATGGTGCATTCCTTTCAACTCTAACCTGCAACCAGATTGTAAAGAAAAAAACATCTATTCCCCATCAGCTGCAAATAGCTCAAACCATCGCGGTAGATCAATATTTTATATTTAGGTCGTCCCTCCTCCGTAAAAACCGGATGCCACCCATTCCGTTTTTCGCTAGCCCCCCCCGTCTTAGCAACAAATATCGTCAGCTTTCACTCCCTACGCGCTGATGTTGATCCCTCGCATCTGGATGGATGGATGGATGGATGGACCCGCCCGCCGCATTTGCCTCCCTCCCGCGCTCCAGCCACAGGGCCTGAACCAAGGCCAGAGAAATGAACTGAGACCTGGCACTCACTCACACATTCCTACTGTTGCCACTCTTCCTAACCAGCAGATGAGCAGAATAGAACCCCCGGTACAGAGCGAAATGTTATTATAGGAATAATGAAAAAAAAACGGCCAATAAAAGAATTACAAATAGAAATAAAATAATAGAGGGATATAAAAGAAACCAAGTGAAATAACAGATAGATATCTGTTCAGCGTTCTGATGTTTATTTTCCACCCCGAAATGGGCAACAAGCGCCAGATACAAATTTGAAACAAGTCAATCTTGGCTCATTCCATGAAAACACTACCCTATCCGTTGGTAACTCCCCTGGAAACTAATTTGGAGGGGAGCAGGGGTAATGTTTGATCGCGCGAGGCAACCGGAGAGAGGTATGAGTACCTTGGCCCTTTTGGGGACAGTCGCCTCATGGTTGCTTCGTTCTGCGGCGCTGTTTAAATCATAGGCTACATGATGGATGTGAACCTACAAGCAAGAATGGCAGTCACAAATACTACCAACATCAATCACATCACTCTTAAAAGGGATACCGCTTCTCTTATCACAAATCTCTATAAAACTAAAACTAAAAAACAAACTGATCCTAGATTCAACCATCTAACCACCGCCATCGTAGCGGTAGTAATAGGTCTTCTGGTTATTCAACTTCTTGCTATAAGACCAATCTGTCTTCTTGGTCTTGTATTGTTCCAGATTTCGGCCACGCTCCGCGGCCTTATCAACCACACGTCTATTCTCCTCAGTCACTCCTGTCATACCTGCAGCACCGCGAGGGATAACCTCACGGCCACGGCCACGACCTCTGGTAACCTCGATCTGATCCTCGCCATTGGCTTCAGCATCCTCTTGAGCGGCAGCTTCGATAGCCAGCTGTTCGGCCCGCTCTTCAGGTGTTGGGTAGTTGTGAAGGTTTTGACGGAAGTACTTGTTCAATGATCGATGTCCAACAGACTTTCCACTTGGAAGATGAAGTTCATACTCGTCATAGAAAGCAGCGTGGGTATGTTTGTGGGCTCGAGAATGGAAGCCATCAGCTTGGCGGTGGTGCCGAGGATCGGTGCTGGAATGGTGGGGGTGTTTGCTCAGACGCTCAAACTGGTGAATATGTCCCTCAGCAGGCACAGCAGTCAAATCTGCCGAGTCCAAAGAGGAAGCTGAGCTATCCGTTTCCCATCCTTCTGCGTCTTCAACGTCCTCGGTCTTCTCCCCATCAGCGCCTGTGGCCTTGGGCTCGCGACGTGCACCAAGCTTGGCACCACCACTGGTACCGTCCTCGGTTGACTCACTCTCCGAATCTTCATCGTCAGAGTAGGTGCTTCTGAAATCGTAAAAGTTACCAATGTCCAGTTGTTCGTCCTCTGTGGTATATGGAATCTTGCAGTGACCCTTGTCCTTCATGTGTGTCTGGACAGCAAACAGACTATTTTTGAATTTTCCACAGCCGAGACACTGGTTGTCCTTGCTAACCTTGCGTTGCAAATGTTCAATCAAGCCGTCCAGGTCAACAAGATATGTCTTTTCAGGAACAAACATGCCATGGAAGCGCTCCATGTGATGGGCATTCAGGGAAGGAGAAGGGGATTCGTAGTTGCAGAATACACATGAACTCAGCGTCCAAACTGGATTAGATCCAGTCTGTGCTGTAGTCGTCGAGGCAGATTCCTCGTCTTGTGGTTCTCCCTCTGGAACAGGATGAGGGTTGGTCGGTCGCTTGACTGGAGAAGGTCGCTGGTCGGCAACTTTGGCGTTTTGGAGACCCTCAACAACTTGGTTGAATTCATCCTCGGCATCGGAGTCCACCTCTTCAGCTGAGGCCGGGGTGGGCTCACCCAGGGAGAAGGTCGAACTAATGACGGATGTGGTCTCGTCATCATTACGCTTGGGTGGATTTGCTTGGTTTTGTTTGTGCTTTTGGCTTAACAAGTGATTTCGGTATGCATTTTCGCTGTAATATGTTTTGGTGCATGCCTCGCAACTGCGCTCGAAGAAAGCCTTATCCGCTTCAGCAGTTGTCTCGGCACGAGCCTGGAGAACCTTTTCGGTAAAGACTTCGGAAGCGATGGGAGGCAAAGAAGCCACTCGACGTTTTAGATTGTAGCGACTGCGGATGATGTTAGCGGAAGTTGAAACATAGGTAAGTAGAGGATGGAAAAAACTTACTGCCAGTCGCTTTTCATGTGAGCCTTTTGTAGATCAATATTGCGATAGGCGACTTGGCAGGTGTTGCAAGTGTATGGATGGGAGGTCGAGGTCGCCTGCCCCGCGGCGGCGGGTTGGGCGCTCGCCATGATGGGAGAGGGGGTAAAACTTGGTCGCAATATCTCCTTGATTCTTTGATGTAGAGAAAGTGGCCAAGAAGAAGTAGAAAAGTGGTATATGTCGGGGAGAAAATCGAACAGCGCTGTCCAGATTGCGAGTCGATTCTGAGGGATGTATGAAGAATTAATAATTCTTTGGTGAGAAAGTTTTTAGTGGCGGGGTGTGTATTGGGCTTCTGACGTACAGATAAGAGCGGCGTGGTGGGTTAGGCAGGTCCAGATGCCCTGCATTTATTTATCAATCCAGAATGGCAGGTAAACTCTTTAATGGAACTTTGATTGGTAAAGTAAGCCGCTGGCGAAAGTCAGTCACTGAAACTTTTTTGGTCATCAGGAAGTTTATCGAGTACCTTTCTTCTTAACGAACCTTATATCTCCAAGTGGTGAGGTAAAGTTACTACTTCACGTATCTTATCAGCCATCTTATCGGAAAACCCTTGCGCTGTCTTCCTTGCACTAGTGGCGAATTGTTAGCGGGTTGGCGGGCACGGTTCCAGCGCTGCAGTGAGCACTCAAGCACTGAACCGACGTGGTACGGAGACGGAGGCGCAGCGGCCTATGATTCAGCCTTGTAACTGTGGCACTGGATCCATCCATTCATCCATTGCAGCCAGACAGACCTCCATCCAACAATCATACATCTGTATTATTACCCCATCAACATCACCAAACTCTACAGTCGATATACTTTCATCAAACGCCCATCGACGGCCTGCGCTTGCGACGTGAATCCATTCACCCAAATCATAATTATTTTCATTCCTCAAAGCATGGGCTGTACCTAAAAGTCCTCGTGGAAGCGGCTCTAGTCTCAGCCATGAGCGCGCCAGCGCATAAGGCATCGCCAGTCATGGGCCACGAGTCGGGCCACGCTGTCGTCGACCAGCGCCTTCGAAGCACTCACGAGGTGAATAATGAGGTGGATCTTCTTGCTGGGCTTTGGCAGGAGGCCCCGTTTGCTCGCCTCCCTTCGGATGCGCCGGTTGAGTTGAAGGAATACGTCCAGGATGTCGAGAACCCTCGTCGCGTCTATGCCATCCACCGAGCCAGCCGTCGTCATGACTTTCAACTTCTTGTAGAGAGGTAAGTCTGCTCCTAATTGTCGTTTCTTTGCTACCAAACACATGGCTAACTAGAGATCCCAAGATATGTCGCCCAGCTACGCAATGGCTGCGGTGTTCCCAAATGCACAACGGCTACTTGCTTCACTTGCCGGAAGCGGTTGGCCGGCAAGGCCCCCATCCGAAGATACAACCCTGCGAGCGCAAGAACATTGGCAGTTTATCTTGCCAGTCAAGATAATCCAGAGAATGGGCTATGCCCCAACTTAGGCTGGCCTAAGGAAGTCCCTCCCGCTGTTAATAACCTCATCTTCTCCGCTCGACCCTCACCCTCACCGCATCAAAGCCGCACAGCATCCGATGCCCGAACGGCATCATCTCGTCGGAAGGTGGTGTCTGGTGCTGATCGGAGGTCGTCTCAATCTTCACCAGCTAGAAAGCCAAGCCTGTCATCAGAGAGGCCTCGTTCAGGAAGCCAGCCACAAAAGCTTCAAGATGACGTCAATCTAATTCCGGCAACCCAATCCGAAACCTACTCTGCGGCCAATATTAGCGTCTCGGAAAAGCATGTAGCCAAAGACTATAGATCATTTGCGGTGGCTACCTTTGGAACGGTTGCTTTCAAGATGCTAGAATGGTTGACCCCGCAGGGTATCGAGGCCATGACCGACAAGATTTCGGACCTGGGAGGCTTACGTCGCCCCTCGACTTCCGCTAGATCTGGTGAGGACGAAATCGAGCAATCACCAACTTCTGAAAGAGTAGCAAAGTCGGAGCACCAGTCGAAATCACCAAGGCCGCGCCCTGCACACCCACCGAAAGTTGATCCAGTATCAAAGCCGTCCCGGCCTCGTAATGAGCAGGGACATGAGGCACCCGTGCTTCCTGAGACGTTCGGCCCTTCAAAAGACCTCCCAAGGCCTAAGAGGAACTCAAAAACCTTGCGTTCTTCCCCGTCAAAGTCTAGCAATAGAAGAAGCTTAGAGTCTGTTTCAATCTCTACTGGAACTGAGGATGCCAAGCCTACCCCGAAGACTTCCAACCTTAATGGATTTTACTCTGAAAAATTGACGCGCACCGCCAAAACTGCAGCCAACGTGATAAATCGTGGCGTTCCGGAAATACCTTCCAAGCCTGCATTCTTTGAAAATGTCCCCCCCAACTCCAGCTACCGAAGAGGTTGAACTAGACCTATCAGACCAAGACGATGTCGACAAAACGCAGAGCCCTGGCAACGATTTACCAATTGTCAAACCTGCACAGCCCGATGCCCAGACCAAATCAAAACCAACAGCGTCGTTGCCAGAGGAAGACTCAACATTTGTGTCGTGTCCCTTGCCACAGTCCTTATCACGACTTAACGTTGAGCTTGTGGACTTCATTTGCGACGTCTTTCAAGAAGATCACACGTCGGAAACCCGATTCTTTGGACCACTTGAAGCCCATGCCTCATATCCTAAACCAGAGAATCAGCAAAACAAGTTAATCAGACGAATTTCGCCGCCGCATTCTGCTTCAGCAAAGCAGTGGAAAGCATTCAATGAACAAACTCTATTCAACATTCTCAGCGACCCTCACTCTCTTGTCCAATCATTTTCCAATGATGGTTGTCTATATGACTCTCACACGCTATGGTATTGTATGCTCCGTTTAACCCGGGCGGCACCAAGCCTGGTGCTACACAGCCTGTGGATGGCGGCGGAAAGCCTCTTTACCACGCCCAAAGCCTTGAAAGCGTTCCAGCCTTCAATCACACGAAGTCCGAAGAGCCCCAAACCTTTATCCAACTTTGAAGCGGGATGTGTCATGTCGGCTTGTTTACACGCCCTGGTTGCAGCAGCTCCGTTTGTCCCAGATTCAAAAACGTTGTATGATATGTCGCGCATTCGATCCACCGGGCTTGTATTGGGCGGCAATGGGGTCTCAGCCAGGCAACCACATGCCATCTGCCTTGAATATGATGATGTCTTCTCTAATGATCTTGCCATAAGGCTCGCTAGGCGTTTGTTTTCTGCTATTTCTGTCCGCCGTTCATTTGCCGAATTGATGCCTCAGACTAGTAGAAACGAGAAGGACGACCTTGACATTCTTCAGCCATTACTGAATCAGCTTGATCTTCTAAACTCGGGACCAGATCGCATTCTGGAATTTACACAAGCTGAACGCTTGTTGCATGAAACGCGCGTTCCTACGCTTCTACTAGACTGGGCAAGAACAGTTCTCCTTGATGAGTGGAATGGGAAACCTGAAATCACTAATTTTGGACCCTTTCACGGCGCACTATCCCTCATCGCCACAATGTGTAAGTTGAATCCAGCTTTTATTTCAAGATGTTGTAATAGTAATACTAACCAAACATAGACGAAAACAGGAACGTCCTTCTCCTAGGGGATATTCAGTTCCGCGTCGACTACTTTTCTGAACGTCTAGACGGCATGGAGATACCCGTCGCATGGGCAGACCTTGTGTCGACACGCGAAAAGGGCCACATCATGGACTACCCTTACCTCTTTAGTCCAGAGGCCCTCGTCACCTTTTTCCGTTCTATTAACTTTTCAAGAATGAGTAGGATGTTTGAGGAATCGAGCTCACTGAAGACGCGCATGAACGCAATCGTTGATCCTGGGAGTTTGATAACGAATCCTCATCATAAGGTTGTGCTTCAGGATATGTTAAAGACGGCATCCTCCAAGTACTTGGTCCTTGACATTGGTCGCGACAACGTACTCAGAGACGCGTTCGACCAGTTGTGGAGGCGACAACAAAGGGAGCTTTTGCGACCTTTGAAGGTTCACCTTGGCGAAGATCGTGGCGAGGAAGGTTTCGATTCGGGCGGTGTCCAGCAAGAGTTCTTCCGAATGGCGGTTGCCGAATGCCTCGACCCCAAGTATGGTGCATTCGTGGTGGATGACAGAACTAGAATGGCATGGTTCACCCCGGGCTCTATTGTTGAGGAATGGAAATTCGAACTCGTCGGCCTTCTCGTATCTTTGGCAGTGTACAACGGCCTTACTCTACCAGTGACCTTCCCTAAGGCGTTATATCGGAAATTACTCGGCGAGCCGGTTGAGGAGTTATACCATATTGCGGACGGATGGCCAGAACTGGCCAGTGGGCTCATGACACTGTTGGAATGGAATGAGAAGGATGGAGCGGTTGAAGATGTTTTTGCCCGAACCTACGAATTCTCGGTACCCGGAATTGGAGGCAACGTCACTAGAGAGATGACACGCCACAATTCGACCTGGCCACAAGGAATAGATGCCGTTTCGCAAAAGGTGCATCTACCCCAGGAGGCCGAGGGTGAGGATGAAGCGCCACTTGTGACAAACGACAATCGAGATCAATACGTCAGTGACTACATCCGTTACTTAACAGATGTATCAGTGCGTCCTCAGTTCCGCGCATTTGAGCGAGGTTTCCGAAGATGCCTTGTGAGCAAGTCTCTCTCGTTACTTAGCCCACAAATTCTACAATCAGTGGTTGAAGGTGTGCAGGAAATTGATATTTCCGAGCTTCGACGTTATACGCGCTACGTCGGCTGGGATGCATCACATCATACAGTCAAGGACTTTTGGTCTATTGTTAAAAGATATGACGATAGGATGAAACGTAAACTCTTGGAGTTTGTGACGGCCTCGGATCGTGTGCCTGTTGGCGGCATGCGTAATTTGCAATTTGTCGTACAGAAGAACGGCGAGGAAGAAGGAGACCATGGGCATTTACCGACGGCATATACCTGTTATGGGACACTACTTTTACCGGAGTACAGGGATAAGGAAACTCTTCGGGAGCGGATGGCGATGGCTCTGGAGAATGCGCAAGGATTTGGTTTTGCATGAGAGCCAGCTCAATGTCATTTTAGACGGGCTCGGTGTATTACAGCGATTTGGATTTTTCTAATTGTTTGTTAGACTTGGGCGGTGGTGTATTATCTGGCGAATAAGGGCTGGGGCTCTTTTTTTTTTGCTTGGGTTTTGGGCCTTGCTACTGGTTAGGAGGGTCTGCCTATTCACGGTTGAAGCGATTCATGATTTTAGTAATGATAGCGACATGTGGCTGCCACGGGTTAATCGGAATATAATGCTTATCCGGCCTCCTTTGCTTAAGATGATGATGTTGCGCGTGTAATAAATATCACATAGGGAACAAGTGAATTGCTTCTAGCTGGGTGAGGCAGGAGGCTTGCTCAATCTTTTACTTGTCTAACGTTCAAGTTGATCCTCTTACTCTGCATCCAGCCGCGCCACTCTTCAAACTCGCTGTTCTCGCCGGTAGCAGGCCACTCTGCCAAGTAATCCGGACACGTACCCTTGAGAACCTTGGGGACGCCGTGCCAGGCGTACCTAGACTCTTGGGTCATGTAGATAGCATCGCCGGAACGCAGCCTCAGGAGAAGGTACTTTTTATCCTTGTCCTTGTCGGATAGTTCTCCCTGTTGGCCGTTGGGTGCAATCATGAAGAGGCCATCGCAGCCCAGGGAGAGGCTGACGAGGCCCTTGTCCGTCTCCTCGCTGACGTCGCGGTGCATCATCATGGTGTCCCCGGGGGTGTAGAAGTTGACGATGGCGGCCTGGGCGAGGGTGTCTGGGAAGAGGGTGAGGAGGAAGCCGGACAGGTCGGCGGGGAACTGGGGCGGGGCCTCGGCGGGGTAGACGCGGTTGGTCCAGTCGTACTGGCCGCCGAGGGTGACCCAGTGGAGGCGGCGCTGGAGGACCTGCTTGATGGAGAGGGGCCTGTGGACGGAAGGGTCCTTGGGGATGAAGTTGGGGGGCGATTCGGGGGAGTAGGAGAAGAAGGAGGCGTTTTGGGGAGAGGAGGTTTGGGATGGTGGGGTTTGAGAAGAGGGGGAGGAGGAGGAGGGTAAGGGAGGGAGTAGTGCAGATGGAGGTTGGTTTGGTGGATGGGATTGCTGAGGTCGCGATGTATCATGGTGTCTAGGAGGGCAGTCTGAATGGTTGGGGGTATCAGATTGGGTATCACGAGGAGACCTGAGATGTCGTTAGTGAAAAAAGAAAAAAACCGAGACATGGCTGACCGTTGGTTGTCCACCCCCCTCCCTCCCTTCAGCTCATGGTGTGATATGTAGGGATGTTAAATGAGAAGAAAAAAACGCACCAGGGAGAAGAGGATGATGAATAATGGGAACATCACCACGAGCTTCGGCGCCAAACTCGGGTCTCAGCCTGGCAAAGGCATCGGCAAGCTGGGCGCGGGGGATGGCGGCGCCCGTTTGCCTGAAGCCGTTGTCCTCGAGGGGGAGGCGGGGGTCGTCGATGCGAGGGTCGGCTAGGAGGGCGGCCTGGTCAGCTCGCGAGAAGGACTTCCACTCTGCCCTCATCTCCTCCGACGGCTGCTCGTGGGCATCGAGGTGGACGACGCTGGCAGTCATGATGGCTTGGCTTTGGTGTCTCGGGGCACCCAAAATAAATAAAAAATAAAAAATAATTCGTTGAATTAATAGTAATAAAATGATATTTCTTTCCCGTCTGGTCCCCCTTTGCCCTGCCCTTGGCGAGAGGCAACTGAATACTATGCGTCCCGGTGGAGTGTTTTTTTTTGTTTGCCTAGAGGAGACAAGACAAGACAAGACAAGACGACGAGTAGAATGTCTGAGACAAGAAGAAAAAAGAAGAGCTCCGTATGGATATCGGGTATCGGCTATAAGTGTAGCAAGGCCGATGGATATGGTATGTCTTCTCTCTGGTCTTGACTCTTTGATCACCGACAAGTGTCTTAGACTTGTTGTTGTTGGTGGTGGTGGAAAAGTCTTGGGACGTTGTTCGTTGTTTCGTGGCTTGCCGTCCAGTCATCCAGCCAGCCAGTCAAGTACGTACTCTGACCAGGGTTAGGGTACATGCATGCATGGATTACATAATTACCCCGGGCTGAGACAAAAGTAGGGCGGGCGGCATCGTCGCTTCCGCTCGGGACATCCTAAATACCTAGACCATACCTACTTAGACGACTACCTTGTGTCACCATGGGTAAAGACAAGTCGTCATCATCATCACTACCATCATCAATCTCACCCAACAGAGCGTTACAGCACAGATTTCCAAGGGCTGACTTCTTTCTCCCAAGGCTCTCTCCAGACACAAGCCCTTGCCAATCTGTCGGGCCGCAAACAACCTTGCCTCCTACTACAATACAATATAGGGCATTGCTTTGATGCTGCAAGTGAACATAAAAGTCCACCAAAACCGCGTTGCATTGGGTTCATCAAGTCTGCATTAGTGCTGCTGCAATACTGCATTCCACATACTCACTGCGATATCCATGAATCCATTCCATGGCATGCATTTCCTCCCCCCAAGCAGACTGACAGACGCCACACATGCCCATATCCATATCCATATCCATATCCATATCCATATCCATATCCATATCCATATCCATATCCATATCCATATCCATATCCATGTCCATGTCCATGTCCTTGCCCATGCCCATGTCCACAGATGCTTGTCTTACAAAAGGTGGCCGCAACTGGCCTCTATAGCGGGGTGTTTCCATTTGCTCCCACCACTGCGGGCTGGCTAATGCTGCTTAAGCTTCCCCCGCCGTAGTAGCGCTACCTTACCTTGCCTGCAGAGGCTCTAGAAGGGCTCAACACAGTCGAAGCCGCTCTCTATCGCCGGTGACATGGAACCTACCGCCTTGTACGAGAAGGACTATCCTAATGCATGCGAAACTGAATATGGAGAGACGCGAGGTAACCCCGGATCGGTCTTTAGGGGACAAGGTCATTACAAAGTTTATACTGCGTCATGGATGTCAAGGTATGTATATGTATATACATATATATAAGGCAATGTGCAACCCAAACAATGTTCAAATAATCATCAGCATCAACTACCTCTTCACCTTGCATCCATCTCTTCTACTCGATACCATTCTTCATCATCTTGCTTTATACTCACCCACCTCTATAATTCTCATACATTCACTCTCTCTCACTATCATCATCATCATCATCATCATAAAATGGACAAATACTTTGGCAACAACAACAAGCGCCTCTCAGACAGATTCGCCAAGCGAACCGTCCAAAATTCAGTCTCCTACATCATCCCCGTCCTTGACTCCCTGCCAGAAAACTTCATCTTCCTAGACGTGGGCTGCGGCCCGGCCAGCATCACCCTCGACATTGCACAGCGATACCCCAACGCCACCATCTTGGCCATCGACCAGCCCGAGGCCATTGAGCTGGCGCGCAGAAACGCAGCGGAAGCCGGTGTTACCAACGCCCAGTTTGCCGTTGGCGATGGCATGCAGCTCGCAGCCATGGCTCAGGTCCCGGGCTTTGAAGCCGTACTGGGAGGCTGCGACGTTGTGCACACGCACCAGGTACACTTGCACGTACAAGACTCGCCTGCTCTCATGAAGCAGCTGAGATTGGCGGCGAAGCCCCAAGGGGGTACGTCTGCTGCCGCGAGGCAGACATGGGCATGGCGGCCTTCTGGCCCGTCACGCCCGCCATCGAGGCTATCATCTCCATGTTCCCCAAACTGCTAGAGGTGCGCGGCCAGGACCCCAACGTGGGGCGCAAGCTGCAGGCCCACGCCATCACCGCGGGCTTCAAGAAGGAGAACTGCTACAACAGCGTGGAGACGTGGCTGTACGACACGGTCGAGAAGAGGAGGGAGTGGGTCATGGTCGTCAGTTCCAGCACGGTCGAGACGCTCGCGGCGAGCATGGCCAGGGAGAAAGGGAGCGACCTGTCTCAGTTTAAGCAGGATATGCTGGACTGGGCCGAGTCTGATGATGGGTATTATGCGTTGCCGTGTCCGCAGATTGTATGCAGAAGGGATGATTGAGAGAGGGAGGGGAGAGAGAGAAGAGTAAAGGGTTTCTTAGTTGGGGGGCTGTCTCATGTAAGTTGGATTTTGATGATCCAAGGGATGAGGGCCCATATTCATGCATGTCATGTTGCTGTACGGAGTTACCATGTCTTTTATGATGGAGCATTGAATGATGTATCACATTAGGAGTTTTAGCATAGGGAAGTAGGGAGTTCTTTTTTCTTTTCAATTGTCTCAATGTCTCACCGACATGAAAAATAAAAACTAAAAATAAAACAAAAAAAACTTCATCTCGGTCTTTCTTTGCATGAATCAGGGGTTGTGAGAGGAAGGTTGTTGGTTGTTGATTCATGCTGTTGGTTGTTAGTGAGTGGGGACATGCGGCTTAGGTTTACTTGTACTTGTACTTGTACTAGCAACGGACCGCTGAAGGGGGACGGGATGATCCTCCCAAGTCAGTCCTCACCAGCAGGAACCACCTCAACCAACAACACACACAAACTCAAGTACGTTACAAGAGGGCAACCTCTTCACCCATCCCCATCCACATCCCCATCTTCAACCATGAAGGCATTCTTCAAATCAGTCTCCAGCCGACTGAGCAAGACCCCCCAAGGCGAGATCCAAATCCTCTCCGACCTGCACCTCGAAGTAGGAAACCAATATTCCACCTACGCTTTCCCCGTCACCGCGCCGCTTTTGCTGCTCGCGGGCGACGTCGGCAGGCTCGTCGACTACGATGAGTATCTGGCCTTTCTGCGGAGACAAGTGTCTCGCTACGAGAATGTGTTTCTGGTCCTGGGGAATCACGAGTTTCATGGCCTGAGCTACGAGGCCGGGGTGGGGAGTGCGGAGAGGATGGCCGAGGAGCCGTCTGTTGCCGGGGGTTGGTGCTGCTTCATAGGACGAGATGGGATGATGAGCGGTGCCCTCTGACGATTCTGGGCTGCACGCTCTGGTCCGCTATACCGGAAGCATCGTACCGAGATGTGCAGTCCAAAGTAAGCGACTTTCAAAGGATGGGGTCCTGGACGGCTGAGCGGCACAGCAGAGTCCACGCCCAGGAGGTCGCCTGGCTACGAGGGCAGATCGCTGAATTGGCCGCCCAGTCCAACGAGCACAACTTTAGAAGACGGGTCATTATAGCTACGCACCATGCACCGTGTATACGGGGCACATCTTCTCCAGAACACGTCGGCAGTCCTTTGAATTGCGCCTTTGCGACTGAATTGTTGGATGATGGTGATGATGATGATGATGATGATGGAGGGAACAGCTGGGATGATGTTGGGGTGTGGGTGTTTGGCCACACGCATTATTCGACGGATTTTATGAGGCGCGGGATACGAGTTGTGTCAAATCAGAGGGGATATATTGTCCCTGGTAGTTTAGCACAGAAAGAAGAAGAAAAAGAAAAAGAGAAGAAGACGAGGAAGGGGGTTCATGACTTTGATGCATCGAGAAGTATTAAGTGGACGGAGGAATGATATTTTGACTATTGAGAGTTGCTGCCTCGGCCATTGTCTGTAGATTTTCACAATACAGAGGTGGAAATGAAGGAAGAAAAAATAAACTAAAAAAATAAAGCATTCAAGCTGATTCATTATCATGATCTAGTGAATTGAATATTTGCAAAGCTTTGTAACTTTCTCAGATCTATAGTTTTATTTTGCGTATAGACGCTATATAGGGTAGCTATTCCTTAAAGTAGAGGAATCATGGTGGGGGGTATAAACTAACAAGCTTTTGGCGGCAGACTCATCTCATTCATAGAAAATGGCTTGGCCCTTCCAACACCTACATATACATCTTTCAACTAGTTTTATAAGATGCTCCAAACAGGGACTCGGACATCAAAAATATGTTCTCGACTGACATGTCGACTCGTGAGCTGTAGTAGTAATCGATCGCCGTTTTCTACATCGGCGCCACGATGGCCTAGGACGAGGATCATTGCTGGGAGGTCTCGTCGCATGGAAGAAGCTGCTCCACAACCACACCCACAACCACAATCTCAACCTCAACCTCAACCTCGACATGAGCTGCTTCATGATACACCATCGAGCCAACAGCCAAAGAATAACAATCCCATTCAAACATCCTCTGAGAAACCAAGTTTCGCATCAGAATCCAAACCCCTTGACCCATCCAGCCCTGCCCAAAAGCAAACCACACAAACCTCACCCACCTCCTCCGGCAGCAGACCCCCCAGGCGCTCCGCTCCCCCGGCCTCAAACCCCACAAGCAAATCCTCTTCATCTCAGAAGCTATCCGCCAGGGCCCGGACTCGGCCCTCCTCACGACCACCACCCACTCCCTCTCGGAACACCACCAGTTCGCCTCGGCGGCCCAGTTCTTCGCCCACCCCTCCCGCTTCCTCTACTCGGCCGAGTCCCTCCGCCACCACCCCAAGAACGAGCACATCCCCGAGGTCCTCATCCTGGGCGCCTCCAACGTCGGCAAGTCCTCCTTCCTAAACGCCCTCATCGGGAAACCAGACGCCGCCCGCGTGAGCGCCAAGCCGGGCAAGACCACCCTCATGAACGCCTTCGCCGTGGGCCCTCCGGCGAAGCTAGCCAGGGGCCTCATCCCCCGCGGCGAGAAGATGCCGGCCCACAGCCTGGTCGTCGTCGACACCCCCGGCTACGGGTTCAGGAGCCAGGCGAGCTGGGGGGACGCCGTGCTAAAGTACATTGGCGCGAGGAAAGCCCTCCGCGGGGCCGTGCTGCTGATCCCGAGCGAGAAGAAGATCTCGGACCAGGACAGGTGGCTACTAAGGGCACTTGCGCAGGCCAACACCAGGACCATGGCCGTGCTGACAAAGGCGGACAAGAGCGGTGGTTCGTGGATCGAAACGTGCAGCGCCATGGCGACAAATCTTCGATCTGAGCTGAGATCCATGGAAAGGGGTGTCAGGAACGGTTGGAGAGAAGGTCCGGGCTGGAATCCCACCGTGTTCATCACGTCGGCGGGCATGGACAAGGTGCCTAAGCTCGGTAACGGAGGTGGAATGGGCGGCGTCAGGGCAGCCATTCTGGAAATGGCAGGTTTTAATCTCCAAGACAAGGAGGTAAAAAAGCAGGATGACACAGTTGCATATACAGGAGCTGTGGTCTCGTTTGATGATATCAAATGGAAGACATGATATTAATCGCAATTACACCCCCATCTCTATCCCGTCTAATCTTACAAATACCCAATCAAACCATATTGCCTAGTCCTCATAACAATAGCATAAAAATGTATACATCATCGTAGTTTAACTAGTAGTCTCCTTTGCTGACTTGGTGGAGCGAGAAGTGCCTGGGCGGCTGGTCATGGACCGCCTCAGTTTCTTCGTGTCAAATAAGCTCTTGACCTTTCGCAGTCTTGCCCAACGCTCTTTATCCTTTGCGTCCCGTACCGCCTCGTCGTCGTGAACCGTGTTGACCGAGCCGGGGGTTCCGTATATGGCGAGGCTGGGCGTAGAATCAGCACCTGATGTTGTTCTGGCTGGTGTCGATGGGGCTGTGGTAGGCTTTGCAGTGGATTTTGATGGCGATTTGGCGCCGCCTTCGTAGAGGCTTCGCAGGTCTGAGTCATTCTTGATAGATTGTATTAATGTTTTCCATGCGGGCTTATCGTCACCCTTGGAGGATGTATTCCCTCTGGTTTGCGCACTGGCACTTTTCCATGGACAAAAGAAGCGATGCTCACGAACGGGGTCGAGATGATCCATTGGCGCAGGAACAAGAACTTGCCCTTGCTCATCAACTTCCTTGCTCTTGAACATCCACAGACCGAGTCGTCGGAGACAGGTGTGACATGATGCTGAGTTGGGAACTGCACCAATACGTGTGTTGGTGAGGCCTTGCCAACCCAACAGAGCCAGGGCTAGTGCTGGCCGATTCGGAGAGCCTTCGGCATCCTTGTCTGTGACAAAGAAATCGGGTGGCAGATGCCGAATTACCTCCTCCAAGTCCATATCCTCGGGTAGACGGAGATTGAACTCATAGGGAAGAAAAGATTGTCTGGCGCAAAGCTCTTGATAGCGTTTCTTAAGAGCCTCAATGACTACTTTTGTGTTGGTGAATGATAGACGAAGTAGAGAATCTGTAGCGTGTTAACAGAAGAGTAGTGCATCAGTAGTTGTTGGTGGCTTACTATCGCATCCCTGCCTCCTCCATAAACAGTCCGATTGATGAGAAGAGACTATTAACTCGGCATACTTATTCACCAAAGCCTCCTCTAAGAATGGTCAGCCACAGATTCTCCACGTTGAAGAGCAAAAGACGTACCGAGTTCTGACGCGGTCGACTCGTCAACCTCCTTTCCGTTCGCCACCTCCTTCTTGAGTTTGACCACAAGTTCTTTGTGGCAGAGCAGACATCGAACCCTCTCTTTCCCCTGGCAGACCCAACCTCTCTTGGCCCATTCGACTTCGTTGATCCTATCTGGCTTCGGCGTCCAGTCAGTAATCTCCTGGAACGTGGCCAGACGTCTCAGCAGCTCGTCCCTGTCACTGGGCGAGTATCTGGCCGGCGGGTCTTTACGGAGCTTGTTTTCCGTCTCTCTGTTGACCCGTTTCAGCGACGCAGCGAGGTTGGTGATGCCTGTAGAGATGCCTGTAGAGATGCTGTCGAATTTGGGCGCCGTCGATTCTGGGAAGCCCAAGCGACGACGCTTTTGTAGCAACGCCTCATAGTCCATGTTCTTGCTGCTTGTCATCCTGCTGCCAGCTGTGCCCGAAGAAGATTTGTCTTGTGAAGTTGGAGGAGGATTGCTCAGCCCTTGGAGCAAGGCATTGAACTTGCGCTTAGTTGCGTTCATGATGAAGGTTGTCTTTGTCTTTGTTTTTGTTTTTGTTGGGGCGGAGTGATGAACGAATGAAACAACGTGACTTGTGTAACGAGCTCAGGTTACAGCACGATAGTAAAGTGAATGAGCCACGGTAAATATGGTTGACAGTCCTTTCAACACGCTGCCTCTTTGTTGCATCAAGAGAGAGATTGCTGTGCTGTGTTGTTTATGAGAGCTCTGAAGACACCCACTGGATGTTGTGACAAGCAGAAGAAAACGCTTACGCTGGAGAAATAGTGCTGAGAAAGACGGTAACGATATAATAACAGGGAAATGGATGATGTGCAATACACCTGCGCGCTCAAGTTTCAGATAAAGCTGTTTTGATGACTGATGGGCACGCTTTTATTGATATGAGCCGTAGTTTCGACATCACACGCATCACAGCCCCCAAAGAAGGCGTCGGGTTGCGTTGCCAACGCCAACCTGCAAGTTCAGCCGGTACGTACCTTGATTAGCAGAGCACGGTAAAACATTGTTCCATTTTCTGATAAGATACCTAGTAGTGCGAGTGGGTAACTGATAAGCCCCTCCACACCGCCCGGGACCCCTGCCAATTGTTTCTGCTGCTTGGCAATTGGCAGAGAATTTTTTTGGGCGGCAGATTCAATTTCACCATTCTTGCGATTAGATGGACTCAAACTTTGGTCAACAAATAATACAATCGTTAGCACCAACACGATAGCAATTGCCGCGGTATTGTTTTCTGCGCAATTGCCTTTGTGATACATATCAGCTGCTATTTTCTGTACTCTTACATTATTCATATGGGTCCTCCATCCTGGCTCTTCGCAAACAACGCCAACAACCTGCCCAGCAAACACAACGACTCCAAACCCAAACCCCCAGTTCCTAGCGCGACTGCTACTACTACTACTACTACTACCACATCCTCAAACGACAAGATGGGAAAGAAGGAGAGCAAATCTAAGCCCGCGGGAGGAGACGCCAGCCCGGCCAATCCCTCGCAGCCCCCGGCTCAGCTGATGGACTTGGTCGAGCAGTTCCTCTCGGACCACTCCTTTGGTAGCGCTCACAGCGCCTTCAAGAAACAGCGCGCCAAGAACGGCTGGGCTTCGACGGCCCATTCGACCAACGGAAACACTCTCGTCGGCGTCTTCCAGGCCTGGGAGACCTCGGCCAATACCCCCGTCGACTCTGGCGATCGCGACGTCGAGATGGCCGAATCGACCAGCGAAAGCTCCGATAGCTCGAGCGACGATAGCAGCGGCAGCAGCAGCAGCAGCAGCGACAGCGAGGGTGAGGAAGAGGTCAAGAAGGAGAAGAAGCCCGCTGCCAAGGAGACGACTCCCCCAAGAGCACAAACAGCTTGAAGCGCAAGGCACCACCGAGCGCCAGCTCCTCAGACTCTAGCAGTTCCGACTCCAGCTCGTCTGAGAGCTCCGACTCTGAATCCGAATCCGAGTCCGAGTCAGAGAAAAAGTCCAGTTCAAGAAGCAAAAGGTCGAATCGGACTCGGACTCGAGCTCAGACTCCTCCTCCGATGCCTCCTCTGAGTCTAGCAGCTCCTCCGAATCCGAGGACAGCTCTTCAGACGAGAGCTCCAGCGACGATTCTAGCTCCGACAGCGATGACGAGGCTGAGCAGGCGGCCAAGGTCCCCCTGCCCGACTCCGATAGCTCGTCCTCTTCTTCTTCTGACGATTCCTCGTCCGACTCTGATTCCGACGCCGACATGAAGGACGCCAAAGCCGTCAACGGAAAAGTCAAAAAGGAGAAGAAGAAGAAAGACGCCTCCGACTCCTCGGAAACCCTCGACACCGTCTCCTCTGAGGATCCGTCCACCTCTGCCTATCCTCCCCTGCCCCCCGACCCCATCGCCTCCCGCAACAACGATAAGAAGAACAAGAAGCAAAACGAGCCCTTTTCCCGAATCGCAAAGGACATCAAAGTCGACCCCAAGTTTGCGTCCAATGCTTACGTTCCGGTTTCCTATTCGCTCAAGGCACACGAGGACCTGATTGTCACCAAGGGCAAGGGCTTCACTAAGGAGAAGAACAAGAAGAAGAAGGGCAGCTTCCGGGGCGGTGCCATTGACATTAATGAGAAGAAGGCCGTCTACTTTGATGATTAGATCCGTTAGAGGAATACACACACACACACACACAGAGAGAGAGAGAGAGAGAGAGAGAGAGAGAGAGAGAGAGATTCATCCGTGCGTATAGACAGCCGGTGTTTTATGGGTTGAACAATTTGTTTATAGGAGCAGACAAAAAGGCCTTTGCGTTTGGAGTTTTTTGTACAAAAGAAGTCTATCAAGATATCCAGTTTTTTCCCCGCCTTTATATGCAGAGATTGACCTTCGCCATGCTGCCGTTGTATAGAAAACTCGATTATATATGCCCTTTGCCCAGTAGAAAACAGTGTACTTCAGTACGCCTCTTTAAAAAAACGTCGTACCTAATATGAAACCCATGGTATCTCATTCATTCCAACTCATCCTAAACCCGAAAGAAAAAGAAGCGAAAACGAAGAAAGAAAAGAAGAAAGAAAAAGAAAAAAGAGAAAAAGAAGGAAGAAAAAAGAAAAACAGAAGAAGAAAGAAGAAGAAAAGAAATCCTACACGATCAAGACGCCCATATGTTTCCTCCTTATTCAATGCAACATGAATATGCATGATGAAAAAAAAAAAAGATAAAAACCCAAGATCTCAGCCAAAAAAAAAACATTAGAATGTCGTGTTTGGTGGTTGAACCGCCACGGCTTGAACCTCTGTGGCCGGTGCGTGCTGCTCCGCCTCATCTATTTCCTCCTCCTCATTCTCCGTCGGCGACATGATGGCGTTCTTCCTCTCCACTGCCTTCCATTGCCTATCCCCTTTCCTGGCGGAAGACAGAGCTTCTTTAAGCCACTGCTTCCACTGCTCGGTTCCGGGGGCGGAACCGCTTCGCTCGACCCAGCCAATGGTTTTGGTCTCGCGGATGGCATACCACAATGAGCGCGTGTAGCTAGGATGACCTTCACGCTGGTCGGCAGGGTTGGTTATTTCCTGGGCCCTCTGCGCGTCCCGGGGGTTACGTCCGCCCATTCATAGCGTGTCATGTCCCAGAAGTAAGCGCGCGGGATCATCCCCATGCCCCAGTACAACCCGTTGAGCACAATGTACGATCCGCCAATGAAGATTTGCGAATTCCAGGTGCAGTTCCCGAGAAGCACGACACTCAACATGAGAACGACCGTGCCCAGCGCCATGAGCATCCGGTACGTCCTCTCTCCGACATAGTATTCGCATTCCTCCGTGCCAGAGTACAGCTCACGTGCCACTTCCTCTGAGCATCTAACCAGCAAAAAGGCACCTTCTCTGGTACGTATCATGACGTCTCCCCGGGGGACCTTGTTGGTGTGCCTGCGCTGCATCAGGATGGGCTTCCAGGAGGAAGCGTAGCCTACGACGCTGGAGGCGCTAGAGATGAGAACGACGGCTATGATGGCAGCGCCGTCCTCCCAAAAGACAGCAGCAATGAGAATGGCGATGCTGAGGGCGCAGGAGAAGACCGAGAGGATATGGATGGGAGAGAAGAGCTTTGGGGGGACGATGGGTCTCGTGTCTGTGACGGCCATGGTGCGTACGGCAAGTATGTCCTGGATGTCCTCTTTGGTAGTGAAGCGACGACGAAGAGCGCGCCCCTTGTCAGTCTCTTTATTGTTAAGTTCCTTGTCGGCACTCTCACTTGCAAAGTGAACCGTTGGTGTTCTATTGCCGTGGGCAAGCAGCCCCGGCGCGGACTCTTCATCCGGCGGTGGACCCGGGATTGAACCTCCGGACGATGGTCTCGCGGACCGGAAGAGTCTAGGGAACCAATTGCCGGAATTGCTGCGGTGCGAACTGTAGCTCAGCGCACGGGGAGGCTTATTAGAATGCTTAATATCCAGAATCCTGAAGCTAAACGCTGGCAACGTATCCAACGGCAGGATAATATTGGCAAAGAACCCGACCGAATCCAGCGTGGTGCCGCTGTACACGCCCGTCATCTTAGCATGCGTCTCCGGCAGACGGGTTGGCCGCGACGGCTTTAGGAGTGCCTGCGGCGCGGGGATCAGGCGCGGCAGGACGCAGAGCAGAGAGGCGGTGATGGCCTGCGAGTGCTCTGCCATGGAGGACTCGCCTATAACGGCGAGAAGGGTGACGACATCGAGACGCCAGTCGTTTTTGACGCTGGGGAACCACTTCCACCCTGGGTCGCTTGGGTCGTGTGCCATGATGACAATCGGCGGCTCCAAGCTCTCTCTCACAGCTATGCTGTGTGAGAGATCCTAAAGGAAGTGGTGGGGTGAACGGGAAACGAAGAAAAACTGTCTAATATGATACGAGATTATTGATGGTAGGTTGTTGCAGATCACTAATCAAGTGCCGATGTAAGAAAAAGAAAAAGTCGAAAGATCAGGAAGAAAGAAAAAAATGAGGATGAAGGATGAAGGAATTAGATGAAGAAGGAACAGAGAAGGCTGTTTGGAGTACCTTCCTCAAGGCCAACTAAAGATGCCAAGCCGGCAGCTAGACACGGGCCGGGATGAGATGGCAAGAACGTTTTGTGAACAATAAATGTCACTCGTACCAGCAACTTCAGTTACCTCCCAAGTCTATATGCTTAAAACAGTGAATCTGTTGAAGAAAAAGGTAATTTTTAATGTGGCAAGATTGAAGTTTTAAGGAAATAAAAAAGTACATAAAAGTCACTTCATCAACAAAGTCAGACACACTTCTTCCCCCTCTCCCCAATATAATGGAGGCTCACTGAACGGGGCTGTGCAGTCAAATATCCATCCATCCCGCCGTGGCTCAGTCAAGAGATGTACGCAACACAACGAGTCCTACCGTCCTATACAGTAATACACAAACAAACCTCAATCTTGGCGACTCGATCGTGTTTGGCTGGAGGCAAGTAACACAACACAAAGTGAGGCTTTGAGTGGACGTTGTGCTCGAGTGCCAAGCTCTATTATCCGAGCATATGCCTTGATGGCGTCTTTGTACAGTATATCTGGGCGCAAAATGGCGTTTGTGACCCGCATGACAGTCTTCGTGGCGCCTTTCCTCTCCTTGTAGGCTTGTAGGCTCTGCACTCAGTGGGCCTGACGTGGTTGCGTGGATGATGTTCATTTGTTATTCGGTTTCCACCTTGATCCGTTGCTCGGTCTAAAAAGAATCAATTCAAGGGAATTATTGGTCAAATCGGATATCAAAAAGATCTAAAAAGAAAGAAAAAGCCAGCCTCTTCGGAAAAAAAGAAAAGGAATAAAACCCATCATAATTCACCCAAATCCCATCATAGGACACCCATCTTCATCAATCCTCGTCCAAATGCCTTGGGCAAAAACTCCCCTCAACGCCTCTTCTTCCTTTTTGCCCACTATTCCACCTCCATCAAGTATGTACGGGAAAAGAAAATCTCCGGCTGTGTTAGGCATCGGAATCACTGCCTCGCTGCCTTGTTGCCTTTTGTGGGAGAAAAAAAACAATGGTGAAATCGTGCCCACCGCGCGTTATAGCTTTCCCCGAGCGGGTTCCTCACCATACTTATGAACTACCGCTCTGAGGAATTCATCCCAAAGACGCTCCCATTTGTGCATCATCTTGGTCCTCTCCTCATCGCCAAGGCAGGAATGTTCAAGGCTCCATAGGATGAGTTGCTTCCATCCAAACAAACCCATGTCGGCCTTGCCAACCAGTACCTGATAAAAATCATGCGATAGCGAGGACCTATTGTCACTCTGTTAGTCCGCGCACTTCCTAAAAGGATTCTTCATGCAGGGTGAGGGGTAAGACATACCTGAACAAAGTCCCATTGTCAGAGCTCACCGTACAGTGAACGTTATTGGCCAGTAGCGGGTACATGGCATGCCCACCCACCCTCGGTGTGAGCCCCAGTATCTCATTAGAGATGGGGCATAGCTCGAGGCAGATATTCTGCGCCTTCATCTGCTGCATAATGTAGGGGTGTTTTGCCAGTGCAAACCCGTGGCCGATACGTTTCGATCCCAGCAACAGTGCATCCACGAGGTTGCCATCTGTATCGGCGCCCACATCAAGCGTTTCGCCACAGTGAAATAAGAACGGAATATCAACCCCCACCTTGTTGCATTTCCTCTTGAACTCGAGAAGCTGGGGGACAAATTTTTTGATTGGGTTTCCTTTGGATTCTTCGCCGACAAGATCAAAGCCTAGTATCAACTACAGTTAGCAACAGTCGACCGAGGAGCGGCAAGAGGAATATATTTACCTGCTATCCATTCTGGCCAGTCTATCTTGAATTGTAGACACTCCTCTAGAGCAGCCTCAACGTCCTCGGGCTTGAAGGCTCGGGGCGTGCAGTAGATGACCTTGAGACCGCCAAAGTACTGGTTCTTATCTGCCATGTCCTTCTGGAACCGCTTCACCTCATTTATGATTAATTTCATTATTCCTCTATTATCAATTGTTTTTTTCCCGTCGTCAGTATAAAGCTGATTGCTCATCATGAAATTAGGCCGTATCTCGGCGTATTGGATACCGTCTCGAACGAAATCCTCTAGACATTTGCGCGTGTATTCCCTGTACGCTCTTTCGTAGTTGAAAAGACCCTTCATCATCCTTGTGCGGCCGTTGAACTTTTCCCAAGCCCTGTATAGATCGTTAGCAAGATGGGTTGCGTGATATAAAGCAGAAAACACACAAGACTTACCCAGCTGCTGTCTGCAACACCCCATAAGTCTCCTGCTCCTCAAATACGAGCTTGCGTAGAAGCCAGTTTTCGGCCGTCTCTTGAGAATAATGTTTGGGGAACTGCTGTAGAAACTCGTTGAATTTCATCGTTTGTCGCGATCGGTACGATGGCGAGAAGAGATTGCCTGGATTCTCCTTCTCCGAGCTCATTATGGAAAATTGTATTTCACACCTGTCGTAGTTTTCATAGTCTCCATCTGGTATCAAAGGAAAGTTGCTTGTGATGAACATGCGATCCATCTTTTTGGCAATGTCAAGAAGGACATGTGGTTCTAGACAGGCATTGAAATGAATATGTAAATGCGCGCCTTTGGGCATCATGGATACAACGTCGAATATTTTCGTCTTCTTGATTAGATCAAGGTTGGACAGAAAGTGATCGCCTTCAAACCGCGGGTGAAGCTGCCCGCCATGCCCTCTCCTAGGACGCGCTTCGTTATAGACCTCATCGACATCGTCATCCCTTAATTTCCGGATGATCTTGTCGACGCGCTCTTCAAGCCCAGACGCCCCTGCTTTACACCGAAAATCAAATGCCACGGCATCTTCGCGCTGCACTATCTGCTGGCGCGCTTTCCAGTACTTTTCCTCGACAGTTTTCAGAGGGTCGGCATTGAGGAGTTGACCAGAGAGGTCTGCTGTTGGCGTGCCCCTCTCAGGCAAGTCCATATTTGGGTACTCGGTTCTCCGAGACTCAATATCGTCATCATGGGCTTGAATGAGTTTTGACGCGGCTTCCTGGTCAGTAAGAGGTCTGTCGCCGGTCCGACTCCGCTTCGGGGGGCGTAAGTCGTGATCCTGATTGTGTTTTGGCATTTTGCTGGCCGCCTTGTGCTTGTGCTTTCGGTATACCGACAGTATGGCCCCCATTGGGGGCGATGAAGAGATTATGAGATGCGCGCTTGTTGCGCCGTGAGAGAGCGAGAAGCCGCGTGAGGAAGACCGCTGCTCAAAGTTGCGCGTTAGAGTGAAGGAAACCATTGTGATGAGTATGAGTACGAATATGAATATGAATAGAAAGAGGAAGAAAGCGCGGTCTGTGTGATGGAATGAATGAATGAATGAATGCGACGATGCGATGAGATTGGCTAACCTCTTAGTGATGCGCGCGCCTT
This sequence comes from Cladobotryum mycophilum, assembly GCA_036429605.1. NCBI lineage: Eukaryota > Fungi > Ascomycota > Sordariomycetes > Hypocreales > Hypocreaceae > Cladobotryum > Cladobotryum mycophilum. The sequence goes on along the minus strand of JAVFKD010000002.1, from coordinate 814,140 downwards.
GACTTGTTTGTTGTTTAGACAGCGGCAGGAATGATGTGGTATTTATTATTAGTGGTTATCGCCATGAGGCCATCATCAAACCCTCCTGAGGCAGCGGCGCCTATCCCAATTCACAGCCAACGGCCAACAGTCAGTCGGCGAGCCCTGGTTGAGGAGGGGGGGTGTGTGAGGTGAAGCGAAGCCCGCTCAGGTGGTTCACCCACAAGGCTGATGGTGGTGATGGTGAGGATGCGCAGCTGAGTCCGGTGATGACTGGCTTTGGTCGCTGTGGCCTCTGACCATCGGGACCCCGGCGAAGCAATCGAGGGATACACTTTCTTCTGTTCACCTTTGAAAAACTACCTTGCTATTGGGCCATTTTAGCATGTCAGTGAGCCAGGCCCAAACCGAGGATTGTCTGCTTACCCGGTATGGGATTCCCTTGGAGATGGCGTTGATGCAGGATTAGTGGTAGCGAGAACCTGGAGGACTGGTACTTGGGGAAGTCAGTGATAGAAGTGGCTGTGACTTGTTAGTGTGGACGCTACCTACCTATAGTAGTATGGGGTCAAGGGAGTACTACAGGCAGGCACCACTGTTAGGCGTGTGTCTTGGATGCTGGATGCTGTAGTAGATGCTACAAGTAGGTGCTAGGAATGCCAGGTACAGCGGGTGAGCGGCCTGTTATAGTGGCCTTTGCCGCCGTAGACAAGTGGAGCCTTGGCAGAATGCCTTATAAGGTAAATAATGAGGCTGTGCATTGTGCATGCAGGAGACCCAAACACAACAACACACACCTTGACGGTGAGAGAAAGCGACAACCTAGCCTAGACAACTAGCAGATTCATAGTCCGTCAACCCTTTTTAAACGCTGTTTCATCTTATGCCTTATACATAACAAGCAAGTACTATCTAGTAGATAATATTTCATCATATCCACTCATCTATTGGAGGCATCCGACTTGGTACAACCCTACGTGCTTGCTTGCTTGCTTGCTTGATGGCTTGATGGCTTGTTTGCTCGATGATGGCTGTGGATGCTCATCATCATCAAACTATTTACAGAGACGAGACAAATACGACACATGTCCATTATCCTCTTCTCAAGCCTCAGGAGACTATCAATTAGACTTCCCAGCCGCATCTCCTTCTTCTCATATCTGCTCCAGCGAGCTAATGCGTCTTTCCCTCCCTCAAGGCTGAACAAGGCAGCAAGGCACAGGACTGGAGCCAATCTTGCTGTTGCTGGAACATCTCGAGCAACAGAGATCGCAAAAGTCCCACCCAGCTAGTTTCTGGGGTTGGACGACTAATGGGAGGAGAAAACCGCTGGTTACAGAGACCCTCACCGTGGCCATGTTGGGGCGACTATCCGACTCTTGTCCTGCTTTACTCCGATGCAAAGGCCGGAGAGCAGCGATCAACTTGAGACAATATTGTTAAGCGTATCTGGAATCCTACGGTTTCTACCTTGGGCTATAAGACTACGATTATAAGGATTCCCGAGCCAATCATCTGCACACATAAAACACCGAGTTGTCGACATGTCAACTCCAGACTGCCGGATCGAGACACAACGTTCTCACCACTGCCCCGAACGGCCCGGAGTCCTTCTCCACATCAATTTCCGAACAAGTGCAAGTAGCCTCCGAAGCGGTTCCCAAAGTGGTACCCCCCATTTCGTTTGGACGCATCGGCGATGCGTTCAAGTCCTATAGCCACAAAGGGCATTATCCGGTTCACATGCACAACATTTGTACGCCCCCCTTTCATGCCTGAGGGCTCTTCAACGTGTATCCTGCCTAGCCCTACCTATGAGCAGGGCCTTGCATCGCCATCCGCAGAGTAACGCTCAGTCAGATCCATCAGTTATAGATAATCTGAGTGCCCGTGTTCGGCTCGATGCATATACGCCTTGCTCGAATCCCTTGCTCGAATCATTACCACCAACAGGTAATGAGGCTAGGTTGGCCCTTTGGCGACCCTATTCACCGACCAAAGTCTCCGATCAAGGAAATAACAGCAACGAATTAAAACTCGACCATCAATAGTTGTGAATTAGGGTCGAGGGCGCCTCGACTGTGCTCAGCCTCTGAACTTGGACAGTAGCACCAACACAACAAGTCCAATTAACAACACAAGAGTGGCATTAGTCCCCCCTGCATGAACCCCTCATTAACTAACACATCATCAAGGCTTTTTATACTCTCTACAGAAAGGAAACTACTAACTGCAATCTTCGAAGCTTTTCTGTGGCACCCTTCGTATCACCGTCGAGGGTTTCTTGGCCCCCCCCCCCCCTCCCCTTGAAACGAGACCATGGTTCCACTTTGGAACATGACATCGCCACAACCATGCCAAGGTTACAATGCCAAAGTGAGACTGAGCCATTGAGAGAAAATGGCCTTGCGGGCCGCATCCGGTCTCATTATGGCGCATAGGAACTCATACGGGCATATTAAGGAGTGGGGCCAAGCCCTTCGATGACATGGGACCACTCGCAGCCTCACTCACGGGTAGTGTTAAGCCTTCCCTCATCTCATAGACGCAAACTCCCCGAGCCGAGCCTTGGGGGTTCTTCCTAATGGGCTCTTCACGGTGAGCCCGGCCCATCCATGCATCCTACACCGATATAAGAAACGATCCCCAGACCCAACACCGCATTAGATCCGCGCGTTAAAGCATCACGAGGCTTTCTTCTCTGCACAAAGCCCTACAAGCCCAAAGATGAAAATAATAAAAAAGACCCCGAACGATATCGGACACCCCCTAGTCCCGACTTTTCATCATCTCTCCTACAGGGCACTTACTTCCAGCCATCGTGTCTTGGTTCCAGTCCTGCCTATGCTCTTTTTTTCACCGCCTTCGAGCTCGTTCTGACCATGAGGCTTAGTCGTGGGCCTCCATGGCAAGGCACTCATCCACCAACCTTTTTTCCTTTTTTCCCACATGTCGAACGCGAAAGATTAACAACGCATGCCCATCTTAATGGCGGTAATCATGAATGAATTAGGAAGAAGAAAAGGCATCACCATGTCATCACCATCTGCCGCCCTTGTTCCTGCTTTTTCCTCGTCAAAACAAAAAGTATTGGCCAACCAAACCCGGAAAATAAGCATGAAAAACTCCACATCATCTTTAACCTTGATGCTTGGGCCGTCTCCACTTTCCGTCATTCTGCAGCTCACTTATGCATGTCAGGTTAAAAAGCCAGCAATAAAAAGCCAGCAGGGTATAGATGACTTCATCATGGATGACAAGTCCACCACGGAGAGAGTGATTATCTATAGTATGATAGGGCGCACATACGAGACCACATGTCAGCGTCACTGGCCGCTACCGAGTTATAATCCAACTATAGTCAGTTAATCGGACGTCAGGTACCCAGAATCTTACCCGAACCACCTCAGCCCTATGCATTGACTCGTCAACATATCACAAGCCAACCACCAGTAGGTCACGTTCATCCACAAACTCCCAACTCCTTGCACGATTTATTCAAATTCATTACACAAAAAGGTTTATTCATACAACCCTTGATTCATCATTCGTTCCCTTCTATCCCCAAGTTATGCTTTCGTCACCCAAAGTGCACCATCAACTGTAGATGCAAAACTGCTCCACCCTTTAGACCATATCTATCCGGTACCTTGTCTGTCCACAAACCGCCCCTGTTTATGCGCTATGGATTCATAACTTCAACCCAAATTGCTACCCAACCCAAAGGGAATCTAACAAACCATAGCCCCTGGGACTGCCCGCCGTGAACCCTTTAGACCAAGTGTGCGATTAGGCAAAATAGCTCTTCCACAAAACACCTTCCAAGTCTTCAAGTTGTTCCTGTGTAAAGTACTAATGCACGGTTAGCGCCTTGCCAAACAAATAGCCCAGTAGAGATGCAGCCACTCACCTTCTGATCAACAACCCAGCTGTCCTGTCTCGTCTTCTTGAATTCACTAAGAATCGTCTTCGTCGCTTTGCCCACAACGCCAGGGTCGCCAGCAGCTCGGCGTGCCAACGTTGCCAATACTTCCGGCATCCATTTAGGTGGCGGGGTGGCATACGGGAACGCCTCGATAAGAGCGCCAAGGCCTAAAATGGCAGCGTGTCTTCGTGTGATTTGTCTGTGAACATCGACTGGCGTGTCCGTTCCCGGGAGCCTGGGGCCACGTTTAGGCATTGGATTTTGCTCCAATTCCGACTCGAAACGTTTCTTGAGGCGTGCAATCATTGGCTCTCGAATGCGCTGAGGCGAGCAGCGGATCATTCCGGCCAATGTCGTGGCAGCACATGAGCGAACCTCGAGCTGAGGGTCACCCAACATGTCGGACACCGTGGTGAAGAGCAGATCGCGCTGCGGCGCCTCGGTCAAAAAGATGCGTCGGAAGTAAACCACCTGCATATTGACAAGGGCTCGCAGCCGTTGATGCCAGCTGGTAGCCGCCTTGCCAATACGAACAAGCCCCTCAATAAATTCGGCATCCTCTCCGTCTCGGAATGGGATATTGGGTAAATGACGATACACATGGTAGGCAATCTTCATTAATTCCGGGTCTTCCTTGACGTCCATCATGTGAAGGAGTTGGTCCATAAATGGCTTCGCAAAGAATGGCACCAACTGAATACATTCGTGAGACGAGAGAGTGCAATCTAGCCACATAAGCACTGTTTTCGAGCCCGACGTGTAGGACGACTGCGTTTGCTGTCCTGCTGGACGCTCTAGGCGCCACTTTTCTAGTCGGCTGAAAACATCTTGAATCATTACACTAAATTCATCAGATGCTTGGTACGGGCGGATACCGATCGATGAAGCCGCCTTGTTTGCCTCTAAAAGTTTCGTGACATTTTCAAACGACTCGTAATATCGCGTCTTATGAATTACGGACAGAACTCTACCCATTGCCTCACGCACGGCCTTATACGGGTGGTCAATGTGAGCCAGGAAGTCATTGAGAATGGGCTTCTCGTGACGGAAATGCCATCCACCATCTGCGATGATGAATTCCAGCAACTGCACCTTGGATGACTCCTTGAATGCGGCATTGGATGTCATGTCGAGACGGAATGATCGGAGGCCGTCAACAATCTCATGTGATCGTCGTGGATCCTTGGAATCTAGAATCAGGTGGAGGCAAGTGAGCCAGTACTGTAGATTCTCTGGCGTGAGGTCGTCGTTGAACACCTTCAAGATCATTGGCGCCGCGAATTCCCACACACGATTCCGCATGTCTGGTGGGTCATCGCTGGACCCTGCCAACAATGCGCCAAGAATCTCCGAGGTGGCACGGTGTTGGTGCTTGTCGTTACCATCGCCATATACCTCTTTGATCAATTCCTTGATGTCTTCTAGCGTGACCGCGGTCTTGCCGTAGTGCATTAGATCAAAAACATGCATCAACAGGTACGCATTGCTCATGCGAAACCTGTCCGTCGAAGCGTCTCGCGGCTCTTGCTTCAGATACTCGAAACATTGAGCGAACCACTCCTTTGTCAAGATTTTACCGACTTGATCTCGCACCGATTTTTCGAGGTCGTCGTAGGCGTTGAATGAAAGAGGACGGGCACGGAACGCGGTGAACTTTTTGCCCCATACTAGCCATCCAGGATGGTCGGCATCCACCATGTACTCCGCACCCTGAGGTTCCTGGAAGGCCTCCAAGAACTTCTTGGTAAACTCTGCATCGCCCTTCTGGACAGGAACTTCGATTCTGTTTCTGTCACCGACTTCCTTCTCCATCAGGTAGTTGCGATAATCGTGACCGTATACTGCTCGCATATCGATAGTCGTAAATAGAGAGGTAAAAGCGCTGAGGAAATATCCCCTCAAGCCTGGATGCGGATCAATGGTTCCCTTCGCAACAAGGTCGACAAACTCTGTAGGGGCAACAGAATCAAATCGCAGACACAAATTCGTGGCAAATATGGCACACCGAGTCGCTATCTTCCAGTGTGCGCCAGTTGCTCGCTTGGTAAGCTCCAACCCGAGGGCCGCCTTTGACTCCTCCACCTTCTGCCGCCGCTGAAGGATGAACTGATGCCTGGTACTGATGGAAGTAGACACGTCCTCGGCGGGCTTGATGGTGCTAACCAGGGTCTTATCAACCAAAATGGTTCGCTCAAAGGGTTTGCCAAATTCGATCAAAGAATACAAAGCCGATGAGCCTAGATTTTGGATTGACGGCTTATCAATGCCCGCTGTCTCGATGTAAAGGCGCATCGCTTCAGGTGCAAATCTCCAGTCTCTGAGAAGTGTCCTCATTAGAGAGGTGAACAGCAGAGAGTACATGCCTCCCTTGATCTTGTCATGATCGTTCTCGTCGAGAGCCTTGCGTAGTCCATCCATGATAACTGGGATCACCAGGGGCTTGCCGCCAATAAGAACCTTTAGTGATGAATCCTGGGCACTTTGCGCCACCCGTCGAACATCGGCATATGAAGATAAACATGACTGCGCGAGATCAAGCAATAGTCGCTTGTCTAGCTCACTCTTTTGCCGGGCCGACGCATTGTGCTTCATGCGCAGCATCTGATATGCCTCGGCACGCTTGATGAGCAATGGTCGTGGATACACCTTTCTCAAACCCTTGATCTTAAAGGCCGCAATATCAGCCTTGTATAGCCTCAAGTGTCTCTCCAGCGGGTGGGCAGAACGCTCAATTCCGACATCAGTTATCCACGTCCGGTAGGCGGAGCAAAGCGTTGTGAAACAGTCGACATCATCTTCCTGCTCCGATGTCAGGAATGAGTGCGTCTTGATTAGGAGATGTCCAAGCTGATCTCGCAGTTCATGAATTCGTTCGTAGACTGGGTCACTGGGACTCAAAAGATATCCTGCCTTGTACCGATATTGGGGACGCAATTCTTCATCTTCGGCCACCTCAGCCAATGGATCATCATCTATCATGACGTCGTCGTCCAAGTCATCATCAATATCCATATTAGTATCCTGATTAGTATCTTCACCTGAAGCTCGCTTAGGGTCGAACATTGTCGCCATGCCAGATGTGACTAAGCGAATTTGCTGCATCAATCTAGAAACCTCATCAGACCACTCCTTGTTTTTTCCCGTTCTGCTGACGGGCGGATCATCACTGAGCAAGCGCTCTAGCTGTTCTGCGGCTGATTGCGTTTGCGAGGCGAAGAGCTCGACGGCAAATTCAATCTCCGGGGGAGAAGGCTGATGCCATCGGATCGTGAGGTCTGCTGGCGATGTCGTCTTACCCCAGTCGGTAATGTCAAGCCCCTCTTTATGACATCCGGCTCGTACAAGGCGTGATCAATGGGGTAGGTGTGCGTCAAGTTCAACAACAGATGATGAATGTAATTGGATACGAGAATGGTTGGTAGACCACGGCACTTCTCTTGCATATACTTGGCGATGCCGAGCAGCTCGTCCTTGTAGCTGAGGACTTCTCGGCCAACGTGGACAACCGCCATGGCAAGCATACTAATGTGCCAAACCAAGGCTCGATCTCTCGGCAGATAATCCGTTCCACTTGTGCGGTCAGAGGCCGCATTGTTAAAATCGATTTCGTTTCGGATGTTGACCACGAGCATGGGAATAAACACCTTGAGCGTCTTCTCCGGGTTAACTTTACAAAGGGCATTCAATATCCAAGCCATGGCATCTCGTGCTTGATGGACCACGTGGGAGGAAACGAAAGTAGCAATCTTCTCCAAAACGATATCGAACAAATCAGGCGAGAGGGATGCGAACAAGGGGGAGAGAGCTGCAGGCAGGGCATTTACGACGTTATCTTCTGGTGTGCCTCCCCTGACTTGATTGGCATCAGGCAAATTCTCAAGCAGGGTGAAAACCTTGCCCAGCAACGTGATGATGAATTCACCAAAACCTGCAGTTGAAGACCTCAGAATGTTTGCTTCATCTTCATCCGTGAGTTCATTGTTGTAGTCAATTTTCACGTTTTGGCCTTCGTGCTCCATACGATCCATCTCCCCTTGTACCCACTGCATGGCAAGTGTCGTGTCATGAATATGACTTTCATTTCCGGTCAAGGGAACAACAGGGATGCTATAGCCCACACTCTGAATAAAATTCAAGGTATACTGAGTCTTGTTGAGATCATTGGCATCAATGCCCGGGAGGGCAAGGGCCAACAAAGCCGTGATGTGGCATCGATAGCCCTTTAGCTTTGACATTATGTTGGCAATCATCTGCAAACCATTCAAACTCGACGTCGTTCTGTGAACCTCAACCAAACCCTGAAGACTAGGGTAGAACCGCTGCAGCGCTCCAGGGAGTATCAGATCAGGTTCAAGATACGCCAGGCCCTGCAAGGCATTGTAATAGCAATGCGAAACACGGCTACTCTTTGAGAACAGGCCCATAAAGGTAATTTCCTTGAGCGACGACACAAAACGCTTCTTCAGAGCATCATTGATCTTCCGGTCTTTGGGGATATCAAGCTCCCCACTCTGCTCACGATTCCACCGCGAGACGAAAGCATCGGTCAGGAACAAAGTCAGCTGGCCTAGCAAGCCAGTCCAGGATCCTTGGTTTGAGGGGTGGAAAAAGGTGTCGATGGACTCCATCAGGCCTTCCAGGCCCGACATGATAGAGTTGTCATGTTCCAAACAAATGGGAGACAGTGAGCTTACGATCAAACGGGCTATCATATATGCCACAGGGTATTTCTTCTTGTCCTTTTCAAGATAAATACCAGCTCCAGAGAGGTAATCGAGGGGAGTGTACGGGGAATTGGCTTGCCCCACCGGAATCTGAGTCAATCGTAGAATGGCCGTAAACATGAGGTCAGACTGAGCCTTGGTGAAAATGCCGTGCTCAGTGAAGGGGATATACGAGCAATGGATATGATCCCTGGCCAGCCGAGAAAACAAATCAATAAAAGCCATATCGATACCCTTGGACCGGTTGATAAGCGACCACAGGTGGAAGAGCGTCGGGAAGAAATCTTCTGGGTGTGATCCAACTTCAGACTGGGGAGCGGGGTGACTGGGAAGCAAGCCGTTGAGACATCCAACAACGATGAAGGCGTTGGGAAGCTCATTCGTACTAAAGAATGGCAAAAACTCCTCTAGCATGGCCAGCCTGTCCTTGGGGTCGAAATAGGTATGCGCATGAGTGCTCAGCTTGAGGAGCTGCTTAACCGACCGTCGTCGGTTACTCTGATGCGCGGGGACTTCAGAGGGGAGAACCCAAGCCTTGATTTCGCTCCAAAGCGGTTTCCACTCGAGTATCAAATCCTCACCAGGTTTTAAATAATGATTTTTCCTAATGGAAAGACGTAGAGTCAGTAGTGTATACGGAAAACACGTAGGGAGGGGTAGGGTTCAATAGATGCGTACCTTGTAAGCGTCAAGACCATCCGTAAGAAGCGATCTGCTGCGGATGCATCGAGCCCGGGGGCAAGAGCCAGAGAGTAATAGAGCTTGGCCAGCTTTGCCCTCAACTCTCTGGTCATCTCAAACTTAAGATTAAGCCATCCTTGAAGCTCTCTAGTCCAGTGGACGGCACCGGGAGAGAAGTCCTCTGCCTGGATAGATATGTAGAGCTGCTTGAGGATACCCTGCAGAGCAGCATCGCGCTGGGTTTCCTCTTCGACTTCAAAGGGCAGCTGGTTGAAGTATGCAAAGGTTCGTTGACGATATCGCTTCTTGTCATCCGGGTCGGATTTCGAAAAGGGCAAGCCAGGCGAGGTGGCACGGGAGATGGGCTCGTAAGCGGCGAAGCTCGTCATAAGATGCGAGGCCGCAGAAGCGGACAAGCCAGCCGCCGGGCCATCGTGCTGCGGACCAATAGTCTCGTCCATATCGCCGAGAGGCTCGTCGTATCAGAGGTTGCAGCCCCGGATGGTCGAGGGAAATCAAGGTCGAGCCCTGGGTTGGACGCCGAGCTCTTGGGCAACGGCTTGGGCTTTGAAAGGGCTGTGGCGAAAGCAGCCGTGGACACCCATGGGGAATCCGCCAAATGCGCGGATACCTATAGATGTAGAATAAATTTATAGAGAATTCTTGTTACCAAAAAAAAAAAACGATGAAAATGATGGCGGTTTGTAAACAGAGTTGAGGGGGGAAGGAAGTTTGGTAGTGGAATTCTAGAGGAGAAGTATCCAGTCCGTCTCCAGTCTTCAGCCTCGTTTGGTGTACGAACCAACTTGCTTGCCTAGTTGGTGGTGGTGTGTGTCGCTCAACAAGCAGCAGCCCGCAGCAGCAGTCACTAACTGGACGGACGGGAGTAACTGTACTGGAGGTAAGTGACTGTGAACAGGTACCTACTGGTGAGTAGTGGTGGTGGTGGTGGTGGTGGGAGTGGTGTACGTATAGCACTCAGTGCCTACCAAGTATCCAATACTGGGCTCCAAGGTTGGTTGGTACCCGTTTACGTCAGTCGCTGGAAGCCTGCCTCACTGAACTGGAGCCGGGCGGGCTGTCTTTTTATCGGAAGCTGATTTACCCAGTAGGTAGCAGCTCGGTGGTCTTGGTCAGAGCTTTTACCGTCGCCCGCTCGCATCTATTACGGTGCTTGTAAAGATGCTATGCGGATGCCCGAGATGATGAGCAAACAAACGGGAAAGTAAAAAGAATACAGGGACGTGTTTGCTGTAGACAACGTACCAAGTTGTCACAGTATACATACGAATAGGTCACCGCCAAAAGGTACTCTATCAATGGATGAGCAGAATTAGTAATAAGTGGGATACCCCATATTTATGGCAAAGAGGTGGAGCTCAATTGCCGGAGGTCAGTCAGGTATGTAGATTGTGTTGTGCGAATGCAATCAATCCACTCTCTGCTATGAAAATGACACTGATTCTCAAGTTCCCAACTAACTACATGGCTGTTTGCATGATATTACCTCTATTCAGACAAAACCCCTCCTCTCGCTGAACGAGCAGCAACAGGAACCCTTGTTCAGCCATCGAATACCAAAAGCAAACAAAAGCAAAAAAGAAAAGAAAGCATCGCCTCGAAAAGCAAACGCAATCCGTTTGATCGAACAGAAATATTATTAATGGAATCTTCACTTTAGAAAACCCTGCATCTAGAGGTCATCTGGTTGGTCCGGAAGGGGGGATATTCTCGTTGCACTCAAACGCCACAGCGGCCACACGTTCCGCTTCCACGTTTGGCAGAAGCGAGTCGATTACGTGCAGCCAAAAAAGGAAGAAAAGGGATTCGAGGGCAAACAGATATGCAAGGGGGGTCGACATTTACGTACCTGTACAAGACAGTAGATGTAGGTCCAGGTCCAATACCTTGCCCAGTATTTTGGAATAAGCTTCAGGATAACCTTGTAGAGATCCGTAAATAGGTATAGAAACACTCACATGTTGGGAGAATAATCAGGCCGTCGTGAGAAAGCCATCAATTCTGTATTACATGACTTGTAACATCCCTGCCCCCTAAAATGTCATCATGCAGTCATGGACCAGTGATCCGGAACTGTTCTCGATAATCGGACACACTGGCATGGATTATTCGGAGCATGCCGATGAGATGCCGCGATTCCAACAATCCAGTAAGGGGGCAGACAGTTCACTTCAAGTTCACTTTAGCAAGCAAGAATGAAAGAAAAGAAGAAAGTGGGTGAGAGAAGATGCACTCTGTGTCTGTTATTGACCTTTTTTTCTTTTCTTCAAGCTATATACATGACTCCGTCCTATGCTAATGAACCAGGGGATAGATGACAACGCTAAACCTGATGCTTGTATCTGCTATGAAACACGTTGTGACCTTGGATGGAACAACTTGTATGTAAAACGCCGTACTTTAAGTCGGCATGTAGGTGTGTCGTCCTCCACTTTGACCTTTGTCTTTTGCTTTTCGCTCACCTCCTCCAACTCCATCATGCCGGATGCCTCCCGCCTTCTCCTCATGAATTCACCACCCGAGGACACGGCACGCCTAATCATCCCTTGGTGTGAGTGAGCGCTCGAGGTATCCAGAGGAAAACTGCGTGCATGTGGCGTCGTTGGTGTCGACGCACCTGAGCTTCCGCAGCTCATGGGAAAGGTTTGGGCCCGCCCAGCGTTTCCGTTGCTTATGCTGCGGTATGACATAACTCGAGGCAACCTAGGCGATGCAGATCCTGGCCATCCTTTTTGTCGGAGACTAATCCAAATCGCCGTGGCAAGCATCAATGTCTTGTTTTCCTCGGGCACATTCATCGTTGCTCGCTCCTCTGTACTGTTACTAGGTACAGGTGACTGGTCAGGGCTACTGTTGGTATCTGATCCAAACGATCGTGTAGGTGGATAACGACCGCTCGATGTCGACATGGTGCTATATGTGTCAAATATGTCCAATGTCGTCGAAGTAAGGATACCCTGGATAGGATGCCTCCGAGTCGTTGGATCTATGATACTAAAGGTCCACTTATGTTCAGGTGGTGGGGGTGATGGTGAGGGTGATACGGCATTGGCTGATGCCCAGCTAGCCCTGGGTGATGTGAGTGCCCGTTTGACCCAACGGGCTTTGACAATTTCGCCTTGATCGTTTACGTGGGTAAATTCATAGGACCCATTAGCCATTAAGCTAGTGGTCCAAGTCGACCCATCTTGGAAGACAATCTCGACAAAATTATCGTCTTGCTCCGTCGTCGTACTAACCACAGCAAGGACGTCCCTATCGTCCAGATTCTTCTCTGCGTCATCAGAGGGTATGGGTGATGAGGAGGGGGAAGAAGGGCTATAATGCTCGCTGCGAACAAGGAGAAGATCGTTTTGGCCAAGACAGGGCTTTGCGCGGAACATGCGAGGAAACCGCTTATTCAACTTGGGGATGATCAAAGATCCGGCGATGAGACTTGAGGGAACCACGTCAAAAGCTGGCATCGCTCGCTTCTCCCCTAATTCCTGTAACTGAAGCAGCACTCGGGGTCGGATTTGCAGAAAAGTTCGTTGCTTGGTGCGTAGCTGTGGGGCAGGATAGCCCAGCGCAAAACGGGTAGACTTTCGAGGAGCCCGCTTTCGCTTCTTCTGCCGGCTTGACACATCGGTCTGGTCGCTAATCTCGGAGCCGACCAAGGACTCTTCATCCTCGCTCGGCACAGTGGATGAGACTATATCCCCCAACTGTGGCTCGCGAAACCTGACCGTGACATCTTTGGGTCTCACAGAGTCCGAAGTAGTGCGGCGGCGGTTTATAAGCGATGATCGGCGGAGGGGCTCGGCAACAGACAGCGGCCTGCCAGGGAGGTCATCTATTGGGCTAGTTGGTGATGTTCCGCCAGTCATCGATTCGGTGGAGAGGGGCCGTAATGCTGTGCGAAGAAAGGGAAATCGTCTCGAGTGAGGGGGAGGAGATGGTTGTTGGTCTTGCAATTCGTGGCCATGAAGGCTGGCCCCAGAGTGGACGAACATGGCGACTATTTAGGCGAGATGCTGGTGGGTAGCCACCCTGGAACTATAAAGAAGCAAAAAGACCAGGGCAGAATTGAGGAGTGGGCAGTATCATGCGAGCCCGAGGTATATGACAGTGAGAATATGTTGATTGGTCGAATGGAGACGGTATAGAATGAGGTTGAGTTGAAGATGGGAGTATCCTGCTGCCAGTCGACGAAGAGAAAATGATGGACAAAGGAAGCCTAGAATTCGCTGCTGTTGATCGCTGCTATCGGGTCATGGGGCGTAGTAAAAAAACGGAACGGAACGGTAGTCAGAGCGACGTCGACGTCGATGATGATGATGCTGATGATGAGGTTGCGGGTGAGTCGTGAGTAATGAGAAACAAGTAACGAGAGATGAGTAGCGAGCAGTGAGAGAGAGTGTATGTCCTCGGTGGGTTTGGAAGCGACCGGCGCATATAGTATCTATAATACAGCGAATTCAAAAATGTCGAAAAGAAGAAAACGTAGTAGGTTTGGTTGAATCGAATCGAAATATCAAGCTGTCAGACGTCCAGGCCGAGAAGAAAAGGTCAAGCAAGCAAGTCTTGAAAAGAGAAGAAAGAGTATGGGGAGGAGGCGGTTAGGTAAGGCGACCCGGTATGTACTCCAGGTACGGGGTCAGATGCAATTGGTGTAGAAGAAAAGAAAAGAAAGGCTTGATTGATTGATTGCTTGATTGATTGCTTGCTTGCTTGACCGAAGTGGCGGAGGACGAAAGAGAGTGAAGAAGAAGTTTGAATGGAGGCGCAAGCAGTGCGTGCAGGTGCAGCAGGCAGATGCAAATGCAGATGCAAATGCAGGCCAACAGCGACAGGCATATGCGACCAGCCCTGTCGAGAAAGTGGGACAAATTCGAATGCGGTGTGAAGTATTTGACCGAGTCGGGAACCTATTTTTTTTTCTTTCTCTTTTCTTCTCTCTCCTCTCCCACCCACAAAGAAAGAAGCAAGGATGAAAAAGAAAAATTGAGCAAAAAAATAATGTGTAGGACAGATGATGTAGATGATGATGTAGAGAGAAATATGGAGGAGAGTAATATGTGAGGATACAGAAGAAGTCGTGTTTATCTGAAATGAGAAGGGAGAGAAACCCAAAGTCGCGTAGGCAAGTTACCTGTACTTTAGTGTCTGTCTTGTCTACCTTTTAGGTATCACACACACACACACACACACACACATACGCACATATGCACCAACCAGATCCTGACCTTTTTCAGTTTCGTTTCGTTCCCAAGGAGACAGACAGACTGACAGACCAGAACCGACCAGACAGAAAGGAGGTGCCACTAAAAGGATCGGAGTCGGCTATGGCATGAGCCTTATACCCAAACAAACCACAACGTCACGATTAGTGTCTCTTTTTAGATCCCATAGGCATCGTTTTAGTCGTCGCCTGCACCACCAAGTACCGCCCAAGTCCGCTGCGCTATGTTCCCTCTTCCGGCTCTCCCGTCGCCGAATAAGGTGGTGCCATCAATCGATGGAGCTCCCCCTCTCTTCCCTCAGTGGTCTCAGTGGTCTCAGGGCTCAGTGGGTTCAGTGGGCTCGCCAGGGGGCAAGGGGGGTAATAGGACATTGAAAGTAAAAATTGAAAGTGAGACAAGCTTATAATGGCCTGACCACTGATGCATGTACATGTACGAGTACCTGATCTCAACGTGGGTAAGAAGCTTTTTTCTCTCTCTTAGTCAGGCATGCATACGAGGTAGCAGTACTTGATCACTCTCAAATATTGTTAGTGACTACCTGTAAATTAAGAAATAATCCGCACGAGCCTCACATACCTTACTTGTACTACAAGTAGATACTTTCCCAAGAAAAGGACCAAGAAAAAACAAGGTGCTGACAACATACCAGTTGACGAGATATGACACAATCTGCCACGCGAGCATCCGAAGGATTCGAGGCTTTTCTTCCAGGCTTTTCCTGCGCTTCTGGTTCTGCTTCTGGTTCACCGTGACACGCAGGAATACGTACCGACGTATTCGGGCTGACTGTTTCGCTGCCCCAAACGTCGCACACTGACTGTACTGTTGGGTTGGGAGGAGTCGAAGAGTCACCATACCTCTCGAGGGGAGGGTGTTACAGTGCATGGATCATCATCAGCCCCTACATTGAACATGCTTGCAAGGATCCAAGGATCAAACAAGTCCTCTCCCGCGTTTCCGAGGCAGAATGGAGAACAGGGATTATGGGTGCAGCCTATCCAATCGCTCGTCACCACTCACACCACTTGCCGGCATGAGGAGGCACATGGCAGATCCAACGTGGCAGCATCGGGACAGGGAAGACATGGATTCGCCTGCAGAGCTCGGAGAGGAGACGCTGCGTGCCATGCAGGACGGGGTTCTTCAGCTGTCCGAGATGTCATGGAAAAGGGTTTCTACGAGTGCGTACTCCGTGCTCTCTACACGGCACAGCATCCCGTCATGCCTCCATCCAGCTGCAGACGTTCATCAGCAATAAACTGCTTACAGTTTCTTTCTTTGTGGGTTTCATTAATGTGCCGCAGTAAGAGATGAAAATGCTTGTTTTTTTCCAACTTCCTCGGCTACCATTACTATTCACTCATTCACTCACTATGAGCAAGACAAGTTTGCTTGGACCCTGACAACCTCGCAACGGCATCTCCCGTCACCATTTTTTCAACCCACTTAAACAGCGTTCTTTTTTCTTTTCTGCTCGGACTCGTCGGAACCGATCTGTCCGAGGCTGTATCCAGCCGACCACTCAGAGGTAAGCTTGACTATTTCTCCTCACATACACTTGAGTAATACATAGTATGTACTCATCCAATGGTATGAAAACTCTTGTGCTTCCCAACTGCTTCTTACTCAATTTACAGGTTGGGTATCTTTTTTTGGTTTGTTTGCATTCGAATGGACTGCTGCAAGGCAACTTCAATGTTGGTCTTGTGGACAACCAACCCAACCCAACCGAAGCCGCAAGGATCCATCCACCCATCCAACACCGCCATCACAAAACTGGTCGCCCAGGCAATTTCGGCACTCAAACTATCAACGACGTGGAACTCTAAGTGGGTGGCAAACGGTTCCCACTTGCCAAGAAAATGGCGAGAACTCTAGATCAGACTTCGATCCACGGAACCGGATCCCATGGAACGAACTTATCTGCGTCTTTTCTCTCTCTTCCATCTCCACATTCATCCCGCGGACCGTCATAGCACTTGATGGGTCCTACCTAGCGTCGGAGTCACGAACAACCGTCATGGCCGTTCCAAAAGTTAGTAAGCGGCAATTAACGGGTTATCAGGGATCCAGCTTTGCTTCTAGAGCTTGGTTCTTGAATCGAGTCCAAGACCGTTGGACATGATGAACTTTGCATAAATAATTTGCATCTCATCATCATCCTTCGTCATACCCTGCTTTGCCATGAGCTACGACTAAGGGCGGCTTATTCCAGAAGGGCGGAGCCAACCAAATATTGCGGGCGGCGAGATGATTAAACAAAATTTCTCATCTCACCGTCTTATGAGAGAGAAGCAATCCCAGATCTAGGGGAGCTCTGCATTGTCCTTACTTTCCTACTATTGATGAGGCTCATCAGCCGTAGCAGCCCAACTCCGCCCACTGCATGTCACGACTCGATCGGTTGTGGTTCACGATATCTCACCCGTGGCGGGTTTAGGAAGCCACCTTGTCCCTAGCCTGAAAGCCACCATCCCAGCTTTTCACTGTGGCATTGACGTGTGCGTGCGCATTCGTTGGACGTAACATATCTTTGCAGCTGACAGGCTTTCACCGCATGTCAGTTACACTTTTGGCCGTTGCTTCTATTCTTGTGCTACCCGGACCATACCATGACGAGGTGATTGCTCAGCGAAGAACCATGATAACAGGAAGATGGGCGGCCGCAAGAAAGGCGTATTCAACATTTAAAAAAGATCACAAGAACACTGTATTCGGGATTGTTATCTTTCGTAGTGTTGTTCGTATTCGCTATTTTCAGCCCTATGACCTCAACTCATTTCATGGGTAATCAGACATCCACGGAATTAGACGCCACTCGATCAGATGATGGGTGGTCTGATCGCAGACCCTAACCCTTGATGACATTCGTCGAGTTGAGTTGGCAAACTTGGGACAGTTATCTCTGAAATGTCCGCCAGATCCGGCAATCAAGTTCAATGGGCAACAGTAGATAAGCATTGAACCATGAACTTGCAGATTCAATATATACATACAAGCAGTGTGACCCATCCGTCCAAGCATGTCACGCCTTGGTCTACTTGGTAAGTTTACAAGACCAGAACTCTATTCCGATAAAAAGGTTGGGCGGTCGTGAAAGGTTAGAGCGTCAAGTCTCTTATCTCTACTACATTATATTATATCCTCGGTCCTGAGGACAGAACCTTTGGGGAGCGACGGAGGAGTTCATGGCCGTACCTCAGAACAAGAAAGTCAAACCTCTGTCATGATGCGTATTTCCATTCGTCCGTTTGATCTTTTGACACTTTGGCCGTCCCACGTCAGCCGATATCCAGCTCTTTTTCACTCATTCCAATAGTAAGAAGCCCATGGACCAAACATTTCTTCGGGCTTACTTGCCGTGATCCGGAGCTATATAGAGCACGCAGCCAACTGGGCCATCTGATTTGATCCAACACATTACGGGGCATTCCTGAATACCAACAAGCCATCCTAGTGAACACGCACATCCTCACTCACATACTATTTCATATGCGGGGTCCGCAGTCCCTCAAAGTCCCGGTAGTGGACTTGTATGTAGGCATGGCTCATACACCGAGTCGAATGGCGAAGCTAGCGTGTCGGAAAGGATGACCAATACACAGACCAGACTTATCCTGGGGATATCAGTATTTAGTTGTACGACCCCCGCTTCCGCGAGCGTTAATGGGCGGTCTTGTGAATGCAGGATTTGGCTCTACATTAGGTGGATTGCATAGCAAGCCCGCATAACGTGGCGTCCATCGAGACAGCTGAGATATTGTTTGTCCCTTGATTGGTACATTAAACGACAAAGCGAATTCTGGCTCTGCAGGGAGAAGTTGACAAATGTGCTACAAATAGGGAAAGCGAGCGAGCCCGAGAAAACTGTGGAGAGAGAGAGGGAGAGGGAGAGAGGGGGAGGGAGAGAGAGAGAGGGGAGGGAGAGAGAGAGACGTGGTCAAGTTCAACGTGACCCAAGGCGGGTACAGGGTTTGTCAAGTTTGACTTGATTAAGGTGTCGGGCCGTAGATCAAATCACGAGTCAAAGATTATGCCCCCTCCCCTTTTCCCCCCTTCATCATGTATCTTACCCCAGGTTCGGACATTTCTTTGCTGCAAGGTGCTTTAGAGTGATGGGCTCGATGTAACAGCGGAAACGAGTACGACGATGGAGGGGGAGCTGCGACATGTGAAGGCGATAAATCCCCGTGAGTCTATCCCAGGTCTAGATTTTTTGATGTGACAAGTGTAAATTTGAGAAAGCAAATGGACCGAACCATTTGATGAGGGAGTTGATGAGCAATGAAATGTACCCGACCTCGTGGTGTAAAGACTGGCACTCAGCCTGGGAGGTGTCTTGACAACGGATCCGATACTCAATGGATGTTCAGGGTAGCCGTTTCGTCCATTTAATTGAATGCGTTGGTACAGTAGCAGCAATCAATCCTGCCGCAGTGGATGTCATGCCCACTGAAACCTACTTGCCCACCCCCATTAAAGAGGAACCCCGCCATGGATCGGATAAACCACGGGTACTCTGTCGTAAGACAATACTGAATTTCGATGCATCTATGAAACTATCACTACCATCACCAACACCAGATTCTCTACGATCAAACGAGTATCCCGAGTTGGCGACAGTCCAATTGAACATGCAATTTTCTTTCCAAAAGAAAGAAAAAACCATGATTGAATCATGATTAGTAGAGGATAAAAAAAGAAAAAAGGAAACCCACCCCCCACAATGCTGCGCTCAAAGTTCGTCGCAGCCCAGAGCTCGCGGCATCGAACGGCGGCTCTGGCGCTATACCGTGCCCTCGTTCGAACCGCCAGCCGAGTTCCCTTGCCGCAGGAAGTGCAAAAGCCGGCGCCCGTTGGAGGACCGCTCGTTCAGATTGTGAGGAAGAGGTTTGCCAAGAACACGCCGTATACGAGCTATAGGCTTATCTATGCGGCCATGACGGCGGGATACAAGGTACTATTCCGATCGAGAGTGTCAGACCCCCCGCCTGCTTGTTGAAGTTGCTAATTGAACGGTAGTTTCTCTCTCTGCTAACGAAAGCGCAAACACCCGATTCTCCAGAGTACCACCAAGTCGTAAACCACCTCCAAGGTCTCCATCGCACTTCCGAAGCATCTCGATCCGCCGCCCCTCAACGTACCCGAAAACCACCTACCCTTCCCTCGGAGCCTCTCCTCATCAACACCGCACAGCCCTGGGAGACACCCAAGTACACATCCAACATCCTCCCCCGACCAAAGTCATCCCTCCCGAAATATAGAAAAGTGCCCTCGCTGTGCACCACAGCCGACAGCCAGCCCTTTGTGCGCATACTGAAACCCCAGCCCCGGGCGCTGTCCAGGATGGTGGGCCGCAAGGGGAGGATATTTACCAACCGCATCATGAGCATCATGGAGACGGACGAGGACCTGGTCCCGGAGGCAGCGCTGGAGGACGAGTGGGATAACCTCATGGTCGACCTGATGGAGAAGGAGAAGCGCGAACATCAGCACGAGCACGAGGGACGGGCGCTGGAGTTGGACGATCCGAAGGAGACGTTTAGTTGGAGCGTGCAGTTGACGAGACTGTGGTGGGAGTGGAAGATTGAGACTACGTGGGAGGACTGGATCGCTAGGGGCGATGCCCTGCAGGAGCTGGTGGAAAAAGAAGAGATCCTCCTTGCACAAGAAAAAGGCATCAACACCACCAAGCGCAACAGACAACCCGTCCAATACGACAAGACAAACGACCCAGACGACAAACGACCCAACGTGGGCCAATCCCCATTCCCAGTTTTGCCCGTCGTCGCAGCCGTCAAAGCCATCTGGGCAGCTCAACCAAGCAGCAACAACCCAGAAGACAAGATGGTTGATCCATTCATCTCCGAGACCTGGGCTGCGTTGGTACAGTCCGAGACAAGCAGGATGCTAAGGTGGATGAAGAGGGGCGCCTATGGCCAGAACGTTGATTCCCTACCGTTTGAGTACTCGTGGAAGAGACCGGAGAAGGAGACCAAGTCACAGCCATCACCAGAGTGATGAGCCAAAGAGCTCATCATCTCCCCTATCAGCATGTGTTTACACATCATTGTATCATATCACGTAGCATGTAGACATTCCAAAAAAGCGCAGGCGTTACGGTTGTAAAAAAAGAGGGAGGGCATTGTCTGAATATAAAAAAATCGATAATGCCTTAGGGTATTGATAATGAAGTAAATGAACAGCCATCCCTTCATCATAAACTCGTTGCTCATTTCCATGTAATGCAAAAAAATAAAAAATACCCTTTTCCCTCCTTTCCTAAATCCATGCTTTTTGTAACGTATCCTAACCTTGAACCCCTTTCAACTTAATGCCGTAATATGCTACTATTTCCCTTCTCTTCCCCCTCATTTTCCTTTTTTTATATATTCAACCTATTAGTTGCGGACGAAGAGTAGAGGGCCTGGGTTCCTTTGCTACCTCAGCCCAGCTCTTTGATGATTGGAGGGATGGTATCCTGGGAGGCCGAACGGTTGCATTGGTGTCGTACCCATCAGCAAGGTCCGACTTGAGAGCTCGCGGCGATGACATTGCAGAAGGAGACATGGAAAGGCCGGGACTGGGCGGCCCGGATGGGGTTGAAGGTCTCCGCGCTCTCTCGGCTGGTAACCTACCCCACGATAGGGGCTTATCGTCAGACGTTGATATCCTCCTCAGGGCAGGGCTGTTTTGAGCCGGCGTCGGGAGGGTGTCCACGCTCTTTCGCGAGAAAATTGACGAGGCCATGCTACTGTCCGTCAAACTCTGCTCGCGATTGAGGTTGGGAGTTTGCGATCGACTGTTTGGGGTTATGGGCAGTGGGAGTTTTGACCCAGAGCCCCGGGAACGGAGGGGGTGCCCCGTTAAGCTATTTCCACTCGGCGATCGTTGCATGAAACCAGGTGACCCTGAAACAGCTTTAATGGTGGCCAGATTGACAGGTTGAGCGACCGTTGTGACCGGTCTGGTTGATCCCGGCGGAGTGCGGAGGCCGAAGCTGGTAGCTGAAACACGAGGGGAAGACAAATGTGAGGGTCCTAATGATGGTCGTTTCGGAATCGACGATGGATGTGTTTGAGCTTTTGTAAGACCCAGACCAATGACGCTAGAATGTGATGAGATGCTGTTGTGTCTTGATGACGATGAAGTATTTTGATGGTGCTGTTGCTGTTGCTGTTCGCGGCCATGATTCTTCCTCCGACTGCCCTGACTTAGCTCCATCATGCGACACCTGTCTTCCGCCTCCCTCAACATGGCCTGAAGTTTCGAGACATCATGCTCGTGCGCCTTGCGTGCATTCTCCAGTCGCCGCTCATAAGTCTCGTCCCGTCCCTGCAACTCATTGATTTTCCGTTTCAATGCTTCATTCTCTAATTTCAGACTGGTAAGAGAACCAAACTTCTTATCCCATTTGTCTTCGACCCAGGATATAGGTCGTTTACAACAAGCAGCGTGATATATCTGATGAATTCCTCCAAGCATCGATAACTTTTCGTCCACCTTGTCGGCCGGTAGTCGGTTTCGAGGCGTCGAGGAAATCATCCTGCTGATGAGGTTAACAAGGGGCCGAGGTCTAACAGTCTCTTGTCCCTCGTATGTAAACATAAATGGAGGCGTCACCAGGGCGTGGGCGGTGAGTGTCTCGAGTAATTTTCTGAGCTTCTCTTCTCTGATGGCAAGCTTATCGTGACGAGCAAGCTCCGGAGGATAGATCAAGGTATCATCAAATTCGCTTAGTCTCACGTTATACAAGACCGTCGCAATGTTGAGAAAGACCAGGCCGAGGGAGTAAATATCGGACAGTTGCATACTCGAACCGTGTTCGTCGTAGAGCTCGGGGGCCCGCCACTTTTCAGTTCCAGGGTTCCCATCAATGGTAGTTTGATCCTGTCCGCTTACATCTTTGGATATACCAAAGTCTGCCAAATACACTCGGTCGGCCTTGAGTAGGATGTTGGATGGCTTAATGTCGAGATGGCGAACATCATTCAAATGGCAATGTGCCAGAGCGCGTGCAACACATCCAGCAACGCCGCGAAGGAATTCAAAAGGGCATTTTGCTGAGGATTCCATACACTGTGTAACTTCCGAGGGTTCAATGGCGCTCAAGTCGTTTAGCTCCAGTGCCTCGAGTCTCCCCATAATCTCGTCGCGGTCTCCCTTCTTTTGCCGTAGTTGGTCCAAGTCGTTCAGCAAAGTATCCAGGTCACAGACCGCCGCAGGCCATATCAGAAGACACAGCTCGTGAGGACGGGGCATATAGGCGGCGACAAGTTTGACGACATGGCGGTGGTCTAGCTTTCGCATAGTAAGACCTTCTTGGCGCAAGTCGTCAATTGTGATACCACGGCGTCGAGTAATGCGCTTTCGTGCCAGACATATAGACCCATGCATAACCTTATCAACCCGGCCAAAGGCACCGCCGCCCAGATAGTCGAGAATAGTGAGGCGAGAATCGAACCGTTTAGCTTCGGGTCCATTGAAAAGGGGCTTATGCCTAGATGCAGAAATTGACCTGTTAGCAATACGAGACGGAAAAAGAGCCCCCTGGGTGAGACGGGCCCATGCCATGGCACAACTTACACGCTTGGCCATTGCTCGTCATTGTCCCAAGCAGCAATGGCTTCGCGCTCCCTCTGTTCCTGTTCAAAGTCCCATCCTGGACCGTTGGAGAAGGGCGGATTCCGGTGCCCAACTGTGATCCAACCGTGAACGCGATCCCCCATTATGGGACGCAGGTGCAACAGTATATGGACGTGAGAGTCCTACTTTGGCATGAAAAGCCAGAAAATTGAAGAGGGATGATTCTTTGTGACTCGGCTGAAAGACATGGAGAGGCGCAAGTGGATGCTTAGTGGCCTGCGCCACGATCATCGTTGAACAATCAATTATCCGATCCAACAAGATGGCAGAGAGAGAGTTGGTACGTACCCAGCACAGCCCCGCTCCCATTGCAACTGGGCAGGAGTAGCAAGTGGCAGTTACACTTTCCCCAGAAATGGGATCGGGCCGTTGGGGCAGTTGCTGGCTGACTGACTGGCTGGCTGGCTGATTGGCTGATTGGCTGATTGGCAATTGATAAGGCCTTTGAAGTGTCCAGCTGATTAGTAATTGTGATGGGGCGGAATCTGCCTTTGGATTGGCTGAATTTGCATGGAATCATTATCGAGCGAGAACGAGCACAAATTTGGTGGGACTTGATTAATCATTTGGGTACGGAGTAGGTATTTATGCCCTTATTATCCTTATTTCCTGTAGCATTAATTAGCTGCAGAGGCCTAGAACTTCTTATTTCCCTACCCATCACCGGCTCTCACCCGCCCGAACGTCCCGCCAACAATTGCTGCTGTGCTTACCAACCCTGTTCATCTCTCGCCAACACCTCCACATCGACCCGTCTGTTGTCGTTCGCGCCCTGCCGTCTTGGAATTTACGGCTGTTCAAATTCTTGTTTTCTTGCCTTCTTCCTCTGCTCGACAATGCGAATTCAGATAAATCATCCGGACGAGGTTCCTCACTGCTTCAAGCACTATCGATATCGAAATACATACAACGTCCTTGCATGAAGGCTGCAGGGTCCACACCCATCTTATCTAACCGATTTATGCGCCGATCTCCAAGAAACACACCTACATGCATACGAGCCGAATAGCAAACCCATAATTTGTTTAAAGGGCGCCGCCTCCACTCGCGAACGACTTGATCACATAACCGAGGCATAATCCGGAAATACTTTGAGCTTCTCGACATATTCAGGACAAACCATAATTCCATTCTGACGACGCTTTTTCACCAACGATTCGGGGCATTTCAAAATCTCACGTAGCAGAAAGAAGCTTATCGCCGAAAATCCCCATGAGCCTACGATCGAGAGGCGACGGGCGCCCGGCGCCGTCCATACAGAGTGAGATCTCAATTCTCAATGCAGAAGAGTATAAAGGCGGACCGACGTATCGACCTCCAAAGTCCCAACCCTTATCGAACCATGCAGCGGACACCAATGGTTCCGCCGCTGGAAAACGCCGGGCTCCAGTAGATCGTGAAGACGATGATGGAGACGACGAGGTAAAGGCGAAGAGATCAAGAGGACGGCCGCGGTTGGATACCAAGGATGAAACTGCCGCTGATGTGAGTCTATCTCATGCTCTATACGCATCAACTTCTCGCCATCCATAGGTCCTCGATTTCAAAATGTCTTATCTTTGATACCTGCCGTTGTCAAGCGTAATAAATAGAGCGAAATACGAACGTGTTCTAACACTATTGCAGCGCCGTCGCACGCAAATTCGCCTCGCCCAGCGGGCTTATCGACATCGCAAGGATACAGCAATTACAACACTCGAACAAAAGGTCAAAGAAAAGGAGCAAGTATCAGACGTCATGGCCAAGGAGTTCTCGACGTTTTACAACATCCTGCTCTCAGAAGGAATTCTCGACTTAGCACCACAGGTAGCACCTCGCCTCAAGTCCATCGCCGATAAGATTTTCCGCCTTGCCAACACCTCTCGCGCCAGCAACGGTGCTCTGAGCCCCGACAGCGACGAACCCACCTCGAGATCTTTGGATCGCACAAGCCACATTGGTAACTCGAGCGATGTCGGCGTATCATTAAGTCCGGCAAATCACGACTCGCAGACAGGCTACGGAGTGGAACATGGCGGAAACTTGGCGTCAGGCTTCTCGTCATCGCTACAAAATGGCCACCACTCAACGAATTCACTCACGTACGAAGTGATTGCTCAGGCGACACCAGAAAACGCCACATTCCCCTTCTTGTCTTCTATGGAGACTATCGAGGGACCACCATCACAAAGTCAGGACCTTCATCTTGGGCAACCGCTGTCCAATCACTCACCATATCCCAGGCTTCCTTCACCAGCATCTTATGCATTTCAGGAACGTAGTTTTGGCCGACGACTACATCGGACGACCCTCGAACGTGGCCTCAAGCTGGCAATGATGCCAAACCCACCCGCCGACAGATTCGCCGCGACATTCGGCTTCTGCCTTTTATTCGAGACCAAAGAATCAATAATACGTCGATTAGTTACGGGACTAAAACGCTCGCAGAACGAAGGCCTATCAACTTGGAAATTGCCCCTCACATCTCTAGACGCTGACGATGTGGCATACCTTGAAAACCAATTCGGCCTCAGTGGTTTGGATAGTCATGGCCAGAATGTACTGGCATTTGGTAAATCGTCCAATATGTTGGATTTGTCTTCGGCAACATTTGGTCCTCAAGCTCAACCGGATATCGATGACAAAGCCGAGCAGCGGATTCGGCTGATTACCCAAAATTTTGAAGGTGAATTTATACTCTCCAACGAGGTTGAGCAGTTTCTGAATAAGCTTGGCATCAATATTCCACCGCATGCAGACTTTGTTGAAGCGGAAATTGATATTGAAGACCTCCGAGGAGCTGCGGAAGCAAGTTCTGGATCAAACACGGCCAGTTCTAATAGTCAATTTGGCGGGGTGGGCTTGGGAACATCTAGCCCTGGATTTGGCATCTCTAATATGTGGTCTGGCAACTCATCTATATCTGGCAATTTTGGGGCCTCATCCTTGGGAGGCAGTTCCGCAACTAACGTCATGAATATTGGGCATATGCTTGATAGACATGCAGATTCTGGAAGCGGAATTACAAGTGGTATAGCCGCTTTCATGGCACAGGATTTTGGTCAAATGTGGTCCTCTGCAACTAACTGGAATAAGACCAAGGTTACCATTGACGTAGCCAAATTGATTGAAGGTAAGAGACATTGGACTCGAATCATCTGCCATGTCAGAGGCTAAGCTAATGCTTTTCTGTTTTAGAAATGGTCTCCAAGTCAGTTTGTTTAGGAAAATCACCAGGACTACGAGCCAAGGATGTCGTGAGGGCCATCAAGATTGCAGCGGGCATGATTTCAGCTAGCGCGTGATGCGATAGCTGGGGAAAGGTATAGCAAGGACTGACTATTAGCGGGTTCATATGGGTTTTGTGTGAAAAAAAAGCGAGGATTGGCGTTTGTACGGGCTCTCAAACTACTGGATTTCCAGACCACAGGTTTTGCAGTACATGAAACAAACGGAGTTATGGAACTAAGGCCTTTTTCGGAAACGCCGATTTAAAAAGAAATTTAGGATTATCTTTGTCACTTAGGGGCATTGAGGTTGGATTATATGCATGCTGTCACTGCGGATTATGCCGTATCGTTGACATTGGTTGAAGAAGGATTCTGGGCACTGTGTACAAGCAGAATAAGTACAGAACATCTGTATAATAGATAAATTCATGGAAATTTGAAGTGATGACTGTCTGATGTTGTGTTGACGTTGAAGTCGTGACGTATCAAGATGAAAAGCGTAATAGTATGGAGTACTGGGTTGACGAAATAGGACGAATCAATCTATAACAGTAGACCCCTCACCGTATGCATTGTGGCACAGACACGGAGAACGACATCGGCCTTCACCTCGACCTCAACCTCCTTTCATCATCAAGTTCCTAGGAAGAGAGTCGAGACCACCATTTCTTGTCTGATCATTGTCTACTTTACGAAATTTCACATCATAATAAAAAACGTGGAACACCATTCATTTATGCTAGGCCGAGCCGGGACGACTCCATCAGCGTAGACCGATACTCGTGTGGCCTCGATCATCTCATTTCATCCCATCCCATCCCCATCATGGAGTACGGAAAGCCACCCACCTCTGGATCCTCAATCAAATTCAAATCTCGTCTCATCATCCATGGCGGTGCTGGAAACATTCTTCGTAAAGATTATCCCCCCGATAAATACCAGGAATACCGCTCTGCCCTCTTGTCCATTGTGAATAAACCCCCGCCCTGCAATAACCATCATTTGCTAACACATACAACAGGTGTCTAAAACCCATGATTATATGAGCTTCATCGCCCCTGAGTATTCTTTGGAAAAGATACCTCCTGTCACCATCAGACGACCCTCTGCCCTTGAGATAGCCACCCTTGCCGTCTCCCTACTTGAGGACCACCCCCTCTTCAATAGCGGCCATGGAGCGGTCTTTACCCGCGACGGTATCAACGAGCTAGAAGCTTCCGTCATGGTGTCTCGCGGCTTCATAAAGCGCGGTGTCGGCGTCATGGGTCTCCGCCGCGTGCGCAATCCGGTTCTTCTCGCGCGCAAAATGCTCGAGCACGGAGAACAAGACCTCGCCCCCAAGACCACCTCTTCCGCCCCGGGAGGCGCGCACGCAGAAGTAGATGTCCCGTCGGCGCAGGGCCATACGCAAATTCACGGCGCAGCGGCAGAGGCGCTGGCACAGCAATATGGTCTCCAGATGGTTGACCCGACGTACTTTTTCACGCAGCAGCGCTGGGACGAACACGTCAACGCTCTGGAGAAGGAAAAAGCGGGGAAGGGGATGGGCACTTGGGACCCGGAAGAGTATCTATCTCAGGGGACGGTCGGCGCCGTGGCGTTGGATGAGGAGGGCGTGGTGTGCGCTGCGACGAGCACGGGTGGCATGACGAATAAGTTGACGGGGAGGATCGGCGACACACCCGTTGTGGGAGCCGGGTTCTGGGCGGAAGAGTGGACGGAGAGTGGTGACCCTACCGGCAAGGCGTCATGGGATCGGCTCGTAGACACTGTTAGGGGTTCAAGTCCAGGCATCGCTTTTGCCGGGCCGCTCAAGGGCCTGCTGGCCGACTGCCTCCCAACACCATGGACATACTCCCCCTACATCACCAAGGCAACACGACCACCACAAGATCCATCGCCGTCTCCGGAACCGGTAACGGGGATTCCTTCCTCCGCATCAGCGCCGTGCGCTCCGTCGCCGCCATAGCACGCTGGAAACCCGACTCTGGCGCCAGGGCATTGACCCAAATCACCGGCCCCGGCGGGGAGCTGCAAAAGAGCGCAGGCGATAGATGGAAGAGAACCGGTGAGGGAGAGGGGGCATGATTGGCATAGAGACTGCGGTTGTGCGGGACTCCGATGGGAATGCTATAGATGCGAGGTCTGAGATCTTGATGGACTTTAACTGTGGGGGCATGTATAGAGCGTGGATCGACGAGGATGGGAAGGCGGTCATGAGCGTGTGGTCCAACGGCTCAGCGGATGATTTGTAACTTCACAAATGGAGGGGGCGCTGAACATTCTGAGAATTTCATTTTCCGTTCAATTCCTTCTCTCTGTTGACTGAGACTTGAATTCAGTCTTGCAAATGACCGCTTCCAACCATCTCGTCCCCGTCAGCTTTTTGTAATCATACATTGGGTTCATCCACACAGTCCCCTCAAAAATTCCAGTGCCACGAACTCTTCCCGTTCCGCAGTGCCCAGAACCCTCCCTTCCGTCTATAGTGTATCGAAACGCCAGTTAGTATGCGAGTGTATTATCCGTAAATATCGGTGGTTTTTTGTGTGTGAGTGTGTTTTGGTTTCTCCCTCGTTCTTCGTTCAGGTTTCCCAGACTCGAGGCTCTTGCTGCCCGTAGAATGTAAGAGAACATTTCCGTACAAAGACCAAAAAAAAAAAAAAGAATAAACGTGGTAAGAAAAAAGGTAGAGTTGAGAGAGTGCATCATATATATAGCGATTCATTAAATCGTTTCATCCCCACTGGGTATCAGTTTTCTTTTTCTTTTTGTCTTTTTTTCTTTTTGTTTACAGCGCCGCGGCTTCGGCGTTGGGCGGAGGCTGGGGGAGTTCGAGTTTCGTGGATCCAGCCATCATCTTGGAGAGACCGATGCCGACGCCTTCAATGACGGCGAGCAGGATGGCGCAACTGATGGCACCGTTTCGGGCGGCCTTGTAGCCACCTCGGAAGGCGAGCGAGCCGCCAGTGAAGAAGCCGGCGATGATGGCGTTATAGGGATCCTCCTTCTTGCGGATACCCTTGACGGCGCAGTCGAACGAGGAGAAGAGACCGCCCCAGACGCCAAAGTTGCCGCCGAGGACGGGCGCTCTCATCTTGATGGCGGTGATGGCACCGATACGTCGCTCGCCGTAGGGAGAGTTACGGAAACCCTTGATGCCGTGCCAGATGGTACCGCCAATGGCCTGTGTATATCTTGATTAGCTCACATGTGTTTCCCTTATCGAAAGACGGCCCAAACCCGCGGCTATGCGCGAGATAAGATGTGTGCCGGGCCTCGAGAAATTTCAGAGGGGTAAACCCGAAAGAAGAAAGGGAAAAAAAACGTACGCCCATGGCAAATGCACCACCAAAGTCATTGAGAATGACAAAGGGGCAGGGGTCACGTCCGTGATCCATGACTGTGATTAAAATATGAAAGAAGAGGCGAACGACCGGGGATGAGGCGGATTGAGAAGACGGTCTTCTTGGGCGGGCGAAGGGCGATTGGGAAGTTGAAGGGATTCGGGGTCGTCCGATGAAAAGTTGGAATGACGGGCTTCTGCAAAAGATGTCTGAGGATCCAGAATTTTCGGTTCGCCCCCACCAACACACCACCAACACCGTCTGGGGTTAGGGTTGACATTTCATTTTTCAAAGCTACCAAATTAGGATTAGATTGGTCTGGATATTAATAATTGCCCTCTCTCAGAAACTCGACGCTAAAAACAGAAGCAAATTACTTGTAAGAGGATCCTATAACAGCAGCATGTGAAGCATCGCATCCATCTTTATTGGTTCAAGTAGATGCTGAATTCACTGGGATTGGTATATTTTTCTTTCAATTGAAATTTGAGGCGTATCTAGATATTGCATCGCTAGGCACCAATACTGCCATCTACCAATACAGAAAATCACCAAGTCAGTCACCACATCAAATGCATAGCCCACGATCACATGTGGTTTTGTATTCCATATAGAGAGTATAGGAAGCATTAATAATTCACATGTCTCTCATTCTGCCTGGCTTCCAGAAATGGAGAGATCCCACAATGGCGTGGAGCAAGCGGCCGAACCGTTTGCATTTGAACTGATGGACTGTCTTGCACAGACAGACATGCGCTTTTGCTCAATTGATGTAGCATGACTGACCGCGCCACCGGTGCGGATGGGTAGAATCAGATGACGATGACTGTTTCCCTCCGAGCCTGGTGCGGGATAGTAGGTTGGTGCCTGAGGATTGATCGTCGCGTACATAACAGGTCGATAATAGTATTTGATCACCTCCAAAGGCCATTTCATCTCCCTCTGCCAACCCGAACCCAGTTGTTCAGCTATGGCACGTACCTCTTGTTCTGGTATACTTCCTACGATCCATGACGAGCGGCAGACTGATGCCACCGCAAAGTAGTGCGCTAGTATAGCGAGAGCACGAGGCTTGCCCCCTCCAGAAGCCCGATGAAGTGTGAAGGGAACAGGGCGGGGAGATCCATGAGTTTCCGGCAAAGGACCTGAACATTGATGCCCATGTCGAGGGCACATTTTAGTGCACCTACACAACTCAGGACAGTCAAACAGGATTCATAATCCGCTTCACCAAGTCCTTCATCGCTGCGTATTTCCCGCAGATATGGAAACTTGGATCGGTTTGCCTCGCAAAACAAAACGCATGGTTCTTCCATGAGGGCACTTGACCAAACAGCTGCGTTGATAATCGAATCAGGCTTGTCAAGCTCCACAGCTTCTCTGAGAATCTCACGGAGGTTCTTGCATGTTTGGAGCCAATAGATGGGTGCTTGATAGGGTGAAAGGTCTTTTTGGCGGTATCGCATGCCGGCAAATGCATCATACAAGAACAACACAGAAGCAAAAGCCGCTCCCTCTGCTCTATTGTTTCCTATGGCAATTAGGCGCTTCATATCGGCGATTGCCGTGAGATGTTGATTCTCCATGGCGGCGATGTAGCCCCTTCGAAGCTTCAGGGCATCATCCATCAGATAGAGGTCCTTGGATCCAGTTGCCTCCGCATGGAGAATTGTGATTGCCATGATCATATAAAGCAGAGGTTCGTAGTCCATGGCTAACCTGATAACATGAGAATCCCAAATGTTATCAGGCCAGGTTGAGAATTGTTCCTGCAGGCTGGTTGGAAAGGTCTGACACGTCTCGACAATATAGTGATGCACCAAGTTTATCTCCATCAGACGCCGTTTTCGACCTTCCTTGGGCAAATGATCGCCTTGGATGATGCACGGACGATCATAGTAACATTTGACGTTGTGACGACCACAAGGACCCTGAGTAGAACATCCATGAGAATGGGGGGCATCTGAAGTTAGGAAAGGAGACACGAACGCAGACAGGATGGACCTCATCACACTAACACAATGTTAGTTGTGTCTAGAAAGGACAATCCAACAGGGGATAATCTAACAGTTGAGACTTGACTTACCTTGACACGACGGCCACGACATTGTTGGCATCCTGTTTTGGATTTCTTGTGGCTCAGCCGAGGGCACTTCCTGACCCTCGATTGGATTTGCATGTTTTCAAAGATGCCAATTGATGTTGGGAGTACACTTGAAAAAATGTAGATATGTAATGTAGATATATGAATAAGCATTGATGTCCAAATGAATTCACGGATAGACACAGAAATTTATAATCATGATCTACCAAATAGCAATATGGATGTCGCCTCTCTCTCAACGCAACATCTTCACATGACTCCGACTTGTTCAAAATTTGGCAGGCTTCTGACTCGAAATCGGCCCTGCCGAGTAATGGGTTAGTTCCGTTTGATATGAAACCATGATGGTGGTGATGGGGACTAATGTATGTAGATGTTGTCGTTGGTGTTGGTTGTTGTTGGTTGGAGTCGTGAATCTGCATGTTTGTAGGTTAGCGGATGAACGTTTGTAAATTGGCTGTTGGAGGTTTGATGCCACAGTCGAGCAGCCCTGGAGGAACCTTTGCAGCTTTCGGGCCCTCTCAGACCACTAATTTCGGGCTCTGTTAGCGCTGTGGGCACCTGTCCAGAACAGGCAGGCCGCTAAACCTGTACCGTTGACAGTACCCGCAGATAGCGGATCCATCACCGTTGCGCAATTTTCAGGGTGCACAGTCCACCGTGGCTTAACAGCAGGTACAAAAAGGCGTCTTGCTGCTCGCTGAAGCTCTCGCCGATCCTCTGAGCCTACTGGTGCGGCTCATTTTAAGCCTTTTAAGCCACAGCAAGCACCTGACCTGCTACTTCGCCCTTCGCCTCTCAGTTTTCCTCTTCTCTCTTGTTCAATGTCGAACCAACAACAGCTCTCATTCGACATGAACATCCAAGCGAGACGGATGTTTCCGTTTACACAAATTTCTTGTTGGACTTGAGAAAGAGACCTCCCTAATTTAAATCTACCATACCTCTTTATCCCATTACGTTGTCTTTATCAAATTCCATCACCTCAATGTCTCGATCATCACGCCACGATGCCGGCCTCGATGAGGAACGCCTTCCTGATGGCATGACTCGAGTTGGCTATGACGCCGATACGCAAATCTACACATTCCAAGACGCTGATGGAAGCTACTGGGAGTCTGCTCCTGGTAGCGAGTATGGTCTCCTCACCCACGTCGGCAACGGTTCGGTAGAGGACGCTGGCGATTCGGTTCCGTTTCTGTCCGAGCATAATCCACGTGGAAAGCCGTCATGGCGTCATGACATGATGCCGTTTCTGAACTTTGGTGTGTTGGTTGGACTGTGTATGCTTGTGTTCTTTTGGTTTCTATACCGAACGCCACAAGAAGATACCAAGGATATTTTCGTCTGTCCCGGATCCAGCCTGACGGTTCAGCAGGGTGACACTTGCTGGGACGTGGCCGAGAAGAAGGACATTAGCGTTGAGGATCTTGTGAGCTTAAACACATGGCTTAACTGCGACAAGCTTATCGTGGGATCTATACTCTGTCTACCTGAATAAGGGTTGAGTCTTGAGTCGGGGGACAAACACAGCTGATCTGCCTGTGGTTATGGGAAGCGAGCTCTGTTGCGGGTGCCTCGGGAACTCCTCTGCTGCATAGCCACCACGGTTGTCGACTTCTTCTGCGCTAGCAATGGTTTCTCCAAGACAGTGTCAATTGAAGTGGCATCTGTCACAAATTGATTGATTGAATAATCTACATGACATTTGAAGCTCTGTCACAAAACCTGGATGGCAGCCAATGACAGCTCATGCTCGCTCTTGGGATGAAGTTCCAGATCTTTCCAAGGTTCTTTGCAAGGTGCCCTTCAGGACGCAATGACCACCAACAGCAAGGTTTTCATTTCCTCTCTGAACGGCTATACCTCGGCAGCACAGAACTGAATTTGGCTGACACAACGGATAAATTTGTTCAAGTCATTTTTTTGTGTCGCGCGCCAGCCAACAGACAGCCCGCCCGCTAAACGAGACAGGCCCCGGGCTCTCTGGAGGGGTCATTTTTAGCGCTACTACACTGATCCCCTGCTATGATTTTTCTCACTGGACACTTCGACCCCTCGGCGCGACACAAGCGGGGCAGTCAGTCCATTCTGGTTGGAGACGTCAATATTTTTTTCTCCCCTCCAAAAAAGAAATAAATTTTCTTCACACAACCTTTGTCACCTTGTCCCATTTTCATCATCTTGTTCACCTGGTTTGGTCACTGTACCGTCAAGTGAATCGTCAAGATGGACAAGGATAAGCTCGCTCAGTTGCTGCAGGCCAGCCAAGTTCGTACGTGTTTGCCATCATCATTATCACCACCACCACAATTTCTTCTTGTCCCTGTCCCTGTCGCGGTGGGGGCAATAGATTTTGCAATTTTTGCTTTGATGTGAACCCTACTAACATTTTGTCTTCTTCTTGCTTCTAGCCAACACGGAACAAGTCAAGGCTGTGACTGCTGATCTGCAGAAGAACTACTACTCTCAGCCCGAGTCTCTTCTGCTGCTCATCGAGATCGCCCTTACACATGAGGACTCTGCGGTTCGACAGCAGGCCTCTGTCCAGGCTCTTCGCCTGGTGCCCAAGCACTGGAAGCGAACACCCGAGGACAAGAAGCCCCTTGTTCGCGCACACCTCTTGGAGGGTACTCTGAAGGAGACCTCTGGGCCTAACCGCCACTCGTTGGCTCGTTTGGTTGCTGGCATCGTCGGTGTCGACATGGAGCAGGGTGAGGGTGAGGACTTTTTGAAGCAGCTTCTCCCTCTCAACACAAGCGACAATGTCGTTTACCGAGAGGTCGGCTCCTTTGTCCTCTACGCTATGCTTGAGGAGGACCCTCAGCACTTCAGCGACAACACCCATCAGCTCTTGCAGCTGTTCCAGTCTCGCATCGATGACCAGAGCAAAGAAGTTCGCATGAACATTGTTCGAGCCATTGGTGCTATCCTCATGATTGTTGACCCCGAGGAGGATCCCCAGGCACTCACCGCCATGCAGGGATTCGTCCCTGGCCTGGTCAACATTCTCAAGGCCACTGTCGAGGCTGGAGATGAGGAGAGCTATGGCGTCGTTTTCGA
This sequence comes from Cladobotryum mycophilum, assembly GCA_036429605.1. Classification (NCBI taxonomy): domain Eukaryota; kingdom Fungi; phylum Ascomycota; class Sordariomycetes; order Hypocreales; family Hypocreaceae; genus Cladobotryum; species Cladobotryum mycophilum. The sequence goes on along the minus strand of JAVFKD010000002.1, from coordinate 779,216 downwards.
TGTCTTCCACTCCTTCATCGCCTACGACCCCGCTCTTCTCGCTCTCCACCTGCGCGATCTCCTCATGTTCATGATTGAGCTGGCCGGCAACACCAATGCCGAGGATGATCCTAGATCTCAGGCCCTTGGCTTCCTCATCCAGGCTGTCCGATTCCGCCGCATGAAGATCCAGGGCATGAAGGATGTTGGCGCCGAGTTGATGATCAAGGCCATGCACATCATTGTTGACCTTGACTCTGATGACGAGGAAGACATGTCTCCTGCTAGAGTTGCCATTAGCCTGATCGACCAGCTCGCCAATGAACTGCCTCCTCGACAGGTCATTGTCCCTCTTCTCGAGCAATTCCCTGCTTTTGCTACCCACCAGGATCCTCGCTACCGAATGGCTGCTATGCTGGCCCTTGGTAACGCTGCCGAGGGTGCTCCTGACTTCATCTCTACCCAGCTCCAGCCCCTTCTCCCTGCCATCATCAGCCTACTCTGCGATGCAGAGACCCAAGTCAGACATGCCGCCCTTGTTGGCCTTATTCACCTCGCCGAGGAGATGGCCGACGAGATGGTCTCTCATCACGAGCAAATTATTGAGGCTGTCCTCAAGAACCTCGAGTCTGCCTCTCAGGGCGCTTCTGACAAGAAGAACGTCAGCATCATTCGATGCGCCTGCGGTGCCCTCGATACCTTTGGTGATGGCATTGACACCAAGATTATGGCTCAGTACGGTCCTAACCTGATTGGCCCCATGGTCAAGCTTCTTGACCACGATGACTTTGGTGTCAAGGCTGCCGCCGCTTCCGCTATCGGTGCCATTGCCTCATCTATGGAGAAGGAGTTCCAGCCTTACTTTGATGGTGTCATGAAGTCTCTTGGCAACTTTGTCATGATCAAGGACAACGAAGATGCAATGAACCTCCGAAGCTCCACCTGTGATAGCTTGGGACGCATTGCCCTGGCCGTCGGACCTGAGGCCTTCCAGCCCTACGTCTTGGACTTGATGAAGGCTAGTGAGGAGGCCCTTGGTTTGGACAACCCTAGACTCAAGGAGACCAGCTTCATTCTGTGGTCTAACCTCTCCAAGGTTTACCGGGAGCAGTTTGAACATTTCCTCGAGGGCGTCTTCAAGGGCATTTTCGCTTCTTTAGAGCTCGAGGAAGAGGAACTTGAGATCCCTGGCATTGACCCTAGCCAAATCAATGACGGCACCCTCGTCGTTGGTGGCAAGCGCGTCAAGGTCAAGATTCCTGACCACGACGACGATGATGATGATGCCGACATTGGCAGTGGTGACGAGGACTGGGATGACATTGAGGATCTTCATGATCTCACTGGTGTCACTGCTGTTGCCATGGAACAGGAGATTGCCCTCGATGTCCTCGGTGATGTCATCTCCAACTCTTGCAACAGCAGCAACCTCGAGGCCTACGTTGAGAAGACTATCGAGAAGGTTGTTCCTTTCACTGACCACGACTACGAGGGATGCCGCAAGACTGCCATCTCCACCCTCTGGCGAACTTACGCCCGTGTCTTCCAGGTCTGGGAGGAGGGCGCTGGTGTCAAGTGGGAGGCTGGTATGCCTCCTAAGCCCACTCCTCCTTCCTCCATCATCGCCATTGGCCAGACTCTCCATGAGGCTACCATGACCATCTGGGCCAACGACAGTGACCGGTACGTGCTTGAATATTTCTTTGATTTTCCTCCCCTTGGTATGATGAGCAATTCGCGTTACAACCCAGCTCACTCAGACGCAAAAAACTTTTTGCGGTTGCTGAGAAAGCGTTTGATCTACTCCTGATCTTATCCTCTATTTCTCCACTATCTTGCATTATAAGTTGTTGGATAAAGTATGCTAACCACGGCATAGATCTGTTGTTACTGACGTCAATCGGAACGTCGCCGCTACCCTCAAGGCCTGTGGTCCTGCCGTTTTGGCTTCCAAGGATGGCATGCTCCAAGAGGTCATCTCCGTTGTCAGCCTTCTCATCACTCGCTCACACCCTTGCCAGCTGGATCTCGGCGAGGAGGACGAGGAGCAAGAGGTTGATGCCGGATCCTCCGAGTATGACTGGCTCGCCATTGACACCGCCCTCGATGTTGTCGTTGGTCTCGCTGCTGCTCTGGGCCCTGCCTTTGGAGAGCTGTGGAAGATCTTTGAGAAGCCCATCCTGAAGTTGGCTAGCTCCACCGAGGACTTGCACCGCTCCACTGCCGTTGGCACCATCGCTGAGATTACCAAGTACACTAGCGAGGCCATTAGCCCTTACACAGTCTCTGTCGGCCAGGCCCTCATTCGACGCCTGTCTGACCCTGACGCTCTTACCAAGTCCAACGCTGCCTATGCCATCGGCCTGTTGATCCTGAACTCTACCAACACTGAGAAGACCATCCCCATGTACCCTCAGTTGTGGGAGAAGCTGGAGCCTTTGTTGGCTTTGCGTGAGATGCACGTCACTGATAACGTCGCTGGTGCTCTGTCCCGCATGATTATCAAGCACCCCGACAGCGGATTTGTTGCTCAGGCTCTTCCTGCTATTGTTGCTACTCTTCCTCTTCAGGAGGAGTATGAGGAGAACGAGCCCATCTACCGCGCCATCTACAATCTCTGTAAGTTTTACTAAAGCATGAATTCTTTTGCAAGTCTGATTCTAACCATGTTTCTAGACGGCCAATCCAACGAGACCGTTCAGCAGCTTACTCCTCAGCTCATTGGTATCTTTGAGAAGGTTCTCGGAGCTCCTGAAGACCAGGTTGAGCCTGAGACGCGCCAGCTTTTGAGCCAGACCGTTCAGGTTCTGTACAAGGCCCAGCCCAGCTTGCTAGCCAACAACCCTGGCTTGGTGCAGCTGGCTGGTATTTCGCAATAAATTATCATGAGTTTCTAAATACAAGGACGGGCAGGCAATGTGGTTATGAGGATACGACCTAAATCTGTTTGATGAATTGGGAGCGGGTCGGCGCATAAAAAGTTTGCGTTTAATAGAGTGCTGGAATAGGCAGGATAGAGCTTGGTCTTGTTTAAGAACAATATCCGACAGAATGAGAATCGGATTTTATACCCTCATCAATAGTATAGTTAGCCAAGTGATCAATTTCATGATGGTGGCTTGACATTTTTCTCTCCATGCTGCTTTGTGCATTGAACTGAAATGGATTGTGTATGGTGTGATGAACGGTAAGGGATATAGACCTTGACGCCTGGCTAAATAATATCTACATGAATGAGTTTTCTTTGAGTGCCAACCTCTGATTATAATTCCGGCTCGTTGAGCATGGTATGGTGGACCGATCATGGTGTTATCATGTTACAAGGTGACTACCTGCTCGACGTATTTGAAACATCAGGTATCCCATCCATACCCTCGGATAATCCAGATACTCCCGATGCGTTGGAGATATTATTTCTAGCATGCCCTCCACCCTCCTCTGTCCGATTCGCGCTCACAACATGCGAATACCGAGGAGGAGTGTTTCCATCTAGCTCGAACCTCTGGGCCTTGCTCCCCTGCTCGCCAGCTTGTTGTCCCTGCTGCTCGAATGTGGCGGCTAGTTGAGGCTTGGGCGTGCCGTCAAGTTCTGGTTTCGCAGAGGCGCTAGAGAGCTGTCGTTGCTGTTGTTGTCGTTGTTGGATGGATTTGCTGGAGCGTCGGTGGCGGAAGTACATGAATGCGAGGGGGAGGCAGGTCAGGAAGAGGAAGATGAGGCTGCCGATTGCGATGCCGGCTATGGCGCCTGTGGAGAGGCGTGAGGATACGTGTGATATCTCTTCTGCTGCTGCTGGTGATGCTGTGCTGGCGGTGGTAGGAACTTGTCCTGCGGGGGAGGTTGTGAGTGAAGAGAGGGAGGAGAGGTCGACTGCGCGATAGTTTAACTGAATCGTCGGGGCGTTCATTTCCACGCTTGTGAAGAGCAGGGTGGTGGTCTTGGTGTATGTCGAGCCCTTTGTTACTTGCCTATAGCTTATGGCGGTCGACTCACCAATGTCGGTTTTGGTGACTTCTGTGGCCGAGGAGGACTTGCAGGAGAGGTAGGAGGCGCTGGTGAGGATCGGTCTGGAGCAGTATCCTGCTGCGAGGGGGTCTTGGGCGGGGACGTATGTGAAGGCACTGTTGGTTCGAGGGTTTGAACAAAAGGACGGGGGGTTTTTGTGAGACATGAAGAGGAGGAGGAGGAGAAGAAGTAGGGAAGGGAGGGGGTTTATTTTATTTTATTTACCTTGGACAGCAGACCACGGCTGTTTCGTCTGGTAACAAGGTCGCTACTTCAACGCCCTGAACTCGACTGCTCCCTTCCTCCTCCCTCGTCACACTCAGCGCACTGGTCCAGCCATCCGGACAAGCCAAGCCAGGCGAGTAAAAGTACCCAGCGCCCGCGACGTCGCTATACGCCGTGACATGAGGCAGGCACCTGGGCGGTTCGCTGTTGTTGTTTGCAGAGCAAGGCCCCGGGTTGGGGTTGAAGATGCCGCATATCTCAGAGTATGTCTCGGCCGCGGGATCGGTCGCTGCGCCAAGGAATGTGCACTGGGAGCATTGGTAGGGGGTGGAAGACGGTTGTTAGGGGGCCGATGAGTTGTCTGATCTTTGTGGGTTCTGGGGGGAAGTAGTTGTTGGGGCCATTGTGTATATATATATATATATATATATACATATATTATATGAGCGGTTTCGAGTGTCACGATGTCGATATCAAGAATCGAAGCCTCGCCATTTCTACGATGTGAATGAAAATGGACATGCTTGGAGCTACATACCTACCCACCTACCTACTTGGGCTATATTAACTCAATGCAGTCGATTCCTTTGAACCTTTTCTCCTTCTTTTTTTTTTCATCCACATGACTTCCTCCCTTGTCTTCCCCGCATCATGATCCATCTCATGTACTCCCGTTATAAAAGGATGAGGGTTGCATTGGTGGGCTGGAAGGCTGTTGGTTGTTTGTGCAGATTGACTAAAAATGACTCAGGAGGAGGGTTGCAGTGCATGAGCATAAACCAAGTTGTTTTTATTCTTTTTTTATGCAAGGATGGTGATGTCCTGAAAAAGAGCAATCGCGTGTTTGAACCAATCTATTCGTTTTGTTCGGTGAGTATATATGCATGATGACTTTTGAGTGCCTCATATATCACAAGCTTTGACAGACAATTGGGGCACAATGACTGCGATACTGCCCAAGGTGGATTAATTGCCAGCATCATGATGTCATCCTGTAGATAGTATGCTTAGGAGAGAGCCATTGAGCCTCAGGTGGAGCGTGTATAACTTCTGTTCTTGGCATGGACGAATATATTGGAACAGGAGTTGGATAGATCTTTGTCGTTCATGGTGATGATGGAATACGCATAACCGGATCTGTCCGAAATAGACTGTAGAAATCGTGTGCCTAATAGGTGTCCTTTTGATGATGAATAATATGTTGATGGAGGAAAAGGAAATACTGGATCGAAGCCTCCGATGAGATATTCCATCGGTTATAGATGACAATCACTGACCAACTCCTTGGTCAGTAAGAGAAGTAGAGAGAAGCAAGAGAAATAGAGAGGAGCAAGAGAAATGGAAAGGAAATAGAGAGATTAAATAGACAAACAAGAAGGAATAAGCACATAAAAGGAGGATAAAGATAAAAACAAGAGGAATAAATAGAAAGGAGAGGAATCACGAGTAACGCCAGAAGACCGAGAAAAATGATAGACATAAATCTGTTTACCATGTTCAATATTCTGATCTTATTTTTTTACCCTATCACCCCTGTCCCAATGCGTTAAAAGTTCCCTAAGAATACACGAGCAGCAACAATTGTACTGCAACCCAACAGAAAACGCCCAATCCCAAAAAAAATGCCTACCAAATGCGCTTCTCCACCATTTCATATCGAAACACGCCCTGATAGTCCCCATCCTGCGCCCCCTTCTTATCCTCGGCGGAAGCCCTCTTGCCCCCCTTGTTCCTCTTCAGTCCCTCGGTAGCATCCGCGTTCACCCAGCGAGACCTGTCTTCCCCTACTTCCACGTGTCCATACCCGCCTATCCGTTTGCCCTGGCCGTTGTAGTTCTCCCACTCCGCTTTCCCGGCGGCGACGAGGGCTTCCTTGTTCTTCATCTTGGCGTAGCGGTTTCGGGCGTATTGGAGGAGGACCATGCCGAGGAGGAGTTTCAGGATGAGCAGGACGAGGAAGATGATGAAGAAGACGACCACCATGGTCAGGGCGGCAATGACGTCGTCTGATGTCAAGGAATACCACGGTCGGGAATTCAGTGGTGATCCATAGGGATATCCATATGTCGCCCGTCCTAGCGAGTCTCGAATCAGGGCATCGAGGCGATTCAATGCCGCAGTCATAGCCGGAGACGATGGAACAGCCGACTCCTCAGTGAGAGACGTCTGTGTAGATACAGGAAAAGGCATCGGAACATGCGCAGAGAGGAGCATGTGATATGTCTGAATCGAAGCCCGGATAAAAAGACAGGACAGCGGAATGACAGCGAGCCCCAATCTTCTCGTTAGAGCGGGAGTTGTGAATGCCTTTGCCCGGGGTTAGCGTTGGATATTCAGCAGGTGAATGATTTCCCACTTACGTTGGTGTAGTAATCTTTGCACAAGATGTCAAGGATTCTGCTATAAAACCTCGGCCTAATGTTGTTGAACTTGGTCACGTATGCATGCTTAATCGAATCAACAAGCATTTCGCTCCCCACGACAATGAGAAAGGGCGAGAGGACTTCCCCTGACATCAACCACGAGGGCAGCACGGTAAAGCTATGCGGAAGAATAGAGGGAGGGTGCATCGGCGCGGCAGAGCTGTCATTTAGATCATGGGTGAGACTAGGGATAGATAAACCTCCGACTTCAACAATATTCCTCATACCAATGATCAGAAGCATGATCCAAAGGTGGAAGCGCTCCACTATATCGGCACAAGTAAGCTGAAACAGGTTGTCCTTTTCAAAACGCTTAAACACGGTGCTTTTAATCTCGACAAACTGATTAGAGAGCAGAAGCGTCAAAAGCGCATTCGAGTACGAGTTGACGGCCACGTTCAGGGTAATAACCTGATAATAGAGGGCAACGGAATGAAGACAACTGTATGTCAGGGCAAGGATAAACATACCCATCGGCAGAAGAATCTTGGAGCGACCGGAAGCGTTACGAGATAACGTCTCGGCGCTGAAGAGACATTCAAGAATATCTTGGCCAAGCGCCGAGAGCAAGCGGTCTCCCACTTCGAGAATGTTGTACACAACGTACAGCTTGATTGCCGACTGGGCACGAATAAGGTGGTACATCCTGCTGGCATCTAGTTTCATCAGCACAAGAGAGCTGCATATAATGACGGCGCCTTGCAGTAAATCGGCCTTGTGAAAACTGGAAAGATTGGAGGGCATGGATTTCGTTCTCCTATGACGGAAGCTCCCAGACTTTGGGCCCGGATCCCGAATCGGAGCTGACGACTTGGGATCATCGCTGTTTCGCACCCGTGAGTCCATGCGTACCCGACTTTGTCGCTGGCGAATGTTGGGCTGTGCGGCATCAACAGATCTCTCGCTGGCCCTGCTGCAACTACGTGATCGCCCACTGTCAGATACATCACTAATAGTCCGCCCTCGAGCAGTCCGACCTCGCCTCCACACCCTTCCCAGGCCGTACCAAACGAAGCCAATAAGCCACTTAACTTCCTTGATCATAACATAGACCCACCACCGTATCAACACCATGAGAGCAATCATGAATCGTATAGGGAGAATAGTAAACGTATGTAGCCATGCGTCAAGGCAAGCCAGGGCACCAAAGTTGAGCGTCCTCTCAAGAAACGGGGGTATTAGCAGAACATTCTTTAGCCGTTCAAACTTTACGGCATGTGACTCGTAGGGGGTATCGGTGGTATGAGATGGGTGGATATAAAGAGGGCTCGGTCGTTGCGCAGCCAACTCGAGCTGAAGGTGCGTAGGGATCGACATTGGAGGGAGCGGAATCATAGGTGGGATTGGAGACGGTGGGCGAATAGTAGGGGGTGGGTTCGGAGGCTGCTGAGATGTAAATGTCGGTGGTTCAGTTTTGATTCCTGGAGATGGAATCGATGCACTCGGGTTTCCATTGATGCCCTCCAGATTCAGGTGCAAACTTGGTGGTCGAGACGCTGGATTGGCTGAGAACCGCCGCGGAGACGTCGACCCTGACGGTACGTCAACGGACTGGAATCGGGTCGTCGGCGGGGTTGACACTGTCCTCAGCGCCGGTACTGGACGTCTTGTAGGATCCCTCGTATCTCGCCAGACACCTGGGCCACGAGCTTCCACAGCAATTCCATTTGGTTGAAGAGCATCGGGGTGCTGAATCTCAGGCTGGCCCAGCAAAGATCTGCGAATGGCCTCCCTCTCGGCCTTGAAGTCGGTCTGGTACTCCTGATCGATCGATCTGCGCATCAGCGGCGCCGGGGCCACGGGAAGCGACCTTGCAGAGCTGGTGAGTTCCTTGACCTCTGCTGCCGAAAGTCGTGGCACATTATCATGGCTCAGCGTCTTCTTCATCGTACCGCTTCCACTTCGTTGTCGCATCATATCGCCAGCCCCTCCTCCACCACCATCCCTCAATAACCCCGCTGCGCCATTGCTCAAGTCTGTCGCCCCTGGCATGATCCACGAGTTCTTCGCTCGTCCCCTCACAGGACTGCTCCCGCCCAGTGCTTCATCCTCCCCAAAGTTGTGTAGGGGCTCTGGCAGGACACCGGGCAAGTTGGACGGTCTTCGAGAGGTGGGTGCCGACGACGAAAACGACGGCGCGGGGATGGGGTTGATGGGGTCTGCCGTTACTGCCATGACCAGGTTTTGATCAAGCAGGCCTTGTGGTGGGTGATTTTTGTGTTGGTGCTCCCCATCAGACTCAAGAACTCGGACGAGGGTCCAGGTGACGAAACTGGAAGGGAAAAGAAAATGATGGCTGGATGACAAGACATGGAGGTTTAAGTTGATCCTTGGAAATGCTACGCTGTGGCTTGCAGGTTGTTGGTGGGGGCATTTTAGCAGGCATGTCCACTACGGGATGTCACGAGATGCGCCTGTAAGGCATCGCTTCAGCACCGGTCGCTGTAGCGCAATTTGGACCTGCTTAGACCACTGTAAATGGCATCCATCCATCCATACCTACTTAACCCTACCAACCGGGCTATCTATCTAATATGGACTGTTCTTTGCGCGATTCATCCAAGTGCGCGGGGATCTAGTTTAGTTTAACATCTTTATTTTCCTTTTACTATCATTGGTTTTGTTTTTTTAAAGGTATCTAATCATTCATAGTCGTCATCCTTTTTTTCTACATTAAGCTCCGTATCTTCTTTTCCTCCCCAGCAAGTCAAGCCTGGGGCAGATACTCGTCAAACCAGTTGGCAGCCTGGAAAAAGGCCTGCTCCTTGGAGAACTTTTCAATCTTCTTGCTAAGATCGCATCGGACAGCGAAGCCGTGGGCGACACCGGAGTAGAGGTTGATCTGGAAAGGTAAGCCCCTGGTGATCAGGATCTCCTCAGACTTGTGGCGCTTCTCGGTAGGGAAGATGCTGTCGGTCTGAGCCGCAGCAATGGAGAGAGGTCCAGTGATGCTGGCAAGCTCATCCTCCTCGACGAAAGAGGGGTGGGCAACGAAGCCGACATCAATGCCATCCTTGAAGTGACGGCAGACGTACTAAAGAGTGTTAGAATAGAAATAGACTCAATTGAGAGTGATTAGTCGCAGAAATAGACTCACCTTGGCGCCGAAGCAGTAGCCAACAGCTCCAATCTTCTTAATACCCAAATCCCTGAGAGCCTTGATGCCGCTCACAACAATGGGGTCAACAAACTCGGGAGTGTGAGGGTTGTTGCCGTCGGATCCCTTGGCCAACCAGGCGCCAAAGTCGAAAGTACCTGGCCTGTTCAAAGGGATAGCATCCTTGTTGAAGACATCGATAATGAGGGTGGTGTAGCCCTTGGCAGCAAAGTTGTCGGCCATGAGCTTGCTGTTCTGCCAGATGCCAATGACGTCGGGGACGTAGAGGATACCGTGACCCTCCTTGGCCGTGCCCTCGGGAGGCGTAGCGAGGTAGGCGTCAACCTTGCCATTGTCAATCTGAATATCCTTGCCGGCGGGCTCGCCCCTAAAATAGGATCATTAGTTGGAAAATTTCACCAAAAATTCACCAAAAATTCAAGCGTGCGAATCCGTCGCCAGAAAGCAATTGATGGGGATGAGAGATGAGAGGAGGGGTTCTTTGCCACAAAATGAGGGGCAGCGGGATGAGCATAAGCACTTACTCGTGGAGGGTGCCAACTCGGCAGCAGTCGCCAATGGGGTTGGAGGCCATTATGTCTTTTGTTTTTTTTTTCGAGAAAGGGGTTGGAACTGGGTGTATGATGAGAGAGGAGAATTGAGAGAGGGAGGATGAGAAATGGAGGATGGGAGTTTAAATGGAATTCTGACGACAGCTTCTGGGGCAGGTGGTGGTAGTAGTGATGGTGGGGGTTTATATTGCTCTCCCTCATGTATGTACGGGAACAGGGTGCCGTGCATGCAAACGCACCTCCTGCTATGCTAATGCTAAAGTGGGCGATGAGAATTTGCAATGTGACGCAATGCGATCCATACCTGAGCAAACTCTACAGCTTAGATACCGTGCGAACGAACCAACCATTGGATCCCATTATCATGCCCTCCCGACCATCGAGAGATGACCCCCCATCTTTCTTCATTTGTTTGTCATCCTTGATTCATTCTCTCCCCCGGAGCCGGAGTTAGGGGCTAAACTCCAACCCGTTTTCTAATGCCTGGCTCTCTCTATTTCTATCTAGTCGATTTACTATCAAACAGTTAACTCCGGCAGGATTCGAGCCGATCCATATATAAGAGTCTATCCAATTTCCCAAGATTTTTTCTCGTTGGCATCACATTAGAAATCATCAAGACAAAAGGCACAAAACTATGGACGTGCTGTTGTTCAAGGATGTAGGACGACAAAGTGGGACAATCAATAAAGCGGTTAGTCTCCGAATCGCCATCTTCGATATGTCTCAAGGGTTGCCCGCCTCGGTCGACTTCAATTTGTTTCTTCACAATGCTAAGCAGCCAACAGCAGTCGACTAACCCGTATAGGTAGAGTTACGGTACCCTTTCGATCCTTAGTTTCACTGGCGGGGGCATCAATTTGTAATGAATATGGTAGCATCAGCTCGAAACGGCCGTGGGCATCAGCTCAAAATCTTCCAAAGTCGGGTAAGACTTTGCCGTCGTCGTCCTCACTTTGACCGAATCCCTTTTGGCTTCCGCTTCTTGAATACCACAGGGGCAATACCAGGTCTATCCTCTTCCTCGGCCTTTACTGGCAGATCCAAACCTGGCTCGTCCTTGGGTTTGATCGCCTCCGTTAGACCTTGAGACTCTGTATCGGGCTCTTCTTTGACAGGAATGTCCTCCTCTTCCTTCTTCACCGCCGATTTATCGTTATCCTCTTCTTTTTTGATATCCGATTCATCATCTGCTTGTTGCTTTAGCGGCATTGTTCCACTCAGCAATGCATCCAGCTCTTGGTCTTCCTCCTGTGGCATAGTCCTGGAATCGCGCCCCCATCTCCGTGGCTTCTTGAACAGACCGCGTACGGCGTCTTCCTCTTCTTTCTGCTCCTCCGTCTCTTCACGTTTTCTGATACCTGTGGCTCTGCCTTCAACCTTGGTCCCTCCGTTATGTTCGTCTGTACCCTCAATGACCCGAGTGCTCGTAACCGTCCATTCTCCGGGCATTGCCATCTCGGGTCGAAAGTCGCTGGGGATGGAGACGCCTAGCGCTGCAAGTTGCTCTCGCTGAGCCTTCAATTGCGATTCTGACGGGGCTGAGGGTTTCGTCGATGGGGCATTGCGCGCGTCGGAGCTCGACGGTCCTGCTGATGATGATGCCGAACCACTGACAACTCCATTTAGCCTTGCAATCTCTCGCTGCGCGCGCTCCTTTTCGCGCCCTTCTCGTTCGTGGTTGCGATGGAGATCTCGTAGAGAGCGCTTCAGAGCTCCTTGGTGCTTGCCGGTAGCTTCATGGTTCTGGCGCTCGAGCTTAGTGTCGCGGACATAGCAAGAGCAATGTTTGCACCAGTATTTCGGTGTTGATTTCCAATATTCCGACATGTTTGCGTTGTTGAGTTGTGTTTGTCGGGTACAAGTTCTGATACAGTTGGAAGCTTCCGCCTCGCGGACTCTAACCCAGCCAGCTTAGTACACGCAGGGTCTTATGTAACGCCGCTTACCGCACAGTAGCGCACAGTCCAGCTACAGCCACGCCCTGTAAAGAGCACCGCTATCACGAACCTCGACTTGCTAGGTTCCTCGGTGCCTTTTATACTCTAGGCAAGCGTTTCCTATTTATTTTTAATTCTTTGTTTATTGATGTCATTATGTTTGCTGCTGCAATTATCCCCAGCTGTGCAATTTTCTTATCCATCATTGCCGGTTCTGTAACCGGTTATTGAATCATCTCATTATTACCATCCTCCAAGATCCTATGCATCCTAAATCATGTCGTGAAACTTTCTAAGCCAATATACAATTTCATACGCTCAAAGAGCTTCGTTCATTCCACCAATCTTATCCGGGTTGCCCGTATTAATTCAATACCAAGTTTAGCTTTACAGGACGATAACACCAAGGAAAGCAATAGCGAAAGCCACCATAGTACCAGGGAGAGCCTTGGAGCCACTGTTGATTGGCACATTGGTGGGAGGAGGACGGACAGGTACGATACCAGTGCCGGTGCCGGCGCCGGTACCGGTAGGGAGAGGAGCCTGAGGCTGTCCATCCGAGATTTCGGTGACCGGCGGGCCGATAGGACCAGTAGGCGCCTGAGGCTGGCCATCAGAAATCTCGGTGATGGGAGCTCCAGTGGGAGCCTGGGGCTGACCGTCGGAGATCTCGGTAACAGGCGGAGGGGCCGGCTGAACGGTAGCGGTGGGAGCTTGAGGTTGACCATCGGAAATCTCGGTAATGGGGGCGGTCCTGCGGTAGCAGTAGGCACCTGGGGTTGGCCATCAGAGATTTCAGTGACGGGAGGAGGATTTGACGGAGGTGTTGGCTGCGCAGTAATAGATCCGCAAGGGGTGGTGTGAACTTGAACCTGGCCATCACCTATTTGGCACATGGGGACAGCGATGGTGGTAGTGTGAACTTGAGGTTGGCCGTCGGCAATCGCTGTTACAACAGTTGTCTGAACAATCTGAGTGCCAACGGTAGTTTTGCCGGCGCCGCTTTCTCCACTACCGCCCCCGCTTCCGCCAGAGCCACCATTGCAAGACATGGCGATGATTTCAACGGGCTCACACTGAGCAGCCCAGTTGTGATCGTACAGGTTGTAGAAGCTGCCAGAAAGGCACTGGTACCAAACAGTCTTTGATCCGAGAGCCAGTGAATTGTTGCCGCAAACGGAGAATCCGGCAGTGTAGATGGCACCAGCCTGAGGAGGACCATCAAACTGGAACTGATAGTTGGAGGCAATGTAGCCAGTTCGATCCTTTGCGTCTTTGAGAACGCCTCCACTTAGTGTTAACAGCAAGGCATTGGGATTATCGCAGCCACGTCTCTGCACAGGAAGTTAGTTATGAGAACAATTATCTGGTTGCTGTGAGGACATACCTCAATCTCACGCTTTCCCAGTCTGCCAATTGTGACCTCAAACTTGCCATCGTAGTCAGGCTTGCAGCCCTCGGGGGCACTGCTATCCGGCGTGAGGTTTCCAGGAACACCCTCGGGGGCAGGAGCAGCATATGCTGCGGCCACGAGGCCAAGGCTAGCTACGGGAGTCCACTTCATTATTCTGATATTCGTATTAGTAGGATGAATCAATGACGTTGTGTGAATGTCGATCCTAGGAGGATATCTAAGGCTCACCTTTTATTACACGATTAGGTAGATATGTTTCGTTTCAGAGCGAACGGGGTTATACGGTGGGAGTAAGCGATGGGAAGATCCTCTGTTCCAAACGATGGATGGAATGAAGAATCACGAGCGAGAGCGCAACGAGTGCAACACTACAAGTATTGTCAAAGGCGAGGCACTGTCGATACTAGGAGCTCACGAATGGAGAAGAAGGGAGATTATCAGAGCTTTTGCAATGGGAGGACTCCTGATTCATATATTCATAGACTGGAAGATCTTCCACACAGCTCCACATGATGACTGGGCGATGATGAGTAGTGGGCTCCAGCGAACCCACATCAGCACGAACCAACGAGAGAGTCTACAACGTAATGGTTGCTGCCGTAAAGGTTTTGTAGAAAGTTAATGTCCATGTCGATCTTCCCAATGGGTGGTTGGGATTGGGTTATGCGGCATGTCTGATGTCAGTCTGCTGTCAATCATGGGCCTATAAGGACGTCGACACCTGCTTAGACGCGCGTTAGGAGCTCTATGCAGTATGTATCATACTGTGTTTCGAATGGGCCCCAATTGTTAGACATGGATTCAGCTTTTTTCAGGGGGCCGACGGCCCGATGAAAGCTCCAGAACCAACTTGCCCGCTTCCTTTTCGAACTTTCTTGATTCCATAGTGATACTGGTTTTCTCAAGGGATGCGAGACCATAATTAAGATCCTGAATGGTGATACACAGGGGCTTCTCTGAAGGACACTACCAACAAGACTTGTACACTTGGAATCATATCAAGTCATTCATACAGTGTGCGGTTAGAGATGGAGCCATCCACCGTCCGGTAATGGGATGTTGCTTGAAGATCATGGTGGGTCAGATACGGGGCCAGCGGCACAAAAGCCTCTTGGTTGCTGTGGTTGGTGCCTTGGTGAACAGCGAATAAAAGCTGCCGACAAAAAGGCATCCCTGTTTCATGTTTAACCAGTCAGGAACCAGTAGCCGGGCCGAGGACAGTTGAGGGATGGTCGCATATCTGATGGTGGGATGCAAAGGGAGAACTCATTTGTACTCATATCCAGCGGCGGCGTTTCTTCAATTGTTTGCTGCTTGTTGAAAGGCAGACTTGGCAGAGCAAGTTGTCATGAACCCAAAGTGAAAGCTGTCTCGAATTGTCTCAAAGTCGGCGCGTGCTCCCTCAAAGAGGCATGCTCAAGTCACCATCCATCAACGAATCACACCCTTCCAGAGAGCGACCCCTCCCCTCCAACATCTGTGGGATTTCATGGCTCATCCCAACCTCATTCTGGAGTGCGGATGGATGGATGGATGTGAAGTATTTGGCATACCAGCGAGGTTGGTCAGTGTGTTCCTGCATGGTGGCAAAACGAATAAATTGAAATGGCGAGTGTGTGTACAAAGAGAATTTGCAGGATGCGCAATTGTTTGCCCGTTGAGGTAGAAGATCAGCGTGATGGGGGCCGAGTTGGCACAGTATGGTTGACACTGAGCGGTTACGTGGATCCGCGATAGGTGAGGTGAGCAAGTGAGGTGGTGTCCACATTTGCCACCACCACCACCTGCATGCACTTTCCTCTGCAGTCCTGGCGCTAATCAAGAACTTGGGAGAGGGAAGGACCAGTCGGAAAGAACTTACTTGCCGCCTTTCAGTTGATATATTCTCTTTTATCCAATGAATGATTAATCACAGCTTGTTCTATTTGCATTTATTCCAGCCATTATGTTTTACTCTCTTCCTGCCACCGTTGAAGCCTCTAATACGTGCAGAATAACCGCGACAACCACTCATTGTACATAGTACATAAACACCGCCTCCGTCTTCGGGCAACAGACACTATTTCAATGAGGTCATGGGCGCCGCTCAAATGTGGATTCGGGTTGCTTTCAGTGAGGGATGGGCCAACGATCGCCGGGTAGAGCGGAGGCGGCGCTGAAAGTCCCCTGTCAATGCACCGACGATGGAACGGCCGGCAAAGGGCCAAGACACACACACACACAGAGAGAGAGAGAGAGAGAGAGAGAGTTGTTTATCGTCAGGTAAACAGGGAAAGATAACAAAGTGTAATCCGATTTGGGCTGCCAAGAGCGTTGCAAACTCCACGGATGAACTCATAGCATCATGAACAGCCTCCTCAAGACATCATACCGAGAGCAATTATTGTTCGCCGTTCGACTAGTACCTCGGTCAACCGTTTGCGGCTTTTCGCTCACTCTGTATTCTGGACTTGTCAGGCTTGCCTCGGTCCTCCCAGGTTGATGCCGCCGGCGTCTGGCAAGGTAACATTGGACTCGGACGTCGCGAGCTGACCAGATCTGACAGATAGAAGCTAAAGTCAATAGCGTAAATTCGCATCGCGCCGAAACGATATCGTCAATAATACGATTTAGAAGCTTCTCTAGAGCTTCCAATCTCCGGTTGAGATTCAGTAGTCTACGCTTTGTGAAACATGTGTGGACATAATTTGCCCGCGGCCATACTACCGGTTGACAGTTGACAATAGATGCCAGACTAAATGATGGTCTATCTATATCCAAATTGTTAAGCTCTAGTATGGACTTTGACGACTCTAATTTACCTCCACCTCGTGGTGCATTTGTAGTCTCGATGAACGACTTTGGAGGAATACGAGATCAAGATCCGCAGTGACGAACGTGTGCAGTGAACATCCGGCATCCATGTTCCGATCACCATCGATGGACTGGTCATACCTCGCATCATCTCCACCGCAGATCTCTTAGCTGAGATGTTATCTGCTAATATTGAATCGAGATTTCTGTTGTTGAGACCAAATGCAGAGCAGCATGTCTTGGTGGGTAGACTGCACCATTGATATGAAATGAAATTGTTACCCTATACTTGAGACTAACAGGGAATTGTGATGTATTGCTGTGTGATTGAAGACAAATTGATGTACAGTATTAAATATAAAGTCATCAGAAAACTTGGAATATAAAACGTGCGTTTATACGGTTTACCTACCGTATCCAATGTGCGGCCATATGCTACCGCCGTGAATACCAAAGTTAAAGCGAGTTGGACAGCCCCAGCAACACCACTGTAATTGCCACCATGCGCCAAATTGCAAATCGTCTCAGCCAAACTAGTCCCAAGGGTAAGATAGACAACTCTGTAGATGAGTGTGAAAAAAGATACTTTGGTCAACATCAAGCCAAGAAAAGAAAAGAAAAAACTTACGAGAGCTTATCGTCGCCAACGGCGCGGGCGAGGCGATTAACGAGCCCGCCGCTAACACGCCTCTCCAACACGTTCCTATCATCCAAGGCGAGCAGCACCGCATGTTGTGGATCAACACTTTGGTATTGGGCCAAGTCCGTCTTGCCGTCGGCAATTTGCATGGCAAGAGATATATGGCTAGCCAAGAGGGCGTAGCCAATACCGCGATGGAACTTCATCTTGATTCTTGACTCTTGAGGTACAGGGACGGGGGATTGTATTGCAAAGCCGCCGCAGCTATCTTCAATCAACCCAGTAATTAGTACTTTTGAGGCTCCTTTCGGGATACTGAGTCCTCTTTATAACAAATGGTAGGCATCGCCAAGTACAAGAGTTATACTATTTTTTTCTCTCCCAACACCTGTACACGAATCCAATTCAGAAATGGCGGAACCCTTCAATTCCCACTGTGTTAGTCTATAGGTATTGTCTTTCAGGATGATGGTAAGGATGATGTTGTAATCTTAGATGTGTGTTGGTTCCTCATGCATACAACCTGTCTCGGTTGGAGAGACAAGGCACGGCGCCTCAGTACCATTCTGTGGGAGCAAAGAGCCGACCTTTGGCTCTTACTCTTAATATTCTTGGGAATCACAATTAATTTCCTGCCGGCAGTTGGGAAGAGGATTCGGAACCCAAGTTTGCTACAACGACATTATAACCTATATGGTGGCCTTCAGTGACCAGATATTCATCGCCTACACCCCTCTCCCCTCTCCATGCCTCGTCATGTTACTCCAGGCAGCTTGTTGACTCGACCCCATCAACGCAGTTGGTTCTAAGCTGCCAACTGCGTAGGTAGGGCTGTGCATGCAAGTGTTGTGATGATCAACAACAACTGGAACCTGTCACGGGGGTTGGCTGCCTCCCATTCACCTAATAATACCAGCAAGATGTGTTTGGTTTTATCGCTCAGAGAGAGGGGATTCTTTAGCACCCAAGGGACAGCCAAGAGGTATTAAAAAACCCCGCCCTCTGCCTTGGCTACCCTATAATAAATTGTGACTTTTGGGTGGCCATCAAGTTGACAGTACGTCTGTGTTTCTCACTCCCACCAGGGGGCTGTTTGGGTTCTCACTCTGACAGGTTGGTCCTGGACTGTCTCCTTGTGTTCTTGGCGTTGTACTTAAAATTTACCTGTCTTAGTTAACTTAAGTATGTTTGCTGGTCGAATGTATTTGGTAATGGCTTCGTTCATTTCATACCAGATCTCCCATTCAAGAACAAAGGATCCCACTTGCAAGCACAGCTTTGCTTTCCAAAATGCTGAATGAAGTAACCAAAGTGATGATCTTCAAAAGTCCTAGTCGTCGCGATCACAGGCGTCGAACACGTGAGGGCGCCTCTTTGCGCCAAGCCACCTTGTGCGACTCAAGATTCATCCCATCGGCTTCCTCCCATCCTTCCCGCGACCGATGCAACGAGACAAACACGCCCGAAAGCGTGCCAAATCAAGACGCCCGTGTGTAAGAACGGAAGGCAGCAGAAGGGAATCGACGGGAGGCACAAACCAAGACGCCGTCCCAACTATTCCGGTCCGTTCTTGGTGGATTGCCCAAAGCTTTCCTGGAATTCCCTATCTCCGCGTGCGACCTCGAGGGACAACGTTCCAATGACTCAGAGACTGTCCGGTTTTTGGAACTTCTGTATCCAGGTGGCTCTCCGGTTGTCTCGACGTGGCCATGGGAGTGCTTAGTCCTCGCCAGTCGAGAACTATTTTCGTAATTACTCGTACGTACAAAATATTATTGCATGCACTGAGAAGGCCATGGGCCCTGGTCATATACGAAATTAATAAGTGTCGCCATCGCATATACCGCCACCATAGATCCAGATAAGCGAGTGGCAATAAGCATATAACCAAGGATATTCATCAAAATCCGAATGCAGCGACATGGACTGCAATGAGAAGGTCAACTGGGTGTCGTGTGTCTTGGCACCCAAAAGTTCTTTGTTCTAACTTCTGAGAGAGAACATGGTGTGCTAGGTGACCTTCTAAAAGTGGTCGAACAACGGGCAAGCATTGTGCGGAGAGCGAGAGAGAGAAGGCTTCGTATTGCAGCTGGTAGAGTCGTACCGGTAGATAAGCCATCATGTGGTAGTGGTCGACTCCATTCCAGTTGTTCGGGTTGCAACGCTGCAAAGGACTTTGGTATTTTCAGGTCTTGGTACTTTGTAAACGATATACGGATGTAATTAAGAGGCCGGTTAAAATGATTATTATTATAGGGTATGCATTTGTTGGCCGAGGTTCATCAAGATGGCCGGAAGGTCGTTACCGACCATGGTCTCGGACATTTGAATCCTACCTGCTATGCCGTTTTGAAATGCCATGCTCGAGGCTCTTGGCTTTTGTCTCGAGCATGTTTGACTTCAGCAGTCAAAGTCTTACAATGCTCCAATCAGCTCTCCGGCCCTCCCAGCTGTTCATGGGGGCTCGCCGAACAACAACCGCATTATCTCTTGGCTCTTTGGGCGCCTGTGCCGGATGGACTGGGGGGACTGCTCAAGCTCAAGGGGTCTTTGTCCTTTGGGGGTCTCGTTTTCCCCGCATGATTGGACGGGAAAATACCATAACAGGGGCTTGAGGGGACCCGTTTGAGGCTTGATCCAAGCTCGCCCTAGTGTCGGCACTTTCTTTGATATCTCGCAGGGTAATTTCTGGTGCCACCTAAAGGTCAGTGTCAGTGGGTGCCCATGTGTGGGAGAGATAAGAATGGCATCATCGGACGGGCCTCCGGGACCCAACCCAGATCTGGCAGGTCTCTACCTTTGTGATGCTTCTTTCATGATAGGCACGTCCGGCGACGACGGGGCTTTTGTCTTTAGATACTATTAGTAGTTTTTAGCAATGACCTTCAGGGGAACAAAGGTTCCTTGCATAAGTGACGGGTATGAAAGTGCGTTTATGTGTGTGCAGGTTCTTTAGGCTCTCGGAGAGTGCCTTAAACTTCCTTAAGCTTATGCTGTATGGTTAGCACTTTTGTTGGATTGTCATGCCAACTTATTGACCCGACTGGAGATTTTGAGGTCCTCTTCCCCGCCCTTTAGGGATTTAGGGTAAAATACTAAGGCAACGCTCCGCGAAGATGGTGTTCTTTGAGGGGGATGCATTCGGTGGCGCCTCAATGCTACCACGCCACTGTACACCAAGCCTCTCAAAGAAGCTGGAACGGATCTCATGATGAACTCGGCAGCTGGATATTGCAGCCCGACGGTGATGCTCAAAGAAACTATGACCAAACAAATCATCGTTGCCCCAGTAGATAGACATTTAGGTAAGGTAATGCACGGATATGTACAAAGACAACCTGACAGCCTTAGGCATACCCACTTGGTACAGATTAGGTAATTGAGGGTCTGCAGCTGGTAAGATGTAAGAAAGGTAGGCACGTAGGTACGTACCGGGTCTCTCCGCATTCGCTCGTCTTCACCGAGACATCGCCAGAACAAAGAAAGACTGCTTGTTCCAGAGTCTCAGGCACCAAATTCCCTAGGCACAGCACTCCTCTTTTGTTCGATTTGCGGGCCATTCTCGCCGAAGATCGCACCGCATTGATCTGATTAGTAAAGACAGCAAAATGGCGGACTCTCTTACCGTCTTCCTCTTTTGGTGGCGTCTTCCCCGTCTTGGGGGTCTTCAGCGTCTGATCTACACTCCATGGGGCCTTTGGGGCCCTCTCCTCACCCGTCACGTCGCATCGCGCGCTTCCGGAAGCTTGGCAAGGTGGGTGCCGGAAATTGCAGGCGGATCTTCTGTTACCTGAGAGTATCATGCTGCTCACGAGACACCTGCCTATTCTTTGTTCTCTCTCTCTCTCTCTTTTGCACCAGCGCTCCAGCATGCACATGCGCCAAGTCGACGGGGCCAAATCTGGAGTGGTTCGCTCTTTGTGGGCCGCCTGGAGAAGTTGTGGTGTAGGTGACACTCGGCCATGGCTAATCCGAAAGGGAAGCTCGCCAATGTTGGTCCCCAGATATCGTGGGTATCGTAAGAGATATCTTCTTGTATAAGAGGACGTTGGATCTCCCCAACTTCATGGCTTTCTTCATCAGGCTGTTCATCAAGGTCAACAACTGAACACATCTTCTTCCTCACACATCACAATGAAGTCTCTATCTCTTCTCGCCCTTGCTGGCCTCGCCGCCAATGTGCAGGCTCACCCCCAGAAGCGCCACGAGCCTGGCTCTACGCTGAGCAAGCGTGGTGTCGATATCTCCAAGTTCCGTCTTCCTGAGGTCGCCCACTACACCGTCTCCGACCACGTTGAGAAGGGACCTCCTTCTTTCGCCCCTCAGGACTACGTTCAGACCGCTACCGACCTCGTCAAGAAGGTTGCTCCCGACTCTGAGTTCCGTGTTATCGACGACCACTACGTTGATGTCGATGGCATTGGCCACGTCCACTTCAAGCAGACCGCTCACGGCATTGACATTGATAACGCTGACTTCAAGGTCAACGTAAGTGGCTTCATTAATCTACCTACCAGTTTGAGCCTCGAGAATCTAACACACGATTTCTAGATCGGACGCGATGGTACCGTCTTCTCCTTCGGCAACGGCTTCTACGCCGGCAAGATCCCCGATGCCAGCCCCCTGCACAAGCGTGATTTCTCCGACCCCGTCGCCGGTCTTCACGGAGCTGTCCAGTTGCTCGGCCTTCCTGTCGACACCAAGGGCGCCACCGCTGTGCCCGTCGACCAGTCCAAGGAGGACTACACCTTCAAGGGTACCTCTGGTGCTCAGAAGGACCCCCAGGCCCGTCTTGTTTACCTCACCAAGGCTGACGGTAGCCTTTCCCTGACCTGGCGTGTCGAGACCGACACCCTGGACAACTGGCTGCAGACCTATGTCGACGCCAAGTCTGGCGAGGAGATCCACGGTGTTGTTGACTGGGTCAATGACCTTGCTACCCTCGAGGTCTACCCCTGGGGTGTCAACGACCCCACTGAGGGTGACCGTGTTACCATCAAGGACCCCTGGAGGGCTGATGCCTCTCCTCTCAACTGGTTCAACGACGGCAGCAAGAAGTACACCACCACCCGTGGTAACAACGCCATTGCTCAGGTCAACCCCTCTGGTGGCAACACCTACCTCAACAACTACCGACCTGATGCCGGTGCCTCCCTCAACTTCGTCTACCCCTACAACACTTCCATCTCCGACCCCAAGTCCTACCAGGATGCTTCCATCACCCAGCTCTACTACACTGGTAACAAGTACCACGACCTCCTCTATGTCCTCGGCTTCAACGAGGCTGCGGGTAACTTCCAGAACGACAACCAGGGCAAGGGTGGCAAGGGTGCCGACTATGTCATCCTCAACTCTCAGGATGGCTCTGGCACTAACAACGCCAACTTCGCCACTCCCCCTGATGGACAGAACGGCCGCATGAGGATGTACCTCTGGACCGCCTCCAAGCCCCAGCGTGACTGCGCTTTTGAGGCTGGTGTCGTCCTTCACGAGTTCACCCACGGTCTCTCCAACCGTCTCACCGGTGGCCCTGCCAACTCCAACTGCCTCAACGCCCTTGAGTCTGGTGGTATGGGTGAGGGTTGGTCTGACTTCTACGCCACTGCCATCCGCTTGAAGAAGGATGACACCCACTCCACTGACTACCCCATGGGCGCCTGGGTCGACAACAACCCCAAGGGTATCCGCCAGTACCCTTACTCCACTAGCCTGACCACCAACCCTCTCACCTACAAGAGCCTCAACACCCAGAACGAGGTCCACGCCATCGGTACCACTTGGGCCACCGTCCTCTACGAGCTCCTCTGGAACCTCATTGACAAGCACGGCAAGAACGATGCTGACTTCCCCACCCTCGACAGCAAGGGAGTCCCCACTGATGGCAAGTTCCTCTCCATGAAGCTCGTCATGGCCGGTATGTCTCTCCAGCCTTGCAACCCCACCATGGTCTCTGCCCGTGACGCCATCATCGATGCCGACAAGTCCCTCACCGGTGGCTCCAACGTTTGCGAGATCTGGAAGGCCTTTGCCAAGCGTGGTCTCGGCCAGAACGCCAAGTACAGCTCCTCCAGCCGTACCGAGGACTTCACCGTCCCCTCCGGTGTCTGCAAATAAGCGCAGAACAAGAACCACTAAAAAAGTGTGCAATGTATATTTTTTCTTGAAGAAATATGTACATCAGTATAGCTATGACATATAAGCATGGGCGGAGTTTGAGTTGATGGTATATATGAAATGATTCAGTATATAGTCTCTTTTGGTCAATTTAGTATGAATTATGGGTTTTTATCAATTCTCAGTCTCCTCCTTGCTATGTGATTGTTTAACCTGTAAAGTCTTTCGAATATGATAGTATGAAGAGCTAGTCTTTGGCAAAACTATTGACTTGTGGCCTGATTTAAACTTGGAAAAGAAAAACATTGAGACTCATCTGATGATTTCTTATTTGTTTCTCATCTGGCCACTGGTTTCACAAGTCCGGTGTCTGGTCTGTGTCTATCGTCTCGCAGGGACTCGAGGCACCATCAGCTCCCTGTTTTCCCTTCCAGCTCCAGTGCTCTCGCTAACCTTTGGCTCAGTCTCTTGCCATCCTTCTCACACTCGCTACTTTTGGCTCCGGCATCTCACTCTTCTATCCCAGCCCAAGGAATGATTTCAACGGTACAGACTCACTCGAGTCTTGCTTACGGTACCCGAGGACTTGTTTGGTTTCCTTATATACATACCTCTTTCTGTTGTCCGCGTTTGTGTTTGACTTTTCCCTTCTACTCCTTCCTACCTCTTCTCTGCTACTCTCTCTTACTTCTTGTCTCCCCGCTCAACGCAAACAGACTAATTTTAGTAATAGTATTCCCGTATAATAGAATCTTGAAGGTAGTGAGGGATTCGATGTTCCCGAGTCTGCGTGAGATCTGATTGATGCCACCCTGTCTCGGTCACTATGGGATTGCCCTACCTACTTGTATGTATATTTGGTGCATAAAAGGGCTATATTGATTCCGTTCCGTTCCGTTCTAAACCGCCCCTTGTTCTTGGATGACGTACAAGTGGACTCCTTGCGCCACCCGTTCCAAGGTACCTATGCACATCCAGGTAACCTAGTTGTAATAACCATCTCGGCTGACTCCAAGCAAACGTCGCTTAGCTAAATGAAGCTCGTCATTGGGCGAGACCTGATGCTAGTGTGTTTACTTGCCGAGCACTTTTGCCAGAGATCTGGGATCCAAGGAAGGTTGGTGGGCTTTTTCTACTTGTATGTAGTTAGCAGCTGGTAGGCAGTTATTCGACAATTAGGAATCGAAATTGGAAGTTAGCTTCTGTTGTAGACCCCCTTGGTCTCCCCGCAGTCAGGGGCACATGATCTCTCTCTACCACTTGGATATACTTGACCTGAATGCGTTTGACCAAGCTTCGCAAACAGATCACGCTGGGTTTTCCAGGCGAATGAAACAAAAAGAACGACTGAAGAAAGAAAAAAACGTGTTTTGAGTGCGGAGGAAAGCTTCTGCCGCTGCCAAGGTCTATATCATGTACCGAACAAGGAAATCATCTCGTAATACGATTCGAATCACCGGCCGCCTTGGCGGGTACTGCGACTGGCCGTACTTGTATGAGTAACAAATATATGTCTTAAGCTTACGGCAGTCTGAAACATGCATACCTATAATATGGCACGCGACTCCCAGGTTTCGCCTGGCTTTCCAAGTTCCCATGGAAGACAACGCCCACGCTCACACCGCTCCCCCTTGAGGTGGGGAGATATTAGAATCACAGGACCTCCTATATGAGCTTTTGGTCAGGAAAACAGGTTTTTTTGTTGAGACAAATTATAGCAAAAAGAAAGAAGAAGAAGAAAGAAAAAGAAGAAAAAAGCAAACCAAGACAAAACATCAATCATTTGCCATGATGAGATTAGAAGTATAAAGACCTGGTGGGATCAACTCTTCCAAGCCCAACCCAGCTTGCTCCAACATTCCTCATCTCATCATGTTTTCCCGGCCATCTTTGCCCTGTTCCAAGCTGCCAATGCCGGCGACGATATCGTCAGAGGCAGCGATGCCTCTCCACACCAATTTCCGTCGGTTGTCAGTATAAGGCAAAGAGGCGGGCATATCTGTGGCGGCGCTTTGATCAGGGACGACCTTGTCCTCACGGCTGCACATTGCGTCTACAATATTAAAAGTAGTGGCTCTTTATCCTCGTTTACCGTCGGAGGCGACGATATATACTGGGACGGTGGTAGAAATGCTCGAATTCGCAAAATTCATGTGCATGAAGGCTATACAGGTGCCAGGTATTCAGACGACATTGCCCTCATCTCTCTCGCAACCCCTCTGCGCCATGATACCGGGGTTGTGAGGTTCTCCAGGGTGGAGGGAGAATCCGTTAGAGTGGCTGGCTGGGGTACTGATTCGGAACAAGGTGACAGTTCTCCGGTTTTGAAATACATTGAGACCTCGACCATCACCAACGACGAGTGCAAAGCAACGTATCCGCGCATCATTGACCATACGCATTTGTGCACCAATAACACAAACGGTCAATCTTTTTGCTTCGGCGATTCTGGCGGGCCTCTATTCGATATGCAAGGTTATATAGTCGGAATTGTCAATTTCAGCAGATTCTGCGGTAGTGGGTCTCCAGATGTGTATACTCGTGTAAGCGAATATCGCGACTGGATTAACACACACAGTTGATCTTTAATGGCCATGCATCACTGGCCATCCCTATTGTTATATTTATATATATATATATATATATATATGTGTGTGTGTGTGTGTGTGTGTGTTGTTGTTGTTGTTGTTGTTGTTGTTGTTGTTGTTGTTGATTGGGATCACAAGTATGGCTCAAGTTACGTGTTGGGCCACTGAACTAGCCTCTCTTCTTACTAGCTAGTTATTAATATATTCTCGGTTGATAAAAAGCTAGTATCTAGACCTTTTGTGCCCTGATTTGACGGGCATGTAGGTAACTAAGAGAGATGAAATGGAAAGGGGAGGATGCTTGAGTTCACATGGTTTCCTAGGTGACCGCCGTTGCGTTTATGTATGTACAAAATTTTGTTTTTAAAACAATATAATACACTATTACTATTAATCATTCACATCCTGTGGCTCCATAAGGCAAGAATAAGCAATACCTAAAATACCGAAGCTTAGGGTAAGTAATCTACAAGTAACACCTAAGCCAGCATACACAAAAGCGGCGATACACTTTTGAAGGTGGATTTTGGGATTCGGATAACATAACATTGAGAAAAAGATGTCTAATTATTCGTCTCCACCTTTTGCCCCTGTATCCTCCCCCGTGCTGTCCTTCTTCTTCAGCTTCCCTAGAAACTTGAGAATCTTATCCTTCAACACCGGCTTCGGCGCCTCATCCGCACCAACCAACCTCCTCACCAGAATATTGTACAGCCCCCAAACGCTAGCGCAATCGTCGTCGATGTGAGGATGATGACGTTGTACGGCATGCTGAAATCCGGCGTGGGCAAGTAGAGCAACAGACTCGTGGTGCGGATGCTCATGACCTTGGGCTCGAGGGTGGTGATTACGGCGGCGGCGACGTCGAAGCCGCGGTTGGCATCGGGGGGTACTCCGTGTACCGCAGGATGGACTTTTCAAAGTCGTAGGTGAGGAAGACGGTGCAGCGAGGGGGAATGCGGACGAGGAGTTCGAGTTGTGTGCCGCGGGCGCGGTCGAGGGCTGGGCGGTAGTAGATCTCCTTGATGATGTCTGACGATGAAGTATTTGTAGTCGGGGATGAGGTGGAGATGCGCGTGGAGAGGGTATGTAGGTAGATGCGCATGAACCAGGGGAGAGACTCCATGTAGACAAATTCAACTTCGTCGTCTCCAGGATTGGTCAGAATAGCTTGCATGCCGCCATGCTCCTGGCCATGTCCAGTGAAACTTCGCTCGGCAAAAAGGACTGGCGTTTCAGGTTTGACGATATCGAGAGGTGTGACCTCCCCCTCAATGGGTGGATCGGGTTTGGCCAGGATGAGTGTGAACTCGTTGCCTTCATCAACAAGGTAGCATCGCAGCAGAGGATTATCTGCGTACTTGATCTCGCGAACACCTTCTGTGGAGAAGACGCTGCGCTCACTAGGGATGTGCATGCAGACTGGGGGAACATCGGGGTCTGTCAGGGGACAACTGCCCTTCATAGTTCGGCCAAAGAGCTGAGAGAGGGTCCAGTCTTGACCTTGAAGATGGTCGGCGGGGTAGCATGTGTCCTGAGAATGATAGGGCTTGGAAGTGTCGCAAATCAGCTCATGACCATAGGGAGGCCTTGGAATGGGATTATCTGGATAACGTTGTTAGTTCTATGCCCTCCATGATTGTCAGTGTATGGCTTACTATGGGGCCGCTTGGATCGATCTACATCCATAACCATGTCAATGGTCTGTTCCAGCTGAAGGACACAATCACCGCCAACCGGGCAAACTGGCCTGACATCAATGGCCATGCTCTGGAAAGAAGCATCAAACAGTTTATGTCCGTCCAAAAGGCTCGCAACACCGGCCTTGCCCTTGCATGGCAGCATCTTCAAGAATGGAGTCAGATTCTCCGTGCAAACCACCTCGTGCGGCAAGACTCCATGCAATAATCTCGTATTCGCTAGGGTGATGTTTGGATGGTCTCCCTCTGGCTTGAATGATACGACTGGTCGGATGGTCCTCGTCTCGTCGATGAAGTTTAGACTTGCGCAGAACAATCCGGACAGCGCATTGGTGAGAGTTAACCACTTTTCGTCTGCCTCCTGATCCGTCTCAGCATCCAACCAAGCCCACAACTCGACACCTGTCCCGCCCTCCTTCGTCCCATCCCACGGTCTGTTACCCCAGCTGTCGGCATCCCACCTCCCCAATGTGAATCTCAGGTGCAGCTCCCGAGTGCCCGCATATTGCAAAATCTGCCCCAACGACCGGGGGAAGAGCCTAAAGTTGTGCGATTCGAAATCCGCAAGCGAGGTATTGGCCCTGAAGTTGAAGCTCGCAAGGAGGGCGGACTGCGGGAGTGGTTGCAGGTTTAGCTGCTCATGGTAGTCGGCCGCTGAGACAAGACAGCTGGGGAGGAGAAAGAGAAGCGGTGATAGAAGTGAGCGCATTGTGAGGGAAAATTAAAAGAATAATTAGAAATAAAAATCGAACCGCTGATGCGCGATCGAGCGAGGTTCACATCTCTCACCTGGTTGCCCAGATGTTGAATTGGAAGCTCAGAAGCCCTGGGATAGCGTATGTACGTACATGCAAGCGATGCTGGTAATTGGCGACGTGGAGCTTACAAGGGACAAACGACCCCTGGTGGGCGGTCTGAGGTGGCAGAAGAGCACTGTAGCAGCTTCTAGCCAATGAACCCCCAGCGGTTTCACCACGGTGAGAGACAGCGCAGCCTCCACTGAAACCCCCACCACGCCAGAGGGAGAAAAACCGCCCAGGCGGATCAGAGCTCTGACGATAATAAGTACGGGAGTAAAGCATCTTGATTAACAACACTTGAGGAATAGAAAGAAAAAAAAAGGCAATGAACAATGACAAGAGAAAAGGATAGATACAGTGGGAATGGCTAGATGTAAGAGAAATAATAGATACCAATATATTTACCATCACCCATATTCAGTAATCCAGTGTTTATTCTCCCTTTTGCTCACTTAAGGCCACTAGCCACTAACCAGCCTCGGGGACCTGGAGCTGGTCGGGTGCTACCCAAAGAAAAAAAGATACAGAGTGACAGGCACGCGCCATCAATCTCGAGGCAGAAAAATATCCCAACTTCATCGAACAAGCTTCAACAACGAACATCACATTCCAAAACGCAGGCGAAACACCCACCCACCCACCAAATCAATCAATCAATCAATCAATAAATAAAAACGTCGCATACATGGCCGCCGAACAGAGGAAGCTGCTAGAGCAGCTCATGGGCGCATCCTCCTCCTCGCGCGCCGCCCAGCTCTCCCTCTCCGACCCAAAAGTCTGCCGGTCCTACATCGCCGGGACGTGCCCGCACGACCTCTTCACAAACACCAAGCAGGACATTGGGCCCTGCTCAAAGGTGCACGCCGAGGGCCTCAAGGCCGAGTACGAGGGGCTCTCGGACCGGGAGAAGCACAAGTACGGCTTCGAGTACGATTACATGCGGGACCTGCAAAAGTACATCGACGAGTGCAATCGCAGGATAGAGGCGGCGCAGCGTCGTCTCGAGAAGACGCCTGATGAGATTCGACAAACGAATGCTTTGGTACGACTCTTCCCTAGACTGACATTGCCAAAGAAGAAGAAAGAAAGAAAGAAGAAAAAGAGAAAAAACTAACTCGATTGGAATGAATAGCTCAAAACCATTTCTGAACTCACATCGTCCATCAACAACGGCCTCCTCGAAGTCGAAATCCTCGGCTCCATGGGCGAGGTCTCGCGCGCGCAGGACGAGCTCTTCCGCGTCCGCCAGGTCGCCCAGCAGAAATCCGAGCGCGAAAAGGAACTCAAGGCCCTGTCCGACACCTCGGGCCCGTCGGGCCACCAGAAGCTCCAGGTCTGCGACGTGTGCGGCGCCTACCTCAGCAGGCTGGACAACGACCGACGGCTCGCCGACCACTTTTACGGCAAGATGCACCTGGGCTACGCGCAGATGCGGAAGACGTACGATGCGTTCCCCAAGGAGATGAAGGGCCGGTCGCGACAGCCCATGGACGACGATGGGCCGGGCGGCGGTGGACCGAGGGGCCCGAGGGGCTCTGGGGGGTACAGAGGAGGTAGGGGAGGGAGAGGTTATCGCGGTGGTTGGTGAAATGTTTTCTTCTTTCTTGGAATAACATGGGTGTTCTATTTGCATGGTAGCTCGGCGTCCGGCATTGGTACGATTTATAATTTGAAGGGCAAAACTTGGGAGATTATTACACATTTGAATGGGGGGATTAGAGAGCATTTGGGGCGAAATACCCAGTCGTCTTTACGGGGGTCAGAGTTGGACTTTGAATGCACAAAATTGAATGAAACTTGACTTTGCACACTTCCGCTTGATTTCTATTCATCCATACCCTAAGTAATTTGCTATCCATAGTGATACTATTTCCCCTTCCTTAGTATATATCCCTGGGAATCATGCCGTGTCCAAACCATACTTCTCTTCCTCCTTTTTATCCCAATTTTTTTAGGGGGTAAATCATATCATCAAAAGCGCCAGTCCCTCATAATGCTTTCCGCTACGATACTATTGCCATGACCAGCTTTTGGCTCAAGTCCTATTCCAACGCCCTGCTTCCCCCTATGATCGATTGTTCAAATCGTCTAGAGCCTCCATCTCATCGTCCCACTTGACGCCTGTAAGTGCTGGCAATGGTGCGGGGGGAGGAGGAGGAGGGCGAGCTGCCGCTGCGGTTGCGGCGGCGGCGGCAGCAGCAGCCTGGGCCATTGTAGGCTTTGAGGATCCGGCCGTTGAAGATGACTCTGCCTTTTTCTTAGTGCCTTCGGAGGGAAGCGCAGGGAAGTCTTCTGCTGCAGGAATTGCTTGCTTGGCTGGAGGAGGGTTTGCTGGCTTGGAGTTGTTTGCTTGACCATCAAAGTCCCCTCGCCCCCCTCTACCCCCTCTACCTCCACGGCCACGGCCGCGCCCTCGTTCTCGGTCGCGATACCGATCGTCCAAGAAGCGATCGACGTCTGGTTTCTCATCCTCTCTGGTAGCAAAGCGACTGCCTCCCAACCCGCGGCTCTTGGTTCCCCTGATTCCACCATTGGAGCCCCGGAACCCCCGTCTGGCCTCCTCCTCCGCCGCAGCTTCCTTACCCTCATCCCAGCTATTGTCCTTGATGCTCATAGCCTTGAGCTTGCGCTCGCGGTTCTTGGCGCGCTCGTCTTCCAGTTTGCGTCTATCCTCCTCGCCACGCTTTCTCCTCTCCGCTTCCTCGGCCCTTCGCTTGCGCGCCTCCTCCATGCCCCGCGCATAAGCCTCGGCGTGCTGCTTCTCATCTCTCTCTGCCTTTTCGAACTGGCGCGTCTTCTCCGCATTGAGGAGCTTCATCTTCTCCATTTTGGCGGCGAGCTCTGCTTCGGTGAGCTTCTGGCGCGGGTTGGCACCGGACTGTAGGCGTGACTCTGCATTGGCGGCAGTGTTTTGCGGCAGGCCGCGGGGCTGCTTCTCTCGAGGGGCCGTTGGCGCATTTGATGGAGGTTTGGGGGGAGACTGTTGGGAGGACGAAGTTGGAGAAGCTGGCGCTGGCTCTGCGTCTGACTCTGGTTCTGATTCTGATTCTGGTGCCGGCACAGGTGCTGGTGCTAATTCTGGCTCTGGCACAGGTTCAGGTTTTGGGGCAGGTTTGTCTGCGAAGCGGGAGGAGGCGAGGCCTTTTGCTGCTTGCCGCGGTTTTGTCGTCGGCGGGGTTGAGCTCTTTGGGCTTGCGGAAGATTGAGACGGCGCTGGGACGGGCACGGGTTCTGGCGCAGGCTGCTCTTCAAGTTTTGCTGCTGGTTCTGGTACCGGCTCTGGTGCTGATTCCGGTTCAGGAGTGAATTCTTCTTGAGCGTCTTCCCGTATCAAAACAGGTTCAGACTCGACGGGCTCAAAGTCATCGTAGAAGAGATCATCGTCTGTCCGGCCGCCAAACTGGTCATCCATTGCGTTTGAATTTGTGGTAGCGATAGCGATAGCAATAGCAATAGCTAAATGTAGCAGATAATGGCGAGAATTTATATGAAGAGAGGAAACTAGCAAGAAAATGGAGGGTTGGCTCGACAGAATTAAGTAGCCGAAGGGGAAAATAAACAAACCATGTCAAGTTGTACTGGGAAGCTTCGTCTGACGACGCACACGAGGCCGTTGTGCCCCGCCACATGTGGGGTGTGGGGTTGCCACTGCCAGATGCAGATAGATTATCTAGATGTGGCTGGGCAATCACTATGGATGGATTGTGTCTGCACTTTCAAGAATTAATTAATTAATTCATACATGTTACAATTGAGTTATCATGATACTGTTTCTGTCGTCATTATTCATTTATTCATTTCCCCTCGTTTCCCACAATCCCATCTTGTTCCAGTCTCCTTATCACAGCATCTCTCAATTCCTGCATAGAACTCACAAACTTGGCCGCGTATCTCCTGCATACGGCCTCAACATTCCCCCTCTTACTGTAACTGTCCAACGCACAAACAATCGCTTTGCCGGAGCGAACGCATAGACCCAGTTCCAATAGGCTGATAGGAGCTGGGCTTATGCCGTGAAAGAAAACGACCACAATGTCTGCCTTGTCCTGCATCTCGAGCTCCCACTCAACCTGTTCTGCCCATCGACTGTCCGAAAAGTCTTCTTTCCACGACGAGTCCCAATCGTCGCGTTTTGGGTTGAAAATTGTTATGTCGTACTTGGAGAGGGCCTCGGTAAGTTTCTCTCTCCAGTCAGGCTCCCCCGTTTGGGTGGTGGTCCCGGCGAGGAAGATGCTTTTCTTTGACTTGATCTCCACGCTTGGCCGAGCTGGAGCCCAAATCACTTGTGCTTGTGACGGCATAATGAATTATATGTTCGTACCCTACTTTGATAAATAGAGCTTTGTGATGGTTGTAAGATGGAGAGTCATTCTTTCATGGGAATTTGAGTCAAGCGACCGTTTATACCCGACGTCGGGCCAATCGCTACAAGGCCGTTGATAGCCGGACGCATCAGGCTCTAGAAGTGCATGTATCTGAATGCTGCCTTTTCTCTTGGTATCTTATATATGTTTTGTGAATTGGAAATTGGAATGCAATATGAATCGTCGATATCTCATCTCGCAGTTGCATGGTGTCGCGGGCAATGAGAAAGTGAATTGTCTTCCTCGACATGTTTGACCAGCCATTAAGTGCAGAAAAAATCTTCGAATAAAGGATACACGTTAATATACTTTGAATCCATGCAAAAGAAAACCGATCATAAACTGCTTTGTTCTTACCAGTCCCTCCTTTGAACCTGTCAGTTCCACCCTGGGCGGCTTGAACATGGACTTTGACAGTATTGACTCTTACTCATACTAGACAATTAACAATAAGTTTTTTGGTGAAGGGAATTACAGCTCACTTTGGAAGAAATCGTAGTTGATATTCTAATGTATGATTTTTGTTCTGAATGTATTGGGATATCATGGTGTTCTTTCATATCATCATCGGCCATGTTAAAGGACCTCCATTGTTCAAGGTACTCAATAGGGACCAACTAGGCCCTACATATCGGTCGAGAATCTAACTGAAGTAAAAGTGAGAGTCAAGTTAATCATAATGCCCAAGGCTTCGCAATAAATCCGAGAGGTCGGGCCGTCAGGGTGATTCACCAGCTGGCAACAACTTGAACCGCACCTCATCACAATTTTCCTTCTCACAAACGCAGAAAACACATACAAACATTGCTAAGAATACCACTGCATTGCTTCATAAAAGTCTGCCCGCCATGGTCCAAGATTTGAAGCCCTGGATAGCAAGGGCGCTCGCCGCCGGAAGGAAACCTCTCCCCGAAACTCGACCTAGAGGAATCATGGGACCACAACCGGTCAAGGTTGAGAGGATTGAGGTGAGCTTCTTCCCATATAACTCAGCACTGCGGGCCAGCCAGATACTAATGCGTAGTGTAGAAACCTCCTGCAACCCGGAGGAGAGTCCCGCGTCGTTCCTGGTCTACTACCGAAATCCGACTGTTGCTGCGTCTCAAGGCTAAAGGCAAGAGGTGGGACGACATTCTGGTATGTCAACACCACTAATACAAAAAAAGGGTATGCTGGCTCTTGCTAACGTATAATCGCCGCAGCTTCGTTTCCCTGACCGATCGATGGACGGTATAAAGCAGACGTATTGGAAGTATCGCTCAGGTCTCAAGCGCATCTCTAAAACCGTCAGCACGGTAGAAGGGGCCAAGCAAACCATAATAGTGACTTGAACATCCGGTGCGAACATGGTCGTTCTCAAGAAGAAATACGATGGAGCGCTGGCACTAAAAAGTCTAAAGGATACGATTGCCAGCAACGCCTAACGCGAAGAGCAAGATGAAAGCGTTCAAGGGTAGCGTTCAACTGATTAGTTTGGATAATGGAGTGACAATAGATGTAGACCGTCTCTAATCTGGGAGTCTGTCATCAGGACGAGCAGGAGAATGTCGTTCAAGGAAGCGACTGGGATATTAATTTGGAAGGCATCCTAAACGCAAAGCTTTGGGACGAGCTTATTTGTAGTTCATCATCTCGTACATAGATAGTAATGATGATAGCATCCAAAAGAATCTCGCAGTATCCAGCGCTTCTCTCTAGTTTCAAGGTCAAAGTAAAGAAGACGTTGATGATTGTTTCGTTTCCACTCCCATGTGAGTTAGAGGAACTAGTTATCTAATTACTTAAGCAAATTCAAGCATAGACAAATCTAAAAGGTCCATTGACAATATAATCGACTGGAATGAGAAGTACTTCTTTGTGTCTAGATCTTGATAGTAATATTTGAGCTTTAGAGATAGAAACAACGGTAACAGGGAGCAACGAGAGAGATTAGCAGAAACGCCAGTGACAGGGAGTCACAACAGACACGCCCAGAGGTGTGAGAAAGGTACCAAGGATATGTTGATCTAGTACCCTTGTCCAGTTACCGCTTACTCTGCATCAAATTCTCGTGCGGCGACCTCAAGGAAAGGAAACATGTGATCCCTCATCTTGCAGTTGGATCTGATGCGATGGATATAGCACATTTTAGTTCTTTTCAGTAGATTGATTCCCCAACAATCATATTCAGTGTTCTTTACCTTGATGTAATTTTCCTTTTGAACGGTGTACACTGGAACCCGGGGTATCCTTCTTAATGGTGTGCACCTGGGCTCTGCATTGTGATGGCCTCTTTCATGCAGCAAGCGGTACCATTTAATAGATGCGAATTTTAAACCGGTTAGCAGTCTGTTTACTTACCTAATCTAATAACGTTTTGAGATACCTTAACTGAGTATCTGCAGGTGCTCCCTGAATGGTAGCGGAGGGGAGAGAGGAGTAGCAATGCAGTCAATCACCGGAGAAACCTGCCAGCCGAGAGCAGCTGCCCGTTGACGCAAACCTCCACTGCTTCAGATCTTGTTTACCAATTTTCCTTCTTTCTATTCACCACCACTAGAGTCCTGTGGCTGCTCTCTCAACTTGAAGGGTCTGCAACACCCTTTCCGAAGCACATCATGGACGCCGAGGGGCTGCAGAAGATAGCAGACGAATATTCGATGGATCCAGAACTGATTATCAAACTGTGTCAACTCTACCAAACCGATAAAAACTTCCGCATATTCTTTGACGATGAACCCGCTACCGAACCAGTCCTCAGTTTCATCCCTAGTGTCGAGGTACGCCTTGACCTCTTCAAGCAACTGCAGACCATGTGCCATCAGGCAACATCGCTACAGTTGTCAGCGACTGTGTTTGCCGTCGCGATGATCAAGCCTTTGTCTAGACTCAAGGAAATGGTGAAGAGGCTTCAATACAAACCACGGGAATACCACCCCGTAACTGGTAGCGAAGACGCCGCTGCCATAGTGACAGATATGTGGGACCTTATACCCCAACTCACCGAGCATGCCATCAGAGTCTGTACGTTTAGCCGTGACCTCAATAGCAGTCTTCTTACTTTTAGCTAACGGGTCTCTTACTGTAGATGTCACCAAGCGATGCCGCGACTGGAAGTTGGCATTCAGAGTCCACCCATCCAGCGAATGCATCGTATCCGGATGGAGTGATCCAGCACCAGCACGCATCTTCCCTATACTGACGTCCAAGGAAGATCTCGAGCATTTTCAAGGGTTCATTACAATGTTCTGGGGACCGGCAGTCTAGAAGCGCTGGATGGAACAGTATACTAATCCAGACATCATGCATAGCTCCAAGAACGCCCTGCTCCTGAACCGCCAGCTGGTCTACTGGTGGAATCATGGGAGATTCGCCTTGAAACCACTGAGACAAACGGACAATGAGATTGTACTGCAGTGGCACTGGCTCAAGCGTCCCAATCTTGAGCCGTCGCAGTATATCCAGAATGACGACAACCTTTGGGATATAGTTGGCACTCTGGGATGGGATGAGCAACATCCAACGACTCACAGAAAAAGCGGCAGGAGGGTTGAGACCGGTCAAATCTATACCCTTCGCACAAACGACCCCAAAGACTTACCTAGTTTTGAGCTCTTGGAGATGCAATGGAACTTTCATCGAATGACAGCTGTCTGCGGTATGGTACTAGATGAATAGGACCTCAAATTGCGATGGACAGGAGATGACCTGGTAGCTTCCCGTGGTGAGAGAGAAGAGTAGTTGTTGAAGATGTCGCAGTCGGGAACGCGGTCCTGTGGAATATGTCTAGCAATGCGGGGGGTTCTGAAAAACGACGGAACCGAAGAGGGATGTACAATGTTTAGAAACAGAATAGTAATTCACAGGCATTGCAGAATGGCACTGATAAGACCACTGAAGAATGATTGAACATTACATGTAAAAGCCAGCCAGTCCCCTCATCATATCACTGACAATACAACGCTTCCCCTTGATGACCTCACCCTCAAATATCTAGTACCAACTATTAGTTCATTTCTGGATGTGAACCTTTGGCCTTGAATGATGATACAAATTTGCTGGACTTGGACGGGGCTACTATATTTATGTGATTGAGTCCTGAATCGGGACGGTCATACTGGTACAGGGGATTTACTTGGACTTGTACAGCGTCTCTCCGACGAATTGAGTTGCCATACTAGGATATTGCGTGTAGATTTCCACCTCCAGTATGATCCAAGACCATATATTTCATCTCTTACAGTCCAATACTGAGTGGTCATCACAATCTTGCTGGGCCCAAGTCTTGCATCGCAAGACATATTTGTGTCTTGCCGTTTGCAACGGTATGTTGAAGATGATGTCAAATTCTTTGAGGATGTCAAGGGGCAACGTGAAGTCATTAATCAGTATAAATGTGGACTTGTTTCCTAGCGAGGCTACGAGACCAAGTTGAAAATTAAGTAGAGGAATGATTTATTCAGCTATACTGCGATGCTAGATTGATCCGTGCGAGGTGAAAAGACCAAGTGCTCTCCCTACGTGATCACTTGTTGTATTGATCCCCCTTCCCTAGCGTTCATGTGTATTCCCATGCTCCGACGGCGCTTCCAGCTGGTTGAATGCGAAGACCGGCCACGGGGAGACAGCCCTGACCGGTAAAGGTTTGTGTCGAAGCCTTTAGCACGGCACGGCTGGTGATTGGCACGAGCGGAGAGACGGGGCAAGCCCACAGTCCAGACGGGCCGGCTTTGGAACGCCAGGAGATGATCAACACCGGGGGGTGGCTGCCAGGAAGGACCTGGGACGTGTAGAAGCCGCCGACCTGAGAGCCGGGGGGTCGTAGGGCCGAGTGGGCTACGGAATAGCTAATGGAGCCATCCGGGGCAACGTATATGACTTGACCACCAGGAACGGCGACCTTGATACCGGTTAATTTTAACATTTTGCCTACGTGCCCCCCGCGTCGTCAAGAGGGAAGAGGGAGACTTACCGCGAGAACGGACATGTCGGCATTGACCAGAGTGGCGACGCCCCGGGGGCAGTGCTTCTGATCTTGAATACCGCATTGCGTGCTGGGACTCGTGGCGCCGATGACAAAGGCCCTTCCGTTGGCGTTGATGATTTTGGAGTCGAGTCGGGGGTGCTCGGGGGCGTAGGTGCTGATGGTGAAGAAGTTGATTGCCGATGCCAAGCCCAAGAGGGCGATGAGAAGAGAAAAATATGTCTTCATTGTTTGTTTGTTTGTTTTACGATATTTTTACTGCTGTTTGTTTGTTATTTTGAGTGCGAGAGTTTGGTAGATAAACAATGGTTGTGAAGCTGGATAGGTTAGTACATGGCGATGCCCCCTTTTATATGCCCAAGATGGCAGTGAAGAAAGGATGGAATGCTCAACGGTGCTGATCGTTCTTTCTGAAACAAAGTTCTAGAGATCGAGCTCGATCTGAAGCAAGTTTACTTACGAGGTACTCTCAATGAGATGGTCTCTCTATTTTCTGGAATTGGCTGGTCAAATGAGCACTCGCCCCCGATGACACGACTTCCTCGGGTAGAGTTGCCCAACTGGGCGGTACGACTTGTGAAGACGCAAGCCATGACGAGTTCTGAGGTTTCTGTGTCAGGTTCTTAATACAAAAGCAAAGAGGCGGTGCGTTGTTGGTGAGAGGCTCAAAGTTCATGGACTGTTCGAGGTTTGAATGATGGCAGTGCTTGTTTGTTGCAACAGAAACGGTCTAGACCCATGAGGTTGGAGCTGTGCTTCACGATATGTCTCTAGGGTAGCAAGGAGATGGGCCGGGCTGAGCAAGCTGGGACGATCCCATGTTTCAAGGTTACAGGGAGGGTTGGACGGCTAATAAACAGAACCCCACATTCAAACGGTCGACTTGACTTTATTGAATTATGGGGGCGGCTGATGGTTAAGATCAATCATTGGATGGGCTTTTTCTGCCTCGTAGCATTCTTCTGGTTGGATACGAATCTATTGTCATCATAATCAGAATCTTCCATGGCCTCTTTTACGCACAGATAAAATGATGTTCAATTTCCTCGTACTCGAAGCATACAAGTACCTAAAAGCATCATGAAATCCTCCATCATCTTCTTGTGGACAGATCAACAGTTCGTATCCAGGCGGCGGCCTGTGCCGTGGGTTCCAAGACCTGCATGTCTCAGATTGGCTGACTTCCTTTAGCTCGTTCAGGATTCAAATGGGGAGATGCGAGTGTGCGAGTCTGTCTACCTACCTGAAGCCACTGCGCGTTTGAGCTCGGCCTTTTGACGCCTCAGCTGGCTGCAACGCATGACTATGATCGGCCATCCAATAGAACAAAGGACGATTTAATGAGCGACGGCCCGAGTGAGTGCTAGTATTTAAAATCTACGGCAAGCATTAAAAGAAGCTCCAATGCCCTTTGTGCCAGCGGACGGTCGGACCATGAGCACTAGACTTTGGTTTCAACATCAATCTGGGTCGGTCGACCTTGTGATGCTATACGACGGAGAGGCCTTATCCTGGCACCTCGTGCATACACATACAGATTACCTGTCAGCAACCACCACCACTTGCTCTCACCGACGGCTGATGCCTATACAGGAAGAGAGCCTATCAGGGGCTGCTAGGCGACGAGTACAAAACGACTAGACATCCATTACCCTGTCTCTTGTTTTATATCAGAAGTAGTTTTAAAGACGGAGAGGGGGGAAATCATTTCTTCCTATTCCTTGCAACACCACCAAGAACGAAACAGAGAGAAACAACCAAGACAAGAGGTCGAGATCGAAACTGTACGACGACAGCAAAGACACCTACAAAACATGAATGTCTCAAAGTGCAAGACAAACGGGCGGCCAAGCTCAGCTTGTCGTGGATGCGATAGGATTGCGGTGCGAGAGAGCGTGAAGCAGAACACGACTGCTCCTTCGTCTGATGTGTTGTGTAAGTTGAGTTTGATTTCTTTCTTCTTTCTTTCTTTCTTTCTCGTTTGTTTTGTTTTGTTTTGTTTCGTCTTTGAGAGTTTCGACGATGATCAAGCTGGATTCAATTGGCGTTGGAGAGTTTAGGTGGCATGGATGTTGGCCAGCGCCGCGCACCTCACCACTTTTAGATGCTATCTACAGAGTACATGCCTCAGAACAGCCTGATGAGCAGCTTGATGGGGTTAAAGTACGGAGTATGCACTCTGTATATCAAAAGAAGGGACCGAGGTTTTTTTTTTTGGAAGCCAGCAGTCTGGATCCATTGATGCTGTTCACATTATGGTACTGGACGGGCACCTACCCGGACGT
This sequence comes from Cladobotryum mycophilum, assembly GCA_036429605.1. NCBI lineage: Eukaryota > Fungi > Ascomycota > Sordariomycetes > Hypocreales > Hypocreaceae > Cladobotryum > Cladobotryum mycophilum. Next base: position 739,317 of record JAVFKD010000002.1, on the reverse strand, counting down.
GCCACGCTGAGGAACCTCACAGGGCACTGGGGGGTTCTGATGCGCTGGGCAGCCGCTAAAGTGGCGGCTACCTTAGGGGAGAGCTTTGGGGGCTTCAGGGCTAAAGTTTAGTTGGTCCCTGCTTCCAATGGCGCCGACACCGCAACAAGCACGTCATTGCTCGCAACATCACCTCACCCACATCGTCTGAGACTCTGATGAATCACTCTCCCTCGATCCAGGTGGTTGTTGTACAAATATTCCTCTGTATCCCTTTTTAATACATGCCAAAATAAATCCTCCAAGATCTGGCTCGATTGCTTCATCGCCTTCGAGCAATTGAGCTCTGGTCTCCATCTCTCTTCTTTCGTTTCCCCCCTCTGCTATGCTCTGGTAATAGCAGCCAAAATTGCCCCGCCATCTCCCTGATTTCAACATCCGTCCAATTCAACACACAAACAATCATTCCCAAGAGCTGACGAGTTGCAACCTGTCCAATCTCTCTAGCCGCTATGCCTTCTCTCACAGCCGACCTCGCGACCGCTCTACCGGTTCTGAGCCCTCTAGAAACGTCCGATTGCACAGAATCCTCACCAGACCTCGTCCACAACTTGAAGCACAGCAGCAGCATCCTCGCCCTGGCCGTGAGCCCCCAACACGACTCCATCTTCGCAGGAACCCAGGACGGCGAGATTGTTGTTTGGTCGCTGGCCACCTTCCACCAGATACAACAAGTCCAAGCTCATAAACGAAGCGTCCTATCCCTTTTCCTCTCTCCCGATGCCTCCCTCCTCTTCTCCAGCGCCGGCGATGCCATCATCAATGTTTGGTGCCCTAGAACCCTTCGCCGCCTCTACGAAATTTACGGCCACCACGACGTTGGCGATATATTCTGCACTGCGTACAGTGCTCAGCATGAAACTCTGTACATTGGCGCCCAGAACACCACGATCCAGTGGGTCTGCATCAGCGATCCAAGCGCCAGAGTTGCCCCCGACTCTCAGAGGCACCCCGACCGAAGAAACCATCGGTTTTTCGATTCCAAAGCTGTGGGAGGAACCAGTACACCAAGGCGCAGCGATGACCGATGGGGCTTGATCCCTCGCGCCAATACTGTCTTGGAAATGGACAGCGGCAACGTCAGACACTTTGCTCACTATGGATATGTCTATTGCATGCTCATGGCCAAGAGTCCAACCGTGGAGGTTGATGCGGACGAGGATGTGCTTATATCGGGAGGAGGAGACGGAACCATAAAGCTATGGAGTCTTGGTCCTTCTGGAAAACGTGATCAAGATGAGCCAGACCGCGGTGGTATCGAGGAAATTATGACGCTCGGAACAGACGACGCAGACTCAGTCTTGTCTCTTGCCCTCGACGGATCCTTTTTATATGCGGGAAAACTAGATGGAATCGTCGAGCTGTGGGACCTAGATACTACCCAGAGACTGAGGGTCATCAAGGGTCAAGACCAGGACATCATGTCACTTCAGATGGGTTGGGGCTATCTCTGGACTGCTTCCGCTGACGGATGGGTTAATGTGAGCCACACTCTTAATAATCTTTTCATTCGCAAACTTGACTGACATGGCGGTTGTAGAAATTTAGCACCGCCCATTATGGAAAATATCAACACGTATCCAGGAACGTTAGCCAAAAGTATCAGTGTCTGAACAAATGGAAGGCACACAACGGAAAGATCTTGGCTTCGGCCTGCACTACGTATAATCACGAACAATACTACATATCCGGTGCCAATGACGATTGTATATCTGTATGGCACATCAAGGACCAGCCTGATTCGGTGGAAGAGGATCATCAAAAGGGAAGCGAGAACGTCCTGCTTTCAACTCTTGCGGACTTTGTCTCCTATAAGACGGTATCATCTCGACCCGAGTTTGCGGAAGACTGTCGAAAAGGTGCCACGTTTCTTGGTGCACTGTTTAAGCGCATGGGTGCACATGTCGAGCTACTTAGCACGGAAAAGGATCACAACCCCGTTGTATACGCGAGGTTCTCTGGAAAGAAAGAGTCTGAAAAGAGGAAGCGTATCCTTTTCTATGGACACTACGATGTTGTGGCTGCAGACAATAAGAATGGAAAGTGGACAACCGATCCTTTCACGGTTAGGGGAACCAATGGCTTCCTCTATGGCCGTGGTGTTAGCGATAACAAAGGGCCCATCATCGCTGCGCTTTATGCTGTCACAGATTTGGTGCAGGCACAGAAACTAGAGAATGATATCGTCTTTCTTCTCGAAGGAGAGGAAGAGTCCCGATCTAGAGGATTTGAAGAAGCTGTCAAGAGAAACAAAGAACTAATCGGCCATGTTGACTACATCTTGTTAGCCAATAGCTATTGGTTAGATGATGAAGTCCCGTGTCTGACGTATGGACTGCGTGGTGTGCTCCATGCTACTGTATGTGTGGATTCGTCCCGTCCCGACACCCACTCTGGTGTCGATGGATCCCACATGGTTGATGAACCTCTCTCCGACTTGACCACAATTCTATCAAGACTCAAAGGCCGGGGTAACCGTGTTTTGATCCCAGGATTCTATGACGGCATCCCATCAGTGACGACAGAGGAAGAATCTCGCTATGACGACATTGCCTCCATTCTGGTGCGTCGCAGCACCGAGGCTACTTCGGAAGAAAAGATTAAGCAATCACTGCTGGCTCGATGGCGGGAGCCAAATCTCACGATTCATCGATATAAGGTATCCGGTCCGGATGGTAGTCTGGTTAGCAGTCACGCTAGCTCTAATATCAGCATGCGTCTTGTTCCGGGACAAGAGGTTGAGACTGTGGCTAGCGCATTGGCGGGATTTCTACAACGTGAATTCTCTAGCCTTGATTCACAGAACCGCCTGAGTATTCGCATTGACAACAAGGCCGAGCCATGGCTGGGAGACCCTAAGAATGACATCTTCCGCACGCTGGAAACGGCTGTTGTCGAAGCCTGGCCAGATTGCTTTGGAGCATCTAACAATAGCCAGCCATCCAGCCCCAGCGGCCAGGGCCGCCACAGCTCGCCAGACTCAGCTACTAGCAAGCCTAGGAAGCCGCTCTATATTCGCGAAGGTGGATCCATTCCTGCAATCCGCTTCCTCGAGAAGGAGTTTGGGGCCCCGGCTGCCCACCTGCCCTGTGGAAGGGCCAGTGATTCAGCACATTTAGACAATGAACGCATGAGTATTATGAACTTGATCAAGGCGCGTGAGATTTTCGGCAAGGTATTTGCTAGGCTATGAGGGAATGGCTGGCGGCAAAAAGAGACTGCGGATGGGATACACTGGTATGGGGCTACTGGGGGTTTGCTTGTGGGAATGAATAGCGTTGTACAAGTATGCATAGATAGATATCCAAAATGCTAATTATGAGCTTCCTTTGAAGAGGTTTTCCGTCAATGGTGGAGATCCCTGCTGTTTTTGTGCATACAAGGGCAAACCTGAAAAGCTGGGTGAAGATATCAAGGAACCTATCAAGGGACCCCTTTTCTCAAAAACACCCGTGCCAAGCCTGCGATGATTTAGAGTTGCTCTAGCGGTTTCCCTTCCTCTCGCTTCAACATTTCCGTCACCTTAGCAAACGTATTCCATACCTCGATGTACTTGTGATCTGTACTATGGCCGGTCCCGATGGATAGCAGAGCACCCTTCATCCGCGCCCGCTCCCTTATACTATTCAAATCGGTGTCGGTTATCTCAACGTTGGAGTCAGTCTGCGCGGTTTGATTGCTGTAGATGACGCCCAGCCTGACGCACTCGATGATGAGGGCGGCCAGACCAGCGGCGAGGGCAGTGGCGATGGAGCTACTTGAATGGCCTTCTAGGTCGTTGAGCCTTGAGCCCATGGGGGCGCTGCGGTTGATTATAAACTCATCACCCGGAAAGATGAAGCTGAGCTTGTTCCTGTCGCAGACGGCGTCGAATATACCGCCAGTAGCCTTGGCGGCACCGATTCTGAAGGTGTCGCGGTTGGCGCTTTGTGGGTAGTTTTGGTCGGCAAAGTGTCCCTGGTCGCTGGTTGCGTAGAACATGAGGATTTTTGTATTGGTTGCGGCGTTGATGGCGTCGCTGAAGGCTTTGTTTTCGTCCGGGTTTTCTGGGGGCTTGATGGTCCACGACATGGATATGATGTGTACATACTGCTCTGTTGCGTATTTAATCGCCTTTTAGTTCACGTTGGAAAATTAGCAACTAAAAAAAACGAATATGAATAAGGGGTAAAGGGGTAGGGGTAAGGAGGGTATGGGGTTTGGGTCGTAAGTGAGTAAGTAGGAAAGGGCTTTGGGGTGGGCTTGCAGCAATTGCACTTTCTGGCGTAATCTGAAGTTTGTTTGTGCCGCTACCAACAAATGTATGCAGTTTGATAACGTGTATGATGGCGCTGGGACAGATGCGCTTCATCAGCCTTGCCATCAAGGTTCCATGTCCCGAGGACGAGCTCCAGTAAGGAGACACGCGCTTTGCTGAACCCTCAATGTAGTGATGAAAGCTTTTACCGAAGAACTTGATACCGGCTAGATCAGAGTGGGTGATGTCGGTTCCATCATCGATCAAAGCCACCTTGACCGGACCCGGGGATGGTGACTTGTCTCTGAGAGCCTCGATTTGCCGAAAGTGGGAGACGAACCTGTCCATACATTGCATCCACCTGTCCGTATAGACAAAGGGGTCATGGCGCGGGCTCGACCGAGTTTCCTCGGCGGGAGTCTGAGCCTGAGTCTGGGCTGCGAAGTAATCATCGCCAATGGCTTACTGAAAGAATACGTTGGGCTTGGGGCCGCCTTTGGGCCAGGACGCTTCAAGCCGTGCCTCGAAGCTCTCAATGTTATCGTGGAGTCTCGATTTTGATTCTGGACCTTGTTTATGAGGATAAACCTCGGGCGTGGTTAACTAATGATATTCGACTGAGCACGTAACGTCAAAAGGGGGGTAAAGACGTTTAAGGGTAGAAGTAAAGAGGAGTCAGAGTAAGTTTACCTCGACTTGTGTTAGATAAATCTCCTCCAACGTGGGAATGGTAGCCAACCCCTCTTTCTCGGACCACGCTCTCAAGACTGAGTTCCTTCTGCTCCATTGGAGGTGAACCTGTCGTAGATGTGCGCCAATTCGTGTCAGGGTCACAGGGTCGAGATCTAATCTGCGCCAGTCAAGTACCTCGACTTTCTGCTTAGACAAAGAGTAAGCACCATGGTTAGGTAGGTGTATATATATTAACACGCGAGAGAGAGAGAAAGGGGGGGTGGAGCGCTCATAGCCCAAGCAAGTATCCTGTGCGCACACAATGCAATGACTTACAAATGATTCCAATGCCTCTTCTATGGCTTAATCGCTGTGTGATGGAGCCTCGAGATCGTTGACAATGACCTACAATATTAGCTTAGTAAAAAGGAGGAAAAGAAGAAAAGGAAAAAAAAGAAAAGAAAAGAAAAAAAAAGGGGGGGGGGGGGTTTCATTTGCCTGGAGCTTCAGACGTTGGTAGTTTTTAAGGAAGATATATATATATATATATATATACCTTTATAATGCGATTGACTCCTTTCTCTTTGAGTCAACTGAGAAAGAAAGCTACGTCCTGAGAACAATTCAGCCTGTGTCTATGTTGCGAGGATGTTGAGTGTCAGATTGGAAGAAGGGAGGCGAGAGGGAGGGGTTGTTTTCTTTCTATCAAGCCTACCGTTCGACCCTGATGCAACACATCCGGAACATCGTCGTTCTTGTCCCGCTTGATCAGCGGGAAGGCGGCATATTGAGGGATAGGATTGAACTGCAAATGACTGAAAAGTTGATGGAAATCCCTTTCTCCGATTTTCGTTGGAGGGCTAAAGTCGAACCAAAACTCCTTGTTTGAGATTTGAAAAGAGTTGGGGCTTTTTGATCTATCATGGGCTGAATTGTATTTTCGCCATGCAGCAAAAGTGATGGAGAGAGGAAAGAGAAGAAAGAGAAAAAAACAAGAGAGGAAGAAGAAGAAGAAAAGAAGGAAACGGGTTGTGGTATTCTTTTTTCTTTCTTTCTTACCTTGCTTGTCTCGAAGACGCAGAGACCTAGAGACCACTTCTGGTTCCTAGGTTCTCATATACGAGAGCTGGAGCATTTCTGCAATCGTCTCAGCGGCTTCCTGTTTTGCATTTTGCTTTTGAGTGAGAGGAGTCGTGCTGCCATTATCAACAGCTGGCGCGGTACGTTTCAGAGTCCCCTTCCGGCCGGGGAACATTCCAAGCCCGCTGCCTTCGTCCCTTTGCCACGGCAGTGCTTCGAGCAGAGCAGAGCTGTTCTGCCGGCGCAGGATTGGCGGCTGATTCTGTGCCGCATACTTTCGCGTGGACTCGAAATACTGGTAGACGGACAGGTTCTCTTTCTCGCGGCCGGGCGTGGAATTTTTCAGGGCTTTCGGTCCCCAGCGAAGCAGCTCGTCGACGATGCCGACCTGGCTGCTGCAGCACATGTCATACTCGACAGCCAGGTGGAGCGGTGTACGACCCCTTTTGTCTACGAGGGTGAATATCGTCTCTGGTAAGAAACTGCAGATGGTCTTGATCAACTTCTCTCTCTGACTTTCCTTCCTAAACTGGCAGGTTAGGGCAGCATGCAAGCATGTGGTGTCGGAATTGTTGCCTCTGTTGTCACTGTCAACAAAGAAAGCAGTTCTGAGGTGCGCCATGCTGTCGTCCTTTACAATTCTACTCACCGCAGAGATGAACGTCTCGTTACCCTCCTCCAGGGCAATGACGAGCGGAGTACGATCTCTGCCGTCAGGTGTTTCCATCAAGTGTGCCAGCCCTTTGATGGCTCCCTTCATGGGCCGTTTCAGATCGCCTGCTGCTGTTGTTGCGGGTTGCGCGAGGTAATGCAAAAACGTTCGTTTCTTGTTAGTGGTACGTGCCCACCTTTGCAGTCGACGGCTCACGAATTGATCCATATCCTCATCCTTCGTTTTGTCGGGAGCTCATTTATGCGTCTGTTGAGAAAGCTTCTGTGCATCTCTCAAGTCCTGGTCAAAGCTCTTCTTTACTTCATCATCTTCCACGTCTGACGGAGATGATGAAGCTTCACTAGAATCACTAGAATCATGCCCAATGCCCCAATGGCTCGGCTCGTTATTGGTCTGATCTATCATCATAGTGAGAATGGACACGGTCAATGCCTTATTCAAGATACATGAAGACAATATTGTAGGTAGATACTTGCTTGCCCCTTAAAAATGAAGAGAAAAAGAGAAAGAAAAGTAATAAAAGAAAATAGAGCTTGAACCGAACTCAGGTAGTGGTGGTAGCCTAGGCACTCTGCACACGGAGAAAGGGAAAGGGAGTAGTTATGCAGTATGCCAGGATGATTGTATTGTGGCTGCATATTAGTAAATAGTGGACCCCTTTATCGAAGCAATGGGGATGGAAAGTTTCCCTATCGCAAGCTCATATAGGTAGTACATGGTATCACAATCATCTAAGCGTTGCCTTGGGTTATGGGAGCTGTGCTGGTCCGTAATTGGAATATGGCGTTCCTAAACCAGTCAAGCTACCGATCAAATTTTGCAAAAAAAGGTCATCTACTGCAGGGTTCCATGCCATTAAGTGATTGGTTCCCGGACGCCTCATGTGCACAGGGACTGGCGGTCAAAGAAAATGATGGGGACGGAGGGGAGGAGTCGTAAGTAAATAGTACCTGGGTTCGGGAGGGGGGATTCCATACTCTTCCCTTCAGCAGTCTGTCCTGTCCAAACTTCCTCTTGCTGCACCTCAAGCCTGAATATCACATCATGGCAGAGCCTTACAACGAAGCCAGATTCATGATCGCGAGGGAGCAAGATTTTTCGGCTCCTCTCCCTTCGGGACGATGCCTACGAGCAAGGTGCCAAGACGATACTTGTGAGGCGCCTCTCTAGAGTGATAAAATAATAAATTCAGAAATTTCTCACTACCATCAACCACAAACCCACTACGGGCCCTGATTACATTACAGTACACTTAACATCTCCAACTGGGAGGTCGACTTCAAGCTTATCGCCAATTGCAAAGCCGAACCCCAGAGCCTCAGCACTTACACCGTCGGGCCCGATACTGGCTCCACTGTCAAATTGCAGTCCAACTCCAAGTTCGCAACCAGCGCCGCTTATCGATGCCTTTGCCACTTCGGCATGAGCGTAAACGGCCACTCCAGAGAGCATCCCAACCTGAGCGCCCACAGCGACATTAGGGCCCAGAGCGTCGGCCTGCAAGAAACTCACTCCGGCGCTCGCTCGGCCGACCCCTGCCTGCGCATACGCCCCGGCAGTCATTCGATTCGTATAAGTGCCAGTCTCCGCGAACGTCTTATCCGCTATGGCGTAGGGTTGGCGGTCGATGTTGTCGACTACATTTTCGATGGCAGCGCCGATACCCCCTTGTGTCAAAGGTCGATTCCGGTGCACTAGGGATTTTGCCGCTCTCTTCACCCTGCCTTCTCCCGGTGAAAAGTGAGGCTTCGTAACCCGTGGCATGCACGCCTGTTTGACCCTTTCGGTGAAATTTCTTGCCCTTCCACTGCGAACTTGGTGCCCTTCGTAGATTCTGCCTTCTGGACCCGACCCTAGTCGTTCAGGGGTTTCTTTTTCAATTTCAGGATAGTTTCTTGGCAGGTGCGCTTCATCCTCACTGGGTGTCGGGACTTCGTAAGTCTCTCGATTCATGGCTTCTTCCCTAGGATGGTTTCTTAACAGGTGCGATTCATCCACACTGGGTTTCAGGACTTCGTGGGTCACCCGGTTCTCGTGTTTTTCTTCGGGATGACTTCCTACAACCTGATTGACATACTCATCAAGGTGCGCGAGTTTGTTCCCAAGACCCTGTTCTTTTAGGTGCCTTATATACTTGTCAGGTACCACCATTCCAGCAAACATTATGGGTCGAGCTTGTTCTTTAGGCTGATGTGCTCCCTGGTATCCTTCCTCTGTATGAGCTGGAGGTTTCGGAGCCTCTTCAACTAATTGTGCCTCTTCAGGATGATTTCCTATAACCTGATTGACATACTCATCAAGGTGCACGAGTTTGTTCCCAAGACCCTGTTCTTTTAGGTGCCTTATATACTTGTCAGGTACCACTATTCCAGCAAACATTATAGGTCGAGCTTGTTCTTTAGGCTGATGTGCTCCCTGGTATCCTTCCTCTGTATGAGCTGGAGGTTTCGGAGCCTCTTCAACTAATTGTGCCTCTTCAGGATGATTTCCTATAACCTGATTGACATACTCATCAAGGTGCACGAGTTTGTTCCCAAGACCCTGTTCTTTTAGGTGCCTTATATACTTGTCAGGTACCACTATTCCAGCAAACATTATAGGTCGAGCTTGTTCTTCAGGCTGATGTGCTCCCTGGTATCCTTCCTCTTTACGAGCTGGAGGTGTCAGAGCCTCTTCGACTAATTGTACTCCTTCAAGATGATTCTGTCCCAGGTGCTTTCCGACCGTGCCTTTCTCTTCAGCATCATGTTCTGGTGCACGCTCGTCACCCTCATCGGGTTTCCGGAATACAAACGTATCTGTAACTTGCAAGTCTTTAGGGTGATGCCAATTTCCCACTTTAGCCTTGGCTATTTCTTTCTCTGGGAGCCCGCCCACCAGTTTTTCGTGTGCATGGGAAACCACATTCGCAGATAACACGTCGCTACACCTCTCACAGGCCGGTTTGGAAATCCCCATCACTTGGATTTTCTTTTCGTGGTCTTCGCAAAATTTGATAATCTGCATCTCTGCGTGTGGATTACCGTTGTCTTTAGTGTTTTGCGGCATGGATTCAATCCAGATTATTCTGATGGTGGTATTCTTTGTCTCCGAGTGTGACTCACAAACATCTCGAATGCGTTTTTGTCGCTCTTCATCAAGCCCAAACCTAGACTCCTTGCCATTGCCCTTTACTAACGGATGCTCTTTCACGTTGCCGGCGATCATGATCTCTCCATCTTCGGATATCCCTACGGCGATTGTATCCATGCTTTTCTCAATGGGGATGTCTTGCCAGAACGTTGCCAGTTGATCTTGGGCCTCAAGTAATTTCTTCTCATGATTGGCCTTTTTGACCCCAAATTCCATCCTCTTAATTTGATCGGGGATCTTATTCTTGGCTTTCTTGGCCGACGCAAGTCTGGCATCCTTGACCACAATTTCGGCTTTCTTGGCAGCGAGTTTGGCCTTGATGACTTCATCTTTGAGCCTGTTAATTTCCACCTCGTGCCCATTGTTTTCGGCCTGCTGAAGTTCGTTCTCCTTTGTCTGGATCTCAGCTGTCCGAAGCCGAAAGGCCTGTTCAGATTTGTTCTGGGGGCTCAATGGGAGTTCATCCTCAATATAATTGTCGGGTTCAGTGGCAGCAAGGGTATCCAGAGCTTCGGAAAGCTCGTTGATCTTCGAGTCTAGTTCTGCGACTGATTTTTTGGCTCTTTGCTCGTGTTCGGCTATGAAGATGTTCCAGCTTAACTCATATGCCAATTCGGTCGCGAATTCTTTTCGCTTTTCTGCTGTGGCGGGCATTGCTGACTCGGGATGGGTATTAGACCCAGCACCAGGGTGAGTAACTTCAGGATCGGGGGGTGCAGTTGTAAGAACGAGGTCATTGATTTGAGGATAAGGGGGCGGAGTTGCAAGAACGACAGGAGTAGGTTCACGATACACAGATGGATAAGCAATGTGATCAGTTTCCAGTAGGAGGGGTGCAGATGGACGAATGGTGGACTCAGTTTCCAGTAGGAGGGGCGCAAATGGACGAATGGTGGACTCAGTTTCTGGTAGGGGGCGCGGATGGACCAACGGCGGATTCAGAAACCCGAAATAAACGGTGTGACACTCCTGATGGATCCTTTGGTGGAAGCCAAAAGTGATCGCATTGCTCTTCCTTCTCTTTGGAGGCGCGGTCTTTAAGTCTGTGGCAATGTTAGCATAAAGGGGTCCTATTGTGTCCTCGATGGTTTGAATGGAGTAACTCACACTTTCGTAAGGCTGTCAGTGAATTCTTTGGGTGGTATTGCAACAGTAATTTGTATTGGGACTGTGTCCCCCGATTTCTCTGCAGAGACTTCAATAAAAGTATTATGTTTTTCGAGTCCTGCAGTTCCACTAGCCAAGGGGTGGGTATGGGCGATGCCCACGTCAATCGTGGGCATCTCCCTAAGCGACCTTGGGGGGCATCCGGTGAGTAGTGCCAATATCTAGCTGGAAACCCAGGCCCGACGGAAAAGTCTCCGCTTTGGCGTGCACGACAGAGAAGAATTTTACCATCTGATACAAGAACCAGAGTTGCACAAATCAAACCGTCAGTCTTATCACTCCAGGCCGATTGTAACGGGATATCAGCCAAGTTCTTGTGCTTGTGCGTGTCGATCTCGAGTATTTTAAAGAGTCCGTTTGTAAACACTACCAGGACAGAGTCGTCGTTCAATGGGTAGATGTCGAATACCAGGCCATCATCGTAGTCGATTTTCCATTCATCAAGTGGTTTGACGATCTGTTTCGTGGTATCAAACCTCCAGAGTGTTAAATTTTCTTCGTAGGACGTCGTGATTGCTAGCATCCGATCGGTAGAATTGGCTCTGGTTTTTCTTGGGAGAAATCGCACTTTGGTTACGATGCCCTCAACTGAGGCTTGGAGGGTGTAAGCCTGTGTACTCAGTCGCCAAACTCTCACTTGCCCACTGGCTGTTCCCACGGCGATCAAATCGTCCTCTTCATCAACATCTATGGCGGTGATAGCATGTAGACCATCGATGAGAGTTGCGTAAGAAGTGTGATCGTTGAGATCCCACCAGTTCAATGTTCCGTCGTCGGTGACAAACACTAGAAAGTGGTGTGCTTTCTTTGCCTCGCTGCGCGATGAGTCGGCAGACTTGGGTCGACAGGCAACAATACAAGGCTTGAAGACAGAATGAAAGCCGTCGAGGATTTTGATTAATCCTAAATCATGCTGGCCAATGTTCCATATCATAATGGATCCATCATAGCCAAAACTGATAAGGCTGTCGTCCTCATCTTCGTCTTTTCCCGGTACCAGATGCAGATATTCCACGCCAGATAGGTGAGTGCCCCATATCTTCTGTTTCGACAATCCCAGCTCTGAGGCAAAGATTACGCCGGTTGACATCCCAAAGAAAAACAATTGTCGCTTCCCCGAGAACACCACATCTGTTATATGGCCTGTGGAAGACTGGATGGGTCCAGACATAAAGTCCGTAACGCGATTGAGTTCGTAGTTGAATTGTTTGTAGGGAGTCATTGTTGTCATGGAGATAGAGAATGGAGGAATGTAAGTAAGAACTTGAATATGGTCGAATCGAATTTAGAATCAACAGAGTTAAGACGAAGAGACAAATTCGAAAAGATAGGCATACAACTCTATGTGAGAGAAGGAGGTTGTTTGCTTTACGGATATATTTCAAGTGGCGGCCCTTGGAGTTATACGTAATCGGCGAAAGGGTTTGTCGTTACAACTACAAACCGGCCTCATCATTCATGATTGTATGTAGATACAGACAGATCGTTAACCCAAGACGAAAAAATGGGCTAGTTGGGTTGCCATTTCTCACAGCTATAAACCTATTGGCTAGGAGACTTAAGCACCTGCGCATTGTGTGGTCGTGCCGGTAACCTAACTTATCGCACATGAACCAACCACTGCGCCTAGGGCGCTATGCAGAGATGCCTAACCCACCGTCATGGGCTTTTAGACGTGTCCGCCCACTGCATATGAATCAGGGGGCGCCTTATTAAGACTCGGCAAACTCACCACTATTAGAGACACGGTTGCTAGTAGACATGCGCTGCCTGAATGTGGCTGGCTGATTCAAGGGTCCATATTGCGGAGGTGTTGCATACGTGGTTTTCGACTGTATCACATCACCAAGTGTCTTTGAATGGGGTATCAGGCACAAAGAGCAATCTACTCACAGAGTAACTATGTTTCAATACGTGGTCCATTCGGCTCTTTAAATAGTGGAGAAGTAACGAAAAAAGCAGTTAGACAAAACTCAGAGACGCAGAATATTACTAAGTAAGTGTACACTAGGTCCCTTGGCAAAGTAGGCACATACAAGAGACATAATGATTCATGTCTTTTAGTTGCATTAAAGTCTTAAGTTTGACTATTAATATCCTTATCTTACTCATGAGCGTTCTATAATAAAGCAACTATACTATAACAATTCCCCAATTGTACACTGCTTTTGCTACCTTACTAATACGAACTATAATTATGTAAGGTACGTTTTTTTATATAATTAATAAAATATTAAAAAAATAGGTTTTATTATTTATTTTTATTATAATAATACAAAATAAGTTGAATTAAATTTAATGTCATAATATTATAATTATATAAAAATCTAATATTAAAATATAATACTTATCATTTATGTTACGGTTATAGGGTTAACACGGTGTTACGGGGCGCCACTCTATGATACGCGTAACGGGTATCTACATACGTCTTTTACTACCCCCTCTAGGGGAGCTTAACACTATGACGTAGGTAACGGGATTACGGGATTACATGCTATCACGTCACCTCCATGGATAATGGATCCATTATCTTATCAATGCCAATATATGCATCACTTTATGTCAGTTATAATAGATTAAAGCCTGAACGCCTCTTCCTGTACTGATATATGATTTAGGTATTTTCAAATGAGATTCAGAATACAATCATACCATTACAAGGTCAATTCGACCAATTGCTAGACAAACCCCTCTATCGAGCTCAGAAGCATCCCCCCGCCTCCTTGAGATTTGCCCCGCATCACGGTCATCATCATCATGGGCTTCAAGCAATTCATACAAAGCATTGCGGCAAAACTTGATCCGGACAATGACAACCCCCACAGTCCAATGTAAACAAGGAAGCATCGAGCACTAACAATGCACAACAACCTGCAGAGCCATGGGCCGGCGTGGACAACACTCAGCCCGCGGGCATAAACCCGATTGGCAACTTCTCAGTCGAGTATCTGGGCGAGCAGAGATCGAGCAACAGCGCCAGCAGGCGAGACCTGGGCTTTGCCGGCCACATCCAGGGCAAATGGTACGCCGTCTATGGAGATACTCTGTGGTGCGCTCCGGGCATCACGGATCCGGACCAGAACGTGGAGGGCTTCCACGGCATGGTGCGCAATTCGGTGTCGGCGCTGACGGACGATCCCCTGCTGGTTCATGATTTGCACCTGAACAGCGACCACCCGGTACCGCATCAGAAGCAGTTTACCCCCTTTAGGGAGGAGTGGGGTGAGACGAATTTGTTTGGTTTTGGGGGGACGAGTATCGTTGAGACGGATCATGACAGTGCGACGGGCGCCGTCTACTACCTCATTGTGCGTCTCAAAAACCTATCCCCCTTACCATATCATTGACATCTAGATCCATGGACTAACGCAGTCCAAAAAATAATTGGTAGAATGAACATGAAAATTACCGTCATGCAGGCATCGCCCGCGTTCAGGTCATCAACGGCACACCGACCATCACCGAGCGTCTCGGCCCCCAGGGCTGGTGGTGGGACTGCTCCGTCACGGCAAAGTACGGCGACGTCGCTGCTTATCGGGACGTCAACAGTGAGTACATTTACATTTGGGGCAACCCGCCCAAGCACGTAACGACGTGGCCGCAAACCATGTACATCTACCAGGCACGTGTCAAGGCATCCGAGGCCTTTGACCTGGACAAGTACGAGTACTGGTGGGGAAGGGAGAAAGGATGGAGGCAAGAGCTGTTGACGGAGCACAACCCGGAGACGGCGGTGATGTGGGGGGCGGGACAGGGACAGGTGGTTTATAGCAACTACTTTCAGTGCTACATCTATGTTCACTTGAGTAAGTTAACTTTCTTCTTCTTCTTCTTTCTTTCTTTCTCTTTCTTTCTTTCTTTTCTCTGTCTCCGTAAGTTCTGTTTGCTAACCAAGACCCGCAGATGGTCCAAATGTAGCATTGAGAACGGCGCCAAGCCCAGAGGGGCCGTGGTCATCAGACAAAGAAGTCTTCACCGTAACCCCCATCGATGGAGGCTTTGTCTATGCCGGTGTTGCGTATCCGTATTTGGATGAGTCGGGTAAGACTCTGACCATTGCGTATACGAACAATAACCATATCCAGGTTATCAAGGTGACGTTTGAGTAGATGGTGATATACAGGCGCTAGAATTTGACAGGGACGGCATTCATCACCTCGGAGCTTGTATTGGCAATAAAAGGGAACATTCATAAAGGAAACTTATGTGCTCAATTGGTCAAAAACCCCAGTGTTCATGGTTGTTGGTCTTTGCGTTGAGGGACACCGAGTCTTTAGCTTCCTTGCCACCTGAATCGTGCTCATCTTGTGTTTGCATTCCACGAATCTCTGGTAAGAGCGAAGGCAAGTACGATAGCTGTGGCAAGCTAGACTATACGAATTTTGAGGATATTAGTACAGCAGCCTAGCTTTTGTGCGTCCAGTTTATAATTTTATCGCTTTGTGGATGCGTGGGGAGGATCGTTCCTATACCGCCATGTCAGTCATTGGGATGCTACAGTTTCGTCATTCCCGAAAAAGTTTCCATATAATCATAACCTACTCATGTAACGCAGGGAGGGGAGGGGGACAGCGCTCAGCGCTCAGTTCAGAATCCATTTGCCCTCGATGATGAAATAACACGCGAGATATTTGTTCTGCTCCAACTTCTCTAGCAAGGAAATCCGAACAAGGCCGGGAAGACGAAAAAGAAACCATGTGTAATGTCGAACAATTTGCTGTTGGTGTTTTTTTCCTGAAAAGCTCGACAAGCGCTGATGGACTTGAGCGTTCTTGGACAGTTGACCTGCATCTGCCCCCCGTTCAGCCCCTGAGACATTCTATTTTGCCCCCGCGCGCATGGTATTTCCCGATATGGAAGGTTGGGTATGCGTGTAAGACTCATTCTAAAAAACGAGACCGATCAGAGGGGTCGTGAAGGCTCGGGTCGAGCGGCGCAACGACAGTGTTGAGGAGATTGATGGCCTCTATACTCATACATGGTAACATTTTATTGGTATTTGCCACATCTTCTCTTTTGAATCCCTTACATATCATTTAATGGCATGCTAATTATGTGATGAATTCCGTAGCTGGACACCCCCTCTTACCATGTTCAGGTTCAGCCTCAGCCAAAACCGTCCAAGCAAAAACACCATGATCAATATCCATCCCCCCCCCCTTTACCTGTCACAAGAAACCGTGTCTTTTCATCATCTTCTCTTCTCTTCTCTTCCATGTTCCAGCTCGGCCCTCCCTCATCCTGAGCTTATACCATCTATCTAATACTTGAATCCGGCTAGATCACGATAAATTGGTACCCAACTTGCCGAGTTTGGTATTGGCCGACCCCGCCCCTCCAGATTGGACAAGGTGGTTCGATCTTTGTAGGACCAACCAACAACAGCATTATCTGTTCAGATGCATATGCAAGAGCTTAACAGGGCGTTTGGTAGTAGTAGTAGCCTAGCCTTGTGTGTGTGTGTGAGCGCGACAACACTCTCTTGTTGGTTCTGATCGGCGGCCTTTCGGGGTCGTATCCGATCCCGCCCGGTGGTTGGCTGAGGCATTCATTATACTCCCATCATATAGACGCCTCATCCAAGGTCTTTTTTTAAATTCAGATTTTCACTCTCATCCATCGTCTTCGTTCGCATCTCCATGATGAAGACATGAAAACATGTCAAACATACCCTTCATGCAGTTCGCAACTGCGGCCATGGAATTTGATGCCCTGGCAGTGAATGCCTCCGCCGACAAGTCATTTGGCCCGCAGCTCCCGCACAAGTTCGACTTTACTTTGCTCTTTGAACAGACTATTCTCTCCATCCTACCCTCGACCCTATTAATTGTTGCGTCTCCTATATATGTCTATCATCTCCTGCGCAAGCCGGTGTGCGTTCGATCAGGCCTTCTTCTGTGGGCGAAACTTGTAAGTTGGAAGGCCTTTCATCTCAAGATTCGACATGTTCTTGTGAGCTGCATCGTCTAATTCGGTTCGTAGGCTGTGGCGGTTGCTTTGCTTGGTGTTGATCTTGCCAACATTGCGCTATGGAGCTCGTCGCCAGACTTTCGTTCACAAACGTCGCTTGCCGCTGCCTCGTTGTCATGCATCAATGCGCTGTGCATCATTGCCATGCTCTGCGCTGAGCATCGCCATTCCGTTAAACCCTCTACCCTTCTTAGTCTCTACCTCAGCATCACCATCCTATTCGACATTGCACAAGCTCGCTCTTACTTTAGTAGGAACGGTCTGCGTGCCATTGGCGCTCTCTCTGTGGTCGTTGCGATCCTCAAACTTGTCCTCGTCTTACTAGAGGAAGTTCCCAAGAAATCCCTCGTCAGAAAACATGATCTTTGTTCATCGCTTGGAAGGGAGGCGACGAGCGGGTTCTGGAGCAGATCCCTGTTTCTATGGCTCAACTCCACTTTGCTCATAGGGTTCCGAAACATCATCAGCGTCGATACCTTGGAGGACATGGGCCCAGATTTTCATTCGGAACGCTTGTTTGCAAAGTTTGAGCCATTCTGGGCCAAAGGTGAATATGAGAGGCTCCATATCCCGCGCATTTCCACTGACATTCGTTGTAGCAAACAGGGATTCTGCACACTGCCTGATGAAAGCGTGTTTGAGTACTCTCATCAGACCTTTTCTCGCCATAGCTCTTCCTAGATTGTGCTACACGGGGTTCAAATATGCGCAGCCATTCCTCATCCAAAGAATCATCACCGCCATTGGAGAGCCCGACCTTTCACGGGACACCATCGGTGGCCTCCTTGGAGCTACGGCACTGGTGTACTTGGGCATGGCCATTACGCATGCGTACTACTCACATCTTACCTATCGCATGATCACCATGTTCCGAGGCGTTCTTGTCTCGGCCATATTAAAAAAGACACTCGGGATAGAATATTCCACCGCAAAGGAATCTGCTGCTGTCACATTGATGAGCACCGACATTGATGGTATTGAGGGCGGTCTCGCCATTATGAACGATGTCTGGGCCAGCATTATTGAGCTTGGCCTAGGCATATACATACTGACAATGGTCGTTGGCGGAGCATCATTTCTTGTCGTCATGCCTGTACTTGGTAAGTTCTCATTACACAAACCAAAATCTAGAGTAGCCAAGATACCTTTGACTAACAATGTCTCAGTTACAACTATAGCCTCAGTCGAGATTGCGAGGCGAATGATCCCTTCGCGCATCGCGTGGAATGAGAAGATCCAGGAACGAGTGGCGACAACCGCCAACATTCTCGGGCAGGTCAAGGGCATCAAGATGACCGGCCTCGCGCCCGTGGTGTCTGAGCACATCCAAAACCTGCGGGTAGTCGAGGTCAAGTACTCAAAACAGATGAGAGTCTTGAACGTCGCTCTGCACGCCATGGGCAATGCTCCCCGAACCCCTTGCAGTCATTCTACAAGCTAACACATCATAGCCACTTTCTCTACAGGCATCACACCTGTTGTAGTCATCGCGGGCGGCTTGTTCTGGACCAAGTTCTCGGGCCATCTCACGGCTGCCGAGGCATTTGGTACATTGTCCATTATTGCCCTCGTTTCCGGCCCCTTGGTCATGCTTTTGGTGTCTCTTCCACTGGTTATGAGCATTACCGGCTGCTTTGGACGCATACAAAAGTTTCTGCTTCTGGATGAGAATGTTGACAAGCGCAGCATTGAGCAGTCTTCTGACTTGAGTGATGCCGGCTTCTCCATAAACGGATCGGCGGATGATCAAAATTGGGAGCTACGGGAGCTCGCAAAGCCAGTTACTAAAGGCCAATCTGCGTCTGACCACAATGCTCTTGAGTTGATCAATGCATCCATATCTGTGGCAGAAGACGCAGATGCACTGTTGCAAAATGTCAACATGAAGTTTGCCAAATCCAGTCTTACCATGATTGTCGGGCCAGTTGGCTGTGGCAAATCCACCCTTCTAAAGGCCATGTTGGGCGAGTCAAAGCTCAAACAGGGCACCATCCAGATCAAGCACGAAGTGGTTGCCTTTTGCGACCAGACATCGTGGTTACGAAACATCACGATCCGCGATAACATTGTCAGCCAGGGCCTGTATGACGCGGAATGGTATGATGGAGTGATTCGGGCTTGTCTCCTGCACGAGGACATGCAGCAACTTCCCGAGGGCGACCAGACACTTGCCGGTAGTGGTGGTGTCAATCTCAGTGGAGGGCAGAAACAAAGAGTGGTGAGTTGAGAATAGTCCTATTCGAGAAGGTTCTCCTAACTTTCGCAGGCTTTGGCGAGAGCCATCTACTCCCGCAAGCCCATTCTCGTTTTAGATGATGTCTTTAGCGCTTTGGATCGCAGGACATCAAGGGCCGTCTTTTCTCGGTTGCTTGGCCTTAATGGGCTACTACGAAAATCAGGAACCACAGTCATCATGGTTACCCACTCTCGTGAGTTAGTTTCCCTTGATAAAATTGATCATATCTGACTTGCCTTTATAGTTGAACACCTTAGCTTGGCTGACAAGGTCTTTGTCATGGATTCCAGTGGTGTTATCCATGAGAGAGACGCCCGCGAAGCATCCAGCAACGAACCTCTCATTCAGAGTACACAGAACCCAGACGACATCGAGATCCTAGACAAGCAGCAAGACAGCCCTAGTACATCCGAATCGGCATCAGTGTCCCAAGCTGTTAAGCCCTCATCGGTATCTGAAGGAAATTTAGAGGAGCGTCAGCGAGGTGATGTTACGCTTTACAGCTTCTATCTCAAATCGATCGGGGTGTCCCTCTTTTGCTTGTGGCTCTGCACTGTAGCGGTAGCTGCTGTTGCGGACCATATGCCGCGTATGCTTACATGCTCCCCTTGATTGGTATCTCCCAACTAACTCTCTCGCAATGCAGAGATCTACATACGTATTTGGCTTGAAAGGGATCCTACCAACAATCGCTACTTTATCGGATATGCCATATTGGGCGTGACCACCTTTGCCTGTGCTTCAGGCATGCTCGCGTAAGGCTCAGTCCAGGAGAAGGAGATTTGGATGAAGATTGACATGCGTTTAGATTCTATTTACTCAAAATTGTTCCCAAATCGGCGGAATACCTCCACCAAATGCTTCTAGACTCTGTGATGAGGTAAGGATGGCTTGAAGATGTGATACTGAGGCATCTCTGACAATACGTAGCGCCACGCTGTACTTTCTCGCATCTACGGATAGTGGATCTCTTCTTAACAGGTATTATCTAGCCCCATCAGACACTTCTACTTTGGCTAATGATGGATGCTTTTAGATTCAGTCAGGACATGACACTCGTCAGTCAAGTTCTCCCAATGCACTTTGTGGAAGTCGCATATCGTACGTTCTCATTAATCACTTGACCTTAATGGGATTTTATTGACTCTATCAAGTTGGCGCCTCCATCCTGACTGACATTGGCATCATCGCCTCCGGAGCAAAGTATGCGGCCGCCGTCATCCCGTTCTTTGCCGTCGTGCTCTACTTTTTGCAAAAGTACTACCTGCGAACATCCCGCCAGATGCGACACCTCGACTTAGAGGCCAAGTCACCTCTATACACGCAGTTTACGGAAATGTCCTCTGGCCTGCAGCATATCCGCGCCTTTGGCTGGCAATCCAGCTTCACGACCCAGAGCCTGCAGCTCCTGGACTACTCGCAGAAGCCGTATTATTACATGTTTTGCATCCAGCGGTGGCTGATGCTAGTGCTGGACATGTGCGTGCTGCTCATGGCGGTTGTGCTGGTCGCGTTTGCCCTCAACTTTAGGAGCACTACCTCGCAGAGTGCGATTGGTCTTGCGTTGGTGAATATCGTGACGTTTAGCGAGACGCTCACGGCGTTGATTAATGGGTGGATTGAGTTGGAGACGTCGCTAGGTGCTGTGGCTCGATTGAGGTCGTTTGTTGAGAAGACGCCGGTGGAAGAGGGTCCATCGGATGGACAGAAGCTGCCGTTGGCGCAGAACTGGCCACACCAGGGTAAGATTGAGTTCCGGTCTGTGAGTGCAAAGTACAAGTAAGTCCACTTGGGTTCAATGTTGTGGAATGAACTGTTACTCACATTACTTGCAGTGTCACAGATGAGGCTGCACAGTTAGTCTTGAATGACCTGACTGTCACTATACAGCCTGGGCAAAAGGTCGGCATCATTGGTCGAACCGGGAGGTGAGTAAACCGTCTTCTACGCACTTGACGGAGCTATATGGCTGACAAGGGTGTTCTATACAGCGGCAAGAGCTCATTCCTCTTGACTGTTCTACATATGCTGGACTATTCCGGTGTAGTGTCAATTGATGACATTGATATCTCTCAGATTCCTCGTCAACAACTTCGATCGTGCATCACTACTCTACCGCAAGATCCGATTGAGCTGCCCGGGTCTATCCGCAACAACCTCGTGCCCTTTGGGGGGGCCACTATAAGCGAAGAGGCCATGACAGGAGCACTAGATCATGTTGGCCTCTTAACTCATATTTCAACCCGCGGCGGACTTGACGCCGAACTAGCATCCATGGGTCTCTCTCAAGGCCAGAAACAATTGCTGTGTCTCGCTCGGGCAGTCCTACACAACGCAAGCTCAGGAAGCAGGGTCGTGTTGATAGACGAAGCGACAAGCAACATGGACAACGAAACGGATGCGAAAATGCAGGCCGTCATGTCCAAGGCGTTTGCGGGGTGTACGGTCCTTGTTGTTGCGCATCGGCTGGAGACGATACAAGATGCTGATGTTGTGTTGGAGTTGGATGCGGGGAGACTTGTGAAGATGACGGATAGGAATGAACGGTTGTAAAGGCAGTTGAGGTCATTGTAATATGAAAAAATCGCCGCTCTAGCCAAATAGAATGATCAAAGGGAAGATGATACCCATCTACGTTGCCTATCCAACTCGTGGGCATTTATGCTTGATGCTATCCGCACGTATAGCAGACTATGCGGCACCGCCAATCACATTGTGTTCATCAGAATATGTAGACTAGGTATTCGATACACGAGCTACATGATCCAATCGTACCTTTGATAGAGGTTACATATATTTTTCGATGCTATTGCTTATTTCATTAGTGAGACGACGGATGGATACCGTGAGGCTGTGGATCGTATGTATGATCACATTTGGCTGTCACTCTACCTGCTCTTCGTAGGCTAAAATTGCAGTGCAAACCGCAATAGAGCTTTTTTTCCAGCCAGACAACCCAAATACATCATAACGAGGCAGGTTTCTGAATTCCTACAGCCTTCCTCATCCGCTTTTCTTAACTTGTCTCACTCTCTTCATTTTAATGCTTCTTCCAAAACACCCACGTCATGGATTACTTATAGTAAAAAGCGATATGAAGCTGATACAACATGTACGAAGTAAATATGATCAAATTGTGGAGTGAGGAATAGTTTGCCAGTCTAGCTAGTGAATGTATGCCGTAAACCAAGCGGTTGGCAGGACAGAGGAGTGTAAAGAAAACAAACCACAAAGCCACTGTTTTTCTCAGAAAATCCGTACAATTCTAAAGACTGTTTTTGTACCATTGTTTGGCGAGGCACATGAGGATTTCCAGCATTGCGAAGAGGCTGTGTCGGCACGAACTGCGTCACTTACACGTTTCCTAGCCAGACTAAAATTGCAGTGAAAAAAGGAGGCGCGACCCGCGGCGTGGTTAGTAGAAGTGGTGAGCGCAGACTTTCATCACATCGTTATACCTAGATGTAGGTAGCTACCCTAGATCAGAACCGAAATCAGCCACGGGTGCTTGAGCAATGGGCATACACCTAGCTACACCATTCAGACAACTCCAGTCTCAACGACTGTTTCATAGCAGATGAATTTTCTTTTAACAACAACTTCTTAATTACATATACATTTCCCCATACTAACAAGTTTAGTATCATCTTTTAGCCCGAAACATTTTGTTGAGTCCATTGATCAATCTTAGTGACACAAAGGCATCATCATTGAGGTCCTCGGTAGATCACTAATCAAACATCATCAACAACCCTCTCCACACCGAAACGCAGATCAGATCCGAGAGACAATCGCCGAACATGTGATGTTTGCATAGCACATTTTTCCCGAAAAGAAATACTACAGTAATACAATAAACCCGCCGGCTTTCGCGTCGCGCATTTCGTAAACGCGACGGGAGCTGAAAACCCATAGAATCGTTCAGTGGCAATGAATCACTATAAAGAAACATCTAAGCACTAAAACTGACACCTCAAGCCCTATAAGGTTGCTAAATAGGCGGGCACTGCAACGTGCTGCATCTCCATGCCGCTGCCAACCTTGGAACTGAGATCCTGTTCAATGGATTCGTTGTCTCAAACAGGCAAGATTTGGCATCAATGTGCACATACAATTGGTCAGCAACACGGCGCTACAGCGGGGACTGCCTCGGTCCGTAATCGGGTCCAAGAGTCATGATCATCTTTGTCTCTTGTTCTCTTCAGACCTCTTGGTGAACCGGTAAACTCCCTATTAAATACCTAGCACACATACGCCTGGACCTGCTATACGGAGTACTTATATGTCATATATCATTGTGAGACGAAGCTGACGGAAGCATCCATCTCTTACTCATCCTCTCATCTCTTCATACTCGTACCTAATTCAGCCATGGAGGACCTCCCAGCCAAGATACCCTCTTCCCTCGAGGTAGACTCCCGCATCACGAGACTGGACGACAACACGTTTGCCGCAAACCTCACCACAAACTTTTGCATCGGCGCAGGTTCGTACATTGCAAAATGATTATTATTATACCCTATTATACCCGCAATGCATACCATACTATGAAACCCCACCACTGCATCTCTTGCATCTTCATGTGCCTCTGTCTCTCTAACACACCCTCCGCTCTTCACCTTATTTTCTCTCTCCCCGTCCCGTGCGCCCGCAAAAGCCTGCAAGTCTCACGGCAAACGCATGGCAGTTTCATCCTTCCATCTTACTTGATGCAAGTAAAAACCCAACCGTGAAATCATTGTGTCATTTCTCAATACTACTTTGTACACGTACAGAGTTTTAAACGCTCAAAACTCACCACATTCATACAGTTCCCAATGGAGGATACGTCGCCACCATCTTCCTCCGCGTCGCGAGGGAATACCTCTCCCCCAGACGCCAGCTAGACACCGTAGTCTCCCACTGGGAGTTCCTCAACCGCACCGCGCCGGGGCCCGTCGTCCTCGTCGTCGAGGAGGTCAAGCCGGGCCGCTCCATGACGGTCCTGCACGTCTCGCTCTACCAGGGCGCGCTGCAGCTCGACCAGCACCCGTGGATCACGCCGGGCAAGTCCCAAAAGGTCGTGTCCGCCTACCTCACGAACCGGCTCATCGAGGCGGAAGAGGGCCTGACCCTCTCGACGGGCTGGTCCATGCAGCCTCCTCCCCCACCGCCTCCCGCCCAGGACTTTGAGCTGCTCAGGCTGGGCCAGGACCCTCACTGGGAGGCTTCCCCCTCTCGCTGGTCGACAGGGTCTCTGCCCTGAGGCAAATGGTCTTCTACACGCCGCGCCACGGCCAGCAGGCCGGCGGCCCATCGCCCTTAGACTGCTGGATGCGCATGCTCAGCGGCGAACGCTTCACCAACCCGGACCTCGGCTTCGTGGTGGACGCAACCGCGGCCATGATCCCCGAGGCCTTCCGACCCAAGACGCGCGACGAGCCCGTCCGCGAGGGCAGCGGTTTCCCCTTCAACAAGCGGTTCTGGTATCCCACGCTGGCCATGAACATGGACGTCAAGAGGGCGCTGCCCGAGGAGGGAGAAGAGTGGCTGTTTCTCCGCACGCAGACAAAGCAGATTTACAACGGACGCTTCGATACGGAGGTGCTGGTCCTGGACAAGCATGGGCGTCTCATCGCTATAAGCCAGCAAACCGCCATGATGGTAGATTTCGACCGAAACACCAAACTAAAGGCCAGCAAGGAAAGCAAAATCTAAAAAAGAATCAAGGTATATAGATAGATAGAAGCCCACCGGGTTTTTGTGTGTGTGTACGTATAATACGGGATTGGCCATTGTCATAGACAGATAGCGGGCGTTGAAAAAGCGGTTCTTTAATTTTAATGTTTGAGCTTTTGCGGTTTGACAGATTGCAGCCACCGTTGACCCCCGTTTGATCGAGATAATGTCTTCCCTTACTCGCCATGTTCTTTTTTGTTTACTCCCTTTGCTTGCTTTTGCTTGTCACATTCAGTGCGTTGATTGCGGCTATGTGCATATAAATACGTGTGAGCGGCGCCACACCGAGATGGCCCTCCTGATGATCCTTTAATCCCTGCGCATTTCACCGTGAGCAGAGCGAAAATGAAACGAGAGAGACTCCTTCTTATCACAGCAATCGAGATTATTCTACAAATTTATCATCATAATAATAATCGGATATCATAAAACTGAGAGAAAAACAGAACCTAGAACCCAAAGCCTAAAACCCGGTCTCCCATAATGACAACCAATCCGAAACTCCGATGCCTCCGTACCCTCCCAAGAAACGAGCAAGTCAAGGCTCCCAAACGCTTTCGATAAACCATAGCTTTCCACTAGTTTTCCACGCACCCTTCCACCGGAAACGCTTATCCGCTTGCTCAAACAGATTCATCCAATCGGCAACTTCCCTCTCACCGGCGTTGCATACCGTCTTCATCAGGACGTCCATTGTTCTAATGCTCTTCTCTTCTGCCCGGGAGAATTCCCCGGGCGCCGGTAGCACAATATCATTAATTATGATTCGTGCGCCGGGCTTTAGAGCTGGGACCAGGGCACGAAGAATATTAATGGCGTACTTGTCTGAAAAGGCATGGAAAATATGGCGGAACAGGTAGGCATCGGCGGAAACGGGTTGTTTGGTAAAGAAGTCGTGTGATGTGAGTTTAATGCGGTTGGTCAGATGCTTTGGGATCTGGGTCATCATGGCCGGCATGCGCATTCCGGGCAGGTCCTGGACGTCAAATGAGAGGTAAGGAAACGCCTCAGCGATGGTTACTGAAACGAACCCCTCGTTTCCACCCATCTGGAGTCTGGGTTAGTCTGCTTCGGCTTTTACCCCAACTGTACATCCTCCGTAAGAGGAAACTCACATCGACAACGGTTCCCTTGCCAAGGCTGGCCCACGGATATCCTCGAACGGTGTGTGAGACGTTGTAAGCTTCTCGGGAACCTTGTGCTCGCATGGCTAGGTCGTATCGCTTTGCTCGGGCTGCGTCGGCTTGGAGGTGATCAAAGAAAGGGCTTTTGTGGTTGAACGCAATATTGACACCCTAGAGCAGAAATTAGCTTTCGTATCAGGGAACTAGGAACTTCGTGGGGGCTCATACCGTTTGATTGGCCTCTTGTGATTCCGGCCACTTCCTCATGGCAGCGACCGTGCTGGCAACGGGGCTCAGAAGATCCGTCGTGTACATTCCGACCCAACTGGCGAGGGACTCGTCTTCAAGAAGCAGCAGCGATGTCCGGTTGTGGGCAACAAAGCCAGCTTTGGGTTCCTGGAAAATGTTGTTTGCCATGGCTAGGCGCAGGAGTCGTCGCAGATCAGAGGGCAGGACCGCTGTGCCGGCAAGACGGCGAACTTCGACTGACAGGTCCTCATACGAGATGCATCTAGCTGTTGGAACAGCTTCGGCGATTTTGAATTCGCAGATGGCCTGCAGTGGAATGTAGCTGACGGTCTGATGAGGAAGGCTTATTAGAACAACATTCATCGCACATCTACATTGTGCCCCCAAAACCGGGCGGAAAGAGGCTCAACGTACATCCCATGCTAGATTTTTAAGACTTTCTCGGGGTCCAAGGACAAGATCGTGGAGTTCTTTTGTTAGTGCCACAATCTCCCTCCTCGCTCTGTTGGCCTCTTCATTGTCAAGCAAAGGAAAGTCGGAAAGGCCACCGGCGTGAAAAGATGGGGCTTCTAGACCCTTGGCTCGCAATGTGTCGGTGAGAAACCGCGTTTTTTCATCGATGGCTCCGGACAGTGTTGTCAGTCGGTCAACCGACGATTCAGGTGCTCTTTTCGTAAGCAGGTTGCCCATGATGTCAATGATGTATTTGAACTACCAAAGCGCTCTGATGTTGCACGTCTGACGGCACGGTGGTGAAACAAAGGTGCATGGATCAAGATGACGAGCTATGGTCGGGGGGTGAGAGAGAGGGGAAGAAGAGATAATTAATTTGCAGGATAAATAGACGGATGAAAGAGAAAGAGGGAAGAGTAAATAAAGAGGCGAGAAAGAGCCTCTTCGTCTCCGCTCGTGGAACGTGTGTCGGTTTCCAGACCTCTATATCCCCTGTCCCCTCCCTCCATCCATCGTGTGTGCGTGTGTCTGCGACCAACATTCTCTTTTCCGATATTGTCTTGAACGGGAAATCGCCATCGAAAGGTGTGGCCAGCCTGTGGGCTTGGGGGTGCAGCATCTTGGTCGCACAACTCGTGTCCCACGGAGCCTTGGGGCTGGATATCCGACTCATTGGCCAATTTTTTTCAGTGGCGTCTGGTTAGCAGGCCTGAAAGGACAGCTGCTGGATCGATCTCAACGCCGACACCTTGAGTTGAGTGCAAATGTTCTACTAGATTAGAAGTTGGGTGGTGGGACAAGAACCCCGTAATCAGCGTTCTAGCACACCGATCGCATCCACCACGCGCTTTAGACTTTACTGTCTTGTTCTGACTGTTTTCTTCCGGCTACCCGCATGATCAGATGCCAGCTGTCCAAGCGCTTCCTTCACCTCCAGGGATACATCTCGCTGCCTGTCGAACGCGAGGTCCGAATTACCGTGGAAGTGAGCCAGGCGTGTATGTTATGTATTCCGAATTGCAGAAAATGTCTGCCTATCCGCTGCGCGTAGGCGCACACCCACAGGCCAAGTCATGGCAGCAATGTTCTTGTGAGATCTGATTCGTGATTCGAGAGCGGTGGCCAGCAATTATCCCCCGTCATCAAGGTGGCTCTAGGCCCCCTGACAGCGTATGTCAAGCTAGAGAGGGCCAAGGTTTGGCCATGTAAACCAAGGGCGGGATTCGCGGGAGCAGGAATCCCTAGGGATGCTGTCGAACAAGACTGCAAATCAGTCAATGATGCCCGCCCTGCCTATATAAGTGTGGACCGTCTCAGTTATGGTTGGCTGACCTCATGACTAGCAGAACCCGACACTCTGGTTATCGTCGTAATAGGTTGTCTTCAACCAACAGCCTCAACACACCAGGACGGCGCGGGCAAGTGCTTGTCGCCTGTGTGCATTCCCAGACACGAAATACAGTGCCACTCCCTGTTCTTTGCGCAGGGGGACGATTTTTCCTTTTTTCCTGTTTTATTTTGCTTTCTTTCTACCCTTAATTTGCCGCTGGGGGTAAATGCAGGGTCTTCCACTGGACGTAAATGCAAAGCCCGGTCATTATTCCCATTCGAATTGGTCGGTCTGACTTCCCGTGAAAGAGTCGCATGAAAGCTGCTTCAATTATCGGGCAGCATCAGAAAGAGTGGCCGCCAGCGCCGTTTCACAGCAGTGGCTGTTGGTTGTGTCGAGCTGGAAGCTTTTTGTCTTGGTGTGGCGTCTTTTAAATTCGTCAAGTTGCTCACCGAGCCATTCAAGCCCAAAAAATCCAAATATACCGTAAGCAGCAAGCCATTGGTCGGTTGAGAAGCTGCTTTTCCCGCCTTTTCTAGCCTCGCTTCGATGCCACCACTGTGGGAACTCGAATGCCATGAAAGAAGGGACTGAAGATAGATGCCAAACTGGTCCATGCTTAGTCCCTTGTTACCTTATTACCCTGCCGGGAACTTATCAGAAAAGCAAGCCGTGTGGAGACTGTGGTTGAGGGATTTGCATTGCCGCCGTCAGCTGGTGATTTGACTGGAGGGGCGAGGATGGAACCCTAGGAAGGTTTGATGCGGGTGGAGGATTGGCTCAGCTTTGCAAGCAAAAAGCTGCCTTCGAGTAACCCCTGAGCATTATTATGTAGGTCAGGTAAGGTAGGTTGGCCACTAATGCCCGCGATCCTTCTCCCTTGTTGGTGGCTATCAGACGCATGGGCCGTTCCAGGACCATGCTTGCCAGCCTGTTGATTCGGGGTTAGATCCGTACATAGTTGCCGGAAAAGCCTGTGGACACACCACCATCGCCGGCAGATGCTATGATCATTCTCTCTGCTCGTCGATACTCAATGCTGCCAACTGTAATCAACAGTTGCGGGAGAGGAGCAAAGGGAGGCGTGCCGTGCCATGCCATGCCATGCTATGCCTTGTCTTGTCTCAACCTCAAATGAGGGGTAGGACAAGATCCCGATAAAGCTCATCGTAGTGCGCAATCGACAAGGCGACTAGACGGTGACACAATCACAGGGGGTGTGTTTGACTGTCTCGACCACACCGGATGAAGTCATTGACAACAAGTATGATGGAAGCCCGTAGTGTGTGTATTCAAGCATAAACGGCGAGAGAGAGAGGGAAATGTTACCCTCATGCATGGCCAGCAAGTGGGTACCCTCTAATGGTCTCATGACACCGTGTGACGGTGGTGAGGATGCCGGACTTTGGTCCAGAAGCTGCCAAATGGGTGGCATCATCTATGTTATTGCAACGCCAAAGACCAACAGCAGAGGGGTTCGTCTCCATGTTCAGCAGGTAATTTATGGACAGCACTCGATATCGCATGAAATATCCATGCAATAATAAAGTGCTGTTAATGGCAGCTATGACTTGTTAGTCATAATTTATAGCCCTTGATGTTTTGGTGGGCAGGTTGTTGTGATGCCAGAAACAGGTCTCGAGGAGTCTTTGTGATGCTTGTTCAACAGAAGATCAGGTTGTGTCTCCATTCACAGTGTCGAGTTGATTAGGCGGGCTCGCTATGGAGGCTCAAACAGCAGCTGGCCAGCCAGTGGCGTGGCGGTGTATGTCCGTGTGGTGTGGCTGTTCAAGCAACATCCCCGCACCAGCGAGAAGCACAGAGCAAGAGCAACGGGCGGGCGCTACAGCAGGTACAAAGTATGAAGTATAGCACTAACAACATCATGGAATAGAGGGTTCTAAACACGGCGCTAGAGTCCATTGCCAAGTTGTATTGGCACTTTCCAATCCATCCATCCATTTCTTTTATACGATATTGTATTGGTTTCCATACTTGACCAAAAACTTAATCGCAGACTCTTCAAACAACACATCAGGCTTGACTGTTGTTCTAATTTACAACAGAAACCCCCTCGATTCGGATCAAACTAGAGGCTTGTCAGGCGATCTGACTTGAAGCTAGAAGGCGACTATTTACAGCTGCAGTCAAAATGGATGACCAATGGGAATTGGATCCTTGCTTAGCAGGGTCGCGTCGCATCGTCCCGCGCGCCTCATTTCTTGCATTGCCTTGTGTCCTAGTTTCAACCTTGCGATAAGGCGAGCAGTTGCCTTCATGTCGGCCAGAGCCAACGGACACGACGACCTAAATCCTTGGACGAGATATGGCCTCCAATCCTAGCAGCTACCCACCGTGGAGATCGACCGAGTCCTGCGACGACGCCCCTCACCCTGCGGCTCAGTGAGCCCAACGGGCACCGACAGCAGCTCCTCTGCTTTAACTTGGAGCAGTTCGTCCTGGACTCTTGACAAAGTCGAGCTTAGCATCGAGGCCGGAGGCAATACGAAGAACGAAAACCATTCACGATGAACAATAGCACCAGTAGCAACAATAACAACAATGGCAACAATGCGTCTGATTTCGTGGTCGCAGCCGTCGCCCTCGTCGTCTCTGTGGTGGCCCTCCTAGCAACGTTTATGCAGGTTCTCCAACAATACTATGCATCCGCTCAAGGCTATTCACAATGCAATGAAAAGGTCATGGGACTATGGGCTAAAACGAAATCACGGCAGTTTCGATGGGATGAGTTACGATTTGAAGTGCACTTCGATGCACCAGTCATTTTTCTCTCTCCTCCTTCCAACACACTTGGCCCCATAGCCGATGCCCCCATCTACTTCTTAGATGGTTCCGAAGAGAGCCTCAATAAAACCGAGACGACATCAGAAATAAACCCCCGCAAAGAATATTCGGAAAAAACGGAAAGGGAAAGGATACATACAGCAGACAACGAGCGGGCCTCTTGGTTCAATTTACTTTGCATCATCCAAGGCATGGAGAAAAAATCACGCGAATGGCAAGAAGCAGAGTATAAGTCTATGGGACCGCCAGCCGAGCCATTGAGGGAGCATCTACCGCGGACGCCTCCCACCTTGAAGGAGCATCATACCTTGGTTGTTGCCCTCCAACGAAAGCGCAAGAGTTGGGATACTATGCCAACTACCGTTACCAAGCCTTATGCCACGACCACAATGTGTCATCTCATTGAGATGATGGCTGCTCTAGGCGTATACTGGAAAGAGTTTGACCGCAAGCGTGATCGCTACTGGGCAGAGGGCAATGGCTTCATGGTCCTTGGGGAGAGGATTAGCGACTTAGGTCTCATGTTTTCTTTCCAAATCTCGGGGCAGGGTGAGTTTAAGAGAAACAGGGTTATACCCGTCGATGAGATCAAGGAGTTATGTTTTGGCTTTGTCCCAACCATTTATCGCGAGAAGCTCGATCAAAGACGGCTGAAGCCTCCGAGCGACGAGCAGAATCTCAGCTCGCTATTCATGGGGAGCAGCAGAGAGATTGCAGAAACATTGACCGCCATCGGATGTAACCATAATACCGTTCGCTACTTTCTGGACGAAAACAAGAGAACTTCGCATCTCTTCCCCAGTAGGCAGCCTCATCCCTTCCACCACGCACTAAGCTAATTTTACCTGCAGTATCATTTGAGATTGTTGGTATGTTGAGTCGGACATTTCACATTGAGAATAGCAGCTTCACTTTTATTCCAAATCCGACCCCTGACCTTTGGGATAGGAGAGCTCTATCTCTTTCCAAGATGATGAGGGCGTACGGCGACAAATTAGTCTCACAGTCTTCTTCAATCAAGCAAACCAATGTGATTGTCAGCCACATCAAGAACCACATCGAATCAATACTGTCATATGATCCGGACAAAAATGGACTTCAGAGGCAGCTTTTTTTGAGGGCACTTCACATCGCCCTCGATGATACCGACGAAATCTTGACTGCTAAAACCAAGAAGCGGCCACAACTCAGCAGCAGCACTCCCGCTGGCCAATCTTTAGAGGTGCCATCCGATCAAAATTTAGATTCACACCGGCCAGAGCAGCGTCGGGAAATTGTCCAAGACGTTCTACGACATCATATTCAAGAAGTGTTACGGCTCCTCAATTCACAAAGCGACCGAACTTCCGACGGGCAGCCAGTTTATCTGGATGTGGTTCCAAGGTCACCATCTCTACGGCCTATGGTTATGACGAGTCAGTTTGAAGATATGAATGCTGCCGGACCAGATGAACGACAGGAAATCTTCATGAACGTGTATTTCAGCGTGATCCGGCAACGGGTAGTGGAACACGCAGCCGGGACCACAACACGAAGAAACAGTGGTTCTAACAGCATCCGATCGAATGCGTCACCGCGGACTTCTGTACACATTGTCCTCAATAACACCACTACATCACCAGCAATGTTGACAGACGGTGCTGCCCCTGACGAAGACGAGAATGGGCTACGTGAAAGGGAGCTGGACTCAAGTACGCTCCAGGAGATCCAAAAGATCCAAGAGCGCCAAGAGAACCAGGAGACCCAAAACATTACGTTAGCCGACCAGGATGTATCACATGACGATATTTGGTGCACCCTGGTATTTCGAATGATTTGCTGGTTGATGCTGCATGATTTTCATAAAAAGGATATCCAGCTAAGCAAGAGTGAGCTTCTAGGCAGCCGTATGCCTGTGTACATTTCTTGAAGCGATGCGGCATATGTTTATAATACCATGGGTTTTGTTCCTCGACATTTATATGACTTGGAGGTAATGACAAGCTAAATGAGATTTGTGAATAATTAGATGGAAACATTGAGTTAAGGAAGCATAGGGGGTAATTTCGCTGTCTCTTTCGGGGTAAGAACAGCAGCTATAAAGGAACTTGATGAATTAATGAATTGCGACTCCATTTCCCTACTCTATAAACCTTTTCCAACCCTACACCGAGGCCGTAAAGACACTTTGGTGACAGAGCGAGACGGGTTTGAACGCTTGAAACTAAAAGAAGGTAGCATTGACAAAAAGAGTACTCCAGCTTGAACGGATATGTCCATAGTCCATATCTAAGGGCAGACTGTTACAAGCATACAACCCCGAAATAATGCTGCTCAGAACGATAAGCCAGTACCCATCTCGCCCAAGTTCACGTTTGCCCACCCAATCATCCGGCGTGCGGCCCGCTTTGTTGTTGGATCAGGGTAGTGTGTAGTGTGTCTCAAGATTTGTGATTTGTTTGTTGGTTCCAGTCGGATCCAGCTGCATCCCGGGTATCTCTTCATTCGGCAGCTATACATGTACAAGTAGGGACGGGATGCCCATATGGATGGGGGTAGGCTTCTTGATTGGAAGGGGGTAGGTTGCATCTGTTGGTTCCTCGCAACTTCTAATCACATCTAGGGCGTCTAAGAAGCATGTGGAGTATTTTCTTACTTGGAACCCCTTTTTTGAAGAGTTTAGTATTGGCCCTAATACTTGGACTTGGTGAGTGTGCGTTGGTTCCCTCTGGTGATGTATGAAGATCCCGCTACTAAAATGAATGGAGCATCACCATTGTTGTTGGTTGTATTAGTGGGAGTGATCATGTCAATGGGTAATGGCATTAACGTAGCTCTGGTGAGAGTCCAGGTTTTCCTTGTGATTGAGGTCTAGTTTCAAATCTTATTCATAACAGGTTTTTGGTGAAAAGGACCCCTAAACTTCTTTTACATACGCGATGATGGAATAATGGCAGCCACATCATCACTCACATCAACTTGGGTTGTTAGTCTTCATGACTGTGGTCTTTATCTTCATGAATGCCTGTCGTTATGCAACCCTAACCTTGAGTATCGTAATAAACTGCAAAGTGCTTTCACAAAACACGTTTTAAAAAAAAACTTGCTCAAACAAGAACCCTGGTTAATACCATCATTCTTTCTACCTGAAAAATGTCATGAGAAGTCATTTCCATAGATTTCTAGTTTCAGACTGTGGGGGTCTAGGGTTAGCACATGCCAAGCAAAGCCAGTTTTGGGCTGCTTAGTGTCAGATCAACGCGAATAAGATCACGTCATGTATTTCTAGAGATGCATTTCTTCCAAGATTCTTCAAAGGCAGAGGAAGTGAAATGATGCTGCTTCGCATACATTGGAGCGATAATCAAGAGCTGATCAGACCTCACCGCTGGTAATCTCACAAGGTAACCCTTGGGCCATTTGAAAAAGTCTTCTCTCCCTTGCAACGTGACAGCACGTCTCATCACGTCCATCAAATCATAGCGTTGTCCACTGAAACGAGTTGGCAAGGACTGGAGACGGACGGGAAAGTCTCTGGTGTCTGCAGAGAATCCACATACAGAGGGGAGACGTCATTCTCGTGGGAAAGACACACTCGTCGCAGGAATGTTCAATTGACTTGGATCAAAACCTTTTTTTTTACTTTTTATTGCTTGCTTATTTTTTTGTTTTTGTTTCTTCTTATTTCTCGTTTCCCCATCTAAGAGAGGGGCTGAGGATGTGGAGAGGCTTGAACTTGAACTTGGGTATCCTTGATTAGCTATGCTTTTAGACCGGATCGGATTCGGCCGAACCCAGTTTTCTAGTTCATGAGCCAATGACAAGGGTACAATAACAAGACAAGAATGTCTGGGACACACGACAGGAATTTGGTGACTGGGGAGCCGGCAGAGGCAGAGGCAGAGGCAGAGGCAGAAGTTAGAAGGGTGGTGCACGGTACAGATCTGATTCCTCTGTATCTGCATGTGTGGAGTATAGTATCAGCTCTGACATGGAGAAGACGAGTTGACGAATGTAAAATTCCATTACATGACCATTACATGACCATGAGGCATTTCTCAAGAGAAAGACATTTGCTAAAAATAACGATGGTGTGTTTGTGGGGAGGAGAGGGGCCTCTTTTTATCGCAGCAGTATAGAGAGTAGGGTTGAGGTCGTTAGGTACCCATCACAGTTAGACACATAACTGAGGATGAGACTGGAACTGGAACTGGAACTGGAACTGGATCGACCTCAGCTGGTGATGGGCGAACTCGGGCGGTTAATACGACCTCACTGGGGAGGGAATCACATACTCTGTACGGAGTACATAAAAAGCACATACCTGCGTCCGCCATCACAAGGTTTCTAATGGCACCGAATGAGGTAATGACAAGCAGCTTGCCGCCCACGAATGAGAGGCGAGTCGGGAGTGGCTGAGGAAGAAGAAGCAAAGGTCTGCCCGTATTGGTGTTAGTACCAACACAAAGGGCAGTGGGAAGATCCGCGGACATGGTTTTCTGAAGGGAGACTTTTTGCTAGGTTTATTTCGGCTCTGGAGTTTCCCTTGATTGTTTCTTTGGGTCCCCTTTCTTTTTGTGATGTATTTATTACATCATGTCCCTGTGTTTGCCATGGTGATGATGATAGCGACCGACGGACGGGAGGAGGGAGCGTGATTGTTGCACGAGAGACACTGCGAAGGGAGTTCAAGACAGCACATACAGCACGAGACAGGATCAGAGAGCCAAAGGGGGAGTGAGTTAGCACCTCGTAGTACGTGGTACCAACGCTTTCTACTTGAGGCAACTCGTTACCCCTTGTACTAGGTACCTGGATTGGGAGGTGTCAGCATAAGACAAATCTTGGACGTTGGTAAGCAAATGGCTTGCTTGCCCTTGAGAACAGAACAGATCCATGATGGATAGACAGCGGTGGCACTTTGGCCGGCCGGCCTTTTGGGTTGTGATCTTAATATGGAAATGAGCCATCCATGAAATCTCTCTCAAGGGCTAATGATTGAATGTTTCCGTATGCCTTGTCATCTATCATACACACAAAGGTTATGCACTTGAGAGGGCACCGAAGGGGGCTTCTTTGTGTGAATAATACGAGCTGTCGTGGCGCTGTGCTGTCCATAGATTCTCCTATCTGCCTCACCCGAATGCGTGCAACAACACATGACTAAGACTGATTTTTTTTCTTTTTTTTGGTGGTCCCTTTTGAAAGATTATTGGAAAATGAGAAAAATGTGCCTGCAAACGGGTTCATCACCCCCTCTTGTAGTATTGTAGTATTGTAGCAAGTACCTAGCATATCCGGCTACTGAAAAACCTCCGAGGTATGTATGTAGGTACCTATGTATGCTGATGGTGGTGGTTGGCGGCAGGGGTCATTTAACTATGCTGCAAGTTCCAGCTGGAGAGGAGAGGAGAAGAGGAGAAGAAGAGGAGAAGAAGAGGGGAAGAAGAAGTAGAGGAGGGAGGGAGGAGATGGGATGGATGATGGATGGGTGTGTGTGCTGTGTCTGTGATTGTCAGGGCGGCTGTCGAATCATTCAATCAGCATCTGGGGCGGCCAGCGCGACTCAAACTAAAAAGCCCAGGGTTGAGAGGTGGAGGTGGAGGAGGCATCCATCCATCATGATGGAAGTCAATGGAGGAATGGGCAAATGGGTGTGATGGGGCCCTCCACTGTCCTGTCGGGTCCACAGTACGATAAGATAGTGGCAACCCACTAACGCTACAACAGTTCAGCGGGAACAGTGGAGCAGAACACACCTATAACGGCCCTGGCCTCCGTTACGGGTACCCTCCCTCCCTCCATCTCTCCAGGGCATTCCTAGATTCAGGTTCCAACCCGACCTCTCCAGGGCTCTCCTCCAGGGCTCTCCTTCAGTGGGCATCCATCGCTGAGCACAGGGCGTTTGAGCCTCTGAAACCTCTGGGTGAACAATCCCAATCCAACCAACCATATCGAGGCCCGCTCTGGCCTCCCTCCATTGAAAAAAATACATGCACCGTCCATCCATCCAATCCCATCCCATCACATCCACTCACTACTACTCGCCTTATTATTATCCACTGCCACTCTCCAGTTCTCCAGTCTTCCCGACTCGTCACACCACAAAAGGGAGACACAATCCGGAATCTCACGGCCGCCGGTCACTCCGCCCACCACCACTGCACGCAGACTAAGCTTCCTTGTCCGATTCATCTGAATTCTGAATTTGTTGAGCCTGTTTGTCTTTTCTTCTTCTTCCTCACTTCTTTGGCACGTTTTTTTGTTGTTGTTGCTCTTCTTGTGTCCGCCTTGTGTTCCCTCGGTCGTGCAACCCAAACAAGCCCAAGGCACACGCCTACTCACGCGCACGTAGCCCGTGTTCTGCAAAGCCCTCTGCCGAAACAATCAAAACCCGAATTTTCTTTCCCACCTACGCCGTTCCGTCTATCATCACCCGTTTCTCCCTCCAAAAAACACATCTCGCCTTTCCTTGTGCAATCAAGAGTCGAATAGAAAAAACGGAGTCCATATAGCCCGTCTTGTCCAGCGTCTTTTTTTCGTCCGCCGGGGCGTTCTTCGTCAACGCCATGACGCCCTCGCCCTCGCCTGCCACCCAACAGGGCATCGAGCAGACACGACGACCCAGGAGCGCTCAAAAACAAACAGTATCAGTCAATATTGCCGAGAGCTCCTCACAAAATGGAGCCCGGAGGTTTCAGCTCGAGGTCAGCGAGTGTGTCGAGACCAAGACCATCACCACCACCACTCGTCTGACGAGGAAGTTTCCCCAAGTCTTCATCCGTGACCCCGCCCCACTCGAGAGCCTTGACGCCAAGGAGTACCCTCTGGCCATGAAGCCTCCGCCGCCAGAATTAATGCAGTTTTCCTACAAAATGACGGCCGATGAGGAGGAGACCCAAGAGTCCTACGAGGATGTGGATGTGGATGTGGATGAGGATTCTGACGTCAAGCTGGTGAGTGATTTCCACGACCCGAAACTGGTCCGATGTCCACTTGGGCCCCTTGATGATATAAGGCCTGTTGCTGACGGAAAGAAAAAATCTGTCCAGACCAAGCGAAGTTCCAGCGCAAAGCCTGTCCTTACACAAGAGACCGTATCAAATGACGCAACGACGCCGAGTCGGTATAGCCGTGTGTCCTCGCAATCACCCAGCGAATCCTACTCTCGAAAAGCACAACTCCGATCCTCACTCGCGGATTCGCCCACCATTGCCAGATCATCGCGAGCTCGCTCATCTACTTTGCATACGATATCAGATAAACTCCGTCGCTCTGTAATACAAGGAAACGGCAGTGGCAGTGGCAGTAGCAGCAACAGCCTTCGTCATGATTTAAACGAAAGACCAGCGAGAGCAGTTTCGAGTGGCTTCCTCGCTACCCCTGACACCACCGAAATGACTGATGTGGCAGAACGACCATCACAACGACGTTCTTTGCATCTCGACCGTTTACAGAGCTCCCCAGATGCGGCCTCTGGCCGGTCCAAATCTCCGCCCTACGATGCAGCCAGCCCTGCAGGAAGTGACACCCATACCGTTTTCAGCAGCACCGTTGCCACACCCCCGTCACGGATGCTGACCCCGAGCCATTTGCTGATGCTGACGAGTCTCTGCAAAACTCCATCCGCGCGCTCCATCATCGGCCTACTATTGATGTCGTTGCTGCCCAGGATGCAAGTCTTCCTAGTCCGAGATTATCCCCTACCTTGGCTGCCGCTCAACTGCACTCTGCCGACCATGACCAAGCAGCACAGTCTAGCTTCCAGACGTCCACGACGGATCCATCATCCGCTTGGATGGAAGACTCCCAAGTCATGGAGGACATAATGACCGAAGAGGTTAGCACGGCACTCGCGCGTCGATCCGACTTGACTGATGATCGAAAACCCGTCGTTGTCGACACTCAGACATTGCTCGACGTGTTTGATTCAATGAAAACAGAGATGAAAACCTTTATGATGTATCAGTTCCTTCGTCGATGCCCTAGGCCGACCCTTCGCGTTGTCGCCAACACCGTCAATCCGGCTCTCAAATGCGACTTTTTGCAGCAGCTACCTCTCGAACTCAGTTACCACATCTTATCGTATCTCGGCCACCGAGACCTCGCTCGCTGTGCCCAAGTCTCCAAACATTGGCGCAATATTGTTGATCGCAATGAGACGGGCTGGAAAGAGTTGTTTGATCGTGATGGATACACACTCCCGGCTGGCGAGCTTCAAAAGGCTATTGTTCAGGGGTGGGGCTGGCAGGATCCGGTTGGCGTTACTGGTTATGAGCAGGATCTGAGCATGCGGAGTAGGTTGACTTCTTCGGAGCAAGAGCTCACTCAAGCAATCAAGCACGATATTGTCACCAAGACAAGAACTTCAAAGCGCAAGCGTCACATGAACAGCTATGTAGCTTCAGAAAGGTCAAAGCGCCGAGCGGGCACTCAGGAAGTTACCATATCCAGAGATGACAAGAATGAGATGAAGCAGCACAAGTCGGCGGGGCCGCTGTCGGCTGCCAATGCTGCTGTCGCGGCTGTACCCGACCCGCAGTTGGGGTTGGCAAGCCTTCGCCAGTTGCACCTCTACAAATCTTTATACAGGCGTCACCACATGATCCGGCAGAGTTGGACAAGTGGAGAGGTGAAGCCAAGCCACGTAGCTTTCGCTGCTCATCCTCGCCATGTCATCACCTGCTTGCAATTTGACGACGACAAAATTATCACTGGCAGCGATGATACCCTGATTCACATCTACGATACTAAGACCGGCAAGCTACGCAAGAGACTCGAAGGTCACGAAGGTGGTGTTTGGGCTCTTCAGTACGAGGGCAACATCTTGGTGTCTGGCTCAACCGACAGATCCGTCCGAGTCTGGGACATTGAACGTGGATTATGTCAGCAGGTGTTTTACGGACACACCAGCACTGTTCGCTGTCTACAGATTTTGATGCCCACGCAAACTGGACGAAGCTCAGATGGCACCCCCATTATGCAGCCCGAGAAACCACTCATCATTACAGGCTCCCGAGATAGCCAACTTCGTGTCTGGCGTCTTCCCGAGGTGGGATCGCGGCGCTATATTCAGACGGGGCCACCGGCTCAGGAGTCTGATTGCCCGTACTTTATCCGTGTCTTGACTGGTCATTCCCACTCTGTTCGTGCCATCTCGGCCCATGGTGACATGCTTGTGAGTGGTTCATACGACAGCACCGTTCGAGTTTGGCGAATCAGCACTGGTGATGCCCTACATGTGCTACATGGACATACCCAAAAGGTTTACTCGGTGGTTCTTGATCATGAGAGGAATCGTTGCATC
The DNA here is from genome assembly GCA_036429605.1 of Cladobotryum mycophilum. NCBI lineage: Eukaryota > Fungi > Ascomycota > Sordariomycetes > Hypocreales > Hypocreaceae > Cladobotryum > Cladobotryum mycophilum. The sequence continues at coordinate 699,143 of JAVFKD010000002.1, read as the reverse complement.
TCAGGTTCTATGGATTCTTTAGTGAAGATTTGGGATCTCACCACGGGCGCATGCCTTTACACCCTTGAGGGCCACAGCTTGCTTGTTGGTCTTTTGGATCTCCGTGACGACAGACTTGTATCAGCTGCGGCTGATTCCACCCTGCGTATCTGGGACCCTGAAACAGGAAAGTGCCGGAATACGCTCATGGCCCATACTGGCGCCATTACATGTTTCCAGCATGATGGTCGCAAAGTCATTAGCGGCAGTGAGAAGACGGTCAAGATGTGGGACGTTAGGACCGGAGAGTGTGTTCAAGACTTGTTGACTGACCTCAGTGGGGTTTGGCAAGTCAAATTTGATGGACGCCGATGTGTTGCAGCTGTACAGAGGGATAACTTGACTTATGTAGAGGTACGTTCATCAACATGCACGTGTGTGTACTATGGCTAACAAATTTTGACACAGATTCTTGACTTCGGCGCTGTTCGAGATGGACATCCTCCTGAAGAACTTGGAAGACGTCTTCTCCTCAATGAAGGAGAAGTCCGAGCGATAATTGAAGAGGAGGGCTAACCACCCCATTGTTCTAAATGAAAAACACAAAGAGAAAAAATACAAAACAAAGGACAATCCGGACACGAAAATGAAAACAACACAAAATGCATATATAATTGGCATTTGATATGGTACTTGCACTCGCATCAGAAGGGCGATATGACGCTGCCCTTGGCGTTTATGTTATTCTATTTTTCCATGCGCAGGCTGGTGATTTGTCGGCACGGGGCGGCCGAGGCATAAGGGGTTTATTACGGCGTTTATGGGGACTATCTGGATGGGCGGAACGGTGAAAGGGATATGTTCTTTTTCCTGCGTTGTGAGTCATTTCGAAATGGACGGAACGCCATTGTATAAGATGCAACAAGCCATGCTCAAACAGGATGTTCAAAACAGGGACCAGGGAGTGTTTGGAGGTCTGAGGCCTGGGATATGATATGGGACGAGGAATTACTTGCGGTATTTTTGGACGATAGAAATATAGGTCTTAGCCGTGTATCACCAAATATACTAGGTTTGATGGTCAGATTCTGTGCAGCCTCTGCTAATATGTCTTTGTGGGAGCGTAGCCGAGGATTGTAAGGGGTGCAGCGTATGGCTCCCTCGATGGCTTCTCCGTCATGTACATCTGGCGTGGCGCGTCGGTTGAGTATTTGTAGAAGATTGAGCAAGGTGTGGATGTAGATCGGCTGATCTGTAGTAGGGACGGTAATTTGGTATCACCCCTTTCTGCTACCATTCATTGTAGCTCAATAAACATTGTAAATTGGTTTACGGTAAATAGAACAGACATGGAAAAACCGAGCAGTTTGACAATCTCAAGAAATATAGATCTCCTAACCTTTTATGAGAGACCGCTTCAAGTACGTACATTCGCTGCTGCGTAACGTATGAGGAGGATGGGCGCGGGAAGGGGGGAGTTTGGCAAATAACCAGCTTGGAACCTACAAGCTCAAGGGCTGTTGACAAGGGCATACTTTGATGGAACACTTTCCGAATTCGATATATTCAATTTAATACTTTTTCAATTCAACTTTAATGGCTATGGCTAAAAAAAGTTTCAAGAAAATTGTCGACAAACCAATTCCGCGACTTCATGAAGCATTTGCTTCTGCATTAGGCACATGATTAGAATATATAGGTAAGCAATCAGTTGGAGATATCCAAGGTCGTCGGGTCAAAGGTTAAAATAAAATGGGCGGACAAAATGGAGGCGTAAAGGCAAGGCGTTTCGTTTCCATGGGTTGTGGCGTGAGGAACATGAAGGCCTAATGATCGTTGTCTCAGACATCAAGTTCAGAGCCGTAGTCGTCTAGGGGTTAGGACAGCAGTTTGTGGCCCACCACGAGCGTTTGAAGCACTGCAAACCGAGGTTCGAGTCCTCGCTACGGCACATCTTTTTTCTTCTTGAAACGAAATGATGAGCTTAAATTTTATGTATAAACGTTTTCTTGGAAGGTTTCCTTGTCTTATTTTCTTTTTCTTCCATTCTCTTACACACCAAGCCACTTGTAAATATGGTGAAGCACTGGGCTCACGACTCGGATACCCACTCAGTCAAGGTCTTCATCTCATGCTGGCTGTCTCTTGGTTTGAGAAACATGTCATGGAAACTTCTTTTGGCCTCCTTATTGGTTGTGTCTGCCTGAAATTCTTTTTCGAACATGTCCGTCGCATAGAATTTCCCATTATTGTTGTAATAGCAGCTCCCGCAGAATGCACATCTCATTGAAAAGGGAGCGGGCGACTTACAGAACGTTGGTATAATATCCCGTTGCGTATTGACCTACAATCATATGAAATACTGGCTTTCTGTGACTCCAACCCCACCCGTTGCCTGGAGCTTCGCCTGCCTGAAATGCTGTTATTTCGGTTCGTAACTTGTTGAACATCTCGGCGAGATTAGCCTGTTGTCGCTCCTCGTGTGTCGCTGCACTGTGAACTTTAATGTCAAACAGCGACAGAACCATGTTATGTAGTTCCCGGACGACAAAGTTATTTGGGTCCTGCCGTGTGAGATGGGCGATGCCTTCGTCGCTAAGCTGTAACGGCGGCTGTTCCACCCTTTTTCTCTCATCACTTAGACTCTCGAGCTAGGCCTCTTTGACCTCTGGTGAAAGATCAGAGTAGTGATAGGATATGTTCTTGCTCTGCCTCGCTTGACAAATGAACCGCTCAAACATGACGCTAGGCGCTTCTACAAAGCCCATTGGGCTGTGTAGAAAGCTCAAAGTACGCATAACTAATGAAGGTGTCTGATTTGCTTGTGTCCCGTACGCCAAGAGTCTGGACGTCATCATGCCGTACTATCGGTTTTTCGCCTCCCAGCCTGTACTGCTTCTCTGGCGTGATGCACTCGAATCGCGCTTGGAATATGTGCCTAGATAAATTGAGCAGCTTGGCCAGCTTGTGGTATAATTCGAGGTATTCGAAACAGGGTGCTGTGCGCAGACTGCTTCTTGTCGAGGATGTGGCTGTAATAACCATCGTCCCGGAGAAAGGTCTTGACATTATCGGTGCTGTGTTTGTGGGTTTTGTGATCTTCAATCTTGAGAACGAGAAGATGATGAGTGTTTCTTTCGGCGCTTGGGGTGAGCTCTTGTCGGAGCTTGTGGAGAAAATTGGTGACCGTCTCAGGGGCCTGGGCCATCTTTTCGGCTGTCTTGTAGGTAAGATAATTTGGATATCCAAAGGATCGGGCGGTTTCATCGTGAAGGAGAACCATCTCGTGGGTGATGGGAGCACTCTGGTGGTCGGTTCTGAATGGCATCATTGATCTTCTTGAGGACTGCCTCAGACTTGACCTGCTTTAAGACCTTTGTTGGGTGTAGGAGTTTAGTCTTGAGGGAGAATTAGACATCACGGTGATCGTCGTCGCTTTGTAAAGATTATATTTGTAGTGAGCTAAAGACCCGATGAGTCCTCATGTAGATTCTGGGTAGACTGTCGAATGAGGTCCTTCAACCTCTTCTAGGTAATTTGAAACCTTGCCCCTTTGTAGGATCAGAAATGCCGCACCCGTTCTCATAGCGCTTCTTGTGCAGCCTATTAACGTAAGTACTTGTGTGGATGATCTAATTTGGTGTGGCATGGATTACTGTCCTTGACCCTGTGCAACACCACATCTATAAGACAAAGGACATCCACGCCAGGGTACAGTTCTACATCAGCGTCATTAAACAAGGTAGTGATGGCGTTAGAAGTTCTACGCAGCTCCTTAGCCGTTGAGCTGAGGTGGCAATCGACTGAGTATTAGAATACTTATGGTTTGGAGCGGCGGATGATGGATGATATGTTTGTAGTTGAAGTCTTGACGACACCAGGTGAGTGACGATCTCTTGGTCCAGACCTTGAACCCCGCGTTGATTGCAAATCCATGCACTCCTCAATAAGAGGGTTTCGAAAATCTGGCACATGGTGATGAGATGAATGCAAATGAAAGATCATGTATGCACCCATATGGTGATCATTAGTCCTAAATTCGATGGCGTAAGTCTTGGATGGTCCGAAGAAGAGCCCCTTTTGGCAACTGTACGTACCATGCGAAAGAAGCAATTCGAAGTGGGAAAAAACTGAATAACACCGGATATTCGGCCAGGATCTGAACTTTCTGGGCCACACTATTCTATCCATGGTCAATGCTGCTTTTGTCTATTATTCCGCGTATCGTTCTCCTGTATGCTGAGTGACAGCATCGTTCAGGCACAAACGACCACATGAGCAGACACAGGGGAGCTCAGGCCATGCGGTGTCATCAAAGTCTTTATCCATAACCGATGCTTTTACAAGTCTATCGACGCTACCTAGGTAAATAGAGTCACTTGCTTCCTTTTTTAGAAGTCGCCGAAACCCTCGCTATCAGAGAACCTTCGGCCCCCTAGGTCATGTGACTTGTTGAGTGAGGTATTAGCTGTATAAACATACCAAGGAGCGATCAATTCTTAGAGGAAGGTCAGAAATTAATACAGTCTTGCATTGAGCCCTAACTGCTAGTTTACAGTAACTCTCCAGCGAGCCACCAGTCACACTGCAGCCTTCAGATTCCTCCACTTTACTTTCTATACCCCCGAGTTTCTGACACTCGCTCAGAAACTGCACATTAGATTGTCCGACCCTATGGCATCTATGGATTCTCCTCATACTTAACAACTAGGCACTTCTTCTAGAGCGGAGATTTGACATCGGTGGTACAATAAAAGAAATTCTGGTAACCCAAGTATCTCGCTGCTCAAGGAAAACATTAACTCTGGTGGCAAATTTACTTGATCGATGATAATAAAGAGGTGATTAATAATATGTGATATGGAGTTTAAGTGCAAGATTCACAGTACTATACTAGATATAATGCTTCACTAGGGTCTTAAAAATAGATTGCAACCCTTGTTCAAGCTTTAGCCTCCGAAGTCCCTGATACGCTTGCCAGACATCCTCATATGGCTCACGTAAAGCACCCGAACCAGGTACCTCAATGGAAAGAATGCGATTCAACAACCGTTTGGCAATAGCCTGATCTCTTTTATAGGCGGCACATAAAAGCGGTGTCTAGGCATCTTGGCTTTCATCTATATACCCAGTCAGCAGTTTAACAATAACCTTATTCCCTCTATCAACAGCCAATAAGAGCGGTGTCCAGCTATCTTGGGTGCTTTTTGTCTCGATATAAGCACCACGCCTGATCAATAACTTAACAATACTATCATGGCCCTGGTAGATGGCCCATAAAAGTGGTGTCCAGCCATTTCCCGTAGTCTTTGCCTCGATGTCAGCACCGAGGCTGACCAGAACTTTAACGACAGCTATATGCCTGTGATAAACAGCCAGCAACAGCGGTGTCCAGCCATCTTGGTTTGTTTTTTCTCAATATTAGCACCGGATTGGATCAGTAGTTGAACAATCTGCGCATTCCATCTACGTATAGCTAACAACAACAGTGCTGTCCAGCCATCCTTTGCCCTGGGATGAGCACCGTAGGCGAGCAATATGCTGACGACTCCCTCATGCTCTTCATAGATAGCCAAAAAGAGAGGCGTTATGCCATCTTCACCCGCCATACCAACATCAACGCCACCTTCAAGGAGTGTTGATGACATCACTGTTCCCCTCCCTTGCAGCAGAGAAAAGCTTGGATTGTTGATAAATATCCCGCATATTTGCAGACTCTTCGTCGCTGATATCCCTGTCACTGTTGTTGAGATTCTCGGACCTTTGTTCGAAATATCCCAAGAAGCTCATGATCTCTGCCGCACTATGGCCTCTTGCTTTACTCTGGTGACTTCCGAAACTAATGGACCCCTCTTTCTGCTTCCACTTCTTCAGTTCATCTTCCCACGAAGCGGCTGATTCAAGTCTGCTAGAGCTTGAAGATGCCAAACTATCTGCAAAATAAGGATTCTGCTGAAAGTGATTGGAATCGTACACCTTTTCATCGAGGGGAGGTAAAATCATGGTAGGATTCTCCGACAATCCGTTGCCGAGCCACGAATAGACCATTTCACGGCTGTGTCTTATTCGATCTTCAGTCTCTTGTCCATTGTCGTCATTCCAAGGTAATGATCGTAGTGAGAAGGCGTGCAGGTCTTTGGCAATGTGATCGAGGAGCATATTTTTATCTACTTCTTCTTCATCTTCCGGCCATTTGCACAGTGGACAGGAGGTGATTTCTACAGGCGCCGAGCGTTTGCAGATATCTGCTAAAAGTGGGATTTCGCTGGACGGTATAGACGGACTATGTTCCGTTGTCGTGTGGGTTATGAAATCTTGTTGGCTTCGAAATTGTGTAGCTCCCCCGCAGGAAAAGCAGACCCAATACTCAAAGCCATAATGTTCATTGATGAGATGATGTCGCCATTCTTTCTTCGTGGCGTAGAGAACCTCGGGGTGAGCACACCCGGGCAATATGCAAGTATACGGCATAAGATCGTCAGCGATGTGTTTCCTGTCTTGTTTAGCACCCTGCGAAACCCTATTTCAGGTTTTATGACTTACTTCCACCTGATCCCTTCCGATAAAGCTACCGGGAGGGTTTGACAACAACAAGGACATGTAAAAACATGCGCCCCCTCCATTACTTTTGGAGGCTGGGGGTATTTGATGTCGATCACAGTCGAGGACACTACAGTCGAGGCCGCTGGTGCTGGTAGAGAAGTATGTGGTAAAACAAGAGACTCGCTGACCGCAGATGCCCTAGTGCCACTTACTATCGTAGGGTTCACAAGCACTTTTGCTTGCTCGCTTGAGGTTTTCACGATGGATGGTGTTTCCTTTTTATTCTGGTTATCTGCGTCTTTTGGGTTGGCGTCGATCAATTCAACAATGCCCACTCGTGATGAATGTCCAGCAGCAACTGGACCTAGAGATTTAGAATGTCGCTGTGCATATATAAAACGGTTGCGGCGCTTTAAATTGCAGCGAACTATGCGTTGCTGTACTTCACTCAGGTGGGACGGGTCAATTTTCTCTTGCGAGAACTCTCCATGCGCGAGAAGCATAGTGCTCAGATGCGTCTTCAAATCGTCGTGTTCCTCTAGTTTGAACAGCTGATCAGCTCTCTGTAGCCGTGAATGCTTGCTGGACCGTCGGACTGTAACGGCAATTTGGGCAAGCTGAGCAAGTATCATATCTATGTTCTGCATGCTTTGATGCAAGCCATTGTTGTCTGATGAGGACTGCCCAATCTCATCCTCCCCCCTCCTCGTCATCCGAGGTGGAATCATCTGACCAGGGGGAAAATGGCCGAGCTGGAATTCCATCAATTGATAGAAAGTCTAGGCGCTCATTTAAGTCCTCTTCGTCACGAATTTCTGAATGTTCGTTGGCAGCCTCCCCAGCCGCTGAAGAATCACACTCTCGTCAATAACCGCCACATAAATATGTCGACTGAACATGGAGGGGTTTTCCCACCGAGCCTTCTGCACTCGTCCACGGCTCCAGCAAGCAGATGTAATAAATTGGCAATTACCTCGCAAACTTCAGGTTGAAGTCAGCCAAGCGGTTCTCGGCCCACCGAGGGATGATTCACTGGGCACTCACGCTACAGATGGTTTCAACTTCCCTCAGCAATTTGCCAATTCTCCTCCGCAGACGTTCCTTATGGTCGAGCCCGGCATTTTCAAGATAGTCCCAAACAAGCATCAGCGTCGCACCGAGGCAGCCACATAGCACTTTCTGGTGCTTGGCGCCTAGCAGTTTGTGGTCCTTAGCACCTATGGATGCGGCAATATTCGCAACTTGCAAGATTGAGATCTTTGCGAAATCAAACGGGTCTTCCGATTCCATCACACAGACACGAGTCAAGAGCTGAAGCCTCGACTCATCTCATTCAAGCCCATTTGTGCCGGAAACGTGAAAGTAAATGACTGGGCAGCGAACCAGGGTGGGGTGGGGCTGGGCAGATATATTGATTGATAGGTGCAGCAAGTCGCACGTGAGCAGCGTCGACTTGCAGCCCAATTTTATGAGCCACAGTTACTGTATGCCGTATAACGCTGTAAATTTCCAGCTTGTTTTGTGATTGGGGCAGTTTCCAATCTGGCTTATGCTGTATCCACCACCAGAAGCTGCCGCTGTTTGCGGGGCGAGGCTGGTGTTTCAACTAGGCCTTTATCCTCTATAAATAAGACTCAATGTTATTGATGAGGAAACAGGCGCATCTAATTGTCTAGCAACCTATTCTGCTGGAATCTTCAATCGTGCGTGATAAGGTGCAGTCGACAAATATGACCACTCAGACAGGGGATCTCGAGACCCTCATACCCAAGAGTGGGGGTGCTGGTGCAATACAGCAGAAAGCCCCCCCCCCGCTGCAAACCAGTCAACAATCCTGCAATGACGCAACAACGAACGACAAGTCACGGTTCAGAATACAAGTCCATCTTACTATTATCAAATGATGAAATTGCATCAACTCAGCATGTCGATCCTACACCGACCAGTCCAGAATATAATGATGGACACAACCAGAGCGGCCCCCCGTCCCGTCTAGCCATGGACTGTTCCGACAGACCAAGGCATGGCTGCCTGAAATCTTGTGTTGACTCTTTTCCATCGTCGGTCTTGTTACCCTAGTCACATTACTTTCGCAATATGACAACAAGCAACTGCCTGAATGGCCACTTGATCTCACCCTGAACACTGTTATTGCGCTGCTCGCAACAATCTGCAGTTCCGTGATGATTATTCTAGTAGTAGAGGGTATATTACAGCTAAAGTGGATTTGGTTCGTCACCGGTCAACGGCCTATTGGAGATATGTACGTGTTTGACCAAGCCAGCAGAGGTCCTTGGGGCTCTCTCATGCTACTGGTTAACGTGCGAGGGCGGTAGGTTATCGACCAGAAGAACACTTCTGTAGGGTTAATTTACATCTAATATTACCTATAGCTTTCCAGTTCTCGGTACGCTCGCCTCAGTCCTTCTTATAGGTGGACTCATGAACTCGTTTGTTACTCGGTCTACCGTCTCCGATTCAAGCCACCAGGTCGCCAGAACAGAAAACACCGCTATAGTCAGTGCTGCCATGCAATATCCTATGAGTACGTATGTCTCCACTTGTGCTTGAATCCACTCACAGCCCCCTCTACTATTGATGCGCTGTTTTACTTTTAGTGGGATATCAGGAAAAGGCTACCTTGGCTGGCATGGTGCGTATCGCCCTTCAAGCCGCATTCCACGCCGTTGAGGAACTCTGGCCTCCACCTGAGCCGTGATATCCTACATCAGACTGCCGCTGGCCATTATTCAACTCTTTGGCCATTTGTGTAAGCATGGGGAACGTCACTAGGTACTACTCTCACTGAAAAGAGACGCTGGCTAAAATAACCAATTGACATGAGTATACTATTCACTAGTCGGTAGGGCACTGGAGAGGTTACAATCTTATCACATCAGCATTGAGGCTATCAATTTGGAACATCGGCATCACATAGAACTCCAAATTTCGGTTCCATTGCGATACCGGTGTAGCTGCTACGTATCTGCCACTTCCTAGACCCCCGCGCTGCTTTTTACACCACCAGAGGCTTTTGCACCGGTGACCAAGGCGTAACAATAGTAAACGCAAGGTTGGGCAATGTGATTAGGTCCGTGATTGTCTTCCAAGCTGCCTTATCGCCAGAGAACGAAGTAACCAGACCGTCGATGCTGACGGGCTGAGCGATGGCCGCACTTCCCACAAGGGTTATAAGATTCTGGTGGGTAATCCAGGCCGTAAGGGTAACCGTACTGTCTCGCGGATTCGGGGGCTGCACGTATTGTACAGCATGCCCAGTCAGGGCGCCGTTGCTCAACCTCAGGTGCCAACCGGTGGAGCCCTTGCTTCCCACTTGTGGCAGATCCTCCACCATGAAATCGATGGTGACACCCTTTTGGGCGAATGCCTTTGGTCCATCCACGCGGATGGCCAACGAATCAAACAGTTCGTCCATGTTGAGAGCCGACAGAGATTCAGACGTCATGAGGTTGACCGACGGGGCGGGACTACCAACCAGTTCTTTGGCCCCAGTAAGATAGATGTTACGCCATGTCCCATTCTCCGCCCCATATCCTAGCTTTGTGTAAACCTGTGACAATAGGCTCTTTGCGTCGCCATAGGTAGGGTCCGCAAAGATAATCTTGTTCAATAGGGTGGCCGCAAACCGCAGGTTTCCATCATCGTAATACCCTTGAGCCAATTTAAGAGTGTTTTGGGGCCCACCCATGCACTTGACAAGCTCCCTTGCTTCGTGGGTGGGCTTCAGCGGCCACAGGTTTGCCGGGTTGCCATCAAACCAACCCATGTACTTGTCGTAGACTCCCTTGACGTTGTGACTGATGGAGCCATAGTAGCCACGGAGGTTCGACCGCGTACTCAAGGTCGGAGGCATCACGATATCTTCGGCAATTTCCAGGGGGTCTGGCCGTCATTAAGGCGACGGAGTGTTTCATTGTGAAGGTAGGCGTAGTAGTCACGTTGTTCCGCTAGAAAAGTGACGACCAAGTTCTTGTCCTTGTCATCACCGTCAGAGTACTCGTTCCATGTGGGCCAGTGGTGGCTGGAGAAGACGACGTCAGACTTGTCCCCAAACAACGCGATGGACTCGTCTAGGTATCGCGACCAGAGTCTCGCGTCACGAACCGGGGCACCTCGCAGCGTTTGGATGTTGTGCAGTGTATGTATCGCATTCTCTGCCATGCAAATTGCACGGTAATCTGGGAAGTAAAAGTTCATTTCCGCGGGTGCTTCGGTCCCGGGAGTCAGTTGGACGATGATTTCTATGCCCAAGCTTTCCTTGAAGTAAGAACCATCGACTTTAATGTTCTGTGTTGGCGCCACTAATGAGCTCTGGCCGGTGGACAACGCCTGTCCAAGTCCACTGCCGATTTGGCCTGTGGGAGATTTCTCCAAGGACTCGCCGTACATGTAGATGGATCGACGGGCCATCGCCGGCCCAGCGTACACATTCTCACTAACGGCATGTTCAAGGAAGCCGTCAGGGGCAATGACCTTAAGATCACTGCCCGCTCTGTCCACGACGGCCTGTGCACCGCCAAAATGGTCCGCATGGCAATGCGTGTAGAAGAGGGCCACAATTTCCGCTTCCTTGCCAAATTGTCCAACGTGGTACTCCTGATAGAGATTAATGGCTCTAGCCGCGGTTTCATTCGAGGTCAAGCAGTCGATAATGATAACTTTGTTAGTGCCCGGAATTTGGACAATGCTCATGTTGGCCAGGTCAAGTCCGCGAACTTGATAAATACCATCAATGACAAGATAAAGGCCCGCTGTCACGCTGCAGAGCTGTCCCTGTCTCCATAATGACTTGTTTGCGGTTTCGGGACATTCATCCTCAAGGAAGGCATAGGCATCAGCATCCCAGACTACTTCTTTTGTTGCTTTCGAAATCACCACAGGGACCTTGAGTTTCGCCACAAGTCCCTGTTGGGCGAACTGAAAGTCTTTGTTATCGAAGGTTGGAGAGACAGTCTCCATAATGAAGAATGAATGATCTGCTTGTTGGGAGAGTGGTGGTAGTAGAGAAGGAAGTGTTGATCTGTGGTTTTGAGTATAAAGATGATTTGGTGGCATTCTTTGCCCTGGAGAAGGCCGGCTATTTATCATTGGGGATTATACTGTCAAGCCCAACTATTTCCTGATGTATGTCACTACCCCTCTCCTCCCCGGTCTTGTTCAAGGATGCATGCAATGACGTTTGCTGAGGAGAGCTTCGGCATCTCGATGATCATACAGTACTACAATTGCCGCTCTTGTATGAGGGAGCTGATGTTGTATATCCACCATGCTGCAATGCCACCATCCGACAAGATCAAAGGACACAATTACTTATTAATCCTCCTATGATTATATTGTGACGGACTGTTATACTGCTACGCCAATAAGAGATTACCACGATATGTGATGTAATGATAAAAGCTGCATGTGTTTTTAATAAGAGTTTGGCTCTACAGTAACTTTAAATTGTATCCTATAGCCAGCTGTGGCAACTGTGAGGATCTGCTTTGGTTAGAGAACGCATAACCTATTAGAATGCATGTGACGAGTTACTCCTCGGGCGAGAAGCTTAAGGGACTTGACTCCTCTATCAAATAGTCCACGTGTATAACGTTCTAGGGTGGGATTAAATGCAATGCCACATTAGCCCCCGCCAGCACTTAACCCATCTAGTATTGATTAAACCGGATTTGGATTGGTGTTGTTTGTGGCTGTTCTGTCTTACATCATAATTATATACTTGTACGGGCGGGGTCAACTGACTAAATGCGAAGCGATCACCACGTAGACTATGTACTGGAGATAGTCCGTGTAAGGAACACGGGACAAGGGACGAAGGTTCCGCCTACAGTACCCCGCTGCAATATAGACTAATACACATATGCAGTGAAACGTCACCTTTTGAAGTCTTCATAAACCTACCGCCATGAATATAGCTGGCGGCGTATGAGGGCAGTCATGGGCTTGTACCACCTACCTAAGCTAAGGTTATCACTCCAATTATAGTTTGAAAGGAGAACTAGGTACCTATCTGTCTAACTATCTTACCGCGTTGTCGACAAGGAACGCCTAGTCACGATATTATCTGTGTCAGTCCTAGTCAATATGATGGATGGTGCTAGGACTTGAAGCTGAGCAAGCGATGTAGAATGTTGTGGTCAATAGTAGGTGTTTAATGTACCTCTATGTAGCATTTTCTTTGGTGGTTACGATGGGGAGAGTGAGAGGGGCTGGAATAGTGGCCTGCAGGTAGTACACACATAGTTAATTTATTGGAGGTGTTTACTTTACTGCTAGGAATCTTACCGAATACCGATTGCAAGCGGTGATTGCGGGGAAGTTGGTATTTACAAGCAACACTTACAGCGAGCTGCAGCTGAGTCGAGTCGTGGCTAAACAAGATTGGATGAACGACCTGGACTCCATAAGCGGGTTTGATCAACAACTCTCTCTAGATTCCATCCGCGATACCATATATTCCTCTATACGATATATTTGCCCGCAAAGAAGCCACATTCCATCAAACAGGCGGATTAACCGCTGGTTCCCGCATTGCAGGCCTTAGCTACTTTAAGTGGTGGGCCCCGAAACTAATATACTTGCAGGTTACTATTGTATGTATTTTTTGTACGCTAACTATCTATGTATGTCTTGCTATATAGGGTAGGTATGCATGCTGGGATAAATTATTACGTACGTTACTATGAGGGAACATGACACGCTGATATTCAGGTTCGCCAATGTGCCCAACTCCGCCAGCGCCAATGCTATTATCACTATCTATTATTCACCTTTATTAATAGGGCCTAGACCTTCTAACGAGCAGTCAATTATTAATTAATACTAATTATGAATCCATACTGTGATAGCGAAAGAAGACACAACAACAAAAGAGGACACAGTGGTCTAAAGGCTTCCGCTAGTCCCGGGTAACCCTATGGAAGCCGCAACAGTAGACTGAGTGCATTGTTCAATATTAGGATTATTAACATGATCTAGATTAATCGTCCAAGACTGATTTGGTCTAGAAAGAGGAACAAGATCGATCCGATTGAACAAACAGAGGTAAAAGTTAATTGTTGTGTTATACAAAGGCCCAATTGTTTCGCTTTCATCCTTCGAGCCGTCCCGCTTCCTGTGTTCTCGACATCCTGATTTAGAAGTTGAGCTTCCTTGCACCAGAGCACATCCGGCTCCATCACAAGACCAAAAAAACCTTTATAATAAAACTTATAAAATGATAATTAAATACTCTTTAAAACATAACCAAGGACGTGGAATTACATATAGAGAAGGCAAGTACCCGGAGTTAGGTCTCTACGCGGAATCTCCCCAACGTCCACCTTTATATTCACCATTGGCAAAGTTCTGCATTCTTTGTCAAGTGTCTCTTTCCCCTGTCCACTCAAAATCTGTTGAACATCTTACTATATTTTGGCGTGTCCTTTTGAAAATTTCGCTAAGCGACTCCTTTGTCAAAGGTATAGACACCGAAACGGAGAGAATTCTGACAATTTGCACAGCTATAGACATGCTATTGATTGAAAACTGGTTCATGGCTGGCAGCGATCCTGTCTTTGGTCTCTCTGTCTCGATGCTAGGCATAGAATACCACGACAAAGGAGCCTGCAATCTACGAACAGCTTATACCGAGTACATACACGATTGGCGCAACCGGTAGAGCAGAATACACAGCAATGTTTGTAATTGTAGTTAGAGCATTTATATGACAGAGATTTCCGTTGCCATTCAAGTAGATTGTACCGAAGAATCCAATCCTGAATAACAAAGGTCTCATAAAAGCAGTCTAGGTACGAGATTGGCCTAAGGAGAATAGAGAGTGGATGAGGGATATTATGCCTGTTCAGCGTTAGGCTCCAGGCTTTATACTAGGACTAAGAATTGCTAGAGTGAAGAATGCAAGCACATGCCTATTTTTAACCTCTCAATTTTACTTTGTTTGTGAAATGCTTGCCTTCGAGTTCTTCGACGCCTTAAGCCTCGTGATAAAGCATGCATCCTACATCAGGGGTTTGCTCACAACGCTTCTTGGCGGAAAGACTGTGAGTCAGGTGACCGACTGACATTGCTCAGTATTAAGAGTTTTAATTAGCCCCTACTATAGAAAGTACTGTCATGTGACAATCGGAATAAAACGCCATAACATCAGGCACAAACCCCACCCTCACGCATATCGACAAGAAAGTCGGCGAAATCGAACAGTCACAGATATACCACGCCCGCTCAGCTCTCCATCTCCAACTATACGAGCCTTCATTGGCAAGCCACCACTACACAAATTCTTCCCATCTCAGGTTCAATCCCCCTTATGGGCGACTCTGAGGGACAGCAGATATCTGAACAAGACCTCAGCCCATTGGAACAAGCAGCCGTAAAGGGCATCCACGACTGGCTCCTGGCAAACATAGATGCGAAATGGGAAATATGGAGACCGGGTGTTGAGCAATGTAGTCATCGTGACCTTCTCAGCATTCTAAAACCTCTTGAGCGACCGCAGGTTTGTCTTCTGTCTAAAAGTTTGAAGGACGGGGGCTAATGGTTAAAGTATATGAGTTTGATACTACGAATCTCTAACACTGTAGCTATTGGGCACCCGGGGGACATAATGTTAGCGTATCCTACCGATGACTGTACGTTAAAGGATAGGCAGTCTTCTTATGGACTACGATATGGAAAAAAATTACAGATCCCGAAAATGTCTAGAATGGTTAGTGTTCACGTTAAGGAGGGTTATACCTTGTATTTATTATGGCTGGTTAGGGATGGTTTGAAAGGAAAGAATAATCAGAACGGATCCGACTGATCATAACTAAGCTATAGAATCTTATTTATATATGTATCTTATGAGTATGACGATTTGGATAAATAAACAACTAGTCGTTAATATAACTATTTATTATCGGTACCTAATATAGAACCGTAATACTTGAACCCATTGCTCAGTTTACTCTGATTTACTGCTAACGTCGATACCACGATCTAGGTTATCCTTGTTGGGAAACGCCCGGACCGTCACAAATATTAAATACTATAATCCAAGTTATTCTTATGAAAACACAGTCAAAATATTATATTATAGCAGATGCCATTCTTAATTCTTGTGGTCGGTTTATTTAGGCCAACGATAACACCATATCCATGCCATTACAACTCTTCGGCCATGTTCAACAACAGAGAAGACGGCCCTGTCAACATAGGCATAGACGAAGCGGGGGCTCAAGTACTAACAACAAACGAGAATGGAGGCTTCGCTTCTACGGATATGCCTCTTGGGAATTAGTGGGATTATATGCGCTCCGGTTCAAACGATACCGGCCTCATCTGGCAGCCGCCATCTGAACTCAGTATGGCGAAAGATAGCTTCTTAACGTATGGAGGGAGTAATGGCATAGAATTGCATCGCCATTCCGCATCTGTAACCGCGACGGAGCTGGACAACACGAGACTATGATGTCCATAAAGAGCTTGGCAGGCTCATCATCGCATAATCTCTTGAGCTCGTATTGAAGCGCCTCGTAAAATTGTAAAAGAAAATCTTACTCTACATCTTCTTTCGGAGGTTTAAAAAGCCAGAATGCGTAGAACGGTTGGTTGTCTATGATCTTTATGTTGACTCGCCGACTGAGTCTGAGCATATCAATTTTCTTTCCATCTTCCAATTCATAAGACGATGTCCCGTCATCGATTTTGTATCTTCCTGCATGGGGGGTATCGGTATTAGGATGGAAGGTTGTGAAGTAGGTAGAATGGGTTCTTTATTCTGCATATATAGCCATAGAGATGGGAGTACTGCAGACGTTATCTGGAGGTACTATGGGAGAGAGAGAGAAAGAGAGAGAGCAAACGGGAACACAAATCTGTGGTGCTAGAGGCATTATTATTTTGGTGAGCTCCTTGTGCGTACACTGTTCAACATTGAACGTTGAGCTGGCTGCCCATTTCACATTCGGATTTGCCGCCAGTCAGGTGGATAACTTGTGCACAACTTCCTGCTCCGTAGGTTCAAGCTCTTGGACAACAATCTACTGTCTAATTGTGTTACTCATTTGAGTAACTTAAGCTGTGGATCTAGAATCTTTACGATAGACGAACTTTGTGATGTTTCTGATATTCGGAAGAGATATGCCGGCGTGTTATATTTCCCTTCTCCCACGCTTGAACTATGGATGAGTAGCATTTGGCGGGGTCGATGCCTAAATTATACTACCTTGCATAGCTGGAAGCTAATGCTGCCAGGGGCTATCACCCTTCCGCTGGCTGGTAAATGTCACTCCCAGTCTGTCGGTTAGGCTTGCTGGAATGCGGGGAATGGCAGTGTGGTTGTTGGACTCATGTCTGGAATCTAGGTATCAGAGAAGCGGTGGTGGAATTTGAGATTCATATTTAAGTTGGGTCTGCCCTCCGTCGTGGGGCCATGCCTTGCAATGTTACCCCTTGACATTTGCTTTGCGGTCAGAGGTAACAACCTGTCGCCAGATCCTTGAGTTTCTCATCTGAGTTATCGCTTCCTCCTCCACCATCGCTACGTCCAAAGCACAAATACCATGGATTGGTTCAGCCTCGCAAAACTAGCCTTTTCCTATGTCCCTATTTAGATCTTTCATTCTGCTGTCGAATCTCTTCTGAAGATGTACTTTTAAAAAAGGTCTTGCTGGGGGAGCTCCGCGCAGGCCTGGGTATTGATCCTGGCCCTAAATTCCCAAAGCTTTCAGAACGACTACGAGGACTAATGCCTAGCCTTCATGCATACATGTGTTAATCTTTGTCTTTCTATATAGCTAGAAAATCGGGTCATCCTCCTGATAGTTGTCATGTAATGACTGCTTATGAATGTATAGCGCCGTAAAACAAAGAAAGGATCTATACTAACAGTGATCCTACCCATGTAAATGTGACCCATGTATGAATGCTTTTAATTCGGGTATAGACGTATTATGCTTGGCCACTGGTCCTCTTTGTTGTCTTGACTGGTACTAGAGCCTTGGAAATAGGTATCCTAATGTATTCGTAGTCATAGAAAAGAGGAACGAGACGAAGGGCAAAAGAAAACAGTCTGTAAGGCTGCAGAAGCGTGGCTTTGCTCGCCCTACGAACAGCGTGGTGATCCCTTTATTAAATTAAATTAACTCTAATTCTTTTCTTCAAAAGATTATCATCATTAACAACCATATCATCATTAAAGGTCAAAACAACGAGCCATCATAGCTTGTTGCGTTGTATTATGTTTGTGCAGCAGCATGTTTCAGTCCCGCACCGGTTGGCTGGGTCACATGAGTGTTGCCGTACGATGAAGGTAGATATGCCCCACCCCACGTATAAACATCATTGCGTCAAGTTTGAGCTTCCATTCTCTCCTTTCATCCCAACAACCAACACAGTTCCATACTCGTACGCATTTGCGCATTTGCGCATACCATCATAATCATAACAAAATCTCAGGAAGAGACGTCCTACATTGCAGAGCGGTACTGTGTCTTCTGTCGAAATGACTTGCCGGAATCAGAAACCCCTGGCAGCCCTCCGAACTCGTCCAGCTTCTTCGACTGGGAGCTGGACGTTGTTGGCCGTTGGTCACCCCGTGAATGGAATGTGGCTGCATACTAATATATTTTGGTAGTTTTTAATCTGGTTCCGGATTCTTTTCTCTACCCTCAAGTCTACGTCTTCCGGACAAATCTTGCTGACTTCAGTTTTGTCTACGACCCGCCCCTTATTCTGAAGAATCGGCAAGGGAACATCAAGGCCGTCCGAGCGGATCGAAGAGCTACATGGCACAATAGGTGCGATGTCAATCGGCCACTCCTCTTCGCTCACGTCTGCTACTGGAAGGTTGCCCGGCAGCTACACTCGAATTGTTCATGTCTTGAATTCTATAGGCTCATGAGACAGTTGCATCCTGTCCTTCCGAGAACCCGTTTGGCAAAAGAAGCGCCGTGGAACCTCGCTTCATTTCGGGATCTCGGCCCCACCACAAACCTGAACTCTTTGCTTTCTAGAAGCGCTGGATTACCCCAAGAACTCCAACGACTAATGTTACAAAGTATTCCTCCAAACAGTCTTGTATTCTGCCTACTAGCAGCATTTCAATCTGCGAGCTTATTGTCTGAATTGAATTATCAAGTATCGACACCTGTATTTTCTCTCAAAGGTCTTGTGCCTGAGAGTTTTATTGGCACAGGCTGGCTTTATGCGACTTGTATCTCCATATTTGGCCGCACCTACCTACGTCGCATCAGAATGTCTAGTTGTCAAGATAAAAGCAGAGCCTATGGTCTTGAAATCAATGTCAAAAGTCTCCAATGTCTGAGATTCGTGGTTGGATCACTCGGCATTTCTGCCATCCGGCTCGTATATCGCAATGGTTCTCTCTCTGACTGGCTGGGGGATCCCGGAAATGGCTGGCATGGCTCAATCCTTAGCTTTCATATCAGTGACCTCCAAATTTTACAGGATGTAAGATTCTTCATCCTCTTGTTACAGATTCGCTCAACTCACTACTGATGTTTTAGGATCTGAAAGTGCTCAGTTTGCGCTCTCCTACCTCGACTAGCGAAAGTTTAATAGCTTCTCCGTCAAGAGCTCTTTGGGATGTCGTTCCAGGCCAATCCGTCCAAGGGGACTCGCACATTGCTCAAATGCATCCATCTTCCGGGCAGCTCACGCATTATCCTGGATGGCGCCTATGTCGGTATTTACCGTTCCAATACGATGACCAGTTGGCCAAAGACATAACCGTATATAGTGATTTTAACGGTACTAACCAAATTCTTGTGCATGGAAAACACTATGAGTTCAGGGCAGCAGCATGTCAGAGAGGTTGTCCAAGATACTTTCATTTCAACGACGGAGAAGACATCGTGCGACTGGGTTTGGTAAGACTCGGTAACGATCGATTACAACGTGGCCCATTTCTTCTGGCAAGTAGCACCAGCCCCCGTCTCCGCACTCGTAGGCCATCTAAAAGTGCAATGCTAACAAACAGACCCCATTGGATATCAGATCGAGACAAGGACCAAAAAGAATCTCCGTAGGTCTGCCTTTTTCGGCCCTATATCCTTGCTCTTTAATCCTGGGATCGAGTGGTTATCCTTGATTCCAGCCCAGGTTAATGGGACAAGATGTGCGGTGCGAGGCTTGATAGTGGACCTTCTAACGGCAACGGATTTGCATCTAAATACAATCGGAGCTCATACTATTCCTGATGAGAAGCCGATAGCCAATAAAAAGCGAGGCAACCAATCCTCAGTCCCCCTCCAACCATTCGTTATTCCGGCTTTTGGAACCGCCCCCCGTTTTCTCTCCACCAACCCACTAGCATCTCATACGACTGCCAAACTATCCAATGTGAAGAGGCTTGGTATGCAGAAGAGGGATGTGACCGACTTCGAAGGGACCCGCAGAACTCGCTGCTCGGGACTCTGTATCTATCACAATGACGGATCAATCGAGACCCTGGGGCAGTGGGATGGTTCCTTAACAATGAACTCGACGATTATCTATAATGCCGAAGTAGACGGGATTATTGATGCTCTAATCTTTCAATACGGGCGCGGAAAGATGTGGGATGAGCAAACTGAGACACGGCACTATATAGTCGATATTCGTGTCAAAACATCCCAGTATGTGAGTGTTGAGGAGCACCAAGAGGAAGGGTATCATGAAAAATGCCCACTTGATAAGCCAGCCTTTCACTGGCAAGCATCTGAACAAGAGGTGAGGACACAACCCAGTTTCAAGAGTGGGTAGGACTGTACTAAGACTAAGGATTTGTAGCTCATTGCTTGGTGGTTTACTCCATGGTACGATGATGTAGGCCTATGGGATTCAGCCATGGTTGAATATCACCCTTCGAGGCAGAGCGAATGTGAGTACCTGCGGATAGAGTGAGATGGGACCCGATTGCGTTTGTAATATGATGAGTGGGAGAGATGAAGACCTCGTTCTTCTCGGTAATTAAAAGTCGTTATACACATGTAATCTAGGCGGGGTGACATAGAAGCGTTTCTGTAAGCATAACTTTATCATAGTTGATCTTAATGCTCTTTTTATGATACTTATAGCTAAGCAATTACGGGTTACTATTGCCGATCAGTGCAACAATGGTATCCTATGTTGCAACGGGGGACTCAATGCGAGGGTGCCTGACGGGTGGAGGGAAAGTGAAATGGCAAATAGTTCATGCGCCACCCAACTGCGTTGGACCGAGATCTTGTGATTGCTAGCAATGAAGCACTCAATCCTACTATATCAAGGGAGGGAAGAAGCGTAAGGAGAGTTGCAAGAAAGTAATGAATGGTATATTCAAGGAGAAGTCTTTCAGTTCATATCTACTCATGTTTGAGCGAAAATTCCCATATTGGTCTTCCAAAGCCAGTACATTTCCACCCACCCATCGTCCAGCGAACCCATCAACCCCCCAATATTGCCACTACGACGTGACTGCTCTCGCAGGGAATCCAAGGTCCCTTCACTCCTCTTTCTATATCCACAATCGTTCCCTAAAAATATAGAGCCCGATCTCTCTCCAACCTTTTCCAGGGAATCTCTTTCGGAAATCATCGTACGGATGATATGGCGAATCTTGTTTCTCTTCGTAATCCACGCCGCTACCACGCTTAACCACGACCAACACTTCCTTCTCTCGCTCGCCGGGAGCCATTAATTGAGGGTCCTCCGTCAACCCATAGGTTCCAGCATCCTGCTCAGGTGATAGGTTTTGAGTAAACTCGGTGCGAGTATGACGATCGTACATTACTGACCCAGGCCTGACTGATGGCTGCCTAGATCGATAGATAGTGACCGAGGATCCGGAGTCAGCGCCATCACGATTCTCTAGATTCTCCTGCCAGCCAGCGGGCTGTGGCACTCGAAGATAAGTGTTCCCGTCTAGAGAACCTTGAGATAACCAGTCTATTTTAACTGTACTCGCATAACCGAGAAAACATGAATCCCAAGATATGTAGTAGAGCTCCTTCCACCCGTCACTGTAGTTAATAAGAAATTCCAAGGTCTCGTAAGAGTAGTCGCATACGTATGAACCAACTACAGTTAGCCTGTCTAGTTTCATTCCTGAAAGTAGTTTCAAGCTCTGCGAAATATGGTAGGAGGGAACCGTCTCCGGAAGCCTAAGTAGAAGATGTTTACCACTAACGCGCACGTAGCGAATCATTGAGCGCATCTCGAGAGAGATATTGGCCAGTTTATCCAGCATCGCTTCCATGTTCTCAAAGCAAAACTCAACTTGCCCTAGCCAACTCTTGCCAACCTCGAAGTATACTTGACGGCAACTGCGAAGTAAAGACAGTGCATTAGGGTCTGGAACGGTAGGTTCGCAGTTGATAGGATCCATTCCTCTCTTGCCAGAGAAGAACAAGATAGAAAAGAAGACGTAATAGTAGATTTCGTCGCGCAATTCCCGAGGGAGTTTCATGAGCAGACTTCTTTCTTGGGAGATTGGAGTCCCGAACACGACGGTGGCACCTTGCCCGTTTTCATTCCCACGCTTGATCATCTTATTCCAAAACTCGAATTTCCATTTGAATCCCCACTTGCACTTTTTCTTGTTCGGCATCTTGAGGGCAGCTATTGTATTGAAGTTTGAATCGATGTTGGACTGTGGTGGACGAGTATTGAAAGCCCATTTGAAAAGATGTCAAGCGATGAAGTCGGTCAAGGGAAGTGAGGGGCTCATAAAGTGGCTTGTCACGTGCCATACAGATTGCCTGTATAACACAAGAGTTAGAGGTACAGCAATAGAAGATGCACCCCGACATAGGCGTAGCCAGATGCAGTAACAAAGCCTCCTCGGGGGCTTGGAGGTTGACCGATTTTAATGTGAAGACTTTTGGAAGCGCATCGCGCCTTGAGAAGCTAGAGCATATACCCACCATCTTAGACCGCATCGTTTCCTTTGCCTTGACTGGACATAAACTTCACTTCACTCCGAGTTGAGCATGTGCAGGACTTAGGATATTATCGTCATGGCGAAAGTTACATCTTACAACGGCTCAGTAACCCTCTTCATCGTCTAGGCCATCTCAGAATCAGATTTCTGGCATCCCAATTGGTATGGAAATTCTTCATTGATCCTTTCTTTCTACCTTTCCAGGGTCCAGCTAATGGCTGGCTTACATCGGGTAGCATTTATTGGGCAGCTGGCGTAGCTTTAAGAAGAAATTTGTAATTTTGGACTTTAGCTAACCTACACGGTCTTGATGCAAACAACTCAGAGACGTTAGGTACTCATAGGATTCTATGCTCAATCACAGGGCTGTCTCATGAAAGGGGGTCTTATTGTATTCCATCTCCTGCCCCTGTACACACCCCTCTTATACGTCAAGTTAGGCAGCTAAATTAAGACAGATCTGCTTTCAATATATGCAACACCCAAGACTCCCTTCAAAGTAGGAAGTCTCCCAGGAGCCTACCCTATAAGTCTAGTATTTTAAGGAGGACAATCCCGGGGGAAGCACTCTCAGCAAGGTGATTGGCATCTAGATGATGTTCACTAGTCACATCAATTTTAAGGGCCAGGGCGGCGATTTTGTAGTAAATGGAAAGGTCCCTCGCAACCAGCAACAACGGCCATGTCCCTGGGAGCAGTGTGTACAGCATTGCATGGGTCCGAGAAGTGCTGGTTTCCTCCCCAAGTGTTCGGCAGTGTTCCATTGATTGGCTTCTACGGGGCTGGAGTAATCACGCTTTGGAGCGACTTTGACCAAGTGTTTGTCACGCGTTGTGGAGAGGTGTCCAACTCGTGGAATAACACCACTTATTGGGTGGAATCTTTGAACTGCCCTGTGGTCGTTGGGCGAGATACTAAAGGTCAGCCAAGGCTGAAGTCCACTGGGGAACATGAGCTTGCGCAGGGCGGGTTCTTATGTATTTTGGCAAAAAAATGGACGCGCAGGGATTTGAACCCCGGGCCGCTCACAGGCTGCACGGATGCAAAGCGAGAATGATAACCAACTACACCACACGCCCCAAGAGCCAATCAGATTGCAGGATTTCTAGATCGCTCGATGAAGATTCGTGATTTATGCTGCTTTATACCTCTTTCGCTGTTGATGTGGATCTGTTGAGATTCGGGTGTCCGTGTGGCGTGCGGGCCTCGAATGAACTAACCTAGAGGCCCCACATGGATATTTCCGTATCGGGACGTGCCGAGGCATGTCTTGTTGTAGAACAATCAAGGCCTTGGATCTTCAATCGTTATATAATGGATTTCTATTCAGCTATTTCTTTACAAGCTCTGCATTGAGGATGTTGTTTTCCGTTATCAATACGTGATGCTCAATATTTACCCAAGTGCAGTGAGCGTCTAAACGGTCAATGAGCTGCCAGGGGTGGCCATAAACATCGAGACTCTTCTCTGCACAAGGTCAAATGTCGGTTCTTTTTCTCAAACTCCTGCACTCAAGTCTTGCGTATGATCTGAGTAGAGCACATTGAGCTCCTTATAAGCTCCGCTTTATACCCCGGTATAGGTAGATGAATCTCGTGGTAACGTAATTTGACTAGGGCCCAAGTGGGTAATGAGGGGACTGTAGTCTCACATCGATCCCACCTAACGCGGGTTCGATACTTGACTTTGTGGATAATAAATAAGATAATGCATCCCATCACGCCTTGGTTCAATCGGTATGTTGAATGCAAATAGTTCATACATGCGGGCTCTTCCAAGTTGATTGGGTACTTTGGGGGGGGGGGGGGTTATGCCATCATCATCTCTAGGAAACCGGGCAAGGTAGATCTAAACCCCATGGATAAGTAGGCCTAAGAAAATCGCTGCAATCTGACGAGAGTCAAGTCCATCAAGATGAATCACTGAACGGCACAGACGAGCCCAGCTGGCCATCCTTGAGATCATGCAGTCTGAGCGCCGACGTCGATGCGCGCATCGAGTGCCCCCGTAGCTTGACTAGATGAACGGGTAATTACATTAGCTCCGGTGACGACAGATTCATTCCTGACTCGCCATACGAGGCACCAGTGACTGCAGCTCGTTTGAACAAAGAGATGAACCAGAGGTAAGCCTTGGCAAACTGAGCCGTCCCGGGAAAACACACAATTTACCATGTATTACCATTGCTAGAGCGGGATGAAACGCTGAAATGTTCGGCATGCCTGTTTGCATCGGAGGATTTAGTCGACGGCCCTAATACTATATAGTCCTTCCTCTTCGGCCAGACTCGTCGTTGTTTGATCAAGCAATTCACCCAGCCCCCAACATGAAGGCTATTTCACTCATTAAACTTTTCTTTTCTGTTTCTTCTCTGGCCATCGCGCAGGCAGCGCCTGCACCGACATTTTCCTATCACGATTATGGCGAGATCAGAGTCGCCATGACGTCCAGCTACAAGAAGCTCTGGGTCGAGACGGATATCAGCATGTATCACCCCGTCGGCGACGATGAATTTCGCGCTCTTGGATCCATCATCTCCAACATCACTACCGATGTCGTCAACAACAAGCGAGTCACCATCCTTGTGGCATTGAACCCGAACCAAAAGCCCCAGAATGCTTCGATGCCAGCTCTCAAGGAGCCCTTGGCGGACAAATGGCGCGACATCTGGTTTACCAAGGCTGGCGCGAGCGTGGTGAATCAGACCGAGGTCTGGAGACCTACAGCTCCAGATGGTTACACGTGTCTCGGTGACGTTGGGACTGTTGGCCTGGAACCGAAATATGACAAAATCTGGTGTGTGCGCAATGATCTCGTGAAGCTGGGTGCACATGCGGACAAGGCACTATAGTATGAAGCGCCCGGTACCAAGTCCAGGGACGGTAGCTTTTGGGAGATTATGCCCGGTTCTGCAATAGATGTCGCTGGCTCCGATCATGTTGCTCTCTATGCTGGCACCTTCCACGCTGCCGAAGCTGAGAGCTTCAATAACTCCAAGCTTGGCTTCCCCGACGTTGATCCCCTTGTCTTTGCTCTTCCATTCCCAAAGAACTTCATTGAGCTCAATAGCCCAACGCCCAACGTGTCGGCCAGCAACCTGCCCTACAAGGGCCAGATCTACGATGAGACATTGCAGGCGCAAATTGTTCTACCCCTCACTGCCTTCTACCAGCCGGACGATCCCAGAATTCTGAGAAACATCCGCAATCCGTTCTACAACATCACAAAGAGGGCTGCGTGGCAGGTCGAAGGCATCTGGGAGAACTACAGCGCCGGAAACCTGCAGCGCAGCGAGGAGATTGAGTACGGCCTGTCCAATACGGAGTCCCAGAGCATGGAGCATACAACTGGTATTTCCCTGTCTGCCAGCTACGGCACATCGCTCGCCAGCTTTTCCGTCAGTCTAAACTACCAGTTCACGCACTCTTCCTCATCATCCTTCACCGAGTATCACGTCTCGAAAAAGAAGGAAGATTTCGCCGTCCCTCCAAACTACGCCACCGTCCTGTACTGCAAGCTGTTTCGCATGCAGGTCGCTATGCGGGACGGGGCTGTTGTCCATCAGAGCGAGTCTTTGTCGAGCGGTGAGCTGCGCCTCGCTGGTGTTGCACTTTCCCGGAAGAAAGGATGAGTACATTGAGATTGGGGGTTGAATTGCACATAGAGGTTGTATATAGAGGAGAAATCACACTGCATTGTTACCCTATTTTCTTGTTATGTATTAGTATTGTACAAAATGGGCGTCGCCGGGCATCTTAGCGCAGCCCACAATGCCACATTGCTATGCATCTTGTCGCATTCTGCCTTATTGTAGGTTAATGAGACACCAGAGTCAGCGCTGGACCATTGCCTCGAGAACATCATTGGGTTCACAACTGGAACATCTGTGATATCCCTAATACAGTAAAGGTAGAGAGTCGCGGGGGCGCACGGCACCTTGTCGAATCGGACCAAGTTGTCTAGAAATTCCGAGCGTTTACGGCAGTCAGACTCTGAGCACATCTCGTAATAGCTTGCATGTTTAACAAACAACAGCACCTCTCCTCTGTCTCGATCAAGTAGTATTGAGATGTCAAATGTAGTTGATGGCGACAACAATGAGTTTATGACATAAGATGTTTCATTTTCTACATCAGGTAGACGTGACATGTCTCAAGACCAGTATTACAAAACCCAGCCACCGCTCATTTCAGCTCTTGAAATCCAAGCAACCATCTTCGACCTTGCTTATCTCTGCCATCCGACATTGCCAGGCAAAGCCTCATCGCGCCCATCATGAAGCTGTCGTCCATTGTGCTTACGTTTTCCCTTGTGATGCCGACGGTCCTATGCAAACTTGGCGGTGTCTGCAATGGTAGGAACCCCTGTCAAAAGCAATTGGGGAGAGATCGACACAGCTGCTGACTCGTATTTTTCTTTCAGATGACAACGAGTGCGATAAGAATGAATGTTGCATCATCGGTTTCGATGACGGCGAGTGTACCGAGATGGGGACGGAAGGCGAAAGCTGTAAGTGATTAAGGAAAAGCCTGTATGCTTTGGAGAATCGAAAACTAAGCCGTATGCCAATTCAGGTCCTTTCCAACCCATAGCACGCCTTGCCTTGTGCCCATGCGTAAAAGGCTTGAAGTGTAAGAAGGGAACTGATAAACGTCCACAAGTTGGGGAATGTAGTAAATAATGTAAACTATGGACGGACTCTGTATAATCAGATTCCCTAACTAAATAAGAGCTTCAATGTTGGCGGATTGTTTATAAGTCTCTCTCTTATTGGCATTTCTCAGCAGCTCGTGATTCAAAACATTACTTTTTCTTTGTAAACTACGTAGTGGTGTGTCTCAGTAGGTAGTCTCATACCCAGTCACCGCTCTTTCTAACTCTTGATATATATATATATATGTGTGTGTGTGTGTGTGTGTGTGTGTGTGTGATTATCTTCGACTCTTCTCTCTCTGTCATCCAACATTATCAAGCCCAACCTCGTCGCGCCCATCATGAAGCTACCACTCATCCTGTTTACTCTTTTTGGTCTAGTACCAACTGTCATATGCGAACTCGGTGGAAGTTGCCACAGTAAGGAGCACTTGTCAAAGACGGACGGAGACGAAATCAATACAGTGGCTAACTCATCATTTTCTTTTCTTTAGAGGACAAAGACTGCGGCAAGAATGAATGCTGCATTATTCGTTTACTTGGCGATGGCCAGTGTACGGGGAAGGGGATAAAAGGCGAGAACTGTAAGTTATTTATTCAAATGAAGAAGGCTTGACGTTTGGAGAACAGAAGACTAAGTGGTATACCAATTAGGCCCATATCATGAGGTAGCACGGATTGGACTGTGTCCATGCGTAGATGGCTTGGAGTGTAAGAAAGGAAGCAATAATAGACTTCCTGAAGTTGGGGAATGCAGCAAAAAGACCTAAACTATGAACGGACTTTATGTATCCGTCTTACTGAACAAACATGGTAAATCATAACATAGCCTTGATAGTAGCGAATTGCTTGCTCGCATCTCTCTCTCATGTACTTGAGAGATTCCAAAGAATTTCGCGTTATCCATGGGTTGGTGTATGTCAAATGTTGCATTCCCATTCAATTAAGTAGTCTCAGTTAATTACCCAACGTAATACATTGGTTCAAGACCAATCAACATTGGAGGCATGTCTCATAGCAGAGAGATGATCCTAAAACCGGGCTGATGATTGATGTCTCGCTACTCGCTTGTACTTTGTAACATGCCCATCATGAAGACATCTTTCGCTTTGGTTGCCCTTTCTCTTCTCATCCCGACTGCCATGGATAAACGTTGCAAGGGTAAGAAAAAGCTCGGCCAGGGAAGAAATTGGCACAGCTGCTAATCTCTTTGGCCCATTTAGATAACGGCGATTGCGGCGCTGGCGAATGCTGCCTTCCAGATCTACTAGGTATTTCGGCGGGTGATGGCGGGAAACTTATTCTGGAGGGCAAGGTTTGTACGTTGTCAAGAAGAAGAAAACCCTATTTATGCTTAGTGATCCAAAAACTAAGTTAGATGCCAATTAGGTTTGACTGACAGTTCAACCCGTTCCTTCTTATGCCCATGTGCTGGTGGTTTGGAGTGTAAGCAGAAAAATGCGTTCGTAAGAGAAAGAATGAGTAGAGTACCTATCTATGGGTAGGTAGTCTACATTCCAAGTTGTCTAATTGTATAGTTAGAATGTAAGACGAGGATAACTGGAGCATCTTATCTTTAAGGGGGTTGTTTATATTTTTTTATCTTTACTGTGAGATCTCGTGATGCTTCTTTTTGGTGACGCATGGCATGAGATGTCGGGTCATATTATGCTTCCCTGCAGTGGCATGCCTTATGACAGCATGGGCAATTTTGGGCAGACGTACGTCAATGTTTGGTTGCATACTTAGAAACCTGTTTCAGATCTTTGTCATTATTCACAGCATTTAAGAATAATTAGAATACCCATGCCGTACTCACCTTTTGCTGCGATGGGATGTGACCGGAGACGTACCACCTCTCACTTGACTGGTCGAGATGCAAGCAACGGCATCGTACTCATTACTATAGGCATCAGGATGGACATTATGATCGATTAAGTGAAGAATTTTCATCATTTCGAAGGTTCGCAATCTCTTTGCTTCGTTGAGGCGGTCGGCTTGCCACTTGAGCAATATATGGCGACGCTGTTCTCAAGCAGGCGAGCCAATCTCCTAACTTCTTACAAACATAGAAAATTATGAGGGTATACCGCTCGTCTGTCTTGATGGGGATGGAGATATTCCTCAAGAATGCTCGTGCAGTCGGCTTCATTGCCGCTTCAGGGTATGCAGTTTTGAGACTGTTCACCAAAACGCAGCTCAACATGTCTTGGCTCACACTATTGTTGCCTTTATGAATAGATTTGTGTTGGAAGAAGCACCCTCAAGGGTCTCCGATATTTGAGCGTGAAGATTTGTGAAATGATTTTCTATGAGTATGAGTTGTTGCACATCGCTGAGCTGTGGTTGCACACCTCGACGACGACAGCCTCAAGTTGGAGTCAGCAAGATCACGCTGCTCTGCAACAACCTGCGAACAGAATGGCTCCAATTAAAAGTGATCCGAGACAAGTATATAGTAGAACTACGTATTTTGTTTATTTATGTATGTATTATTTACCTACCTGCCTAGGCATTTAACAATTACGTTGCTTGATAAGATGACCCTCAGTAATGTTGGATGCCGTTTCACCACATGACCAGAATGTGATCCGAAAGAGGTTATACTCCGATGACACGTTCTTAGAGCATGAACTCGTGGGGATTGAGCATCTTGACCACTACTATGATGACGTTGGACAAGCCTTAATGTGGCCTGCTGACATCTCTCCACTCTTGTGGACGTGGATCGAAGGGGAACACGGGGCTAACGAGGTGGCTCAGGTAATACAGACATATCGGGACTTGGGAAACGATTCGACAATGGGCAGCGAAGAACCGGATTATTCAGTTTGGCAGATCGATCTAGGTCGATGTATGCTGAACTAGTATTTGACCGGTTGGACAGTTCCAGGGATGTATTGGCTGAACCTACACTACACATGTTGGCGAGTGATGGGCCAGTTTCTTAATTACCTTTGCTTCCGGATTCTTGTTGGTCCTGTGCACGCTGAAGTGTCTGTCTCTCTGAGGTGGTACGTTTTGCCTCGGATCCAGCCGGTTGTGACGGTAGCCACTAGCCGATGATGGTGAAAGGATTTATAATGTTCGCTGTAACTTGGGAGGGGAAACATCATAGCGCGACGTTGCCATTTTGGAGCTGGTAGGCTTACGCAAGGATGTGATGCAGCTGGTGGAAGAGGGCTGGCGTTGAGTTGGTGTTGGTGTTGGCGCTGATGGATGGTCACGATGAGTGTGATGATGTGTGACTTGCGGCATTTGGCGGCTACGGAGTCTTCGGGTGACTTCTGCGACGGATACTGACACTGTAGACGTCCATTGTAGGTACCTGCTGGACAAGCTGAGCCATGAAAGTGAGGCCTCCTGAGACTCCATCTCCTGCATATGTAGCATGTTGAAACAGCAATCAGTGGCTGGTCACCGAGTTTTGTTTCTTCTGACAGTGGAGTGCTTTGCTTGTCACTTGTCTCTGCGTAAAAAATAAAAAATAACAATAATAATGACAAGGCATTTTTTCTTTCTCCATGTCCATTAAAATTTGTGTGGGTGATCTGCAGAATGTACTCCAGATGCATAATATTTTGCACAGCAGCAGCTAAGGTCGTGTGTATGCGTGTGCATGCGGGCCTGCATGGAGAATAATCAATCAATCAATCCGTCCATGACCACGACATTTTGCGGAGAGGGAGGGAGGGGAGTGAAACACAACGGACACTTCCAATACGACGGTGATGGAAGCTTTTCGTTGGCTTCCATAAGAGGAAGAGGCCCCAGAAAAATGATAGGGCATCAGCTTCACCACATGTCAGTGTGTTGTACGTGGAGGATGGATGGAGCCACAGGGCCACAGGGGGCGGAGGAGAATTGTCTCCATAGGTAGGTCGTAGACTCCAGGGGGACTCTACCACCACCACCATCACCACCACCACTACTCCTACTCCCCTTGCTTAGTGTGCTCAATCAAGTTCATCGCTCAGATCATGCAAAGACGCCCAACGGCGGGAGCCAATCGGGGAGGACTGACGAGGTGGTTTAGAGACTGCAGGGAAAGGAAAACTATCGCAGACGCTACCTAAGCGGGAGAGATGATGCAGCGCCATGCTATCCATCCATCCATAGGTTGATAATCCATGAGTAGCTAAGCCTGCCTATCCTATACGGTGTGAGTGAGATGATGAGCTGGCCAACCTGAAAGGGCCAACAACTGGCGCCAAGAGAGCCAAGAGACGGCTTCCCCCTCCGGATCTTCGATTAAACTTGCTTGTTCAGGTCTTGGTTTTTCCCTTTCTCCTGCTTCTGCCTCTGCTTCTACTTTCTGCCACCACTTCGCTTAGAATACCTACTGTAGGCGTTCACATATGCAAGGGTCAGGGTTTGGAACATTGTTTGCTTGCCATTTCTGCGCGCTTGTCTCGCAAATATTTGTTTTTATTATACCGAGTCCTGCACACCTTTATCCCTTTATTATATCATCCCCCTGAGCCATCCATCCATCCATCCGTCATTTTTTTTTCTTGTTTGTATCTGCCTCTCCTATCGACTCCAACCATCCCAACACTCTCCCTTACATAGTATCCCGCCCCCCTTGCTTGCTTGGATCTGCACCGCCAATTCTCCCTTGTCTCAACGTCACTAGGATCTGGACCTAGATTCGAAAACCGGAGACGGTAGAGAAGAAAAAAGGAAAGAAAAAGGAAGAAAATTGGGAATTTAACGTCCTGTGCGTCTGCGAGTCTCACTTTACGACAGAAATCTTGGAAGCGAGAAAGAATCAGCACCTCAACTTTTAACGGCTCGTGCTGCGCTGCACTATACAGGAGAAGCCGTCCGTCCTTCCAGGGCCGTACAGCGGACGTCCCAGCACGGAGTCTTCAGGACTTTTTAGTGGACGCGGCGGGGCGGATTTCAGGGATCCAACCTTGAAAGTTTGCCCGCGACATCTTCACCGACAGACTGACTTGTTTGTCTTAGTGGGGGGTCTCGTCACTTTCGTCAATCCTTCACGTCTCCTGCAAACAGCAGGTTTTTCTCTCCCTCTCCTTCTCCTGACTGGGCTGCTCAGGGCTCAATTCAAAAACTTGAGCTTGGAGCAGCTCTTCCGTTTCTTTTTCCTCATCTTCATCTTTCCAAGGACTTGGCCCAGTCCAGCAGCAATCGTCAGAATGGCAAAGGGAGCAACAACAGCAGTGGTGCCAGCACCCTCAAAATCTGGCGGTGGTGGTCTCCAGCAGACCATCACCATCATCAACAACTCTGGCAAGATTGTCAACACGGTACGTGTCCATGTTCCCATTCCCCGCGTGCCAATTCGGCCATTCCGCCCAGCAATTCGACTAACAAGTTCCTCCGCAGGGAAAACAACTCATGTCCTTGTTCAAGGAAGCGTCCAGCACATACAAGGAAAAAAAGCCGATATCAAGCTCCAGCGATTCCTCAAGCGCTCCCAGACCTACGACGGGACCAATAGCGTCCCCCGCAAGAAGGACTACGAACCCAGCGTCCGCAGCAAAGCACCGAGCGTGTACCGTCAGGAAGATGATCAACGAACAGAGTACCGCATTGAAGACGACCGCCGATCGAGACGTACATACGACGAACAGAGCGTTGCCAGCTCTAGGAGAAGTCACAGATCCAAGCACAGCACACAATCCCGACACCACCACAGAAAAATCAGCGGTCAGGCTCTGACGGAGAACAACCTCGAGAGATTGACCGAGGTGTCGAGCACCGCTCCCTCCCAGGCCCCGGCTGGATATCATAGTCCGTATGCCGAGACCCTCCAGGCGGGAGCTGTGTCCAAGGCCAATTTGACAGAGTACGAGCGCAGAACGGAATATGAGCGCGGGACAGAATATGAGCACAGCATTGCGCCAACAGAGCACACCCAGCCCCCTCGGAGATGGCTCGCCGACACTCGGAATCTGAGCTTGCGCTGCAACATCGGCGCCATCACTATGATGAGAGCTCATCTTCCGATGACGACGATATGCATTTGGCGTACGGTAGCCTTCCTCCGGATTTGGCTATGCGGGAGGATCTGGACCCCGTCAATGAGGTCGAGCAGGCACAGAGCTTGGTCCACAAGATTGAAGATCTCTTGGATGAAGTCCAATGCATGGAACACACTGCTACGGAGATGATTAAGTGTCTCCAAGAGCGGCCCGATGCTGCAGCTGCCGTGGCTCTCACACTGGCCGAGCTTTCTGCCTTTGTGGGCAAATTATCGCCTGGCTTCTTGGGTATCCTTAAGGGTGGATCACCAGCCGTTTTTGCCCTCCTGGCCTCGCCGCAATTCCTCATCGGCACCGGTATCGCCGTTGGAGTCACTGTTGTCATGTTTGGTGGCTGGAAGATTGTTCAGAGAGCCAGGGAAGAACAAAGGCAAGCCTTGGCCTTTGAAGGTGCTGCCGCCATGGACCCCACACCGGTGGCTCAACCCCCACCACCAAGCGAGTACAGCAATGGTATGGATGAGGCACTTGTGCTCGAGGAGATGGAAGAAGAGCTCAGCACCATCGAGACGTGGCGCCGCGGCATTGTGGCGGACACCAATTGGGAGAAGGAGACTGCCGAACTCGAATTGATCACGCCCAAAGCAGACCGCGAGAGGCGCACCAAGGATAAAGATGATGACTTTGACACCAAGTCTCACAGGAGCTCCAGGACACACAAGTCAACCAAGTCCCACAAGTCTCACAAATCCTCCAAGCACAAGGAGGACTCTTCAGATAAGAAGAGCAAGAAGTACGACGACGCTGCCAGCGTTGCGTCAAGCAGCGTGAGCAAGAAGTCGACCAGGAAGCTCAAGGCCATTGATGATGGAAGCAGCAGCAAGGGCGACGATCTGCCGTTCCGTCCCAGAAAGCAGAACAACATGCTCAAGGCCTTGTTCAAGAACAAGGAGAAGCATGCCGAAGCCATCTATGCTTCTTAAAAGAATGTCGTAAAAAAGTTTTATGAGGGTAATGATTTTGGGCACTGGTATGAGTAGGGTTTAACGGCGGGATGGTTGCATCTGAATGAGCTGTATGAAGGATATGTTTCCCAAGTGGCCACGATTGAGGACTAAGCTTTTCGTTCTTCACACATTGAATCCCACATGGGGCTGCTCTGTTCTGTTATCATCTTTTTTCTTTCTTTTTTGGGTATTGGCGCGAGCGACAAGCTTATTTTTGGTTACAATCTTGTTTTCTTTTCCCTCAGTTGCGTTACAAGATCCGGTCGAAGGGAGACTGGATGAGCATACAGGACCATGACTACAATGGTTTCGTTGGCATTTGTCTGTTTTATTTTTTCTTCCTTTCCTTTTTCTTTATTTATTTCTTCTCTCTGTTTCATTTTCAAGGAGCATTTTCTTTTATCCATCTACAGGGAGCTTCTTCAAATTATCATGGGGATACATGGATTAGAGCATAGCAAAACAAGAATCATTTCTTCTAAAGTTCTTCCCGCGTTACGTTCAAGGGCTCGATTGTGACCACTTTTGTCTGCTTCATTGACCCCCGCGGTAGGCATATGTAAACGTCCAGCCGCTCGCCGCGCCGGCATGCTCGCCCTTGTTATTTACCACGACGATGCCGGTCTGGGCGTTGGGATACTTGCGGATGATTCTCCGGACGGCGTCTTCGGCGGCTTCAAGGGGATAGGCCCCTGCGCATGCTCTCGACGGCCTGGTAGCAGGGCACGAAGCGCATCATGATGTCCCCGTCGCCGGTGGCGCCGCAGCCGCCGACATCGCCGTCAACGTAGGATCCGCTTCCTGTGATGGGGCCGTCGCCCACGCGGCCGGGGATTTTGTAGGAGGCGCCGTTGGTGGTTGTGCCGGCGGCCATGCTGCCGTCGGCGTGGATGGCGATGAGCGACAGTGTGTCGTGGGAGGCTTGGTGGGCTGCTGGGTCTCGCTCTTTAACGGAAGAGAGTGGGATGATGGGGGTGTAGGGGCCGCAGGATGAGAGAGGGTTGGGGTGCACGTTGAGGCGGTAGTTGGGCTGGCAGTCGTTCGCCCTCCAGGCTTCGCATTTCTGCATAGAGGAAGGGGTTGAGAGGTCCGAGGATGGGAAGCCATTCTGGAGGGCGAATTGGGTGGCCTGGTCGCCCGCCAGGAGGGTGTGCTCGGTATACTCCAGGACATGCCTCGCCACGGCGATGGCATCCCTCACGCGGCGGAGGTTAGCCACGGCGCCGGACTTCATGCTAGAGCCGTCCATGATCATGGCGTCTAGGGTGGTCTCGCATGATTCGTCGGGGGAGCCGCCGTAGCCGACTGTGCCGTCGCATTGGTTGGCCTCGCAGGTTGCGCAGCCGATCTCGACGGCATCGAGGGCGGATGTGGCGGAGGAAGAAGAGGAGAGAGCGAGATAGGCGGCGTCGGTGGCGGCGGTGAAGGGGGACCCCAGGTGTTGACTATTAAGGGGAAGGGGGAAGGGTTTGCATTGCAGAGGGTGGTGAGGGCTAGGAAGGCGAGGAAAGAGAGGGGATGGAGAGGAGGCATTGTGAGAGGTGAAGTTGTAAGTTGATAGATAGGGTTTGGTGATATGGTGGGGTGAGTGAGTGAGTGAGTGAGGAATTGGTGGGGGTTAGTTGGCTGAGGGGTGATGGACGGCGGCAGCAGCAGCATAAGCTCATTCACATATCATGCCAATAAATAAATACATTCATTATATTCATCGCATTCAAACTCTGATACCGTTTCCAAGGAGCAGGATTACGAGTCGTATTATCCAATATGAATAACAATTGCTTCCATTGTTGACTCCGACACATGCCAAGATTCCATGAAACCCCCAATTGAATCGTTGAAGCTAACCTGTGTATGCGCCACATCACCGGTCACGGGCGCAGGGGCCCCTTCAACTGAACTTGGTCTGTAAACGCTAAAATTGCAGTGCGCATGCAAGTCCCTTCCTGATGATGGTGTGTTATTGTATGGGATGATTGGCTCGAACCTCGAAAAGGGGATATCCATCTCTGTCCTAGCTAAGTTGGCGGGCGAGCTGTTTGGTGTTGTTGGTATATATCGATGGGTTTTACTGGACGCCCCGTTCGTCCTCTCTGCAGATATCCGAGCGAAGAGTTGTGGGGATGGATGCAGATCGTTCATTTGTTGCCAACAGCATACGCCGTCAAGATCATCCCAACAGTCATCAGGAGTGAAATATAGTATTGCACACAAATTTGCCCTGAGGAAATAGTTCCTATTCTAAATTAAACCCTTCTCAAGCTTCCAGTATTAACACCAAACCAATGACATTTACCCATGCCATGACACAAAGCACAGATTCACGAGCATCAACCTATACATCCCCTTCACTAATACAACACATCTATGGCCTATGAGTCTAGCACTTGACAGGAAGTGCTCCTACGCTCGTCGCCGTCTTAGCCAGTGCCACCTCCGCAGCCCGTCGTTTGACAAGTCCAGGCAAGACCTTTCCGCCACCCTTGTTCCACAGGGGCAGCTCCTGAGAGAGCACGGTGTTTGGATCCTGCCCGCCGTTGAGACGCTTGATGAGCGAGGAAGTCTTGGCGGCGCCGCAGCCGACGTTGAATGACCAGCTGACGAGGGCGCCGTACTGGTTGGCGTTGAGACGGACCGGGTCGGCCGTGGCGAGGGTGATGCACTGTTGAAAGCCCTAGAGTTGTGCTGTTAGTCGTCATGTGAAGGGGGGTTGGAGGTGGTAGGTTGTAACAGGTTTTACGTACAACAACGTCCCTTGCGAGGAGCTGGGTGGCGGTGTCCTGGGTGAGAGGGAACTTGAATGGGACTTCGCTGCAGCCTTTGTTCTGGCACTTGTGACCGTAGCCGACGGTAGGATAGCCGACGGGATCGGGCTCTGATGTACATGTTAGTATTTAATTCAATGTTAATAACGATTCCAGGACATACTTGGCGACGGGACGAAACCTTCATATTGCTTGATCAGGTTCAATGTCGCCCCATTGACGGCTGGGCCAACGCAAGCTCTGGGTTGGGGTGCGCAGAGCGCGGTGGAGGCAAAAGCCAAGACGGCGACCAAGGAAACGTTGACCATGGTGGGCAGAGGCGATGAAATGACAAAAAAGGCGAGTGTGAATAGGAAGAAGATGGGATGCTTTATTGCGTTTGACTCCTACGCTTTTGTTTTTTTTCCTGCATCGTCTAACAAAAAGGGAGACCGTGGACATTTATAGACAGAAACATGAAAACAATACGGCTTGATAGATGCTCCCGCTTACACCAAGTCCCCAAAACACCTCCCCCAATCGCATCGCGATCCAGGCCGCGTTGTTACCCAGGACGTGGGTCAGCATTCTCCGCTAGCCCTTATTTGGTGTCTCAGTTCAGGCGGCATCACCAATCACACGGTGTCAGCGTAACTAAATGCATGAGGGGATCTGCATTAGGGAGTCGTATTTCTCTTCCATATTACTTGTATTTTGTGAATGGCTCAACATGTTTCAAATTAGTTCGTGGGGGGAAATTGCGCACGAGACACAAGAAAAGAAAAACAACTTGTCTTATCCAACAGGTTGAGAAAGAGTATACCGAACTGAGACATATTGAGGGGTTCATCCATGATGTCGAGAAAATGAATGACAGTCAGGGGTGCCCCGCATTAGACAAAATAGCCCTTCGTGATTACGCTTGCTCAAGCCGTTCTGCTTCTGCAATCCAGCCATCCATATATTCGCGCTTATATATATTCTCAAGCATATTTTCTAGAAAAAAGAAAAAGAAACATTAGCCTTTAATCTCGAGTTAAAATGAACTAGGTTCGCGCTGACCTCCTACTTTCCACCGCTTACTGAATATCTTCAAGGCTTTGTAAATCTCCATAAACGCACCATGAGGATCCGCAAGACGGTCGTTCAGCGCGAAAACCTGCTGGGCAGCTTGGCAGCATGAAATGGCAGCGGGGGCGCAAGATTGGCCAGCCATTCTGGGTGATGGCTTAGATAACTATTAAAATTTATTGCTAAATCGTGAATGAACTGAATGGCAAACTTGATCGTAGCGGCAGCTTGTTCCACATCGGTATCCACCGGGCTTTCCTCGAGATGGAATTCCGGAGTGGTCTTTCTGCCGGACACCAAATACGGACGATATAGAATGAAGATGGAGCTAGTGCCCAAGTTAGCACGTCTGTCCCTGTCCTGGAATATGTGGTTCGTGTATAAAACTACGAGGCAAAACGTCACAAGAGACTAACCTCATGCACATGGCAAACGCGTCGCAAAAGACTTCCCATTTGGGGCACTGGATGAGCAACGCATCGAGAAGGGATCGAATCGTTCTGTCAATGTGTGCAAAATCGGCAACTGGGGAGAGTTTGGCTTCCTGCCTTACTCGAGTATCCCATAAATGAGCTCTGTGGAGTGTCGTTGATGCCTGCGCTGCCCTCTGAAAGCTTCCCAGAGGGACAGAGAATGGGACAGTTATAGGGACTTTCCTCGCAAAGATTTGGTGGCTCTGTCCATCCCAGATAACGCTCTCCATAGGGAGTAGGTCATCCTCCTGAGGGCTTTCCAGGATCAAGGGCAGGTCATTCATTGCCGGGTCCAGGTGGATGTATCTATCTAAGGTTAGAAAATTTGTCAAAAAGAAGAACCAGAGCATGTGGTCACCTACTGATCAAGAATAAATAAGCCCCACCATACACTCCCGCCATCGCCCTCGCCATTGCCATCCGACTTGGTTTCCAGATCGCCCACATACTTTCCAGGTTTGAGACCAGCAATTCTAGCCATGGCAACGGTTTCACTGAGTGTTCGATAGGCGAATCGAGACCTGCTATGCCCAAACTCAAACAAACAAAGCATCGCACCGCACTGTACGAGCTCAATTGTGGGGGTGGCCAAGCACGAAAGGGTTGCGAAAGCTCGTTTAGTTGCTCTATATATCGAGCAGAAGATGCTGTTTTCCGGGTCTGAGCTGTCAGTCATTTGGATGAGAAGGTGCATACAAACGATCAGGAGCGTGGTGGTGTCTTTGGTGTCGAGATCGGCCTGCCAATCGGCGTTTTGCATCTGAATCCAAGCCTGATCGTCATTGGACCCGAGGAGCATAATCTCCTGAAGCTTGTCCTGGGATATAATCTTGAACCACTGTATGATCAAACATTAGTAGAGTTGGTCCCTCACTGGGTTGACTAATTGCCACCAAAAACGAACTCATTCACATCCAAGCAGAGGTAGAAGGCCGTCACTCACATTGTGAACAGTGTAGTAGTACTGCCTCACCGACGGTCGCCAATCAATTTCGTGGCTGCTCAATATCTTTTTAATCTCCAATACATCGTTTTCACTACCATCGACTGCTCCGTCATCGAGACGAAAGCCATCTTGCGATCCACTCTTGGAGCGCGATGAGGTGGCGCGAGGTTGTGGTGCAACATAATCGTATACGCATGAAGCGTTGAGTCTTGAATATTTTGTTCAGTATTCATCAACGAATTGCATTGCCAAAGCCGTAGAGCAATTACCTATAGCACCGACCGCATTCAGGCAGAGCTTTATCACATTTCCTCTTGCTCCTGGTGCATTTCTCACAGGCTCTGGTTGATATGGCCGTCTGAGGAATGGCCAATGCTAAAGCTTTGCGATGCCCGTCCATTACTGAGGACTAGCCGCTGGAGACTGGAATATTCATGGTAATAAGTCTAATTCAGGTGAAACAGTGAGAGTCAGCTCTTGACTTGAGGAAGCTGGAATGGAAGCTGGAATACACACGACAGAATGATGACAAAGACAATAGTTCAGCCCCCACCAACGCCCTTCCGTTACCGAGACTCCACTTACCCGAGTTCCATGTCACGTGTAAATCCACGTGGCCTAAACTTTCAATAGTTTGCTGTTGTGCCGCGCCCGGGCATTTTCTTCCCCTTGTCCCTGTTCGTCATGTTGAATGAGGGGTGTTGACACTTACCATCGACGATCCACGATGATTGAATGTTGACTGCCTTGTGGCTGGGGCAAACATGAATTTTATTAAGCTTCTTTAGTTTGAGGCTCCCATTCTATAATTCCCACATGACATATCCATTGCAGACTCGATATTCCGTTGCCACTAGCACGCATAATCCACCCTACAGAGTGAGTCGCTCAAAACATTTACAGAATCTCCATCTCAAAAGTCTGCTGTCCCTTTGGCTGGTCGAACCACTTCCAAGCCTGCGACGCAATGTTGAGGGGATTTAGTGTCTCAAATGAGGGATCCACGACTCCGCCGACAGTGAGCACACCGATATGGATCTCATGACCCCACGTCTTGGCCATGGATTGAACCATGTTCTTCTGGGCGGCTTTCACCATGGAGAGAACGAAAAGATCAGGGATAGGGTCTGCCGGGAGCAGTGAACTCGTGACTAGAAATGTAGGTCGTGAATTCGGGTCGGTCTCTCCCAGTTTTTGCAGCAGAGGGATTCCCCATTTCGCAGCAACGTGCACTCCAGTGCAGGTAGTCTGTCAAGCGTCAGCGCCGAAATTGAACGACTACATGGGATGAAATGCTTACCTTGAACTCTTGAACCATATAATCCTCTTCAACTTCCAGCAGCTTGGAGGGAACAACTTGGGCTGCGTTATAGAAAACAGTCTCCGGAGTACCAAGATCATGTTCAATTTGGACCAGCACATCACTTAGCTGTTGTCCATCATTGATGTTGGCCGAATATGTCTTGACAGTAAGTTTCCCCGGCACGACAGCTTCCACGGCTTCCTGGTCTTGTTTCAACTTGGCCGGATTGCGGGCTACCAGTGCTACCTTGTTGTACCGCTTCGCTGCGAAAGCGAGAGCGACGTGTCTTCCGATTCCCGGGCCGGAACCAATCACGACGAGAGGTCGATCAGTTCTAGAGGTCATTGCGGGCGTTTTGTTGAGGTGAATAAGGGCTTATAAAAGTTTATATAATAGAGATGTTGTAAATCAGGGAAAGACGTGTAGAAAGTCTAGGGTAGTTCCTATGCGCTGAACTGAATATATGAATAGGGAATGCGTTTACAGTTTGCTTGCCGTTGTTCTTCTCTCAAGCATGTTTCTTCTTCGGGGTCATTGCCTTCCTATATAGATTTGACGCTCTTCTCCTCAACGTCATCAGCGAAACGGCGTCAAACTCATATTTCGATAGATTTCCAATCATGGTAAGCAATCCCAGCCTCCGTAAGCTTCAATACCGTTTGTCATCCATGCAAATGCACGAGCGGGTGCGGGTGCGGAAGCGGCTGTGGTAGCATTCACACGCCGCACGCACGCACGCACTGCGGGGTCCATGCCGTTGCACCACAACATTGGGTCAATTATAGATCCAAAGAAGCATTGATTTGATGATGCTTGTTTCTAAAACGTGCTGAGGCTGACATGTTGACGAGTCAGATAATCACTAAATAGTTGAAATAGTAAAAGTTTTCTTAGCCCTAGACTTGGCATCTGGTCATTTGGGAGACAGCAGGGTGCTGTTATTGCTGATAAATTGTGAGAGCAATGACATCACCATGAACTGACGCTCTTCAGCGCTATCCCGGGACGTTTGTGCATGTATGAATCTCCTCTAGTTCTTGTGGACCAAGACTCAATTGGCTCTACTATTCGTGGAGCTTTGGAATCTTTTCTTACTCCGAGACATCCCTTGGTGCTGCTGTGTAGGGTAACAGCACTACACCATGCTTGTATGCCCGAGGTACCCGGATGAAAAGAGTTGAAATTAAGGGCGTGATCTACAATGTATGGTCGCCATACATAGTTCAATTTACTAATCTATAATTGCACCCTCTCCAATGCTACAGGCTCCGCGTCTGAAGCTGACCAAACATTCTGGTCCTTCATCATGTCCTAGTTGTGACGTTAAATAAGAGATGAGTCGGTCATTCAAATATCTGCGGGCTCAGCAAACGAGGGGAGGCAACGCAAGGTGTAAAAGCCTATGATCCACCTGGATGAACGGTGTTTGAATGGAGGGTGATGAATTTTGTGGCGAGGAATGCGAGCACTGATGCTAACAGAACATCTCATACTTAATAGGAGAATGATATCTCCAATTTTAACGAGGATTAATGATTAGGAACAATAACATGACACAAAGTACTGATTCCGGGCACTGCATACCCTGCTTGCATTTATTTCTTGACCTGCTCACTGTATTAGCCTCAGAGAAAATATGTGAACTGCACACAGCAATGATGTATCGGATTTGTGTGAGCCAGACTGTTTAATAAAGGGGAGAGGTCATCAAAAGTTCAGATCTATCTGTAGTATGCAGATCGGGGTTTGGGTATAGGTTTGGGTCTTGTAAGTTATTAGTTTAGTCTCTGAGATTTTACTAAAGGTAGTAAAGTAGTCGCGCTGTAAAGAGTTGCTAGAATGTGGCATGGTTCTCTTTCAACCGCTATGGTCTGCAAGAACTACAACGTGTATGCAACTTATTGACTACTAATATTATAGCTTGAATCAATGCATTATATAAATGGAGGCTTAGTCGTGGCTACAGAGGTGCGAAGGAGGGCTTACAAAGCAGGCCAGTCTACAGTCACACAGCAGCTCATGGTGTGAGTGTAATTTCGTGGCTAACGTATTCGAGAGGTGGTATCACCCTCATTAGTGTTACTGTACCTTATCAGATGATCTGATAACATCAATCGAACCAACAACGCGGACACATCATCTCACGGTTGCTGTTCCATCGCAAATTTGAAAGCATACAGTTGGACAGAAGTAAGAGATAATAGTACGAATGTGGGCTTTAGAGCGATCTTATTTAGGCAACGCCATGTCCAGGGGATAAAACATCCAGCTTCCTTGATAGATATTGCCCTGTTGACCGGAAACACAAAAATATAAGTTGAGTGCAACAGCTGTGTGTTCCCATGAGGTCGAATTTGATGATGCTATAGAAACCAATCAAATCGGATGAACAAAGCTGATGAACTGATTTAAATTGCCTTGAAAGACTTTTGAATAGGTTCCATCTCAATATTGCTATCAAATTTGGGTGAGAGAAATGACATGGCGTATTGATTGGCTTCAATGATATGACTGAGACTTTCTCCAGATTCTCCATGCTCCATCTACTACGTATCTCCTTTGATAAGTGCGCCTAGATATGTGGTCTCCTACTCAGCCGCTGGTGTTACGTAGCATGTATGCTCATGCAGGTCTTGAAGGAATCGAGGGGACTCGGAATTCCACTCGTAATCACACAACGTGGCACTTGCAAGTGTCTACCTATTGTCTTTGGGGCGGCACCAATAACGAAAGACGGAAAATGCAGGGGGAAGCTCAATCCCATCACTTAGACGAAGCGCCTGAGCGCCACCTGTATTCATCATTCCGCCAGAGATAGTATTCACCGCGAAGATTGCTGCGGGCCAGTAGGGCAATTGATTTCTGATGAAAGCCTCCGTTGAGGGAGCTGTCAACGTGTCCCCTTTTCAACGCCATTGTGACAGTGGCGTAGTAGCTATGGATGTAGCTGCATTTTCTTTGGAGCTAGCTGTCCCTAGCTAAGTGTAGATCAGTTTGCTTTCCTGGGAGTGTAAAAGAGGCTTCGTAGACTGCCTCGGGGTCTATCGCATAGTAAATAGTTATGCAAATATCCTA
The DNA here is from genome assembly GCA_036429605.1 of Cladobotryum mycophilum. Taxonomy (NCBI): domain Eukaryota; kingdom Fungi; phylum Ascomycota; class Sordariomycetes; order Hypocreales; family Hypocreaceae; genus Cladobotryum; species Cladobotryum mycophilum. The sequence continues at coordinate 655,473 of JAVFKD010000002.1, read as the reverse complement.
TGGAAGTCCTAGGTGTCATAATCGGTGAGTTATATATCGAGACCGTAAGATTCGAGTCAGACAAAACAATGTATTTTATATAAGTCCGCCGGGCCTTGTGAGCGCCCGGGCATTGCTCCGGCTGAATTGGGCCTGGCTGCATGCATCAGACCACTGCAAAATCCGCTTGATTGGATGGAAATACGACGACACTTTCATACAACCGGCAAAACGCGGCTGTTAATGCATCAACCCGACGCGCCAAGCACATATTGTGGAGGAAAGACTCCCGCCGGCTTTGGATGCCGGCATGTTTAGTCCTTCAAGGCGTGCTTCATCGTGGGTGAGACGTCAAAGAGAACACTTTTTGTCCGTGACAAGTGTGTGTTTGTAATTGTGGTCTCTACTAAAAGCCGTGAGCTTAAGAGTTCCGTATCAATCAATGCCTGGCCCGGAGCTCTCTTCTAGCATGAATCTTCTTTTTTATTATTATTAATTAATTGGATGACCGCCAAGCTGTGGACTTTTGAACCCCTCGTCATATGAGGTGATGTGCATGCGGGGTGTGTTTGGATGCATCCTTGGCCCCCTGGCACATTTCTGTCACATCCAATGCCAGTTCTCATCATCCGATCTAGCTTATCACATCTCCCGCTTGTCCGTATAGTGTGCCGCGGAAGTGCCGCTACCACACGCATTCTCCGTCTTACAGCTTCCAGCATTACCCACATGGAGTTACTTATGTCCGAAGCAGGAGGGGAAGCATTGTGTAACGATTGCAAGTATTTATATGAAAAGATGAAGCATAGTTGATCCAGACAGCAAGCACAGATAGATCAACATCTTTACTTTCTTCTATACACTAACCTATACTTTTACTTCACCATGTCGGAAATTCTCCATTACCATACTGTCAATCTTGCCATGGGGGAACTGCTCAAGACGTTCCCCCACGCCACCAAGGATGAAGTCTCCGCCGCCCTCGATAAGGCTCACGAAGCTTATACCAAGTTCTGGCGCCATACTCCCGTGGCAGAGCGCGCCAAGCTCATTGGCAAAGTCGCTGCTCTTCTGCGCGAGCGCATGCAAGAGCTCGCCGAGATTGGCGTCCGAGAAATTGGGAAGACTCTGCCCATCACCATGTTTGAGTTGACCACTGCGGCGGATATCCTCGATTACTACGCCAAGAACGGAGAAGCATTCTTGAAGACGGTTCCTCTCCCTGGTGTGCCCGGCACCGAGGTTGCTTCCGAGCCCCTCGGTGTGCTGCTGGCGATTGAGCCTTGGAACTTTCCATTCTACCAGGCCGCTCGAGTTGCTGGCCCTCACCTGATTGCCGGAAATACCCTGCTTTTGAAGCCCGCAGAGACAGTACCACAGTCTGCTCTCGCCTTTGAGAAGCTCTTCATTGACGCTGGAGCTCCCGAGGGAGTGTTCAAAACCCTCTTCTGCAGCATCCCGCAAGCTCATGAGATCATCGCTGATTTCCGAGTCCGCGGAGTTACGCTCACTGGCAGCGAGGTGGCCGGCGCCGCTGTAGCTGAGGCCGCTGGTCGCAATCTGAAGAAGGTTGTCCTCGAACTCGGAGGTTCTGATCCCTTCATTGTTCTGGAAGATGCTCCTCTTGAAGAGGCTATCCAGACAGCTGTCATAAGCCGACTCATTAACGTGGGCCAAGCTTGCGCGTCGACGAAGCGATACATTGTTGTTGGCAAGGAACGTGCCCAACAATTCCAAGAGGGTGTTGTTAAAATCTTCAGTGCTATCCAACCGGGCGATCCAATGGACCCAAACACCACCTTTGGACCCCTGTTTTCTGAGCGCGGTGCACAAAGACTCCTGGGCCAGATCGAAGCCGCAAAGGCAGCGGGTGCCACTGTGGTCTACGGCGGAAAGCGAATTGACCGCCCAGGTTTCTACGTGGAGCCTACACTCATTACCAACATTTCTCGTGAGAATCCGTTGTTCATGCAGGAGGCATTTGGCCCAGTCGCTTCCCTATACATTGTCGACACCGAGGAGGAGGCGATTGAACTGGCCAATGCGACTCACTTTGGTCTCGGCGCTGTAGTATTCTCTACCAACATTGCGCACGCCAAGGAGGTTGCTTCCAAGATTGATGCCGGCATGGTCTTCATCAACTCCATGATCAATGCTGGGCCCGAGGTTCCGTTTGGTGGTGTCAAGAACTCTGGGTTCGGCAGAGAAGGATCTGAGTTGGGAATCCATGAGTTTGTTAATAAGAAGGTGATCAGGGTCCATGAGAAATATCTATAGTGGATTATGTATTAGCACATCCTTGATAATCATTGAAGCTTGCTTTACTTGACAATACGTGACTCCATGCTGTGTGAGTGCGGCCCTCTGCTGGTGATGCAGCCACCACAGTTAGGTGGGGTATGCTAACATATCAGCGATCAATCAAGACGCGCATAAATGACCGTGAAGGACTTTTGTCTAATGGTAGAGGGTCTATGTAATAGGAGGAGCATATTCACCTTGAAGCAATATCTCACACAGACAAAGTTCATAACATTTATTCGCGTCTTACTAAAAATACAGTACATTGCCTCATTATACCCTCCCTAAACAGCTAGCAGCTACATTTAACATTGTTTTAAATGTTTTTTATTGTCAACCGGTGCAGATATCCCTGTAGTCTCATTTGCAAAGGTTACCTGGGGTCTTGCACTTGTTCTTCTTGATCGTATTCTTCCCCTTGGAAACATTGAGTATGTCTTGTTCGTTATTGGCGAGGTTGTTGAACTCGATGACGTTGCCATTGGAGACGCTGGTGGGATCATCAAAGATGAGAATACCAGCGGCAGTATTGGTGGCATTGCCTTGATCATTGATTCCGGTGATGTCGTTGTAGGAGACTTCGCTATTGACGGCACCGCCGATCATAATACCATTTCCGAAACCTCCACATCCGGGGTTGGTCTTGCCAATGGTGTTGTGTGAGACCTTGGCACCCTTGATGCCGGGATCGATGAAGGCACCAAAGCAGCAGTTGGAAACCTTGTTGTATACGACCTCTGCGCGGTTCGTCTGAACGCACAGACCGATGAAGTAATCCGAGATGCTGTTCTGAGAGACCTCGACGTCAGATTGGTCATCCATACAGATACCAATAAAGAGGATACTAGAGGTCTTGGCGGTGTTACGGGTGATGAGGGTGCTGCGAGATCCAGCTGTGAGGACTCCATATGCCGTTCCGTCCGTCACGGTGTTGCCCCTGACCTCTGCATTCTGAGCGCCAACGATGGCAATGTTGATGCCATTGAAGCCTCGGACCTCGAAGCCCTCGACGGTAACATCCTTGACGTATTTCCCGACAGAGAGGACTTTGCGATGCTCCTGCTCGAAATTGGCCAACTTGACGTTGGTTCCAATGATGCAGATGCCAGCAACTGTGCCTGGGCCGGCGAGGCCAGTGCATCCGTTTGGCTTGGTCGAGGGAGTCTTTGGCGGAGCAATGACTGCACCTTTCTGCCCGATGAGATGGATGCCATTCTTGGAAATAGTCAACTGCTCGTAGTAGGTACCACGCTCGACAATGATGCGATCTCCGGGTCTGGCAGCATCAATGGCAGACTGGATGCACCCGCCGGCTCGAACCGTTCTGCCAGGGGGACCTCCGGCACTAACAAGCTCTAAGAGAGCGATGGCGCAGAGAAGTAAACTCTTCATGGTGATTTTTTGTTGAGGGGATTGGCTGATGGACGTCTGAATTGCCTGAAGGATTCAAAGGATGATGGAACTACTGTAACGAACGACTAGTCATGAGCCAACGAGGAATGATGAAGTTGAACATGGCTTCGTATTTGTATACAAAGATGAGCACTGACAAAAGTCTAGACAACAGTAAAGTTGTAGCCATCACAAAAATATCTTTGGTACTGTTGGTACTGGCAATCTCGCAAAAGCGAAAAGTGACATTTGTGGCTTTGCACCAACTGGATAGAGCCCATTATCGTTGCCACAGCTGAACGTGGTTGGCATTAGCATGATTCAGCCGCAACCAAAACTTGGTGATCTCGACGTCACTCAAGCAAGAGTTTGCCAATGGGGTACTCTGGGACCTCAACTAGTCATTTGGAGATTAATCAAAATTCTAGAAATTGGCTTCTGGTCTAGACTCGTGGCCGCAAGCTATCCCCGGAGATCATATCTACCGTGTCCAGTGTCGCCAAGTCCACGATGCCATGTGTAATAGTCATGGTTATGGCAGCTACTTATTGGGATGAAAGTTCATGAAAAGTCATGGCATTGCTCTTCTTGGCCCTTCTCTGACATGATTTTGGGCTTGACTAAGCCTTGAGGTCTCGAAAGGGTAAATGGCTTTGTACCGAATTACTGACCATCCAGTGCCGCGTCTCCAAATGCCAACTTTGTTCAACCCTCCATGTCCAACATTAGATTGATCTTGTGATACAATGAAAATCACCTTTCTGCCAATCCCTGATTCTATAGCATTTGCAGGAAGATATCGAGAGTCTTGGGAGAACTTGCCATGATAACCCAGGAGCAGTATGCTATCCTTTCCGGACAGCAAACGACTTTAACCGTTTGTCAACTACCGTGCGCTAGTATTATATGGTATCTTTGTGGAGCCGATTAACCGGTGGATGGCAATAAGAATTCATTTAAGCCCAATAATAAGCTTCATATGCTTCATTTTGGCACTAGAACTAGTATAGGGCTATCGATCTCGCGGGTCTGTAGCTTGGCGCCCGTCTGCCCTATTTGATGTGATGGATGCCCGAAGTTAAGGAGCAGCAATCCGAACGCAGCTTTTTGAGAATGAGCAGAGTACAACCTTGTGAGTTGTCGATATAATGTAAAGTCTGGAGCAAGGAGTAGCGCTTTGTGAGCCAGATCCACATATAGATACAGCCTCCAACAAGCATGATGCAATGTTTTTTCAAGGCATTAGGAGAGTCTTCAGCTTTTAATAACCTTCATCTCTCTCAATTGCCATATCAGTAACTCCCAACTGCCGTATCATCTTGCAAAGGATGTCTTGGCGGAGTCAGTGATGGAGGAGGCGCCTCATAAGCCACCAGCCCTCCTTATTTCTAACGTAATCTTCGTCCCCCGCACCAACAAAGGAGAGACCACTCCAGCCCTTTTTCTCTTTTCGGATACTGGAAGTGCACTAATGTATATGAAGTGTAGGGGGCAAACGGTCAAGCTTGAAGCCCAAGCTAAAGAGCAATAGATGGGATACGAAACGGTGCTACTTCAAGATAACGTTCCTGCAATTCAAGAAGACAGTAGTGTGAAAAGAAGGATCATTAAAGAAAAGAATAGTTTGGAACGCCATTTATTTACTTCCAAGACGAAAATAGAGCATCAATTGAAGAAAATGGATTGTGAATCGAGTGCTTCTGTAAATAGAGTAAACAAAACCCATTCATTGTTTGGTGCTTCATCTGTTCCCCCGAAAACACAATGCAACAAAGAGCTTCCTGGAAGAAAATCTCCGGCACAAGATTAATGAACAACAACTTTTTTTATGTGCGCGTTTAGTTGTTATACGTTAATGGATTGGTAACTTTTGCCACGCTCGCAGGGCTGCGATCTTGTATTATAGGGTAGCTTTAACAATAATAGTAAATCGCTGACAATGGCATAGAAGAAAAAAGAGATATTGCTACTCTGCATGTACAATCCTTTTAATTCACCTTCTTCACGTCCTCTCCATGAAAATCTCGTAAAATACCATGGCTGAGTAGACTATATGCTACAAGTTTGCGTTGTGCGTACATAGCTATGCTACCATTTACAACAACACTGGGATCGCCGTAAGTTGTAATGTCGTTTGCCGTTTGAGGCATGGAAAGCGGCTTAATTGCTGTTTTCAGGTTCCAATTCCAGATGGTACCTCATACATAATCGTTTGTTTACAAATGTCTCCGAAGATATTATCCAACCCCTCAATTATCCCTGGGTGTGAATCATAGCGATGACTCTTTGCAACATACGACGCGACTTTGGTGACTCACCGATCACATGATGACTCAGTCTTACGCTTTGGTATTTATCCGATTGGGCAGTGAATTTGAAGTCCTACCATAACGGGTAATTGTTGTTGGGCGGGGGTAGTCCTACGTTCCAGCCGCCTTTCTCAACATTGACTTCAATGGATGGACTGAGAAGAGGCAATAAGTATCTTGTCAATTCTTGTTCCAAAGCCTCATGATCGGTGCCATCAATCGTTCTTACCCTCTCACGCTGCCTGTTGCGCAGCTCAGCCTCGTTCAGAAGGATCAACCTACGTAGCCGGAGAGTGTTGAGAGTCCCAGCCTCAACTACTTACTCAGGCTGTTTGCTCATTCCTCCCCTTCATCACCATCATCACCACCATCATCCCAATGGCGTCTTCAGTCATCCCAGATCCAAGGAACCCGGGAGCACGAGCTATTAATCTTGAGATTCTCCGCACGTCCACACTGCGAAACCAAGCGACTCACCTTAGGGAGATTCTCTCTAATCACCCATCAGACACCCTCGACGTCACCTCTCAACTCATCAAATACGTTGCCTCGGACTATCTCCCCGTCGTTGTATTGTCGATATGGCTTTCTGTCTGCAAGGAACCACGCGCCACTGTAGCTGTCTTGCAGCAGCAACACAATGTCACCGCACAGCGTTTCGCGATAACACAGCTCACTCGACATTTTCGCAATGAGAATGACTTTGCCAAAGCCTGGGAGGCTGGCGGTGCGGCCGTTGGTTATGCGCGGGTCATGTCCAACCTCAGCGTGAGAAACCTACGCTTCCTCTGCAAAAAGCTGAGCTCCACGGCCAAGACCAAGGCGGCTCGTGATGAGCGAAGACTCGCATTCACGGAACTTCTTCGTTTGCTTTGGAAGAATGTTGAAGAAGACGGAAGCACAGGGGCGGTGATTGACCCGCGTCCTCTGAAGAAGGCATATTCCTTCATCGCCGCAGCATGTGGCGGGAAAGTAAATCAGGAGTGGTGCAAAAAGGTTGCCATGAATGTCTCGTACGATTCAGATCCAGACTTCTTCGAAAAATATGTTCTGGATGAGCTTCTATCAGAAGGTGGTGACTTGCGGTCGTGCCTGTACATTGCAAATTGTCTTATTCGAGACAACCTAACCTTCGGGGTGCTGCTTTTTGAAAAATGGTTGGAGAGAAAGACACTGGGATTATCGCCCGATAAGTTCTTGGGTGAACTTTTGATACCAATCGTCAAGCGTTGTTCATCTAAGAGATGGATCGGATCTGAAACTCACTCCAAGCTCTGGAGCATCATCCCTCAATACTTCCAAAGGTATCCGGAATTCAAGAAAAATAGTCGTCAATCCGAGGCGCATTACTCGAGTTTGATCTATCATTGTACCAAAGTCTGGGTACGTTCCCCGAAAAGCTTCACTGAAACATTTACTGGGATCATCGGTCTCCTTCATGAAGATCCAGTCAAGAAATTTGACTTGCCAAGACTAGTGCAAGTAGCTGGACCGACTCTGCGGTATGAACTGCTGCGACTATTCCTCAAGCATGGTCAGGGCTATGCTTTCGATATTGGGGCTGTGGACAATAAAGCGATGGACTGCTCAGTTATGAAAGCCCAAAAATTCGTGTGGCCGGTAGGAATACTACACCATCTTCCTCCACACGAGGGCCTTTGCATGCTAGAGAAACTGCGAGAGGCATATCCAGACTCCTTGCATCCCAATGATGGGTCTCAGAGCCTTTTCCAGAAATACGATCCAGGAAACGAAAAGTGCAGCGACCTTGAGATTCTCCGAGCTCTCTTAATACGCCAAAGTGAGAATGACAAGATCATACTTCCCACCAATTCGGAGGCTGTGCTAGATGATCTCCGTCTGAAGGAATTGCCACGGCGGATGAGACAGGCTTCACAGGCGCGCGAGCCTGGGGACCGGGCTAGATGGGCGGTTGCTGCCATCAATCTATCCGTCGCACTAGGAGACGTGGACCTATACACCGAAACATTGCTTTGGGCAAGGCGCTTTAACAAAGATAGCCGAGCAACTCACGTCATCTACAACTATCGGTTCATCACAGTTGAAGCTGTTGAGCTCCTCTCTGGTTTGCCCTTGAAGCTGGGACACTCAACGAAACGTCCTGGCAAAGAGGTTATTGAAGCTGGCAACAAGGTTCTTCAATTACTTGTTGAAACCACAATCCAGGTCATTCCAAATCCGGACTTTTCACTTCATGCATTCAGTTCCATCTTTACGTTCATCGATAGAGTTGTCAAGTCGCGCGCGGAACGAGTCGACAAGTACCAAGATTACTTCAAACTCTCAGATGATGAATTATTTGACATTGTGTGGAAGCCAACTCTCAACATGCTGATTGAAATCGAAACCACAACACTAGAACCGGCCAATAAAAAGTTGAATCGCGGAAGGCGCGGTCTGCTAGACTACTGGAAGGTTGATATTGGATGCCAAAGAGGGCCAACGATGAAGTTCTTTGACACCTTGGCAAAGTCCCGCAATCAAATTTGGGAAAAATATCGGATTTCCGAACACCCTTCTGTTGCTACTCTGCCGGAGCCTCTGTCACGTGGGTTGACACTCGAGATCTTGCTTCACTTTGATACACACTCTCCAGCAAACCTACCATATCTACATTCAAGGGCCGAGGCATTGGTATTTGTTAGTCCCGAGACTGCGCTTGTGTCAAGCAAAGAAAACGATGAGATCAAAGCGGCAGTAAGCAAATATATGGAGAATTGGTGCACTGCTCTGAAGCTTTATCTTCTCCAGCCGGACAGCGGAATGAATCGTGTGGATCGCATCTCAAGGGCATGGAAGCATGCTACAGGAGCTCTAAGTAAAAGTCGGATGTCTGAGGAAGAGGCTGTGCGATATTGGGTCCCTGTGTTTCAACTTGCAGGTGTTACGGACAGAGAACTTGATTCTCACAGAACAGCGCATGAATACTCGGCCCCATCAATCCCTGCAGTGGACGATGTCTCACAGCCAGTCGAGTGGAACCCTGATCCAAACTTCCGAAGAGAATTGAAAGGGAAGAAATTGGCTCCCACATACCTGGATGCGATGATAGCGAAAGGTTTGGCGTATAGCTGGCAAGCCTCCAGCAAGACCAAAGCCACTATACCAGCAGTTCCAAGCTCCCCTGCATTCTGGAGCCCATCATTAAGCATTAGAAGGACAGTCACCACCGCAAAAGCAGATGCATATACAGCAGCAGGTATTCTCGCTATCAACAGCAAACACGGTGCAGACTCATCACTACTTCTGCAGCCTTTCCCAGATGCCAATGCTCGTCGATTCCCAGCTCTATATCTTGAGCAGGAGTTTCTTGAAAGAGAAAGTGAAGGACAAGAAAGAAATATAATGGACTTGCTCGGAACATTAGATGTATTTACCCCTCCAAGACTTTTGGCTCAGCTTGCATCCTCCCTTCTCGACAAGATAAGAAAGGAGACACGTGAAGGGCATAAGCCATTCAGTCAGTTTGCTCGGATCATTAAACTACTCTCCAGAAGCGGCAATCCTTCCTTGGCAAGCCCTTTTATCCAGGAATTCATCCTGGAGCAGACTGAAGCGAGTTCATGGCACCGTAAGGTATTTGGCGTGTACCATCTGAATAGCCTGTCTCCAAGTCAGGTGCAGAGCTTTCTTCAAGATTTCTCCACTGCCATCGTTAAGAAGCTTGAACTGACGAACGAAAGAGTCAGAGAAGCAGCCAAGGTCGTGGATAATGAAGAAACTAAGCAAGAGAAACCAGTTGTCAAAGTATCTACCGTGAAGATGCTCGCGCAATTGGTTCAAGGAGCAGTTTTTATCAGTCCAGCTTCATCTGTCGACGTGCTTACAGGTCTTCTCGAGAGGTCCAGCAATCTCAGTATCTGTGTCGCTGTGGTCAATGCATTGATCGAGGCAGGCTCAACAGCCAATACAAATGATCCCAAGCTACGGCGCACGATCCTGGATGCACTTCAACGCTATGCAGGTCTAAAGGCATCATCAATCAATGAGAGCCATCGCACTACGGATTGGGACAAAGCGGAATGCGATGGTCAACTGCCAGAGGTTTGGGGGGACAACAGCCCACCGCCAATTCTCAAGGCACTTATCAATATTGGAACTCAGACCCACAAAGTCTGGCCTGATGAAGAAAATAGAGCATTAGCGGAGTTGAGATGCTCCGTGTTGCTCGCATCTGGGGACAATAATCTACGGTGGATGAATTTGTTCCTGAAAATCAACGGCTTCAAGATACCAGACGGTTACCAATTACCCGCAATTCCCCTACGCCGAGAAGCACTTGGCGAGGTGGTATCCAATAGCTGCCCACTTGTTTCAAAGAAGCTTTTTGAAAGAATGAAACAGTATTTGCTTCTCAATCTTGATCGACCAGAGTGGCTCCTCAATATCAACCAGGCAATCAAAGACGACGCAGTTCTTAGTCGATCGAATGCCGGGAAACACTGGTTGTCATTATGGAGCATTGAACTGCATTCGCTTTACCACAGTATGGGTATCCGGTGGATCACAAATGCACTGGACCTTGACTTCCAGAATGAGGTCTATCCAGATAACGTAACCCACGGTATGCTGGAAACGTCCATGTTTGAGATTGCAGATGCGCTCTTAAACACTTGCGACCAATATTGGTTTCTCATCTTTATAGGCGATGTCGCCAACGAGAAGAAAAAGTCAAGGCAGGAGAGTCACGACCATACTCCAGCAACAGAAGACGTTATCTCCGTCAGATCATTGACAAGGTAGAAGGCCTCAGAACACCAGAGTGGCAGTCCAACCCCAAAAGACAACCGGCTTTTCTACCCAATATCTTCACTTTCAAACTTAAACTGAGATTGCCCGACACGCTCATCAACGTACCTCAAATGTCAACGGAAGTATTGGCCAAGATGAGAGACGAAGTTTTAGTGCTGTTAAAGAAGATCTTAGCAAGCGGCCTTCCTTATGTAGAGGATTTCACATCGCTCAAGAACCATCTGGCATCCAAAACCATAGCTCCCGAGCTTGCCATGATGCTTGGATCCATCCCCACGCAGGCCGACCCGGACACCCTGACTTTGTTGGATCACCTTCTTGTGGAGCTGGCTGCTCACCTGGTTAAAAAGTGTCATATCCTGACTGAGAGAACGAATAAATTTGAGAAGGAGACCGTCGCGCAGATGGATGACATGCTGGAGAAATGGCAAATGAGTAGGGTGGAGAATTTCCGGCTGGTGGCGAAAGAGGTCAAGAAAGGTGAGATTTTGAATGACGATGGCTTCGGACTGTTTGACTAATTTGTATTATGTCAAGGTGTTCAAGTCAACTACAGGTAGGCAATCTCTAGCAAAACACGATCATCATAAGAACATTAGAAAACAGAAGTAGTCAAAGCCTATGAAGAGCAAGGCTTTCCCAGACCATGGTCTATCCGTGTGATACCTGCTGGCTGTCGTCCGTCCACCGGGGTGTGATTTTTTGAAAGCCCTTCCAATCTCCAAGCTCCAATGACGTTGACATTGGTAACAGAATGAAATGAACGTCAGTTGACAACTAAGAAAAAAGAAAAAAGAAAACAAATCATACCTCTTCATCCACATGATTTGCCCAGCAAAGCCCCAGGGTCCGGAATTACTCAAATATGAGAGTCTCATATTAGTACAAGTAGCATCCATACTTGGTTATATTACTTATAATAAGTATAAAGTCTTGTCCATGCTAATATGTCTTACCTGATCATGTATGTTTCCACATGTTCTATACACGTATGCATCCCAGTGCATACATCAACTTACTCCTCTACCCTCTGTTTCGGGTCATGGTGCCTAGGTAGACTTCACATCAGAGACACGCTTTACTTTTCCGTTGTCCTGAATATACCAGAACAGCCCCAGATAACCTTTGCTAGCAAGCCTAGTCAGAACAGCATTAAAAACGTGTTTTACTACAGCACAAAACACAAAGCACAAAGCCTCCCTTCCCCCAAGCCATCGCTCTGTCTCATACACCCTACCAGTACGTGCTCTAACTTGTCTTTGACCAAAGTATGTTCCCCATCTTACATGATTTTGCAGAAGTCTTGCGACATTTCCATTGTAATATGTCTTACACTGAAGTCATCTGCCAGATTATATGTACGCCTCGTTTCCGCGTTTGGAGGAGACAAAAGCACTGTGCTGCAAGGGATTCCATCAGTGGCTGAACCCCATATATGGAGCGCATATCCTGACTACGGGACAAGAGGCTGGCTGTCGAGCCGCGTCCGGTGGTTATTCCTGTGGTTTCACGTGGGTCACATTGCGAGATGTGCGGTGTCAGATAAAAGTATTCCGGCCAGTAATACGTTTGTATCTTTATGTTTATCCAATGGTGTAAGGTAGAGCCGCCCCACCATCCTACATTCACGGGCGTTTGCCCTTTCTTCATTCGATTGTCTAGGGCAAATGACAGCGCCAAGATTCTGAGAGGCGCATCTGAAACCTCGCCCCGCCCACTGGGTATGATAAAGCACAAAACGTAAAACGCTTATCCAGGACAGAGCTACGATAAGGGGAGGAGGGTTGATGTCTCTCCAATGACCATCGGCCTATAGGCTATGAGATGTGTTTGGTTCTTGGGTTTGAACATGGCGGGGTTTATATATGCATATGCACTCATTGTATGCTGTAATATCCACATATACCTGTTTGCATCAAGCTTTGTCCCTAAAAGAAATCAGTTGACTCATTCCAAAAAGTAAACATGTACACCACAACAGCACCGTGGCCTCCACTCCCCCTGTGCCCTCTCACTCATCCGACAGATCACCTATAGGGCACTTCAGACTCTTAGAATTTGATACAACGAGTAACTAAAGTTAAACCAGGTGCTTGGTTACATATAATCGCTTGCTTCAGGCCTTTGGTCGCCTTCATACAAGACGCTGGTAAGAAACTTGGAAACCAAAAAGAGATAGTCCCGGAAGTACCGTTTAAGGGATCCCATTGATTAGGGGATGTTCTCTGTAAGGACCATCGCACGCCCTCGGAAAAGTCTCACCTGCGGCAACAAGCCCTGGTTCTTACACAGTATTATAGCATTAAGCTTTACTAATATTTCAAGACATTATTATATTTCACCACACGATACGGTGTGCAGGAAGCTTGGTTAGATATTTTGTCTCACGTCCCCTCAACACAAAGGTGTACATATAAAGTATAAGGTGCTCTGTAAGATGGATGGTGGAAAATAAAATCCTCTACGGGCCGGCCGCTTGGAGTATATAAAGCCCACTGCATTCCCTCTAATCCCAACCGTCTTAACCACAACTCAGCTCAACACTTCAACACACATCCATTGCCAGATATAATTGACATTGAATCACCCATCTTCTATCAAATTCATTCCAACCTACTCATCATGGTTTCTGCTAACATCTTTGTTAGTGTCACGGCCTTTACATTTTATGTATCAACGATACATTTTTATCTTTGGAGTATCATGTATTTGCTCATCGATGAGCTCTTTGAAGTCGGCGTTTCATCAAGCTCTACCCGCGGTGACGGATGCCTAATAGTAAACGTTTACGCGAAATAAGCGGTCCTACTCTCTGGGGTACATGATTAGTATGGAACCTAGTCACGCCCTACTTACTTGCGGTAGCTATCAGGTTTAACAGCTAATTCGTAGTTTGTTCCCCGCATGAAATCAAAGATAGAGATCAGGGTACTGCCGTCCAAGAGGAAGCCTCACCCTCCGCTTCTGTATTGTACATGGTGACTTTTGCATTTCCGTCAACGGTGCCCATGACTTCCACCTCAAATCAAGGGACGCTGTCCGAAAGGGATATCTGTGACTAGGTGGCGTACTTTTTAAGTATAAGGTAGGTTCCATCCCAGACTTTGTCTTGGAGTACCAGACCGAGGGTGGACGTGTACGTGACAGGATCGATAAGCTGCTGTTAGAATATATAGTGAAAGTTGTAGATCAATGTAACCTAAACTACTAACAATTCAATTTATGTTATTTTGCTATTATTTAAGTATTATTTAATTAAACGACTCTACTAAGAATATATGCAGGTGCATCTCTTCTTCATTTATAGAAACAAGATACCAGGCACATTTAAATATCTATAATGTTCATCGGTCACTGCGCGTAAACACTTTACTGGTCCCGACTTCGGATAAGTTGTCACCCAGAAGATGGCCTATACCATAATATTAAGCACATAAATCCGATCCAAAGAAGATTAACCTATGTTGGATCCTTCCAAGCAAACCCAGACACCAGATCTCCGGCCACAAATCCTGTGGTCCCCAAGTAGCCTGACCGCGAACTGAACACATAACTATAGGGCTTATCATAGACTTGTGTAAGCGATTCATTTGAAGCTCTCTGAGATAATAAATTAGCATTCATGAATCTCCGGCATCCTCTCTTCCATGAAGACACCGGGAAATGACTTACAGTTCTTGTCGCACCACAGTCTCTTATATCCAGACAAGCATCCATAGCCATACGCGCCGCAGCAATCATCACCAGGCCATATGTCCTGGTGTTTTCCGCCAAAGGCATGGCAAAGCTGAACCTTATCAGCCAACTCCGTTGAGGCAACATATGTTGCCCCTTTCTCGTCTTCCTGACCATAAGTCTTAGTGGTGCCGCCGCACGCTGGTGCTGAACCGTACCATGTGCAGGTATGGTTTTTGAGATATCCGAAGAATTGGCCGTCATACTTGCAAGTCCTGGCAAATGTAGCGGGTACAAGGACCGCGGCAATAACCAAGAGGTTGGTAGAAACCATGGCGAACGAGTTGCAGATGGCTTTTGTACAAGGTGGATGGGGTTGATCTTGATGATTTTCTGTTCAGAGATGTGTAACTAAAGCTGAGCTGTTGGTGGGACGGTTAACAACTGTAGGGAATGGAATGAACTTTATACATATTCGGAGCGGCAGATCCGGAGAGTATTTTGCTTTCCAACATCTCTCGCATAGAGCACCTTGTCATGCAGCGAAAATTCAGATACCGAAGGCATACCGAAATCTGTCGATCCACAAGTACTTGTTATCTTTCCCACCGCGTGACTGCGTAACTGAGCTCTACTTGGTCGGAGGCAGAAGGATTCAATGTGGGCCACATATTGACAGGGCTTGCGTGAGACAGTGATAACAGGGGGGTTCTGCGTACTATGGACGATAAATCTACTATTGGTTATAGGGTAAGATAAGGCGTATATCATACCAGAGGGGTCTCTCAAAGGTACGCGACCCACCTCGGCCACTTATCCATATGATCAAATGTCTCACCCAGCACGGGGTGGCAAGCCGCTAAGCTCGGCCGAGGCGGCTCATCGTGTTGCAACCACTTCAACACTGGACGTACTACTCGTAGATGAAAGTGCTCCGTCTGTTTTACTGCATCACAAACGCCTCGTATGGCATACAAGTGGGTTTTTACAGATTCAGGCCACTCAGGACGTGTTGTAGCAGTTGGCTTTACATGGAGTTCATACTGCTAGCACGCTCACCTAGATCTGTAACACGCAGTAGATCAGCCCCACTCTGGCATTTTCTGTTCTTGAAACATGTTGTCAAATATTGGAGTGGCATGGATGTCTTTTAGGAGTTATCCAAGACAATGCCATTGGTAGTACTCCGTACGCTGGGGAGCATGTCTTATGAGACCTCCACCACCCTCCGAGTTGTAATAGCATCTCCGACCAACGCGCGAAATAAAGTAATGCAAATATGTTTCGTCTACAGGCCCTGGATTGGCCAAAAACTCTCTCGTGACTTGAGTTGAGGCCAAGACCAGCATTTCTCAGGTGTCATGGATGAGCTTCCGTGCTTCAATTTCTGTCTCAGCGGGCGGATGACCTGCTGCCCCACGTACTCTCGCTCATCCAAGCGATGACTTGTAGGACAGTAATAACTAAAATCCCCCTATGGCAGAGTGGTTGACTGTCTAGGGACCTTTGTGCTGTCAACACAGAGGTTGCTGGTGATTCCAATTTTAACCAAGAAATCTAAGCTAGTTATATAAGGTTTTTTTTCACAGAGTCTTTTTCTCTTATGTTTATTACTTAAGGATAATGCCTTATTTATATAAAGAGAATTCTGATTGCTTATACCAGTCACATAGTCCTAAAACTAGGCTTTTAAGCCAATCTATGTTGCGCGACAGCCTATCAAGCCTTTGCTCTAGCGAAGGCGTCTTCATTTTTGCTATTTGGCCCAACGGCTAAAAGTCCAACATAAAATAGGTCGTAAATACTTCTACTACTAATAACTAAAATTGAGCCAAGTGTTGGGTGACACATTGTCGCTCTCCAAGCCCCTCCAGCGTGTAGAGACTGAAAGATGCCTTATGCGATATAGAGTAACATGGGCGCTCCCCATTAAAGGAGTAGTAACGTTAGTTCCCAGATATGGTCCGTGTAATGCTGTCCCATGTTGGGGAGGGCCGATATCTCTGTCGAATCGCCAGATGATACGTCGGCATCCCGCTTGCATAGATATCAGGCTGTTGATGCAGTGGGGATTGATTTACATTACTGCTTGCACCAGAGTCTCTTGTATCCACTCCAACACCCATTGCCATACTGGTTACAACATTCTCTGCCAATCGCGTATGAAGCCCAATTGACGATACAAATTTCCTTATAACTCTCATCCTTGGTTGAAGCGACCATGGCTCTCCCTTCTTCATCAACATCTCCGATATTATAATGAGTGGTACCACAGAAGAATGCAGTTCCAAACCATTAGCACTCATGGTTAGCGAGTTTGCTATCATAGCTGCCCCAGTATCTACAGGTCGCAAGAGAAGAGGGTGCAAGAGCCGCGACAAGAGCAAATAATTTAATAGAAGGCACGATGAATAGATTGAACAAAGCTGAGTAATTCGAAAGATGGGCTG
This sequence comes from Cladobotryum mycophilum, assembly GCA_036429605.1. Lineage (NCBI taxonomy): Eukaryota > Fungi > Ascomycota > Sordariomycetes > Hypocreales > Hypocreaceae > Cladobotryum > Cladobotryum mycophilum. Next base: position 638,594 of record JAVFKD010000002.1, on the reverse strand, counting down.
CTGTTGGTATGGCTGGGATGCCGAAGAAAATTGGACGAAACAGACGTAATATAAGATACTCAAGGCGGGGGACCAAAACACGCGCGCCTTGTTTTCAAAACAAACATCTTCTAGTGAGACATTTGACCTTGGTTTTCCTTTCTTTTTCTGGCATGGGTTCGCCTAGGGCTTGGTTGTACACTCTATGGATAGATACTCCATGGGTAGGAATCTACAAGTCTCTCCTCGACCCGGACTACTAATTGATATTGGAATAAGAATTGGCTAACCACTGCGTCAGTGCCCAGCAGCCAAGGCCTGAATTTGAGCACCGCAGGCTGGATCTGTTTCTTTTTTATATCTCATAGTTCATGAGCAGCGGCGGGTTTACCCTGAGCGAGCTTATGCTTGTTATCCTCATAATCGTAATCTAGGTAGGTATTACTAAGACTTTGTCTTGGAGAACTCGTAGATTACGTTTCCCAATCTATTGTGCTTCAGTGGCGCACACGGGATGTGAGACAAAGAAGGCTCCCCAGTCGACTTGAGTTCCGTATTTTCACCTGGGATACTGTAGTGGCGGCGCGTATGCGCCGAGATAGAAGTCACAAGCACTCGACTAGCCAATCTCCCTCTTTGACTGACGCGAGGGTGATGGGCGCTCGAGGCGATGTCTTACATCCCTCAAGGATAACAAACCAGCCCACCAGTATAAAAATCTGCTACTGTTGGCACGATCTTGTTGTAGCGAATACGGTCTTTGCCAAGGATCAACACGGAAAACGCCACCTTCCACACTGGTAGTCATTTCTATCAAAACAAATTGTCACTGAGGAATGTGCTTGTCGTAAATGTCTTGAATGGACGCGTGTTTCAGTTTCAATGGCAACAGGAGTACTTGTAGAGGTACTCCGTATGTACTCGTATGCTTATGCTTCTTATACAGAAGCTAAACCTTGGCCAGCATACGTCCATGCTTTCTTGGCTTTGCTGGTATTCTAAAAAGTACAGAAAAATCCCATGACCTACTGCCCCCCGTGCTGCTCACCCATCCGAGAGATCGCCTGTGGGGCACTTTAGAATTCCGAGCATCTCATTGAACTGGCTCTCTACGGTATGTGCTCTGTTCAACGCAATTAGATTATACGTCCTCGGGTATTCGCCAACCTGTGAGTTGTGAAGGACATTGTACAAGTTGTAATTTGTTTCTTGAAGGGCGCCTGTTCGAGTAAAATTCGATGCTTGTCGATGCGATTGCCGGCACTAACGAATCTCGGGGCGTTGACACCTGCACGATGCCCTTTGGTGAAGGGAGCTTCGTATCGTCGTGAATCTGTGCGGCCCAAGATCAGCAGACCATCCCGCCCTTCGGGGGTGCATCGCCCCCCCCAGCACACGTTTCTACCTACTGCAACTGTCAGGTTTAAAAGCCCATTCTTGGATTGTTCCCCGCATCAAAGCAGAGGTTGGATCAGAATGCTGTTATCCCAAATGGGGAAGCCTTTTCCCTCCATTTGTGTATGCGGTGGTTTTTGCGTTTTCGTTTACGGTGTCGATGATCTCGATATGGAATCCAGAGATTCCGTGGAATGGGAATTTCTGTTCGGATTGTATTTTTTTTTTTTTTTTTTTGAATTGTAGTGTGGGTTTCCGTACATGACAACCGACCAGTACGAGCTGTTCGCGGGCGTATTGCCAACAATGCAAGACTTTGTCTTGGAGCAGTCTTTGCCGGATTGGGGATGGAAGTGTGCACCTTGACTGCACGATTGGGATTATGCTCGACAGTGTCAATGAGCTGTGGTCCGCAGTTGGCGGCCTGATTCCACATGATCAACAACTCTTGCACCGCGTTAACTCACCCTAATATAACCGGTCACCGTCATGGTTCCGTTTGAATTAGCCGTGGCGAAAAGCCTCGATGCTTTCACGGCAATCGTCTCAATCGGCTCTGTAAGGTGACCTCCTTGGGGACCGTGGTGATCATCCTTTCTAGCGATTTATTGCAGGCGTGGAGGATGAAGGCGTTGGAGGCAACCATTTTTTTCAGATCTGTTGACCGCCATTCGAATTCAAGATCCTGGGTGGATCACTGCGCGCTCCGACGTCCTCCCAAGATTCGTCCCGTCCCGTCATCCCTGGGTTGGACTCGTTAAATTGCATCCATCTTTTCTTGGGCTGGCTTCGAGTGAGGGCAAAGGCGTTAGTTAGTTCTACTCAGAACGCAATACTTCTTTTCATTGGACTTGGATTCTCTCCAGGCCTCCTTTCCGTCTTGGTTTGGCGTAGGGAGGGAGAAGGTATTAACATATCATTCAGCATAACAGGTGAACCCCCCCCCCCCTTTTTTTTTCTTCTTTTTTCTTTCTTTTCACACTCTCCCCACAATCATGCAACTGCTTGGTACAATATCTGCAAGTAGATTAGATCACTGAGGTGGGGGAGCCGAGGTCTTGACCGTCTCCCATCCAACACTACCCTTCCAAGTGGCTCCTTGAAACGAAGTTGCTTGGTATTGCTTTTGCAAGTCAACAATTCCCGCATCAACCCCCCGAGTGATTGCGTTTTCATCTGCGGAATTACTGCGCTATGGGTGGGTAGATATAAAAAGGAGCTGTATATCTTCTTTTACTTATCATCACTCGTATCCAAGAGTCTCTACTTCTCCCCATCTCATTGCTTTACGTATACAACATGATGCTCGATACTTTGCAGGGTGCTTTTACCCTCTCCGTTAATGGAAAGCCGGTGTTCAAGGAAGTTGGAGGCATCGAGATACCCCATGCCAAGGTCGCAGCCGGCGCGACTCCAGCCGTCTTTACACGACGTTCTTTCACGTCACTTCATTGAGGACCTGTCACCCAGGCCCAAGCATATTTTCTTTGTGCCCAAGGGCAATTTCAAGCAAATATCCAACATAACTGCAAAGGAGGAGAATGGCTTTTATAAGTTTTATGCCTCAGGTATGTTGCACGCAATCATCATTGTTCATACGCTTTCTTGTGTATTCCCACCTTCGACTGACTGTGAATCTCTAGGCGCACTGTGGATTGAGGATAAGGGTTTTGTCTCTGGCCAACTTCTTGGTCGTAAGTTGCTCAATGAAAACAGCATCCATGACAGACATTCGCTGAACTCACTCGTGCTACAGCAGACGACAATCGCGCACTGTTCACAGTTCATTGGCTGACGTGAAGGAAGATGAACGTGGATGGCTCCACGCAGTGTGTCGTGCGTACGTACAGAGTACTCGGTAGTGTTTTTCTAGCTGCGGGTCAAACCGAGGCGCTAGGGGTCCCTGGGGAGGAGGAGAGGGTTCACTCAGTACTTGTAGTACCGTAGTAAGAGCCATATCAATCAAAGTAACTTCATTTAATGAATAAGCCCCCCCGTCTCGCTACATTGAATGTCGGATATACTGATTTATGTAAGAAAACATAGTCTATATACTTATAAGTTATGTACAGGTAGCGCGTGGCTTATTCAAGAGTCAACTCACACCCCCCCGAGGTACCTGGTTGCCTGGTTTTAGGCATCTCAATACTGGTCGGTTCTTCTTTTATGAAGTTGCCTGATACGCCTTTTGTAAATCGTGCCATGTCCTGCCGCTATGCAACCATGTGCCCCCTCTTTATTTCTCCACTATGCCAGTTTGTTGGTGTGCAGACTGTCGTAATAGGCACACGTCATGGATGTATCGGATGATGCACATCTGCAGCCCCCTCAAGTTGGGCTGGTCATGTTTTTGCTTTTTCTGATACATAACTGGACTGGAGTTCCCGGAGTTTCTGCCATATATAAATGTAGAGATGATGGCATCTCTGTCTCCCAACGGTTACGACTACCCACATCTCATTCGTTTACCCCAACAGCATCATGTCAGACATCGAGGGTCCCTTCACCATCTCCTTTGGCGACAACACAGTGTCCACGGTGGAAGACACGGGCGAGAGGCGGATCCAAGCCAAGATTGGGTCTGACGCAGCTGTCTTCACCTTGAAAGATGGCCAGCTGGAATCCGAGGACTGGATCGTAACACGCGACTCGGTCGAGGACAGATCCTTGCTTCCCAAGGCGGTTTACTTTTTCCCCAAATCAAGCGGCTTTGAACCAATACATAAAACAACCGCACAAGTGGAAGAAGATGGTTCCTACCGATTTTTTGTTGGAGGTCTGTGTTGGACGTACAATTGCTTTTTGTTTGTGTACTTGCGCACATATGAAGCAAATGCTGACTAGCATGTTTTAGGCGCGCCCTGGGTTGTGATTAACGACCAAATCCGCAGTGATCTCACTCGTCGTAAGTTGCTCAGTGATCGATCTAGTTACCGTTTCGTAGACTTACTGTTGTTGTAGAACGGGTTCAGACATTCGCAGTTAATAAGGTATAAAGAGAAACAGGGGCATGGATATTTCTACATGTGTCTAGGTTAGCCCGTAACAATACAATCGGGCGTCTCTGCTTTCAGAAATGTCATCACCATGTCCCACTCTCCATGATTGAGTTCCGCCCAATGCGCGCATTTGATGTCCTTAAATGATATCTTGGTATGGCATGGGCCTCCCGCTCCCGCTCCCGCTGCCGCTCCGTACCCGGGCTCTGATTAATCTACACATCGGTGGCGAATTGGCTTTCCGCTCTTGGCAATGGTAATATTACATGTACTCTTTTGTTGTTTATCGAGCTATTCGGTATTGCCTTTTCTTTCTTTCTTCCTTTCTGGTCGAGATAGCCGTTACAGACATGACATAGATGCGGGATGGTTCAAAAAGTTGGGATTGGTGGTTTGAGCAGTGGCTAGCGATTCGGTTCATGAGATTTGAAATCATCACTCATCATGGAGTGAACCAATGACTTGATAACCTTTGTGAATAAACTAGCAACTCGACAAGCCCTAAATACATGGAAATTTAGGGATGCATCTGGTGATGGGGCTGTGTGCGCTAAACAAATCCTACGGGTGTGCTGACATGCCATGGCTATAAAAGGAAGAGTTTTGGGTAGACGGATGAGTGCGCGTGAGCTGATATAAATAGACATGAGGATTACTGAGCAATTGCGTTAATTAGGGCCTTCATCAAGAACGATATGCATGTCTGCAGACGATAAGCCACCACTACGATTGATTGATTAGGCTGACTACTGCGTCCCGTCTTCCAGGGGGCTTGCAAACGTATCTCCTCATTTGTGGCTTTACTCAGAGGCATCCGTTTGCCTTGTCAGCTCGAGGGCATAAAAACGGTGCGGGGCGACCTTGACGAGCGCATTGCATCACAATGTTTCGGTACTGTATTCCATCAGCTAGACACTCATCATGGACATCGTGGGCTTCGTCTCCAGTATCATCACGTTTGTGGATGCATCCGCCAAATGCATTCAACTTCTGACAGAAATTTATAAGTCCGACAAATCCCTGCCGCGGGAGGTTGGCGAGCTCGAGGACATTACCCGGAGCTTCAAGGAGAAGAGATTGAAACTCCCGCCAAACACCGGAAGCTCTCAGGATCATGCGGACATGGAATCGCTGTCGAATAAATGTCAAGAGGTTGCAGAAAGGATCGATTCCAAGATCATCAAGAAGATCCACTCGACGCACAAGTCAATCAAGGTAGCGAAGGCGTTTTGGCTTACTCTTACGGAGAAAGGAGAGTTCAGATCTATTCAGCATGACCTAGAAAATGTCAAGGAAGGATTCAAGTCTTTGCTGCTTTCGGTCATTTGGTTCGTTTGTCTGCATGACGTGGCGATCATTCTCTTCAAACTAACACATCATTGTCAGTCAATCTGGCTCAGATATCAAGGTCCAGCTTTCTGATCTAAAGGATGCGAATGATATCGGGGCAAAAAGGCTGGAAGACTCGATATTCGAATTGTGCAAGCACATAGAGTCCAACTCTCTTTCTATTTCTCAGTTTCACCAAAAGTTGGATCAGCGCCTGGTGGAAGAGAGGACCGCCGAAAGAAAGGTCGAGGTGATCCTCGAACGACTGCGATTCCCGCTTCAAGATGCACGAGTACAGAAGATCTCAGACACAGACGCTGGAACGTACGACTGGATAACGCATGGCGGTAATTACTCTCAAATCTGTCCAGATGATGCAGGACAAGAAGAAAAGGATGCTTACAAGGGTTGTGAGGAGGAGGCAGAGAATCTTCGAGGACAGGCCGCAACCGAGTTCCAGAGCTTCTTACAAAACAAGGTCGAAGGGACGTCCAACTCGTTCCTCATCCTCGGTCGACCAGGATCCGGAAAGTCTACATTAATGAAGTATCTCGCCGATCATTCACTCGTCAAACAAGACCTAGAGGCTTGGGCTGCCAAGGAGAACAAAACGCTGGTCATTGGGAAGTTCTTCTTCTCCATCACCCAAGGTGGAAAGCTCACCTGGGAAGATGGATTATACAGAACCCTTCTGCATCAAATTCTATCTGCCTGTCCAGAACTCTTTGAAGAGATTCTACCACGCGAAGTTGGAGTCATGACTGAAACCGATATGGGCGAGAGGGCTCCTGAGAATGGGTTCAAAAGCCTGTTTCTTTCGGAAACGCAGGCAACGAAAAAGTACTGCTTCTGCTTCTTCATCGATGGACTCGACGAATTCCGGCTGAAGAAGGAGGCTCACCAGAACAATGGAGCCATCATGGACTTGGTGGAGAAACTCCAACAGTGGTCACGATCAACCTTCACAAGCACCAAGATTGTCTTTTCTTCCCGACCGCTTGGCAACCTGGAGAAACAGTTTGACAAATCATTGAGTTTGCATCCTTTGACCAGGAGGGATATTTTCCATTCGGCCATTACCAACTTTAAGCGACAATCTGAACGAAGACCTTTCAACTATGTCTCTCTCAGTCAATCAATAGCTGAAAAGGCGAATGGAGTGTTTCTTTGGGCCACCCTCGTCATATCTAGTCTTCGGAATGCCGAAGCTGACGGTCATGATCCGAGAACCTTTCTTGATCGAGTGGATAAGATGCCAGACGAAATCAACGACATTTATACCAATATGTTGCATCGCATCAAAATGGAAGACAGGCGTGACGCAGCAATGCTATTGCGCCTGGCAGCTCTGAAGCCACACAATTTCCGTCTCAACACATTGGTCTGTACCTGGCTAGAAAATTTGAGAGACCCAGAATTCCCCTTTAACCACCCGGATGGTATTTACAGCTCCGAGGAAATTGCAAATCGTGTAAACAGAGCCTCCCGACGGCTCGGCGCCCTGGCGCATGGCCTCTTGGAGGTTGTTCATACACCGTACCCCGAAACGAGAAACAGAAGCATCCCTGCTTCCAGCAGACAGTTCTTCGAGTCTTCTATTGTTTTCATGCATCGAACCGCTCAGGACTTTATCATTGATATCATCAACACGGAGCGCGGAGAGAAAGACCACAGAGATTACACCCTTCCATGGCCGGACGACAATGACGACGACATAACGTCCACCAAGGACATGAAGTCCAATCTCATTTTGCGCATCTTTGCTGCTGAGATGAAGTTTGGACTGCCCCCCGATAACGACGGTGGCCATCCTGAAAGGGATCTACTTGACTTTGGCTTCTGGGACAAAGGGTCGGATCGTCTTCAGGTATCCAGGTTCCAGACCATGGGGGACTTTGTGGGATTGGCCAACGCCCTCAAGGTATTCTATCTTGAGAATGACTCGGGCGAAGCATATTTTTTGCGCTCACAATGGGCTGCCAACGTCGATATGGAGTATCATTTCTTATTTGGAAAGCCACGATGGAGCCTCAATTGGGCACTCGCATGGAACGGATGTGCTCTGATACAGGAACTGGAGCGCTTCGGGATTGAAGGCATGCCACGAGAAGTGGGGTCTCAACTGGCAGTGCTCTGCATGTCCTCGATCCATCTTATCCACGATCGCGCACCGGTTCTACTGGAATGGTTGTTGGGAAATGGGCACATTAAATACAGTGACACACTCCCGACATTTAGCGACAAACTGTTGGGAGACGTATACTATCGAATGGCAGTAAAGAAGTTTGCAAACGGCGCCGAAGAGGTAAAGGTTGCTCACAACGGACGCGTAGTGAACGTATCAATCCCAATGTTGGATAAGCTCTTCGAGGAGAACTCCAAGAGGGTACAGATCTGGCTGCTTTGGCTTCGTGTCTGGGCGGCGCACCGCGCTGATGCTCAAAGAAATATGAACAGTGGCAATCAATGGGTGTTCTTTAGACAGAGCTGCGAGATGCTTGAGATCTGGCTTAAACACGGCGCACCACACGACTCCATCATCATTGGAACAGACAATCTTGCCAAGTTGCAGTCCGATACGCTCACAGAAGATGATCTCTTTTGCATGGATATTGGCCAGCTGTTGCGATACCACGTCTCTCCGCCGAACATGTCAGAGCTGGAGAAGCTACTCGAGGGCGAGGAAGAGGAAGAGGAAGAAGAAACATGGACGGATATGCTATGGAGTATGGTCAACTTGTGGGGGCATCCTGATACTATGTCTGTTGAAGATACAACATGGATTAAATACCGGAGAATTACAGATGAGGAGCTCAAGACGAAAGACTGGAGAGTGTGTGGGACGGCTTCACGAGATGATGAATTATTAGGTGGTTTCAACTGTCAGTTGGCGTAAGAACAAGCGAGCGAGCTTTTGTATTAATAGAGGCTTTCCATTTTCTGTTCTTAGATACCTGTATGATAAATATCTACTCATAACACTTGCACTATGAAGACTTGCAACAACCGTGGCACGGTCTGGTGACGTTTTATCCTCAACTCTGACCAACGGACAGCCCAGTCAGGCATAATAACCCCGCTGTGCCCCCTCATCCCAACCCTCTGTAGCTTGCATCAATTCATATCTATTCTCAAGCTCGCAATGCGCCTGCAGCATCTGATATCCAGTCTTCTCGTAGTTGGAGGCACAAGTGCCTTTTACGACTGTCCCTTTCCGACATGCGAGGATTGCCTCCCCGCTGAAATTCATGATGCACCGGGCATTGGCTTTGGGCGCTTATGAGATGGTTCGCGAATTCCCCCGCGCCTCCCTTCACCAGCTGGAACAAATGGCATCACTCAATCAATAAAAGGCTTGGCTGGCCTGCAACAGTGGATGTCGGGATTCTTGCTGGCATGTTCGCCTCTCTCCACGACGCCACTACACCCGCGCTGATCAGTTCTCTCGGACATGCCGCCGTGTCACACCCGCCAATACCCGGTCTCGTAACACAAGATCTATCCGATGCGCTTGAATACATCGGTCTTCAGCACTGGTTGGCCCCTCAACCTGCCGAGGCGGGCATGTACCCATCCAAGCTGACAGAGGCTCACGCCATATTTGCCGCCCACGGAGAGGGTCTGTGATAACAACAAGGATCTATTTGAGTGCTGGGAAGAAGAAGAGAAAATGGGCCTACACACGGTGCTGCTCGTGGGCTTCACGGAGAGAGATCTACATGCCGAAATGGCAAGATTGCAAGCTCCATTTGAGTGGTACCAAAAGATGTCATGCGGATGTTTGTAGATTTGGAGGCAGGGCTGATGGCAATGAGGAATTTCAAGTCGGAGCAGGCGTTCTGGAAACATGTTTGCGGGCGACTGACTACGCTGGTGAAAAGTGTTCCAGTGGTGCTAACGAAGGTTATGCTTATGGGAGAAGAAGCGACAAATCCCAAATTTCTGGATGCGTTAAAGGATGCGCTGGCAGACGGCGGATATGCCGTAGGTAATACTGATGGCGCTCAGACGAGACAGTTATTCGTTGTGGGAGATGAGAGCCCAGAAATTGACCCGATATTTGCGAGTGCCAGGGGGCGGCAAGGTATGCACGATGGAGACAAGAAGCGCCGATCGGATGCCAAGAGCGAGAAGACTGTCAAATAGACCGAAGGAGGGTCAGTTATAAAGAGATGTACAAAAAGGATGAATCAAGTGGAGAGTTGTAGTTGGTTCGTAACCCATCGCCTTGATCAAGGATACTTTTCATACTCAGATGGGGCCAGCATCAACCAAAAACTTCAGTCCCTCCTCAATCACAATATGTCCAATAATTGTCTATCAAAGTCTGCTGTAACTCCCTTGATCTGCCTTCTACAATAGAATCTCGGGAAAGGCATGGTAAAGTTTGACTGCACAAAGAAGACTAAAACGAGGATGTTCAACCAAGAACATGTCATCTAGGATGCCTTCACCATCTGCCTTTGCTATCATGAAGCTCTCCATGACGGGCTGCCGCAATAGCTCGGTGCGATTTCCCAGCTTACTAGATCAGATTCTTCACATTCGTCTCAGAGATGCATGATTGCAGGAGGGGCCACAAGCACCATAAGTAACGTCAATTCCAGCTCTTCTTCGTGCGAAGCCCTATCCTGGCTAATATTTTTGATGTAGAAGTCTACTGTCTCTGAGCATATTTTGAGGATGCCTGCTAATCTTCGAGAATGAATGCATGAAGAAGGTGACAAAGGTAGTCTTTGGGCTGATGGTAACGAGAGCCAGGACCTTGAGCTACCAAGCTTCCAGACGATGAGGTTGCAGAATTCGACTGCCCGCAATTCAGGTGCCTGAGTGAAATAATCGATTAAGGCGTGAATAAGTCGGACAAATCAAAGCACATGGCGATATTCTTGGAATGGCATCCTTTAGAGACCATAAGAATCATGTCAGTGTGGATCTTCAGTCATTTCTCGAATCGTGTTGATGTCATGTGCATGTACCCCAACACGGCAGCAGAATAGAAGAATGAGATTTCAAGGATTTAGACTTACTTGTCGCTGACCCAGATCAAGCAAAATTCCTCGTCATCATCACTTCACGCAATCCAGATGGTGTAGGTTAGGACAAGATGACGTTTGCGAACTACACAGTTCAATGGGAGGCCGCAAGTGCGGGTGTTGCGGAATAGCAAAGCCGTCGCACGACTTGTAGAGTACGTGATGACAAAATGAAGCCGTTTAAGACGTTAGAACCCATGCTGATAAGCTGACCGGTATGGTGGGAGAGCCTGGGAGCCTGAACTGAAGAGCAACCCGATTTGATGCGTCGCAATGCTGTTTAGTGGATTACGTTGACTTCTTGCTGAGTGGTTTGACCACTTTCAGCGACTACTGTGACTATTCCCTCCCATTCCCCGACGATGCTATTCGGAATGGCCACCGGGAGCATGAGTATGAGGTTGCTTCGATGCTGATAGAAAGAGCCAGTTATTTCCGAAAGGTTTGAAAATGTTACAAAAAGAGGGCAATGTGCTATGGCTGATGAAGCGCATTGCTTTCATAGAGATCCCCCACGATACTTGGAAGTAAAGTGAAAGAGCCTCAAAAATTCGCTTCCAGCGATCATTCAGAGTGTAGGGTTGTTTGTTGCTCACGATGTATGCAAGCATCCGCCCCCTCAGGCAAAGGAACTGCGAGCACTGTGTTTTATTACGTGAGACGCCGATCAGACCACCGTGCGCATCGATGATGGCCTCCACAAATCACTGTGCTAGCGATAAAGATGCTTCAACCCGGACGGCCCCTCCAGTTTCGCGATGGCCCAGCTCTGACAACCCTGCAATCGACAATGCACTGCCCACTTCATATGGAGACCTGTTCACCCTGATTGGCATTCATGACTTGCAGGAAACAACGACATTGGCGCCCCTTTTACGACTTTGCTCGGGAGAACAAATATGTTCTTCCATATAATCTTCAAAACGTCGGTAAGAAACGGCTGGCTTTGTGGCGTCGTTGGACAGCCCGCAAAAGTAATGAGAGGGAGCACACTACTTGGTTTCAATAGAAGCCAGGTTCTCCCTAATTGGAAGCCTAGAAGCCTCCCAGAAAGCCCTAGTTCGGCAAATTCCATTTGTTTCAAAGCCACTGACTCGCGCCCGTTTTAGACTCAGCCAGCCGAATCGGGGGGAGGGAGGAGACAATGAGCTGATGTCCAACGGCTTCTCCCGCACAAGCATTGCCGAAAATGGTCCCGAGAGGACAGAAGAAAGCCTCTTCGGTTACTAACCTTGATCCCATTCCATTTTAAGTTGGCAAGGGACGACGACGACGACGACGACTGCACCGCGGAATGTGGTGGATAGCTAGGATGGGAGACACGAATCGCGAAACAGATGAGTGGCGTCCTAACCGACCCAACGCCTGAAAGATATGGATGCAAAAATAGTTGACATGATTTTACGGCGGGCGGGATGCTTGGTTTGTGGTTGACAGAGAATCATCCTCTTTAGCATGCCGCTCCCCATTTATTCTCCATCGCCATTCCATTCGGGAGAGGCGTTTATTTCCCCAAGAGTCTGGCATTCTAAAACTATGATATACGGCCCGTCCGGTAGTTGAATCCACACTCTAAAACGAATCATCGCCGTCAGAACAAAAAAACAGCTGTTCCACATCATCATGATGGTGGATCCCCGAGTTGCCCAGGCCATCGCCGCGGGCCGTGTTCCCAAGGAGTTCACGGCAGAATACCTGAGCGAAAGTCGGGATGAATCATCCATTGTTGCCATCGTCTTTGTTGCCGCTTTGACATTCATCATCGTCATCAGTCGGCTGCTATCACGAGCCTTGATTGTTCGACACATTGGCTTTGATGATGGACTGGCTCTGTTGTCATTGGTAGGCTCTCCCTCCACCTCCCCCTCCCCCATATTCTTATTCTGCTATCCTTCCATACCGCACAATACTAACAATCTTCTGTTTTGCTAAGATATGCCTAATTGGCTTTGCTGGGTTGAGCATTGAGATCATCCGTTTAGGATCAGGCCGGCATTTCCCTTTCATACGATGGGTCTTGACTGTCCCTACGGTACTCAAGACACAGGTTCTCGACTTTATCGCTCACCTTCTCTACACTACAGCCCTTCTACTGTGCCGAATGTCGGGTCTAGCGCTTTATCACAGAATATGTGGAACACACGACAAGTTCCGACTCGCCATAAAGTTCGTCTTTGGCATCCTGATAGCAGGCTACCTGCCGCAGATGTTGGTTCTCATCTTCCACTGCAAGCCCGTGACGATGTACTGGCCATACGGCTGGGAACCACTGGCGGACAAATACAAATGTTTGGAATGGAGTGTTGTGTACAGCGTGAACTCTTCTGTTTCCCTGGTGTGCGATTTCCTTCTCTTTGGAATCCCGATCGCCATGTTGAAAATGCTGGAAATGCCACGTAAACGTAAGGTGCAGTTGGCCTGCATCCTTTTGCCGGGCATAGTGTAAGTAATCACGTACTTTTTCATCTCCTCTGGGACAGTTTTTTCTAATTTATTTCCAGGGTTGTTGCCATCTCCCTTACTCGACTTGTCTTTGTTATTCCAAGTGGCTGGCAGCTGCCAGACGAATCCTGGTGGTACAATCCAATGCTGGGCGTCGAAGTCTCAGAAATCGGTGCCACCCTGATCGCCCTGTCTGTGCCTGGCGTCAAACCCCTGGTGGACGCATTGGTATTTGGGAAACACGAAAGCCAGGCAGAAAACCTTCCCAAATACGAACGAAAATCCACCAGTCTCCGGTCCCGCGGGACTCCTCTCAGTACCCTGAACTTCAGCTCTCATACCCGGCACAGCACCTTGGCGAGCCGGGATGACAACACGGTCAGATTCGGAGCAGAAGCTACTGCCAGTTCAGAGAACCAGCATACCAACGATAGCACAGACGGGATCTACGTGAGGATGGATTTTCGAGTTGAGACGGATGCACCGGCGAGTGTAGAGAGCAGATGATTTATTGATTCCATTTCTTTTACCGTGCTCTACACATAGATTGATGGATAGAGACAGGGATACCCTGGATACAGTCTATGATTAGTACAATAAACTTGGTTCGACCTACTTGACTCCTGTAAGTTATTCAATACTTGTGATTGCAGGTTAGACATGAACAGCGCAAACCACTTTCCTTCATCCAACATCACAGAAAGCTCGGATCGCAAAGCTGTTCCCGTTGAGAAAGAAAAAGTCCCTCCTCCTGATCTTCACGGCCCCTCAGTCGAGCCCCACCAGCGTTCGTCTGTGTTGGGAATGACGGGAACCGTGAATCCACGTGGTCGAGTCATGAAGTTCATGGTCGATCACCCTTGGCGCCGGGGAAGCTGAACAAATGGGTAATGGTGCCGGAATGATTGCTAATTTCGTTGAAGAGATTTTGAAAGAGGTAAAGTTTGACAGGCAAGTTTTATTCTGACTGTTGCTCATGGATTCTCTGTCTAGTATTCCTAACAACGAGGCTTAGTCTACAGGTGTCTTACAGTCAACTCTCACTCATATTTAGCGAGCCATCCAGCGGATTGCAACAGAGCCTGCAGGAACAGGGTGGTCCCCTTCAGGGTTGTGCATCCACCCGTTGCGAGACCGCGCCGACACTCTGGGTCATGAACGGGACCGCCCCTGCAGGAAGCTCCAAGCACTAAAGCAAGCCATAAGCGACGGATGACAGCGTTCCATACCCGCGCTAGATCCAAGAGTCCTCTCTCAAAGCCACTCAGCTGCTGAGAACCATTGAAGTCCTTCCATCGTCCTTCGTTTGCCAGTTCGTCTTCGTCAGTGGCGCGTCACAGCACCATCAAAAACCTCGCTGATTTTCCCCCTTTAGATGCAAAGAATGAAGGTGTATCCAATCAGTTTTATAAGACAGACGTAGCTTCACCCATCTCACAGTCTATTGACTTGTGTCGCGTCATGCGCTCCTTTTACGCCTTGACCCCCCTCGCGGGCGTTGCATGGACTTCGTTCATTGAGATTGATAGGCTATTTCCTCTCACGCCTTCGCTGATCCCCTTGCAGGAGAATGCAGGGTCGGATAATCTCTTCCCCATGGGCGACTGCTTTGGCTTCAACCTCCATGAAGCGACGATTGACCAGATGCAAGAGGCCATGAAGAGTGGCCGGCTCACATCAGTCCAGCTCGTCAGCTGTTACATGACAAGGACCTTTCAAACCCAGCAGTATCTCAAGTAAGGCGATATACTTTCAGCTCGCTAAAAACTATGAGTTCCTTTTTTTGGTTAACCTGGCGCCTCATTAGTTCCATCATCCAGGTTAATCCAGACGCCCTTGCCATTGCCGCGAGAAGAGATGCCGAACGCCAGGCCGGCTATTTTCGCGGGCCCTTGCACGGCATTCCTTTCATTGTCAAGGACAATATTGGCAGCAAGGATAATCTGGAGACGACGGCCGGCAGTTGGGCTCTTCTTGGCAGTATTGTACCTCGTGATTCCCACGTCGTTGCTCGACTTCGCGAGGCCGGAGCTGTTCTCTTTGGAAAGGCTGCCCTGAGTGAATGGGCCGATGCGCGAAGTAGCAATTACTCGGAAGGTTATTCTGGAAGAGGCGGCCAATGCCGAAGCGCATACAACCTGACTGTCAATCCTGGCGGTAGCAGTTCTGGTAGTGGCGTCGCTGTGGCTGCCAATGTGATTGCGTTTGCCCTGGGCACTGAAACGGATGGCAGTGGTGAGTCAAGTCAAGGGGCAGTTTTCCATAACTCGCCTCATTCATGACCCCTAATAATACGCTTACCAATTGAATCTTCTCTAACGGTCACTCTATAGTCATCAACCCAGCGCACCGAAATTCAGTTGTTGGCATCAAGCCTACCGTCGGTTTGACGTCCCGAGCTGGCGTCATCCCCGAATCTGAGCATCAAGACAGCATCGGCACCTTTGGCCGCACCGTCCGCGACGCTGTATATGCTCTGGATGCTATTTACGGCATCGACAGCAACGATAACTACACATTAACCCAGCAAGGCAAAACACCAAAGGGTGGCTACGCTCAGTTCTTGGCGACCAAAGACGCGCTCAAGGGTGCGACATTTGGGCTACCCTGGCAGAGCTTCTGGGTCCATGCCCCTGCAGAGCAGCAACGCATGCTGACAGACCTAATTCACCTTATTGAATCTGCCGGCGCAACGATCATCAACAACACCGAGATCACAGACTATCAGACCCTTGTCAGTCCCGATGGTTGGAACTGGGACTATGGCAGCGCCCGTGGCTACCCCAACGAGTCCGAGTACACCTACATCAAGGTTGACTTTTACAACAACATCAAGACGTACCTATCTACCCTGGGTAACACTAATATGCGCTCGCTAGAGGATATTGTCCAGTATAACATTGACAACGATGGTAGTGAAGGTGGCTACGCATGGCCGCGGGGTAATCCAGCGTTCTTCTCTGGTCAGGACATATTCCTTGCTTCAGTTGCCACCAAGGGTATTCAGGATGAGACGTACTGGCAGGCGCTGAGCTTTTGCCAATCCTCCAGTCGCCAAGGCATCAATGACGCTCTAAACTACAAAGGCAAGAAGCTATCCGGTCTCTTGATCCCTCCGGAGGTTGCACAGAGCATCCAGATTCCCGCACAGGCCGGCTACCCCGCCATTACCATCCCAGCCGGTGTCAACTCGGATTCCGGCATGCCTTTTGGTCTGGCCATTTTGCAGACAGCGTTTGGTGAAGCTGAGCTGGTGAAATGGGCGAGTGCCATTGAGGATCTCCAGCACAAGTCCAACACTCTGTATAAGCGAAGCCTCCCAACTTGGCGTGGATATTTGCAGAGGAATATTGCTGTTCCTCTGTAAAGTGCGCGGTAGTTGGCTGGGGCTGCCCCGGGCGTCATATGGCTGTTCGTCATGAGGAGTAGATAGCATCTTTGTACAACAGAATCATGCATCGTAATCTCTTTTACTCAGATCCTTTTAGCACTTTGCTATTCCTTTTTCGTCTGCCGTCATCCGGTTCTCATAACCTAAAGGCATTCGAATCGCCTATCTCAACTTAAACAGCGCACTATTCTACCAGAAATAACACTTTGCCTTTACAAACAAGTCTCGGGTTCTCGATTTTACGTCCTATGCTTTTAGTGTGGCTTGGTTCAACTTACTGAGTCTGACTACTCCGTACCCTGGTACTTACCGGTCAAGCAGCGCGCTGCCCGAGGATGCGTCTCTGGCAGGTCAGGTTATCAATAGATATGGCTCTGTAGAATGCACTCCGATTAGTACAGTTGTTACTTTGGATCCTTCGTGCGACTAAGGCGATAATCGGCAAAGGCGGTGGAGTGTGTACCTCATGAAAAGTTTGAAGGGATAAAGTTTGCATTGTCACATGACGTCATAAGCACTCATAATGATTCATGACTAAGCACGCTTCAGTTGCAAGGCTCGTTTCGTTTGGCGCGAGCATTTTTGATCTTGTGACTTTTCATTCGACATTATCCCAACTCGTCACCAAAGCCCTCATATTCAGTATGGTGTCTTCGCAGCGGCGCGAACGACTCCATCAAAAGGTGGATAAATTTGTTGACAGACAATCAACCCTCGAGCCAGATGTTTCGATTCTTGAGCGATACCTGGACGAAGACCCTTGTGTCGTTCAAACCAACAACGAACTCTTGCCTTGCGACAAAGCAAGGGAACAGCATCAGCTCTTGGTGAAGATCAGATCAAAGTTGGCTACTGACCTCTTTCAAGATGATTTTGGCTTTAGCTTTCTCCAGCAATCTTTTCTCCTGCTGGTACCCATAGAACAACTCCGATTGTTTGCATCCGAAGACTATGCAACCATTGATATAGACTATATACTAAGTAACACCGAGACATTCCTACTTCTCTGTAAGTTCTAACTATCAACTTTCTTCTTCTACTTCTTCTTTTTCTTTCCCCATTTGCTTACCATGCCAATTAATTCAGTCATGTCCGGTCGATTACCGGGCTCACAATGGGGTTCAGCCAAAACATCAAGCCGCCATAACACCACATCAGAGAGAGCTAGCAAGCGCAAGAAGAGCGTGTCCGATAAGAAGAGTAGCTTCAGACATCAAAAAGTGCCAGATAAGGAGGAGAGAAAGGGTAGTAAAGATGATTCAGCAGACAACAAACGATCAGAGGACGACGAAGACCCTTCATTTGAACCAAAGCAACCGAGGTTTAAAAATGGCAAAGTACAGCGTGACAACGGTGAGAAGAAAGCCGTAAGCAACCGTGGTTTCTATTAATAAACCTATTCTAACTTTTTTATAGTGCCTCAAGAGAGACAAGTTTTTATGCGTTCTTACCAAGACAGCAGACCCGGAAGTCTGCCATATTATACCTTTTGCAGTCAACGATTCACTAAGCAAGGTCAGGGCGATGAATACCAATATGATTCATGTTGAAACTTTGCTTGGTAAAGCTTTCACGACTGAATTCAAGAAGCTGGCGACTGGCCTGGGTCGGTCCGATAAACAATGGAATATGATCTCATTGAATGAAAAACTCCATTCTTGGTGGGGTCGAGGCAAAATTGGCCTCAAGTGCCTTGAGATTCATGCAATCAATATTACTGAGTCCATGGTACGAGTTCAGTTCTACTGGTTATCTAAGAATAATCTGGACCCGAAAAAGAAACTGAAGTTGATCTGATAGAGATTCAAGATATGCTTGCGTTCTCATCCGCCAAGATCGCAGATGGTATGGGGATCGCTAGGTTTGGCTCGAACCGAGAGGTCTTGACAGGCCAAGTCTTTGAAATTGGCCCCATGTCTCACGATGATGCAATAAAGATGAACCTCATGCTGGATCTACAATGGGCAGTACTTCGCCTTGCGGCGCTATCAGGTTCAGCCGGTTTACTGGAGTACCTGGGGGATCCTGAAGACGACGACGATGAAGATGCAGCGGTTCATGAGTGGCTTCAAGGCCTACCGTCTTCGCCACAATAGGAGAGTGGCAAGCATGGTAAACAACAAAGCGGCGCAGAACTGAGCGAGCGGCCACAGAAGACACACAATGTCTTAGCAGGTCGAACACCTTGGCAGGGCCAAAAAGATTCAACTTCTCCATTGAAGACGAGAACGGCAGTGGAGGAATCGACTGAAAATGCAAAGGGTAGTGAGAATATTCGCTTACTGCGAACTGATTGATTGGTGCTGCACAAGGATGGATGCGACCACTGTGAGAGAATGGCTAACGCTGCAAAGGGCCTAGAGTGGTCCGTAATAGGGGATTCGGAAAATAAACCAGTCAATCAAAAACTTTCGTATCTTGTCTGGTTGATTTGCAAGCTCATTCCATTGCTCCTTTATTCTCTCTCGTAGCCCCATGGTGGTGAAGAAGCTGATGTCGTTGCCGTCAAAGGTGAACGGCACTACCACCATGAAGCCAGACTGCCCGAACAGCATGCTGGGGAGGTAATAATCCTCAATCGATTTGTGAAGCTGGTCTTTGGGTATTGCACCGGTAATGCCAAAGTGACCGCTGTAAATGGGCTCAGCCGGTTTATGAATGGGCGAATACGAGAGTGAATGCTATCGGCACTAATAACAAGGTCTGCTACAACGGTATGACCGTTCTCAAAGATCATATAAACCTCCTCATCTGATCGTTCTTCCAAGTAAACAAGCTTCATACCATAACGGACCGGGATACCCTGATGACAGAGCTCTTCCAACAAAGCCTCTTGTACTTCTCCACGATGAATTTGTAGGGATGGGAAATTGTATAATCTCTCGCTTCCATTTAAAAATCTAGCCAGTTGATGACCTTTCCCATTGCTTAGCACAAGCTCTTCGTGGTTGTAACCGGTATTTCGTAGTTTGTCATAGACGCCAATATGCTGCATCACTCGGAGATCATTGGGTCTCAACGAGATGCTTGTCTTTCCGCCGTAAGGATCACATCAAAGTTCGTAGATTGTGCAATTAATTCTATGTTGCTTCTTCAGACATAATGCCAATGTTAGTCCCCATAGGTATCAGCCACATCATTATCTATTAGGCGAAAAGGGTCGCCCAAACCGGTAGACCCTGAAGCTTCATCTCTATGCCTTGACCGCATAGATCTTGTATGAGGCTTGGGTACTACGGTCAGCGTTTTCTGTACATCCAGTCTAGGTAGCGGTGACACTGACCCGTCCATTCGTTGAAGTCAATATTCTGAGCCCCAGAGGTGTCATTATTGGTTGGGCCGCAACATGAGGTTTGAGTGCCGCAGCACCCACCCTGTTCCGTTGACTTGGAATCTGCCCCTCCAATCTCGGTCGTATGATAGACATTCAGGTCATTGCCGGAATCAGTGATCAAAATCTCTGCCTATAGTTAGCAGGAACGCCCCCACAGTCCCGTACCAGAGCTTTATTACTCACTTGCAAAGCCCGCCTCTTTCAGGTATTTCTCATATGCGGATACTTGGCTTGCACCAGCAATGCAGCCCACATATAGTGTCATACTCTTTCTAATCTCTTCGGGGAGTGGCTTCTTGGCTAGAATGTCAGAGACGGCAACTCGTCCCCCAGGCTTGAGCAGACGAAACATCTCATTAAAGACGAGCTGTTTCTCTTCTTCTGGAACGAGGTTGATGACGCAGTTGGAGATAATGCAGTCTGCGATGCCGCTGTCAAGGGCGATGGCCGTGATTTGAGATTCGACAAATTCGGTGTTGGTCTTGCCATTCGCTTCCCTTATTTTGTGGGCTCTGGAGAGCATGTCCTACTTCTCGTTAGGGGATTCATACCTTGAGAACCGATATGATGGCCTTACCTTGTTCATGTCCACACCAATAACCTTTCCATTGAGTCCGACGTTGTTGGCAGCGAGGAAGACGTCGAATCCAGCCCCGCTCCCCAAGTCAATGACGGTCTCACCCTGAATGAGCATCAGTAGAGTGCCTCGTTACTCTTAGGATGAGCGAAACGGACCTCACGAATTGTAGCAATGGCAAGAGGATTTCCACAACTCAGCCCAAGATTGGCATCTCTTGGAATGCTGGCGAGTTCCGCTTCCGAGTAGCCAAATGCCTTTGCGACAGAGTCTCCATAGTGGGCATCGACACCTTGTGCCGCAGTAGAGTAATGCTTGGTGACCTCGGAGTAGATGTCCTGCTTTTCCATAATTAGATGATATAAGATGACTTAATAGTGAGATATCCGGTTTGATGGCATCATGTTATTCAGATGCGGGGTTTGTCGAGTGTTGGCATGGACACCCAACCTGGAAGTGGGGAGGAGATTCCCGTGATGCTGCATACGTAATTGCATTATTACCTCATCAACGTAACGGTGGCGTGGCACTACCTACGCGCGCGATTGGGCAATGTGAGCATCGATAGAATCGTGTACAAGTTAACCACGTCTCATCAAGTAGTCCACAGTAAAGTCCAAATTTCACAAATAAGGTAAAAGAAATGACTAAAAATAGCAGTCTAATTATGCAAGCCAGAACTAGAACTGAGAACCTTAGAAATTATTCAGCTTGACAGTTGGTGTGCAAAAACTCGACTCAACTTCAACAACCATTGCCCGTCACTTATTTTCTGTCCATCCACCTACCCTAGAAACTTTTTTCGTCCCAAAACCACCTCAACCACCCATTCAACATCGCAACGGCATCAAGATGAATGGCGATGATAGCCAACCTCAAGTCATGCTCGACGCCATCAACGGTCTTATGCGTGGTACGACGGGAAGCTTCAGAGGTTAGACAGTATAAAAACTTTGGGATAATAAAGCAAAGTGACGGTGACGTATTTTGGCCTTTGTCAAGGCAGTAGATGTTTGGCCATGAGCAGCGATGAATGTGAAGACACCAACAGCTAGTTGGGCCAGATTACTATTACTCCCTCGGTGTCCACGAAGGTGCGCCCACAGCTACAGGGGAATAACGCAACAGCGAGGAAGCGCTCACACGCCCAGTAATAAGATCTACAAATGGTATTAGGTAAAGGCGTGGGAGCAGGGTCTTTGGCTGGTCCGACAATCTTCTGGGGACCTAGAGATGATAGCCCGTCGCTTGCTTGGTGTGTGGGAAGCAGCTGCTCTGAGGGCATCGCTCCGTGTAGCGGGAGTAACGCCATTTCGAGTCGTCAAAGCAGACTGCCGCAGTAGCATAGGTAGTATTGTCAGGGCTGTTGTGTATAATCTTATCCAGTGAGCGCGCGTGTGTCTGTGGTTGTGTGAGAGCAAAGCGAAGACTTGGCTGAGAACTGATGTTTAAGATGGGAAGAAGTAATATCGAACAAGATGGGGAAAGCGAAACATCTATACGCTCCGAGAGCAAGTGCATTAAATATATAAATGATAAGAACCAGTGGAAGGTCTACAGTCATATAACAGCTCATGGTATCAACCCCATTGTGTGGTTAACGTATCCGAGAGGCGGGACTGCCCTCATCACCGCCATTGCATGTTATCAGATGGTCTGATAACAAACGTGCCAAAAATATAGCCACCGAATGCCACGTTCACCGTTCTATCAAAAATTTTAAAAGATGAATAGAATCTGGTGGATATTGTCTACTTGGATTTGGTGGGGAATGTGACGTTCCCAACCCACTGCCGGAAGTGAGCGTCAAATTGATCAGGAAGCTCCTCATGAGGCCAATGGGCAGTGTCGATTGTCTGTGTACAACAGCTATTAGCGCCCAGGATCGTGGGGCCGTATCATAGAGATGGTATAACTCACGGCATTGTAATGGTTTGTCAAAAAGTCGGCCGAGTGAACGATCTTGGCGACAACCGTGTAATCTCCAACGGGGTCCTTGGTCGGCCAGAGGGAGAAGGTAGGCTGGTGAAGAGTATAGTTGCCCTGAGCACGATCGAATCGCCAAGTGTCGTATCGGTTGCGGCGCTGGTAGCCGTTGAATGCTATCACTCATCAGTACGTCATTGTAGAAGCATCATCTCCGTGTCAGCTCACTGTTGTAGAAGCCTTGCTTCTGGTATGAAGCGACCATGTAGTCTTCAACCTGCTGCGACATGATCCCAGAGAAGGGAATCTCGCCGCCCTTTAACTCTTGCTTCCAGGGTCCCAGAAAGCTCGTCTCCAGCTGCAGGAAGTTCTTTGGCCACTTTGCTGATGAAAGTTGGGCAACGGAGCGAATGGCGGCTCGTGGATCGGCATCGAGTTCAGCAGCGGCACCTCGGGCGTTGTTTGTCAGATACAACTGGTAGCCGAAGCCGGGCGAGATTTCGACCATCTTTTCGTTGGGGACAAAGGGACCGGCGCTTGGAACGTACTGATTGCATGGTTAGTCTCTCCATGGGCAAAAAAGGTCAGATGTCTTGGCTCACAGGGACAACAGCGTTAAAGACGCCAATGAATCGATCGGGTCGCATGCGGCCAGCTTCCCAGCAGACTTGAGCACCAAAGTCATTACCCATGCAGATACCCGCATCTACACCAGCATGGTCCATGATGCAGAGAATGTCGCTAACAAACTAACCATATTTCCGTCAGTAACGCAAGCAGCGGGACGCCGAGGCAGGACAAACGAACATCGGGCATATTATTCGATTCAAAAAGGTCGTGAGGGTGTTCGGAATCGCCAAAACCTCGGTTCTCCATCAGAATCAAGCGATAGTCTGAGCCAAAGGACTTGATCTGGTTGCGGTAGGTAGTCCACAGCGAGGGCCAGCCGTGCAACATGATGATGGTCTTTTCCGCCGTGGGATTGATGTCGAGGTAGGCGAGCTTCAATGTAATATCGACGGGAGTGAGGTCCGCTCTGTCTACCGCCGGGCAGTGAGCAAAGGACTTCTTGTACGCATTGGGATCGAAGTCGAGGTTCCTTGTGGCCAGCGCCTGGCTAACACCTGCGCACGCGGCGAGCAGAGGGAGCGAGAATCTCATTTTGTCGGATTGTTCTCTGGGTACGATCCCACCTTGCAACACATCTCGAAGGTGATCATACCCGAGTATTTATAGGGTCTGTTCAGCTGCTTCACCCGAGGCAGAATTTTCCTCTTGGGACCTGAGCGCTGGCTGCCAACTTTGCCAAGCAAGACAAATGCCAGTCCGTCCACAAGTCCTTGGCCGCTTATTCAGCTCAACAGCTTTCTCTAGCCCACGTGTTTAACCCCTTCCAGCCCTGTCCAAGGCACAACAGGGTTCGGTGTCCTCCTACAAACTACAGGCAAGACAAGCTTCGACGATCCGAACAGCCAATGAAGGTGCCGAGTTCCCTTAGCCTCAGGGGTGCTCGGGCTCCGTTCCATGCTTATGATGCCAATGCTCTCCGGACATTGCCCCTGCACTCGGCCGAGAGGGATCTTGGATTGTCCGGCAATCATCGTTTGGCACCTTTAAGACGCTAGGCAAGTGATTCGGTAGTCTTTTTGTCTTGGCTAAAACGCCCCGGCATGTCTCGTATTGGTTTGTTGGTCACCTCGTGAGCTTCATTCTTGATTAGGCATTGGCTTCGGACCGAATTTCTGCGTCAATATGATGTCGAAGTTTTTCTTTTCTTTTTACTTTACTCGGAAGAAGTCGCAGTTGAATCAGTAAAATGTTTTAAACCTGTGTTTCTCATGAGAGACTTGTCTTTCTGTGCTGATCAGTTAACAACGAGCCTCAAGTCGAGATAAGAAAACAATATTTTCATCATTGAACTCCGACGGACTTTATCTTTTTAAATTACTCACCATTGTAAAAAAGGTTCGAGCGCAGTTTGGTGGACCTCAGAGTAAAACAACTTGTACTCCCCTTCAATTCGAGCTTTTTATTGATGGGAATGGGGATGGGCTGACGGGCTATATCTAGTACGCAGAGGTAATATGTGATGATGAAGGATGACTCTTCTTTATCTGCCGCACATGCTGTTAGTATATGAGCAGAGGTATAAAAGAGAAGAAAAAATTGGTTTACCAAGACTTTGGGTCTCGCTCGCTTCTGGTCAACCGAGGCTCTTCCCAAAATTGACGTGCATCACTCTCCCCTTCTCTGTCTCAAGACGCGACTCCATATTTCAGATGCGTTGCTCTGGTGCAATGAGCTTGAAATTTTGCTGCAGAACGCACGTGACGTCTTTTGTATATATGCACCAAGGCGTAAATATCTATACTAGCATTATCATAAGACTAGACTTGGCAGTTGGATCGAGTTGCAAAAGCGAAACGCTTGTGCTACCATTGTCGTGGCTTGGTAGACTTAGTATACTGAAGGCTGACTTTAGTGACATGAGTGGGGATGGTTATTGGAGATTTACTCCGTAGGTAGCCATCTATGATCTGACGTGGCGTGGGTTACTGCATGCCTAGGCGCATAAATGCATGCAAAGGTAAACAACAAGTGAAATACTCAACGTCGTTGTATTCTAAGAAAGGGATGTTCACTAGACGATTAAATCATCACTTATTGAGATAAGCCATTCGTATTAATTGGGCTATTGTCTATTAGTTAAGTGAACCAGAGGTTCAAGACATTGCCCCCTATGATGATCCCAGTATCCCATTCCGTATTCCGTTATCCCAGCCCGCCGATCCATGCATACTATAATGGTAGTATGCAGCAGTGTTTGTCGTAACTCATAAGATGCCGCGTATGCATTGGTATAGCACATGTAGGTAGTTAATCGACTGCGTCTTCCCGCCCTCACGATGGGTGTCCTAGTAGTGGCTATACTGGTCGCGGAGTGCGTTCATGTTGCGCTGGAGCTCATCCATCTGTCCCTTCAAGCGACGATGCTTTGCGTCGAGTTGCTCGTTGAGCTCTTCGATCTTGCAGTAGAGCAGGTCAATAAGCCGAATGCCTGGGGGTGGTGCGGTGAGGCTCGCCCAGATGGCAGCCTTTTCGTCCTCAGTGTAGTGTGGACGTCGTTGGGCGAGAGTCTGAAATGATGGCAGACGTCTCTTTCTCTTGTTTCGAGTAGTGGCTCGACGGGTTGCCCCGGAAGGATTGTTGTTCATGGAGGCACCTGCAACGGCCGACGATGGTTCGCCGGTCGACACCTCACCAACCGCCGACGCTGAGGCGGCCGCAAGCTCAGCTTGCGACAAAGTTTCGCACTTGACATCGTCATCTTGGGCATCCTCTTGCTTCAACTTGATCAAATATTCGCAAAGGCAACGGCAAGGCTGCAGCGGGACAGCTCCTCCTCCACCGGCCGCATTGCCCTCGTTGTTTTCCGCTACCCTTTGGTCAGTATACGTTCTCCTTGCATTTCAAGTCGCTAGAAACTTTTAGAATCACTTAAGATAGGACATACATTGTTGAGACATGTCCGCCATGATGATGTTTGGTCGAAGTGGTTTAAATAGGCGACGTTGAGGATGGATGAAGGGGTGGTGGCAAGAAGTGAGGAAAAAGAACAGTAAACGGTATGGGATTGTTTACTTGGCAGAGGATGAAAATTCTGTGCGTTGATTCGAAAATCTGATTTGTACTAGGGCTTTGCAAAAAAATCTAGGTGAACAGCTGCCACCAGTTGACGGAGCAGAAGCTCAATGTTTTTGGGCAGGAAGTGTGGGTAGGTACGCCCTTGCTCATTCTTCAAAGGGGAAGCACAACGGAAGCTATTGTTTCTGATTCAAGACAAACGCATAGCTAAATACTGTTGGACTTACGTTAGGTAGACGCAGTATAAGTCTGTGTTATCGCAGTTATCGAAGGTATCGAGAATCAGCGATTGAAAAACGACACCAGCCCCTATGTGACAGAGGCGGCCTTCTCCTTCTTCAACAGGCTCTTTGCACAAGATATCTGATACAGTTTCACGCTATCTCGACATTGAATGCTCGTTTAGATACCGAATTGCAACAGCCCTTTGAATGACAGCGCGCGAGGATAAGACAGGACACCTCTGGCTACCCCCTAGCCGTTGGAGGTAAACTGGTCGCTCATAGGAAGGCCATCTAGCCATCAGGCATATCAAGGGCCTGAATTGACTCGCCAAAAGGATTATACTTGGATAACTACTAAAGTATACCTAGGCATTAACTTACCGTGTGTGGGCTTGGTCTGACTTTAGGATGCCAACGTTTCTATCCGCGAGACACCAACGAATTCACAAACAAGAGCCGGTTTCGTTTACCAACCTGATCGAGGAGTCTGTGGCTTTACGAGTGAATATGAGGCCTGGCTAGAGCTTGCTCCGCATCGATTGAGATGATATCGCCCAGGGGATGTCGAGGTCGTAGGTATATAATTACAGACGCCTAAGTTAGGGGAGGGAAGTCAGGGTCGGGATTAAGACAGTCCTGTTATGGTTCTTCTAGCTGCTAATATACAGTGACTATCTAGTTTACTACCAGCTACACTGCAATTCCGGATTTTTTCACACCTTTTTTTATACCCAGAGTCTCTTGGACCATCGCACTCATTGGCACCAAATCGCATCTCTTCCCGTGAGCCAGAACATGAACCACGAAAGGGATCCACAGCTGCATGCATAAAAGACATACCAGACATAATATATAACATTGAGATATATAAGTGTATAAAAAGAACTGTATATAAAATTAAATAATTTAAGAACTTAATGATAAATATATAAAAAACATGAATATGAATATGAATATTTCTCATTTAAATACTAACAATAATAAAAACAGCAACATAAGACCCTTTCGACATCATTTATTATAAAATATTTTTACAGTAAATTATACGCCCATAATATCATACAGGCAGCTACAGCCGAGTATGACTTTTTGAGAAAACACCACGGCGAGGAAAGGTACCGTCACTGTATCCTCGACCTATAATTAGCATCTGCAGTGCGTGCAAAGGGTGCCCATGTAATCAATCCATGGAACACACTAACCAGGATGCCACGCTCTCGGTGTGGCTTTGTAAGTGGCTGCACGGCGCATGTAAACTGCAAACGCATTACATGTAGTCTAATAAATCCTTCCTTATTAAATGGCTCATGTGATGTCGGGCCAGACAAGTCAGGCTCCCTTTGCGCATTTAAAACGCGCATAGTACTTTTGTCAAGTCACGGCACGCGACGCACCCAAAAAAGTCATTTCCCAGATATCTACAGCTCCAATGACGAGTGCCCGGGCCGGCGTCTTGAAACGCCAAGTGGAACTGTGTTATCCCTGCCCCTTCAGTGGTCTTGTAAGCAAAGGATTCCATGGCCTTTGATGCCCAGGTGGGTAATTTGCGGTACCGCCCATCGCGTGTCATCCACGACATCGTGGCCATGCAGATTCCATCTTCTCTCTCTCTTCTCTTCTTCTCCCCGCACCTCAGCGTCCTAGCTATTGTCACTTACGGCTGCTAAAACCCCGTCCCTCCTTCCCTGACGTTCATGAAAGCTCGACAATGTATAGTGAAGGTCAGCGAGGATCTCGAGGTGCTTCGCCATCTCCCACGTCACGTTCACCACATGGTGGGTCGGGGCATATGAGCCTTGATCCCACCGAAAGACATCAAGCGGACCAAGAAGACCCAGAACGAGTCTCACTTTTATCAGGTTCGGAACGGACCTTGACGAGCGACGTAGAAGGAAGCTTTCGTCACCTTCGACCCCCGAGTGTGTTTGCTATAACGATAGCCGCCAGCGTGCTGATCCTCATCGTGGATGTTGTGGCTTCCGTTCCCATGGCCCCACGAATGGTAATATTTGAAGACATCATCTGTCGCAATTACTACGCAGCATGGCAAGATGACGCAAGCATGAGTGACTGTAAGATCGAGCCCGTTCAGAGTGAACTGGCTCAGATCAACGCTTGGAAGGAGACATTTGATACCATCCCTGGTAGGCCGCGCACACTTCGCCCTCTCCCAACCGTCCATGCGTTACTAATCCACGCGAAACTGCCAGGCCTGTTGGTATCGATTCCATATGGAGCTCTAGCTAACCGCATCGGACGCAATAAAGTCCTACTGCTTGCTCTCATCGGCTGTCTCCTCAGTGACTCTTGGGTGGCAACAGTCTGTAGGTTCCCATCGATGCGTTGGTCCCTCGCCGTGTGCAAATCCTAATACACCGTTAGGTTTGTTTCCACAAACCTTTCCTCTTCGCGCAATATGGCTCTCTGGTCTATTCCAGCTGATCGGAGGAGGTGGTGCGACGGTCATTTCCATGTGTTATACATCGATCGGTGATGTCTGCTCTGTAGAGGAACGGTAAAGTCCATCAATTCTTATTTGGACTGCCCTGCTGATGATCTGACCGAACCATTCTTCTCAGAACCACAGCTTTCTCCCAGGTTCACGCGGCCGTTCTTCTCTCCGAGCTCGTCTCCATCCCCCTTGGCTCTTCACTCATATCCGTTAATCCATGGATACCAGTCCTCGGCGCCATCGGGTTCATGGCCGTGGCAACTCTCTTCGCATTCTTATTCACCCTCAACTTTCCCTCTTTCGAAACGACCAAGCATTCACACGAAAGCGATGAGATGTCGCCACTTGTGCCCTCTGCCCCATCGAGCAATCTGCGGGATCAGCTTTACCAGACTACGACTAAATTAGTTGATGCTTGCGGTTGGCTTACCAAGGACGTTTTGTTAATGCTCGTGGCTTTCTTCTGCTGCCAGCTAAGTCGACAGTTTTCTGGTGTTCTCCTTCAGTACAGCTCTTTCAAGTTCAACTGGGAATACTCAAAGGTCACAAACCCGGCTCACTAGATGGCCCCCAGTCGCCTAATACACCCCCGATGGCTGACCTTTTAATATATAGGCATCGTATCTCATTGCGCTTGGTGCGGGAGTAAAGCTGCTCGTTCTGATTGCGCTGATACCTCGCCTCACGCGATATTTCATCAACCAAAGAGGGTTTCATCCATCAAAGGCAGACAAATACACCACCATTTTCAGTGGTTTCAGTCTCGTCGTTGGATCTCTTTTCATTTTCCTCTCGGCATCCCCCGTTGTGCTAATAGCTGGACAGACCTTCATCGCCCTGGGGTTTGCTTTCACGGTCACCGCGCGAAGCTTCCTGACTGGCATGGTGGATCAACGGCATTTGAGTCTTCTGTATACCAGCGTGACCACTGTGACATATGGTGGCGTCATTGTAGGAGGGCCACTGTTAGCCGCCGCCTTTCAGTGGGGATTGAATCTGGGACACTTCTGGCTCGGAATGCCGTTTCTGGTCACGGCCGTGTTGTTTGCGACAGCCACGCTAGCCGTATCTGCTGCAAAGAACTCTAAGAAATGCACTGACCGGTAAGCATCGCTGCTCTCTCTCTTCCAACAGGGGACTTTGCACGGAAATTATTAGACAAAGAGATAGACTGCAAGTACTACAGTGTTATGATGATGTTTTACGCGTTTCCTAATGAGGACAATCTAGACTAGAGATTTCATAGAATTAAAGAAAAAAACTTATTTTTTATAATAATTATCCAAATATATTTATACTATATTCTATTCTATGTTTTATAAGGTATTCTATATAACTAAAATACTATTTCGTATTCTCATTCATTATTCTACATCTTTTGTATATTTAATTCTAATTAGATATTTCCTACCTTTTTTTCCAATGTTATTATTCTGGCCTGCATACTTACCCACCCCTTCCAGTGGGTACCTGCCCCTCTTTTAGCCTTGGCTCGCAGTGGCTTTTAGCGCTGCGCCAAATGATGCGCTAACTCTGGCGCCACGTAATGCGCTAAACTCTGCGCTAACGGTTCGCTGCTTCCCGCTCTTATCATAAGAATCTAATTGGCTGTATTCTCAGACCGGTTCGAGCTACTGCTGTAGGGTATGGTGATTTGTCCATGCATGCTCCAACGGTGCGGCATGTCAAGCCGTTGACGATGGCCGAGCGTGGCGCCATAGCCAGAACAAGCGTCCCTACCAGCACTTTTGGTGGACTGGACTGCCACGATCTGAACGAGACTCCCTGAGGTGCCTCTGTATGCGATGGATAACAAGCACGTTCAAATCCTATCAAGGTGTGTAAGAATCACTGACTCATTCGTAGGAGCTCAGTGCTGTCCAGAGTTTTACACTTTGCTTGACTTGGACTGTAGCTGTACAATGCTCGCTTGCCCCGTTATTAACATGCAGTAATTATGACCAGCCATTGTCTTGTCTCTATGTTTTCGTCTTTCTTGGGAATGTATGAAACATCATAACGCATATTTAAGCAAACACATTAAAAACTCATTGTATAGACATCTATAAGAAGCTCCACTACTTGTTTTCCCCATGGTATTCTATCTGCGGGCTGTGAACGGGCATCCTACAGTATCGTAAATTTACCATGTCCTATAGCCATCATCTCCTCCCAAGTTCCCCGTCCACTACACGACTCCATGGGAGGGAAGTTATTTGTGTATCCGGCGATATCACTTACAAGAATCGTGTTTTTCTATATTTGCCATCTACCAGCACCTACAACACGATTTCCATTTCACTTCTCATGTCATTGTACGCGGTTCCTATCTGCTCGCCAATGCATGCTTCACTTGAAGCTCTGACAATGGCTTACCAAACCAGTTTTTCCCGTGCTCCCACAACGTAGTCCCTCATACATGCGTCCAGAACATTCGCAGATATCAACGGGGGCTTTAGTGTAGTAGAGCACCATGACATCTTCAAAGCTAAGAGCATGGTCGATTCATCCATCTTACCATTGTAGTAATATTCACAGAGTGCGTATCTATTCTAGAATGGACACGGGTACCCTCTTCAAAAGCAAAATATCTTCCGTAATGATAGGGATTTACCTGCCCTCGAGACTACATAGCGTACTTCCTTCCTCTGTCCTGATTACTCAGAAGCCAAAGGCGCGCCAATGAGAATCGTCTGCTCTTATTTGCCGCTTGCTTTCTCCATCATTATCTAGGTAGCTCTGACGGAGCCTCGATGTTGGTGCGCCAATCCGTCGGATGTCGCGCATTGTGAGTAGCGGAGCCCTATAGTCGGCTAATTGTTGGATTTTGGGCATAATAAAAACCTGAGCCTGTATTTCTGTTACCATTCCTGGTCGTAGTGACAAGCAATCAATACTTTCTTTCTTTTCTCCCACGGACGTCTGGCTTGATCGATTGAAGAGAAAGCCAACGCGACTTGGACAAGTAAGCTTGCGCCCGCATACAAAAAGTTAACTTGGACGCCCAGGTCCCATATCAGAGCCATGACAGTCCCTTTGAGCTCTCCGAATGTGTCCACTTCAGACATGGACACTCTCCTTTCTAGCTCCCTACATAACCCTGGGCTCCTCACCAAGTTTCACATTCCGAGGTTTGAGCAACGTTTGGCTATAGTACGAACGTGGGGCGTGCGAGAAAAAGAGAGGATTCTTGACATCGGCTGTGGACAGGGCGAATCCTGTCTTGCCCTCGCCTTGCAGGTCGGCAAGCTCGGGCATGTCACTGGGATTGATCCGGCGCAGCTCGACTACGGGCATCCCTTTACCATGAGAGAGGCCCACGAGCACATCAAAACATCCGTTCTTGGGCCCCGGATCACTTTTTACCCTGTCGATACCCCGTCATTTCTAGCCAACCTAGACGTGAAGCCACACACAATCCTCGACTCGGCGGCATTGTGCCATAGCTTGTGGTACT
The DNA here is from genome assembly GCA_036429605.1 of Cladobotryum mycophilum. Lineage (NCBI taxonomy): Eukaryota > Fungi > Ascomycota > Sordariomycetes > Hypocreales > Hypocreaceae > Cladobotryum > Cladobotryum mycophilum. Next base: position 606,408 of record JAVFKD010000002.1, on the reverse strand, counting down.
TTCCAAACCATGACGTTGCTCACTCTCTCTTCGCAACATTGGCGCAGGCCAATATTGCCCGTCTCTACTTGGCTGAGTGGTCATACACACCATCCCAGGAGAGTCAGGTTCCACATGTTCTTGCCGCCAAGGCCCAAGCTCTTTTATACCGCTACAAGGCCCCCAGAGAACCGGGCCTGAGGGAGCAAAATGTTCGCGCTGGACCGGATCAACAGCCCATCATCAAAGTGGCAAATGATGCGGGATTCCACGTGATCAAGGAGAGCCTAATCCCTCCGGTGGAAGGTATGCAGGAAGGTCATTTAGAGGTTGGCTACGTATTAGGAGAGCTCTTCCAGCAGCGCATGGCAGAGGGAAACCTGAGCGATGACCAAGAAGCGGAGATTCACGCCCTCATACAACAGCTGCGATCAGAAACGGAGCGATTGGAATCAATGGGAGTTACCATGTGGAGGTCCATGGATGTTTGGTGCGCAGTTCTCGAGTTGAAACAGTAGGAAAAATATGAAACATCATCTCCCCCTCCCCGCATCCCGCCTTGAAACTCTAAGTGAAAGTCACACGAACAGTGTGCCATGTACGCTATGTCCCAGCTTTCGCATCACAGTCTCCCAGTTACACGAAGGGGCACCCGCGTCCAGAATCTTCCAGCACTCGTCTACCAGAGCTCTCAAGCAAACCACCGTTCTCGAAAGGGGGTCCGTCGAGGCTGCGTCGGAAAGCACCTTGTCAAAAACAACACGCTGTGCGCCCGATGCGAGGCTTGCCGACACGCAAAATGCCCATGACAGGCGCTTCAGGTTATCCAGGGAAGGTGAGAGCTCTTGCCACAGAGGAATGGCCTTGTCAAGGGTTTGCTGGATTTCCGGCACGGCTGGCAAATGACCGGAAGTAATGGTGTGGATGTGAATAGTAATAGCATGAGCAAAAACATGGGTTTGAACGTGATCACTTTGCCTACTCGGTATGAGGAAATGCCCCAAGGACGCTCCAGTAAAAGAAATGCACTTACTGGACTCGCTTGCTGATACTAGACACGATTGCATCCGTTTTGCTAATAAGTTCCCGCATGCTCAGTCGATTTTTTGCCTCTTGTTCTCTTTTCCAAACGGAGACATCAATGGCATCCATGAGAGCGACGAGGACCCATCCCTCAAGTCCCACAATCTCGACAAAGGATCCAAAGGGAGAATTTGCGGAGAGGAGCCGCCGGTAAAGGCTTGTAGCGAGGGGCATGGCCTGCTGCGTGGAGCAATGCAAGATGTGCATCCATATTAGTGTACAGGTAAAGAACTCCAGCGCCCTACGCTCCATTACGGATGCCGCTGGCAGGATTGATGGCTGCGGGTGAAAAGCTGCGCCGATCTGCGTTTCTGATGGTGGATGGGATGCCCCGGTCAATGAAACAATTTCACAATATTTCACGAGGGCGAGTGAGGCCGAATCTAGATGCGACAGCGTGGCATTGTAATTTTCTCCGAGTGACTAGTCCAAACGATTTTTTTCTTAATAAGTCTACTGCCGCGCCGATATATATAAAAAAAGAAAGGTCGAACCAACTTACTTCCAATATAGCCAGCTGGACACTACATATTATCGTCTCGCCCAGCATAAAGTCCGCAGGCGGCTGTAGGCATTCCTGCCTTGTCGCCTCCAAAAGCCCAAGGTGACCTTTAGTGGCAATGTCTCGATATCGATCATATTCGCGAAAGGATGCCGTGCGCCGTCCATCATGTTCCGGGGCCCTGAGGAAGTTCAGATACGCGCTGGTTCCCAGCGATGCATAAAAGAAAGTAGAGGAGCGCTTGAAGATGCACATCAGCCACGACCTCTCCGTCATAGCCGATGACTGATAAGAGGGGTGTTGCTTGGCAAAGTCCTCCCCCAAGAACTGCATCATCAGCTCAATCTCCCTCTCTTCCGACGGAGTGACTCGGGCAGCCGAAGAAAAGTCCAGCGCCTTGGTAGATGAATACAAGGGTGTTATACCAGCAGCACACGTATTCGGGAGTATCTCGGTATTGTTTTCCAGGGCTCCCACCGAAGCGTCGTAAAATGTTGGAGTCGAAGCCAGCTCATCAAAGTCCGGGGCCCAAAAGTCGGTCAATAGTGCAGATGTGTCCAATGGTGGGAAGCTGGATGGCACACTATGATTGCTGGAGAGGAGTGATGACAGCGAACCTGACTGCGGAAGGGACGACGAGTAGATTTCAGGCGGGGAAGCAAAGGCGATGGAGGGAGACTGGCAAGGGATGCTGCGTGAGACTGCGTCCGAGTGTCTCCTCGTGTGTGTGCGCCGGTGAAGCTGCAATTTGTCCGCTTCCTCTTGTTCCTTGTGGCCGCGATCCTTCCACGAAGGTCTCGGGCCGTAGCCGTGACAAACGACCCCTCTCGACTTACAGTTCGAACATGGCAGACCATCCTCAGGGCACTTTTTGCGTCTCAGCCGACAAGTCCAGCACCCTGACTTGCTGCGCTGATTGACCATTAGAGCGCACTGTGAGATCCTTGATGTCCAAATTGGAGGTCAATCGATTCAGCATCGCATACCATCTAACCACATCGAGTAGCATGGATCATAGGACACTATTGTTTAAATACAAGTACATGAATCGCAAAAAAAGAAGAGACAAAAAACGTTGGTGGCTGGTGGCTGGCGGGTGTGAAAACGGACACTAGGGAGGGGACGGGCGGGATGTGGGGTCAATACAAGGAGGGTGTGGGGCGATGACGATGCCCAGGTGACATGTGATAGCTGTACTCCCGTAGTGTAAACGAAATTGCCTTGGGTTAAGATAAGAAAACAAGTATGGGTTGGATCTGTCTAGATGGCCCAATCAGAGGGAACAACGGATAGGCGACCCCGAAGTGGTTGTCCATGAATAATGATGAGATATGCTTATCTAAGATATAGGTATGGATAGAATATAAGATAAATATTTTCAGCTGAAAAAAAGGTAAAGAAAAGCCTAGTCGAATTGTTTTTTCTTTATTTTATTATTACTTGCATGACCTCTTTGTCTTTTAGTTCTATCTTAAATAATTTAAGTCACTACGTATGTGATTGGGAGTGTCAAACAATACAAACATTAGATCATGTTCTTCCTTATCCAAGATCCTACCCTATTGCTACTAAAGAGATATTCCATTGTTTCTTCACAATGTAGACACTTAAAGAAGACCAGATTTTCCTATGCTATGAAATCACTTATGAATACGTGGTAAAGTGCTTTTAACGCCTTTAAATTTACAAAATAATAGCAGACGTATATTTTAAGTTGCGGGATATAGACATCGATCAGATAGTGGACTGATGCTCTTTTCCATATGAAACATCTATCTGATGTTCACATTAACGGTTCCGATCATTACACAAGCCTGGGTAGGCGTAAAAGGGGTTTTGTGTCACGTTACCCTATACCCGTTTAACGAATAAATTTTGACTCTCACAAAGGTTTGGACCTATTTCTCTAAAAATATTCCTTCCATCTTACAGAGAAAAGAATGCAACTAGGATTTGAGCCAGGCGGGTGCAGAACTGAGGCGAGGCACCTCTCCACGTTTATTGGGTACAATATGGATTGCTCTCGCAACATAACACCCTTTCCTGACGCCACGGACCAATCATAAACGATTTCTCAAGTAGAGAGTGACTGTGATACAGTAAAACGGCCCAAACGACTTGGTACGCTTCAACTCCGCCATCGAACTACAATACACGGCAGAGTATGCTCCACAAGCTGCCGGTAGTGTAACCCCAGGAACAGGCTTTTCTTCGGGTTCCCGGAGAATCAAGATAAGCATTGCAGCAGCCTTGATTCACACAACGTAGGCGCAAAAAGAAAAAAATGACGTGCTAGATTCACAGTCAAGTTCTTATCATTACGCTTTGAACTCCTGTGTTGGCGTTAATGCTGGCGATTTGCGGCGGTTAAGTCCTCCAAGCTGCAAGGTTTTGGCGCGGCGCTTCTGGATCCACGTCCGAGAGCTTGACAATGTCGTAATGTAGCAGTGTCATGGTTTGGTGATTCCAGTATAAGATGACATGAAAGATGTCCAGATGGGTGTTCGTTGAATCCATAACACTTTGCAACTTCGTTTAACAAGAGATCTTTACAACAATACTGCAATCATGAAGCTTTCACTGATTTCTATCCTTGCCACCGGAATTCCGGCCGCGGTAGTCGCCGCTCCGACATTCCAGGTTTGTTCAGTCTTGGCTTTCTGAATAATTGAGAACATTGACTGATCTGATTCATAACAAGGGCAACACGATGGCCAAACGTGGTGCCGTTGAGGACTATGCCATCCCGGTGAACAAGCGTAACTCTGTCGAGGACTACGCTATCCCGGTCAACAGGCGTGGCTCCGTCGAGGACTACGCCATCCCTGTTGACAAGCGCAACGGTGTTGAAGATTATGCTATCCCAGTCAACAAGCGTAACTCTGTCGAGGACTACGCTATCCCCGTTGGAAAGCGTGGTGCCGTCGAAGATTACGCCATCCCAGTGAACAAGCGTAATACCGTCGAGGATTATGCCATCCCAGTGAACAAACGCGATGCCGTCGAGGACTACGCTATCCCAGTGAACAAGCGCAATGCTGTCGAGGATTACGCCATCCCAGTGAACAAACGCGATGCCGTCGAGGACTACGCTATCCCAGTGAACAAGCGCAATGCTGTCGAGGATTACGCCATCCCGGTTGACAAGCGCCATGAAGATTAGATTATTGCCGTCTCGGGCTACACTGAAGACTTTTGATGAAGGGCAGCTGGTTAGCATCAGGCCTCACAACCGCCGCGGTTGTTAAGTCGAGGAGTGATGGGCTTTCTTCTTTTGGGGCATCTTTGTAACTAGCCTTCAGTAGTGGTCCTTGCAATTATGAAATGAGAATGAGAATACGATCTTTGCTACAAAGTATATTTTTATTTATTTTACTCTCTTGACCCTTTAACCCGTGAACATCCAACAATTGCCTTTTCGTTGATCAGGATCATGTCTTTGATCAACACCAGCTCATATGTGTTGACTGTTGGCCATGTGAACGAAGATTTGCGCGGCAAAAGACTTATTAGGTATTAAAGATATAGATTGCCCATCAAGACCACACTCATACCAAAAGACATTTACTTCAATCTCGAGTCACGATAGATATTTTGCAACTACCAGAGCTGTTAATGCCATGCATTCTCCAACATGATGCTTCTCATGGAAGCCAGTTTCGCACCAGAGTAGCTACTATTCCTATACTAATGAATTCCAAAAGTTGTCTTCAATCGATTTTCCTCTGCCCATTCCGAGATGGCCTTGAAGTCGCGGCATGTGTGCTCAAAGCCCCAACCCGTGCTCCCCGTATCATTGGGAGGCGCCGGGAGCCATTCCAATGTTGTGTCCCCAAAGCACATGATGGTTTGTCTAAGGTAATCAAAGCAGTGCGTCAAATGTGCCTTACTGACATGATCCATTTTGCCCTCCACGGCGCTGTAGTAGCCCTCTCGTGCCATGTACTGCGTTTGTATTAGTAGAGTCCCGTTCGGGCGGCCCCCGTCTTTGAGAACTTACCAGGCAGTGAAGCTGGTGGAATACTGACACCATGGCCTTTTGTTCGACAATCGATTGGTTCAGGCCAGGCTGGTCTGGAAGAACAGTGTCATTTTTTATGACGACAAAGCCACGACCAACTGTTTATGAATGATCAGATCACTGAGAGCAAAACAGTGGCAGAAAATGTCGAGACATACTGGGCATTAGCTCGTTCCATGCTGCTTCCGATTCGTTGTTCAAAGGTGCTCCAAACACTGTCTGAAATTCGAATAGTGAGGTAAGGGGATCTGCCATGTCCAAGCGTATTAGTATTAGCAACGTTGTCTGGTAGCCATGTAATCTTTTGGTTTGCACATACTCTCTGGTGGCAGCCAAGACTTCTGTGGCTCGATTTCTGTTTCTTTCCTTTCACGCAGGAATGCAACAAGCAGCGCCAGATTTACCAAGGCAAGAATCCCACTGATGATCCATGATATACTTTCCCTGGACCAAATTTTGGAACCTTTGCGCGGTGGCAGACCTGACCTGGACCTTGGGTCGAATAGACTTTGTTTCTCTACCTCGGCAAGCGTAAGCGAGTCTTCTGAAGAGCGAGAAGTGCCATCGTGAATGGCGACGTATTGCGTCGAATCTGGATGCATGGTGATTTGATGAGTCTCCCAACACTGAACAGGCATCCTGCTTCAATATTGTTCAAAGGCATCTCATAAACGAGTGCCATTTTGTTTAGTTGATCGGTGGGTCCATCCAAGAGGCGCAAACCTATCCGATTTGTTCGCGCTTGTGATGGCAACAGGCGATTCGTAGATTTGGGTTTCACCGTCTCCACCTTGTGCGTCAACTCTCGTCCGCTGTTGGTGAGGACGGGAACCAATCCACGCCTGTAAATTGAACGTGACACTGGTTCCGCTGCGCTTCCCCCCATGTGCGTTTATCTTTGGTCTTGTCCATGTGCAAGGTGAATGATGGAATTTACGTGGGATAATTCTCATATATACGGCTGGTGTATTCATGTTCGGCGTCTGTTGCTCAACATTATGCACCTTGCACCGAAACACGATATTACTAGATGTAGTAATACTACCCTCAGCTTCACAATTGCGTCAATTAAGGACGGCCCTGCTAAAGAGTATGGGGTTTTCTTGCAAATACATGTAGTCAAGTCATTCAGCGCTGGGAAATTTGGTATCTCTTGAACCTGCTGTGCAATTCTCGTGGCCAACAGACGATTCATGTGACTGATAGGTAGGGACTGTGCATCTCATCTCCTCGATCAAGGATGTCAACACACCAAAGGCATAGCAATCACTTCTTGTTAATTATTTGGCTTGTGTCCAAAAGATTGTTTTTATTCTAGCAAGCAATCGTATTGTGATGCCTCTGTGCATTGTCCCGGCTTTGCGGTCCCTAAGCTTGGGTTTCATCAATCGGACGCGAAGCTTCTGTTTTTTTCTCATATCTCCCTGCCGTCAACGATTCGATGCTCATCGGCCCATGATCGGATGGCCTCAAAATCTTTACACATATGCACTGCCCCAGTCCCATCAGTGCCAAACGTATCCGTGTTGGGATCCTGTCCCTCCAAAGCAGTATCTCCACAGCAGACCAGAGACTGCCGCAAATACCTGAAGCAGTGATCGACATGATTATGAGTGTGTGAATCTGGATGAGAGTCTCCGTGGTGGGCAGAATCCCTTTGAAGCTTGGATGCGGGATTGGCCAAGTTGTTGTACACGTCCATGATGGTGTACTACGTGCGTATAATTGTGAGAAATCTGCGAGCGTTGCAGCTGGCGTGAAGATCGAAAAGACACACGTACCAAGCAGTGTAGCTGGTGGAAAACAGCAATCGAATAGGCCTCATGCCCTCGAAAAAGAATGGGATCAGGCAGAGTATATTTTTTCGTATCGTTCACAGCGATGAACCCATTTCCCCCTGCACTCATGCAAAGATTAGAAACTCGGATTGTTTCTCTCTCTATACACTAATGAGAGTTGAATGCTGAATTGAACGTACGCGGAAGATACGAGAGCCAATTATCATGGGTCGCATTCTTGGATGCCTCGGTGTGATGGTCAACGGTAGCTGATGGATCTTTTCGAAAAAGCACCTGGCGAACGAAAACTGCAGTTTACATGAGTTTAATACTTTGCTCCCAAATTATCGATATTAAAACCAAGCTGTTTTTTCACTGACAATTTGGCACCAAATTGTTCAATTCTCCAAGTAGTGGCGGCCCTTGATTCTGCGAGCTCAGTTGTACGAAGATTGTCTCGAGCACGATCAGCTCAGTGACGCCGATGAAAAGGGCCAAAATTGCGAGAGAGGTCCAAGAAAGGCTCCATCTTCGGCTTTTTCTGTTCTTTGCACTTGATTTGTGCTCGATCAGAAACTCGTTTGACCCGTGATCAGACTCATCGTCGACGAAATGGGCAGGCATCGAGGCAGCGAGACACCTTGGACGGCTATGTTTAGGAGAAATTGATTTAGAACTGAGTAACCTTCTTTGGCTTTTTCACAGAGAGGTGTAGAGTTGTAATGTTGAACGGATCGAGGCAACAATTGCATGTGCAATGCGTATATCCATTCATCCTAGATTAAGGTCCTTGTCATTGAGGGGACCGAGTGGGTAGGTGGGGAGGTGGGTAGAGGTAGGTTGGGTTACATACATAATAAGGGTTACGCTGCGCCAAATCTAGCGCGTAGAGTCGCATCATGCGCGTATGCTTCCCTATCTATCTGTGGCAAAGAAACAGTGGCACAGTGATGTAATGGATGAGATTCAGTATGAAGAGCACCTCGGTCATTTCTAGTGGAATCTGATTTCCAAGAAGCCGCAACAGTGGGGTCATTTCATAGCAAATGGCCCTGAGTGAGCCAGGTAATCCATACAGCCAAGTAGGTTAGATGGGTGGTTACCATCAACATCCGACGCTGCATTCCCATTCCTACGTGCCAGTATCTTTTTTATTCTGGAAAATACATTTTGAGCTTCAATTTGCTGCTCCGGCTGTCGGCATGGGCTTGGAAAGCATCCATACATGGATCAAAGGGCAGCAGCCAACTTACATGCCCATAACAGAATCCGCATCGTCAGAAACAAGCACCAGAAAAGCGTAAGGCGCATCTGACCATGATCCCCAATATTGCGTAGCAATGGTGATAATGATAGCACAATAGCCCAGATAGGAATCATATTCGATCGGCCGCTCTCTACCTAATAGCAATAGTGGGGATTCTCCTCTTACTTGCTGCATCAGTCGTCCAACTCTACCAGCCCATAGGTTCGAGATGCCAGAACCCTTCTATACGCCGAGAATGGCGGGCCTTGACAGCCAGTGAAAAGATGGAATTCATACAGGCCGTTAATACTCTCGCGCAGCTCCCTTCACAGTGGCGAGAAAACGGTACTATTTACGATGACTTTGCAATTTTACACGGGGCAATTGGGTCATGGGGTGCGTTTATCTCGCTTACTCTGATGAGAGCTTATGCTAACCACAGTGTCCGGCTGGGATGATATAGCCCACCGCTCGGCATCCTTCCTCCCTTGGCATCGGTATACGTTGATCATCTATGAGAACGCCCTTCGGAAGCACGCTGGGTTCACTGGACAAATCCCGTATGCATCTTGAGATTCTTTATCCCTACTGAGGCCCATACGCTAACGGATATATGATGGAAGCTATTGGGACTGGTCCTTGGATTGGATGGACTTGGCCAACTCGTCGATATGGGATAGTGTCGAAGGTTTCGGAGGGGACGGAGACCCTGACGGCCCAGAGACGGTAGGCGAAGGGCGTTGTATCACCAACGGGCCATTTGCAAAGCTCCGGCCAATCTTATACAACCACACCTTTGGCGAACACTGCCTCTCTCGAGGATTTCATGACGGCAAGATAATGGGCCGTCTACCTGGCGAAGCCTACAGCCCCGAAAAAATAGGCGAAATACTACGAAAGACCACATACAAGGAGTTTGTCAGAGAGCTGGAGATTTATCTGCACGGTTCTCTACATCAGGCCGTGAATGGAGACTTTAAAGCCATGACAGCAGCGAATGGTAAGGCAACTCGTTGTCATCTGTCCGGTCCCCGATGATGACAGCCTCCCACCTAATGAGAGTGACTCTAATCAGACACACAGATCCTCTTTTCTACGTGCATCACGCACAGCTGGATCGCATGTGGTGGCGATGGCAGCAAGAAGACCCGCGCGCTCGATTGACCCAATACGAAGGAAAACACATGTTCAACTCTACTGGAAATGCGACCATCAACGACATGCTGATGTTTGGTGGATTTGCTGAGGATGTTCCCGTGTCCAGCGTCATGGATACAGAGGGAGGGTTTCTGTGTTATAGATATTGAGCAGTCCAACTACTAGCTAGTGTGATTGAATAAATTCGAGTCATTTAAATGAGGTTCGCATTCTTTTAGGTAGTAGTGGCGTTGAACGGAGCTTAAACAACCATCTTGTGTTCATGGCTTCTATCGAACGCATGTTCATCCTCGTCTTCTAGGGAATGGACATATATTTCCTACCCTGTAGCTCTGAGTTGATGATGGCACTTTTTCAGGGCTTCAGTAGATGGCAACCTAAGAACCTCGGGAAAAGAGGCTGGGAATTAAGAAGCGCAAACGTAGTATTAAAAAGATGAACACCTAGAAAAGCCAATAATGGATGTGGGATGTAAAGTTATCGCGATGTAAATTACGAAATTGACAGTCGCTACTGGTAGAGAGCTGGAGCTTGGGCGGCGACATCTCTGTACAGCGGTCATTTTAATGGCGGCGACCACTGAGACCCTCAGTGCACTCTAGGGAGTCAGACTACCCAGTCCAGCATCGTTGTAGGAGCCCTCGGGCTCAGGCTAAGATAGATATCTAAAGCAATGTTGGCAGCAGCCCTTTAGCTATTAAAAACAGATTCGAAGATAATATAAACTCTGATTATTTATTTACTATATTAACTAGCAAATCTTATAATAATTATTTTTTAAATTATAATTCTATTATTAGATTATTTTATTTAAAACTTACTAATACTAAATTTATAAATATTCTTCTTCATTGATTATAACTAATAGCCTAGCTATATAATTCAAAACTTTTTATGGAGAATAAAAACAATTAATATCAAATCAAGTGTGGGGTTAGTCTAAGTAAGCGATTACTACGGAGTAGATTCTCTAACCTTGGATAGTCCCGAGCGGGTCGTTAAGCGGCCCGGTGCACAGTAAAGTTGAAAAATTCAGCGCCACGATGGGCCTTGGCAACCCACCATCGTCAAATCTGCCGCCACCGTTTTGTCCAATTACCTTGATGAAGAGTCCTGTCGCCCGTATCTTGTTGTAGTTCTTGGAGACAATTGTCATTTATCCTCGCTAGCCTCCTCTAGACTGGCTTGAGAGACATGAAGGATTGGCCAGTGGTTGATGCGGCGTCTGGGCCTGATGGAGACGATTCAGTCGCTTCTGCCACGGCTGGCGTTCGCCCCGATTCTGGGAGAGCCGGAGCAGACTTGGATCAGATCGAAAAGACCCATCAATGGGATTCACATGTGCCCCAGGAGGCGCTTGACACGTTCAGCCACGCCCTTGAACGCGATGAGAAACAAGAGATTGCGAAAACAGAAGAGATCCTTGGCGACAATTCCCCATATGAAGAAGTCCGCGCAGCAGTCCGTAATACCGACGACGGCGAGGTTGCAAATACCGTGAGGGCTTGGATATTAGGCATGCTCTTCGTCACCGTTGGTAGCGGTTTGAACATGTTCCTCAGCATGAGGTGGGAGAATGCGCCAGTGTCTACGCGTCTTAGGGTACCAGATTGCTGACAATCCACATCATCATCAGGAGTCCAGCCATCAACTTTCCAGCCACCATCGTTCAGTTGCTCGCTTATCCAATCGGCTGTTTGTGGGCAAAGGTTGTGTCGCGAAAAGAATTCAACACGTTTGGCGTACGGTGGACTTTTAACACCGGGCCCTTTACGATCAAAGAGCATGTTGTAATCACCATCATGGCAAACGTTTCCATCGGCTATGCTTACAGTACGGATGCCCTACTGGCGCTTCAGGGAAAACCGTTTTACAACCTGAACCTGGGCTGGGGTTATGCCATACTCTTCACATTGAGCTCCCAGCTGATTGGAATATCTCTTGCTGGACTCTTCCGACGGTTTCTCGTTTGGCCCGCTGCCATGATATGGCCCGGCCAATTCGCAAATACCTCGCTGTTTTACGCCTTGCACGACAAGAGTAAGAGCGATGGCGTCCACTCTAACGGTTGGCTCATAAGCCGGTATCGCTGGTTCTCTCTCGTCACATTGGCGATGTTCTGCTACTACTGGATTCCGGGCGTCTTGTTCCAGGCTCTCTCTGCCTTTGCTTTCGTCACCTGGATCAGGCCCAAGAGCGTCGTTGTCAACCAGCTATTTGGGGGAGCAACTGGGCTTTCTCTCATCCCAATTACCTTTGACTGGACCTATGTCACAGCTTACCTCGGTGATCCGCTCCTGGCGCCAACCCATTCACACGTTAATGTTCTCATCGGACTTGTCGTGTTTGTCATCCTCACATCGATTGGAATTGTTTACAGCGGCGCGCTCTACGCCGACTATTTGCCAATGGTCACTTCGCAGACATACGACAACATGCAGAAATTCTACAATGTTAGCCGCATCCTCGGTCCAGGCTATACTTTTGACGTCCAAAAGTACAAAGAATATTCTCCCCTGTTTTTGGCGCCCACGCTCGCGGTCAACTACAACCTGTCGTTTGCCGCTCTGACGGCCGCCATTGTCCACGTTAGCTTATACCACGGCAAAGAGATCTGGTATCGTTTCCGCACGGCACGAGACCAAGAGCCCGATGTACACATGAAGATGATGCAAAAGTACGTCGAAGCGCCGGATTGGTGGTACGGAGCACTGTTCCTCAGCACATTCGCGCTGGGGCTCGGTTGTGTTCTAGGTTACGATTCTCAGCTGCCATGGTGGACGTTTATTATCTCCATCATTACGGCCCTCGTCTTTATTCTCCCGAGCAGCATGATTCTCGCAGTGTCGAACATCAGTCTCGCCCTGAATGTGTTGTCGCCGTTTCTAGCTGGCTTCATCATACCAGGCCGACCGATTGGCAACATGATGTTCCATGTCTTTAGTTCCATCACGCTCGCCCAGGCGCAGACGTACAGTGGCGATCTCAAGCTTGCTCACTACATGAAGCTACCGCCGAGAGTCACCTTTTGGTGTCAAGTCATACCCACCATCTGGGCCACCTTTGTACAAATCGCCGTGATGAATTGGGCTTTGGGTAATCTTGAAGACGTGTGTGAGGTTACGCAAACGGCTCATTTCACGTGCCCCAACGGCCGCGCGTTTTTCTCTTCCAGCATCGTCTGGGGCGTCATTGGCCCCCGCAGAATGTTTGGTATCGGATCGATATACGCGCAATTAAACTGGTTCTGGCTCGTCGGCGCGACATTCCCTGTCATTTTATATTTCCTCCATCGGGTAACTAAAATTGGCCTTTTTGGATACCTCCACGCACCCATCCTTCTCGGAGCCATGGCCTGGCTGCCACCCGCCACGCCGCTCAGCTTCTGGTCGTGGGCCATCTTCGGCCTCATCTTCAACAAGTTTATACGCCAGCGGTGGAACGGCTGGTGGCAGACGTACAACTACACAACGGCGGCGGCGCTGGACGCCGGGCTGATACTGAGCACCCTCGTCATCTTCTTTGCCATAACGCTTCCGAACGTCGAGGTTCCGCAGTGGTGGGGGAATGTGGGTGCTTTCAAGACGCTGGACCAGCAGAACAAGGCGGTATTGAAGACGGTACAGGGGGGCGATACATTTGGCCCGGCGACATGGTAAATGATATCGGCCGCTGAACAGTACAGTAATGTTCGTCCGGCCAACTGTCCAGTCCAAGTTTACGTCATACTTTCCATTCACCGAACGCCGAATCTAGAGAGCGTCTTACCTGTCCTGTGTCCCCCGACGTGACGTTAACTTTTGTTGAGATACGGGTGGGCTTCTAATAGAAGTAAACAAGACTCGCAGCCTAGATCCGCATTCATTTCTACGGGGCTGTAAGAGAGGGAAACGCCCACCAGGGAAAGCGTAAAAGCACTGCAGGTCGAAGGCGGAACAGATGATACAAAGCGGTATGATAAAACAGGTTTGGCCTTGCTCATAGTGTGGCTGATCTGGTTCTGAGTTGGCCGTGTTCAGCCTTGGTGTTCCTCTGGCCTGGTGCAGCCCGGAAAGCCGGAACAGCTAAGCGACGACATCGAGTCAATTTGGCTGCCTCTCTGATCTGGTTGACGCGGGGAAACACCGCAGAGACATATTTCGAGTTTCATTCGCCGCCCTATGCGGATAAATATGCCTACGAAGACTTTCGAAAGCTCGACTGGCAGGTTCCCATCCAAATGTGCTGGGATACCGGTCACATGTGTGGCACGAATTGAGTCATATTAGGTTGTCTTCTGAAGGTGATGTCTACTACTGGCATAACCATATTGGAGATGGTTTATCACATCTCACCCATTTTCAAGATGAGCTGGACAGCAAAAAAGGCACCGCAACAATGATTGCTAATGAGAATTATGAACAGACAATACATGATGATATTTATTAGGACATTACCCAAGCCACATTGTGATTCGAGTCGTGATGTTGTCTTCAAATTTTGTACATGAAATCTATGCCTACCGTCATTCCAATACCATCCGCAATGCCTTGTATGCCTCCAACGCCCTATACTCTACTCCACGCCCCCAACGCAAGCCCGCCACAAGCCCAACTCTGCTTCACCATCCATGGGAAATTGGTTGCCGCTATGCATACGTATGGTATGGCGCGCCATTCTTGCGATTGCGTCAATACGTTTGCAGATTGCGACGAGGAACTCCCTGTTAGATATCTCGGGAGATAGTCGTTGGATTTGTTCCCTAATCACGTCATCGTTCAGGCACTTTGCAGTCTTGACCACTTCCATTAATTCAGCCCTCTCTCGCTGCCACTGCTGTTGTATCGCATCCTGCTTTGTAGAAAAACTCTTGAGTGCCAATGACAACCGCTCCAGGTCCTTTGCAATGTTGGTCATTCCCTCACAGTGGCTGCATCCATCCTTGTGTTCAACGTATTTCTCATCATCGGATTCATCATTCTCCGACTTCTGATTCTCTCCTCGAGTACCGGAATTTCCCTTCTCAGTAAGAACCTTGCTCTTCCGCGCCGGATCGCCAGCAGTCGTACTAAGATTGAGTGCATGATGGCCGATTTCGTCAGCGCTTGTGTTGGAAGCAGCCACCGAGTTCTTTCCTAGATGCTCAATTGTATCCATGGGGCATATGTCGTAAGATCGGTCAAGGATCCCTCGACCCTGGTCGACCAACTGGCTTACTGTAGGCCCAACTTGTGGTTGTCAGCGTGTTGTAGGGAAATGTCGGTAGCTTGGTGGGTGGCAATTGGAGGGGATTCTACTTGAGACATTTTATGAACACGAGAAAGCTGTTGAAAACAAAAGTAGAGACGCTTGGGATGTAGGTTGATAAGATTGTATGCTATGGATGTAAGAAGATCTTGGAGGCAAGAACAGGATTGAAGGAGTGGTATTTATATTAAGCGGTTGCCTGCGTATATTGATGTAACGCACCTTTGACTTCAAAGAAAGTCAGTCGAGGGTCTCCAAAGTCGTTAGAAACAAAAAAAGGACGGTTTGCTATGTTGGCAACGGGGGCACGGACAAGACAGCGATCTGTTGAGTAAAGTGAATTCCAGCAGTAGGTCCGCGATCGTGTATGTATAAATCAAGACGGAAGGATATAAACGAATCATATGTTTTAGATACGAAGTCTAGTCCCTTAGCGTTTAATCGGGGCCATTACGGTATCTAGTGACATTTCTCTCTAGCCATTTGTTTGGAAGCCCGGAATGCTCACGGGTCAAGTGGTGATCCGTTCTATTGGTATGGGGTTAACATTGTCGCACAAACGTCTTTCAGGTAGCCGATAGACTTCTGAAATGACGTGAAAGGCATTGATTGCTTGCTTTGGCATTAGTCTTATACACCGGAGTCAGGAGGGAGAGTGACTTCTTTGTTCACATTGAGCCATCGCTAAGATCTAGAAACTGTTTTCAGCTTAATGACCTACTTGACAAAGCTTGAAACCCCCGTACAAACAAAGAATGTAGCAGCTGGTACCGGAATCCGTGTTGGTCATTCCTTTTCCTGCGTAGGTACCATGGAAGCAACTAGAAGCGAGCCCTTGTTGACACAACACAAAGCGCAATCCGGGACAACTTATTGAAGCACGCCCTGATGTATGAAAGTTGTGTGGTCTGTCCACATTTGGAAAATAGGTCGGTGCTCTGCAGGACAGAACTGTACCTATGTCAAGGGTTAGGGCAATGAATCAGAGAAGTAGAATTGTAAGAGAGACGAAAAAATCGCTGTGACTTGCTCTGTGACGAGAGGTAGAGAATGTGAAGGGGCAGCCGCAGCGACCAGATTTTCCGTGTGCAATAACCTAGGATAGAAGTCTTTGCAATGAATACGACGAAGATCTTTGTAGGATCTATGGGGTTCTAATTGCTTTAATAGATAGTACACGGAAGATAGTCACTGTCTACGGGGAGGCTGGTCTACTCAAGTGGTTGACAATATAATCCAATCATCTCTTTTGCCCACTAAATCCTACATGAGCCAAATGTTCCCATATCCTTGCCCTTGAATAATGCTCGAAACTTCCATGTGAGGCCATGCCGCCTACAATCTTCGCATCATCAAAAATCGTAAGTGGAGTGTGTCAAACGGTCTTTACCGACCAGAGCTTGAGAAGATGCCACGACACATCAAGCTTTTCCTTGCGAGATAAAAAAGGCATCAAAACTTTTCCGGTGGTTCTGCCAAATAGTTTCACTATGTAATGGTGTCGCCATCGGCAAGTCTTGCTTTATTTTGCGTTAAGCGCTTCTGTTCGGATACTACGCAAAATAGCTACGTAAGCTATGAACTATGGATACTATCGGCTCGAGTCGATAATGAAATGTTTAAGATTCGAAGTTGCGAGAAACTTCTAGCTATGGTCGTTGTAGTTCCAAACGCTTCGAATTGACGCCTAACGTCAAACTCAAGTCGGTAAGTAGTCATAGATGCCGAAACCTAAAACTCTCCCTACCTCCCAAATGACAAACTCGCCGATGCTATGATGGATTCAATCTGTTCAAAGCCAGATATACTAGTTCATCTAGGATATTTGTACTTATTTAAGGGGCTTGATATCCCCTCCATCAATCGAAACAACAATCACATCTTCCACTCACATCAAAGATATATTGTTTCATGCGACACCATGGCCAGACGCAAGAAGGTGAGATAATTTTCTGATAAATACTGTGAGCTCCGTTACTAACTCTACTGTCAAGACCAAGGCCCCAGTTGATGGGGCAAGCACATGCCTAGATCCAGTACCCGAGGACCCTCCTGACGTTAAATCATGCAAAGGCTTCATTGATATCGTCGAGTATCATCCCGAGCGATGGGATAGCTGTAAAGTAGAGATTATCCCGACCGAAGAGTTTGAGACTATGCAGGTAAAAAGCCAAAAAGAAATACCTACTTACGAAGATTATGCCATTGTTCTCCGTCGCACCTGGCACAAGGAGGCTCAAGGCCCAGTCATGAGCAAAACTGAGCTGGAGATCCAGTCGGAGGTCCTGTGCAACGCCCTGAGAAAGGTTATTCCTGATTCCTACATGGGCACAGCCCTTGAGGCGTACCCAATCAAGTTACCGAGTCCATTCATGGTACTCTTCTTTTATCGAGAAGAGATTGAAGCCTTGGCCAAGGATACCAAGCAGGACAAGCGTCTTCAGCGCGATGCGCAAGTGTTATATGAATTTATTAAGAACGATCGTCTTGTTGTGAGCATCTTCCAAGATCACGCCAAGTACTCAAAACAGGGTCGGGTTCTCCTCGACATTCTTTGGACAATCTACCGGCCCAATAGCCTTGCAATACTCAACTCCGGGCCAATCCAAGAGTGCTGGATTCTGCACAGGGTCTGTATGAGAATCGGCTGCAATGATGAATGCTTTTGGGTAGTACATGGATGGCGGATAGGCTTCGATGGAGAATCACCAAGGCTTCGATGGAGAATCACCAAGGCTAGTGTTGCAGACTATCAAGATTCCGTTCGTGCGGACGCAGGTATGGAAAATCACTGACCTGCCACTGATTCCGATAACACACTGCGATAACTGGGACATTATAAAGGGAACGTTTGTGAAAAGGTCAATGAGACTGCGAGAACTGTTGGAGATAGACATGTCATCATTTGGGTCACGAAATTATAACGGTACGGTCTGGAAAGAAGACCAAAGTGAATTTGAGGCTGGCCGCGATCCATTATTCGGCACCCAGCAAGTATGTTTCACCTCTTACCATTCCATCCCACTATACTTATATCCATTATCAAATTCTTCGACTGATACACCCAGATTAATGAGCGGGTCATTGTCGATTATCAGACAGCGGCAAAGAAAACATACCATAACAAAAAGCTCGAATGTTTTCATGTAGAATCGCAACTAACTGAGCAGCAAATGATGGCAAGGGGCTTCTATTCCAAGTCTGGCGGCTCAGTAGAACCCTGTACTGAGGATGAGGATGGAGACAACGATGAGGATAAATGGCGGTATAGGAAGGGAAAACCACCCCCTGATGAAAACAGAAAATCGGTTGTTTCTTTTAAGCCTGATCTCCAGGATCTCGCTCAGCTCTCAGAAACAGTCTCAAACACATTCCACATTTCAACAGCCGATGCCGACCTCCTCTGTCCGGCTCTGGTGCCCGCATTCTGTCTGCGAATGAAGAAATGGCGCTGGCTCCTCATCGATCAACTTCAGAGAGTGAAGTGGGACTCGGCAGCTTTTGAGTTTCTAAGGCTCGAGAGTGTGACAAAGAAGCTTGTTCAGTCTCTGGTCAAGGGGCATCAGGCTGCGTCTTTTCGCTTCGACGATGTCATAACCGGGAAGGGTCAAGGATTGGTATTTTTGCTGCATGGGTAAGTTTGCACACTGGTAAAGAGCTGTGTCTCCAAAGAAGCCGAAGCTAACATAATGCTACTTATAGACAACCTGGTCTAGGGAAAACCCTGACTGCTGGTGAGTGCCCCCGCGCCAAGTTAGTTCTAGCATGCTAACATGGTTGGCAGAGAGTGTCGCGGATTATCTGGAACGGCCATTGTATTCAATAACCGGTGCAGAACTTGGCACAAGTGTTTCAGATGTGGAATCGGGTCTTGATGACATCTTTGATCTTACAAAACGATGGAACGCGGTTACCCTACTCGATGAGGCAGATGTACTCCTCTGCAAACGTAAATCTGCGGAAATGGACAGAAATGCAGTTGTAGCAGGTAAGCCAGACCATCTTGCGGAACCAAATGCCACTAGATGAGACTAACACGATCAATAACAGTCTTCCTGAGGAAACTGGAATACTTTCAAGGTGTTCTCTTTCTGACGACGAATCGGAAGCAAGACTTTGATGACGCTTTCAAGAGTCGAATCCACGTTACGATATCGTACCCTGCTTTGTCAGAAGATTCGCAGTCTGCAATTTGGGAGAACCTAGTCAATGGAAACATGGTAGAGGTGGACAGCACTTGGACGCCGGAGGTTTATGCAGTACTGGCCAAATTGAAACTGAATGTACGTATTTGGCTCTCCATACCACATCGTACCGAAAATAAGCACTGGGCCCATCTAACTAACATGAAATTAACAGGGCCGAGCGATCAAAAACATTCTACGCACGTCCGTCGCCTTCGCTCACGCAGAGGGTGAGCCACTAGGGGTGCAGCATGTTCTCACCCTGCTTGAGACTGAGCTGGCCGATGATTGTCAGCCTATTGCATATGAGACGGCCCTACACAAGAGCGAAAAGAAGAGGCAGGTTGAATCGACCATTGAGGAGCTCCGAGGGTTGGTTTCTGGGAAGCTAAGATTGAATTGAGTTGGGACGTAGAAAGGGATCGGATGGAAAACATGGCTGTCGGATGGCTCTCTAGAAGAATAGAAGACGTTGAGGGTGAAGATGCTCGTTTGACAAAGGGTCATCTGTATTAGCCATTTTAAGTAAGTGAAGATTATTAAAATGAAACAAAAAGGATTGGACTCGGCATCATGCGGCCGAAGCAAGACGCTGCTCGACGAACAATGTTGGAAGCAGAGCACGCGAGGCCTATTTAGACAAACAATACCTGCAGCGAAGTGTCTAGACGATCCTTGTCTTGGCTCAATCTCTGCATCTCTTCGTACAATGTCTCAACCTCGGCTTGTAGGTTAGAAGCCATCTCCCGCGGCACAGCAAGCGCCTTCAACTTGTAACAGTGCCCACGCCAAGGTGCTTGTGAAAGGAATCGCCAACACATTCCAATATTTTTTGATCACCGTCCAAGAGTAAAAGGTAGTCCATCGCACTTACGAGGGCAGCGCATGTCTCGTCAACCATCTTTTGACTGATCCTAGACTTTCTGAATCCGACTTCAACCCTCAAGTCAGCTCCTTTCGTATTGACTTTGATGGTCAAGTCAAACTGATGCGTGTTAGCAAAAAACCTGTGCTTCGGTGATCGAAACAGTTAATGCCCCCACCTTTGTAGTTTCCTCAACATAATACGCCTTGAATGACATAGCAGCTTCAGAGTTGTCCTGGACTCTGTCTGTATCCTGGAACGACATGGATGTATTGAACAATGCCCTGACTTGGCTGGAGGATTGCAGTATCTTCTTGAGCGACACATGTTGCATAGACTGCTGCTCAATCGCTTGTTGAGAAGCTGATTCTAGAATGCTGCACATTGAAGATTGCAAGTTCATGCGACAAACCAGGAAGTTGGTTAGTGGTCCGACCATTCCATCAATCCCGTCAATCGGGATATCTCTTCCAGCTACTTCCAGTCCAAAACAGACCTCCGTCATCCCGGCGAAGTGGCCCAAAACAAGTGACCACGCAACCTGAAGAAAGACTGAGCGTGGAATACCCATTTTCCTGCAATACTTCATTATCTCGATTGACTTCACCGGGGGCGAGACGAAGCTGTAACCGTCGACCAATTCCTCGGACTGTATACTTTTGATGATGGGGAAAATACAAGGTTCTATCCCGTCCAAAAAATGCGTCCAGTAGGCTGAGACCTCGTCCTGAGTAGCTTTGATATACCGAACTAATTCGCTAAATGCCTGAGCTGGCTCAAGCCGTACACCCTGATACAGTGCAACAAGCTCAGCGAGAAGTAACGAAACGGACCTTTGGTCGATGACTGCTCCATTGGTATCTAATCTACAAGCGACCTCGCCAGCTTTAGATTGGCCCGTTGTGAATGCATGATGCGGTTCGTTTGCTGCGAATGCTGACGGTTCCAGCTTGCAAAGATCCGCAGCAGCATTTCCTGTGCCGGTTTGCTGCTTCACCCGGGCCTTTGAGCTCCATTCAGAAAGTACAATCTGCACATGACTACCGCCATCAGGATGAGAGGTGAAAACGGTAGCCATAATTGTATGTCTTTTAACCAATTCTCTCCAAGCCGCTTCGAGTCGCGCAGGAGATACTTTGACATTCGGATTTGACGACTCCACCTGCCAGATCAACGAATATGACGCCGTGCTGCTGGAATGTGAGCTCATCAAAGCCATTTCTTGTGTTGGCGTGCATGGATACATGTCTCGCACATCTCTGGGGTCAACGCCCAAACGGGGAAGCTGATGATTCAGAAGCTTATCCAAACCGCTGTATGACAATGAGAGCAGAGGGAAATCAGCTAGAGTAAAGCTTGCTGGTATTCGGGTGAGCTCCTGCGCCGCAGACTCAAGAGCCTTTGCAAAGTCCCTGGCCCATTGCTTCAAGCGCGAGTAATGCTTCACCTCTCTGTTGATGGAAAAGAGCACGATGACCTGGCCGTTTTCCACTCCGACGTTGACCTCAATTAGGGCAAGTCTGCGCGCAGACTCGGAAACCTCCATGAGTTCGTGCTCATCGCCAAAGATGTCGGCTTTGGCCTTTCTGAATAGAGCCTTCGAGCTTTCCAATTGTTGGTATCTCCCCATGTAATTAAACAGCAACTCCATTGTCTCATGGCCCTTGAAACGCTGCCGCCCATCATTGTTGTGATAGCGGCATGAAAAGTATGGTTGGCCTTTAGCTGGGACCTTGCGTCTTGTATCCTTGGCCAACCTCACTGCGTCGACAATGTCATTTGTGGACGTGATTGGAACGCCGATGGGATGAAGAGTTGTAAACCAGCCAACCGTTCCTGAGATATCGAGAGGCATGGTGTCATCAAGCTATTCCCTCCCATGACCCTCAAGAAACACGGCAGGAGTAGTTCTATCGGGGAAAGCTCGAGAAAACGAATGAAAAAGAGCACCCAGTAGAATGTCTAGTGTCTCGGTACGTAGGTTATCGTTACCCGGTCCAAGAATTAAGCTGCTAGTATGTGTATCAAGCGTCTCAGTAAAGTTCTCCGCATTTAGGGAGGTATTATCCGACATAGATATCCCCCAGAATCCAAGATCTGCATCCGGTATAACATATGGGAGAACCGCATTGGGTAATAGATGACTGCCGACGTCGCTCTGCAGTCGGGTCCAGGTCTGGAAGGACAATGCTGGTTCAAAATGAATGTCTCCAGACACTATCTGCTCCTCAAGCTCACCCCAAATGATGCGCCAAGACACAAGATCGATAACCAAGTGGTGTGCAGTAAAAACTACGATTTGGTCGTGGCCCTGAACGTTGAATAAGTCGCAGGCGAAGACGGGGCCATGGCGGATATTTAATCGACGCTGACGAGACTGTGCAAGATCACCAACCTCGACTGGAGATGCTACAAAGCGTTCAGAAAACTCAAACGCATTCGTGTCGGATACAGGTACCGCCTTCTGTTTCCACATCCTATTCTCATCTTGATAGAAACGGGCCCGAAGCATTGGATGGTGAGCTACAACGACTTCCAGGGCGCTCTCTAATGCTTTTACCGAGATAGCCTTGGACAGTTCCAGCACGAAGCTCTGGTTGAAATGATTTAAACCGTTTGGATACATGTCAAAGAACATCTGCTGCACAGGGGACAGACCAAAGGGTGCTAATTCGTCATCCTCTGCCATCCCATGGCCGCCACGAGAGCCGACCCCTTCCGAGCTCACTTTGCAATGAGAGGATAGATTGGTGATTGAACTTGCTTGGAGGACGTCGCTGACGGTGATAGAAATCTTGTGATTGCGACATTGCGATACCACCTGCATAGCCGTGATGGAATCTCCACCCAGCCTAGTGAATGGCTTGTTCAGAGGAACATTGGGAGCCTTCAGGTTGAGCACCGTCATCCATACTTGCTGAAGAACCCTTTCTGTTTCATTTGAAGGTATGATAGGCACATTTTCTTCTGCCGTGGTCTCATTGCGATGCTTAAGCCACAAGGGCGCAACAGTTCTCCGAAGACGTAGACGATCCATCTTGCCCGTGGCCGTCATTGGGATTGTTTGCGTGGGAATAAAAGCTGTGGGTACCATGTAAGCTGGCAGTGTCTGGCTCAACTCATCCGTCAATCCATCTGTCATTCGCCCAACTGCATCCCCATGTTCATCCTCCGTCATATTTCCATCATCGATACTAACAAAAATCACCAGAATGGCGTTTGCAGTATCTTGTGGTTGAATCGTCTCTGCAACAAGCTGCATTTTCGGAATCCCTCCTCTTTTCTCCAAGCTCTTTCGCACGTGGTGCTCTATTTCGCCGAGTTCAACTCGTTGGCCTCTAATCTTCACTTGGGTATCCTTCCGACCCATGAAAACAAGTGTCCCGTCTTCGCTGTACTTAACCAGGTCTCCCGTACGATACAAGCGACCGTGTCGACCATTCTTGCCAGAGCTACTGCGCAATAGCCAGGACGGGTCCTGTACGAACGACGCCTTTGTTCTCTCAGAATCATGGAGATATCCACCACCGACAAGGGGTCCTTCAATCCATAGCTCTCCAATGGCCCCGATTGGGGCTAGTAATTCTTGGTTTTCCGTATCAACCACCCATGTACACACTCCGCTGCCTTTACCGATTGTCGCCTCAGTTGCATGAGGATACAGAGTAGCAACGGTACTAATTGGAGTGCATTCTGCAGGGCCATAGCCATTGATAACCTGGCCCGCCAGAGACGCATCATCGGGCAGCGCTGATTCACCGGCAAGTACCAGGGTAGTCAGCTTTGACAGTTGGTCCCGTCCAATAAAACGGGCGACCGATGGCGTGAACTGTGTGTAGTTGATCTTGTACTTTCCAAGGCATCCAGCAAGATCGTTCTGACGTTCATGTGTAGATGGGATGCATAAACAGCCGCCTGATGTCAACGTACTCAGCAAGTTGAACCAAGCCATATCAAAAGCATAGGATGCAAAATCCAGAACCCGAGACTTGTTCGTGACGGCAAAGTGTCGCTTCTGGTAGAAGAGCGCGCTGCTCAAGTTGACATGGGCGATTCGTACGCCTTTGGGCAAACCGCTACTTCCAGATGTAAAGACAACATAAAGCAAGTCGGATGGATCAACTACTGGAAGCTCAATGTCTAGGGGCACATCGTCGTCGACATTTGCAAGATGATGTTGATCAATAACCATAACATCAGATGGCCCTAATCGGCGTACAAGCTCTTCTGCCGCGACTGATGATATGATGAGCGTTGCTCCCACTTGTGATGTAATTGTTTGCAATCGTGTCTCGGGCAGTGCTGGATCCATGAGTACTGAAGCACCTCCTGCTTTCATGACAGCCAATGCTGCCACCGGCAACCACATGGACTTTTCAAAGCACAATGGTACGATGACATCCCTTCCAACACCTTTGTGACCTAGGACGTAAGCTAGTTTTGTAGATAGAGCATCAAGCTGTCCATACGAAAGGTCACCGTCCCAGGCGCAGACAGCCGGTGCCTCGGGCGTTTGTCGTGCTTGTGCGATAATTGATTCATGTACACAAGCTTCAATGGGCTCGGGGACGACCGTGTTCCAGCTCCAGATCTCACCTAGATCTCGCTGGCTAATGCTTGCCAGCTTGTACAGGTCTGTTGCGCCATTCTTGGTGTCACATAACTGATGCAGAATATGATCAAATCGATGAGCAAGGCGCCTAATTCGTGCCTCAGTAATCACCTTTAAATCAAAGCTAATACGTAACTGAACGTGATCCACTTCAAGCCAATACTGGACAACCAAGGAGTATGGATACACCCTCGGATCAGCAGGCTCATCTGCCGCGCCACCGTCTCCATTCATAATGAGCGTTTGAAAGTCGCAGGCCATGGCGGCTTCGTTGCTCACGCGGCGAATCCATTGCAGACCAGTCTTCTCAAAGAGTTTCATTTCGACCTCCTGTGCTTGTACATTTTTCAGCAGGTCGCCGGCACTCCCATTCCAATCCAATTGCACCCTAATTGGGACCACATGTTCACCAAACATCAGGGCTTGTCTGCTATTATCGCTTGGAATCTTCTGTCCGGTCGTCGTCCCAAACAGTGCTTCATTCGCTCCAGCACTCTGTGCCAAGACGACCGACCATGCCGCCCTGATTAGAGCCGCCGTTCCAATCTTGCTACAGCTCCATTCAACGTCATGAATAGCCAGCCTTATCTGGCCATCTGCCTGGGGACTATATGTAGCTCCTCGTAGTGGTGGAAAATGTGTGCCTTCTTGGCCGTCAAACTGTGCTTCCCAGAATGAACGTGCGGCAGACTCGTTTACGCCAACAATTTGCTCGAATGAGGCGTCTGAGATCATTTTAGTAGTTCCAGGCTCCAACGGGTCCCGGGAGTTAATGATATGCTCAATCGCCCGTGTCAACGTAAAGCAAACCTCTTGGGCTGTTTGGCGACAGACAGAACTGCGGAATAAGACGGAAACCCTGGTATCATTGCCATGTAACAGGCCATCCAAGGTCAATGCAGACTGTAGTTCGTTAGTCAAATCCTCGCACAAAATTGAGAACCAAAAAAATTGCATACCTCATGCGGATCTTGAATAGCAAATTCCTGAAATACTATCTGGGACCCAATGGCATGAAGAGCGAGTTTCTCCCTAATCGTCAAAATGGTGTTAAACAATTGCTTGCCAGAGAGCCCAAGAGCATGTTGAATTTCAGCCAAGGAAACATGCTGAATGCCCAAATGCTCTATAGACTTCTCCGATGTTGTCGTGAGAACCTCCTGCACCGTCCCATGAAGATTGACTCGGGCGACCAACAGGTTAGCCAACGGACCCACCATCCTTTCGGCTCCCTCAATCGGTGCATCTCTGCCAGAGGCTACATACCCAAAGCAGGCCTCTTGCATTCCGGTGAAGTGGCACAATACCATGGCCCACGCAACTTGAAGGAACACTGAGCGCGTAATCGCCGCATCTCTACAAAAGTCGGCAATATGAGACGTAAATCTTGGCGGGAGGGTAATACAACCATGATCGCCAGTTGCTTCCGAACGTGATGAGAGTGGGAACAGACAACTCTGGACGCCAGAAAGTAGCGATGTCCAGGCAGCCAAAAGCTTCTCTTTTGGGCGACCATTGATGTACCGCACCATTTCACCAAAGGCCGGAACTTCTGCGACGTCTCGGTCACTGTAATGTCGCATTACTTCATCAAGTAAAATTTCAACAGATGATGCATCTGTGAGCGTATGGTTGATATCCAATCTGCAGGCAACGTCTCCCGACTCAGATCGACATATGGTGAATGAGTATTGGGGCTCGCTGACTGCAAACTCGGGCCTCTCAATGCCGCACAAAGCTGCAGCTGGGCATTGAGATTCGGCTGCAGCCACATGCGATACGCGAGCTTGGGGTTCAGAGAGAGTGACCTGGATGAAACCACCATCCCCCGGGTGTAATGTAAACACCGTGGACAAGATGGGATGTCGGCCAACTACAGCCCTCCATGCAGCTTCAAGTTGCCCGGGCGACACCAAAGAATTACTAGTGGAAGCACAGCGCCAGACCCAATAGTTAGCATATGATGCCAGTCCGGTATGTATGCTCAGAAGCATGCCTCCTTGCATTGGAGAACAAGGCAACAGGTCCGCAACAGACTCCGCCCGGATGCCTAGAGAGGGCAGTTGCTCTCTTAAAGTCTGTAGGCCTTGATAAGACAGCGGAAGAGCGGGGAAATCAACTTGGGTGAATCCTGCAGGTTCCCTCACCAGGATCTTTGCAAAAGCTTGCAAAGTGTGAGGAACGTCCTGGAACCACTGTTTCAACCGTGTTTGGTAGCGCATGTCCTTGTGGTAGCGGAATGACATGGTAAGCTGGCCATCCATCACGCCAGCTTCAATCTCAATCAGGGCAAGCCGGCGAGTGGTATCCTTTGCTGGTTCCAAAACATCTGCAAACTCGCCTCCTTCGTGCTTTGCTCTTTTGAAGAGAGAATCGCCTTTTTCTAGTTGTTGATAGCGTCCCGTGAAATTAAACAGTAGTTCCATGGCATCATGTCCCTCAAACTCGGTGCGACCAGCCTCACTATAGTAACGTGAGGCAAAATATGGCAGACCCTTTCCAGGAATACTCCGTCTTATATCTTTTGCTAGTGTTACTGCATCGATGGGGGTACTGCTGACTGCTATCGGAATAGGCAGTGGCTGTAGAGTCGTAAACCACCCTACTGTCCCTGATAGATCGCATTCCAGGTCATCCAATTTCTCTCTCCCATGGCCCTCGATGAACATGGTAGGCGCATGGCGTTCTAGGAATGATTGAAAGAACGAGTACACCAGAGCACCAATAAGGATGTCTATCGGGTCCGTTCGTAAACTGGCGTTGGCCTCACCAAGTATCACATTTGTCATGTCGCCACTAATCGTCTCAACGTGCTGAACCGATCGAGCGTACGTATTGTCTGACAATCTCATCCCCCAAAAGTCTACATCAGCCTTGGGCACCTTGTGTGGCAGTACAAGTGCGGGCGCAAGGTTGCATGTTTTCATCGTTTGCAATCGTAGCCAAGAACGGAAAGAAAAAGGCCTGTCTTTCGGGCTCGGGTTACCAATCTTTACATGGTCTTCAATCTCATTCCATATGATGCGCCAGGAAACAAGATCAATGACAAGATGGTGGGCGGTCAGCACAAGTATTTGTGTATCAAGTCCGACACTGATGATATCAGCAACAAATACCGGACCATTTTCTATATCCAGACGTTCTTGCTGTCTTGTTATAAAGTCACTGAGCTCAGTCTTGCTTTTGATGGCGCTGCTGGAAAATATGCAAGCATCTGGGCCTTCAGGGGCCACAGTCTGTTGCCAATGACCGTCAGGATTCCTCTTGTATCGAGCGCGCAGCATCGGATGGCGCGTAGCAATGGCCACTAGAGCCCGTCTAAGCGTTGATAAAGGCACAAATCTTGTCAATTCCAACACCGAGCATTGATTGAAATAGTTTGCACCGTCGGGATTCAAGTCAAAGTACATTTGTTGAATTGGTGATGGATGTAGGGATTCTGCTGCATCTTTATCACGTCCCAGTTTCTCCTGATCTAGCATTCCGTTGCGTTGATCAATGACTCGACAGTTTTTGGCAAGATTTCGAATAGTCTTCAATCGAAGAACGTCTCCGACAGTGAGTACGATGCCGTGTGCTCTGCATTGAGAGACAACCTGCATTGCCGTAATAGAGTCTCCGCCTAATTTCATAAAGTCGCTATCGATTGAAACCTCGAGAGTAGGTAGATTTAGAACTGACATCCAGACCTCCTGCAAAATACGCTCCTTTTCATTCACAGGCCGGTCCCTCGTATTATCTGATGCAATTCCGTTGGGAATATTGCGATGTTGAAGCCATAATGAGACCCCAAGGGTGCGGAGGCTTCGTCGATCTGTTTTCCCTGTTGCGGTCAGAGGAATATTTAGAATTGGCAGATAACCTGAAGGCAACATGTATGCTGGTAATCTTCCCTCCAAGTCCTCAGCTAAGCTGGATGTCATCTTGCGCACTACGGCGCCATGTTCCGTCTCATTCATGCCGTCCGCATTGCCAAGGGCTACAAAAACCACGAGAATCGCATTAGGTATTCCCACCGGCTTGATCGTTTCAGCAACAATGCGTATGCACCGCGAGTCTCCAGCCGAAGTCGCCTCTAGTACCCTTCGCACATGGTGCTCAACCTCGCCTAGCTCAACTCGCTGACCTCGGATCTTAACTTGTGTATCTTTGCGGCCCATGTATTGAAGAGATCCGTCTTTGTTGTATCGTACCAAGTCCCCTGTTCGATAAAGACGTCCACAGCGGCCCGCTCGCCCAGCCGTAGGAGCCCCACGGAGCAACCATGAAGGGTTATGTATGAATACTTCAGCGGTCTTCTCTGGATCATTGAGATAGCCTTGCCCTACAAGTGGTCCCTCGAGCCATAGCTCTCCAATCATTCCAATTGGTGCCAGCATTTCAGGCCCATCCACCGTAACTACCCAAGTGCAGTGTCCAGCACCCCGACCGATTCCCGTGTCCGCAGCACTGACCCGGGTCAGAATTGTTGAGATTGGCGTACATTCAGCCGGTCCATAACCATTTGTAATCCGAGTCTTTTCTGTAACGATTGTCGCGTCGGTTGGAAGCACAGCTTCGCCTGCTAGAAGCAAGGTGGAAAGTTTTGACAATGCTTGTTGGTCGATAAACCGCGCGACAGATGGCGTGAAACATGAAAAATTGATATTGTACTTTGCAATGCACCCAGCGATATTATTCTGCCTTTCTGTCTGAGATGGAATACAGAGACAGCCACCAGATGCGAGTGTGTGTACAAGATTCAGCCAGGAAAGGTCAAAGGCGTATGAGACAAAGTCGAAAACGCGCGAGCTTGACGTGTAACCAAGATGATCTTGCTGATGCTTAATCGCTGAACAAAAGTTTCGGTGTGTAATCAGGGCTCCTTTGGGTCTACCGGTGCTTCCTGATGTGTAAACAGCATATAACAAGTCGGATGGATGTGATGGGGGTAACTCAGAAGACACCTCGCCGTTAGACGAAGACCCAGTAAATGATTCGGCATGGCCAACGGTAATGACTTGATTGATCCCGAGGCGGTATGCTAATTGCTCGTTTTCTGTTGATGCCAGGATGAAACGGGCGTTTGCCTGTGCGATGATATCGCCAAGTCGTTCTTCTGGTTGGGTAGTATCCAGTGCGATAGATGCTCCGCCGGCTTTCATGACAGACAGCGCGGCCACTGGCATCCACTTGGACTTTTCGAAACATAGCGGTACGATGCTTCCAGATCCAATTCCCCTGCTTGCAAGTCGGTGTGCCAAACTCGTCGACAGCCAGTCTAGTTCCTCATATGTCAAGTTGCCATCCCAAGCACAAATAGCAGGCGCCGTTGGGTTCTGGTGAACTCGTGTCCCGATCAGATCGTGCACACATCTTTCAACGGGTTGGGGAACTATAGCATTCCAGGACCAAATCTGCTCCACCTCAGCCTCGCTAGCCCCATGGTTCTGCTGGCGCTTTTCGCCATTGGACTCGACCTCCGGCAGATCCAAATCTCGGAGTTGCATTTTCGTTTTGCTTTATCGTCGACACCCTGATGTGGCCAAAGCCTGGAATCAAACCATTTGGTGAAGATGTTAAGTGCCATTGTTCCTTTGAGTTTCTGTTCATCTCTTGACTACGAATTTGCGCATGTAGCCAGCTACCAAAACGCATTTGTTATGGCGAGAAATAATTCTCCACAGACCAAAGGAGTCCGGCATTTGGTTTAGTTCAGCTAAAGAATCTCAGACAAGATCAGCTCGTAATGGCGGTGGAGATGTCCAAAGTAGTGTGCGCTACAAGCCGCACATCCTTCAATGACGAGCTTGGAAAGCTACCTGCTGGTCGGAGGATACCTTTGTCCCGTCGTCTTGGTCATCTTGGTCCGCAGTGTAGGGGTATTGGAATTTGGGAATCGAGAAATCAATGGGTGTTCGCTTTACTTCCATTGGCTAATGATCGGAGTGATCTGATCAAAACGCACAATCCAAGTTCCACATGCAGAACAGCGAGTTGAGATGGCTGGCATGGAGGGACAGATAAGCCGCTTCATTCCAGTTTAGGGGCGCCTTAAGGCTGCAGAAGCCGTTTGTTAGTGAGACCTAATGCAAGCGATTATAGCACCTGCAGTAGTCTCGAAGATGAGGAGCCAACTGTCGATGCACCATCTACGCTTGTATCTCGCAAGATTGAGTACCCAGGTGGTGATAATAACACTCTGCTTCTCAAGGCAAACGAGGTGTATGATTGGTCAATTCAACAGATCATTCTCTAACTATACTGCTAGTATCAGGGGGCAAGGCTGCTACAACCAATGCTCTACTAAGCGAAAAGCTCCTGTCTCCTCCATTAAGTCCTTCGTAACCAAATCATCAGAGATCCATTAAGCCGTGGCCGTTCTCACTGCTAGACACACCTACAGTGCATTACATGCTCTCGTTTTCAGAGCCTCCTGGGTTAGGATCGACGTCGCCCAGCTCAAAGTATAGTGTCGCTTCTTCCATCATGGTGCCGCGCATCTATCCAAAGTACAGTCGGTAGTCTAGATGACAAACAGGCAATTCGTAGTCATTGCGTCGCATATACTAGAAAGCCTGATCTATTTTTCCACGGATCCAAGCCAATCCAGACGCAGGGTGCTGGGCGTGAACAACGTCAACTAAATGATGCCCAGAGTCGAGCAAATGCCAGCTGTTAAGTCATGGACCATAACACACAAATTCCAATGTCCTATTCCTCTACGTTTCTCTCGTTCCTCTCCATTTCCCTTGTTTATTTACATTCCTCTTGTCCCTCTCTATTTGTCTCGTTTCTTTACGTTCCTATTGTTCCCATGTATTCCCCTTCTTCCTTTATATTTCTCTAATAGCCTTTAATACCTAATCCTTTTATTTAAGATCATTCCGGACGAAGAGTCCGAGAACGATGGTAGAAACGACGCCACAGAAATGGACAGTCATTGTGATACGCATGATAAGCATATTAATGCGGTTATCTACGAGCAGCTACCAACCAATGCCAGTGCATTCACCAAACAAACAACCAAGAGTGAAGAGCATTCACACAGGAAGAGAATCAGACACATGCAATCAGCGGGGAGCCTTATGCAAGATAATATCGTTCTCAGTGATGACCTATTCAACGACATACAGCCATGGCAGTCTCTAAAACCAGAACCGATCACCGACGTGATAGAGCGTAAGCTAGACAAGGTACGGGAGGCATTGGCAGAGATGGAACAATAGAGGCACTGTCAAAGGCACTGTCAAAGGTAACTTGAAAGCGAAAATGCTCAACACGCAAATGAAATCACTGTAGACCAAGGTCGAGAGATGATCAACAACTTCCATGGAAGGAAACGGTATCAAAACAGAAATGATGAATCATGTGTTTTCAAAAGTCATCGTATTCATGTATGTACTGAGAGAAATGAACGTAACTATGGAACAAGAAAGTACACCGCTCGTACATCAGATCCAACTAGCCCCCAACTTGACGTTTTATCTCGCTCTCAACGGCATCTCCCTTAACGAGAAGCCTGATCCGATGTGTCTGCGTTGCTGACTACATAACGAAAGGTTTCTTGCAATAGTCTTTTCGTCTATAGGTGTGTGTGTGTGTGTATGTGCTATTGGTCAAAAAGTCTTCCAGGACGTTGATGAGAGCCGCGAGAAAGCACAGCTTCGACTTTTTGAGATAGTTTGCAGCCAACCAAGCCGAGCATCCAGTTTAACGTCCAATGCAACGGTGAGGGATCAAACAAAACTTTGGCGAAAGAAAAAGAGGAAGAAAGGAAGAAGAAAAATAAAAATAAAAAAAGGAATAAAGACAGCACACTAGCCCTCGTGATAATTGCAGTCCGAAAGGTCTCCAGCTTCCATACAGCAATGTTCGTAGGAATCAAGCTTATTCTGAATCGAATGAGCCTGACAGTCGTCGCCACTCCACTTGCCATGAAATTTTTTGCAGCAAAAGATGGACCGTGTTACGTCCATGCCGTTGTTTGGAGGGCGTTCCCTGTTAAGGCATTTGCAAGCGGAGGCAAGAGGGAGAGCAACCAGAGCTACGACGAGAAATGTGAGTGGTTGCATTTTTCTTTAATCTTTTGCTGAAGAGCGTTGGAGATGTGCTTTGGTCTCGATAATGGAATGAGAAACTTGATGTTTTCTTTGGGGTCCAGTTTTCTGTCGATTTGAGGATCGTTTATGTTGCTCTTTTATAATCACGACGGAACGGAACCATGGAGACAACAAAGGCGTTGGATGCATGTGGTTACTAGGTGGGCCCCCTACCAGATATGAGATGCCTAATGCGGCAGTACAGTTGTCTATTGTCCAAGTTATTATTCGTAATGCCAGCTACCAGTAGCTACTGTTATGAGCCCAGGGCCTTCTCCCATCCAACTTCCTCCTCCCTCTTTCTTCTTTGTTCCGAATTCGAATGGCTTCCTCCTAGTTGGTCCAGCAGTCGGCGGATTTTGCGCCTTTCTCGATACAGCAACTTATAAGGCCAAGCATCCAGTTAAAGTCTCCAATCCAACAACGGAGAAATCGAGCAACGTTGATCGGAAGAGAAATAGAGAGAAAGAGAAAGAGAAAGCAAGAGACAGCAGTTCACTGAGTCCTGCACTTTTTAATGATCGCAATCGGAATCGGAACCGTTCTCCCCGCAGCAATGCCAAAAGGACTTAATTTTGTCCTCAATGGAATGGGCCTGGCAGTCGTCGCCTATCCATTTGCCCTTGAACTTCCCGCAGCACTTTATAGAGGCCATCAGGTTGACGTAGTAGCTCGGGAGATTGCGGCATTTGCAAGCGTCAACAATGGGGGTGACGGCCACGAGGGCGATGAGGAATGATGTTAGGAGCTTCATGCTTTGTTGGGAGCGGGGGAGGGCTTGAATGTGTGTTGGTAGGGAACGCTTCAGTAAATTCTAGAGTACAATATCAAGCGTGATGCTCTTTATAATCTCTACAACTTCGAGCATTTGGTCCATGGGATGCCCGCAGGCTGTAGTATACTGGGGGGTGAGTGGGCCCCTTTGCCCGTGTTCATAGGCATGAAAGACTCAATACGGCCACAATAAGACTGTCTATTGTTAAGTTTATTTACATATTTGTTTGGCAAAAACCCAAGTTACTCCAATACCCATCATCCCAAAGCAAACATTTGACTTCGTCCCGCCCCCCTCACATCTACCCCCCAAGTGTTTTCCCCTCATCCCCTCATCCCAGTCCCAGTCCCAACTAAATCTTCTTTGCCCAGCAATCAGAGGTAGATGTGTGCTGCTCTTTGCAGCACTTGTTGAAGGAATTGAGCTTATCGTGAATGGAGTGAGCGTCGCAATCGTAGCCCGACCATCTCCCGTGAAACTTATCGCAGCAGGTTTTACCGGCCGAGTCAACGGGAGTGCCATCCGGGTCGTTTGGTCCGGTGTAGCCCCAGCACTTGCAGGCGTTTGTAAGTGGGAGGACAGCCATGGCTGCGAGGAAGAAGTTGAACAGCTGCATGGTTTTTTTGGCTTATGCTTTGTGATTGGAGCGCTTAACGAAGATGGACGCTTGAATTGAATGGATGTTCCAATAGAAAAGTCAAGGGGATGGAGCTTGGGGGCCAGAAGGTGGGTTTGATGTTCAGAGAGTGAAGCTCTATCTCTATTCCTGTTCAGCGTATCATCACTTTGCTCCTTTATAGCTACACAAATACGGCCCTATAGGTGCTAGATGTAAAGTGCCCATTCTGAGAGAAGGGGGTGGAGGCGACGGTTAAAAGATATGAGATGCCCAATGCGGAAATACAGCTCTCTATTGTCAATCGTATTGTTGGCAGACTACGCACCAAAACGGGCATCTCAATAAACGCGTTACATGGCACAAATTATATCCTCCTTCCAAATCCCCATGGTGGTAGAAATGACCTGTTGGCTGGCTGTTGGCGCGTCAAGGTCAATTTGTTTGCTTCAGGGGGACAATAGATATTGG
This sequence comes from Cladobotryum mycophilum, assembly GCA_036429605.1. Taxonomy (NCBI): domain Eukaryota; kingdom Fungi; phylum Ascomycota; class Sordariomycetes; order Hypocreales; family Hypocreaceae; genus Cladobotryum; species Cladobotryum mycophilum. The sequence goes on along the minus strand of JAVFKD010000002.1, from coordinate 571,811 downwards.
ATCGGGACGTACTATTGTGGTGTTGGCTGGAGCGTGAGGGCCCCAGATGCCCAGGTGTTGGTTTCTAGGTCACATTACATGCCAACGGTTACCTATAACCTGAATCCATTGACTTGTTGAAGGATAGTTACGTATGTGGTAGTGGTAATTCGAGTGTAGGATGAAACACAGAGGAACAGAGTAAGCAACGGATTTAAGTACTCCGAGTGAAATCGTTTGTTCCCGCATGTACAGCAAACAAACTCATCAATTACGACCTAACAAACTAGGATATTCACCTCCGCTGCACACGACTGTTGGTGCTTGGCTGCTGATCCGGGGCCAACGGCTGGAACACTCCTCCAAGCTGGATGATTTGTTGCGGACTCAAGTACACATATACCAATCACCATAGAATGGAGAGTGGATAATTTGACTTTCATATGAAATTGCCATGCTTGCACCGAGTTTAGTACCGCACCTTATCCATTGTAAAAGGATGGAGGAATCACTCTTGTTATAGTTCTTAAGCACGTGAGACATCAAGTCGAGAAGAAAGTACACCAATTCCGATCATGAGTCTACTAGCACTCTAGAACTAAAAGGCATTGATGTATAGATCTTCAGACTAATTCGTCCGATGAAAATTTATGTTTGAATCCAATCGCGTAGTCGATTTGCTAATATCATCCCGTTCTAGGGTAGGTAATATTCGACGAGAACCCCTCGAGACACGTAAGATGAATGCTGAAGAATGTCGAGGATGAAACAAAGTCATCTTCCCTTGTACTTTGTTAGAGATGGCTCCTCATATTAAAAGAAGTTTTGCTATAAAACTTTAAAGATGGATGCATGGTTCCATTTATTCCATATCTGATGTCCATCGCGAGGTATCCGGGGAATGGATCCATCAATGCGTGGATTCATGGATAGAAGCCCCCCAGAGGCTGAATTGCTCACTGTAGGGCTGAGGGTTGTTGCCTGCTGCTGCCTACAGTGGCTGACTGTCGCTAAACGAGGCTTCCATGTTTAGGGATGACGTCCAGTCGTGATGGCCTCGAGGGTTATTTGATCTCGACACTGTCACTTCCGTCCTTTGCAAACCAACCCCTTCATCATCTTGACATTTTTTATCCTTCCCGGCAGCCATCATAGGAGACTTGAAGCACCATGAATCTTGGCCACCTCGCTCCGGAGCTGCTTCATCTCATCATGGGATCTGTAGATTCCCCACAGTCGCTGTCCAGTCTCCTCTCAGCATCACCTGCATGCTGGCGCATCTATTCCTCTTCGCCCGAACGTATACTTGCTTGTGTCGTTAGAAACATGATCCCGCGAGAACTCATCAATCATTACCTTGCACTCATCAACGCGCCTTCTCTTGGCAGCGATAAACAAGCATTTCGGAGGGACGTCTCTATCCTCCTTGAGTGGTACTTTAATTCTGAACCCTCCGAGTATCCGACGGCCAAGGACGATCTCATCTCGCTATGCCGTCTACATACACGCATTTCATACTTCTCAGATGGGTACTTTGAGAGTGCAATCAATGCGCTTCTCCATGGCCACCATAAGGACCATCTACCCGCAGCATCCACTCACGACGATGAGTCAAAGGAAGCCAAAGAAATGAGTGAGGGAGAGCAGGAAATGCCTACAGGCTCTATGTATTTTGTGCATCCCCTGGGAATACAATCCGCGCGCGATTTCAGAGCGTCTGAATCGAACTTTGTGGACTTTCGCTCAAAGCCGATACCATATGTGAGTCGTCCAGACCTTGAGATCGTGGAGATGAATGACGCAACACGACAGCCCTTCACCATGGCCATGGCGCCATCAAACTCTGAGAGAATACGGTTCCTCCGCGCCTTTCTGAGGTTTGAGGTCTTCTGCAAGGCTTTCCCCGATTTCACAATCGGGGAATACAGGGAAGGAACCCACGATGCCAATGAACAAAGCCATCTATTTGTGAACCATCTAGAGGCCTGGGAGGTGGAAGAGATGTCGTGTGACCACCAATATTACTCTTTAATCATTACTAGCTTCATTGAAGAGCTCAAGAGTGATCTTTTGGAAGCAGTTGTTACCGCACCAGGCGTGGTCTTCCCCTGGTCTCAGGTCGACAAAGATAACAGTCGAGAGACGGACGATGCCATTGGTAGGGCTGAAGCTTACAAAAAGCTGGTGCCTTTCGATGCTTTGGAAAGGATAGGCATGGATTTGTATTCAAACGACTTCACAGACGAAATACGCCGGCCATACGATAACTACATCAGCTACATTACCTCTTTGGGGGCCGAATTTACTTACAGACTGGTTCGCTCTGACAAAGTCAGGCGCTCAGCCCTGATTCGTAGCCGGCTTGTGCCATTTGACCGCCCATCACTCCCAGAAGCCATTGAACACGCAGAGTCAAGAAATTCCGAGACGATTCAGCCTGACAACATTGAAGACAAAGATCCAGCCCGCGCGAACTTGGGTTATTATCTGTTCAAATCCACACCGCTGAATAAGTTCATGAGAATTGGCCACAGCCCATTGGGTTCTCCTTTGCGCGAACTAGCTTACGTCTTTTGGGACTCTTGGAGAATCCGCCTATATACCGTCTGGCGAAAGCTGTATGAAGCCAAGCATACCTCCGAGGAGGAAATGGATGAGCGTCTTTCTCGCCGTATAAGCAAGAGCCCCGAAGAGCGACTGCGAGGCGTTAAGCTTCCCTGGGGAGAAAAGCTCCGGCTGGCTAAAGAGTTTGGTTCCATTGTTCACAGATACGGAGGATACTTTGATGAAGATTCCGAGGAAGATGTGTCTGGAAGCTGGGCCGTTTGAACGCCCAATAAGCATCATTATTAGCCCTGGTTGTTTCTATGCCGCCCTCATATGGTATGGGTGTTTGAAGCTCTAACCCGCCTCCCACGTCACTGCGCGTGGGGACTTCGGGCACTGATTGGCCAAGTGTTAGTAAGCATAGGCGCCAAACTCCATGCAAGAGCCTCCGAGCTTTTAGCCCCGGATGCTGCCTTCCATGGAGCCCCGCTTCAAGTTCAACACCAACAACAGCACTCATCTCTCGCTTCATATCACAAGCCATCGTCCTCCCCATTCTCTTCCATCTCTTTATCCTTCCCAAAAAGAGCATCATACGATACAATGCAGCTCGAAGACCTGGCACCAGAACTCCTCACCCTCATTCTGCGCACCGTCGATTCCCCGCGCTCATTATATCGCCTCATCTCGGCATCGCCTGCATGCTGGCAGGTCTTCTCTTCCTCGCCTGAGTTCATTCTCTCCTCTGTCGTCAAGAATGTGATTTCATACGACCTCCTCAATCTCTATCTCGCTGTCATTCATGTTCCTGCTTTTACCGGCGACTTGGAGCTGTTTCGTCAACAAGTCCCCATCTTCCTTGATGCGTACTTTGACTCCAAGCTCTTCGCCTTCCCAACGACCAAGGCGGATCTTGTCGGTTTATGCCGCTTGAATACGCACGTCTCTTACCTGTCTGTTCAATATTTTCAAAGTGCCATTTATGCGCTGGGCTATGAGAAGCACATGTATGCCCTAGAACGAGAATCACCAACAACCATGATTCACTTCTCTAGTTCCGAGAGGACAGAATCCATGCATGATCTCCTGAGGCTGGATTCTTACTTCAGAGAGTTTCCTCAAAATGGGATACCAGAATATGAGGATCGACTAATCTATGCCATGCATGCCGAGAAACGAGAATGCGCTGTGCCGCCTTCACATTCGGAGCGGGTACGGTTCTTGCGGGCTTTTCTCAGATTTGAGCTCTATTCTAGAGTTTTTCCCTCTGGATGGAAGCGTCAGCATAATTGTCTATCCACCCACGATGCGGCTGAACAATCTCATCTTTTTGTAAAGCGCATGGAACCCTGGGAGATTGAGGAGATGTCATGTGTTCACCACTACTACTCCTCAGTCGCGGGAAGACTCCTTGACGAGCTCGAAGAAGAGCTTGTACGAGCAGTTCAGACTGCCCCAGGCGTGACCTTTACTTCGCCACAATTGGATCTGGATCAAATGTTAGGAATATCCGACAATCGATTGACTTTTTTCAATCGTTTAGATCTGATTGGTCTGGACGTATACTCGAGAACCGGCCGATGGGACTCATCCACCTATATTGGTTACATTGTCTCGCTCGGCATCGACTTTATGCACAAACTAGCTGTTGGTGATAAAGTTAGACGCTCGGCACTCATTCGCTCTACCCTCTCAAAATTTGGACGACCATTCCTACCAGAAGCACTCGAGGAACTTCCTGCGAGACAGCCAATAGTTAGGCCTTTAGGAAACAATTGGAATAACGATCCGTCACTTCCGAATGCAGCCTATTATAGATGCAGAAACACGATTACAAATTCCTATTTAAAAATCCTAGATAACCCCTCTGGTTTGCGGGAAATGGCCTACATGTTTTGGGACTGCAATAGAAGCGAGAAACAGCCCGTGTACGGGAAGCTTGATGATGCAGGCTGGTTGAGCAACGAGAAAAGAAAGAAGCTGTTTGACCGATCTGAACGCCAAAGTGCCGAAGAGCGACTACAGGGGTGAGGCTTCCTGAGAAAGAACTGTTACGAATCGCTCAGGAATTTGGCTCTACATTCTATAAGCCAGCGACCGAAGCGCTGCTGGGTTCTGATTAATATTACTTTAGAATCTTTCTGCGAACCTTGAAAGTACGGTAAGTTACTCATCGCACATATATGAGAAGGTAGATTGTCAGGTAGTCAAATTGCACTCGTATTATGATGGTTCCATCATGCCTAATGCACTGAGTAATGGTGAATACTTTGTCGAGGCCAGCTGATCTTATTGAAGGATCCAATCCCTTGCCTCAGTCACATGATTTATCAGACCCAGGGATTCCAGTTTTAGTGTCTTCCCCGCGCTTCCCACCTCCAAAGATCTTCTCCTCTTCTTCTTCATCCCACTCTTCTTCAGCTGAGACTCAGTCACGCGGAGAAGATTGACAGCTTCATGCCAAACAAATCCCATGTAGTACACAAATAATACAGCATATCCCTAGATAGATAATTTGATTGACACTGCAACCATTACATGCTATAAAATGGCGGCAGTGTCACAAACCGTCGTGCACCGTGATGAGCAGGACTCTCGCTTGTCTGCAATTCATGGCTTTTTGCAGCAAGCTGTGTCGCTGTATCGTGTTGCATCGTCCGTGCATTCCCATACCGATGTCTCTGCCTCAGAGGGCGTTGGACTAATCTCCGGCGTGCCACTGAAGAAGCTCATTGACAGTGTTCGAGAGTCGCTTCATGTCCTTATCTCTTCTCAGAAAGCCAATGAAGACGAGCGCAAAGACCCTCAGGTCCCAGAGATTCTTTTCAATGTGTGCCACAAGGTTGGCCAAGATCTGAGCTTGCGCCTTGACCGGCTGCGTGATGCCGCACCGCCGAGCGACGCCATCAACAGTGCCGCGTTTCGTGAGTTGTGGCCCGTCCAAGACGTCGCTGCTTTCGGCATCAGGTTGGAGGAACTTGCACAGAGACTGCAAGAGCTTGAACCAAGCATGGAGTGAGTGAAACATCTATGCCATCAAGTAAGCACATACTTAACAAGTCATTAGTGTTCACTGTTTCAATGCCAGGGCGTTTTCATCTGCAGAACGACTTGCCATATCGGAATCTCAAGGCGATACAGATGGTGCTACATCTACAGACTCTGGATACGCTACCCCCATCAAGGAGAGGGAACAGAGCTCGTCCAGCAAAAATGGCACCGCCAACAGTCTGCACGAGAAGAAGATGCATGTGGTGACGGCTAGACCTCGACACACCCCTGACAGCATCATTCAAGATTTCATCTTGGAAAATCTTGCATACAAGAGCATGCGCTACCGCGAACAAGAAGTCACCAAAGCGCACAGCAAGACTTTTGAATGGGTTTTTATCAATGATCCAGAAACTGCAACTGAGCATCAGATTTCGTCTTGGCTCAGGGGCGATGAACATGGACCCATCTACTGGATCACGGGCAAACCGGGCAGCGGCAAATCGACCTTCATGGGCTTTCTCTTCGATCATCAATCTACTTTGAAGCGACTCAAGGAGTGGGCCGGTGGTCAAAAGGTCTGCAAAGCAGGATTCTTTTTCTGGACGAGTGGATCAAAGGAGCAGCGCTCTCAAACTGGCTTGCTGCGATCGCTCCTCCACCAATTGCTCTTAGATAACCCTGAATTCATGGAATCAACTTTTCCAGAGCTGTGGGCCAAACTCCGTATCATGACGACAAAGGAACGAATCCAGTTCCAGCCTGACTGGTCTGCCGACGAGCTCATGGCGGCGTTCAAGGCCTTTGTGAATGCTGCTCTGCTTCAGAACAAGCTATGTCTATTCATCGACGGCCTGGACGAGTTTGAAGGGGACCATACTGCCATCATCGACTTTTTCAAGGACATCAGCGCGGGTGAAAGGGGCAAGTCCGTCAAGCTCTGCCTCTCGTCTCGCCCCTGGTCAGTTTTTGAAAATGCATTTCAACATGCTGTGCCGAATCTACGACTCCAGGATCTGACTTATGAGGACATGTATCGCTATACCCGAGACAGATTAAGAGAGAATGTGCATATTCGTCGCGCTTTCAAGAGTGATGCTTCAGCTGCAGAGACAGTGATCAAGAAGACCATTGAGAGGGCTGATGGTGTGTTCCTCTGGGTGAGGCTCGCTCTCAATGAGATTATTGCGAGATTTCAGCCTGGCACGACGTTGCAAAGCTTGATCGAATCCCTTCTGGCTCTACCAACCGAACTCTATGATCTGTTCGACAAGCTTCTGTTCAAAGACCGGGACGAGGCGCAGCTCGCTGAGACCGCCGCTTTGTTCCAACTCATGAGAGCTAGAGAACTTGTCGCAGACTTTATCCGCGACGACTCTGCCAACTCTCTCATGGTATGGGAGCTTGCCTTTGCCATCGGCAATGAATATGATGGTCTAGCTCTCGGGGGCAATGTTGAACAGGCAGATAATACTATGGTACTGGAGCGATGCAGAAAGGCGGCCGATCAAGTCGTCCAAGCATTCGCAGGGCTGTTGGAGCTTCACGCTCGACAAGCCCAGGGCAACATTCGGGGTCCTAGATTTGCAGACGAGAGCAACGGGGCAGAGATGGCTCTGCAGTTAGCCGAACAACGCGTTACCTACATTCATCGAACCGTCCGGGATTGGCTTATGGAAGAGCCCGGTGTTCTATCCCAGCTCGTTGAGAAATCACCCCCGGATTTGATGCCCATCTCAGATTATTGCGGTCCTACGTCCTCCGTCTGAAGCATCCCCTCGACGAAATCGAACACCACCGCAGACTAGACGAATGGTGGCCGGACATTGCCCTAGCCATGACTCACGCGAGATACATAGCCAACGACCCCGATCATCTCCAGCGCCAATTTCTCAACGAAATGGACAGCACGCTTTCTTGGTACTGGCTTCACAAACCGCAAGATGCGTATGATCACTGGGCAAGAAACGCCTTTGGCTCGTACGAGGTGCGCATGAAAGCGCCGCCCATCTGGCAGCCATTCTTATGCCTGGCCACCAAATTCGGCCTCACTCAGTACATCCAACAAGAACTTTCCGCTCGCATCCGCAAAGATGGAGATGTGTCCGCCGAGCAAATGGAACTCGAAAGACCAGACGCAACCCCCTCCTCGCATATGCAACCGAGTTTCTCTGCTCCAGAAACAAGACCATCTTCCCCCTCTCGGACCCAAAGCTCGTCAAGTTCCTGTTACATAACGCATGTCGCATCAACCCGGGCGTCGAACACGAGTACACCAACTTCAATACCCGCGCGCCAATGACGCCCTGGGTTGCGCTGCTGCGACACCTGCGTGATGCGCGACGAAGAGGCTGGATCGGGTTTTACGACATCGATCCGGAAGGTACGGCACGGTGGTCCAAGATTGTGAGCATGTTTCTGGGGATTGGGAAGGCAGATGTCAACGCGGTGGTTGTGTCGGATCAATGGGACCCGGAGATTACAGCGCTGGGTGTGATGGAGTTGCTGGATGACACGTATGGTGCAGTTGAAGTGAGGAAGATCAAGGATGTGATGGCTCAGTGGCAAGCTTTTCATGAATAACCCCTCCAGGCAGCGTTTATTAGATGAGCTCCATCTTTCCCAACAGACAATAGAGATGATACGCGCATATAATTCCACTTAGCCCTTAATATCCATCCTTTCTGCTGATCTGATTCCTAAGTTCCTTGCCCTGCGCGAACAATTTCAAGTTTCCAACCAAGATATCAAACAGCCTCTTCTCATAGGCACTCGAGTTTCCAGAAACGTGCGGCGTCAAGATAACATTCTTGGTGGTCCACAGAGGGTGCCCCTCAGGCAGGGGCTCAGGATCCGTGACGTCCAGCGCCGCACCGCGAATCACATCACTCTCTAGGGCTTCAACGAGCGCATCCGTGTCGATAATGGGTCCACGGCCGATGTTGGAGACAAAAGTCTTTTTCTTGCCCAGGATGTCAAACTCGGGCTTGGAGATGAGGTGCCTCGTCTTCTCTGTGAGAGGGGTGGAGATGACGAGGAGGTCTAGATCAGAGCCGAGGAAGTCGTGTAGCTCTTGTTTCGATTGGCCCGAGAACCACTTGCTGGGTAAGGTACCATCGGGGTCACCGAGTCCTTCCGGGGCGTACGTCGTGTCTCGTCGAGATTCCGGTGTGAGTCTTGGATGATTCGTGTAAGCGTATACCTCCATGCCCAGGGCGCGGCATACCCGAGCGGTTTGTCGGCCTATGGCGCCATATCCAAGAATTCCTCTGTATTCAGATACTATTAGCATTTCGGATCGGATTGGTCTGGTCTGTTGGAATACTACACTTACACTCTTCGGCCGACGGCGTCGTTGACCAGTCCTGAAATCTTCCCCCACTTGCCCTCGCGTTGAAATTCGAGATATCTATGGACTGGGCCAAGGCGGTTAGATGCAGGCAGTCAGTTTCGTTAAATGTCTCGACTTACTGCGATGTTCAAACACCAGATAAGTAGAAACTACCCATTCAGCTATTTGTGGACTGCAATACTCCATTAGCACCAGCTTCGTCACCACATTTCAAGCCAAACTCACCCATGCGTGCCATTAGCCGAGCAAAACGCAATATCCGTATCCAGAAACAAGGGGCTGTTGACCACAAGACCCGCCCCGGCCGATACCAGCTGGACATACTGTAAATTTGGCGTCTGCTCCAGGGTAGGCAAAATGTTGGTCGTGAGGAGAATAGTGACATCCTTCCAAATCTCCGTTGGCGTGGGTGTCGAGCTTATCTCCTCGCCTTCCCAGGGCTGGATGTGGAGATCTACCTGGAGGTCTGGAAAGAGACTCTTCAGAAATGCCTCGGGCGTTGACTCGAGAACTTGGGGGAGAACGAGGAGGAGTTTGTGGCCCTTGAGAGTTGGGTTTGGAGGGGGAGGTGGGGTTGATGATGCCATGGCTTGATGAGGAATGAATATTGAGATAGGAAGCAAGGATTGGCTGGATATAAGAGATGATAGTATCTGAGGTGTTAGAACCTGATGTAATTATCGTCACTATTTTGGTGTATGAAGAGGTGTTTGCGTGGTGAGAGTGGCTTGATTACTATCTCTTAGATGAGGTGATTGATGACTCGGGAGATGAGGGGCACTCAATGAACCGTGAACAGGTAATCAATCAACTGTGGAAACGCAATGCCGAACGGCACCATCGGGACTCCGGCAATGCTCTCCACAGAGCCAACGGCCTGACCAAGACAACCATCTCTCCTCTACTATGTATCTCAGATATACTACCCCCCTTTGAGCAAGATTCTTCCATCTCTACGTCTGTTCATCCCCATGTCTCTACCCATATCCACGCTATCCATAGCTCCACGCCATCCCCAGTCCATCTCCTCTCCCCCGTAATCCCCCCATCTCATCTGGGTTAGGGGCAAACCGCATAAGCCTGCCGGCGGCTCGGCGACACCTCCAAAACCTCGTATTTCCAAATTCCCCCCAGACCGAAAGCGGCCAAAATCTCACTTGAAACATTGTTTGGTGACGTGAAACTAGAGACGTTACTGGATAAAAAGTTCTTGCATGATGTTGTGTCGTATCAAATCTCCCCCCGATGAGAGACGCTAATTGGGGGAAAGGGTTTTTTGAGAACCTACAATGTCTAAGACATTTGTTCTTGTACCTGGTTTTTGAATATTTTTTGCCTCGTGTTTTCTTGGCATGGATGAAGAGGTGGAGGAGGATGTTTAGTATTAATAAATAGTCTACCGTCCCAATGTCTGATCTCTCGGGCAGTGCCTGCATAAGACTGTGACGAAATCTCCCTCTGTCTCCCATCCCACCAGGGCCATGTCAACATGCGCATACGATTGCTCCAACCAGCCCAGCTCAGTCCCTTCTAATCCCGACATCACAGGCATCGGCGTCATAGTGGGCTATGTCGGCAACGCAGGCATCGTCGTGTGCATCATCGTGCTGTTCTACCTGGCCGCCTACGACCCAACCGAGGACCCGTTCCGGAGTGCAAACGACAGGAATCATGGCATCGATTCCATCCCGTTCCGACCTAATCCGGTTGACATCATTCTCAGGGACTGGGGTCGGAGAGTCAAGTCCATGTTCGGGTTTGGCAGGAAATCTCCTGCGCTTGTCGACGACACGGAATGGGACTCGTTGGCAAACACGGAGCCCAGTCATTTAAAAGAGGCATGCATAAAGGTATTTGATATACCCACAGAAAGACTATAAAAGGAGAAGAAAAAAGGAAAAAAGAGCATCATATTAAGCAAATAGTAGTGCGTCCAATGCATGAGCGACATCCAAATCTTAACCGGCCTCTCCATCCTCCTCAGCGGCTACGCCAACCTCAAATGCGGCCTCTCCGCTTACCACTGGCAGGTCCTCGTCGACATCGCCTGGTTCGCTAACCTAACACACCTGTCGTGCCTCACCTTTCTCCGCAACTACCTCTACAACAAACCCGGCGAAAAGGCATGGAGGCTCTTCGCCATGGGCCTCGTCGCCGTCCTGCTCGTCGTCGCCATGTTTCCCACAAACGACTTCCTCTGGATGAACCCGACCAAGACGAACACGGAGCAGCAGCCGAGCGACTATGCCATCTGCAGCTTTCACAGGATACGCGAGCCCGACATTGATCTGCTGTCGTCCTTTGTCACCTCATTCCTCCTCATCGTCTTGGGGTTCTTCTCCCGCGTGGTCAAGCTGCACAAGATCCTGTCCGTCAGCATCTTTGGCAGAGCGAGAGCGGCGGTTAGTACGTGGATGCGGCGCTGGATCCTCAAGGGGTATAAGAAGCTTCATATCGGAGACTCGACGACTTCTCTGCGCCGGGCCATCATCTACCAGCCCCTCTTTGCCCTCTTTCTTCTCGTGAGGCTTGCTCTGGATTTCTGGACGTCCATGTTTATTGAGGTAGGTTATCGAGATGATGAAGGTATCTGATAAGGAGAATGAGTGTGGAGCTGACTTGATGGTTCTAGGTCTGGTGGCTTGTGGCTGGTATACTGGTTGGCATCAACAGGCTCAAAAGTGTATTGGGTCTAGACAACAATGATGAAGACAGCCAATGGACCTTTGGCCAAATCGTCTCGGCGCTCCTGTTGGCTGCACCAATCATGTCCATCTCAACATACCTGATCGAAAGTAAGACTTGAACCTCCCTCTTGTCCCCCTTGTCCCTCTTCCAAAGACAAACGACTAACCTTTTACAGGCTACACAGGAACCCGAACCAAGGACAAGAGAAAATTCGCCTTGCGAAGCGCAGAAACACTCGTAGCAAGCCGAGCATCAACGCTCCCCCTCTCAGAAAAGAAGGAATCAGAGCCCCCGCCCAGAAAAAACCAGGAAGACCATCCAAACCGAGACTACTACCGAGACGCCCCCTGGTTCGAAACCCTCGTCCTCTTCATCACCCTCAGCATCATCTTCCTCACCATCTGGATCATCGAGCAGCCCACCTTCTACACCCGCTTCATCGACCTCATCCTCCTCGCCAACCCCATCGGCTACCAGATCCTCGCCGTCGTACCCTACATCCTGCTCTCGTGGAAGATGGAGCACCTCCAGCTCCGCTTCCGCTGGTCCGCGAGGACACGAAACTGGATGCACGGCCTCTTTTTCCTGCTCCTCGTTCTCTGCACCGTGGGGGCATTCCTTATTTTGGCCATATAGGGGTGTTTACATGGCTGTTTTTGGGTTCGTACGTTGTGGTGTGCGTTGTGGCAAAGTGCTGCTCCAAGCTTTCCGTAGTAAGGAATAAAATAATCTAAAGGCGGACGATAATAGACGATTAGACTGACTCCATTCGGTATTATAACATCAAGGTAAAAAGAAACATCTGTAGATCGTGACGTAGTATGCCCATGTTGCTAATAGTCTCCAAAACGGGCCCCGTTCGTTACAGTCACATTTGTGATCAGCCATGGAAATGCTGGACTGTTTGGAAGGCTCCCAACAACTACGTCCCCCCTCCAAAGTGGTCCACCTCTCAATACGCACATTCACGACAAACTGAATGAAACCAACCCGTGAAAGAGTCCACAATTTAATATTCATTCGCTAGAAAAGCCACGCTCTATTTCTCACCACATGCTCCTCCTTCCCTTTCGCCTCCATGAATACTCCAGCTCCGACCACCTTCTCAAGGCTTATAATTTCTCGCAGCACAAGATCCCAATCAACAAATCCAACGTATTATCCGCTTCGTTTCTATAGGGAAAGCGAAGCGCCTGAGCCGCGCGATACCCCGTCGTCATCGTCAACCACTAATCAGTAACCACCTATCTCCTCTTCAAGGTTTCGACAAAGCAAAATGCCGACGTCGTGTCCGGGGTATCGTCGTCCCACTCGCAATCCTCGCGTGTCACCTGTACGAACCTCTTGTCCATGTCGTAAAACACCTCTCCCCTAAACTTTTCTGGTGTCGTTGTGCCTTGGCTTGCAGGACGCTTGCGGCGAAGGGTGTGGTCTATAAGCCATATTTTTGACACATGGTTCGGGTGAAAGACCTGGCTATACAACAAACGGACGAAGAAGCCGCGCTCGGTCCTTTCGTTCGCCATTAAAGTGACACTGACAGGAATGTGGAATATATTCCAATATGGTTTATATTCCATGGCGATTTTCATCTCGCATCCAAAGCGTAGTTCTCCCGGTTTAAGGTCCAAGTCGGATATTGGTAATTTAAAGAAATTTCCTCTATCCCAATACAGTCGTCTTATGCTGGCCGGCTGCAAGCAGATGAGGTCTTCGGGCCTCACGCCAAACCGACACCTTTCGCCTTTGTGTGTAAGAACCCCCACTCCATGTTGATGACATCTGCTCTCGGTCTCTCGTATAATTGCCTAGGAGGCCATTTGCCACTATGCTCATAGACCCGATACATCAGGTACCTCGACTCCTGACATGCAGTCCAGAGCCCCCTATCCCACAAGTACATGGAAGGATTGCCACTCATCCAATCAAACGACCTATCAACAGCTCTTGGTGCTGCTAGAGCAAGTCCAGTGCGCGTGGGGTCCGACCTGTGAGCGGCTACAGAGACGGAGGTCATATCCTGAGGGAATGTCTCGATATCGTAAACTGTGAAAAAGTGTACTCCCTGACAAAAGGGCCGTATAGCATGCCTCCATATCATTTCCTGCAGCTCGGGCGGTAGATTAGGAAATCGATGAAAGCTGCGTGTCTGCGATCTGTCGTCCGGTGTCGTGTCAGGTCGGGTTGCCCGGGGCAAAAGATCTCGAACAGTAAGGGGTTGACGAAATAGAGAGGTATTCATGTGGGGCAACAAATTGATATAAAGGTATTGATATAATAGTATGAATCTCAAGAATGGCTGTTATATGCCCATATCATTCTTTTCCACCAAGGCCTCGAGGAGCTTTGTAGGGAGACTGTTGATATCGTAGCTCACTTGACCTACATGCGCCAGTGATCGTTGGACTTTATAGGCGAGAGCGTCTTACGGAGTATTTAACAAAAGGCAGGAGATATCCATGAAGTCAGGAAGCTTGTTGAGAGTCAATGTAAAACATGGAATGGCGTAGTTGCATGAAATACATTTCCCTGCGCTCCTCCTCAATCATCTTCACCATCGTACACCCCTTGGTATCGGCATCCCATTTCCTTCATCATTTGTTCCAGAAAGACGGCCAGAACGGTATCTGTTATGATTCATCCTCGAGGTATAACATATATACACAAGGCGGCATAAATCTTTTTTTACGAGTTTCAGTCCATTCAAATCCATTGGCGAGTTCTGCCAAACTATACATTGCTCGGCCAAGTCGCCCACACTGCTCAACGCTATCATATAGTTGTCCTCCGCGACGATTTAGTGATCCGAAAGATCTGTGCTTAGACAATCGTTAGAAAGCTGCATCCCAGTGTCCATAAAAGAGAATCAAGACTCGTACCTTCAACAATTGCCCCTCCCTAGCGCGAGCCCCCAATACCGCTCTATCTTATAATAGTCCATGCATGCATTCGGCGGCGTTGCGCAGCATGGGGGCTAGGTGTTCTTGTAGCCGCCGAAACGACTAAATGACCCTGATTATGCTACCTCTGGTTCTACTTCTGATGCTATTTTTAGTTTCTTGCTTGGTCTCCCTGTGCTTCTCGCGATACCTCGCTTCTTGGATGGTGCGGATGACTTGCTCGCAAGATCGCTCTCAAAATCCTCCAATAGTTTTGGGGAAATCTTTTGCAGCAACTTCTTCGACTCCCATGTTGTGTCGGCGGCGGTGGCTCTATATCCAACCCACTGAACGAGGTATGATGGTGGGATTCGTCGTCTTTTTAGCAGCTTAAAGACGTGATACTCATCCAATCCTGTGGCCGTTTGTCGACCTCCGCGCTCAGCCCAATAATCGTAGACGAGCTTGGGGACCTCGCACTGAAGAAAATACTCGGATTCCCAGGTGATTTCGTTATTCTCCCACCTGACTTGGATGTCAACGAGTGAGAATTTCTTGTCTACTCGATGATTTTGAAATTCCTCGATTGCAATTTCCTTGGCCTCGGCCCCTTCATGGTTATTTGAAGACTCGACTTCATCTGTGCTCTTGGCTAGATCCTCCTTGGGTTCTTCGGGTTTGTCGGGTTCCTCAGTAGGTTCGTCACTATCAAGCATAGCTTCATTGCTCTCCTCGCCCTTTTCGTTCGACTTCTTTGTTGGAGTTGCAACCGCGACAGGTTCAGGCCGGGAGACACTATTAACGATGGCCTCTCTCTCAGAATCCACGGATGTGCTCTCGGTCTTGTCGTCGGGGATGGAGCAAGCACGGCGAGGCTCAGAGGCACTGTCACTATCATCAAACGCTTCTGGAGTACGCGCGACGACGCGGGGAGGCACCTCATTCTCGGGGGGTTGATAATGGCCGAGATGGGCAGCCGCCCTTTTGGAACCATGTCGGATGAGGATTTGGTGGTACCTGGGGTGGTCGCGTTCTCGGAAGAATAGACGGAAGTGTCCGAGAAGAGGGATGGGCTTGTTTCTTTGTCGTCTGGGCTTGATGTAAACTCGATGTCCTGTTCGTCCACTATGATATCATCGGGGGTAGCAGTGGCGACGTTCGTAAGCATCTCCACGAAATCTTCTTCGCTGTAGTGACCAAACCGCTCGAGCGATCCCTCGAGTTCGATGCAAGGGGTGAGGGGGTCGCTGGCTGGAAGAAGAAGAAAGTCTGTCAGTACTAACTCCGCTGAGGGCGTCGATGTGTCATGTGATGTGATGCGATGTGATTTGATTTGATGTGTGCCCTTGTGTGATGTGTGATGTGTGATGTGTAATGTGCACTGCGGCAGCACACAAAAGAACAGCGCAAGGCAGCGCCGAGCAGCTTGGCAGACGAAGACGCAGATCAAAAAAAGACGATGAAGCTGGAATGGAATGCTTACCGAGGGAGAATTGATCAGAGCTCACAGTTGCGGCCGCTGTCATGCTGTACGCGCGGGGTTGGACTGTCTGTTGGGAACCTCTGGTATTTATTTGATTGGCGTCACACGAGGGGAGCGCGGTAAATCGGGTGCGAATTTGCGCCGCAGCGGCAGTGAATTGAGCCAGGCTGATTGACTGGAATGAGGAGAGTAAAATATTTATCTTGAAGAGCAAGCGATAACAATAAGGAATAAAAGACAATAAGGTAGGTGGGCTATATAGAGTAAAAGAGGTGGACAGCACTCAGTTCGGTTCGTAGACACGATGCAGTGAACCAAGCCCGGCGGCAACGATCAATTTGAGGTGTGGGAAAGAAACACGGCAGTCCTATAATTAGAGAATCAAGAACGAAATGGATGGACTCGAGAGAGAATGCGAGAAAAAGAGCAAACAGAGGATTCAATGCAAAGCCAACCAGGCGATGCGGAGCGACATGGCTGCTTCTGCTGCTGCTGCTGCTGCTGCCGCCGCTGTCATCCTCCTCGACGACCTGCGTACGTGCGTGCGTGCAACCCCGAGACCTGCAACTTCAGCCTCAATTGGCACGATGCAGCTGCTCCATGGCAAACACGAGCCTCTCACGACCGAATCGATGCGACGCTGTTTGTCTGCTGTTGGTTGTGTTGCATGAAGGTGGGAGGGAAACGTTGAGCATTGATTCGTTAATGGACGAGCTCCCTCGGCATGGGTGGCTAATGCTCAGACAAGGCTACCAATCAAATCTCTTGCTTTACCGACTATCAAGCATTCGATGGCCTCATAGTGGGTTCATAGTGGACCCCTCATGCATGCCCGCCTACAGCAATCACTAAAAGCTCTTATCGTTGGGTGGTCGTTTGAGGAAGATACGACACTAAGGCTTTTTCGCTGCAACGTCAAGTTGGTTGTCGACGAATTTCCTTGGACGCCACCGGAATCCTTTTTAATATCCAAACTTACGATTTGCGATATTTCTAAACGAGACTTGACCGCAAGTTTACTAACCAATATAAACAAACAGGGCTCCGTAATACCCAGTTGTACCTCCAAGCAAGTATCTGTCTTGAGGGATGACGATAAGAGAAATCCCCGATCATCAGGGCTAAAGACGAGCTCCAAATTGCGGGGTTGGTCCGCACCACCCCCGTTGCTCCTTGCTCTCCTCCCGTCCTGCAGGCACTAGATTACATCTTAGTAATACTACAGCGCCGTCGAAGCACCACTAGACTAGCTCTAGGTACCTACTACTAGGTAACCATGGCGCACTACCTGCCTGTAGTTAGCATGAATACCAATCCATGGATTGGATCCATCCATCCATCCATCCATCCTTTTCCCCAATCATCGATTCAGCGTTTCTCGATGCTCTTTTGCCCGTTCCAGATGAATGGACAACTAAACTACTGCTATACCCGAGGTATGTGTTACTTTGTCACAAATTCGGTGTCTTTAGAAGCAACATGCTAATTACTGGAAAACCTCTCATCGGACACTCTCAATCACCAATGCCGAACATCGGAAGACCCAGACCCACCCCAGTCCCTCTGCTCTGATGTGGGGAGCTTGGCTTCATTACGATGCGCCTCAAAGCGAGTTGAGACACCTCGCGAATCTGCATACATACTGCCATGGATTCAATATTACCTAAGATATCATCGCGGCTCGCCTAAAATTCCTCCCGTCGCCAAAATGCATTGATGACCTGGAAATAGCTGACTAACGATGGGTAGATTCAACTGTCGATTCATCACTTCGCCCACATGGCATCGATTCAGACTGTATAGAAGACCGTCACTGCCGAACGATGAGACCTGCTCCGTGTTCTGTTTCACACTGTTTGGAAGCGACTCACGGGTCAATGCGACCCATTCATCCACCCTCTATTCGTTCGGCCGCCTCGATAGCTTGCCAATCACTTCAAGATTATATTAGCAGCACTCTGGATAGAAAATACGTCCCTCGCTTGACATTTATTGCCTCTTCTGGTGCTCAATTACTGATCGAATAAGCTCATGTTGTAGCATGAGTCCGCAATCTTGTCTCGCGCGAAGAGGATTAAAGCATGCAGAATCCGTCTCCCTACTGACGCCCGCCAGCTACCCTAGATGCCATACGACGAATCCAGCAACCATTCAAATGGCGAAATAAACATCATCCTCGTTATCGTCAAAGATGTAAATGCCAGGGTCATGTCCATATTTTTTTCATATTAATTTTAAAAGATGCAAGATTGAAATTGAATATGCGGCATCTTCCGTGTTCGCTGGTGAATTTGAGCGGATATTTCAGGGCCTCGATTTGGTGTGAGCTACAGCACAAGCTTCATGTCACACCGCAATCAAACAGCCCTGCAGCTCAACAGCAAATTCCAGGAACAGTCAGTCCTCTTTGGGAAAGATTCGTGCAAAGTCGGAATCGTCCCGGCATACCACACGACTAGTGCATCATTAATCTTCTGTTTTACCCAGAGTATCGACCCGGGATGAACACTTTTGGAAGTTTTGGGTATGCATGGCGTGATTCCAATGCACTTGGAAGTTCACCCTGAAAGTTGCGTTCAAGTGTGTTGGGCAAACAAGACTCCTGTAAGAGCGCTGGAAACGCAGGCCATCACTTGGTAGCGAGTCGGAAGCCTACCGACACTACTTCCAGAGCATCTCATGTGCAGAAGCGAAGAAATAGAGTTCTCGTATCAGAACACTAGACAACAAAGGCACGGAAGTGCCATGACTCGAGATATGGCATGACCGATGGTGGTGGCAGCAGCCCGTAACGGCAACGCCGGGTTCGCCAATGCCATAGCTTCCAACCTTCTCCACCAGCAGAGCAAGTTTGCTGGGATGCATCATAGACGGTCATAGACGGGTATCGATTGGTCTCCGCCTCCGATGGCATTCGCCGTCTAACGCCTCTACGGCCAGCATCCCCACCCCGTTTGCGTGATGGCTGTACTTGCAGTCAGCAGAAAACAGACGCTCAAGCCAGCCAATCCAAGACCCGACAGGTCAAAATGAGACTCAATTGACTTGAAATTTGGCCAGAGAAAAAATACCAAGAGTGATTAGTGCTGATACAAGCTGCTGGTCCAACCTCTGAGTCTAGCCGCCAAGAATATGGCACGAAAACGAAGCAATCTGGTTACAAAGCTATTCCCACCTGGCCAGCTGTAGCAAGAATTGCGTTTACATGTTAGCTGAAGAAACAATGCATTCAGTTCATGCTGTTGACAGCTGTGAAGCACTGGGTAATGGGCTACATGCCTAGGAACTCGCTGTATCAAAATAATGGCTGACAAAACTAGTACTTAAATGGAAACAGAAAATGAGAAACAGTCTCACATTTGATTTGGGGCGGGGTTTGGATTCCAAAAGAGAGGGTCAGATACTCATAGCATTGGTTGGTGATGGATTTGTCTGGAATGTGCAAACACGGTTGAGGACCCTTGTTGCAGAGTGCCAGAGCCACGAGGCACCCAATGCCTGACCTTGCATCTGATCCGGCTGCTTGCAAGGGGGAGCAAAAAAGTTACATTCGGCACTCGCGTCTGTCGTTCCAGGATGGACAAGGCGCCCAATAGTCGATATCCTCTACTGACATGAGAACATCTTGCCATGATGCTCATAAAATTCTCTCTACAAACCTCGTGGAAATCTATACTAATTACTTTTCTTTCCATTTATCATCGTTGTGCTGCGTCTTGCTCCGGTTGGTTATCACGGAGAGTCGGTACAACGTCCGCACCCGGAACCTGCCGGCGTTGATGACGGTGTCTAGGTCCAGTCCGTTTGCCGGTAGCAGGACCCATCCGCAACTGGATTAGATCGACGGCAATAATATGCATACCTAGCATGGCCCATCTCGCTCGACGTCAGAGTGCAACCATCATCATCAGAGAGTTCCAGCTAGTCCAGTCGGGTATCGGGCCCAGGCCTCGTTGCGAGAACCCCCCGTCGTTCCGTCTTTGGGGTGGTGAAGCTATGTAAGCGGAAGATTTCCAAGGTTGGCCTGTCTTAAGTTTGGGGCTGGGTCTTTCTGGGTAGACATGTTATCTCTTTAAATGTCTTGATTTTCCTCTCATTGTCCTTGTTATTCAATTCATCCACAGATTGAAGCTACCCATCATGGCGAATCTTGGAGAAGCGAAAGAGATGGGAGAAGGATCTCGTCAGCGAGATCTAGAGCTTGACACACAGCGGCACGACCTTCCGCCACCCATTACGGCAGACTATGAGCAAGATGCATCCCCTACGGAGAAAAGTCATTCGGAATTCCATGGCGACAAGGACGAGGGCGACGAAGACTTGGAGCGATCTGCCACACATGACCCCCAGGCAATGATGGAACAAGATGATAGGACTGAACTCAAGCGCATTGCTACTCAGCTCTCTCGCCGACGTTCCACAGTTACAGTTCAGGCTCAGAGGACCGCAACTCTTGGGGCGATTGAAGAGTATGATCCGGCCATGGATCCTGATAGCTCGGCATTCGATCTCAACAAGTGGCTGCAACAATTCATCGAACAAGTCCATGAGAAAGGCTTCACTGATAGTCAGACCGGCGTCGGCTTCCGAAACCTGGATGTCTATGGCTCCGGCTCGGCGATTCAAGTCCAAAAGACGGTCGGCTCCCTCTTGATGACCCCTTTGCGGTTGGGCGAGTTCTTTAGCTTTGGTAAGAAGGAGCCAAAACACATTCTCCACAGCTTCAATGGACTCATCAGGAACGGGGAGCTCTTGGTGGTACTGGGCCGACCCGGATCTGGGTGCAGCACACTCCTCAAGTCTCTTTGTGGTGACCTGCACGGGCTTAATCTTGGTGAGCAGTCAAAAATTCACTACAATGGCATCCCACAGAAGCAGATGCAAAAGGAGTTCAAGGGAGAGGCCATCTACAACCAAGAGGTACGTAAAATGTAGAAAATTTCAGTGTGGTATTGTGGGATTACTGACGTGAATTTCCACAGGTCGACAAACATTTCCCCCATCTGACGGTTGGACAAACGCTCGAGTTTGCAGCTTCGGTTCGCACACCTGCCCATCGAATCCAAGACATGCCGCGCAAGGAATTTTGTCAATACATTGCCAAGGTGGTCATGGCCGTTTTTGGTTTGAGTCATACATACAATACCAAGGTTGGAAATGACTATGTTCGAGGCGTGTCTGGAGGCGAAAGAAAGCGTGTCAGTATTGCCGAGATGGTCTTGGCTGGTTCGCCATTTAGTTCATGGGATAACAGGTTGGTGGACATTCAACCTTGCCCTCATTTTGTATGTGTTGCTAACAGCATCTAGCACTCGTGGTCTCGACTCTGCCACCGCTCTCAAGTTTGTCAAGGCATTGCGCATGTCTTGCGATATTGGCTCGCATGCCAACGCCGTCGCCATCTACCAAGCTAGTCAGGCCATCTACGATCTCTTCGACAAAGCTACCGTTCTCTACGAAGGCCGACAAATCTATTTCGGACCCGCTGATCAAGCCAAACGCTACTTTGAACGTCAAGGCTGGTATTGTCCACCTCGTCAAACCACCGGTGACTTCCTCACATCCGTCACCAACCCCGTGGAGCGTCGAGCTCAAGAGGGAATGGAGAACAAGGTCCCCCGAACGCCGGAAGATTTCGAACGATGCTGGAGAGAATCTCCAGAGTACAAGGCTTTAACGAGAGAGATTGACCTATATGAAGAGGAATACGGTGGCGAGCACCAAGAAGAAAGCGTCGCGCAGCTCCGTCAGCAGAAGAACTTTCGTCAAGCGAAGCATGTCCGGCCAAAATCCCCTTATACCATCAGTATCTTGATGCAGGTCAAGCTTAATTGCAAGCGCGCCTATCAACGAATCTGGAACGATCTCTCGGCCACCATGGCATCCACCGTGGTCCAAATGGTAATGGCTCTCATCATTGGCTCCATCTTCTTCGGTACGCCAGATACGACGGATGGTTTCTACGCAAAAGGCTCTGTTCTGTTCATGGCTATCCTACTCAATGCTTTGACTGCTATTAGTGAAATCACCAATTTGTACAGTCAGCGCCCCATTGTCGAAAAGCACGCCTCTTATGCCTTTTACCATCCAGCAACGGAAGCAGCAGCAGGTATTGTAGCCGATATACCCATAAAATTCATCACCGCAACCGTCTTTAATATTATACTCTATTTCATGGCCGGATTGCGACGGGAGCCTGCACAATTCTTCCTCTACTTCCTCATCACTTATATATCCACCTTTGTCATGACCGCCGTCTTTAGAACCATGGCTGCCATTACGCGAACAGTGTCCCAGGCCATGACCCTTGCCGGCGTGTTGGTACTCGCACTCGTCATCTATACCGGTTTTGCCATTACGGTTCCAGAGATGCATCCGTGGTTTAGCTGGATTCGCTGGATCAACCCCATCTTCTACGCCTTTGAGATTCTAGTCGCCAACGAATTCCACGGTAGAGACTTCCCCTGCGGTAACAACATTGTGCCACCATACACGCCTCAAGTTGGCGATTCGTGGATTTGTGCTGTGACGGGAGCCGTGGCTGGTCAGTCGACCGTTAGCGGTGACGCTTTCATTGCCGAGAACTATCAGTACTATTATTCCCACGTCTGGCGAAATTTCGGTATTCTCCTGGGCTTCCTATTTTTCTTCATGGCTGTATATTTTATTGCCACGGAGCTAAACTCCTCTACCTCCAGCACCGCCGAAGCACTCGTTTTCCAGCGTGGCCATGTTCCGGCATACCTTCAGAAGGGCAATGGGCAACCAGCAAGAACCGAGGATGACTCATCCGAAAAGGGCATCAATGAGAAGCATGAGAATGGCATCTCGGATGTCAAAGCTCTCGAGCCACAGAGGGACATTTTCACTTGGAGGAACGTGGTCTATGACATTCAGATCAAGGGCGAAGAGCGTAGGCTGTTGGATCACGTTTCCGGCTGGGTCAAGCCAGGTACTCTGACGGCTTTGATGGGCGTGAGTGGTGCAGGCAAGACGACACTTCTTGATGTCCTTGCGCAGCGAACCACGATGGGTGTGATTACCGGCGACATGCTTGTCAATGGAAAACCACGGGATCCTAGTTTCCAGCGCAAGACTGGCTACGTTCAGCAGCAAGGTAGGCTAACAATAGAGTTTCCCAAGTAATGCCAATTGCTAACAGTATGCAGATCTACACCTCGAAACTGCGACCGTCCGCGAAAGTCTTCGTTTCAGCGCCATGCTCCGTCAACCGAAATCCGTTAGCAAAGAAGAAAAATACGCCTTTGTCGAGGAAGTTATCAAGATGCTTAACATGGAAGAGTTTGCCAACGCCGTCGTCGGTGTCCCAGGCGAAGGCCTCAACGTTGAGCAGCGAAAACTCTTGACGATTGGCGTTGAACTCGCTGCCAAGCCGAAGCTCCTGCTCTTCCTCGATGAGCCTACCAGTGGTCTTGATTCCCAGAGTTCATGGGCTATTTGCGCTTTCCTTCGCAAGCTGGCTGATTCTGGTCAGGCGATCTTGTGCACTGTTCACCAGCCTAGTGCCATTCTCTTCCAGTCGTTTGATCGCCTTCTCTTCCTGGCCAAGGGTGGAAAGACTGTCTACTTTGGCAACATTGGCGATAACTCTCGAACACTTCTCGAATACTTTGAGGTCAACGGAGCTCGCAGGTGTGGCGATGAGGAAAACCCCGCCGAGTACATGCTCGAAGTGGTCAACAACGGTGTCAATAACCAGGGACAGGATTGGCACTCCGTCTGGAAGGACAGCACCGAATTCCAAGCGACGCAGACCGAGCTGGACAAGATACACGCTGAAAAATTGGCTGAGAAATCTGGTGAGGTAGAGGAGGCTGGTTCCACGGCCGAGTTTGCCATGCCGTTGTCTACGCAAATGCGGGAGGTCACGTACAGAGTCTTCCAGCAGTACTGGCGAATGCCCAGCTACATCATGGCCAAGTTTATGCTGGGTATCGCGGCTGGACTGTTCATCGGATTCTCATTCTACAATGCCGATGCGACGCTGGCGGGCATGCAGAATGTCATCTTTTCCGTTTTCATGATTACTACGATTTTCTCAACGCTAGTTCAGCAGGTGCGTATCATCATCATCATCATGTATCTCTCTAATATCCTCCATGGGTGTATACTAACAAGGAAAACCAGATTCAACCGCTCTTCATTACTCAACGAGAACTGTACGAAGTTCGCGAACGACCAAGCAAAGCCTATTCTTGGTCGGCATTCATTATTGCCAACATCATTGTCGAAATACCTTACCAGATCGTCACCGCCATCCTGATTTACGCATGTTTTTACTACCCCGTCGTGGGCGTCCAGAGTTCTCTCCGCCAAGGCTTGGTCCTTCTCCTCGTCATGCAACTCTTCATATATGCCAGTGCATTTGCCCACATGACCATTGTGGCTATGCCCAACGCTCAAACGGCGGCCAGTATCGTCACCCTGTTGACTATTATGAGCACACTCTTCAGTGGTGTTCTTCAGACTCCGGCTGCGCTCCCAGGCTTCTGGCGCAACTTTATGTATCGGGTGAGTAACTCGTCCCCTTCTATCCCTGACAGAGCACTGACAAAAAAAGCTGAGTCCATTTACTTATTTAATCGGCGGCATTGTAGCAGTGGAACTACATGGAAAACCAATAATTTGCGCGGACCGGGAATTATCTGTCTTTGACCCGCCTACTAACCAAACTTGTGGTGAGTATTTGGCAGTATTTCTGCAGCAAGCGTCTGGTCAATTGCAGAATTCGATGGATACGACAGAGTGTCGGTACTGCCCTTTGACAAATGCAGACCAATACCTCGCGCGTTCGTGGATCTATTGGGATGACCGTTGGCGGAATTTTGGTATTATGTGGGCATATATTGCTTTTGACATCATCATGGCTGTTTTACTCTATTATGCATTTAGAATCAGGCGGTGGAAACGCGAATAATCTCGGTATGGTATGTTTTGGACTGTTTATGGAGCCGGGGAGTTGGCATGGGGGAGATGTTACCAAATGTCATGGCCAATCTGTTACATTCTTAATTAAAAAAATGGATTTCATATAGACAAAACACCTGGTAGTAAATACAATAAGACGTCGTTCTGTTGGAATATACAGGTTGGTTGCTGCTGGGCAATTCACAGTTCTGTTGTTTTCGTTACACGTTCCTTAATACTGACCTTGGTAGGCAACCGGGTAGGTTATTTAAATAGCAACTCCAAAAGCATTAATATGTAATAATAGTAGTAATATTATTTATAACCTATTTGAAGTTTATGTAAGTATTTAATTAACTAAGATTAAATATACTTATTCTTAGTATTTTATTAAATTAAATTATTATTTTATTTTATTAATTTATATTAACATTATATTAATTATATAGTTTTATTTTATTAACAAGTTTTTAAGAATTAATATTATAGTTATATTATTTTCTTACTTAAACACAGTTTTCATAAGTATTTTTATTCTTAACAGCTAGTCAAAAGAAGAAATATAGATCCGTAGAACATAAGTTCATTAGTCGGTTTTATAGTATTGGTTTTGTGGTTTGGTCGTGATTGGTTTTGTGGCTTAGTGCTTGATCGGTTAGTATTAAAATGTAATTTGGACGGTTTACGAAACAGAAAGCGCTTCATCTAACTATATCTACAACGCAACGTAGGCCTACGACATCGTGTTACGGCTTAAACCCGATCCAGTCCAAACGATAGACAAACAACGACATCGAACACACTTCATTATATCAACCATGATTTTCCGAGCATGTTGCCAAGTTTTCATTATTGAGTGCTAGAATCAACGGAAACGAAAAACCGCCCGATGATTGATTGCTATAGACCGTCCATCAGTCCAAGTAATATCCCCAAATTGAAGCGCCGTTGAGACGCAGTTCCAGAAATAAACACCAATCCGTGTCATCCCGTCCCATTCCATAAGCTCAAGATATATCGATTCGACCGATCCACGACGACCGTTGAAATCCCAAAAACTCCAAGTGATCAAAACAAACAACATTGTAGTGGTAGCTCTCCATGCCCACCTCTTCCAGGTGATGGGTAAATTCCATAGTATAATCCCCCATTCGACCGTCTGCGGATTTCCAAGAGATCCAGAAGAGGCAATTGGTAGCTGAAAATCAGTCGGATTCCATCTTCACAGAGGGGCCGTTGCTAGATTGACGCTGGCATTTGCTGGTTTCAGAATGGTCACTGCAACTATCGTGAGAGCGTTCAACGTCCTCGAGCCTTGGGATGACATGGGCTTGTTGATGGCTGGTGGATTCAAAAACTTTGTTTTCCTGCAACGATTGGTGACTCTCGTCATGTGTGCTCTTGGACTTTTTCAGTGGTGGTTGCTGCTGCGAGCGACCATCCTGGTGGGATCGCATATCTGGGAATGATGTTAGATGAGTTTTGATAGACAATAGTTCTATTCTAACCATGATCATTGTCTTCTTCCGTTTTGATAGACTCCAAATCTCGTTGTCTCTTGCTACCTGCCTCCACTCGCTGCTGCGTCTCTATAGATTCCGCTTCAACTACCCTGGTTGTGGCAACCGAGTCCTTAACCACGACAAGGTTGAGTTGGTTCGTAGGTTCCGCGCAAGTATCTGGAACCTTGATGTTGAGTCGGCCGATGCCGGCAACGACGCAATTAGCCGCGCCGATTCGAAGCAAGGTTGCGTGGTAGGTGTTCCTCTTTGCAAACATGTGCCACTCAACCGGTAATTGAGCCTCATCATGGTCTGTAGTGGCAATCAGTGCATTGATGAATTGATGAAACTGCGGGCCCGCGTATAGTGGGCTGTAAAGCCCCTCCCTACAAGCTTGAGCGAGTACTCGAGTTGCTGGATCGAGGTTTGTAGTGTGTTGCTTTTGTAGTGCTTTCTTGCACGCGCGATCAAAGAACTGTGATATAGGGTTGATCTTTGGCATTTTGGAGTTTGTGCGATTGGCCATCTAGTGACGTTAGTTAGCTATATGCTCCTTGAACGTTAGTATGACCTGTGGTATCACGACCTACTTCAATGCGATAGCTTGCGTAGGCGTGGTGTAGGTTTAAAAAAAGGCCAAGTGTCGTGGATGAAAGGCGTCAACCAATGCAGAAGCAATAAGAAATAATAATAAAAAGAAGAACAACCATCAAAAGACTTTAATGCTAAAGGGAGAGATGTGTTGTCGGTAAATTGTTAGGGGTCGTGAAATTGCCTCGCCATGTCAATTCATTGGGAAGTGAGGAATAACAGTTGAGAAGTTCAACCCAAATAGCAAGGGCAGTGTTAGAAGTTTAAGTTTGAATTATTTGCTCATGGAAAAAAGTATGCAATAACGTGATACCGCATAGTGTTCTCCGTTTGCACTATGGTAAAAGCACCAAAACATAGGAGATAGCCAAGCGGGTCAGAGTATTGCCTCGCAGATAATAACCAAGTCATCTTTTCAAATCAAAGTATTATCAATATTTTCACCTACAGTCCTCCATCTTTTTTTCTTATCACCTACACAAGTACAAACCTTACATAAACCAGATGTCTATGAAATAGTTAAACATAGAATGATTTAATATTCTTTCGTTTATTTATTTCTAATTTCTCAACTACACTAATTTACTTTTTGCCCTTCGTCGCAGCACCATCATTAGCCATGGCTAATCTAGGTATGATTGAACCTCACGATTTCTTTTCTCTATGCATAGCTTTAAGAAAAATCTGTTTCTAATACAATCAATAAAACCAATAGACAACCCGGGATCCGACCAAGACCCTAGTTTCGGTAACGATCTCGACGACGAGCAGCGAGATGCGCAAATGAGCGAGCTTGAAGAGAACCTAGAGGGCAACCGCAACATTGGCGCTGAAATTGTTAGTTTCGAGGCGTACATGGGTAGCTCAACCTACCCCAACATCTACCCTGATCGACAACTGGTTGACAGCGACACTGAGATGTTTGATCAGCCAGAACACGTTCAAACCAGTCAACTCGCTGCATCGCAACTTGGAACCCACGAACAACCATCGCGAGCCAATGTGTCGGAGGATATACCAATCTCTATTGGTCAATACATCTCTCTGTCGCAAGTGGAGAATACTAGTATCCACAGCGTGGACTATACCAACAATCCTTACAACGATACCAACATTGAGGATATGGAGCATCAATCAAACTCAAATAGTGATCGCAGTATGCAGGGCGATACCGACGAGGAACCTAGTGGTGATGAAAATCATCAGAGCGGCGATGAGGAGAACGCCAACCAAGAAGAGAACGCCAACTAAGAAGACAATGCCAACCAAGAAGACAATGCCAACAGTGATAACGACGACAACACGGACAGGCACAGTCGTTGGGTTTTCCAACGAGCTGGTAGAAATGACAAGGATATCAACCGAGCTATCTACAGACAACTGAAAAAGTGCTTCCAAGAAGAGGACCCAAATTGGTCGTCCGATATGGATCGGGAAGTGAGGCAGACAGCGATGAATATCAACTACCGAATTTCAGCGACAACCGGCACCATTTCCAACCACAGCATTACCAAATCAATCAAACGGGCGAATCAAGTTGCGACATGGACGCAATTCTTTATTCTTAGAGTAATGTTCGGTGCTAGAGCATGCTACCGGCAATCCTGGTTTCCGGCACTTGTCAACCAATACCCCCAGGCTCTTGGCCCAGCTTACCCAGCGGTTGTCCCACAGATCTACCGACAATTTGTGCAAGGATCAGCCGAGTTTCATTTACCTCAGAATTGGGTCCGATCTTTGATCCGATATACTCCGCCAACATCGGACTCGTCCACCAATGCAGTTGCATCTGCCAATCAAACGATCAACAGTGGAGAACAGCCACGCAGAAAGACTACGAAGCCCATTCAACGAAGACAGAAGGGTAGACAACCAACAAATAACCTTGCGACGGGTCGTATGGATGTCGGTACTGAGCCACCCAACAATGACATACCACCATGGGACCCAGCGCCGCTGGGAGCAATCAGTGGTATCTTTGAAAATAAGGTGGATGAGGTATGGGAGAAGATCAAAGAAACGGAAGAAGAACGACAGTGTGACAGGCAACTTGATAACGACAACGCCAAACGCGTAAATGAAACCATCGAGGGCCAACGTCAAGACATAATCGAGTTGCAGAAGACGCTTACTGAGCAGGAGAAGACCATCTCGAACTTACAAGCAGAAGTTGAGATATATCGCGAGGAAATACAGGAATTGAACCGAGCTAAGCATGGTATGGATCTTGCAGTGCAAGAACCATTTGAGCGGGTAAATCATCTCAACATGGTTATACGTCATGAAGCCTAACCAAGCAACCGTCGCATGTATCTGGGATGATCATGTGAGGAGGATCCTTGGGGGATTATCAACTAGGTGAATGAGACGCAAGTTGGTTGGGCAGTTACGGATAACAGATATTATGCATACGGGATGTTAGCTGGTTGATTTAGAACAAAGCATGAAAACTGGGATCAATGGAGTTGATATAAAGAGTTGAAATGGCGTTAGGAAAATAAGAGCTTAGCTAAATATCTGGGTAATAGAACATAGCAATAGTTGAACAGCTAGAAATTTATGCCCTCAATCGCGCGTGATGGGTTGCACACTTTCAACACCCTACCCGTAGGCAACCCCTCATGGGGGCCAACTAAGGTGCACGCCCCTTAGTTGGGCACAAAAAGCCGGGACAGCTACAAAAGTCCGGGACAGCCGGTCCAGTGCATTTTCCCCTGTGTTTCCCAGTAAATCAACAAATCTACATTTTACGTATGTCTAAATGGATTTTTTTATATGAAAATGAAGCTTATGATACGTATGGATTGATTGAAGCTATTATAAGTCTAGAAAATGCATAAAAATAGCTATTTTTGGCGTTGAAGCCGTACAGTACCCCAGGCTAGATCAATAACTATTTCTTCTTTTTCTCAGCGCCCTTATAGGTATTGTATATAGAATTCGATCGCGGTGTACGTAGATTATCTGTAATATGCATCTTGAAGCTTTTGACGATGCGGCAGGGCGTAGAAAGCGGTGTGGCAGGCGGCGAGGAAGGTGGTGATGATGCCGGCGGTAAAGAGGGCAGTCTTTGCTCGTCAGCAGCATCAAAAATGGATTCAAATTGCGTTTCTTCGAATGTGTTATCTTGAAGCTCAAGATCTTCATATTCTTCATAGGAATTAAGGCCAGAAAGACTATCAGAACACTCTTCTTCATCCTCGTCTTCGCGGGCTGTGATGATATTCACAGAGGCATCGCTGGGAGGGAAATTGAATGCAAGCAACGGTCTCGGGGCTCGTGAGGCTTCTTGAATCGCTTCTTGAAGGAGAGGATTACGCTCAGTATCATAGAAAAATCGCGGTTGCTTGAGGCATTGTTGGAATTCCTTATTTTGGGTATCCATCTCGAGGAAGGCATCTGCCTTTCCTGTGTGCTCAAGCCACTTCTGGTAGCTTAAGGTCTTCACCTTCCCATCAATCTCTTGCTTCTTATTCTGCCTGTATTCTTCTCTTAAGGCCTTAATATTATCGGTAACGAATTTCTTCATCACACGAAGATGACGGCGATGTTCAGCTTCAGCTTCTTTTTCGGCAGATTTGGCGGCTTGTTAACGGATTCTTCCTAGGCTAATAGAGTTGGTAAAAAACTCGCCTGAAGGCTTAATCATTTTACCTTTTCGTATGCGGTTATTCAACCTTTCTAGCCGTTGTTGGCGATCCTCGATAAAATGCTTCACATTTGACTCTAGCACTGATGCCTCTGTCATGACTTGACGAGCCAAACGAAGCCCCTCTCGCGTTGGCGAGCTCAAGATATCATGATACCGGTGAGTCATATCCTCTATTGTATCGGCGGCGAGCTGGAAACGGAATTCTTGGGGCAGAAGCGAGGCATAGGCCGGGTTAATCGCTTTTCTTTGCTTCCTTTGCTGATCAAGAAGAGCGCGGATCGCAGGACCACTCGAGGGCGGATAGATTCCCGATTTCTCGAAGCCAGTTATAATATTATGCCTTGTAAAGCCCTCATCGTATGTTCTTTTGAACGAGGTAAGAAAATCAAGCCGCGAGAAGTTGAGAAGAGAGCTCTGTAACAAGGCCCTAAGGACTTTCTGTTGCGAATTCTTCAGCGGCTGAAAAACACCAACATCAAGAGGCTGAAGAATATGAGTAGAATGAGGAGGAAATACCGCGACGACGATATCGAATTCTATACAATATTCGATAAATTCGAGGGTTGTGTGCCCTGTGAAGCCATCGATAACAAGCAGCCGAAAAATGCGATCAGCCTTTGGGCGAGAGATGCCTTCCTTTTCCTCGCCGGTCATAGGATCTCTACACCACTCATCACGGCCAAACCACTCAATAAATGACTTCCCTGTCCTTTGTGCCCTTGCTGACTTTTCCCAGGAATAACGATTAAAAAAATAAAGCCATTCAAACGCAATATCACTATTACTAAAGCCTGTATCTGTACGGCAGAATCGCAGGTCATCCTCGCCCTCCATCTCTGCCCAGCTCTCGGTAGGATATACCTGGAATATTAGCCAGGGGATTATCGAATCCCCTATAGTATTGATAGTGCCTAAGAGAGTATATGATTCCTTATTACCTGGGTCTATGACCTTAGGCCGCTTGTGACGTGTTGTACGGGTAATAACAACCTCGACTCGTTCTCGTATGCTTCCTATTCGAATTCCGCACTCATCCTCGTTCTAACACTCTGAGGGGCCTATATTATATTTGCTAACGATCATCTCCAGCTTCGCAAAGAAATTTTCTATTATCTTGATGTTACTTTGCTCAAAGGAGCCTCGGGACCTCTCAATGGCCTTGACGTGTGTGATCTTGAGGTGTGGATGGGCGTCAATCCAACGGCGATACCACATTTGTGATACTGGCGGCGAGTCAGGATTACGGCGACGAAGAAGAGCGTTTGTAGCGCCCTCAAACTGCAATTTGGTAGCAGGAAACCCTCCCTGTTGCATCCAGGTAACATAGGCAACAAGGGCATCATCTTCAGCCTCATTGAGCAGCAAAGGCCGGCCTAATGGGGCAGGAATCCTTGTATGGATGAGTAACTGGATTGCCCTGTCCACATGAGACTTGCTGACGCGATACTTTTCTGCAGACTTCCTCACAGAAAGAGCGACGGGCACTGCGGTACCTGGCCGACGAGATCTATGAGAAATATTATCACGAGATTGAATAACAGCACGAGCGGCCTTCATAACCTTGGCGGAATAAACCATCTTGAACGACAGGCAAACACGGTATTGAACCTCAAAAGTGGTGTTTTTACATACAAAAACGCGCTATTTGTGGTGGTGGGGCGAGAACGGCTGTCCCGGACTTTTGTAGCTGTCCCGGCTTTTTGTGCCCAACTAAGGGGCGTGCACCTTAGTTGGCCCCCATGAGGGGTTGCCTACGGGTAATCGTTGCTTCAGTTTGAGGCATCTAGTTGATTATCCATCGTTGACCCGCCCGGACCATTAGATCTGCTTTCAGAATCAACACCCTGGTCGTTCAATATCAACCTCTCGACTTCCAATGCTGTCCTGCAAACGGTGCGCTCGAAGTAGGCCATTTTCCGAAGCATTCGGCTTCGGTCTCTGCATGCCTGCAGTAGATGATCAAATTCGGAGGGGTTGGCATCACGGAACCTTGAGTAATCGAATGGTTGAATGGTTCCATCAGAGTAAAGGTCAAATTCAGCTACTGGTAAAAACGCTGACGATAGCGTTGTGTTGAAACTAACTGAGGCGGATTGCCAGAAGTAATTCCAGAATGCTTCTTCATTGAAACCCGTATGACCAAAAAGCTCAACCACAGAACGGACAACGGGGGTATAATCCCTCAGAATCAAGTGTTTGGCTACCGGCACAGCGGATGCAGGGGCTAAATCCGCGATTAGATCTGCCACTTTCCGGGGATGCCAATCGATGCGGTAGGATGTTCCAAATAGAAATGACGATGAAGGCCATGTGTGAATAGTATCGAGTGCGGCGCATGCATTCCAAGACGCAGCGATTGTCGCGATGAATTCAATCCCAAAAACATTCCGAGCAATGATAGCTTCCCCGATTGTGGCCAATGAGCAGACAACACGCTCTTCTCCACGAATATGGAGACAACCCGAGTTGTCCTTGGCTCGTTGGCATTCCTTCCGGACGTCAACAGCAATGGTCCGAATATTAAATGTGAGAAGATCTATACCATGCAATGAATCAGCGTATGCCGTGAATATTCGATAGAGCTACTTACATTTTGCAATCAAAAGGATAATCTCTTCAGTTAGACATTTCGGGACGCCTTGGAGACTAATAACATGCTCTCTGAGCGGGCAATGCAATAGAAAAAGAACAGCTTTCTCGCCGCGATGAGCTCTGAACTGAGGCAGCCATTGGGTTATCCAACCACAATCTGCAGGATATCGGGCTGGATCTTCAAGAAATTCATCTAGTTGCTGCTCCGATTGAATGCTTTCCATTGACTTTACGATGGTAGTAAAGGTAAGGTGCTTGTCAGCAAACGCTTTCATCAGTCGGGTAGGCGAGGTCCAGTCAGATCGAGGTACAGGGCTGATTATTGCCGCAGGAATCTGATTGTGTGAAAGAGATGTTGCAGCTGGGTTTGTTGTGGGTGAATTTGGTTGATCTTCACGGTTATCATTGGCGTCATCACTTTCATTATTGATATCATCTTGCGCGTTGCCGTCGCCATCGTCCTGACAATCGCTGTCGGATTCATCGAAATCGTCCTCAAGATCGTCGTCTGGGTTGTAGCTACTATCATCGCTATCGATCTCGGGTAACGGGCTAACCTCCATATGTGCCTCGTTTCTCAAGCTAGAATGAGCAGCAATACGGTCACAGGATGATGCAGTGCGTGTGACATCGGCGGGAGTAGTGTCGTTAGACTTCCTGTAATCAACACCATCGTTGATGTAAGATCTGTCATCGTCAGAGGTCGATTTATGGTTGCCATAATTCGCTAGACCTTCCAATTGCGACGGCTGAGGGTTGGACTTTCGATCATCACTCCCCTCAAGGCCACCTTTTTTCGGATTAGCTTGATGTGTGGATGGACAAATATCGGTGGCAATTGTACCCGAAAAGAACTCATACTCGTCCGCGGATTCATCAACGACGTTCTTTATTAGACAGTCAGCGCCGTAAGGAAGTGGCCGAGTAGATAAACCTACCTGCTGTGCTTTCAACATTGCCCGCTGAGCAGCTCTTCGCTTCGGTCGCATAATGTCGATCTTGATTCCAAGAACCGGGTGATATTTGGCTATTCACACAAGGAGGTGGGCATAGGCGTTGATACATGTATCTGCAAGCCCTCTAGTTGGATTGGTAACGTGATAGCAAACGCAAAATTGCCAGATGATCTCAACCTACCCAGTGCTACCAACCCCGTACGTTATGATGGTTGGCTGAGGTTAAGAATCTCGTAGATGGACTTAAAGAGGTTTATTTCCATAAAATATGTCGCTTCGAGAGAGAAGACAACAAATCCAGTGCGTGGATCGTGATGATTGCCAGTTGCGAGAATGTGTTCTGTGAAGTAGAGCCGTAATGTTCATGGAAAGTTTGACTTCCAATAAGCTGCAACCAGAGAGTGGTAGGTAAGATGAGAATACAGGTACTTGATATCAGGTACCAAGTAGTAATCAGAAGGTACGAGTATCCATCTCCTCCTACTTCTTAATACCGGGGCTCAACGTTTTTACCTACTAGGTAGGTACTACTTGCCTGTCACGTACATCTATGAACCACTGCCTAAGTCACACAGGTACCTAGTAGGTCCCAACCTGGTTGATTGACGGCTTAGACGTTTTCCCTTGCCTTCGGTCTCGGGCAATAAATCACAGCAACCGGAGTCGGAAAGAGTACCACGTCTGATGGCACTAATCTCTCGATTTTCTTTCTCTTGTCGACGAAATTATGGCTCATCTTGAGTAAGGTAGGCGAGTAATACTGGGATGATCAACTAAACGACACGAGAGCATCCCTTGCGCGGCATAAACCTACAAAAAACTGGAGATATTAAAGAATTATAACAATAACTTGACATATAGCTAGAGCAGGTTCTTCAGAGAACTCAAAGTGACGCCTAATCATGCCATTTAGGTAATTGTAAATTCGATTTAGAACTATTGAATAGGGAGTCTCCAGAGCTCAACCGTAATACAACGCAACCTCATAGCTACTAAAGTAACCAGGGGCTTGAGTTGCTGTTGTGAACAAGAGCTTCCCACAACCAGTCTTCACCGACACTTCAGTGTATGCAGTGCGGACATGATTCGCGTAGTAATGGCATTTCTACACCGAAAGAGCTGCTGCTTATCAGGTACATAGGTAGTAGTTAAACATGGAAACTGCCAACTACCAAATTGCCAATACCAGAAAAATGAAATAGATAAGGTGGTAGCAAAACCTCGTGATGAGGCAGGTATAAGGTAGGAATGGAAGGAGGACGCGTAAGCCTCAACCAAAGGAAAGAGCTCCAACTTCATCGGTTACATCAACCATGGAACCGTGTCCCCATCCATCACCAACACCTTGCATCAACCTGTTCTTTCAATCACATTCTATGCTCGGGTTCTCATCTGGAGCCATTTGTCGCATTTTGTCTGTTCTCTGGAGTTCTCTTGAAGTTTGTTCAATTACATCAATTTCTGCCATTTAACCACTGTTTCTAATCGCTGAGATTAAACGATACACGAGGACAACCCGTTTGAAGTTGTCTGCATTGTTGAAGGCACAATGGTTGCCCAGCCGCGTCGTCGAGTCACCACCAGTGACAATACGCAGGAAACATCGGTAAGTGATTGTCGCTTCAACCTTGAGTTATTACTGAACAATGGGAAGAAGAAGGCTGCCCCAAAGCGTCGTCTAGCAACACCATCCGATGGAGACATCCGAGCTTTCTTCCCGCCGCAGAAGCGACAGGCTGCTTCGTCCTGGACTTCGTCGACCGTTGACAGTCAACCGCCCCAGGCACTTACTTCAATCGGACACAGTGCCCATTACAATTCGGCTTTTATGTCAATCAACACAACATCGATGTCATCGGGAATTTCGCCATTCCTTCCAACCCCAGTCAATCCGAACCTCACAATCCCCAAGCTCAATCGACTGCATCAATCTCAAGTGCATTCTACCCCAAATTCATCTAGACAACCCCTGGAATTTGAATGGTCTCAATCCCACGATCCAAATCGATTCAATCTGCCCCAAGACGAATCGGCCATCAACTACAAATCAATCATTCGTTCCAAACTGCCTGATCTACGACTCGAGTCCGTATCGTCTTACCACAACCGTCAATGGACGGATCCTACTATACTTGAGCAGGAGTTTTCGGGTACTGAAGGTTTGCAAGAATTAGTCTCTGTTGCCAGGTACTTCGACGTGCCCCGATCGGAGAATGATCTCAATTGTTTCCTTCATGCTGTTCAGCAACGGTTTCCGCCATCATGCGGTTGGGTTTGGCCGCTGCTTGATCGATTTAAATATCATAGAGGGATGGACGTTGTTATCTTTTTCTCTATTGTCCTCTTCGTGAATTATACCTTGGTACAGACTCCAACAAGTCATGCTTCACGGATTATTTTATTGAGGGGCTTGTTGACTGTAAGTATCCCACCTACATCATGAACTCCTTCTCTGAGACTTCTCAGGCCTTGGTAGTAACGGCGTTGCCGCATTCGAGATGGACTTTCGCAAACAATGTCGACGTGCTTCTGGGAACAGCCATTGTGCTCAGGTTCACGATCAAAATGAGCAACACATTCTTGTACTCGCGTCGATCGTGGAGCTGCTCATTGCAAAAAATGTTTTCGGTGTTCGCGTAACTTCTACTGTTGGATTTACTCGCGCTGTTGCAGGCAATGGTATTGCGCTCGATGCTATCAACACTTGGGATCCATCCCTTCTTGGCCATATCTACCGCGTGCCCTGGCATCCAGGACGACTTGGCGCAATGAATGATGGGAGCAGTTTCAGACGCATGAGGGCATCAATTTTGATGCAAGCACATATTTTGCCGATTGTTCAAGATCTTTTCAGGAATCTCGGCGTTGTGCCTCCCGACTCTGACTGCTTGCATCAGTTCACATCACTCATTGATTGGTATAAATCATGCGGATCATTCAACCTGAACTCGTTGTTTAATCCAAATCTTTCCCCCACTTATCCACCCTACAGATTAGTGACACTTCCCAAACCACACTTACTACGACCGCTCGTTTACACACAGGTTGAGGGTAGTGTCAATACACCAGATACCCAAACTTATGATCGGACAATGATTACATGCCCAGTCGCCAGCCAATCGTCTAACGAGACCCTCGATCTAACCAATATCAGAATTCAAGGGCATTCAGATGTTTCGGCTGCTATCCCAAACCAAGCTACTCAATACATCTTTTCTTCAACCACGACTCGTTTTCAACGCCCTTCCATGCTTCAAAACCTTCGCCAGGCATGGACAACCGGAACCCGCCCTGATCTTATCCACCGAGCAGTTCAATTCATTCACTCCTTCCAGACTGTTCCTGGTTTCGTTGACTTTCTACAACAATTCATTCCTGATCTCACCGTATTGTGCGGAAAGGGAATTACAATGGAAGATCGATTACAAGACTTCGTCGCTCTCACCATCATCAAAACTAAGGCATACAAGACCTCTGATCACTACAAAGCTCTCGCAGCTCGACAAAGACGTACCGAAAAGGCGAAAGCAACCAGGGACAGGTGGATGAAGTCAGAGAGGGGCAAAGCGTTGTTTAAAGCTAGCGTTGCACGAACCCGACGCGCTGGCAAACACAAAGTGTGGAAAAGGAGATACGAGCAATCGGATAAGGGTAAAGCAGCGACCAAACGGTACAAGCAATCAGAGAAAGGTCGAATCGTATCAGCAAGGGCACAAAAGAAATTCAGACAATCTGAAAAAGGGAAGGAAAGTAGTCGAAAGACAGCGCAATCAGAAAAGAGAAAGGCATGGACAAAGCAATGGCAGCAATCGGAAAAGGGGAAGGCGTCGAGGAAAGCAGCCGATGCACGCTTTAGGGCGAAGAAGGCCGCAGAGAAGGCGGCGAAGAAAGCCGAGGAAGAGGCCGCAAAGAAGACAACCATGGTGGCGACAGGAAAGGAACGAGCAACGGCAGAAAGTACAGATGCGACCAACTGATGTAACAGATAATTGGGTCACGAGCCAAATCAACCGTAGCTTTGCTTTCTTTTTCTTCTTTTTTCAGGCAAATAAACTAGTGCTAAACAATTTGATGGTTGAAGTTTCGTCGGTTGTTAAGTGAATCGCTGGCAACGTCGAAGCAATAATGAAGTCGATTGAATTGGCCAAGGCGGCAACCCGAATTATTGCTGGCAAACAATTTTCAGCGCGCCTGGGCGTTTTTCACCACAGATGATGCCCGCTCTCCAACCTCACTAGTGCACTTACTCATGGTACAGTTTACCATAACAACCGATAAATATTATATCCGAAAACACTCAGATCAGATGTAGGGAGCTGGAAGATTCCTGTTAGATTTTGACTCCATGTCTTAGCTAGATAGATGGTGATATTGAAGCTGGCAGCGGATCAAGATCAAGCCGAGCAAAATGGGTTGAAGTGTCAGGGTAGGATTCTGTAGCAACTGGTTGATAAGCAGTTCTGTCTGCAGACGACTGGCTATTTAATAGGATGTAAATGGCGATGGTGTGGTTATATACACATGAGATTCCGAGTGATTATTACCGGTCATCTAACTATCTAGATAATAATAACCATTAGGCTGTATACAAATAAGAAACGAGGTGATCACTGTGTAGATTGAGTGATCATTGAAGCGATTATGACCGTTGGTTTGGCAATTAATTGAATGATTACTGGTATTGCAGTGATTGCTTTCCTGTGATGGGTTTCGAGTGAGTGTATTACCATATGATCCCCTAGCCCATACCAAGGTTAGGTCGTGACACCGATTCGGGGCAAGGTTGCATGATACATGTGCCTCTTTGCGAGCATATGCTGCGCTGTTATCAAGTCTATCGTTGGAAGCTTGAGTGAATGACTGAGTCGACGGATCTAAGTTCATGGTATGTTACTTGTGGAGAGCCTTCTTACACGCCTAGTTGAAGGTGTGTGACAGTGGGCTTGATCTTTGGTATCTCGTGGTTTGTGTGGCGAGTATCCAAGCATGCATGTAAACCATGTGCCCCCTTGAACGGCCTTCTTTCTCATGGTGTTACAGCCTGCAATGGACATGAACACCGGGATGCATGATGATCTGTCCTGGCCCTGAGAAGAGTAAAGCAACATCTGGTTCGTCTCATGACGAGACGCGAGATGTCTGTGGTGCAGCCGTTTCTACGAGCCATGCAGTTATGTGAGTTCCAACATCTCGGACGATGCTAAATAAAGTAATTAAGGGTTTAAAATTATCAAGATAATAAGATTATAAGAAAATAAAATACAGTCCAGGTTTTATATGTGAAATTAAAAAATAGGAATATTTATAAATATTTATGTTTACTTTTTATTTGTTATTAATTATATTTATACTTTTTATTTAGTTAATTAATAACAATTAATAATAATTAATGTAAAAGATAATAACTAATACTTTCTTTTTATATTTTTAATTACACTTAATTTTATTAAGGTTTATATTTCCATTAATAATAAATATATATACCTCTAAAATAGGTTTTAACAATGGGACGTTACTTAAATTTAAAAGAAATTTTAAGAATGTAATATAGAAACACAGAAACAAAGAAGAACTAGACAAAACTAACGGAGCATGAGAAATGGAGAGGAAAAAGAGAAACATAGAGACACGAAGAAATGAAGAAAAATAGTAAATCCAAATTTGTATCTCATGGTCCGTACACTAGGTCCTCCTCCGGCTCATTTATTTTTCGTCTCGCTACTCGTTATTAACGTCGTTACGCAATGATAAGAGTCTTGCTCACGTACAGAATCATCTAGCCAGTTCCAACCACATTATTGGCAACTGTATTTTCCTAAAGCTATAACATAATCCATAAGCGAGTGGTACATATTAGCAAGTGATATACCCTTAATAGCCGTATCTACCTCTATTACAATACATTAAATTCCTTTACTATCTATTATAGTAATACTTTAAATAAGAATAGAATCTTAGTTATTTTTTAATTTTTTTAAAAGGACTTAAAATTAAATATTAGAACTATAATAAAAATTTATAATATTAATTATATAATATTTAATTAATAATATAATAATATATTATTAAAATATAATAAAAAGATTAATTTAATAATTTATAATATTTTTTTAAAGAAATATTTTAAAAATATTATAAATTAATAAAATATATTTTATTAGTTTTAAATTATATAAATAATAAATATTAAAAAGAATTTATATTTATTTTAATATATTAGAAAAATAATTTCTATGCATTAAAAAAATAATAAATTTTAAATTATAATAATTTTAAAAAAATAATAAATTATTAAAATAATAAATATTTTATAAATAAAGGTTTAAAATAAAATAAAAACTAATAAAAAAATTAAAGAAAATAATTAAAAGTTAAAGTAATATTTTATATTTTAATTGAAATATTTATTATGAAGATAATATTATAATTTTATATATTAATAATTATTTTTAAATAATATTTTATTTATATTTATATTAAATTAAATAATTATATTAAACTTAATATAATGAATATAATATTTATTTAAAAAGTTAAATTTTATTAAATATATATAAAGATATTAATAATAAAGATAATAAATAAAATAATAATATAAGATTTTAAAAATATTATTTAAAGTTATTAATTTATAGAATATTATTTATTAAATTATTTATATATATATATTAATATTAATTAAAACTTATAATTAAGATTTGTGTTTATTTTTTTAAATATAATTATTATATTTAATAAAAATTTTTATTTTATTTAAAGTTAATATTAATAATTTAAATATTAATAAAAAGAAAATTAATATAATTTTATAAATCTTAATAGTTATATTAAAAAAACTATATAAATATTTTAATAAAACTCTATAGAAAATATATTTATACTTTTAAAAGCTTTATTAAAATGTTGATTTTAGTTATTTTAAAAAGAATTAATATTTTGTAATTATATATATATTATTAAACATTTAATAAAATAATTAAAAAAGTTTATTATTTTTTATTCTTTATATTAAAAATCTTTAATTATATTATAAATATATATTATTATATAAAAACTAATATTAAAATATTTATTATTATATTTAAATAAGGATTTCCTTTTTTAAATTTAATATATATATTATAAATGTTTAATAATATTTCTTAATTTAATTAATATACTTATAATATTCTAATATTATATTTATAAAGTTTTATATAAATCTTTAAATATAATATATATTATTTATTTTAATAATACTTTTATATATTTTAAAATAAAATAAAAATCTTTTAAATATATCTTTTATTAAAATTATATTAAATTTCTAAAATTTATATTATTAAATAAGAATATTTTTATAAATTTAGTTATTTAAATGGAAATAAAAATATTTAAGTTTATAAAAATATTATTAAACTATTAAAGTTTTTAAATATTTATATAATAAATAAAATTAAATAATAAATAAATATATTAATATATATATTTAATTTTATTTAATTTTATTATTAAATATTATTTAAAAAAACATTTTATAAATATACTATTAAAATAATTTAATTATAAAAATAAAACTTTAATAAATATTATATTATTTTTAAAATTATAAAAAAACATATTATAACATTCCGGGCGTTTCCTAACAAAAATAACTTAAATCTTAGTTAATATTAATAATAGATCAAAGTAAGGTTAAGCAATAGGTTTAATATATTATAATTCAGGTATTAGATTATTAATAATAAATAATTAATTAAATATCTAAAAAAGAAATATAAATTAATATATATAATAATTAGATTTATTATAATTTAAATAAATATAAGGTTTTATTTTAATAGAAATAAATTAATAATCTAATAATTATAATAGATTAAATGAATCTTATTTAAGCTATTATATATACTTAAATTAATTTTATTTAAATTATTAAATATACTTAAGTTAATCTTATTTAAGCTAATTATAATTAATTATATTATCTAAGGTTTTATTATAGTTATATTTCTAATTAATAGCTTATATAAATATTATTAAAAGTGGGTCTAGTTCTATAGATAATATGAGTATAAGGTCTGGTTATTATATATATAATAATATAATAAATAATTATTAATTTAATATATTAAAAAAACTTAATAAAATTTCATTATAAAACAATAATTTTAACATTTTAATTTAATTTAA
This sequence comes from Cladobotryum mycophilum, assembly GCA_036429605.1. Lineage (NCBI taxonomy): Eukaryota > Fungi > Ascomycota > Sordariomycetes > Hypocreales > Hypocreaceae > Cladobotryum > Cladobotryum mycophilum. The sequence goes on along the minus strand of JAVFKD010000002.1, from coordinate 529,502 downwards.
CTTTAATAAATTATTTTTATAAAATAAAATAATTTAAGTTTATAAATAATTTAATAAAAACTATATTTTAAAATTATTATAGTATAAGTTTTATTAATATTAAATAAAATAAAAAATAAAAAAAATATATAAAATTATAATATATATTAGGATATTATACTTTAATATTATAAACTTTATAATAAATTTAAATTATTATTAACACTTTTAAAACTATTTTAAAAAATTAATATCAATTTTATTATAAATTTTTTTATTATAGTATATTATTATAATAGCGAAAGAAAACACAATAACAAAAAGAGGACATCGTGGCCCAAAAGCTTCCGCCGGTCTAGGGTAACCCTATTAAAGCTATAGCCATTAATAAAGTATTATATCATATCTATGTAATTAATATAACTTAGATTAATAATTAGAGGTTAGATTAATCTAGAGGTAAAGGATAATAATAAATCTATATTTAATTAATTATTTTAAATAAAAGAAATAATAAAAACTAGCGTTTAAATGCTATAACGTATTCCATAAGCGAGTATGCCACACAAGCGAGTATGCCACCCTTTACCACCTCGTATAGAAAAAAACAAAGTCAGCCCTTAATACTTCTTAATTTATATTAAATATCTAGTTATTATAATAGTATTAAAAGAAAATAATTATATTTTTTACTTAATTATACTTTCTTATAGGTTCATATATTATAGCCAGTCTTACTATACTTACTATAGCACAAAGCCTTTATACAAACAGACCCTCTTTACCGCCCCTCCTACTTAATTTACTTATTTATATCCTTTTAATCTAATTAATCGATTTTTTCTTAAACAGTAAGTATACCTTTAAGTTATATATAAGTCTTTTTTACTCTACAATACTTACTTAATACCTTATTTACTATACAAAGCTCAAAGACCTCTTCGTGTAAAAGTATTACTTAATATATAATTACTATTATACCCTTTATAAATTAATTAATTATAGTTAATATTATAGTTAAAAAGCTATTTTAATAAGCAAAAATACAATTCTTTATATGCTTTAACTATAAAATAGCCTTATATATATTCTTTAGTATTTTAAAGACCTAAGGTTATATAGGTTAAGGCAGTGTTTTTAAAGGTATTAATGTTTATAACTCTATATTAAGCATTAAAAGAATACTTTATGGATTAAATAATAATAGACTAGCTCTTTTAAAACCTCTTTTAATATTCTTCTCGTTAATTATAATAAAAAATACTATATAAAAAGTATAAAAGAACTTAAGCTTACTAATATATATAATATATATATATATTAATTTTTTAATTTATTAATTATATATTTACTTTAATAGCCTAAAGTAACTAATATTTAATAACTAAAAGAAATATAAGGAATAAGAAAGTATATAGACTATAATAATCTTATACTCTTTATAATAGAGTTTAAATACTATTAAGTGATGGCTCTTATGGCTATTAAGGATAAATATTCAATAGATCCCTTTTGTATAAGAAGCTATATAATAATTAAAATACTTAATCTAATCTAAACTAATCTTATTAATAGTCTAGCTATTTTCTATTATTATAATACATTAATTTACTAAAAGATTATACTTTTAATACTAATTCTTAAAATAATATTATATAATAAGGATAATAAATAACAGTATTATCTAACCTATTCTATTAATGCCTTAGATTATAGTTACCTATTCCCGATTGCTAAACTAAAATAATTTAACTTTTATATAGCCTTTTAAAGTTATAATTATTATACTTAAAAAGATAATACCTATTATAAAGCTAATTTTATTAAAGTTATAAAAATTATTATTAAAGATCCTATATTTAGCCTTAATATTCTATATAAGCTTAAACTAAGTGCTAATAAATATTAGGTTTTTGTATTTAATTTTTTAATAATTATATTTATAAGCCTAACGTATATAAAGCTTTAGTTAGTGTTTAATAAAGTTTAATGCCTAGTTTTTACTAACTAGTAATATATTATATATATATAGTAAATAATTAGCTATTTTTTAATATTATATAATTTAGAAGGAAATAATCGTATAGATAGGTTGATTATATACTTAAGTATAACCTTTTCTTCTAATTCTATAAGATTTATTAAATTAGCTTTTATATTATATTATAAAGGCTATTTGACGTAACACTAACTTAAAGTCATGCGATTAATATTATAGATCTTTTCTATAGCTCTAAGACTTAAATCTAGGTCTTTTTTAAGAGCTTTAAAAGCTATAATAACTTTACTTTTATATAAAGGTAATACTATTTAAGATTGTTAAGGAATTTAATATATTATAATAGAGGTAGATATAGTGGTAAAGGGTGGCACACTCGCTTGTATGGCATACTCGCTTATAGAATACGTTAATTCTAAAAATAAGAATAAGATTAATTAAATTAAACGAATAAAAGTAAAGAATTAATTATTAATATTATTATACAAAAGTATAAACAATCCCTTTTTATTCTTTAAGCTGTCCCGGTACTTTGTTTTTTTCCAGTATCCTAAATTAAAAGATAAGCTCTCTTATGCTCAAGTACACCTAGCTCCATTATATTATAATAAATATATTAATATAATATTAATAATTATAAAATAATTTATTAAATTCTTGTAAATTTTCTTTAATAATATAATTATTAATATAATATAATTAATAAAGTTTTTTTATAATAAAATAAAATTAATATTTAATTTAAATAAAAGTATTATATTAAATAAAAAATTAATTTTTATAAATTAATTTTAATTAAATTTTTATTAAATTAATTTTAATTAAATTTTTATTAAATTATTAAAAATAATAATTAAAAAAAAATATTTATAATATAAGTTTAATTTAAAAAGCTAAAATAGTTTTAAAAGTAATTAAAAACTTTATAAAACTATTTATTAAAAATCTATATTTTTTAAAAAAAACTAATTTTATAATTTATTAAATTATATTTTAAAATAAAAAATTATTTTATTTTTTAAAATAACTTTAATTTCTTTTAAAAATAATTTCTTTTTAATTATTTATTAAAAAGTTATTTTTATTTTATTTAAGATTTATTATTTATATTATTTAAAATTAATAAAATATATTTTATTAATTTATAATACTTTTAAAATATTTTTTTAAAAATATATTAATATAATCTATAAGCAAGCGGACTATATAAGCAAGTGGACTACCTTCTATAATAATATTTACTTTTATATCTATATATTAAATTCCTTTATAATCTCTTATAGTAGAACCTTTAAATAAAAGTAAGGTACTGCTTATCTTTTAAGCTCTTAAACAAAACCTGAATTTAAGTCTTAGAGCTATAGCTAAGATCTATAACATTAATCGTATAATAATTCTTTAACGTTATACTAGTATATCTTTATAATATAATATAATTACTAATTTAATGAATTTTATAAAATTAAAAAAAAGATTATAATTAAGTATATAATTAATCTATTTATATGATTATTTCTACCTAGATTATTTAGTATTAAAGAAATAGCTAATTATCTACTGTATATACGCGATGCGCTATTAATTAGCAAAAATTAAGCATTAAATTTTATTAAATATTAGCTAAAGTTTTATATATACTAGGCTTATAAATACAATTATTAAAAAGCTAAATATAAAGATCTAAAGCTTATTAATAATTAGTTTACTTTTGTATAGAATATAAAGATTAAATATAAGGTCCTTGATAATGATTTCTATAATTTTAATAAGACTAGTTTTATAATAGGTATTATTTTTCTAAGTATAGTTATTATAACTTTAAAAGGCTTTATAAAAGTTAAATTATTTTAGCCTAATAACTAGGAGTAGATCACTATAATTTAAGATATTAATATAATAGGTTAAATAATACTATTATTTATTATTCTTACTATATAATACTATCTTAAGAATTAGTATCAAGAGTATAATCTTTTAATAGATTAATGTATTATAATAATAAAAAATAACTAAACTACTAATAAAATTGGTTTAGATTAGATTAAATATTTTAATTGTTATATAGCTTCTTGTATAAAAGGGATCTATTGAATACTTATTCTTAATAGTTATAAGAGCTATTATTTAATAGTATTTAAGTTCTATTATAAAAAGTATAAGATTATTATAGTCTATATACCTTTTTATTCCTTACATTTACTTTAACCATTAAATATTAGTTATTTTAGGCTATTAAAGCAAGAATATAGTCGGCAAATTGAGAAGCTAATACATATATATATCACATATATTAGCAAGCTTGATTTTCTTTATACCTTTCGTATAGTGTTCTTTACTATAATCAATAAAAAGAACATTAAAAAAGGCTTTTTAGGATCTAGTTTATTACCATTTAATCCATAGAGTATTCTTTTAAAGCTTTATATAGAATTATAAACATCAATACCTCTAGAAATACTAATTAAGCCTATACAGCCTTAGGTCTTAAAAATACCAAAAAACACATATAAGGCTAATTTATAATTAGAGTATATAAAGAATTATATTACTGTTTATTAAAATAATTCTTTAATTATAATATTAAATATAATTAATTAATTTATAAAAAGAGTAATAGTAATAATATATTAAATAATACTTTTATATATAAAGGTCTAAGACTTTTATATAATAAATAAGACTATAAGTAAATACTGTAAAGCAAAGAAAGTATATATATAACTTAAAGGTGCTTTTATTATTAAAGAAAGGATAGGTTAATTAGATTAAAAGGATATAAATATGTAAATAGAGTAAGAAAAGCAGCGAGAAGGGTCTTATATAAAGGCTATGCGTTATAGTAAGTGCAGCAAGACAGGCCATAATATGCGAACTTATAAAGAAATATAATAAAGTAAAAAGGATATTTTTTATTCTATTATTAGTATAATAGTTACTTAGTATTTTTTTAATATAGGTATAAAAGAAAAGGGCTATAAAAAGGTAGCTTTATTTTAATCTAAATAAGTAGTCCGTTTGCTTATGTGGTCCGCTCGCTTATGGATTACGTTATAAATTATTAAATTATTTATCTTTAATCTAAAGTTTTATAAAAAATTTAAATTAATAAATATTTTTAATTTTATTATTATTATTATTTATTAATTTATTAAAGTTTTAATATTCTTTTATTTTAATTATATAAAATTAATTAATTATTATTAATTATTTTATAAGTTTTTATTTTTATTTTTATAAAATCTAAAATATTATAAATTATTTAATTTATTTAATTATAATAATATATTATTATATAAAAATATTATTTATAAAAATATTTATAATATTTCTATTTATAAAGACTTTAATAACTTTTTATTTTTATTATAATAAATCTTTTTATATTATATTATTATTTAATATTATTTTTTAAATAAAATTTATAATTTATTATAATAATATTATATTTTAAATATATAACAACCTAACCTTACACTTATATTATCTATAAAACTAAACCCATTTTTAATAATACTTATATAAACTATTAATTAAAAATATAACTATAATAAAACCCTAGGTAATATAATTAATTATAATTAATTTAAATAAATTTAACTTAAATATATTTAATAATTTAAATAAAATTAATTTAAATATATATAATAATTTAAATAAAATTAATTTAATTTATTATAACTATTAAATTATTAATTTATTTTTATTAAAATAAAACTTTATATTTATTTAAATTATAATAAATTTAAATATTATTTATATTAATTTATATTTTTTTATATATATTTAATTAATTATTAATATAATTATTTACTATTAATAATCTAATACCTAAACTATAATATATTGAATCTATTATTTAATTTTATTCTAATTTATTATTAATATTAATTATAATTTAAATTATTTTTATTAAAAAATACTTAAAATATTATATATTAATAATTCTTATTTAATAGATTATTATAACTCTAAGTAATATTAAATATTATAATTAATAAAAAATAATAATTACCTTAAATACTTATTTTAATATAATTAATTATATTATTTAATAAAATTAAAAAAAAAGTTTTTTAATTATAAATTAATAATTTAAGAAAAAGATAAATAAAAATAAAATAAAAATATTAAAAAAATCCTTAGACTAAAAAACTTAAAATTATTTTCTAAAAAACCTAAAATAATATCTTTTTAAGCTTTTATTATAAACTTAAAAACTTACTATAATTATTACCTTTAATACCTTAAAAAAAACTATATAAGAATAATTTATATATATATTTATATAAAAAAACTTATTAAAAGATAATTTAAATTTATTATAAGAAATTATTATAATAATCTAAAAAATAAAAAAATAAATAAATAAAATAAATAAATAAAAACTTTAATAAATTTATTAAAGAATTTAAAAAAGTATTTAAAACTATTAATAAAAAAGAAATAATTATTTTAAAATCTCTATTAAAAAAAATTAGTGTTAGATTATATTATTATATTTAAATAAACTATTTTAAAACTTAATTCAAATAATAAACTATTAATAGATTAATTTTATTAAGAATTAAAAGAAAATATTAAAAATAGACTTTTTAAAAAAACCTATTAAATATATTTATAAAATATATTAAAATAATTATTAAAATTAATAATTAATAATATACCTATTATAAATGAAAATAAAAAAACAAAACTTATTAAAAACCTAAAAATAATTATATTACTAAAAATAATAATAGTAAACTAAGTTAAATAAACCTTAATATAATTTAAAAAAGAGAAAAAATAAAATATTATAACTATAATGAAATAAAATACTTTTTTAAAGACTATAAATCCCTTAGAAAAAATAAAAGAAAAAGTATATAAAAGCCAGCCCCTAAACTAGAAAAAAAACAAATTAATACTATTACTAAATAATAATTAACTATAGATTATACCTTAATAAGCTAAATAATATATTTTAAAAATGAATATTTAACTTATTAAAGTTTAAAAAATAATATAAACTAATACTATAATAACCCGACCCCACGTCTAGGTCATATATTAAAAAAGGTCCCACTTTTAGGAATACTTATACTTATTATAGCCTAATATAACTATAATAGAACCTTAAATAAGCTAATTAATTATATTATTAATCTAGTTTATTTTTAAAAAATTAGTTTATTAAATAAATATAAAATTATTAAATAAATAAAAAATTATTAAATAAGTATAAAACTATTAAATAATTATAATAATTATTAGATTATTAATTTATTTTTATTAAAATAAAATTTTATATTTATTTAAATTATAATAAATTTAATTATTATATATATTAATTTATATCTTTTTTTATTATATTTAATTAATTATTAATATAATTATTTATTATTAATAATTTAATATTTAAATTATAATATATTAAATATATTATTTAATTTAATTTTAATTTATTATTAATATTAATTATAATTTAAATTATTTTTATTAAAAAATATTTAAAATATTATATATTAATAATTTTTATTTAATAAATTATTATAATTTTAAATAATATTAAATATTATAATTAATAAAAAATAATAATTATTTTAAGTATTTATTTTAATATAATTAATTATATTATTTAATAAAATTAAAAAAAAATAAATAAAAAATATTAAAAAAATATTAAAAAAATTCTTAAATTAAAAGATTAAAAATTATTTTTTAAAAAACCTAAAATAATTTTTTTTAGGTTTTTATTATAAACTTAAAAACTTATTATAATTATTATTTTTAATATTTTAAAAAAAGTTATATAAAAATAATTTATATATATATTTATATAAAAAGATTTATTAAAAAATAATTTAAATTTATTATAAAAAATTATTATAATAATTTAAAAAATAAATAAAATAAATAAATAAAATAAATTTTTAAAAAGTTTAATAAATTTATTAAAAAACTTAAGAAAATATTTAAAATTATTAATAAAAAAAATATATATTAAAACTTTTATTAAAAAAAATTAATTTTAAATTATATTATTATATTTAAATAAATTATTTTAAAATTTAATTAAAATAATAAATTATTAATAAATTAATTTTATTAAAAATTAAAAAAAATATTAAAAATAAATTTTTTAAAAAAATTTATTAAGATTTTTTATAAAATATATTAAAATAATTATTAAAATTAATAATTAATAATATATTTATTATAAATAAAAATAAAAAAATAAAATTTATTAAAAACCTAAAAATAATTATATTATTAAAAATAATAATAATAAATTTAATTAAATAAACTTTAATATAATTTAAAAAAAAAAAATATTATAATTATAATAAAATAAAATATTTTTTAAAAATTATAAATTTTTAAATTAAAAAAAAAGATTTAATATTATTATTAAATAATAATTAATTATAAATTATATTTTATTAAATTAAATAATATATTTTAAAAATAAATATTTAATTTATAAAAACTTAAAAAATAATATAAATTAATATTTAAAAGTTTTTTAATAAATTAATATATTTAAATAAAAATATAATAAAAAAAGAATTAATAAAATTTATTATAAGAAATTTAATAATATTATTTAATATTTATAAATTAATTATTAATATAAATATAATATTTTATAAAAATAATTATTAATTAAAAAACTTTTATTAATAATATTAATAGTTTATTTATTTAAAAGAAAATCTATAATAAAAGAAATCTTAAAATATTAAAATAATTTATAATATAATAAATTTTTATAAATTAATTATTAAAATATATATTATTAAAATTATAATAAACTTATATATAAAAAATATTAAAAAATTAGATTTATAAATTAATATTAATAAATATTTAAATTAATAATAATTATATAAAAATATTTTATTATAAAAATTATTTAAATAAAATTTTAATTTTTAAATTTATAAAAAAAACCTAAAAAATTAATAAAAATAATATAAATTATAAAATATATTAAATATTAAAAATAATATAATAATCTATAAAATTTATAATTTAAAAATAAAAAATAAAATTAATTATTTATAAAAAAATTATAAAATAACTATTTAATAAGATTTTTTAATTTTATAAATAAAAATTATTATAAATAGTTTAATTTAATAATAAATTATAAATTAAAAAATATTATTTTATTATATTAATAAATAATAAAATAATAAATAATTATATATTTTTTAAAACTATAAATTATTTATAATTATTTTAAAAAAAAACTAAAATATAAATTATATTTATTTTATTATATTAAAAAAAATTCTTTTTTTATAATAAAAAATAAATTAATATAAAAATTAATTATTTTTTTATTAAAATTTAAAAATATAGAAAATTTATTTCATATAATTTAATAAACTTTAATAAATATAATATAATTTTAGAATATTTTTAATTATAAAATAATAATGTTTTTATTAATTAAAAAACTAATTAATTTTATTAAAATAAAAATAAAAACTTTAATTAAAAATAAATATAAAATATAAATTTTATAAAAGTTTAATAATAAAATAATAAATTTAAAAAAAAAGGTTTAAATAAAATATTAAAAAAAAAATAAAAAATTTTATTTAATTAATTATTAAAGAAATAAGATTTATATAAAAAAAAATTAAAAATTAAAAGTTTATAAAATTATTATTCTTTTATAAAGTTTTTTTAAAAAACTTAATAAATTTTTAAAATAAAATTTATTTTTAAATAAAAGAAAAATCTTTTATTAAAAAACTTAAAAATATTTTTAATAAATATAAATATTATAAAAGATTATTTTAAAAAATCTTTAATATAAAATTATTAAAATATAATTAATAAAATTATAAAATTATTTTAAAAAATAAAATTAATTTTATATTTTATAAAGTTTATAATTTTAATAAAAAAATTTTATAATATATTAAAAATAAATTAATAAAATATTAATTAAATATTTTATTAAATTATTAATATTAAAAATAAAATATTTTATAATATTTATTTTAAAAAAAATAAAAAACTATAATTAATTATAAATTATTAATAATTTAATAAATAATAAATTAAATATATTAAATATTTATTAAATTTAATTATATTTTTATTTATTAAAAAAAATTAAAAAATAATAAAATTAATATTTTAAATAAATAAATAAATTATAATTAAAATAAAATAATTATAATAAAATAAGTTTTAAATATTATTTTAAAAAGATATTATATATAATATATATTAAATATTATATTTTAAATTAAAAATAATAATATTTAAATTTATTATATTAAAAAATATTATAAAATTTAAAAAAAAAATTTTTAAAAATTTATTATAAATAATAAAAATTTATAATAATATAAAAATAAAATTTAAATTTTATTAAAACTTTAAAAGAATTTTATTAAAAGAATTTATTAATATTTTTATATAAATATAAAAAAATATAAAACATATTTAAATAAATTAAATAAAATTTAATTTTTATAAAATAAAATAATATATTTAAAAAGTTATTTTAATATATATTATATATAATTAAATAAAAGTTTTAAAATATAAATTATATAAATAAATTTAATTATTATTAATATTTTAAAAATTATAAAAAATAATTATATTAGATTTTATTATAAAATTATTTATATTAATTAAATTTATTATAAAAATTAAATATAATAATATTTTTATAATTATTAATAAATTTATAAAATACATTTATTTTTTATTATATTAAAAATTTATAAATATAAAAAAATTTATATATATATTTTTATATATAATTATAAGTATTTATTTTTTATTTAAAAAAATTATTTTAAATTAAAAATTAATTTTTATATTTAAATCTTAATAAAAATTAATTAAATAATTAAATATTAATTATAAGTTTAATATAATTTATTATTTATAAATTAATAAATAAATTAAATAAATTAATTAAATTATTAAAAAATATTTATATTATTATATTAATTTTAAATAAATTAATTAAATAAAACTATTATTATTAATATAAATTATTTATAATATTTATATATTAGAATTTATAAACTTAATTCTTATATATATTAATTTTAATTATAACCTAAACATATATAACTTATTTAAAAATAAAATAATTATAAATAAAATTATAATTAAAATAAATAAAATAAAAGATTTATATTAAATAATAAAAATATAATTTATATTAATTTATAAAAAAATAAAAAAAATATAAATAAAAATAAATTAAAAAAACTAATTTTTAAAAAAAATATAATTTATTTATTTTATTATATATTAAATAAAAAAATATAAATATTAAAATAATATAATTAAATAATAAATTAAATTTTAAAAAATTAAAATTTTATTTAATTAAAAAAAATATTTTAAATATTAATTATAAATTTTTATTATTAAAAAAAATATAAATATATTTAATTTATTATATTTTTTTATTTAAAAAAATATTAATTAATAAAAATATTAAAAAAATTATTTATAATTTTATAAAAATATTTTTAATAAAAAAAATATAAAATTAAATTAATTTTAATTATATATTATAAAAATAATAAATATTAATATTTAATAGAATAAAAGAATTATATAAAAATAAAAAATACTTAAAAGCCTATTAAATATTTAGCCTATTCTTAGATAATTTTATAATAATTTTACTAAAATTTAGGCTTAAAGGATTAATAAAAAATACTTATTAATTAAACCTAACTAATAAATTAATTATAAAATTAACTATAAAATTAACTAAAATAGTATTAAAAATAAATTCTATCTTATAATATTCTTTCTTTTTTAACTTATTAAAAATATCTACTTTATATATAACTATACTTATTACTTTAATATATAATAACTTCTTTTATTTATTAATCTTTTATAACTTAACTATTATAATAATAAAATTATAATAATCCGACGTACTTATATTATCCATAGAACTAGACCCACTTTTAATAATACCTGTATAAGCTATTAATTAAAAACATAACCATAATAAAACCCTAGGCAATATAACCAATTATAATTAGCTTAAATAAGATTAACTTAAGTATATTTAATAACTTAAATAAGATTAATTTAAATATATATAATAGCTTAAATAGGATTAACTTAATCTATTATAACTATTAGATTATTAATTTATTCCTATTAAAATAGAATCTTATATTTATTTAGATTATAATAAATTTAATTATTATATATATTAGTTTATATTCTTTTTTATATATTTAATTAATTATTAATAATATTATTTACTATTAATACTTAATACTAAAACTATAATACTTTTACCTATTATTTAATATTATTTTAATTTATTATTAATATTAAATAATATAATTTAGATTATTTTTATTAAAAAATACTTAGAATATTATATATTAATAATCTTTATTTAATAGATTATTATAACTTTAAATAATATTAAATATTATAATTAATAAAAAATAATAATTACCTTAGGTATTTACTCTAGTATAACTAATTATATTATTTAATAAAATTAAAAAAAAGAATAAAATATTTTTAATCATAAATTAATAATTTAAAAAAGAAATAAATAAAAAATAAAAAAAATATTAAAGAGATTTTTAGATTAAAAGACCTAGAATTATTTTTTAGAAAACCTAGAATAATATCTTTTTAGGTTTTTATTATAGATTTAAAAACTTATAACTATTATTTTTAATATCTTAAAGAGGATTATATAAGAGTAATTTATATATATATTTATATAAAAAGATTTATTAAAGAATAGTTTACACTTATTATAAGAAATTATTATAATAATTTAAAAAGTAAAAAAAATAAATAAATAAAATAAATTTTTAAAGATTTTAATAAATTTATTAAAAAACTTAAGAAAATATTTAAAATTATTAATAAAAAAAAGATTATTTTAAAACTTTTATTAAAAAGGATTAGTCTTAAATTATATTATTATATTTAGATAAACTGTTTTAAAACTTAATTAGAATAATAAACTATTAATAGACTAGTTTTATTAAAGATTAAAAAAAGATATTAAAAATAAATCTTTTAAAAAGAATTTATTAAATATTTTTATAAAATATATTAAAATAATTATTAGAATTAATAATTAATAATATACTTATTATAAATAAAAATAAAAAGATAAAACTTATTAAAAACCTAAAAATAATTATATTATTAAAAATAATAATAATAAGCTAAGTCAAATAAACCTTAATATAACCTAAAAGAAAAAAAGTAAAATATTATAATTATAGTAAAATAGAATATTTTTTAAGGATTATAAATCTTTTAAAAAGAATAAAGGAAAGGATATATAGAAGCTAGCCTTTAAGCTAAAAGAAAAAAATAAGTTAATATTATTATTAAATAATAATTAATTATAAATTATATTTTAATAAGTTAAATAATATATTTTAAAAATAAATATTTAATTTATTAAAGTTTAAAAAATAGTATAAACTAGTACCTAAAGCTCTTTTAATAAGTTAATATATTTAAATAAGAATATAATAGAAAAAAAATTAATAGGATTTATTAAAAAAAACTTAATAATATTATTTAATATTTATAGATTAATTATTAATATAAATATAATATTTTATAAAAATAATTATTAATTAAAAGATTTTTATTAGTAATATTAATAGTTTATTTATTTAAAAAAGAGAACCTATAGTAAAAGAAATCCTAGAATATTAAAATAGTTTATAATATAATAAATCTTTATAGGCTAATTATTAAAATATATACTATTAAGATTATATTAAACTTATATATAAAAAATATTAAAAAGCTAAGTTTATAGACTAGTATTAATAAATATTTAAACTAATAATAATTATATAAAAATATTTTATTATAAAAATTACCTAAGAACTATTTAAATAAGGCTTTAATTTTTAAACTTATAAAAAAACCTAAAAGATTAATAAAGGTAATATAAGCTATAAAGTATACTGGACGTTAAAAATAGTATAGTAATTTATAAAATCTATAACCTAAAAGTAAAAAATAAGATTAATTATTTATAAAAGAACTATAAAATAACTATTAAGTAAGGTCTTTTAATTTTATAAATAAAAGCTATTATAGATAGTTTTGTTTAATAGTAGAATTATAAATTAAAAGATATTATTTTATTGTATTAGTAGATAATAGAGTAATAGGTAATTATATATTTTTTAAAGCTATAAATTATTTATAATTATTCTAAAAAAAAACTAAAATATAAATTATATTTATTTTATTATATTAAAAAAGGAATTCTTTTTTATAATAGAGAATAGATTAATATAAAGATTAATTATTTTTTATTAAAATCTAAAAGTATAAAAAGTTTATTTTTTATAATCTAATAGACTTTAATAAGTATAATATGATTTTAGGATATCTTTGGTTATAGAATAATAATTCTTTTATTAATTAAAGGATTGGTTAATTTTGCTAGGATAAAAATAAAAGCTTTAGTTAGGAATAAATATAAAATATAAGATTTTATAAGGATTTAGTAATAAAATAATAGACTTAGAAAAAAGAATCTTTAAGTAAGATATTAAAGAGGAAAATATAAGATATTTTATTTAATTAATTATTAAAAGAAATAAAACCTATATAAGAAAAAGGTTAAGAATAGAAAACTTATAAAACTATTGTTTTTTTATAAAGGATATTTAAAGAATTTAATAAGTTTTTAAAAAAGAGATTATTCTTAAATAAAAAAAAAAACTTTGATTAAAAGATTTAAAAATATTTTTAATGAATATAAATACTATAAGAAATTATTTTAAAAGACTTTTAATATAGGGTTATTAAAATATAATTAATAGGATTATAAGATTATTTTAAAAATAGAATTAATCTTATGTTTTATAAGATTTATAATTTTAATAAAAAAGAATTTATAGTATTTTAAGAATAAATTAATAAGATATTAATTAAAAGGTTTATTAGATTATTAATATTAAAAGTAAGATATCTTATAATATTTATTTTAAAAAAGAATAGGAAATTATAGTTAATTATAGATTATTAATAATTTAATAAAATTATATTTAAAGACTATATTCTATTATTTTTAATTATAGAATTATAAAACTATTTTTAAGATAAGAAATAGTTTATTATATTTAATTTAAAAAAATATATAATTTTATTTATATAAAAAAGAAAATAAATAAATAATAGTTTTTTATATTAAATTTAAACTATTTAAATATCTTATTATACCTTTTAGATTAATAAATACTTTTATAATATTTTAAAGAATAATTAATAATATACTTAAAAAATACTTTAATATTTTTATAATAGTTTATTTTAATAATATTTTAATTTTTTTAAATATATTTAAAAAGATATAAATAATATATATATTAAGTATTTATTAAATTATAAAAAATAGAGTTTTTAGTTAAACTAAAAAAAATATAAGTTTTATATTTAATAGGTTATTTTTTTTAAATATATTATTATATTAAATAAAATATATATAGATTTTATTAAGATTAAAACTATATAAAACTAATTTAAGTTAAATACTATTAAAAAAATTTAAAGTTTTTTAGGTTTTATTAATTATTATTAATATTTTATAAAAGATTATAATAAAATTATATATTTATTTTATAAGTTAATTAAAAAAGATTAAATATTTATATAAATAAAGAAAATATAATAGGTTTTTAAATAGATTAAGGCTTTAATTATAAAAAATCTAATATTTATAATATTTAATTTAGAAAAAAAATAAAGTTTAAAATAGATTTTTCTAATTTTAGATTAAGAGTTTAATTTAAATAATAAAATAAAAATAATAAACTATAACTAATTATATTTTATTTATAAATTTTATATAATATTAAATTAAATTATTTTATTTATAATAAAAAGCTTTTAATAATTATTTTAGTTTTTAAAAAATAAAAATATTATTTTTTTAAAAATAAATATAAAATTAAGGTTTATATAAATTATAATAATATTTTATATTTTACTATAATATAATAGTTTAATAAATATTAAATTAAATATTTTAAATATTTATTAAAATTTAATTATATTTTTATTTATTAAAAAAATTAAAGAATAATAAAGTTAATATTTTAAATAAATAAATAAATTATAATTAAAATAAAATAATTATAATAAAATAAATTTTAAATATTATTTTAAAAGAATATTATATATAATATATATTAAATATTATATTTTAAATTAAAAATAATAATATTTAAATTTATTATATTAAAAAATATTATAAAATCTAAAAAAAAAGTTTTTTAAAAGATTTAATATAATCCATAAGCGAACGGACTATATAAGCAAACAGACCACCCTCTATAATAATATCTACCTTTATATTTATATATTAAATTCCTTTATAATCTTTTATAGCAGAACCTTTAAATAAAAGTAAGGTATTGTTTGTCTTTTAAGCTTTTAAACAAGACCCGAATTTAAGTCTTAGAGCTATAGCTAAGATTTATAATATTAGTTATACGATAATTCTTTAGTATTATATTAGTATATTTTTGTAATATAATACAATTACTAATTTAATGAATTTTATAAAATTAAAAAAAAAACTATAATTAAATATATAATTAATCTATTTATACGATTATTTCTACCTAGATTACTTAGTATTAAAAAAATAGCTAATTATTTATTATATATATGTAATATACTATTAGTTAATAAAAATTAGGTATTAAATTTTATTAAACGCTAGCTAAAACTCTATATATGCTAGGCTTATAAATACAATTATTAAAAAGCTAAATATAAAGATCTAAAGTTTATTAGTAATTGGTTTGCTTTTGTATAGAATATAAAAGCTAAATATAAGGTTCTTAATAATAATCTCTATAACTTTAATAAAACTAGCTTTATAATAGGTATTATCTTTCTAGGTATAGTCATTATGATTTTAAAAGGCCTTATAAAGGCTAAATTATCTTAGCCTAGTAACCAGGAGTAAGTAACTATAATCTAAGGCATTAATGCAATAGGTTAAGTAATACTATTACTTATTATTCTTATTATATAATATTATTTTAAGAATTAGTATTAAAAGTATAATCTTTTAGTAGATTAATATATTATAATAATAAAGAATGGCTAGACTATTAATAAGATTAGCTTAGATTAGATTAAGTATTTTAATTGTTATATAATTTTTTATATAAAAAGGATTTATTAAATGCTTATCCTTAATAGCTATAAGAGCTATTATTTAATAGTATTTAAGCTTTATTATAAAAAACATAAGATTATTATAGTCTATATACCTTCTTATTCCTTATATTTATTTTAACTATTAAATATTAGTTATTTTAGGCTATTAAAGTAAATATATAGTTAGTAAATTAAGAAGCTAATGTATATATATATTATATATATTAATAAACTTGACTTTCTTTATACCTTTTATATAGTGTTTTTTATTATAATTAATAAAAAGAATATTAAAAGAGGCTTTTTAAGATCTAGTTTATTACTATTTAATCTATAAAATGTTCTTTTAAAGCTTTATATAGAATTATAAATATTAATACCTTTAGAAATACTAATTAGGCCTATATAGCCTTAAGTCTTAAAAATACTAAAAAATATATATAAGGCTAATTTATAATTAGAGTATATAAAGAATTATATCATTGCTTATTAAAATAACTCTTTAATTATAATATTAAATATAATTAACTAATTTATAAAAAGAATAATAATAATAATACATTAAATAATACTTTTATATACAAAGGTCCAAGACCTTCGTATAGTAAATAAGGCTATAAGTAAGCGCCGCAAAATAAAGAAAGTATATATATAACTTAAAGGTGCTCTTACTATTAAAAAAGGGATAGGTTAATTAGATTAAAGGGATATAAATACATAGATAGAGTAAGAAAAGCAATAAGGAGGGTCTTGTATAAAGGCTATGTATTATAGTAAGTGTAGCAAGACAGGCCATAATATATGAACTTATAAAAAAATTTAATAAAATAAAAAGAATATTTTTTATTCTATTATTAGTATAATAGTTACTTAGTATTTTTTTAATATAAGTATAAAAGAAAAGGGCTGTAAGAAGGTGGTTTTATTTTGATCTAAATGAGTGGTCCGCTCGCTTGTGTGGTCCGCTCGCTTGTGGATTATGTTATTATAAATAATAAAAAACTATAATAATATAAAAATAAAATCTAGATTTTTTTAAAACTTTAAAAAAACCTTATTAAAGAAATTTACTAATATTTTTTATATAAATATAAAAGAATATAAAAAATACTTAAATAAATTAAATAAAACTTTAACTTTTATAAAATAAAATAATATATTTAAAAGATTATCTTAATGTATACTATATATGGCTGAATAAAAGCCTTAAAGTATAAATTATATAGGTAAATCTAACTATTATTAATACTTTAAAAACTATAAGAAATAATTATATTAGATTTTATTATAAAGCTATTTATATTAATTAAACCTATTATAAAAATTAAATATAATAGTATTTTTATAGTTATTAATAAGTTTATAAAATAAATTTATTTTTTATTATATTAAAAAATTATAAATATAAAAGAATTTATATATATATTTTTATATATAATTATAAATATTTATTTTTTACTTAAAGAAATTATCTTAAATTAAGAATTAGTTTTTATATTTAAACTTTAATAAAAATTAATTAAATAATTAAATACTAACTATAAGTTTAGTATAGTTTATTATTTATAAATTAATAAAGAAATTAAATAAATTAATTAAATTATTAAAGAATATTTATATTATTATATTAATTTTAAATAAATTAATTAAATAAAACTATTATTATTAGTATAAATTACTTATAATACTAATATATTAAAATCTATAGGCTTAAGTCCTATATATATTAACTTTAATTACAACCTGGAAATATATAAAATACTTAAAGATAAAATAATTATAGATAAAGCTATAATTAAAATAAATAAAATAAAAGACTTATACTAAATAATAAAAATATAATTTATATTAATTTATAAAAAAATAACAAAATATATAAATAAAAATAAATTAAAAACATTAATTTTTAAAAAAATATAATTTATTTATTTTATTATATACTAAATAAAAAAATATAAATATTAAAATAATATAATTAAATAATAAATTAAACTTTAAAAAATTAAAACCTTACCTAATTAAAAAAATTATTTTAAATATTAATTATAAATTCTTATTATTAAAAAAATATAAATATACTTAGTTTTTTATATTTTTTTATTTAAAAAAATATTAATTAATAAAAATATTAAAAAAGTTATTTATAATTTTATAAAAATACTTTTAATAAAAAAGAATTATAAAATTAAATTAATCTTAATTATATATTATAAAAATAAAAAACATTAATACCTAGTAAAATAAAAAAATTATATAAAAATAGAAAATATTTAAAAGCCTATTAAGCATTTGGCCTACTCTTAGACGATTTTATAGTAATTTTACTAAAATCTAGGCTTAAAGGATTAGTAAGAAATAATTATTAATTAAATTTAATTAATAGATTAACTATAGGGTTAATTAAGGAAATACTAAAGGTAGATTTTGCTTTATAATATTCTTTCTCTTTCAACTTATTAAAGGTATTTATCTTATATATAATTATACTTATTATTTTAATATATAATAATTTCTTTTACTTATTAATTTTTTATAATTTAATTATTATAATAATAAAATCTTATTTTATAATTTTATATTAAAAAGTTAAATTATTTTTAGTATAAATAATATAATTATTTAAAAAATATTAAAATATATTAAAAAAAAATTATTTATAAATAAAAGTATTATTACTATTAGTATTATACTTAATATAATATTTTTTAATATAAGCCTTATAATAAGCCTTATTTTTAATAATAATATACTTTTATTTACTAATAATATAAAAAAATAAAAAAATATCTTAAGATTAATTAATATAATAAATCTTATAAGATTCTAAATATTCTTTTTTTAAATAAAATTAATTATTTTTATTATTTATTTTAATATTATAAAACTAAAAAAAACAAGACTTATAAAAAAAGAATAAGTCTAAAAAAAGAAAAGAAAAAGTATAGGTATTTATATAAGAACTAATAGGTTTTAAGAATAAAACTATAAAAAAAGAAATAATATATAATAACCTAATATACTTATATTATTTATAAAACTAGATTTATTTTTAATAATATTTATATAAGTTATTAATTAAAAACATAATTATAATAAAACCTTAGATAATATAATTAATTATAATTAATTTAAATAAGATTAACTTAAGTATATTTAATAACTTAAATAAGATTAATTTAAGTATATATAATAGCTTAAATAGGATTAACTTAATCTATTATAATTACTAAATCATTAGTTTATTTCTATTAAAATAAAACCTTATATTCATTTAGATTATAATAAACTTAATTACTATATATATTAATCTATATTTTTTTTATATATTTAATTAGTTATTAATAATATTATTTATTATTAATACCTAATACTACAACTATAATACCTTTATCTATTACTTAATATCACCCTAATCCACTGCCAACATTAAATAACATAATCTAGGTTATCTCTGTTAGGAAACGCCCAGAACGTCACAAAAATCTTATTCTATAACCTTATATTAAAAAACTAAATTATTTTTAATATAAATAATATAATTATTTAAAAAATATTAAAATATACAAAAAAAATAAATAAATTATATATAAATAAAAATATTATTATTACTAATATTATATTTAATATAATATTTTTTAATATAAGCCTTATAATAAATCTTATTTTTAATAATAATATATTTTTATTTATTAATAATATAAAGAAAATAAAAAGATATCTTAAAACTAATTAATATAATAAATCTTATAAAATTCTAAATACTTATCTTTTTTTAAACAAAATTAACTATTTTTATTACTTATTTTAATATTATAAAACTAAAAAAATAAAACTTTTAAAAAAATAAACCTAAAAAAAAAAAAAGTATAAGTATTTCTATAAAAACTAATAGGTTTTAAAAATAAAATTATAAAAAAATAAATAATATATAATAACCTAATCTTATATTTATATTATTTATAAAACTAAACCTACTTTTAATAATATTTATATAAACTATTAATTAGAAATACAATTATAATAAAACCCTAGGTAATATAATTAATTATAATTAACTTAAATAAAATTAACTTAAGTATATTTAATAACTTAAATAAATTTAATTTAAATATATATAATAGCTTAAATAAAATTAATTTAATCTATTATAATTATTAAATTATTAATTTATTTCTATTAAATAAAACCTTATATTTATTTAGATTATAATAAACTTAATTATTATATATATTAATTTATATTTTTTTTATATATTTAATTAGTTATTAATATAATTATTTATTATTAATAATCCAATACCTAAACTATAATATATTAAATCTATTACTTAATCTTACCTTAATCTATTACTAATATTAACTATAATCTAGGTTATTTTTATTAGGAAAAGCCCGGAATATTATAAAATATTAATTATTATAATTTTTTAAATAATTATAATAAAAGCTTAATAATTATTATTAAAAAGTAATAATTTAAATAATTAAATAAAAAATATATAAAATTAAATAAATTTAATTATATTATAAAACTTAAGTTTAATAAGTCTAAGAGTTATATATCATAATTTATAAATATAAGCCTTTTAAAACCTTAGTATTATATAAGGTATATATACTTATTGCTTTGTTTAATAATCCTATTATTTCTTATTTAAAAATAAATCTTTTATAAATATATTATAAAAATAATTTAATTATAAAAATAAAAGTATTATAAATAAAAGATTATACAGAAATTATAAAAAGATTTATAATAATATAATAAATAATTCTTAATTTAATATATTAAAAGAATTAAATAAAATACTATTATAAAATTTAAATATATAAATAGTTTAATATAGTATTATTAAAAGATTAAAGATTTTAAGTTAAAAAAATATTAATAAAGATTTATTAAATCTTAAATATTTAATTAATTAAATTATAATTATAATTAAATATATATAATTAATATTTTAAAAAATATAAAAATAATTATATATTAAAATATTATATATAAAACTAAACTTTTTTAGTTATAATTAGATTTAATAATAAAAATATAGATTAAAAATTTAAAAACTTAAATATAAATAAAAATAAAAATATAAATATTTTTTAAATAAAAAAATATAAATTTAAAAGAATTATTAAAATATAAATATTTTATTTTTATTTTAAATAATAAATTCTATTAATAATAACTATTATAGTTTTATTATAATACTTTATTTATAAAATACTTTAATAAAAACTATATTTTATAATTATTATAATATAAGTTTTATTAATAATAGCTTATATAAGTATTATTAAAAGTGGGTCTAGTTCTATAGATAATATAAGTGTAAGATCGGGTTATTATAGTTTTTAATTATTATCTTTTAAAAGGTATTTTAAATATCTTAAAAAATAATTAACTAAATAGTCTAGTTTATATTAATAATAAATAAATAAAATAATTATATATTTTTTTAAATCTATAAATTCTTTTATTTATAATTTTAATTTTATATTATTTAATTAAATTAATTTTATAAAAGTTAAAATGGAAACTAATAAAAATTATTAAAAAGTTAATAATTTATAATAAAAGAAAACTAAATAAAAAACTATAAATATATTTTTTATAAAAAAAGAGTTTATCTATTATAAATTAATTAAAATTTTAAATTAAAATATTAATAATAATAAAAAAAATAAAAAAACAATTTATTATTAATAAAAAATATTATAATTATTATATTATTTATAATAAATAAATATTAAATAATTCATAAAGAAATTAATCTAAATAAATATAATAATACATAATAATTAAAATTAAAAAGAAACATAATAATAAAATAATAAAAATCTATGAATATATAATATAAGTTTATTAAAGTAAAATATTATTATTTAAATAATTAAAATAATAAACTAAAAATAATTATTATTAAAAAGAATAATTCTAATAGAATTATTAAATAAAGCATTAAATATATATATTTTATATAATATTAAAGTCTTAATAGGCTTATATTTATAGATTATAATGTATAACTCTTATACTTATTAAACCTAAGTGTTATAATATAATTAATCTTACTTAACCTTATAAGCTTTTTATTTAATTATTTAAATTACTATTTTTAGTAGTATTTTTATAATTTTAATAAAATTAAATTTATAATAAAAACCTTTTTTTAAAATATAATAATTATAATTTTAAAAAGTTTTATAAATATAAAACTTTTATATAATAAATAAAATATTAAATAAATATATAAAAATAAAAGAATTATATATAATTTAAAGGTTTTTTTATTATTTAAAATATATAAAATTTAATAAATTAAAAGAATTTAAATAAATAAATAAAATAAAAATTATTAAAATAATAGTTAATAAAAGTTAAACTAAATAAATATTTTATACTATAGTAATTATAATAAACTTAAGCATAATATATAAACTTATAAAAAAGCCATAGAAATATCTAATTTATTAAATCTTAATAGTATTTTAGTTATTATTTAATATTTTATAGTATAATTAAATAGTTTATATAAGTTATAAGTAGAAGGTATACTACTCGCTAATATATGCCACTCGCTGATAAAGTATGTTATATATTCCTTTATTATATTTTAACCTCTATTATTTTATTTAATATACCGGCTTATATATAATAGACTATTAAGTCCCTCTCTATAAGCTTGAGCAAGTATTCCGGTTGCTGGATCGAGGCGTATAGTGTGTTACTGCCGTAACGCTTTCTTATAACGTACGGTCAAAGAGCTGCAATACCGGGTTTATCTTTAGTATCTTGGAGTTTGTGCAATTGGTCATCTAATAGTATTAGTTAAAGCAATATGATCTTTTGAATGTCAATATAGCCTAAGGTATCACAATCTACTTTAATACAGTTATTTACATACGCTTGGTGTAGGGTTCAGGATACAGACCAAGTATCGTGGATAGAGGCGTTAAATAATGCAGGATAAGTAAGAGAGGAATAATAAGAACAGCCATTAGAATAATTTCATGGTAAAGAAGGAAAGAGATGCGTTGTAGGCAAAGTGCTAGGAATAAAAAAATTGACCGAGATGAAAGATCAATAAAAGAGTATGGACAATTTTGTATTTTGGAGCATTTAGTAAGGCTGCCTGAGACTTATCACTCAAGCTTCCATGCATGTTTTGTAGGTCACGTGGCCAGCCAAAGATCGCTTTCCTGGCTGCAAGTCCCTGTTTGTATTTGACTAGTAACTCTGGGGGTTATGAGCCGGACGGCTTTTCATCTTTCATTCTACATTTGGTCTTGATACCTATTTGTTGGTTTTTCTCGTTTTCAATTCCATCATGTCTCTCCTTTCTTTACGACGTTCCACAGATCCCCACAAAGTTAAGACGACATTGCCCTCGGAATGATATAACGTCTCTCGAAGCTCTACTGCCACTCCCTTGAGATACAGATATCTGTCTTATTACTCTTGGTTCAATGTGCAATCCAACTGCCAACATACATCTTAGTTTTCAAGTTCCTATCCCTTTTCTGTCTTCTGCTTGCTAACGTTGCTATATGAGGTGGGTAGAAACAGCCCATCCTTGTCAATAGCTCCTCACCACTCAACCACCGTATCATCGCGGCTTTCGAAAGGGTTCATACAGTCATATTCACAATCATAGAGGCCAAATCACCATCTATCAATGATGAGCGACACAAGATACCCACCAAATGCAACCGCAAGCCCCCGAACACGAGAGTCCAACTCCCCATCCAAAACGAAACCTCCAAGGATTTGGGAGCAGGTTCCTCTACCGCTGCAGCGGGTCATTGGTCTTCTCGAGTATCCAGATTACATCGCTGGTGTATGAATGATCAGGCAATGACTAATAGTCTCTCACAGCAAACGGCAAGAGTTCAAACAGCGAAATGTGTGGAGCAGCATCACCTACAATGGCACACACATTGTGTCATTTTCCCACGAAGAAGCGCCATATCTCCGCTATTACATACTCATAAAAAATCTCGACACATCTAGCCTCCCCGCTACACGGCACCCGCGCTCCGAATAGACTCATATGGAGGCTATGGTTGGACGTGCCGGTCCAGATCAGATTCTCCACGCCTTTCATCAGTCCTTGGACACCTCGGTCCATTTTGACTCTTGGGATCGCTGCAAATTAGATCCCATATTCTCCTACTACGCATGAAGAGGCGCTTAATAATAGGGTAATAGCTCATGTAGCTCAGGATAGCAAGAAGCCCCTTCATCAAGTATCCAACAAGGACTTGCTATCACGTAATAGAGTAAATCTTCAGCAGTACGGTAACTGGCTCCGAGACGGTCCCAGCCTAACCATTCCACTCTACAACGTCGAGTCTCTGCCATCTTCCGTACGTGCCTAGCTGGGCCACAAATTAAACGGTATGATTCCTCTAGATATCTAGTCACCTGGTAATTACAGAACCACTTTTGAACATGGTGATCGTTCATGCTTCTGAATGCAGCGTCATACTCATATATATCATGCACTTCATCTTCATAATTGTCTTTGCCGTGCTCCAATTATTCAAAAACGATGGTTTGGAGATTTGTGTTGCTTACACTGAGGATTATCTAGCGGTGCTTCTCATTTTTATTTCATTCCAAGATGAGAAAATTGGCTCCTCATAAGGTGGCAGTCATCCAACATGACTCATAAGCTCTACAGCAGCAAAACTCATATTGAGTCACATCCATCCAGTATCACGCAAAGGGGCAAGTCAAAGTTACAGGTTATTTGCTTTGCATTCTCTGCCTAAACTGTCATCCCCAAATGGCTACATAGCCGCCGTATCCACGCTACGCGCAGACACCAAGTAGCCCTTCTCACTCAGAAATAAAAACCATTGCAAAAGCTGTACCTGTCCACAAACATGTCCCTGTCGTCCATTCACCCCCAATACCACGTTGTAATCCTCCAAATCCTTGAAACCTTCAATGAAGCTGAAGTGGAGGATGCGAGCATTGTGCGCTTACTTGGTGCCCTGCTTCTTCAGGGGAGGCTGCTCAACAATCGGAGTCTTCTTGGCCAAGGCGTTGAGCGAATCAAGGTCGCTGGGGAGAACATCCAGGACCTGCTTGCCTTCATCCTTGACTCGCATGATGACACGGTAGAGGACTGCATACTGACTGGCAGAGATGTTGTTCGTACGGCACCAATAGTCCAGCGAGGTTAAAAAGATGTTGCCGTGTTTAGCCGCGTGGTACGCGATGGCAGGTCGGGTAGCCTTGGGGCCAAAGGCATCCAAGGCCTTGTTGGCAGGATTGGTCGCAGCTTCATGAACCAGCATCTGGATAGTTGATTTAGCCCAGTTCATCCGGAAGCCAAGCGAATCACCCCTATGATCATCTATATCCTCATCACCGCCATACATGGGGTCTGAGATGAGGTCGAGAACCTCGTTGCTGAGCTTCTTCGTGTCCTTGGTGGACATGAACTCGTAAACTAGAGCTTCCATACGGGCGACAAGAGTTGCCACCTCGGTATGCTGCGGCTCGCGTCTTTCCTATAATTGAGAAACAAGACAAATATTAGTTCATTCTTATGCTCGTTTTACTGCCCTAAGGTCTTCATACCTGCAGATCCATGGTAGCAAAATGCCTTGCCTCGAGAAGATACATGGCTTCAAGAGACAAACCTCCATCACCGCGGGCTGTCTAGACCTCGGGATGAGTTGGGTTGTCCAGATCAACGTCTTCGGCACGAGGGCGGACCAGGATCTCGCTGGCATCGGGTTGAGCTCCCTGACCCTGCAGATCGGTCATCATCGCGACTCCAGGGGAGGGAGGGCCATCGATTTGGACCAACATCGTCATGGCAGATGAGGAGTTGAGTTGAGGACAAGTGATTGATTGATTGAAACAGATGAAGAGCAAAAAGAAAAGGGCAAAGGCAAGTCCCTATACTTCCTGTGATGGTAGGTAGTCCAGGATGTTTGCCCAAGAAGGAAGTGTGTTTGTAGAAGAGATTTCCATCACAACAAAAGGCAAGAAGAAACAGAGCTTAAATAGTTGAATTTTTCCAAAAAGCGGGGCTTACTGATTGTTCGTTCGCTCGCTTAAATCAGTATTTGTTTATTGGTCCTTTTCCTGTGGGCAGCAGCTGGTTAGGGGCATCGAGATCAGTAAAGAGAGCCTGCACTGGGTCACTGGCAGTTGACACTACAGCGTCTACCCTTGGGTTATTCTCGGACTTGTGCTCTCCGTTACCCTCACTGAGCCCTAATACATTACATCATAGAGATGGTATGCGCTCCCTCGAAGTATCCTTTCTCTTTTCTTCGTGACGTTTTGTTTCTCCCAAGTAAAGTGATGACCCACGCCACGTCTACGAGCAACTCCTCTGTCCAACTCTCCAAGACCATTGAAACTACATGTCAGTTTGTTTCTACCATTGGCCTTTTCGCCTCCTCTATATAGAGAAATCAATTCTTAATACATGTTTTTGTTCCTCGTGCAAGTTGGAAAAGGTTTCCTCGTGACAGCGACGGCATATCTGCATCATCTCTTGCGAGTTCTACAGAAATTTCTGTTGTCTTGGCCATCTCCACGAGCACTAGCCTCGTCGCTCTCTAGTACTTGCATTGTGTTATTATCAGAAATGCATAGACCTCTATTAGATCACGATATCTACTTCAATTAGCATGCATGTTCCTCAACCCCTGATAACTTGAAGTTGATCCAAACCGCTTCAACTTACCCCACCACAAGTAAATAAATTCCGATTACGTAATACCATGTAGACAGCTCCAAAATACCCTATCAAATGCCCAAGTGTTGGATGTTTGAATTCAACAATCACAGCGCAATGGATGTTCACCTATCTATTCCTGCATCTTCAATCAGGAGGAGCCATGTCGATTATGATCATGGCATCAAGGTCAGTCCAAAGTCTCAGAAACAAGCTTAATACGCAAAAAAGGCTTATTCTTCTCTAAGAAATTCACATGGCTCAAAAGTCGAATATTCTAGGGTAGCATGTTGAGAGGCTTCACGATCTCCAGGTGAGGCTGCATCTGCCACGACTATGTTGATCTTCGGGGAAACAAAATACTAATGGTGGCATTATCAGGGCTACTAGGTACCGTCGCAAACAACCATGTCCGTACTCAATTAGATACCGTTATCTACATCGTCTAGCTCTCGTCTGACGACGGCGAAGGAGACGCTCGTTTTCCTCGCCATCTCTGCCCTCCACTATATTCGCGGGAGGCGCCTAGGCCATCCTCCTCGGCGGGAGACCCTATGCAGGGCCACTGGTCTATCAACTCAGACGTCAACCGATATACACAGCGATTAACTATTAGATACTAGTATAGCGCGTGGTATGTGCTCCTAACCTCCCCCCACACCATCTTCTCGACGGTTCGATAGATCTAACATGTTTCCTTTTGTCAGTCCCCTCCCTCCTCAATAACGGGAGCTTGCGGCGGCTAATGGGTCCTCCCGGAAGCTCCATCGTCTCCATTCGGGAAGCCGGCCAAGCCTCCCAGAGTGTGTGTGGCGAGAAACCCCACGACAGTTGGCCCACCCACACCCAGAAAGAATACATCTAGGGACAAGGGTTTCAGCTACCTTGATAGGGAGTGGAATGATAAGGAAGAAAGGCTCAAGGGAAAGACAGAAGAGAAACCTGCCGAGATAGCTGTGCTAGTCATCAAGATAAAGGGCTGCTCACACTGCATAAAGCCTCGGGTCAAGTCGGAAAGAGTTTGTCAGAGATGTAGAGATGGAGAGATTGCTACAAACACCCCCACCCCGTACATGTACCATGAAATATCCACGGATCCCTGCTACAGTTCCTGGCTAAACGAAAGCTTAATACGTATCATATTGGTACTCTATGTGGTAATGAATACGAACAGGAACCCGTTATTGTTCGTTGTTATTACACGCAAAGCTACTTGGATATTACATCCTCTTACACATAAATGATAAACTACAACTTGGCAAACAGACCCGAGGTGGCTCCCTTGCCCAATTGCACCAATGTGCTCTTCGTCCTCTGGTAGGCTCTGATTCCTTCAAAGCCGTTTTCGGTGCCGACTCCACTCATCTTCCATCCACCGACTGGCATCTCGGCGGGTGATTCTCCCCACGTGTTAATCCAGGTGATGCCGCATTGGAGCTGGCGCACAATGTCCTGCGCGAGGCCCAGATCTGTAGCAACCACACCGCCAGCGAGACCCAGAGTTGTATTGTTTGCGCGTTGGATCAGTTCTGGCAGCCACTGCTCCTGTGATAGGCCCCGGGTCCTGTACGGCAAGAGGCACATGACAGGGCCAAAAATCTCCTCACTCGTAACACGCATATGGTCATTGCAGTTGGTAAAGATGACGGGCGGAACCCAGAAACCACCCGGTGTAGGTTTGTTGCTCTGTGCGTCCACGGCGCCGTCGTACAAGACCTCAGCCTTATCAACTTCTTTGCCGTGCTTGATATACCCGTTGACTTTGTCGCGATGAACTGCGCTGGCAACAGGACCAAAATTGGTCTTGGGGTCCTTGGGCAAGCCCATGCGAATACCTTCACGACATCGCTTGACGAGTGCCTTCTCCAAACGTTCTAGCATGGTATCCGGGATCAACACGCGGGTTCCGTTTGTGCAGACTTGGCCGGTGGAATAGAAATTGGCCGCCATGGCTACGTCGGCGGCTTCGTCTAAATCGGCATCCGGGAGGATGATCAATGGACTCTTGCCGCCGAGTTCCATAGTGACGCCCTTCATACCCTTGGCAGCTTCGCTTGCAACCTTGCTGCCGGTGCTGACCTGACCTGTAAAGCTCACCTTGGCAATGCCGGGGTGGGCTACCAGGGGTGCACCAACCGAGGGGCCGTCACCGTAAACGACATTAAAGACGCCGGGGGGAAGGCCCGCTTCGATGAACATCTGCGCCAACGTATTTGCGTGAAGCGGAGTGACTTCACTGGGTTTGTAGACCATGCAATTACCCG
This sequence comes from Cladobotryum mycophilum, assembly GCA_036429605.1. Taxonomy (NCBI): domain Eukaryota; kingdom Fungi; phylum Ascomycota; class Sordariomycetes; order Hypocreales; family Hypocreaceae; genus Cladobotryum; species Cladobotryum mycophilum. The sequence goes on along the minus strand of JAVFKD010000002.1, from coordinate 499,375 downwards.
CGGCTAGACAGGGCGAACACTTCCAGAGAGCAATCTGGAGAGGATAATTCCATGCGCCAATGCCAGCGCAGACACCAAGAGGCTCGTAGCTGGTTAGAACATAGGCATCTGAACGAAGCCTGGTATGCTGTCCTGGCTGGCTGTTGGCGACCAAGTGAGCGTAGTATTCGAGAACATCAACACCGCCGACAATGTCAACTGTAGATGTTTCAGACCAAGCCTTGCCGGTGTCAAGAGTCTCTGTCAAGGCGAGGGCATCGTGCCGCTCACGGATGATGGCAGCAGCACGGAGGAGAATCGCAGCTCGCCTAGGAGCAGGTGTCTGGGACCAGCCGGCGAATGCCTTGTGAGCTGAAGCTACGGCATCATCGAGCTGGGAGGGAGCTGTGGTGTAGACAGTAGCAAGAGGCTCTCCAGTGCTTGGATCAATTGATTTGAAGCTATGTTTTGATGAGCCATGGCTCTGTTCTTTGCCTGAGTGGAACGTGTGGATTTCCTTGGAGAAGGTCATGGTTGGTGGTGTAGCGTGAGGCTTCGGCTAGTGAAAAACACAAAGAAGTTTGAAGCTGATTGACGAATAAACTAGCTCGGAGCTGGTGAAAAGGAACAGGAGGATTAGAAGTTGGAGAAAGTCAATGTCGAGGCTCGGGTGGTATCGGCCTTGGAAGCCTTTGTCGAACGAAGATGGGAGAAGAGAAAAGAGTCGGACGAAAGTCGGGTGACGTCTTGTAGCTGAAACGGGAGGGACAGGGCGGAAAGGATTGATCAACGTGTTTCCACACAGACGGCTCCAAATTGGAGAAGCTCCAGTACAGTTTGAGTTTGGCAGCTAGGATGGGTGGCTTCCTGTGGGTTCGGGATGACAGTTAGCCTTGTGGTTCGCTACTGTGCCCAGGAGGGAGGAAAGTATCCATGGATCCATCCATATACTGGCATCATTAGGACAAGTTGGTATGAGCCGTGTAGCCGTCGCGGGTTGCTAAAAGGAGCAAACAGATACGCTGCAGGCTATGCAGAATTGTAAACTAGCAGTTTTTCTCGCATTCCAGGTTGACCAATAGTGCAAGTATTGCAGCTTATTGTCTGAATTGGGTAATCCCAGGATACACTGTTGGCTGTTTACTGTTCAGCAAATGGTGTGGAGGCGCAAACGTAAAGGGGGTTGGGGAGGGGCATGGAGTTAGCAGCAGCTTGGCAGAACATCGACAACCTCTGGCATGCGTCATGCATTCAAGTTGTCGTGACAAACGATTGGAATGAATGGGGTCATCTTGGTCTAGGGTTCCCTTCTGTGGTCGGAACCTGGTCCCTGTTCTCGTCATCTATTACTCCATAAGAGCCTATCTTTTCCGTGTCTGAGATACGAGAACGCATTTTGTCTTCCCGGAGGCGGAGCTTATGCGCACGTTTTTTGTTTCTGCGTCGCCCTATTGCTTTGGAAGAAACAAGAGGATTTCCCGTCCCACAGAATTGAATGGAGGGATCCATTGATCAGCCCCGTAGCGTCACCGAGTCCCACGCCGTCGCCGCCGCACGAGGAGCCCGCACGTCTGGTACCGGTGACTTGAACGCATTCGTTTCGTTGCAAGCAGTTGGGTAGGGTATCATGGTGATACATCGATTTGTTTCTTTCTCTATGCAAGGTGTCGGTGGCGTGGGGTCTATTGCGTTGCAATGGATGAAACATTGCTTGTCAACACCCTGCAAGAGGTGCAAAGATGTGAGTTCTCTGACTCGAGATGGACGATAGTTGGAGATGACAATCATCACATGCCATGTCCCCATCGGCACTGGAAATCATCCAAGAGGCATTGACAAAACCGTGTTGGTGTTGGTGTTGGCGTTGGTATTGGTATTGGTGTATGTGTTGGTGTAGGTGGCATGTACAAGTACAAACACGGGCGATGGATCTTATCTCCCCAAAGTTACCTACGCCCGATAACACCCACCACCCACCTGAACGGGCTATGAACCGCTCAAATCACCACTAATGTTCATCATCTAGCTGCAGCTACTGCTACTGCTATTGTATGCATTGCTTGCTTATCCCCAACCCATTTCATAGATTCTAGATCCATCTCAATGCTACGCCAAATTCTATTTTATTTCATCTTCTTTTCTTATTCCGTCGACAGCCGTTCCTCCAAGTCCTATCCGGTCCATCGCCCACCGTCGTTTGACCCGTGGAGACATGTGGAACCACCGAACAGCCAAAGCCACCCACCACCCCCTGTAAACCACCCCCTGTATCCCCTATAAACCCTGTAGGCTTGCCTTGGGGCCTGCTAAAGCCAGAGGCGTTCCCTCGAAGCCCCACTAGATTACGCCCAAGGTTACCGAAAAATGAGATTTAGCCAATCGACATTCTAGAAAGACTCCGGAATATAGTATTCCCGCCGAGATCGTCACCACAAGGCTCCACCCCCACCTCCAACTTTTGCTTAGACCCAACCAACCAACCAACTTACACTGAAGCTGTACCATGTCAACGAGATGACCTGACCTGACATCCAAGGGACTTTGAAAGAAACCGAGACTACCCTTTTTCTGTTGACCAGCTATCATTTCAGCGTAGGTCACTTGACGTCATGCAGCAATATACACCACGCGGCGAGGTAGATTGGCTTGGCACTACTGGCATCTGGCAAAACCCTGAAGATCAGACACAAACTAACGTGGTCAGATAACCCAACCCGTGCTGATAGGATTTTTCTCTATTTTTCCAGTATCCTTTCCATGTGGGACTCGGTCCTTTGAAGATGCCAGCCATGTCCTCGGCTCCACCATCGCCAAGTATTCATCGAGGTCCCATTGGAACGGTTGGGCTCTTGGTGTGGCTGTTAGACGCAAGATGCTCGACACAACTTCCACAAGGGGCTAATCCTTTCGTTTCTGCGAGTCTCACGCCCTTATCCGTTGGCGTTCTGGTCAGTGTCGGTATCCATGCCGTGTCTGCGTTGTTGGCGTTGGTTGGTCTCTACACTCTCCATGAGACGGCCTGGTGTTTTGGAACTACTGGTTCAGCCCAGCACCTACCGAGAAACTTGACTTCCTCCGTCTCCGGCCGTCTCCATAAAGGATAAAAGAGCCTCCAAGTGTCAAGCTAAGAATCCAGGAGCAAACTTTGTGGCTGTCCTCTTCAAAATCCCGAAGCACAGGAAAACTCTCTTCTCATCTTCCTTTAAAAGACGTCTGTACCCAGAGCACTCCTCAGCTCTGCCCTCTTCAACTCTTCCACCTAATCCCAACTCATCGCCATGACTACTCGAACTCTCCCTTCCTCGGCAGCCTCAGGGTTCGACTACATTATTGTTGGTGGTGGTACCGCAGGCTGTGTTGTAGCCTCGAGACTGTCTGCCTACCTCCCCGAGCGTCGTGTTCTTCTCATAGAGGCTGGACCTTCCGACTACGATCTCAACAATGTGCTAGACCTTCGCAAGTGGCTCACTCTCCTTGGGGGTGAGCTTGACTACGATTATCCCACAGTGGAGCAGCCCAATGGTAACAGCTTCATCCGTCACTCCCGTGCCAAGGTCCTGGGTGGCTGCTCTTCACATAATACGTTGATTTCTTTCCGCCCATTCAAGCATGATATGGACCGCTGGGTAGCAAAGGGTTGCCATGGCTGGGAATGGGAGAATGTTATGCGGCTTGTTGATAACTTGCGCAACACCATTCAGCCGGTCCATGCTCGCCACCGCAATCAGCTTTGCAAGGACTGGGTTCAGGCAGCCTCCGAGGCGCTCGAGGTCCCAGTTTACTCCGACTTCAACAACGAGATTAGGGACAAGGGCTATATGAAGCATGGCACTGGTTTCTTGAGCGTCTCCTATAACCCTGACAACGGCTACCGAAGTAGTGCCTCGGTCGCCTATATCCATCCGATTTTGCGTGGTGAAGAGAGACGGCCGAATTTGACAGTTTTGACAGAAACTCACGTGTCCAAACTCATTGTTGAGAATGATGCTGTGACTGGTGTCCAGATCAAGCTTGTGTCCGACGAGACAATGATCCTCAAACCTCGAAAAGAGGTTGTTATCTGTGCTGGTGCCATTGATACACCTCGCTTGATGCTCAACTCTGGCTTGGGCCCACGCACTCAGCTTGAGGGCCTCGGAATCCCGGTGGTCAAGGATATTCCTGGTGTTGGTGAAAATCTGGTCGACCACCCGGAGACCATCATCATCTGGGAACTCAAGAAGCCAATGCCTCAGAATCAGACCACCATGGACTCGGACGCTGCCCTCTTCCTCCGCCGAGAAATCCCCAATGCGGCCGGCAAAGACGGTGACACTGCTGACATCATGATTCACTGTTACCAAATCCCTTTTACAGTCAACACTGAGCGACTTGGGTACCGCAAGGTCGCGGAGGGATGGGCATTCTGCATGACTCCCAACATTCCTCGTCCTCGATCACGTGGGCGTCTGTATCTCACTTCGGCTGATCCTTCTGTCAAGCCTGCCCTTGACTTCCGTTACTTCACCGACTCTGAGGGATACGACGCCAAGACACTTGTTGAGGGCATCAAGGCTTCGCGCAAGGTCGCACAGCAGAGCCCATTCAAGGAGTGGTTGGCTGAGGAAGTGGCTCCCGGTCCGAATGTGCAAACGGATGAGGAACTCAGTGAGTACGCTCGTCGTGTCTCTCACACCGTCTATCACCCAGCTGGCACCACCAAAATGGGTGACGTGACCAAAGACGAGTTGGCCGTTGTCGATCCCGAATTGAAGGTGCGGGGTATCAAGAACCTGCGCATTGCCGATGCTGGTGTCTTCCCGGAAATGGTCACCGTCAACCCCATGGTGACCGTCTTGGCTATTGGTGAGCGTACAGCCGAGCTCATTGCTATTCAAGAAGGCTGGAAGCCCAGACACTCTAGGCTCTAAAGCGATTTCTACTTTTGTTTTGTTTTTATAGAGCGATGTTTTCGGTCATGATATCACTTTTTTCTTCTTTATTTCTTACATGTTATTCCACGATTGCATAGCCAGAGAAAAGAAGGGAATATGGAACGAACTGGCGATGGAAAAGGCGAATTCTAGTTTGTCTTGCCGGACATAGGGATAGAACTTGATAGAATACCACGAAATGCAATTCATGATTATGACGACTCAGTTTTCTCTATTTCCTCACTCTGTCATTTTTCTCTGCTTGCCAAGGGAACAGTGACGTTTTCCCACATGCAGCTAAGCTGTAGAAGACTTGGCAGTCCGTGATCATCACGTCCGGTCTATCCGTTAGCTTCCTCTTCCTTGATCCCCACCAACCGGCCGAAATTTTCTTCTCGTAATGGACCCGGCATCATTCCGTTTCCGGAGATTGTGATCGGCGCCGGCGGTGGGGCCTGTGGAAAACATGGTTCAGGGATGGGGCGGGCTTGCCGGGGCGTGTGTGTGTGGCGCCGCCCGCAGGGCGATGGTGGGATTCGATTTTTCTCTGTGGTTTTTGCGGTGTGCTGGTTGCGTGCATGTCAGGTTTTGCAAACGATTTGTGTGTCTTGATTGAGGTGATGGTAGAGATGGGGATGGTTAGACCGGTGGGAAGGAGAGGGAGCTTTGCTATACGGTTTTTTTCGGATTGGGGTGATGATGATGGAGTTACTGCTTGCTGGAACAAGTAGGCGGGGTAGATGAGATGAAGGAATGATGATGATGATGATGATGATGAAACTTGATGCTGAACATGTATTCTGTATTCAATTGCCTGTGAACGGATTGCTCTCTAGGTACATGTCTCAGTATTGTGGTACTACATAAAGCTATTTGCGTGCGTACGAGGTTGACAGCTGCTTCTCACCTGTGCATAACGCAGCTATACATTGCAATCAGAAAATAAATAGTGAACTTGATGTTTAATGTTTCCCATTGATCGTACATGCCTTGGTTCCAAGTTCTCAAACGAAAATCATCATCATCTAGATGATCAATAATAAAACACATTACCACGATGCTGATGTAAATATCTCGATAAATCAAGACTTTCAACGATCCCCAATGTCCTCCAAGTGTCTCACAATATCCTCAACAAGTTTTGCAGCTTCATCATCGTGAATACGCCGTCGCGACCCGAATACACCAATATCTAGGTCGTGGTCTCTGATTGATGCTTCCACATCTATAGCGACCTATAGTAAAGAGTTAGCGATTGAATCTTGCTTTCTAATGAATGAAAAACGTACCGGGAATGCTTCTCGGACCATATTATTCCGTATCCAGTTGTGGGAGAGAATGCCATCTCCCTCATGCTCAGCGCTGTCTACGCTTTTGTCTTCGGATGGCGCCATGAGCTTGAAACCCTCTGGCGATGTTGACATCTCCATGGTGTCTTGACCGAGACTGAGAAAGTTGACAAACGAGTCTACTGCAACTCCTGTCCACTCTGCAATCTCCCATAACCCAACATCAGCCCGGCTCTCCGAGTGAATGTAGTGTAAATCGGCCTGAATCGTTTGTGCAATGTCCACAAGATCATCTTGCAACGCAGCCGTGACCTTCAACGGTACGAGATTGAGTGTTGGATATGTCTGGGGGACTTGCTCGTTGGCTCTGTTGGCTAGGTAAATGCTAAAGACTACAGTCTGCTTGCCGTTTGCACTTTGCGCAAGGAGGGTCTTGGTATAGGCTGCAAAGAAGAGTGATTGTATGCCGACACCGTGCTGTGTGCCGAGCGCCCTGAGGTGAGATATGTCGGGCAACGCAGTCTTCTTCAAGTATGAGACCCTCGCCGCGCCAGCAGATGTCAAATTATTATCTGTTTGAGGGATGTTACGTAGGTACTCTGTCCAGAACGCCCTCCGAGCTTGTCGCGCCTTATCCAGCGTTGGTTGAATTGCGAATTGGGACCAGTGCTGTGTACTCTGCTCAAAGGACGCACTGTTTCCTTGAAGAGTGTCAAACAGCTGCTGTATCATGGCAGGTAGACTCACTCCATCATAGAGAGCATGATGAATCTTTAACCGAATTATCGCACGTTGGCCGCTCTCATCTTCCGTAACGTTGAAATGAACCAACTTTATTGCATCATCGTCTCCCAATGCCTTACCTCCTGGCCTGAGAGCCAGCTGTATGAATGGCAGAACCTTGGATCGTGTCGCTAGGAAACGTGTTCGCAAGATGGGCAGCTGTGCAACCAGAGACTCCCACGCCGATTTTATGCGCTCAATCCCGTATGCACCATCGATGGAATATCTGAATTCAGGGAAGAAGACGGACCCTTGAGCGTTTTGCCACGCACTGATCATGTATACCTGCATTGGAAGCGCGGGTAGAATGAAATCCACATCCTCTTTCTCGATGTCTGCACCGGCAAGGATACTGTCGACATCGACGTATTGCGGCACCTCCCAAACTTGTACAGCGTCTGATTGTTCTTGGCCGTGATCTTGAGACCTTTGCACTGCGAAACGTGCCATTTGTGCAAAGCTCGTTGCTTTGATCAAGTCTCTTGGGTTGATGTTTATGCCCTCCTTTCGCAAGAGTGAGCATACTTTGAGTGCACTGATGGAATCAAGTCCCAGGTGATAGAGGCTAGCATTAGCCGGAATCGACTCCTCTGGGATATCCGATACGTAGGCTAGAACCTTTCGAATTGACAGTGCCGTTTCATCCAAAGGTTCGCTTTTAATCAAGTCCTTGGGCAATGGTCCATCATTCGATCGATCATCTGAGAGTGCAACTTGTGATAAGCTACAAATAGAAACCCTCTCGTCACTGAAGGATAAGATCTCAGACACGTCTGACTTCATCATGAATTGCAGGGTATGATCAAGATCCTTGACTAATTCTTCAGTCTCAGCTTCCGTCAAGAACTGAGCCTGACACGCCACTCGCCAAATGAGTTCATCGGCCACGGCCTCAGCTTCCACGCAGACGGGGTAATCCACCGCTGACGATCCACCCACCGACTTTAACAATGGCTCAGATGATGTCTGGCCAGGAACTTTCTGAAGGATGAAGAGCGTATTGAACAGCTCGGCCCCGGACAAGTGGGCGGATGCCTGAATTTTGCGCAGGGGGTATGCCTGGTGATCTCGGATATCCATCATCACTGCTTCCAGATATGCCAGGAACTCGGATGACTTTCCGTGAAGAATGCAGCGAAGAGGAACGGTATTAATGGTGGGGAACATCAGATCCTCAGCGCCCTCAAAATCACGACCAGACAGTACCACGCCGAATGTGATGTCGAGAGTTCGTGTTCGATGAGCGAGCACCACAGCCCAACAAGCTTGGAACAATGTTTGCGAGGTAATGTTTTGCTTCTTGCAGAAGTCTGATATCGCAGACATTTTCTTTACCGAGGCGCTCTCTCTCCTGTGCAAGATAGTGACCGAAGATGTCGGTTCACGACTTTCTGGCACCAGAGTCGGCGCGACCCCGTCAAGGTAACCCGCCCAAAAGCGACTCTCATCTTCAGTCTGTGATGCGATCATTTTCCGGATGAACAGCTTTGCAGTTGGCCGCGTCCCCAATTCTCCATTGTAGGCAGTTTCTAGGTCACGATACAAGAGATCCAGAGACCAGCCATCATACAACGCATGTGCAATAGAAACAAGGACGTAGCTTCGATCTTGGCAGGTCACAAGTTTGATGTGAAGCAAGCCATCCACTCCATGCTTGTCTTTGGCTTCTTCTTTAGCATCTTGTGTGAGCTGGTCAACTTCAGATAAACTGGCTACTTGACACACTTCGATATTGACAGTGGAGGGCTTGTGGATAATTTGACAGTAGCCCATATCTAGCTGTCGATCGTCAATTTCGAGAAATCCCGTTCGCAGAATGGGAGAATGAGTGATGACCTGTACCCATGCCTCTCGTAGCTTGAGGATATTCATGCCCGAGGCAATTTCTAAAAGATCATGATTAAAGTACCACTCAAAATCCGAGTGTATCATGCCTGCAACCATAGATTCCTGAAGATGGGTTGGTGGCAGTATTGCCTCAACATCTCCCAGTTCGATGCCTTTGCCCTTGGCATACTCCCACAGTTTCTGGGTCATATCCTCAAGAGGGTCCTCTAAAGAGTCCTCTTGGAGGCCATTGACTTGTATCTCGATGCTGTGAACCATCCGTTCAATTGTCTGCTGACGCATTATGGAAGAAGCAGAGAGATTGATACCCTTTGATCGAAGTTTAGCAGAGAGTTGAATGACATCAATGCTGTCGAGACCAAGCTCGAGCATGGTTCTTGTTGGGGTTACATCTTCAGCAGAAGCATCAGCAAGAGCGGCAACCACATCTCGAATTGCGAGTGCTTGATCAGTCCACTCAAACGAAGCTTGATCAGTCTCCCGAACGTTGCCGTTAACAATATCTTGCGGTGAATTGACTTGATTTGCACCCCGCTCATACTTTTCGTCAAGCTGTAATGGTTCGTCGGCGGCCATTGAAGCAACACCTTCTTCCACCCGCTGCAAGATATCTTGTAGCTTTTCAGCATTTGCAATGTGGCCCTGAGCAACAAGGGATAGCTGCACATCACCGCCACGCATTCGCTTAGCCTCCAAAGCTAGAGCATAATCGGGATTCAAGGGTCCATCTTTGATTGTCCACAGATCCAGCTCATCCAGACTAGCATTCCGTTCAAGTTCAAAGACAAACAGATTATCAAATAGTGGCCGTCCACCAGAGCACCACTTTTGTATACTCTTCAGCGGGACATGCTGGAATGGCAAGATTGACGTATTGAAGTCGTGGCATCTGCGAATGAGTGATTCCCAGCTCTGACTCTGTAGTGATTGATTGAAGAAAGGGACCGTGTTGAAGAGCGGGCCAATAGTGTTCTCGACGTTTTCCAGGTTGATAGACCTTCCAGCAACAATGACGCCCATTGAGAGTCCATCGGGAAAGTATTGCTGAAGAACAGACGTCCATAAAGCCATCACAACAGATTGTAGCGTAACGTTGTGTTTCCGCCTCACCTTTTCAAGTGTCTCTCCACCAATCACCTTGGTCGCTAAAATCGCATCGCCATTTGTCGGCGTAGAAAGCCCAGGCACCAACGATGGGCCCCAGTTCTGTAAATGAGTAGTCCAGAACGTGCGAGAATCATCATGTCGCCAGAGCGGGCCATGAGACAGGGCCTCCAAGAAGGACGGCGCCGAAGGCGTTGGCTGCTCGTAGTATTTAGCCCTGATTTGCTGCATCATCAAGTCAAAGCTGTTTCCATCATACAGAGCATGGAAAATATGAATGACAAGCCTCCGAATGCCTGGTCCGCTGATAAAGACAAGTTCGAATGGGATTTTGACATGGTCGTCATTCCGTTCTATCCAATCTTGTCTTGCCTTTGCCGTGATGACACCGATATCCGCCTCGCTTTCCGCTTCGAGCTCTCTCCATGGGAAGTCCTGGCCTTTCAGTGCTGCTTGAATGTAGCCATCGGCCGTTTTGACAAAACAGGTTCGAAGAATTGCTTGAGATGCAACAAGTTCTTTCCAAGCAGATTCCAGTCGTTCCGTGGATGTGCCCTCTTCCAAGTCAAGTTCAAATGAATTAAAGTAAGTGCCACGAACATCACTCGTCATTGACTTTGATAGAATACCTTGCTGGAGCGCAGAACAGGGCGCAATGTACTCTATATCTTTCGGTTGCGTCTTCAGGACTCGGCATACCAAAGCAAGGTGCCTATGCTGAGATGCCTGGATGGTTTGCTTCGACTCGCGCACTAGGTGTTCTGTGGATATTGAAGCTCCATCTCCAGAAAGTGCAATGGATAAATCTGCTACCATGGGATTGCGCAACAGAAGAGCAGGAGAACAAGATCCCAAGCCTCGACTCCTGAAGAATGTAGACAACTGCAGAGCAGTGATTGAATCTATACCAAGGTCAAAGATGCTAGTTGTATCTTTGATACTGTTCTCATCTATTTGGCAGAATTCAGCCAAATTCTCCATTACCCTTCGGCTTGCTACCGTATCCACCCTGTAACTCGAGGACTTGATAGCCGTCAACGCCATGAGTTGTTCATGCGAAAGGCCATTGAATAGCTGCTTCAACTCCTTTGATTCAACTTTGTTGTTAGGCGAAAGAGGGATATACGGCAAGACTAAAAAGTAGGTGGGAATCATATAGCCCGGAAGTTTCGCCCTGCAAGCCGTCCTAGCCTTGATGCCAAGTTCATCATCATCGTCCAGCACAGTAAGGCCTCCCTTTCTCTCCTGTTTGCCGACGAGAAACGAAACAAGAACATCTTTACCACCGGAGCCATGTCGCATAACAATAGTTGCAACATCCTTGATTTCTGGGGCCCCGGTGCGTATGACGTGATTAATCTCGCCAATCTCAAGACGCTGTCCGCGCAATTTGACCTGATCATCCGCTCTCCCCAAAAAGTCAAAGCATCCGTCATGAAGAATTCTAACAAGATCGCCAGTCCGGTATATCTTCTCATCAAACTCGGACAGAGTTGGAAATCGTTCCTCTGTCAATTCCTGCCGGTTGAGATATCCTTTCCCTACCAACTTGCCGGAAACACAAAGCTCGCCGACTGCACCTCTCAAAACAGGTATTTCGGTTCCCTTGCGGAAGACATAGGATCCAACGTTCAAGAATTGCTTTCCAATGTTGCTTGGACGGCCGTTGATAGGTACACGCTGGTACATGGTGACACCAATCGTGGCTTCAGTTGGACCGTAGGCATTATAAATCACTGCCTTTGGGCCCCAAGCATCCAAAATCTCTTGCTTTAGCGATTCTCCGCCTGTAATGAAGACACCCTTGCATAAGCCCGGCACTTCATCTGGATGAGTGAGACGAGCCAGACTCGGAGTAAGATCAATGTGGGTGATTCCGAGCCTGTTGATCGAGGCAATGAGGTCATCGAGAATAACATCTCTTGGCGCAGCGACGACGGTAATCCCAACAGACCAGCTCCAGTACTGTTCCAGCACAGAGACATCAAAGTGAAGAGCGGCAAACTGCAAACATCTGGAGTCATCTTGCCAGTGCCCCTTGAACATGTCCTGGAATGCCATCATTCCCTGGACGCAGTTCTCATGTGTAATCTCACAGCCTTTAGGGGTTCCTGTCGTGCCAGACGTGTAAAGACAGTAGCATGTAGCATCTGGCGTAAACTTGGCACCCAGATCACGTTGTTCAGGGGAATACTGATTCAGCTTCTCAAGGTCAATGCGAATGAGTTTCGAACTCGCATCAAAGTCAATCGTCGTCTGAGTCGACGTCAAGAGACAAGGCGCTTTTGAGTCACTCATGATGAATTCCTTCCTCGACTTTGGTGCACTCGGATCAAGCGCAGCAAAGGAACACCCAGCTTTGAGGATACCTAGAATAGAGATGTACGCCTCGGGGCACTTGTCAAAGTGAATAGCCACAATGCTTCTGACAGTAGCTTCGCTCGTCAGCATGTTTGCTACTCGATTACCCATGGCATCGAATTCTGCATAGGTCCAAGTCTGTTTGATCGGGATTTCTCCCTCAAATCTGCCAACGAATTCGAGGGCGATGTCATGCGGGTGCGACAATGCCCTTTCTTCAACGAATTGATGGAGAAACTCTACCGGAGCAGGAATCACAGGCATAGCAGGAGGCGTGACGGCAAAAATGTCAGGGCGACCGTAATAAAATCCGTCCTCATGGTCGTCCGGTTTGGTAGCGATGTGTGCCATCATGGCATCAAATTGTCCCACAAGCAACTTTGCTTGCTCTAATGGGAGAACATCACTAAAAAATGTCACGCAGAGTCGAATTTGGTTGCCCATAGGTTCGATCTCCAAGGATATAGGGTAATCCACGTTTGCATCGTCGTTGATAAGCCTCCAAGGTCTTGCAAGAGTCTGATCTTTATCCAGTTTCTGGTATACAAGAAGCGTATCAAAGACTGGGGTTGCCGGATGGCCAAGCCACTTCTGGACTTGTCCAAGGGGTGCAAACTGGTGTTTATGAAGATCTTTGTTGTACTGCATCATGGAATTGACCAACCTCCTGTTGGAAGCCTGGTTTGTGGTGATGATCGGGACGGTTGTCAAGCATGGGAAGGGTGCATCTTTGGTCTCATCCGTTGTTCGACCAGACAGTGTTACTCCAAATACCACCGAGTCTTCACCCAAGTAAGAGGATAAAACGCGCGTCCATGCCGCCTGTATTATTGCTTGAATTGATACACCCTGCTGCTGTGTGGCGCTCTGAAGGAGTGAAAACTTGATTGCCGATGTAGCCTCATGACTTAGAATAGTTCTGTGATCTTCTCGTAGTGGTGTCATGATCGGAAAAGTATTCACAACCGTACCTTCTGCTTTTTCTGTCCAGAAATTTTGAGCTCCATTCTGAGACTTTAGACTCTCAACGAGGATTGCTTGCAATGCAGGCTCAACAGGGGGAACCTCCGCAGTGATTGGCCTCGTACTGACATTGACAGACTAGACAACATTGCATCCAAAGATTGTGCATCGTATATGGCATGATGCATGAGCACATGCATTACAAGCCCCCCATCTTTCGAAGCAATGGCAATTCTCCACGGCGGGAGATGGAGAGCATCCAAAATGTCCAGGGCTGCATCTCTTTTCCACCCTATCAAATCAATCGACTCCTCCAACTCTCGGATAGACTGGTCATTTAAAACAATACTAGCGGTATCGCGATATCGTACCATGGCAAATGAGCTGTCCTTGTGTTGAACAGACAAGAAGCCAGCGCGAAGCATAGGATGGCGAGTTCGGAGAGCATGCCAAGCAGTCGTCAATGCGCTTTTTGTCACTCCTTCATCAATAGCATAAGACGCCATATTGAGGTAGTGTTCTCCGTGCGACTGGGTAAAAGATGTCAACATTGCGCATTGGATAGGCGTACACGGTAGAATAGCTTCAACGTCAGAAATCTGTGGTAGCCTGTCGATCTCCTGTGACAGGATGTCCTTTGAGAACTTGTCTAGATCATAGCTTGGTCTTGGCAAGTCAGCTTTCTGGGACTTTGCCAGCTTTTCAGCTAATTTCCTGCAATTTTGGCATTCAACGACGTCCGAAGCCGAGACAGCGAACCCCTGGCGACGTAGTATCGAAGCAACTTGAACCGCGTTGATGCTGTCCAATCCGAGTTGAAATATACTCGTATCGCGACGTACTTTATGAATTGGTGTGCCAGAGAGATCCGAGAGCACTCTTCTGACACGCGTTTCGGATTCTGACCACTTTTCATTCTCCTGGGAATTCGAGTCTGAGATCCTGATTTTCTTTTGCCTGGGGGTCAACTTGACTAGCGACGACAAGGTAGCTGGTGGTAGACTGTTTCTATCTGCTACGGCAGCTGGAGAGTCCAGTATCACACGGAAGAAATGCTTAAAGGCATCAGACAATGCTGCCGCTGCATCTTCGTCAACGATGCCCATATGATAGTGCATGTTGACCACGACGGAGTTCAAGCCCGGACACGGAACAACCTCGCAGACCACAGGTATGTCCATTTCTCCAGAGTCTTCTTCTAGCGTCCAGATTCTGTCATCCATGTTCTGCAACGGCTGTTGGAGAATGAGCAAAGTATCAAATAGCTTACGGCCCTGGCTGCCAACGACCTTCTGTATCAGTCTCAGGGGCGTAAATTGATAGCGGAGGAGGTCCGAATTCAGCCGCTGGAATGACTTGGCGAGCTCACCATTTTGAGACTTTACCGATAAATCTTGCCGAACCGGAATGGTGTTGAAACATGGAGCGACCAGCCGGTCCAGGCCGTCAATGCCCAGCGTTCGGCCACTCATCACGCATCCGAAGCAAATGTCGGGCGTGTTTAAACAGGCGGACAGAACTTGCGCCCATGCAGCCTGGCAAATCGACAGCAATGACGTGCCAAGTGAGCGAATTCGGTTCTGGACTTCGTTGTAGGGTACATCAAGCGAGGATGTGTGAAGAGATTGAACAATATGTCCCCGCGAAGGCTGAGCAAAAAGGCCAGGTGTGGAGAACCTGCGCAAGTTATTTCCCCAAAACTGCTCAGTGTCATTCGGAAGAGTCAACATTTCTTGCAAAAAAGGCCGGTAGGGAACTTGGGGCGGCAATGTATTGCCATGAGCCAGGGTCTCTACCTCTCTCCAAAGGACTTCCATCGCCACGCCGTCATACAATGCATGATGGCAGATGAACGAGAGGAAACGAGATCCCTTGTTTTGTATGATTGCGAGGGATAGTGGAGGCGTCTTTGTATCAAGTGGATCCGGAAGGCACTTTAGATGATCATGAATTGCTCCATGAAGAGAGAGTGCGTTGACGTTGAAGTGTTTCCACGAAACGGTCCAACCACTCAGAACTACCTGCGCAATAGGATACGTTGAATCACTCGTCGTAACGAAACAAGTTCTAAGAATGTCATGTCGCGTCACTATCGCATCCCAGAAATGTCTCATCTCATCGGGTTCAATATGTAGTCGAAGCAAGGTTTTGTTGTAGTAACTGTCCTGACCATGAGACAGCATAGCTTCTTGGAGTGGTGAGCACGGCAACACCTCTGCAACATCGAAACCATCGTCCTTGAAATCTTTATGCACTTCTCCAAGAAATGATTCAGAGAAATAGCTAGTTGGGACGTGCCCATTCGGCAATGGGGTGACATTGATACATCGACCAAGTTGAGAGACTGTTGGGTTTTGGAGAATTGTCGAAACAGCTACCCGAGCATTCAGCTGCAAGCTCAAATCTCTGGCTACACCAATGGCGGAAATTGACTCCAATCCCAATTTCGCAAACGGAGTCCATCGACCAACCCTGGACCTAGGAATATTCAGGGATCCGGCAATGATGTCCGCTATCAAGCTCTCAATTTCTGACCCCTTAGACTCCTGTTGATCAACTGTCGTGTTGGAAGCAGCTTTGAGATAGTCTTTGGAAAAGGTTTCAAACATTGATCGCAAGCGTTGTCGATCGACTTTGCCGTTCAAAGTAAGCGGCATGCGAGATATGTGAACCAGGTATGAGGGAATCATGTAAGCCGGTAGTCGCGACAACAATTGTGCCAATAAAGAGTAATGTGTTTCAGCATCAATCTCCAAGGCTCTAAATTCGCCATCAGATTTGCGGCCGACATAGAAAGACACGAGCTGGTCAGGTGAACCGCTTTGTGGTCGAATTACCATTGTCACAGCTTCAACTGCCAACGAGGTTCCCGTTATAATTCTAGTCACCTCCGCAGTCTCAATTCGTTGTCCTCCCAGGTTGAGGCGATCATCCAGTTGACCCAGTATTATCAAAGATCCATCAGGCAGCATCCTTCCTACATCACCAGACCGATAGATTCGGCCAAACTTTGAATGATTAGCGAACTTCTCCGCCGTCAGTTCCGGCATGTTGAGGTACCCAGCAGCAATTTGATCACCACCGAAACAGAATTCTCCAACCCAACCGATTGGCACTATCTCAAGACTACCCGGTATTGTAACGAAAACTGAGGTGTTGGGGAAAACCCTTCCTAGGTGCTCAATGTGTTCTCCATGTTTAATTCTCTTGACGCTGCACATGTTGGTCGTCTCTGGGGTACCGTAGCCCTGCCACAAAAGTTCACTCCATCTATCCAGCACAGAGGCGGTCATGGGCTCACCAGCTGTGACCAGATACTCAATATCAGGGACATTTCTCGGGTCAATGAAAGAAGCAATTGAGGGCGTCAAGCTCAAGTGGGTGATACGAAACTGCCGAATTGCACGTTCCAAATCTACAAAAAGGTCATTATCCGAGGCGGCGTAAAGGCACATTTCCATGTGCCATGCCAAGAAAATCTCAGAAGCGAATGCCCCAGAAGCTTGTGAACAAGTCTGAAGGAAGCGTGGCAGATTGTTTTGTGCGGTTGGAAATGTCGAGCCAAGATGAAGAACATTACTCACAATGTTCTTTTGAGTAACAGATACGCCTTTGGGCACTCCATTTGTTCCTGAAGTGTATGTAACGTAGGCGAGCCGCGAGTTATCCACCGGAATATTTGGGCTCTGGTCAGAAATGAAATCTAGATTGTACGATTCAATGTCCACAAATTGCACACCCTTGATTCCTTGGAATGCTGGTGCCGAGCTCTTGTCTATGAGACACCACGCAGTCTTCGCCGAAGCGAAGATCGCTTGAACTTGCGACATTGGGGTAGAAGGTAAAAGGGGCAAATAAGCACATCCAGCTTTAGCAACTCCAAGTATCGACGCATAAAGAAGGGGCGATTTTTCCATGATGGCGGCAACAGCCTGTCCAGGTTCAGCCCCTTGATCGAGCAAAAGATTAGCAATCTGGTTCGAGTGGCGACTTAGGGCGCCAAACGACATGGTAGTTGCAGTCATAGGAATTGTTGACAAAGATGTGCTAAAGCAAATGGCATCCGCATCAGGGTTTCGGGCAGCAGCATCCTCGAATAGTGTAGCAAGATCCCAAGCCTCGTTGAACACCTCGGGAATCTCATTATGAACGGACTGCTTTGTTCTGATTGCATTTCTCAGTGAAGAGATTGACTCTCCATGACAACTTAGGAGGTGTCCAAACACTTCCTTAATCTGCTCAACCAAGTGATCCACAACTTCCAAAGGAAATGAAGCAGAGTGATATGTCGCCTGGAGCGTAAAGCAATCGTCATGTGGTTCTACTTCAAATAAAAGCTTCGTTTCCAATCGATCCAAATGCCGCGTCTCCTTGACAAGGTTCTCTTTTCGCTGATCCGTGTATAGAGACTGCTGGTAGACGAATAAGACGTCATAAAGACTGTCAGCATTTTGTCCTCCGATGAGCTTCCTGATCTCTAATAAAGGCAACGTGGAATGCTCCGTAATTTTGCGATTGTCAGACTTGATGCTCATAAGAACCTCCAAGGCAGTGGCCGACTTGTCAAGATCAACTCTAAGTGGCATTGAAGCAATGAATGGTCCCAAAATCCCTTCGATGCCATCAATGGGAAGCGTTCTACCAGATGTAACTGATCCTATTAAAACATCGGAACTTCCTACTATGCCGCCCCAAACTATTGCCACTGCAGCCTGAAAGTACACCTGGGCACTGCAGTCGGTCTCCTGGGCTACTTGATTCACAAAGGCAACCGGAATATCGAGTATATCTCTCTTAACCATGGTCTGGCTAGACGTGGCTGCCTGCACGCTGAGTTTCGGGAACAACGGCTTGTTCCAGTCAAGTAGATAGTCACTCCAAAATGCCTTGTCGTCATCAGATTGGCTTATCGAGATATTCTGGGAGAACTTGATGAGACTTCGGAATTGCTGCCTCGGTAGCAACTTTGCTCCACCAAGTAGTTTTGACAAATCCGACCACATGATGTCCATCGACCAGCCGTCATAGATGGCGTGGTGGACATGCATCAAAACCTGGGCGCCGTCGGTATGTCCCCCATCCTGGATCTGAACTCGAAAAGGATACAATAACTCATCAAAGCTTGAAATATCCGGATGATGGAACGAATCGACAATATTGATCCTCTCTTTATCAAATGTTCCAAAAATGACCGTTGCTAATCCACTCTTCCATTGAACAAAGCCAGCTCTCAATATCTCATTGTATGTAGTGAGTTCGTGGATTGCGCTCGAGAGCTGGTCGGCGGTGATGCCTACATCGGCTTCTAGTTCAATCTCATTCCAGTAAGCCTCTGGATGACGCGCTGTTTCAGCTAGCAACGCGGTTTGGAGAGGGCTACAAGGTAGAATGTCTTCCACCCGTCCTCTGACTTGCTCCAAGGCAGCATTTCCAGCTGCGATGTGATGCAAGTCTTCCAGCAGGCTGTGCTCATCGCCTTCAGTTTGTTTGGTCGCTTTTGCAAACGGTCGTACGGTGACGAGAATATCGGAAATGTTCTTCAACATTAACAATTTTGCTGCACTCATCTCAAACCCTGAAGCTCGGAGGCTCGATGCCACCTTGATGGCTTTGAGAGAGTCTACACCGGCAGAAGCTAGCGTCATCCGTTTGTTCACCTCGAGATCAAGTGCCTCAGATATGACACTCAGAATTAGCTCCTCCGTTTCGGGAAAGATTTCTGAGACTTCGTCATCCTCCAGGATATCGCTTTTCAGCATTTGGTAGTCTGCTTGCAATTTCTTTCGATCAACTTTGCCACTAGGCAGTCGGGGGAAATCCTCCAACAGAACCAGTCCTCCCGGTACCATGAACTGTGGAAGCCAGCGCCTACAGCAGCCCATAATGGCTTCTTCACTGACGCCATCGTCTATCGCGCAAAATACCACCAGAATAGAGTCAACAACTGCGGCTACTGCCCCGTGGCAACCAGGAGTTCGCAAAACGGCCGCTTCCACTTCGCCTAGCTCGAGACGTTGTCCGCGCAGCTTGACTTGGCCTTCGGATAATCGCCCAAGGCACTCCAACGTTCCATCAGCGTTGATACGGGCCTTGTCACCAGTCCTGTACACCCTTCCATAGGGCGATGATATGAATGCCGACGATGTTTGTTCTGGGCGATTAACGTAACCGTCTGCAAGCTGATGTCCGCCGACTGCAAGCTCGCCGACCTCACCTCTGGGCAAAAGATTGAAGTGGGTACTTTGTTTGGGGTCCTCGGCAGGTTCTATCACAAAGCATGAGACTGTGTCTAGAGGGACACCAATATTGTTTCTAGATGATTTGGACGAAAACTTCTCTTGTAATGTACTATTCAAGGCGTCAGCTAGAGCGAAAGATGATCCAGTTATTAAACTTACCAGTGAATTGTGGCCTCGGTTGGTCCATACATGGCCCACAAAAGGCTTTCTCTGTCATCATCGCCACCAAATTCTTCCACAACGGACACATTCAGCATCTCTCCAATCGTTAGCAATAACTTTAGATTCGGAGCATTTTCTCTTCTCCTTAGCAAGCTTGCGGCGACTGTGGGGGTGAGCTCGCACGCATCAATCCTCATGTCTTGCAGGACGGTGGGCAGGTCATTCAACAGCTCGTCTCGACTAACGCAGATCAGAGTACAGCTTCGGAACCAGGGAAAGAAGATCTCAAACACGGAGACATCGAAGGTAGGGGCTGCAAATTGGAGAAATCTGGAGAATGCAGGTATATGCCTATCATGAGCCAGTAATGCCTGGCTTACTGCCAAATGGGATATCCCAACGCCCTTGGGTACTCCTGTTGAGCCAGACGTGTACATGACATAGGCTAGGTCATTGGGTGTAGGAATGCGATGGTTGACAGATTCCAAGTCTAGGGTGACATCGCTGTCTTTCCCATCGACTAAGAGGACCTGAACACCACCACCCTGGTAAGGTATAAGAGACTCCAATTCTTCAGAAACCACTATTACAGTAGCGGAAATGTCTTTGAGAATGAAGCTAACTCGGTCCGGGGAGCATCAACGTTGAGGGGACAAAAGGCCCCTCCTGCCTTTACTATGGCTAACAAGGCGATGTATAATTGCGGTGATTGGCGGATAAGGACCGGAACCACAAACGGGCCCTCCACATGGCCCCGAGCAAGCGAAAGCCGCGCAGCAAGAATATCAGCGGCATCATGTAGATCGCGATAAGAGTACGATATTATCCGGCTTTCATTAAGGTATTCAAGAGCAGTTGAATCGGAAGGTGAGGCGATGAGTTCGTGAAGAAGAGTAGGACCCGGTAGTCTTATGGGATTTGGGTTGAGGATGGAGAGTCCATTGGGATCCATGACGCCGGCACAGACAGGCAGAGGTTATGCCAACCTCGCCTATGTTCTCGTAACCGGTATTGTGTCTGGGATGCTCGCCATAAAACTCGAAACAAACGGGACGTCGGAATAGCTTCAGAAGGTTGTCTCCTATATGAAAATAAAAATAAAAAACTGGTTTCAGGGTGAATGTAGGTGTCTCTCCTAGTGGTTAATCCCGAAGTGAAAACTAAGATAATGCGCTATTTTGTCACAAGACGTAACCTCAGGGCCCACGGTACCAGGGCACACGACACCTCGATCATGCGCTGCACGTACGTCGACCACTCTGGATGCTACCGAATCTTGGGCGAAGCATACTGGGATCTGTGGACGACGCCTCGTGTGAACACGCCCTCTTCAGCTCGCTTCCAGCTTGGGTAAGGTGAGGCTCTTGGCACTGGTGAATTTTAAAAACGGCTGATGATGAAGACGACGATGTTACAAAAACGGTTGAGGGCGTTTTCGGATACAACCGTTTGGATGGTTGGCACGCACGCTTCTTATATGCAGGTAACACTATACGATGTTGTAGCCTTGTAGGGGAACTCGTGCGTGACTCTCTGCTGGTGAGATTGTTCGAACAGCGACTCGTGCAGCGTTTCACTCAGTGGGCGCCCCAACAGCCACGGTAGGTAAATAGTGGGTTTCGAGAGGGCGGTTCAACAGGTCACGGTAGTATAATGATGGCGTCACGGTTTGGATCCCCTGGGGGAAAAGCTTGAAAAGAACCCGGTTCTCGCTTACTAACGGGAACAAAGAAAGAGAGAAGGAAAGAGAAAGAGAGATGATGGATGACGTATCACTGATGATATACTGAGATCAATGAGTCCTTGATGACAAAGAAAACCGAGGGTAGACCAGGTTCCACTGACGAACGGATGTGTTCTTGCGTTTGCTGCCTAGGAAGAAGAGGGAGAAGAGTCAGAGACATGAGGGCGATGAGGGGCGCGCGTGTGTTTGTCAGACGCATGCAGCAGCGTGAGACCACCATGACCGACAAACAGGGCTCCGCCACTCTGCCGCTGGAGAACCCGTGAGTGAGCTTCTTCTTTTTTTTTTTACCCTCTCTCTCGCTCACTCGGAGCAGGTGATGAGAATGGTAAAGCTGATCCGTGTAGCAGTCCATGTTGGCACAGTTCTGTGGGGACTAGTGTGCCCCGAAGGAGAGACCATGGCCCCCCCTCCCCTCCTCTTCTCATCTCTGTCTAGCCCATCAGGGGGGATGCCTGCGGTGTGTGTATGCCCTTTTGGTGGGATGTTTGTTTTGTTTAGAACAGTTCAGTGAGAGAGAGAGAAGCAAAAACAATTTCACTGCTGAAAAGCCTGTGGGGGTTTCGCAGCAAACAATCCATGAAGAGAAGCTCAGCGGACAGCTACTGCATTGATGATACGCGACGCTTTAATTTCGATTTGAGGAGAAATGGAGAAATAAAAAAGGGAAAAAGGGAAAATTTTTCAGTTTTTGTGACAAAGAGCGTGGGTTGCGCCGGGTGAATGCGGAGCCAACGAGGGGGCTAGATCTTATCTGATCCTTTCTCTAATAATACAAAATACAATAACGTAATCCATAAGCGAGTGGTACACACAAGCGAGTGGTACACCCTTAATAGCCATATCTACCTCTATCACTATACATTAAATTCCTCTACCATCTATTATGGCAACACTTTCAAATGAGAATAGGATCTCTCTTGCCCTTCAATCTCTTCAAAAAGACCCAAATTTAAGTCTTAGAGCTGTAGCAAAAATCTACAATGTTAGTTGTATGACTCTTAGTCGGCGTCGCGCTGGTACACCATCAAGATGCGATACAAGAGCCAATTCAATGAATCTTACAAAATCAGAAGAAGAGGCTATAGTTGAGCATATAATTGATCTATCTGCAAGATCATTTCCTCCTAGATTGCGTGGTGTTGAAGAAATGGCCAATCATCTACTGCGCGTACGCGACGCGCCACCAGTTGGCAAAAACTGGGCATCAAACTTCGTTAAACGCCAGCCAAAGCTCCGTACACGCTGGGCTCGCAAATACGACTATCAAAGAGCTCAATGTGAAGATCCAAAGCTTATAAGCAATTGGTTTGCACTTGTACGGAATATAAAGGCCAAATATGGGGTCCTTGATGATGATCTCTATAACTTTGATGAGACTGGCTTCATGATGGGTATTATCTTTCCAGGCATGGTGGTTACGACTTCAGAAGGCCTTAAAAAGACGAAATTATCCCAGCCTGGCAATCGGGAGTGGGCAACTGTAATCCAAGGCGTCAATGCAATGGGCTGGGCAATACCACCACTCATTATCCTTGCTGCACAATACCATCTTGAGAATTGGTATCGAGAGTGTAATCTTCCAGCAGATTGGCGTATTGCAACAACAGAGAATGGCTGGACTACCAATGAGGTTGGCTTAGATTGGATTAAGCATTTTGATCGTCATACAGCTTCTCGTACAAAAGGGATCTATCGAATGCTTATCCTTGATGGCCACGAGAGCCACCACTCAACGGCATTTGAGCTCTATTGCAAGGAGCATAAGATTATTACAGTCTGTATGCCTCCGCATTCCTCGCATATCCTTCAGCCATTGGATGTTGGTTGTTTTGGGCCATTGAAGCAGGCATACGGTCGGCAAATTGAGAAGTTAATGCGTATGCATATTACGCACATCAGCAAGGTTGACTTCCTCTGTGCTTTTCATACGACATTCTTTGCTACAATCAACGAGAAGAATATTACAGGAGGTTTTTCAGGAGCTGGTCTATTACCATTTAATCCACAGAGGGTTCTTTCGATGCTTGATATAGAATTACGAACATTAACACCTCCAAAAACGCTGCCTAAGCCCGTACAGCCTTGGGTCTCAAAAACACCAAAAAACGCACACGAGGCTAACTCACAGTCAGAGCATATAAAGAATTGTATTGCCGCTCATCAAGATAGCTCTCCAACTTCAATGTTAAATGCGATTGACCAATTTACAAAGGGAGCAACGGCAATTATGCATCAAGTGGCATTTTTACGCGAAGAGGTCTCTGAACTTCGTGCAGCAAATGAGGCATTAAGCAAGCGCCGCAGAGCAAAAAAACTCGCATACGACTTGGAGGCACATTTACTATTCAAGAAGGAATAGATCAATTGGATCAAAGGGATATAAATGAGCAACTAGAGCAAGAGAGACGGCAAGGAGGGTCTGCTCGTACGAAAGCTCCGCGCTGTAGCAAGTGCAGCAAGACTGGCCATAATATACGAACCTGTAAAGAAATTTAAGAAGGTAAGAAAGGTACATCTTTATCTAATACTATTATAATAATTATTTAATATATTTTTAATAGAAGGGCGTAGAAAAAAGCTACGAAGAGTTGGTTTTATTTTCTTCTAAATGGTGTACTAGGTGGGGTGCACCACTCGCTTGTGTGTACCACTCGCTTATGGATTACGTTATACAAGTAACATTCATACAAGTTCATTTTTTTATCTGATCATCTGATAATTCGCGCATCCATCCCCCCTTCAAAATTGTTCAATTCTCCACCTGCATCTTTTAGCGCCGTTGTTTTACGAAATGGCGCCACTATATGCAAACTTGTCAATTCCTTTTTACAGGGGACGGTAATCTTATTTTTTTGTTTATTGATCGGCGGGCAATTCACTCCTCTTACTGGACAATGCCAAGTGGGAGAGCCGTGATCGGTTCCATATTCTGTGTTACCTGCTTGGCATTTGATTCTTGTTTTACCGCTTAGAAGGCTGGCTGGCTGGTCTGGTCTTGGCTTTTTGG
The DNA here is from genome assembly GCA_036429605.1 of Cladobotryum mycophilum. NCBI lineage: Eukaryota > Fungi > Ascomycota > Sordariomycetes > Hypocreales > Hypocreaceae > Cladobotryum > Cladobotryum mycophilum. Next base: position 474,980 of record JAVFKD010000002.1, on the reverse strand, counting down.
GTCGGACATTCTTATCAGATCCGGCTACAACCCTGCTCAAATCCGCGACGGAGAATGGGCATCGGCATCGTTTCGTGTAAACGTAATTGGTTTCCGAAAGCCGGGCTCGAGGGTGGGAAGAAAAGAAACTAGGAACACGGTCCAGAATCCATCATGGCGGACCGAGGCTTGCTAATGATGATGAAAGCCACCAGGAACAGCATCTCCGTCTACCTGTAGAAGAAGCGTGCATGGCATGGCGTATAAGTCAGGTCAGGTCAGGACAGGACAGGACCCTTGACGGCAGGCAGGCAGGCAGGCAGGCAAAGACAAGAAAAGAAAAGAAGACATATGAAGATGGGCATCGCTTGTAGCGGCGATCGAACGGCAAACGAATGTATTAACCGCTACTGCCGAGGGCGCTCCCCCATTTCATGTTCATGTTCATGTTCATTACAAACGACAGATGCGATGAATATTGCGCATTATTAAAACTTGAGCTACTTAGTCGATGGAGTACTATGGTGCGGACACTCTTACACGGTCGCCAGCTATTCCAGCTTGGGGGGTTCACTGTTTGCCGTCACTGTAAGCTTTGTTTACTCCCCCAGCCCTCCAAAACAAATCACCCAAGTTCCCCCCTATACAAATATGATTCCAGTATCTCTTGCATTTATCCCCAATTGAATCAATCTCTGTATTTCTGCATCAACTCACCTTTGACGGCAAGTGCATCGTATCCGGAGACATTACAAACATGTTCCCCCCCTTCCGTCCCCCTCGAGTCGTGATGGACCCCCCATCAATGCAACCCTGGATCCATGGGTTTGTGCATGCATGCCCGCCCACTTTGCAGCACTAGCTAAATAGCTCGCCGCAGCTTCCAACAGGGTCTCATGTCCGATATTGCACCGCGCAAAGAATCGTGTCGTTTGGTTTGGTTTGGTTTCGTTTCTTCTCGGTCTCCGCTGCTGCTGCTGCTGAACTTCACGGATTGATTGCGCGGCTGGTTTCGGTTTGAACTGCATGTCTTTCTTTTGGGGGTTTATTATACCTTCAATTTATTCAAGCGAGGTCGATCCTTGTCCCCCCTTCTCCCTCAAGGTCCATGTTGTGCTGTGGAGGGCAAACAACTCTCTCCCAAGTACATAATTCCCACGCCTCCCAACAGTGTACTTGTATGTGAGACCCCCCCTCCATTCACCACCTTGGGCTTCAGATTCGACAAAACCAACAAACAATTTATTATACATGTGAATTTTCACTAATTCACATACTACCTACCTAGTATTCCGTATACCAAGCGAGAAAAGCCTCAGCTGAGCCTTTTTTATTTTTTAATCTGACGGTTTACCGAACTTCTGCGTCATCAATTTGTTTCCTCATTACCACCAACGCCACCTTGGAAACAGCCCATCAAGCTTCCAGTCTGCCTCCAAGATACACCCCGGGAACAAGACCTGAGCCAACCGACCATCATTTCTTTATTCGATCAAGAAGAAAAAGAAGAAGAAAAGAAGAAGAAACAACTGCATATTTCTTCAGTTCAAAATGTCACCTCACAGTGAATTTGTCCTCAACGGCAATGGCTCTGATCGGGAGTCTGTACAATCAGAACCCAGTACCAATGGTGCCGGCCCGCCAAATGGCCTATCAAATGGTCACCACCACCACCCAGTCACCAATGGTCATCAGTCAGAAGATCGATCGTGGACGAACCTGTCGCCATACCTTCTTCCCACAGACTTGGATTCGGAATTCGACCTCATCTGCGTCGGATTCGGTCCTGCCAGTCTTGCCATCGCCGTCGCCCTCCATGATGCTCTCGCTTCTGGACAGAAGCTGCTCCCGGATGGTTCGGCGCCCAAGGTGCTCTTCGTAGAGAAGCAGTCTCGTTTCGCCTGGCACGCGGGCATGCTTCTTCCGGGAGCCAAGATGCAGATCTCCTTTGTCAAAGATCTTGCTACTCTGCGTAACCCGCGCTCCGAGTTCACGTTCCTCAACTACCTCCACCGCAACGGCAGGCTGGTTGATTTCACCAACCTGAGCACCTTCCTCCCAGCCCGTGTCGAGTATGAGGACTATATGCGCTGGTGCTCTTCGCATTTCGATCACCTCGTTCAGTACGGTCAAGAGGTGCTGTCCGTCTCACCAGAGACCAAGACGGGGACCTCTGTCCAAACTTTTACCGTTCAATCTCGTGATGTCAAGACTGGACAGACACACTCTTACCGGGGCCGCAACATCCTCCTCGCCACAGGCGGACAGCCCAGCTTCCCCAAGAGCTTCCCAAGCAAACACCCCAGAATCATCCACTCTTCACAATACGCATACAGCGTGCCCAAAATTCTTCCCAAGAAACAGTCGCCACACCACGTAGCTGTAGTAGGAGCTGGCCAGAGTGCAGCAGAGATCTTCCACAACATCCAGAAATTGTACCCCAATTCCAAGACGTCCCTCATTATGCGCCAAGAATTTCTGAGACCTAGCGATGATTCTCCTTTGTAAGTGTCTCTTATCAGTCCAACAATCGTTGACATTACTTCTAACCCTGGATTACAGCGTCAACTCCGTTTTCAACCCTGAATACGTTGATACCCTCTACCCCAAGTCAGCAAGACACCGCAACAACTTATTGGCCGAGGCCCGAGCCACCAACTACGGCGTGGTGAGACTGGAGCTCATCGAAGAGCTCTACGAGACCATGTATGATCAGAGGAGAGAGCTTGGTCCCGATGAGCGAGTGTGGCCCCACCGGATCCTCGGCGGACGACAGATTACCAGCATTGAGTCGCATGGCGAGGGCTTGGAGATCAAGGTCCAGCACATGGCGGACAGCGAACTGGAAGGCTTCGTCGACATCATCGGCGAGGAGACTCTCGAGGTCGACTTGCTCATCGCCGCGACTGGGTACCAGCGAAACGTGCACGTCGAGATGCTCAGGGGCACATGGGACATGCTACCCAAGGCCTCACCGCTCCGACAAGATTTCAGCAAGGGCATCACCGGGTGGAATGTCGAGACCGAGCAAGGCGAGCGCAAGATGGCCGTCGGACGAGACTACCAGGTCAAGTTCACGCCTGGCGCAGTGGCCGAAGACTCTGGAATCTGGCTCCAGGGATGCTGCGAAGGAACGCATGGAGTAAGTGACAAGCCCTTGAATCACACAATTTCCAATCATAGAATTCGATGGATGCTAACGAGACGCAGTTGAGTGATACCCTACTCTCTGTCTTGGCTACTAGGTCGGGAGAGATTGTGAGCTCCATTTTTGGTGCTCGGGATTAATGTCTTGACCTGAGTTTTGGAAAAGAAGAAAAGTAAAGTGTTGGAATAGTAAGGAATTTCTTTTAAAAGAAAAAAAGTCTGATATGGGATGGATAGAGGAGGGCTCATTTGAATTATTATGGTATGGCTCGTGCGAATGAAGAAGCAGTGAGACTAGACCACGCGAAAGAAAGCAACCGAAATCACTAGATGATTGGAACAATTTGTTTTTTTTTTGGTTATTTTCGAATCTTGTCATTTTTCTTTAGTTTATTGCGTTTATGGTATTATTTCCCCCGCTCACATAGTGTGTTCGTTCTCAATAACCATCATAGAATGATTGCCATTTTTTATGTTTTGTGTTTGTATAGGGTAGTATATAAACCCCTTGCAGGTTTGCTAGATGAACAGTGCTTGATCTCCATCATTTTGCAATAAAGACATGGTAGTCTGACAGTGCATGTTGGATATGGATTGATGTCTGAGCGGGCATTGAGTATCATGATCATTTTGATTGATTGATATAGATTAACGTCTTACTAGAATGATTTGCCCAATTTGACATTGTGTGGTTATGTAGGGTAGTTTATGCATTCCGTCCAAGATCAACAGTGCAGGATCTAACCTACCAGCCTACGTAGGCCTACTCTCCATAAGAAAGTATGGCAGTATAATGGGAAAACCAATCATGACCGCCTCTACATGGTTCCAGCTAGAGCGTAACTGGGAGGAGGCATGTATGTATGCCCATGCAAACTATGAAATTGGTGTCTGAGTGGACATTGAGTAACATATTCAACCTCCTTAAGTGACCAGAGATGCTTGTTTTTAAACATTCATGTCAAAATGGTAACATGGTAACCATAAACAATGGGGGTGGACGCGCAACCAAGTCAAAGCTCGCATTGCATGCAACATGATGACGCCAGCAAGCCAGTGAGATTGCTAGGGTACACGGGGTCAGTCAAGCTTGTTTGCTCGCTCGCTGTCGGTGTGTGCGTGCAAACGTCACCTCAGTATCACCTAGAAGGAAGCAAAAAGAAAGCATCTATCCGTATGCAACCTTGAATAAAATGAAAAAAAGAGGCTTTTCTTTATGTGACGCGGCAAAACGAAAAAAAGTCTGTTCATCACGAATCCTCTTTTGCAAGCAAAAACGGTATGAGTCAAATCCACAGTCCCTCTTCTCAGAGACCCTCATTACCGGAATAGGAAGCTCGATTAGATAGTTGATTTGTGTGGCTTGCGTCTACCCTGTCGTCCAACTGTGTACAGGATGTGGGTTGGATTACATGACAGAATCGAGGTACACGACAACCATTGCGTGTACATGGCATGTAAGTCGCACCAAAACTGCGTGTACAGAGGACAAAGGAACCTAGTATGTTGAGCCCACCCGAACATTTGTTATTGGAAATCCATGTTGCATCAGTGACTGGACTGGGTTGGGTTGTAAGTCGCGGTTAGGAGTTCTCATGCAGATGCTCGGAATCCTAACCGAAAAGCTTGGCCATGGAAGCATAAGCGTGGATGTGCATCTGATCGGAACGCTTCCGTATATCAACCAAGACGTAGAGCCTCGTTTCAAACCCGCCCGCCCCCCACGTTGGCGACGTCAACATGGCCAGCCTTGCGAGGCCCTCGTCGTTACGTACTCTTTCGTCCATGCGCAACGTACCATGATGGGGTGGAAGACTCATCACCGACCGTCATGGAGTTGGCCCAATTGCCCAAGGCGACGACGACACTACGACAGCATCAGATCAGATGGGTCTTGGGCAGAGACGTCCATTGGGGAAAATCTTCACTCGCAATGACATCTGTCCGAGATCGCAGCCGCCGTTGCGGTCAAGAGCATAAACATGCCTCATATTTTAATCCCATAGTTTGACTGAATAGCCTCATGTTTCTTTCAAGGCGAGATACTTGAAAAGACACACACTGGCCCCTACGATTGCTAGTTGATCGATCAACCCTCTTCAGTCACTTCGTACTCTAGTTCTATACCCTTATAAAAGCCCTTGGTGTGCGACGGTGGTCAACGTGGTCAACATGCAACTCGACTCTGGAGATCAGAGACCATCACCCTCGGCCTCAGAACAGGAGCGACTACCTGTCAACCCTCGTCGTCGCAGGGTGCCTCCCGAACAGCGCAAACGTGTTTCCACAGCGTAAGCCTCTCATAATTCCATTTCCGTTCTACCGAATAGTCTTTATTAACAACGCGCCGACAGATGCAACAACTGCAACATTCGCCGAGTCAAATGCTCTGGAGGAAACCCGTGCAAATCATGTTTCTCCATCAACAGCCAATGCATCTACCCAACACCCGTGGAAAAAGTCCACATCTCGAGAACAGAGCTCGAGGAACTCAAACGAAAGCTTGAGGTATATGAAAAGGCCCTGCAGGAGACTGTTCCTGATCCAAGCAGGCGACAAGAGTTGCTGGGCAATCTCTTTTCCACGACAGAAGACACCTCGTCACCGGCTTCATCTTTGGCAAATCAACAATTTTCTGATAATGATCTTCCAGACAGGTCCATGGTCAAGCCAGAGCAACGGGCTGGGCAAGGCAGTGGTCGTCTCCTTCAAGACCCCGAGGGTACCACCCACTACCTGGGAGAGACCAGCGGAGCAACCTTTCTCGACCACCTGAAGGAGGTCCTTGGCGCCGCGTTACCATTGGCACAGGCAGAAGCACAAATGAGCCAGGATCAAGATGGAAATGCCTTTTTATCGAGTCTGGGACGGTACTATACAGATGACTCTCGTCCCCTCGTTGAGGGAGAGGTAAACCCCGTCTCTCTACCGTCGGGAGAGGATCTGGCCTTCATGTTGGAGAATCTCAGACATGTCATCCAAGACGGAAGCGGACAATGGCCAAGCGGTGGTATTTACTGGTGGGGAGACATGAACGCACTCCCCGACAACGCCGCGACACCTCCTGCTGCTTCCACCGGCGCAGAGCTGCAAGAATGTCGACAACGAGCATTTTACCATGCAGCACTCGCCATTGTCACTCACATCAACAGCCCAGCCAACGGTTCCCGCGAACCCTCCACGCCATCTATAAGCGAGTCGTACTTTTCCCGCGCGGCATCGCTCTCAGGAAACCCCCTTGACATTACTCGCTACTGCACGATTGGCGATGTGGCGACACTGTCGCTCATGGCCTTTTATCTAGTCGAGATAAACAGGTGGGATGCTGCGTATATGCATGTCGCGGCTGCCATGCACATTTGCATCATGCTTGGTGTCCATAGGGGTTTGGTTGATGAGCGGGGCAAGAGGGTCTTCTGGACTGTCTACATTATGGATCGCTGGATGAGTTGCTTGATGGGACGTCCGCCGATTATTACGGATGAAGCTATTCGTCTAGATGCACCAGTGGATGTAATGTAAGATCATGTTTCTCCCCCACCACTTTCTCCCCATCTTTACTAACGCTGTCCCTCTAGGTCAATGCCGCCTGCTGTTGGACTCAAGGCCAACGTTGACCTATCCAGAATCTCCGGCTATGTTGTTTGCAACACGTACCGCGTCGCTCCGTGGGAGGAAGCAAGAGGCGAGGCATCTCGACAGCCTGACAAGGCAATTTGGATGCTGCAGCAGTGGCAGTCTACCTTGCCACCTCTCCTCCAGCTGTCGCCCGATGGACTGAGCAACGATCCCGCATGCTGTCTGCTGCACATGAGGTACAACATGCTCATCATCCTCGCCATCCGGCCTCTATTCCTTTCCGCCGTCAAGAAGTCGGTCGCCAGGTATCTTATGCTGCAGCCGTCGGATGTAAACTCTCAATCCCATCATCTAAAGTTCTGCATTGCTGCCGCTCGACGGAACATTCGCCTAGGAAGACACATGCGCAACCTCGACATCAGTCGCAAGGTGCACCTCCAAGCCGAAAGCCAATTCATCTTTGACGCAACGGTGTGTCTCATCCTAGAGGACCTCATCTCCGAGGACGAGGTGTCTCCAGAGGAGATGGAAGCGAGAACCCAGGACATTGCCTTCGGAATCGACATGGAGCAGCAGTCCCTCAGACTGTCTGGCAGTACGCGCTCGACCACGCTCCAGCAGCTTCGTCTTCTTGTGGACAAGTTGACTGGGGCCGGAAGCATGGACCTGACCATGACTTTGGATTTCGAGCCGCAGATGCAGCCGGCAATGTCAATGTCCATGCCGGACTACACGCTTCCACCAAGGATGCAGATTGGAGAGGACCACGAATTATATGGTGAACTGATGGCCTGGGTGGATGATGAATGGCCGATGCAAACAGATTCTGACATGTTTACCGGCTTTAGTAATTGGCAATAATATGCCGGCCAGGATATGATTGATTATATGGTTCCATGTTGATGAATCTGGAGACAGACAATTTTAGGATAGGGGTTATGAATAATGTGTAAAACAACAAGTAATAATCAAGTCAGATATATTTTCATCAGGCAGCGTCGTATGCATAATCCAAGTTCCATATGATGTCATCTCCTTGACTCTTATCTTTCAGCTCACGCCCTCGCCCATCAACAGCCCTTTTCCACCACTTTCCTACAACGACCATCCATGGGAATACATTTATACGATCCGAACGATGCCTCAATTCAAAAGGCGTGCCGTTGCTAGCAGTTTCATCTTTAGGTTTCCAGGCAATGACTTGTCCGAGAAGCCCCAGGTGGCTTTATTCCGACGCAGTGACAAAGTGAGGACATATCAGTAAGTTGGGGACCGCCAAAAGAAGAAGAAAAAAGGAAGAAAAAAGAGCAATATCAATATACAGGTAGAGAGGTATATAGCTAGCTGACCTGGGTCTCGGAAGAAACAAATATGGCCTCATTGCAGGCAGCGTCGAAGCATCTGATGCAAGCCCACTAGCCACAGCTTGGCGAGAACTCCAAGAGGAAACAACCCTCACGAGCAAATCCCTGCAGCTCTTCCGGCAGGGTAAGCCTTTTACCTTTGTAGACGAGGCCATTGGCCGTGAATGGACCGTCAATCCCTTTGCTTTCATTCTCAAGCCAGTCGGGGAGGGGGGATAAGGAGGAAGAAGGCGGCCTGGGTGATGATAGGATCAAACTCAACTGGGAGCATTCCGGGTACAAGTGGTTCGACCTAGATGAAATCAGCGGAGACGAATCCTTCGAGGGCGTACCGCGCATCATGGACAGTCTGCGAAGCGTGTGGTTCGATATCGATCTCGGTTCAGTAGCGGGTAAAATACTGAGCAAGGGGCTAACAGACCTCAAGGAAGACCGTGAAAGCGGCGCAAGACAGCTTGCGTCCAAGGCACTGAGTATCTACGCTAATGTCATTACCAATATTGACGCATCCGAGAGGAATGCATGGTGGAAGAATGCAAGGCTTGCAGCATGGCATATCTGGAAGAACGGGCGCGAAATCATGGGTGCGCCGATCCTCAACGTCTTACTCTCCGCCTTGCAAGCCATCGAGAAGAGGCTCCCACCAAGCGGTCCCCCCTCAGCAAGCGTAGTGGGGGATCTATGCAACGCCATCAAGCAAGTCGACCAGGCAAGCGAGCAGTCCGAAACAGAAACCAACGAAGCATTCAACTCATTCCTCAGACACCACTTTTCAGCCTCTGATGCCATCAAGATCCTCACGCTCTCTTCCAGCTCAACCGTCACCTCATGCCTCGCCCACGCACTCACCTCCCAGGACCAGCAAATTCCTCCCCTCGACATTCGCATCCTGGAATCACGTCCACTTTTTGAAGGCGTCCAGACAGCCAGACGCCTCGCCTCGCTCACCCAGGCAAAGGAGCCGAAGAGCAATATATCCATCTACACAGACGCCAGCGCCGCCATTGCGTCCAGGGACATCGACATGGTCCTCATCGGCGCAGACACCATAGACCGAGCGGGCAATGTCTGCAACAAGACGGGCTCCCTACCTGCCATCCTAACCGCAGCACACATCTCCCCACGAGCCAAAACCGTCGTCTTATCGGAACTAGATAAAATGCTGCCATTTGATGAGCCCCCAGCAGAGGAAGAAAACGACGTCCAGGAGATGACCCAAAATTGGAATGCAGTCTCCGAACCTGCTGAGTCCTTATCTGGGATTGGGATCAAGAATGTTGGTTTCGAGTGGGTTGATACCCAACTGATTGACCACATCATCACAGAACGAGGCAACGAAACGTTGGATGGCATTTCTCAACGAGCCAAGGAAATGTCAGAGAAAGCAGATTGCTTCTTTTCGGATATCTAAATGTCAACCTTCCCTAACCCCTCGCGGGGGAAACACATCATCATACCTTTATAACAATTAATTAATTACATGCATATTCTCATGAATCCTCCTCTGCAGGCACATCCTCATCATCCTTGGGCATGCTAGCCAATTGACTTTGCAACCCCCTCTTCCCCACCCTCATCGCCACCTCCAACTCCCGCTCCTCCTCTCGTAACCTCGCCTTGCTGGCAGCCACATCCCTTTCTCTTCTCCGCCTTTGCTCTTCAACCATCCTGTTGCGTTCTTCAAGTGCCTTTTCTCGCCTCTCGCGTGCTTCCAGTGCCTTCTTCTGCTCTTCGTCATCGAGAGCGGCATTGGGATCCTCTGGTGGCGGAGGCAGAGTTTGCACATATGCCTCAATCAAGGGGTCTCGAATTTTGGGTTCTAGGGATATGTATCTAATGTCGATGAGAACAGGTGTTGGAAGGCCGTTTGACAGCGACTTGTTGTTTAGTAAATGTACCGGCTGGGCTTTTAATAATGCCGTCAAATCGGATTTCAGGGTGGCCTGCGGCATCTTGAGGCGGTTGATGTGTTCGCGGTATGCCTTTTCCCTATCCTTGTCCGACAGATTCAGGTCCTTCATTGGATCCTCCTTTTTGTACTTTCTCTTAAACTCCGGCCAGTATAGCTTCGGCATAGCTTTCTCTTGTAGGAATGCCATGTAAGCAATCTTGGGGTCCTTCTTCTCTTGTCTCGCTCTTTGTTCCTTCAACTCTGCTATCCTTTCCTTTGACCACTCATCAAAGCAATCCTTGCGTGCTTTCGTCGTGCCCAACGCAGTATATCGGGGGTCCTCGATGATGTTGCCCTCTTCCAAAAGTTTATCCCAGGGACTATAGGGGTTGACGTTGAGATCGAGGAGCATATCTTTGAATAGGAACTTGGCATCTTCTTCTGAAAAGTCCAATCCCTCTGCTCCTTCGGGCCAATCTTCCATATTGCCATCGTCATAATCTCCAGGTTCGAGGCCGTATTCTTCGCCCATAGCTTGCAATTGCAGAGCAATATCGGCCTCTGTAAATTCTACCGGTCCTTCGTTCTGAAGCTCATCCTCGGTTCGTTGCCGCTTCGATGGGTGCTCGGAGTCTCCATCTTCGCCCTCGCCCTCGTCATCGGTGACTTCGACCTCTTCGTATTCGGAGCTGTCGTACGGATTGTGTTCTGGGACCTCCTTTGGTGTTTCCTTCTTTTTCTCCTTCTCTTTTTCCTTTTCCTTCTCAATGGCATCCGGTTCGTCATCTTGTAACGTCTTGCCTTGTATTCGCTTAGTATCCATCTCGAGAATGGCGGGCATTAGCTTCTCTGGTATGCGCCAGTAGCTGGTGTTCTTCTCCGGGTTGTAGACAAAGCGCCGCGAATACTTGGTGTACACGAGTATCCATGGCTCGCATCCTGGGATGGGCTCTTTTCTCCTAGGCTTGTCCACCGGCTGAGGTCGCGGTCGTCCCTCGAAGCCACCTCTACCGCGACCAGCGAATCCGCCTCGCTGTGCCTCGGTTGGCTGGTTAAACTGCGCGAGGTATGCATTTGCGACCTTTGGATCGGCTAGGGATGGTAGATTCGCGTAAGGGGCGTATGTTTCTGGTGCGGCAGCTTGAGGAACGATCTGTGCTGGTCGCTTGTACGTGGATTCCTTGGTTTCGGCATGGTAGTAATAGGTATGGCCAGTTGGTGCCGTGTGTTCGGACCAGCCAGGAAGCAGAGGAGCCAATGAGGCCAAAGCAGCTGCAGATGGCTTATGTGTCGACTTTAATCCAGACATTTTGCATTTCTTTACGAGTTCTGCTGGTGGTCTGCGGGTTTGTCACGATGACAGGCGCAAAGTTTCACTGAATCGTCAATGCGACTGGAACTCGATGCCCATGTGAGCTTTGGCCAACCACAGCGGGGCATTCAGTGCCCCGTGACAGCTCCTCTATAGCGGGTGTTTTAGCGGGCATCATAGGCCTGTAGCACTGGAGTGGATGCATCCATTAGATCGTGAGATTCATCATACAAGCAATGGATGAGTGGCAACATACTCCATACACCTTGCCTAAATATCATCTATACCCTGTGCATTTTCTATCAAAGACAATCCATTGTCCATACTGACATGGCAGTTATTCAGAAGATGCACTGAATTGCTTATATCATTGCATACCCAGATCCTTGCCTTGTCATCGCCTTGAAACAATCACACTGGAGAGAAGCGCTTACACTGCCCCATCCATCCATCTCAACAGCCAAAGACAGCGAGAGTTCGTATTCCTTCCACTGAACACTCAACGGTTACTTAACCTCGTCATCACACATTTTGCAAATATTCATAGCCACTCAGCAGTGGTCGCCAGAGTCTCGGCAATCTGGTTAACAAGCCCGCTCTTATATGGCAGGGCATTGAGGCCAATTGATTATACAGAAAGAAAACGTGCCTCTCTGGCTCTTTGTTGGTCGCAATGCCTCCCGGACGAGCCAATTCGGCTGAGCAGAATGGTTCGCCATCACGTTTGGCTCAGTTCTGGAAGGTCAGTGACTTGCTACCATATCCATGGATACCACATGATTCCCGAAGGAGAGAACGATGTAACTGATGAGTTTGTGATGGAATAGACTACAAATGCGCCGGATTACTTTGGCTTCATAGGTTTAATGCTGGGATGGATTCTGGTGTGTTGCCGACTCTTGTTTTCCCCAACAGATTTAACTTGGCTTGGTTGCTGACCCGGTCAAAGATTGACACTCTGGTCACTCCGTTTCATCGCATGTTCGCCATCAACGATCTGCGTATATCTTTTCCCCATACCGAACATGAACGAGTCCCAGTTTGTGCGTTCCTCAGTCTATTCTATCCCCCCTCTGGCTCGTCTGTAGGCTAACCGACATGTTACAGCCTGGAACTTTGCGTATGCCTTGTTTCTACCCCTTGGCGTTCTCATCGTATACAACCTCTTTGCCCGTTCCTCTCTTGTAAAGCATGAAGCAACCTATCTCTCCTTTGCCATTTCCGTAACACTCACACAATTCCTCGTCGACCTCATCAAGAATGCCGTCGGCCGGCCCCGTCCTGACCTGCTCGCTCGGTGCCAGCCAGCCGCACAAACAAGGCCCAACACCCTTGTAACTATTGACGTTTGTACGGCACCAAACGATGAAACTCTCCAAGATGGTTGGCGCTCGTTTCCCTCTGGCCACTCATCCTTTTCCTTTGCCGGACTCGGGTTTCTAAGTCTCTTCCTCGCCGGTCAGCTTCGCATTTTCAATCATTCTGCTGGTAAACGAGATCTCAGCCGAGACCTGATGTGCCTTCTTCCTGTTCTGGGCGCTCTCCTCATCGCCATTTCACGATGCGAGGACTACCGGCACGACGTGTACGATGTATCAGTTGGTTCCATCATAGGTATTACCATTGCCTACTGGAGTTACAGAAGACATTGGCCCAAGCTGTCGAGCCCCGCGTGCGATGAGCCTCAACCACCGCCTAGTCCAGAGTCGCCACCTGGGTGGCAACGAGTGAGGGATGAAGAGGAAGCCGTGACTGCTGCTACAAGCCACGGCTATCCATTGGACGAAAGAATAAGTTAAAGGGCTAGGCTGGATTAGTTGAAAGATGCTTTGCGTCGCATCATATTTGGGGCAGTACATGGTGATGGAAAAAAGAAGAATGATCGTCAAAGTCAGCAGAAGTGAAAGCTTGTGTATCAATATCTGGCTGGGGAGCGTCCTGGGAGCTTGGGGCATGGTCTTGGACACATTCGTCGTATTTATTGTTACAGGGGCTACGCTGCGAGGCCCATCCCAGTTTATCTGTTCATAGCATTCCAATATTCTATTTCTCTTCCGCATCTTCGCTTTTGGCCAGGTCGTGCTCCTTCAATAGCGCCGTGATCTCATCAGCGCTCCAAAGTCGGTGGTAGATCTTGCCCTCCGGTGTCTGTCCTACTGTCGCAAATTCAACTATCAATCATGTTAGCAGGGATTCCTCCACTTTGTTTTTTTTTTAAAAAAAAAAAAAAGACCAGGGTTAAGCTCACTCTTCTCACTGCTCAGCTTGGTCGAGTCCATGGTCTTGCTCAACACCTTGACCGCTACCCCGCATGCCTCCTTCAGCGTGCAATCCTCCTTGTAGTCCTGCTTGAGCAAACTCTGGGCACTAGCATTGTTTGCACCCGCACTCGTCGCCTTCCAGCCACCGTAGTTTCCTGAGGGGTTGCTGAGGTAGAGCTGGAATTGTCTTCGGGGATCCCAGCCTGCATAGATGAAGGAAACGCCAAAAGGTCGGAGACCACCGTGTTGTGTGTAGCCCTGCTTCAAATCGCAAAGTCGGCGCACGAGCTGTTCGCAGGGAATGTCTTCGTTGTAGGTGAGGAGGTATCGCTGGGCAGCTTGACGGGCGTAATTGATGAGGATGTTGGCGTCAGCGGTCATGCCTGCTACAGCGCAGATCATGTTGCTTTGAAGAAAGTGTTAGATGGTGTATTTTTGGCATTTTTGTTTTGTCTGTTCCAACAAGTGATGGGCAATTCTTACTCGTTGAGAACGTAGAGCTTCTCAGCGGATGTGTCCTGCTCCAACAGCTTGGATGTGACCTTTCGCTCAGCAGCCAGGACGATGCCATCCTTGGCGAGAATACCGATGGCGGTACCGGCATGAGAGATGGCTTCTAGCGCATATTCGACCTGGTAGAGACGACCTTCGGGCGAGAAGATGGTTGTCTAGCAATGCATAGATAAAGTCAGCTTTGCTAAGCTACGAAGCTCGCTCTAGAGCTATACAAGGACAACGACGACACATACGCGGGAATCGTAACGACGAGACATGATGAATGCGCAATTTCACTTTATAGGTTGCAAAGTGAATTTATAAAAGCTCTGCAAGGAAGTCGTGGCACAATAAAATGCACTGGGGGGTAGGAGAGAGAAGAAGGCGGCAACAATATGTGGAGGGGGAGTCTCTCTCTTGAAGCTCCTACTAAGGTGTGATACAAGACAAGGCGGCGGCGGGCGGGCGTCACTCTGGCATGGATTGATGGAGCTCCAGGCACGACCGCCGCGTAGCAAGCTGAGGAGGGTTGGATACCTGAGGCTCCATATTTGGGCAAGGCTGAGGAAAGTCTCATTGGACGGAAGCATATTTACCGAAGTTATGCCGCCAACAGTCACTTCGTTCTCCATGACTAAGCCAAACACCATCGCCATCAGCAAATATTTCTGCTTGCTTTTAGGTGCAACCACCAAACAGATCAAGGCTAGCCAGAAGTAGGCCCATCCAAAGACGCCCCAGCATGTCCTGATTTTTCCCTCCTTCAACATTTTCAGCTGAGGAACGTTTGCGCGACAGCACTGGAACGCATTCCGTCCCGACGTCAGCATCGCAGCGACCCTCGAAATCTTCGCCGTGCATTACGCGCCACATCATTCTTCAACAGGGCATCTTTTTTCTCTCTCTTCCAGCTTCATTTACCTGAAGCACTTCTCAAGTGGCGGCGTCCCATCTGTCTATCAGTCAGCGTCTGACGATTTGCCGCTTTGACGCGCCACCGTTTATTATCGCTTGCGGGCTGCTACTTAGTAAATATCCAACAACCCCACACGCGCGAGGCTTCTTCCATCACCAACCCAAGAAGCTTGGAAACAATCACAATACCACACATATCTTCTTCTTCTTCTTCTTCTTCTCTTCCTGCAGAACCCAAGCAGAGAGAGACAGAGAGATACAGAGAAAGAAACAGAGGAAGATATAGGGCACAGTTACGCATCAACGTCAATAGCTAAAGGGACATTGCTGGACGAGGAGTCGGTCGGATTTAGTCGTTTGGAGGAATTGTCATCTTTAGCTGTTTCTCTCTCGTGCTGTTTGCTTCGTAAAACTCCAATGCCTGTCTGAGGGCGACGCATTATCCTCCCCCCAAGTCGTGGCAACAGTAGATCCCAAACAAGTCCTGCAACAATCGCATACCACTGTCCATTATTCCCTGAACTGTAGCGACGCTTTGCGCGCACTCTAAAATCATGTCAGGTAAGCCGAAGCCGTCACTTCTCCCCCTCCCCGCGGACGCACGCCACGATGTGCTGCTTTTGCGCACCTCCAACTTGGGGTCAAGCACCAGACCTGGCGCAATCACGCACAGAAGAACTACGACTGACAAGACATTTCCCAGGTGAAGCCGAACCTCGACGCTCCGTCAGAGCGACCAAGGGCCAGCATACCAAGGCGTTTGACGACCTCGAGCCCGCTGCACCAAAGCGCAGACAAACAAAAAAGACCAAGAAGGCACAAGAGAAGGAGAAGGAGCAGTCGCAAGACCCGGAAGAAATCATTCGCTGTGTTTGCGGTGCAACAGAGCAAGATGAAGACTCTGGTGAGGCATGGATCTCTTGCGAAACATGCTTCGTCTGGCAACACAACGTCTGCGTGGGCGTGAGCTCATACGAAGACGAAATTCCTGACAACTATTGGTGCGAACAATGCAAGCCCGAAAACCACAAGGAACTCTTGGATGGTATTGCCAGAGGAGAGAGGCCGTGGGAGGCAAGGCGCAAAGCGCACGAAGAGGAGGCGGAAAGGAAAAAGAAGAAGGGCGGTAGAAAGAAGGGAAAGCGGGTTAGTGACCCGAAGGAGGATGTTGAAAAGGATACCTCCAGAGTCAAGACGTCGCCGACTCCCGATGTCGTCGCCAAAGAGAAAAAGGAGCCTGTTGCGAAACAAGGCAAACGAAAAGCAAGAGAAGATTCACACGATGTTGAAGGAAAGGTATGTCTTGCATCTTCTATTACATTAACCTGAGGAGGGTGTGCTAACTTGAACCCACTCATTTAGTCAGCCAAGATTCGTCGTGTATCGGAGAACGAGACGGTGCCAGTTCTCATCAAGTATACACCACCAGAAGACCTTGCTGCCGCCATTCCAGATTTGCCTGGCACAAGAGTTGGCCCGGCAAAGGCACTAAAGAAATCATTAACTCATATCATGACATCTTTACTCAAGAGCAAGCAAATTGGGTTACCAGAAGGCAGCACAGTAGAGAGTATGGCGGACAGGTACGCCCTTCAAATCGAGCGTGGCGTTTTCGACACACATCCGCTTGCCAAGGGTCAAAAGGAGTATAGTCAACAGATAAAGTCGTTGACGTTTAACCTCAAGAACAACCCTGAACTCATGCAGGGTCTCTTACGCGGGATCCATTCGCCCATGACTCTGGCGATCATGACATCAGAGCAGCTCGCCACTGTAGAGTTGCAGCGGCAAAATGCCGAGATGAAAGCAAAGGCGGAGAAGCAATCAATACTATATACTGCGGAAACGGGGCCCCGTGTCCGACGAACACACAAGGGAGAAGAGGTTGTTGAAGATGAGAGCCTGACAACTAGTGAAGTGCCCCTGCCAGCTGCAAGCACTTCTTCTCGTCCACCCGGAGGCGACCAAACCCCCAAAGTCAAACGCGAATCAATCTCGGGAGACCAAGGCGATATCAGGCAAGTCCAGAGTGAGAGCCAGCAACACTCTCCGACCCAGCCAAACTTTGATATTGGCAAGGTATTCTCCGCCGTCAAGACCCCAACCGCCGGTCATCACAGGCGACCATCAGCGCCAGTACTCAACACAGGCGGTCCTGGCATTGACCCGGACGTGGACCGCATGCTGCAGGATGAAACTGAATCGCCACCTTATTCGCCGACAGAAGAAACCGCCCAAGACCCCGACATTGTATGGAGCGGTTCATTAGCCATGAGCTCCATCGCAGACTTTCAGGCAACGGCGAAACACATCGGCGGTGCCAATTTTGCTTCATTTGGCCCTTGGTCGAAGCTGGTACCCCGTCAAATGACGGTCGCCGGTCGTATAACTCAGCAGAGCGCGATTGAATATTTATGCAGTCTGCGATATAGCAGTCTAACAGACATTGTCGTCTTGAACATTACACCGGTTTTACCAGAGTCTAAAAAGGAGTTTAACGATCTTATCAATTACTTTATTAGCAAGAACCGTTACGGCGTTGTCGGTAATAAGGTGGCAGGCAATGTCCGCGACACATATTTGGTGCCGGTACCGCCAGGCGAGGACGGTCACCCAGAGTTTATGCTCAACCTAGTGGACAATTATATCCCCAAAGTCAGGACCGAACCCCTATTGTTGGCAGTGTTTGTGTACCGCAATGAGCCCGAGCAATTAAAGCAGATCCTCGGCCATGACGCAACACCAGCAAGTCCTGTTGCAGCACAGTCGCAGCCGCCGAACCAAGGGTCGCCAACTCCGATCGCGTTTCCCTCTCGGAGCGGGTCAATGTCTGGTGGCCCAGCATTCTCACCGGCAACGCCTCAGGGGGCATTCCCTACGTTTCCTAATGTGCCTTCCAACGGCCACGGCCAGTCCGCCACACCAGTCCCAATTCCCCAACCGCCTCATACCCAGCCCGCGCAACCCCCAGCCAATGCTCCTCCATCAAGCGCAAGCCCGCCTCTACCAGGCAGGACGATAGATGAAAGCAAACGGCTGGCGCAAGAGGCCGGGCGGGTCATAGCATACGAGGTGCTGGGCTCGCTGATTAACGTGCCAACGGTGCAGTTCCTACTACCGCAGGCGTTTCAAATGTCCCGCCGTGAATGGGAGGTAATCAAGACGATATTCGAGCGAGATACGCGCGCAAGGGAAGACTTAAAGTATCTGGCGGACCTACTAGAAAAGGAGGGTGCGGAGAGCAATACTAAGAGTGAGCCTTCAACAGCTACGCCGGCTACACCTGTTGCCGCGGGCGGAGGTCCTCGAAAGGCATAACATGTTAGGATATAGCTTTATAATGGAATTGTATCTTGTGCATTTTTCTAGTCTGCTGAAAGCGGTTTGCGATATGAAGAATGGGGCGGCTCTTGTGGTTTTGACGTTGCTGTTCTCCTCGACAGCGTTTGACAGCGAATAGTGACTTGGCGTATGGTGGTTAGGATTGTAACTGCGGGGAGGGAGGAATGGGGGGAAGGGGGGTTTCTTGGGCGCAACCGTTTTGTGGCAACATTGTGTTGCAAGACGTCGAGGTAGTCAATACCGTTTGAGATGACCGTATTTGATATCATTCAGTATAGATGAACATGTTAAACTACGACTTTTGCGTATACCGTGATGTGTCTCGACTATAGTACTGCTATCAGCAACCACGTAAAACAAGAATCGATCCAGATAGTCTGCGTATTATTGCTGTTATTTGAGTCAAATTCAACTTGGGCAAGAAACTCCGCCATCTTGCATCATCACCAGTGTCTTCAACCAACATGATTGGATTTCGTTATCGGCCCGACAAAAGGATTGCGGCGCAAAACAAAATACAAACATGGCAGTTCCGCAATTCTTGCGTCTTTCGTTATTGTGTTACTAAGCACAAAGAAAAAGAGGTGCCACCTTTGCCGGAGAATTTATGGAACAATCCCAATTCCTTTTAGGGTAGGATGAATGAATGATTGCGCATGAGCGTCATCAGTCCAGTTATAAATAAAAGCCTTCTTTCTCGTCTCTCTCTTTTTTACTCGACAGCTTTTTTGAAATCGTTACACCGGGGAGATTAAGAGTAAAAAAAGGAGATTGTAAAGATGCCTCAGAAAGTTTGGCGACGCACATTCCCTCTTGGCCATGGTCTTGAAAAGGCCGCCGCCGCCGCTCGCAGTCCCGGTGAGCCAGCTCCGATTGTTGGTCCTCCGGAGGAGGTAAGCATCTTATTTCTGATATCTTGTTCGGTTCCTGTTTACCTTGAAAGTTCTGGTTCTGGAAACAAACAAGCAAACAAACAAACAAAAAACCCTTTACTTTATAGTCCCCCTATCGAGAGGGAACACGAAACCCTTGTTAACATTGGACATCATCTATAGCTCGATGCCCTCGTCCAAGCAGACGTCGGCGGCGAGGGCTTCACCCTCTCCTCCTTCACGGCCGGAGACGCCGCCGAGCTAGGGAACCTCCTCTACGCGCGCCTCCTCCCCTTTGCCGCCGCGGGCCGCCCGGCGCTCATCTCCATCAGCGGCGCCGGAGGGGCGCAGGTCTACTTCCAGCTCGCCACGGGATCCGGCACCACCCCGGACAACGAGTCGTGGGTGCGGCGCAAGAGGACCGCGGCGCTGCGCTTCGGCGTGAGCTCCTGGTACCTGGGCAGGAAGTACAAGGGCGACGAGGCGCTCTTCGCGGCCAAGTTTGGGCTGGGGCCGGGGGAGGCCGGGGAGTATGCTATTCATGGCGGGGCGGTGCCGATTCGTGTGGAGGGGGTGGAGGGGGTTGTTGGGGTGGTGGTTGTGAGTGGGTTGAAGCAGCCCGAGGATCATGGTGTGATTGCCGAAGTGATTCGGGAGAATTGGGAGTAAATTGTCGTGGTAAAGCAGCACAAGTAAAAGAAAGTTCTATTGTTAATGAAACGAAGCTGTCAGATATGAATTGTTTGAAGCTAGCTGTCTTGCTCTCATCTACAACCAGGGGACAAGAGTCTACGTTCTCAGAACCCCCCCCCTTCTGTGGTAGTGTCAAGGGGAATAAGAGTAGATAAATGCAGTTGTCCAGTATTCACATCTTCTTATGGAAGCCCCGACGTAGTCCGGCCGCCGCTCTCTACAGAATACCCTTCAGGGGTAATTTTATCTCGAGCAGACCAAGCGCCATCAAGACGTCCCTCGCCCAATCCACATAGTAGGCAATTCCATTCACCGGGTAATTCGTCATAGATGCCCACTTTCCAGCCGCTCGCGGCCACACTGTCCAGAACCCGCCTGACAAGCCTAGCTGGCCCATCCACCAGTCCTCCAGCTTCAATAGGCGGCCATACACCGATGCTGGGTCATCCTCGATTTCCTTGAAATAATCTCGGATGCGGAGATTCATCTGGCGCAAACGATCATGTGGCTCGTAGAGCTGCCAGGCATATGGATCGGCCGTGAGGCTCTTCAGTTGTTCGTAGGGGCTTGGGAAGATGCCAGGCGCGAGCATCGGTGGCAAACTGCCGCTTCCCGAGAACTCAATGATCCTGGCCATGACTGGATCGTGGTCGAGGACTTTTTCTCCATCTTTGAATTCATCTCCATCGCCAAAGACGTCTGCCTTTTCGGTCGTGAGGTGGATCAAGGCCGGTGCCTTGACGGCCCAGTACTCACAGAAGAAAGAGTTCCAGCAGGACACATAAGAAAACGATGCGTTCCCCACGGAAGGCTTGGCGTCATGGTATTGCAACAGCTGATCAAATGCCATATCCCACTCGTCGGACCAAACGTTGTCCTTGTCCGTTGGCGGGCCAGGACGTTCAGAGCCGGTAAGGTAGATCCAGTGGTGCCAAGGAGCTCCGTGCTCCTCCTTCCTATACAAGTTGTCCAAACTAGTCATTACATACAAGCGGTCGTAATGGTTCATGTAGCTGGACTTGTCATAATAGTTGAAGTTTGTCACGCCCAGGTTGGAAACCCAAGTTGACGGATTGGCGAGCTTGCGGATGTGAAAGGGGGCGACAGTCTGGTGATCGGGGCATTTCTTCGGATCCTTATTGTTGTACGACCAAGTCCAATCGACGGCTTCATCACCCTCATGAAAGAATCGATGAAGGTAGTACCCCTCAAAGCCGCCGTTGATCAAGGGAAGGATGTATATAGGGAGAGGTATAAGAAGGCAGACGCCCACGACTCTCGAGAGAGTCTTGATGCGGCCGAACATGGTCTGCGTGCGAAGGTTTTCCTTTTTTCTTTTTTCTTTCTGTTTAATGCAAATTATAGAATAAACTGTAGCTTTATTTACAGAAAGAAGGAAACGAGTCTGGAACGAGGAAAATGATGCTAATTTATGGAATGTCGAATCAACAAACAATTCTCCTCAAGACACTCTGGCCCCAACATCAGGCAGCCACACCTACCCTGAAATTCAGAATGAGGACAGTTTGCACCACAACGCAATACCATTTCAGAGGGTTAAAAGAAAAGACTGAGGCAAGTTATTAATAGGTACATTGAAAGACTTTGAGGATTGAATATCCACTTCCCATAATCTAAACGCAGGAGTGTGTCATGGCATATATCCCTGTCGAGGACACGGACTTTTCGCACTGTCGTACTTTTACTCATGACACGTTTTTAGTCAAAGGATGTCAGCAGCAAGGCCCTGACTATGTTGGTAGGAAACCAAGAGGACATTTATCCACATTGTATCAAACTAGTCTCTTATTAAAAGTAGTAAATTAAGTATTATTAATTAATATGCCTCTATGCAAGTAAGTATTCAATGGTTGCTCTTGGAAGCGTTTCCAGTATGAGTTATCAGAGTGCAGTTTTTTCTCTCTGGGAAATGTGCTTTTTTTAATTATCGCAGTTTCCTTCGCATAATAGATGCGCGATATATGCCTGTCATGGAGTTTCCGGCAAGACTGGGTTGTGTAATACCACCTGTCGGTATAATATTGGAGCCCATACCGTTCCTCACCGTCAAGACAAGTGTGCTGTACGTAGTCTCAGTCTTGGTTGAAACAGTCCATGATGAGGATGTTGGGGTAGGTCTCCGCTTAGAGCTCGTTGTCGCTCTAGGAGTTGTCTGAGATTGTGAGTATGTAGTTGTTGGTAGGATCGAAGTGGTTGTTGAAAGCGTCTTGATTATGGTTTCCGTAGAGCCATCGCCTTGTAGGTTATCATGATAAGCTTGAGCAAGAGAAAATATAGATGAAACAGCGCACAGGACAAGGATGAGCTTCATGGTTAGGATATTGGAATAGCTTGATAAGGGACGCTTGGAAGTCAGGTCAACTCAGGAAACGGGACTGAAAGGCAACGAGGAAGAAAGATTAGTGGACAAGATGACATTTATAATTGGCACAGCTATATCCTTTTGCAAATCTGAATCAACTTCATCACTATGGCTGGAAGGAATTACGTCTAGGTTGAGAATGCTGCAACCTGGGCGCCGCGTTTCGGAATTTGCTGAGATGCGAGAATTCCATAGGCTTAATGGAGGCGGGGAGAGCCTCTCCTATTAAGTCCTTGAAGGGCTGGAGAATGCTATTAACAGTATTGATATCCAGGGCGAATGCGTTCTGGTACCATGAGTCTAGACCAGGGCGAGATGTTCAGATGGACATGTTGAGTTTTGGCAGCTATACATGTTCATATGCCATCTCGCGTCCGTGGAATTGGTCCCGAACGAGTGGAAGCGAAATGCAGGAGTGCATCACCATGCCTGTCAGCGTTGCCGTGATGTTAGTCGGGGGGTGAACTCGAGTCTCAGTTTGTTTTGTTTACATGCCAAAGTAAAGAGTACAATGGTGCTGTACCTTGCAGTCATGGCAACTGCACTAACAATTCGTGGAACAATTGGCTTGCTCCTTTCCTTGCCTCAAGAGGAAAGAGACAGTACGGACCGAGATTTACCCGAAAGCTCAGGTGGATCCCAAACCCAGATCCAATTTCGGCCTTGAAACGTCGAGCGTCAGCATCAATCGACAGGGCTACGATATCGCATTGCTGTATCCCTTAAAAAAAGCATGATATTGACGCATTGAGTACGGCGACAATCTCTATTTCATTGCGCCGGGCTGCTGTATGCACTCGCGCACCACCAATAGAAGCCAG
The DNA here is from genome assembly GCA_036429605.1 of Cladobotryum mycophilum. Lineage (NCBI taxonomy): Eukaryota > Fungi > Ascomycota > Sordariomycetes > Hypocreales > Hypocreaceae > Cladobotryum > Cladobotryum mycophilum. The sequence continues at coordinate 451,926 of JAVFKD010000002.1, read as the reverse complement.
TATGGGGATTTGTCAGTCCTGCCTGGGACGGCGCGACAAAGATGTTTACGAAGAGGTGCGTTGCATTTGCCCATGTGCGACGGTACGGTTCTAATCACAAAGCTACAGAATGAGGACAATCGATTATTATACGATGATGGCAACGGAATGCAATATGGGAGCTTCGGCGACGGTGCTTTGAACGGGGATAGCGATACGGCAGAGGTTCAGCGTGAAAACGAGGCTCTGCAACGAGTCGTTGCCAAGACATCCAAGTTTGTCCCTCTGCATGAAAGAAAAAACCTGCGTGAATTTCCCTCACTGACTGACTTGTGTGTTTTAGCAACATGGTCGACATATTCGAAATCGCTCCCCAAGACTCCAACGGCCGTAGTTCTTCGACTCCGTTTGCTTACGCCGGTGGCCAAGGTGCCCGGGTGGCTCGGTATCACCATCTCGTGTCAAAATTGAGCACAGGAGGAGCAAGTCCACCTGCCGGTGTTAGAGTCGACTGGCTCGCGGACGAGGACACAGCCGATGCATACAACGAGCGCCCTGCTAGTCTCAAGACGCTTGACGAGGAAGGCGCTGCACTTGTAGGGACATTTGCGGATGCTGCGGCGGCCATGAAGTGATTGTTTATAATGGTCTCGGATCATCGCGTTATCAGAATGCGCGTACTGAGGAGCCAGGAATGGGTATACATAATGTGTGTGCGTGTTTGTGACGGAAATCAGCAGGACGGTAGAATGCAGGGAACTCACAGTCGACATTTCCTTTTTCTCTCTTTCTCTCGATACCCAACTTCAATCAGGAAAGGCAAACTCGACCTGCAGCAACAGCGTCTCAAAGCGGGTTGTCTTTCGTACCGACATCTTCCAGTTTCAAGGACACCCAACGTTTTCTTTCTTTCTTTCTTTTTTTCATGTGCGCATGACCAGGGGGCGGCAAGCGTCTGTACCAACCAACAGGGAAACCAAATCAAGAAGAACCAAAAAAATTTCAATGCTATTTTTCCAAATTTCTCAAATCGCACCAATCGCTTGACACTGATGTCGCACTGAAATTCAGCCCCCTTTCCTCCCTCCCTCCCCCGGCAGACACTAAGTTGATTCAAAATGACCAGAGCGACAAACGAGTTTGTTATGATTGAAAGGAACTGCTTGATGATGACAGCCGCAGCATATTCCTAAAAACCCGCGATAGCCTTCACCGCAATGTGCCCATTGAGCATCAGACACGTGCGCGCGGCTTACTTGGTGGAGAACGGTTAGTGTAAGAACTGGCTTCCTTGCTAGCCGTCGGATTTGCTCTTAGCCTGGTTCTTTGTCCGCCTCGGCTCGCACCGCTGTTTTAGTTCCACGGGTTCCGTCGAGGGTGGGCAGGGCCGGCAGCCAGCCGCCCATCAACCAAGTCGTCGGGAACGTATCCAAGGAACCAGTTCTCCGGGATCATTGTTTACATGTGTAGCCAGGTCGACTCTGCAAGCTGTTTAGGGTTGGAGCAAGGCAACGCAGCCACCCCGGACCGCCACCCCCTGACAGTCGAATTAGAGATGTGGAGGATCAGGTTTGTTGGGAACCATGCGGCAGCAGCACCGGCAGCAAACCAGCAGAGCAAACTAGGACGAGTCGGAGGGTGGTAGCAAGACATAAAACGTCCAACGGATGTGTCCGTCATGCATCTAGCCAACAGCGGATGTCAATGGCTTCGCTCGCTCGCTCGCTCGCTCGTATGCCAGTCTAGGCGCAGCTGCAAATTCCCACTCTGGAGGATACACCAACAGACCTGGGCTTTCTCCACTCTCCCCCTCAAATTCGGCCCAAATTATGCTTCTCTGCCCATTAATACATCTGATCGACTTGGAGCTGAAAAAAAGACAGCCTTGTTCAATCAATCAACCTTACTTGACACACGCTGAGGACGGACGTACTTTTGTATGTTGAGACCAACATTTTTCGACCCCCCATGCAGTGTCAGCCTAGTCAGTCCTGCGTCGCCCACTTCTCGGCGCCGTCTTACTTTCTTACTTGCTGGGTTTCAGACCTCCGACATGGCCCTGGCTCGGCCACAGACGCGATAAGCGAGCACCTTTCTTCACCACCTAATTCACTTTCCTCCCGTCCGTTGGTTGCACTTTGAGGGCTATATAGCCAGAGCACAACACAACCCGTTCTTGCTAAGCAATTCATAAGACATTGCCTGACGCTTGCTGCACGTCTATTGTTGGACCCATATGAGACAAGCACACACGGACACTGAAGAGACACGATGCTACTGCTACTGCTACTAATCACCCACTCACCCACAGCACCACCACAACGGGGACTGGACATTGGACGCGCTCAGCATTCGCCCCCCGCCGGAGGGTTTCGTCATAGTAATTGCAAGGCCCCCCCTGGCCACTCGCAGTAACATGGTGGCCCACACACAAAGTTGGTTCAGCCCACCATCTAATAATACTAGATTCTGCACCGTTCTGAATCGAGCCCTGACGGTGGGAACGCCATACCCTTGAACATATGGAAAGGATCCAAGTTTTTCGGTTCACAGAACCCAAAGTATCTCAAAAAATAGGGAGTGCGGGAAAGTCGATACAACCAAAGCCAAAGCCCAAAGCCCAAAGCCCAACCCTTGCAGTCCATCCCATCGCACCAATCATACAAGGAAGCCGGCCGATCCATCCATGGTTTTTGATCAGCTCACGAGACACACCTTTTGTGTGTGTCCTTAGGCAAGTCAAAGCAAACAAAAAAAAAGCCGACTAAAAATAATCGCGATCGGCTTCCATGGTCCAGCAAAACAAAACCCCCAATTAAAGAAAAAAATAGTGGAAAAAAGAAGAAGATCCCGTTCGCGCCGATTATGACCCATGAATTGCGTCGTGCCCAAGTTTCTATCACTGACCAATCCTCTATGCCTCTGGGGCCTTCGTCTCGTCTTTCTGAAGTCGATTCTGTTCGCTCTCGTCTCGTCTCGTTTCGTTACTGAACGGCAGAAGTGTCGTTAGTTACGGTGCTCCCCCTCTCCGTCTCAGTGCCACAAAAAAAAATGCGTTTGCCCGGTCCCCCAGCCGGTCTCTGACTCCCACAAACAAAATGGGAAATTTTCTCGTACCTGGCCAAGTGACTTTAGCCTCAGCTGATGTTCTTCGAGCATTCGATTAACCTGCTCGGTCACCTCCGCCTGTTCAGCCTCGGTTTTTTCAATGGTCGCTGATCGGTTGCCTTCCTGTTTCCAGCGCGCCAAATCTTGCTGCATCTTGAGGAGTCGTCGTCGTTTCTTGTCCGTATCCTGGCACAGCTTACACACGCCAGCCTCGATCCTGGTTTCATAAACGAGCTTTAACCCGCACGTCTCGCCCATACGATATTCCTTATTGCACTGCTGCCGGAAATGGCCCCAGCGCCAGTAGCCACACTCCCAACGGGTCTGCTCGAAGTAGCACATGGTCACGTCGTCGACAGGCGGCGGAGAAAGAAGCCGAGGCGAGAGAGAGAAGAGGGGGGATAATTCTGCAGAATGAGCCAATACCGTCAGCCAGTGAACCTTGCCAAATGATGGCGTCCCTCCCAGGACCATCGCCCAACACAAATAACTCTTCCCCCCTCTCGTCAAATGTCAGAAGACAGGACGATGTGTGAGATGGCTGTTAGAGTTTCTGACCTACAGTAAAACGGCTCGAATAGGAACAAACGGCCTCGAGGCTAGCGCTGGGGTTGTTGATGCAGAACACCCTATTTAGCCTTGCCCGTCTTTTGTCGTATGTATGCTTGGCTTCGATGACTCTGAACCGTTGACGCCCTTGTATCTTTGTTTTGTTTCGCAACTTCGCTCTGCCTGGTGGGCTTGCCAACTTGATACAACACTGGGGATACACAAGCTAACTTATACTTGCCTGAGAACACAAGCCTTCTCCATTTCGACCCTCGCCTTATTTCTTCTGCCATCCAGCGCTTTACAACCCAATCGCTGGTGGGACTCTCAGCGACCAACAAGCACCTTTCCTTACACGGGCCAACAAACGTCGTCATTATCGTCTTGCTTCCTGCGGGATAAAAAAAGAGGCTTTGATACGTGGATTGGGTATCCGTACTTTTCGCCCTATGCTTTCTCCCTATTGCCCTACGCCCGCACGCCCCCTTTCGGGCCTTGCGACACCCCCTGCGGCCGGCGAAGGCCCATGTTGCACGTTCCTGGCCAGAATAGTAAGGGGAGAGCAAGGGAGAGAGGTGGGGGTGGTTGAGTGTGTGTGTGTGTGTGAGAAACCGACTTCATACTACTACTATGACTATGACGACTACTACTCTGCCCACGACACTCAACCACCGCTGTACTACCGCTGGAAAATATCAATGACAAGCCAAGGAGACCCTGCAGTATGATAATTTAGACCTAGGTTATCGCTTTTGTGTCCGTCCTCTTTGCCCTTCCTCCACAAATGCCCCCATTTGTGGAGAGGGAGGGGGTCCCCCCAGTCGTTTGCTCCAGAGTCCCGCTGGCTGGTCGCCACGTTGATCAAGCGTCACAAGTTACGATGGAAAGCAAAAAAAAAAAAAAAAGCTGATATATACATGTCCAATCCCCCATACACACATACCTTACATGTTTGTTCCATATGTAGATGCAGCGCATGGCTTGTTTCTGCCAAGCCATCCCGTGCAGGGAGAGAGAAACAGGAAATCATATCGCAAAGCACCGAGTGGAGGGGCGTGTACAGGACTCTGTCCTACGCTGGCTGGCTCAGTGTCCCCCTTCCCCTCCCAGTCTCAACTTTTCGTTGTGCCTGACCCATCTTGATTGGGCACTGAGAGGACTTGCCTTTGTCCCTTTTGGCTCGTTTTAGCACTGTCACGACAGCGGACGGCACTTCATGCACTATGCAGGCCACAATCCGGCCGGCCATGTTATTTACTGGGATGGCCTGTACCCTTCCCGCTGCAGGCCTGACCCGTCGTCCCTCTTTCTCCCGTTTTCAGCCAGTGGGCGGGCTGCTTGATCTGCGGCCACCCTGTGGGTCTTTTCCTATGGTTCGTCCCGAGGACAGACAAGTGTCAAGAAACAAGGGGATCCTGACCGCTTAAGCAGTGCTCTTTTCTTAAAAATGTCGATTTCGGTGAGTACCAGGGCCATGGTTCGTCTGATCTTGTTCCAAACAGTGGGAGCGGCTTTACCGTATCTCCATTCGTGCATAAGAGGGAGGTGGGTTTTTTCTTTCTGGTTTTTGAGCGGATACCTACTCCGTACCGCGTTGTGGGTAATCTTCCTCCGTCACAGTTTGGCTTGCGGCATCTCACAACTTTCATGCTCACAATGTGACCGTCCTCGCCACATGCGGTATCGAGATCCATCTATTTGTCTTTTACCGTTTCAAGAGGGGCCAGTACTAGGCCGGGCCTGGGCGGAGACTTTGTCTCTCTCTCTCTCTCTCTCTGTCTCTGTCTCTGTCTCTCTTACCTGATTGTCATGAGGCATTACCGCGCCACACCGGCTGCTTTGTCGGTGGGTTGTGCAACGGTGCGTTTTTTACGCTACTCGCACGCCGTCTTCCCCGGGTTTCACGGTCTTTTTATGTACGATCACGTTGCCTCCATCGGTTGCACAGTCTCGACTGGGGAAGCAGGAGCCTGCATCCAGGACGAGGTCCGACATGTTAGCCTGCATGTAAAACAGCAGCTAATAGTCATCACAGCTTTTGACAAATTGCGGCTCTTCGGCGCCGGGTTCGACCCTCCGATGCCCAATAACCGGACCTAGGTTGTCTCGTGGCCCTTCCACAGTGTATTGGACGCAAAAAGTTGTTTTATTACCGTGAGCCTCGAACGTGGACACCGTCCCGACTCAGCCTAAGTACTCCTAGGGGTCTTGGTTTCCGGTCAGGGGTCTCGGACAGTATCGCCTTTATTAGAGCCTGTCTCCACGTCCCAAAAAAATTACTACTACTTCCCTTGAGAACCCCAATGGAGGAGGACACATGATGGTGCATAATGCCCCGTGCATTCTTTCCAACTCACATGAATTTCCTGGTGCGCCAAGGGGGTGGGAGAAGGGGGAAGTGATTGGCCATGTCCCAGCTACTGGGACCTGGAGAATAAGCACAGTATCTTGCTTAGGAGATTGTACTCTGTGTTTCCCCTTGAAAGGCTCCTTGGGAAGGTTTGATGGCGGGGGTGGCTGGGGTAGTTGTATGACTTTGCCGACGTGGCAGCACTCGTCTGGGTGTGGGATGGTTATCCTCAGGCATTGCATTACGCTCACCTTGCAAACTGCAGGGGAATCCTATTGGGGGGATACCAGGTGTGCCGCTGTGAGCCTCGTGCATATTAACCCGCTGTTATCTGTTCTATATGGACAGGTCGTCGGCAGCATGGCTGGCTCCGTGCTGAACCCCCCCCTTCCCTTGTCAAGTTATCTGGACAGAGTTAGTGTCACACGGCAAGAGACCTACGGGTCAGGAGACGAGTTGACAACGATGAATGCCCCGTGGAGAGGTGTGGTAACACAACGGAACCAGGGAAAGTTGATTAGGATCAACTGTGAAACCCTGCGTCATTGCCGTGTGTACGAGAAGCGGATCTGTCGCCAACTGGATGGGGAGGAGCATTGCCCTCCCCCGGGGGAGATACCGTATTCACTGATCGACGGGACAGCCACAGGACTGTACCGGAATTCGGGGCATCCGGCTGCAGGGCGTCAAGCTATTTTCGCCCACCCCCTTAGCTGGCATCTTGTGAGCCACGGGAAGGCTCTGGAAAGCTTAGGACACACCCCTGGGGCACTTTTATGACTACATTCTTCATGTAGTGTCAAAGTCTAGTCTTTCAGCGGTGGCAAGGGCAATGCGCATAACAAGATGCAGGAAGAATGGTATCACCAGGCGCCACGTTCTGGTCAGTACGAGGTTTGGTGAAGTGTCGATCTTCTATTCAACTGTTAGGATGGAGCGTGATCCACGGCCAAGAGGTACCGGATTCGGCCGCCTGCATTGAGTGATGAAAGCCAGGGCGCTGACAGGAACTCTGACCTGGCCTAGGGGGTACATGCGAAGCAAAACAGCGACGAGCCCTAGAACAAGTGTCACCAAGGGGAGGGAGGGCAAAAAAACCCCCCAAGGAGACAACGGTGAGAACAGTCACACATCCCGTGGGCACCAATTTGGGAACTCGCAACGTGCGCGATGAGCTGGCCTTCTGTTTTGGGCACGGCCTGCAGCGTCCATTGCCCTCTAGGGCTCTCAGGCTTTGGGACTTGAGGGGCTGGACGTGGAACTGAGCAAAGTGGAATGGCCGTACCGGTTGCATTGGGTACAATTGGGCTGGGCCGATTCGGGAAATCTGAAATGGGTCGATCAATCGATGGGCGTGGCATATCCGAAGGGGGAGGGGGCATCGGGTCACAAGCAAAACATGGAGAGAGGACGAGAGAGAGAGTGAGAGTGAGAGTGAGAGAGTGAGAGAGGAGTGGGTGTGAAACGCGCCAGGCGCCAAATGTTTCCACAGCAGACAATGTTCCCACTACTACCTGGCCCTCGCCCTCACCCATCGCCATGACCCGGATGTGCGTCACGAAAAATCGGATACGACTGGCCGCCGAAGCGGTCGAGTCGGTCGGTGGGTGATGGGATGTGACGGGTTCGCCGGCCCTGACGAGGACGACGAATTGTGCGGAGTAGGAAGGATGAAGTGTATTAACTAGCCGCCAAGCCAGGGAGAGAGAGTGGGACCACCCCGGTCAGCCAGCTTTGACAATAGTGTCCCTCGCAACGGGCCGTTGAGTTTGAGCTTCCGGGCCGTCCCGTTTTGGACGTTGTTAAGTCAGGAAAAAGAAGCGTTTTGAGCATTGTTGACAAGCTGGTCAGAGAGTCGAAGAAAGGGAGCGAGGGGCAAGACAGGAAAAGAATATCTCATCATGTTGGTCGACCAACAGATGACGGATGTACAGTGCATCAAAGGTGAGTCCATAAACGTTGAGGGCCTGGCAAAAGGTTGTGCGGAGCCCGGACGGAGTGGCTGCAGCCGAGGGCGAAACAAGGGTGTGGGCCAGTGCCCTGTTTCAACGCCACGATGACGGCCTGTGAGACCCAAAATGGAGAGCAAATGAAACAGCAAAAGGCGAAACGGAGGGAAACCCGGGCACTTGATACGATGCAAGGGGCGAAGAAACTTTCTACCACAGGGGGTTCGGCATTCAGTCACTCGTCTCTTGTAGACGACACACACGCGCACACACAATCACACTGGGTGGGTCCTTGCACACGATCCGGGTCTCACAACTCGTCCAAAAATGATGTACATTTAACTGAACCAGATGTCTAGGAAAACCACGAATCACAGGCGGAGCGGATGTTGCACAGAAGGTGTGACTGGCTGACTAGGGGCGGCAGCATCTCCTTGGTTGATCGAGGTCAACGACCCAATAGGACCTATGGATCTCACAAAAAAGAAAAGGCACGGCACTCTTGGGCTGACGAACTCAGCCCGACCCGTTGGACTGACCATTGCATCTTGGGGGACCGTTTCTGATAGGCCAGATTGACCGAGAAAATGCCCTGGAACGAAACATGGTTTGCTGGCGGTGCGTTGGTGCCTGCATTGGGGCTGGGCATGACGGTGCATCCATCAACTCCCGAGGTATGGGCACAGTCGCCTAAATATCAAGGTGTGTGGGGATCAAACGCAAACAGACGCGCCAAAAGCACTGCACCGCCCAGAGGAGGCTACGGAAGTGACGAACGCTTCCAGTGCACAGGGGTTCTTCGGTTTCTTGCATGGGTAGGATCGTTATGATTCAGCCGAAGGGCGGCTTTGTGTTTCTTTTTCTTTTTTTCCGTCGCCGCATGCAAACTACGCAAGGTCTACTGATTGGCCGAAGGGAGCACGCGGTGGTGGCCGAAAACCGCTTCGAGAGCTAACTGGATGGCGTAAACGCTAGATGCTCTCCATGCACAACCTAATCATGAATCACAACGGCGGTTATTTATCAACAAGGGGGAGGAGGCATTTCCCGAATCAAGATGGATGGGATTCAAGGTTTAAGGCTCGAGTGATGACGCTTCAGCAGATCGATTCATGTGATCCAATATCACTCTACTCTAGAACAATTACCGCTTGGAACTAACTAAGAAGGGGAGGGGGGCAGTCGATATTACATCAAAGCTTGATTCATCACACTGGGTACTTTTGTTTAGGTACTGGGATAAGATGGGATACCGAGGAGAGAGAGAGAGAGAGAGAGAGAGAGAGAGAGAGAGAGACGGAAGAGAGTGCTACGAGAACGACAACGCTTGGACCCAAAGGGAGGCGCGGTGACAGAAGTGACAGGAGTGACAAGAATACTCTCTGTCTCTTTTTTTCGATGCAGGTGACCAGAGTCCAGATCAACGATTTGGGATACACGATTCTCGTCCGTCTGTCCAAAAATGGAAACACATACACTCGCTTCGGGACCAGCGGACCTCAGCTAGCTGTCCAGTGGGCATGCTAATGCGGAAAAAGTCAGACATGTTTGCCAGAAGACAGCGAGGATGGATAATGCGTTGTCAAACAAAAAACAAAAAACAAAAGTGTCGAGTATGAGGGCCATCGGATGCCTGCCCGGCCCTGCCAGCGCAGCAAAACTCGGTTGTCTAGAAGACACCCACCCCCACACGCGCGGCAGCAGGCTGGAAATCAGCCTGATGGGGGCGACGGAGGGAGGGGCAGGCAAGAAAGGGGGTCGGACGGATAATACATGCAGAGACAAGTCGAGTCAAGTCAAAGTCAAGTCAAAGACAGACAAGAAACAAAAGAGACACAAAGTACTCCGTACATGCAGGTTTGTAGGCTTGTAGGCTGCCAGCCGCGGAATTGAAGCCCAATGGTATGACAGGGGGAGGAGGAAGAGGAAGAGGGAGTGTTCTCCGGTGGGCCGGCCGGTTAATGAAGGTATTACATACATACAAAACGAGACACGGCTAAGGCTATTTAGCGGATTACAACGGAGACAAAGCACGTCGTTTGACACACACACTCACGAAAACACGAAAAGTCTATCGAGACAAGAAGGGAAGGGAGAGAGTCTAGGGCACAAACAGAGTCAAAGTCAAAAATGAGACTGACTGTGATGGGAAAAAAGGAAACAAAGAAAAAGAAAAAAGACGACGGAAAGGATGTTCGCGGCAAGGGAGGGTGCAGATGGCGGCACGTGTGCGTGGCATAGCATAGCATAGCATTGCAGAGCGCATTAGCGGGATGTGAGTGATGAGGTGTGTGAGTGTGATGACGCTAAAGAAGATTAGCAAGGGCCTAGGGTAGGTATTGGTTGGTGGAGCTGGCTGGGTGAAGTGGGCGGCGGCTACGGCAAAAGCGTTTGTCGGTTGTGTAGGAGTTGTGATGGAGACTGACTGGCATTCGTTTTTTCTCTGTCGCTGTCTTCCTCTCTTCCTCTCTCTGTTCCCCCTCTCTCTTTGGGGTGTGATGAGAACCAGGGATGGTTGCATTGTGGGCTGTGAGATTGGCCGCATGCAAGGTCGCATCATGTCAAGGGAGGGGGGAGACAGGCCAGACCAGGCCAGGGGAGGAGGGGAGGGCAGAGATGTGGCCGTTTACACAAGCGAGAACACGTCAGAGAGAGAGAGGGTGAGAGAGAGAGAAAGAGAGAGAGAAATAGCAACGAGAAGAACGAAAGAGGAGAGGCGCAGGTGATGTGGAAACGGCCGAGACCTTTTTTTGTTTTTTTTCTTCCTTTTTTGGAAGAGAAGGCTGTTGAGAGATCAAGAAGAGGAAGAGGAAGATGGCGGTGGGAGAGACAAGAGATGGAGAGACTGGATGGACAGACAGATGCAAGGGGTTGAATCGTGACGATGAGGAGAGAGAGAACTTGGTGAGTTTATTTTTGTCATGTTTCTATTTTTCATCATTGGGTGAACCTTTTTTTTTTTGGCCTCTTGTTTGTGATGGGGGAGTTTTGGCGGTGTTCGGATAAAGCCTTCATCATCGTGGGTGTGTTGTGTGTCTGTGTCTGTGTAACTTGTAAGTGTGTTGTTGGTTGACAACCAAGTCGAGGTCTGATGCGTTGTCCATGCCCTGCCATCCCATTCATTGGGGGGAAAGGTTACACTATTACTTTTTGCGAGGTTTAATTGATGGATGCCAATCATGATGATCATATTGATGATGATAATAATAAATATTACAAAACCAAGGCTCATGTGATGATGAATGGAAACCGGGACTTAGTAAGAAAGTTTTTGGAATAAATGATGCCGATATTAAAAGCAATATCTATGTGTAATGTAATACATGTATGTTTCGGATATTGTGTTGGGGAGAGAGGAGAACTGGGATGGACTACATATGAGGGGGTGACGAGAGTGACGAGGTTGACAGGATCCTTTTTCAGCTTTTCCAGCCTCTGAAGCCTCATTCTTTTCTTTTTCTTCTTTCTTTCTTTTTTTGTGTCTCTTCTTTTGTCCTGTTGGTAATAATGCAAGGAGTACTAATCATCGAGTGTTGTGCATATCCGGGCCATCCATCCATAATAATTATCAACTAATACTACTGTATAGTATAGCTTTGATGCGTATGCGACCCCCCCAATCACCTGAACAAGCTGCTTGGTGGTAACAGTGAGATGCGGTATTACACTCGGGACGCTGTGCCGGACGATGAGGCGCATGTAGGTGAGTAGTAATGTACATGATGCGAGGGTCATGTATGTATGTCTGTGTGTGTGTGTGTGCTTGTTATGTGTGCGTGTGTGTGGTATGTATTTGTATGTATGCATGTACGTATAAGCACAAGCACAAGCACTCTGTATGTAAGGTTTTAAGGTAACGGAGGGATGGAGGGATGGATGGATGGATGGAGTCTGGAAAAAGGATGGGTTACAACAAGCCATGCATTACATCTTTTCCCTCGCATCGTATTGGCTGCCTTGTCTTAGTAGAAGGGTATGCCAAGCTGTGATGGATGCATGTGTGCGAATGTGTATGTGTGATGTGATAAGATTCTTATCTGTATGACTTGGGAACCTGGTTCCGGACGACAAGTGGAGGGAGGACGAGAGACAGACAAACAGAGAGAGGGAGGGAGGGAGGGAGGGAGAGGGAGAAAGAGAGAGACGCCGATGACTTTGACAAGACAAGGAAGAAATGGCTGGAACGAGATTGGGACGCATGGATGGCCGCATGAAGAGACGCCCTGGATGGGAGGAGGTCCCGATTGGTAGGCGGTACGGCATCATCACATTGTCACATTTGGCTATTCCAGTCTGTCTTGTCGGGAGGTTGGGCGACTGACTGACTGACGGTTGTTATTATTAATATTATTTATTTATTTTTATGAAGTACTTTGTATGCAAGCGCAGTACATGCACACATAATTCTGAAGATTTATGGCTATTTCTCACCTTATCGTGTGTAGTGGGTTTGCAAAGATGAGAGAAGAGACTTATACGCATCATCTTGTGTGTGTGTATTACTGTCGTGCTGTTTTTCGCAGGTGCACGACCAACAGAAGAGAAGACTGCAGTGGCTTGAAACTGGGCCTCTCTCTCCCTTGCTCCCCCCAGCCTGAGACCTGCACAGCCACGGCGACGTCCACCCACCCACCATGAACCTGCAACATGCCCCCCACGACTCCACCGCAGCAGACCCTTGTACCATGTACTTGTGTGCACCCCGTCCAACGTTTACGGAGCAGCCTGTGACGCAATTGCTTCCATGCCTGCCCTGCTGCTGCTGCCCCCGCAGTGTCCACATTCAAGCACTGTTGTTCCATAACCGGGAGGAAGGAATTACGGTGAGTCGCAGGGAAAGAGAGAAAGAGAGAGAGAGAGAGAAAGAGGGAAACAAGGAAACAGGGAAGGCGCAAGGTTACAGGGCAGAGCAGCAGGGCAGGTGGGCATATCGGGTCATGTCATGTCATGTTATTGTGTCCTTCCTGGTCAGTTGAGTAAGTGAGTGAGTAAGTGAGTGGGACGACGTAACCAACGTGCTTTTGGCTTTGACCCTCCTCCAACCATCCCCAACCATCTCCAATCCAATCCCTCCACCCATGATCCATCCGTCCAGTCCATGATCCATCCATCCATCCATCCATCCAACCGTCCCATTCAATTCTGAAACTGAAACGGTTGAAACCTCAAACCTCTCTAATTAATCATCGCCCACTTTATCTTTCGAACCGTTACAAAGTAACCATCCTAATCCATACATCAATCAATCAATCAATCATACACACGCACGCACGCACGCACATACGTACGTACGTACGTACATACGAGAAAAGTGAGGCTTCAAGGTCTCAGAATCATGCCATTTTGATGCCTTTTTTCATGGGCGTCTCCGTGCGGCAATCATAGCAGCAGCAGCAGCAGCAAATAGAACTTGCGGCTTCCTGCGGCTATAGAGAGACTGACAGAGAGACACTGCGGTGAATGTGGTCGTCACGTCAGCCTGCAGCATCATATCACATCCCATCCCATCACATCACATCACATCCAGTCGTACTACCGGGTTGAACCAGCCAATACAGATTGAGTGACACACAGACACAAGCGAAGGAGACAAGGACAGAAACAGAAAGAGAGAAAGAGAGAGAGAGGGAGGGAGAGGAAGAGAGAGAGAGAGAAAGAGAAAGAGAAAGAGAAAGAGAAAGAGAAAGAGAGACGAGCTTCTCCCTCCATGTCTTCACCAGCTGCGGAAAAGCGATATTAGTGGCACTGCCTGTTTTTGGTTCGGGTTTGGTCTCTCCAAAGCAGCCAGACAGACAGCCAGACAGACAAATCAGGCAGACACGCAAACCAACAACATCCTCTGACTCACACCACACACTCTCCTCTTTTGTGTGTCAAACATCTCAGTCCCCCCTCTTCTCCTGCAAGACACCCCCCGGTCGGGACGTACCTACATAATACATACATACAGACATACATACATACATACCTACGTACATACTTGCTCGATACAACTCTTAGGCGCGCAACCCCTCGCTGTTATTCGGCACAAGGGAGGGGCCACTGGAGCCGGCCATCTATCGCGACCTCGTCCAATCTTTTTTGACGCGTCACATCAAGTAAACATTTTCACTCGGCGGAAACTTGTCTGCGTCTATGGTAGGATATCCGCTTCAACGGGTCAAGGGGAGAGAGAGAGGCCAAAAAAACCATCTCGAAACCCACCCCCAAAAAATAGTACACGGCCCACAGCTGTTATACCTAGATTGTGACCGCCGGTCATCCTCGTGACCCTCTACATGACTTCGGTTGGGGCCCTTTGATTTGTGAGGGACTTCATTTGCGGATGACGACGTATTGATGCAACTTGTCATTCGACAGTTCGGGTGAGGGAGCAAACCAATACTGAGTCGTCTCGTTGACATTGACAGCCAACCGGAAGAGAGATAGTCGAACAGGCAGATGCGCAACCAAAACAGAGGCGGAGACAGGCAGCAATCCCATTGCATTTTGATTTGCGCTGGGCTGTGCTCAATCTGACTGGGCCATCGCTCAAACAAAGATTCTCCCTCATCGCTTAACTCCTTACATACATACGCATATCCATACCATCACACGTACCTGCATACCGACTTCACATCATCTCTGTTCCGGGGGATGAGTACCGCCAGAAGGGTGCGAACGAGCAAGACATTGACGGAGACGTGTTTGTAGCCACTTCACCTTGATCCCAGCTCCATCATCATGGATCCCATAGCGGCCACCACGGCCGCAGCAGCCCAAGGCCACCTCATCGCCCAGACCCGCCTTTCACTGCTCTCTTCGGCATCCGGAGAGACAAGCGGCCTGGATCCGCTCTGCCCTGATGATTCTACTGCCATTGTTTCTACTCCTACTGTGTACACGGTCTCGGATGCCCAACCTGATGCAACTACTACTACCGCTGCTACTTTCGATGATGCCTCTAATGGCATCTTGATTCTCACACCCCCTCTGGGGCAGGCATTCGGCATCTTCCCTCGTCTCCACGTACAGTTCTTCGTCACCGCCATGTCTCGAAAATATGCCAAGCGAGATGCTCCTCCTCGTTGCCGGCTTCCTTGACGTTAACGATCTCCTCCATTTGTCTCGTGTAAGTGATATACTGGTCACATTGTGTTTGTCCGCATCGGCAGCTCGAGTCAAGCTCAGCCCGTCGGTTTTTTTCTCTTTCTGTTTCCTCCCGTTTTGGACTAAGAATTGCTTGCTTGCTTGCTTGCTCCGTTTGATTCTTACCGTTCCATTTTTTTTGTTTGGCATGCTCTTGTTCGGCACTTGACATTGATGTTTGCTGACTGGTGTACCGTAGACCTGCCGCCGTCTTCGCAGACTTTGTCTTGATCCCATCGTTCATCTATACCGCCTTCGTAATGCTCGTCTCGTCTTAAGCCCACTTCTTACATCTCCGTCTCGCCCTACTCTTGCTGACCTTATCGCCCGCTCCATATTCTTGACCAACAATTCTGTCATTTCGCGACGTCTAGCTCGTTCCCTCGTCTCTATCAGGCTTTCCCGGCGACTTGCCCTACGACCCTCGGCCGAGTCTCTAGTCCAGCGAGCCGTTCTGCCCCGTGAATGCGTTCCTGGGATGTCCCCCATGCTGGTTGCGCCAGCTCTGGTAGCCAAGCGCAAGGCCATTGAGAGGGAGAGACTCAAGGACAGCCTAAGGCGCTGGGTTGCTAGTAAGTGGAGAGGGGAGGTCAAGGAACGAGAAGAAGATGTGAAAAGACAGGACGAAGCCCATGGCGTGGGACGGGTGTGGAAGCTTCGCCGCTTTTGGGAGAGGGTCAATCAGGGCGAGATGATAGCTGAGTAGCAGTGCTGTTGATAACCCTCTCCCCTCGCCCTCTACCCCCTTTATTGCTGATTATTGGTGGGGAAAGTGATGGGCAATTTGCTTCCATGTCCTTTTCACTTGTCAAATTCAGGTCATGCTGATGGCTATTTTAACTGTATTTATTTATTACGTACCCTCCTTGGCTGTTTTGGCGTTTGGCTTGGATGGTACACGATGGCGTACTGAAGTTCGTCTCTCTTGCTTGGATATTGCAACCCTTTTGGAAGCTGTTTGTTTTTTTCCCGCCCGAGGACGTACCGGGTGGCGTTTCTTGTCTTGGATATCAGCATTGCATTGCCTTTGTACGTATAATGCTATTTTACCTATTAGTCTGTTTTGTATGATACATTTTGACGGCCCTTTTATACATATATTCATCATAGATTCTGCTTCGACCTTGCTTTTTATATCTTGAAGCCCTTTTTTTTTGGTCTCCCTACCGGCCTGTGTTAAATCTGAAGCCGTCCCAATCATCATCGTCTTCGTCACCTTCATCCTCCTCTTCATCAACTGGGGTATCTACATTCTCTTTGTCTCCTTCCATTCCAGTCATTGCTTTCAACGTCGTAGAGTCGGGCACTTGACCGGTGCCCTCATCCCGTTTACGCAGGAGAGCCTCCCTTTTGTCCTTGAGCCGCCGTACACGTGCCTCGAGCGACTGCATCTCGTCGAATTCCTCCTCCAGGGCGCGCGTGGCTTCCTCGCGCTCGTCCTCAATGTCCACGTCCGCCTTGGCTTTGCGGTTGCCGTCGGCGTCCTGGGCTTCGGCTTCACGAGCAGCGGCGGCGGCAGATTCTTCGGCGGTCATGGCTGGGCGGGAGATGACGGCGTCTTCGGCGTAGGGGACTGAGGCGGCGGCGATGTCGGCTTCGAAGGCTGCCCATTCTGCTTCGTCGACTCCGGGGGCTGCGGCTGCGGGTGTTGCTGCTGCTGCTGGGGTTGGCGCTGGGGGTATGGGGGCGGTCGAGTTTGGTTGGGAGTCGGAGGCGGGTGTCGCGAGGCTGCTTGGCTGTCTTGACGGCAGAGCAGGAAGAGTTGTCGGACCACTGGCGGTTTGGGGTGTGAGGGAGGAGGATGTGGAGCGTTCGCGGGCGTGGTGGGCGGGCGTGGTTGGGCGCGAAGGGATTTGGATCTCGACGCCTTGGGACGGGGTGGTGGACTTTCTGCGCAATAGTCCTGGGTGGGCGTTTTTACTATCGCTTCGACGGTGGCCTAGGGAAGCTGTAGCTGCCGTGAGCGTCGAGGGATCTGGCTTGGTGCGTTTCCTCCTGTCTGCCTCGTCCCCTTCCATGTCCACGTCCTGATCATCATCGCCATCGTTGTCTTCTCCGAGCTTGCGCTTCTGCGTAGCGGACGAGGAGGACTCCGACTCCTCGCCGGACGAGCTGTTGGACTTGCTGGCGAGGAGGAGGACTTTCTGCTTGTGAAAGGTGGTTTGGAGGTGGGCGTCCCACTGGGTTTCTGTGCGGATGTGTTCTCGACAGGGGATGCATAGGAGCTTGCCTGCGTCGGAGTAGGCGGCGTGAGGGTGGGTTATGCGTCGAGTTTCTCGCTGCTGGCGGAGGAGAGCCCGGACGTCGGCCATTTTGTGGTGTTCTTATTACTTGAGGAGGAGGAGGAAGAAGGAGGAGGAGGAGAAGAAGAAGAAGAAGAAGAAGAAGAAGAAGAAGAAGAAGGTATTGGAGTGGTATTGAAGATGGATGTCTTGGGGATCAAAGTGGTGGAGGATCAAATGGAGGTGATGAAGGTGGTGGAGGGAAA
The DNA here is from genome assembly GCA_036429605.1 of Cladobotryum mycophilum. NCBI lineage: Eukaryota > Fungi > Ascomycota > Sordariomycetes > Hypocreales > Hypocreaceae > Cladobotryum > Cladobotryum mycophilum. Next base: position 434,375 of record JAVFKD010000002.1, on the reverse strand, counting down.
GACGCCCAACCAGGAAAGATATTGCATGAGGCTTGCAGTAGGTTATAATACACGAGTACAGGTAATAACTATTGTCACCTTTTCCAATTGAGCATCCGGGGGGATCTGTTGTTTGTGTAGTAGTCTCGCGATGGTGATGAATTAGTGATAATTGAGTCTGACGTTCAGAGAAGCTCTGAGCGCGCGCTTGGTTCTAATAATACTATCCTTATCCATGTTCAAGCGATAGAGCTGAGCAAGCTGACGAGACCAAGGCAAGGTTTGGTGGTGGTAGACGTCACAATTCGCGAGGTGACGAGATCCGAAGATTAACCGGCGCATCTTTGCGATAAGAGATAACCATGAATCACGGGGGTCTTGATTCCGGCAAGCTCCCCATGGTCTTTCTAACCTTGTTGAAAGCATTCCCTCCTACGTGCATGCTACAGATGCAGATGAATCAAATCCCCATCACCTGCACCGCATTCGTTTCCTGCATCTTCTCCCTTTTTTCCTTTTCTTACATATAGCATTCCCCCCGTTCCCCTTTCCGATGAGGTGACGAGCTGCCCAGAGCTGAAACATGGCGGAACAAGAGCCGCATTCGTTGGCGTCGACATTCCCCAACCCGCCTCCCTTCTGGCAAGAGTTTACTCCGGGTAATGTTGCCAGAATCGAAGAGCTGCGACGTGCTCATTCGGGGAGCAAAGCCGGTGCCAATGAGGCGAATGGAGCGTCTGTACGGATTCCAGATGTGCCCGAGGACTTGATCTGCTTGCAGCCGCCTCCGGAACCAGCAGATGGGAAATGGAGGGTGTTTGGTGATCAATACATGGTGTGTTTTGTTCCAGACTTGCTTCATCCCCGCCCGTAGCAGGCTATCTCAACTAATACGGATTCGTCTCCCCCAGCTCGATGACAAGCTCCCCACCCTCGAAGAACAAGGCATCGAAAACCTCCCTGCCTCTGGTCCCTCCGACGCCAAAGACGCCAAGCACTACGATCGGGCGTTCGAGCTGAAGCGACTGGCCAAATCTCTGCTGCTCAACTTTCTCGAGCTGGCGGGTGTCATGGGCCATAGCCCCTCCCACGGAGAGACCAAGATCAACGATCTACGCACGCTTTTTATCAATATGCACCACATCATTAACGAATATCGACCACATCAGGCACGTGAATCAGCCATCGAAATGATGCAGGACCACCTAGACAAGACACATACCGAGACCATAGCCATTCGCACCCAGGTCGACAAGGCGAGGAGAGTGCTGGAGGGACTAGGAAGCCTTGGTATAACGAACATTGACGATGACCTGGGACGTGGAAGGACGGAGGAGGAAGAGCGGGAGGCACAAACGGTGGAGCGAGAGGCTGATGTATGGTCTACGACGGATGCGCTGTTCACTTAGGAGACATGCCCGGACGAGAACATGATCAAGCTGAGACCAACCGCTCGACCGCAGCAAGCGGCACGAAGTCGGTTCACTAGAGGGGCCACTAGGCGATCAGATGGGCCCAGGAGTCGTTACGAGGTTACACAACCGAGCTCCTCCGTGATGGATCTCAGCCTCGGGTCAGCCCAACCCAGGGTCGAAACGAATACTTCATCTCATCCATCTACCCCGGATTACCCTAGCAGTGTTACATTGTCTGCCCACTCATCACCAGTACATAACCGAGTCGCACGACTTCGAAAAGGGTACTCTCCAGAACAGAGGGGTCTGATAGGACGGGGCGCAAGGGAGGAACCAACTAAGTAGCTCATGAGAGGAGGAATATCCATTATGATGAATCAAACAAGGCGCAATGAGAATAAGGATATCCATTGGTTTTATACGGCATTGCAAAGGCATACCATCTACTCCGGGGGTTTACTCGTGGATTTTTGAAGAAACGTGGAGCTATTGTCTGAGTTGCTTCAGAGTTTTGGGCATGCGAGCATCAGTTTTTCTTGTCACGAGTTCAATTATACAACTTTACTTCTCAAGGGGGAGCTATCCAATCGCGCTTACTCCATACTCTTGTTCATTTCGTGGTGTTGTTATGGGTAAATGTCACAGAAGGCTGGCACCTAGTCTCGAAATTCGTCTATAGGTTAGGCGAACGATGGTGATCATTCTAGGTTGTCTCAACTATCCTTTGGCATCCTACCCCACGAAACGCCACGACATTCCACTGGCCTTCATTCCAACACTTGATCATCAGGTCACTTCTTAACTGACAAGCTGGCGGCTCGGTACCCGATAGTTGGTGATATCTATTAAAAGACAGAGACCCGTTTGAGACAGGCTAGCTGAAAAGGACGGGAGAGTCAAGCCAAATTGAAGCCACTAGAATTGTTCAAGCCGTGAGCGAAAGCCCGTAGACATGCGACATGATGGGCCAGAATTCCGGCATACGTGGGGGTACCTCGATCTCTCTACTTATTTCTCTGACTCTATACACACTTACAAGAATAGGAGATAACAGCGGTGGGGGAGGTGGATCTAGACTCAGCATTCCCGGCCTCGGGGTTGGCATGTATCTGTAGAATGCCTTGGAGAAAGGTAGATGTTTCTTACCACTCTTTCATCGCTCTCTCATCGTCTACGTGGTGTATTTATAGCTCCTCGTATCGTCTCAGAAGATGTGAGAAACCTCACTCGCTTCCACACGGGTTACTCACGAGAATACATATATAATTTACCTAACACTCAGCTATTTATACCATCAGCTAAAAATGCGGTTCTCCGTCGTTTCCCTCTCTCTTTTCACTGGCCTTGTGATGGGCATGCCTCCACCTCCAGCAGGAGTACGTACCCCCCCCCCTTTCCTTTGACTCTGGGCCGGGCAAGAAAAGCGGATTTGATTGCCCGTGTGTTGCTCATATGTCGAAATGAAAAATGTTGGACTAAGATGTGAACTCTTGATAGACGCCCGTGTACTTTAATTGCAAGATGGAAGTAAGTGGATTTAGCCGAAAGCGCCCCTGGAAACCTTGTTGAAAAAGCCTTGGTTTGCTAACTGCTTGATCTGGCTTTCTTATTAGCTTGGCTATATCTGTTACAAGGGCATAGAGTTGATGCAGTACTGTCATGTTAGCCAGGAGGCGTGCGACGAGTATAATATGGGAGGTCTTGGTGTTTGAATGGTGAAAGCGCCGGAGGGGGCTGGGGAAAGTCTATGATGAAGCTGGTTGTGATGGCCTGGGGTGGCCTTGGGGATATCGAGGAGCTAACCCAGGGTGCTGACGCCTCAGTGGTGGATACTAGTTTCCTTGTGGTGACAGGCTTCATGGTGTAGCCCCTTGTTTTATAATAGAATCGCGGGGCTTGAATGCCGTGTAGGCACATGTGAAGAGGGCCAAGCGCAGACTGTAACCTGTAATCTGCTGCAATGAGGGCCAGGACACATAGTCTAGGTTGAAGTAGAGGGGTTACCGGTTTTCTTGTTGGGTGTATGCAAGGAGTATGATTTCAACTCATGTCAGGAGACCCAAGGCATGGAGGGCCCTGTTCTCGAAAGGGGGAAGGTCATGAACTGATATATTCCCTAGTTACTCCTATTTCTTCTGAGTGAAGACCGTGAAATGGCAGCACGGCACGACAGGCGGAGGAGTTGATGTGCTATTCAATCAACTGCTTAGCTTTCAGCCTTCAATACAGTCCCCATGTAACCCCCCCTGAGTGTTTCACACAACGCGATCTGATTGGGGTTCAGATCGAGGGGGAAAGTAGCCAACCAACTTATGAGAAACCACTAGTACCCAGAGCTGTCAAGGAAACCAGAAAATTACTACCATGGGGGTATTGAATAGTAAAGGGTCTATCGTACCAGTTGTAGCATGGGCAAAGTCTTCGAGATGTGGAACGCTCAGGGGGCGCAGGTAGGCTGTAATCGCACGAGATGACCAAGCCCAGGAGAGTTGACAAGCAATCGCTTGTTACTCCGCGCACACTTTGCAATATAGCTACGACTGACCGCGTGATTCAGTTGTTGTCATCGAGTTTTTCCCCGTTCGGATAGTAGTACTTGTAAAGAAATGTCTTGGGTGAGGAGCAGCAGCTGACGCGTGTCTCGGATTCCGTGTGCCACTCCGTGTAGGTACTTAAAGCACCCCAAAACCCCAATCTCATCCCGTTCTCGACCTGTCCTCCATAAACCCGCGCTCATACCTGATATCCTTCCTTCCACGTCCCTTACGCCCTCTCACGATGCGGTTCTCCGTCGTTTCCGTCGCCATCTTTCTTGGACTGGCCGTGGCAAGTCCTCGACTATTAGAAGTAAGTCATGATGTCGCACTTGTAGTCCAACGTCTTGCCAGTAATGGGGGGTTCTTTTCATATGATACTACATATATATACACACACACATGCTAATAAGATTTGTCCGAGTATTAGCCAAATTCTTGTGAATCCGGAGTAGGTTGACTGGAAGAGCGACCCTGGTTTTTGTATGGAAACTCGGTTTGCTGATGATGATAAGCCCAGCTTTTGGTGCGCAAATGAACAGAACATGAAGCAATGTCATGCAGAGAGGTTTTGTAGAACGTGGGGGGTATGTTGGTGGAAGGGTCCCTCTGGATCTACCGCAGGGTTCCCCGTTTGCTAACCAATCGACTGTGATATAGATCAGGTCACCATAAGGGGGAGGCGTAGTATCGGTAAACTGCGCAAAGCGTCCGAGCAGAGTCTGCAACCAAGGACCCCGCCGTCGACGCTCATCCGGCAGCCAGGTCGAGCGCAAGGCGTTTGATGAACCTCCGCTCCCACCACTCTTCATAACGGAACGCGACATCTTGCTCCATCAGTATCGCACCTAACACCCCGGATATTGCACAATTCAGGCTGTTAAAACTATTGACGTGTTGAATAGCCGGTCCCATATCCTAGTCGCTTTGGAAATAGAGAGCCAGCGGAGAATCAAGGGAGTTGACGAGTGAAAATTGTTAAATGTCCTTCATATGAGCCTAGCTAATTACTAATAATGTCAACTTTTTCCGTACAAAAACGTAATATCAAGTCCCCCTTTGTGAGCAATACCATGAGCGTGAGAGCAAACCACTCCTGCGGCCGCCAGAGAAAGTCAAACAGCAATAAAAGCCCAGAAATATATCCCCCTAGTGTACAATAAACAGAAGCATGTTCTGTACAATGATGACAAGAAATGTGACAAAAGAAAAAGAAATAAATAAAGAAGCCATCGGCAAGAGGCAACTAAGCCTCTCCATAGTGCGCATCATCATTCAGCATCGTCACATCCGACTCCCTCCGCGGAATCACCATCGTTGGCTGCCTCGAAAAGCTTCTCTCCACCGCAGTCGGAACCCCCGTCGAGGCACCCATCTCCAGCGCCTCAATGCTCGTGAGTGCCCGCACAAACTTCTCCCTCTCCGTCTTGAGCGTCTCCCTCTTCAACGCCGTAGCTTCGTCCTCGTCCATGAGCTTCTCGTAAACGCTGACGGCATTGGGACCCCGCACACCGAGCTTGTCATCCAGGTACGTGCGAAGCTGCTTTCGAATGGCGGGGATCATGCGGCAGATGATGCGCTGGGAGACAGCGTCGGCATATCGAAGGGCGGCGAGGCGGTAGTATCCTCTAACGTAAGCCACCACTTGAACCTCCCTAACAAACATGTCGGGTTTTAGTCTGGCCTCCTCAGCCTGTCGTCGCTTAACATCCTGTGTCTGTTTTTCTTCTGTAAGACTCTCCCATGGCAAGAGCGGTTTCTGCGCAAAGCCCGCTCCATGCATTCGCATCTGGTGGCGGAATCGGAACAGCATATCTTCCTCATCCTTGATGCACTGTTGCAGTGCCCCTTCATTGAATGTCATGAGCCGCTCCGTCTCGTCGCTGTACAGTTCATGGAGGGCTTTCTGGGTCACCTCCCAGTGCTCTTCCAGACAGCTTTTAAGATGCCGCTTAGCCTCGGTGTAAATAAATCGCTTCTTGAGACTTTCGAGTGACATGTTCAAGACCCCCTCAAGTTCATGCTGAAGCAGTCGTATGATCTGCTTAAGAAAGACGTCTGTAGGGCGGTTCCAGGGTCTAATGGACTCCATGGCGAGATCATTATATACCTCGGGAGGGATGATGTTTGGCATACCCGCCTTCATCTTGGTCTGAATCTCGTCATGAACTTGCCTCAATGTCCGAAAGCCACGACCAATGTTACCAAACTCTTTAAACGGTTCTGCGAGAGCGACTCTCTGGGGTGCTGCAGGTGGTGGAAGGCCATTTCCGCTGCCGCTATCCTCGGGCTTCACAGTACTTGGTGTTGGAGCAACAGACTCGGCCGATGCCCCAAGTCTTGGTCGTTTGGATGGAGTGGCTTGGGCGGCCATCGCTCGTCGCTTAGAGGTCGGCGTTGCATGAGCCATGGGGGCGATTGATCCTGCGTCCGACTCGTCATCGGATAACTCCAACACCTCAATATCGCTTCTATCCTTGAGTATGAACTTGGGCTTAATTTCCAGAAGACAGTCCCGGAAATTCGCAGGTAGATCGTTGATACGAGCTGCGAACTCATCAATCTTTGTCCGAGAGCTGTCGGCGAAACTGTTGAGACAGGTCTGAATCTCTAATTCGACATTGTGGGGAAGTTCGGGCAAGGTGGCGAGTTGCCTCGTGATCTTGTCAAGGTAATGCTTGACCTTGTGCTTAATATTGGGCAGACTGCTATTCGTTAGCTGTTGATCAGAATGCAAGGTCTCAAGTCACATACCTTTTGGCAAATTCCTCACCCAGGCGTTCTGAAAGAAAGGCTTTGAGTTTCTCTACTCCACAGCGATGGCTAAACGTGTGGAAGGAACTCGGCCATCCCTCATAAGAATGGTCCTCGAACACAAAATCTTCCCACGACTTGAGCTCTTCGAGATCCTTGCCCTGGGGTCGAGATGTGATGAAATAGCCGAGTCCGGCGGTGTGGGTTGCACCCCTCATGATGTCGAGCCACTGGGCATGATTACCACCCGATGGCAGCAGGTCGGCTTTAGTCAAAACACCAATAGTTCGGCTCAAAGCACCCAGTTTGCGCGTGAGGCCAAAGGTGCATGAGTTTTCAGCATCAGAGTTCATCGGCATAGAGCAAATGATGATAGCTGAGGGGTGTTGGATGTATGCCTTTGACAGGTTCCGAACAACATTGACCAAGTAGTCATCTTTGGCATCCGCGGGGTTCTGGAAGATGCCAGGCATGTCATAAAACGACAAGTCTGGCAGCCCAGGGCCCTTTATTTCTAGAGCGACGACGTTGGGAGAGAACTTTGCGGCGGTTTCCTCTGCCGCTTTGGCTATCGGCATGTTCAAGGCAATGGCACCAGAGCCAGGGACGAAAAGATGGTGGGGTCTATCGTCATTGAGAATGGCAATCTGGGCCCATCGTAAAACCTCTTCGATTTCGCTTTTGTCGTGCATTGTCTTGAACTCGTGCACCACGTTATTGGCCGTCTTTTTCCAGGGGTAAAAGGGAGCTTCTTCAGTGACATCGGACTCATCAATTGGTCGATCCGGAGGCTTATACGAGTATTCCTTGCGAAGCCAGACACGACAAGACCACTCGGTATTGCTAGATACTCGAATGTGCAGAGGGCAGCGTGTGCAAGTACCTTCACTTCGAGGCAGATCAAGGTTGGCGAGTCCAGACATCAGACTAGATTTGCCTGCACTCTGGTCGCCGACCAAGACTAGCTCTGGCAGTTGAACATCATGTGAGACGCCAAGCTGCTGAAGTTCTCCAAGTGTGTCATTGCAAGCCTTGAGTTTCTTGCCAATGTCCTGAAATGAGGTGTGGAAGAAGCTCTCCTCGACACTTCTAGGACTTGTTTCAACGACCAGATCAGAACGCGTCCGGATTTCCCTAAGAAGCGGCTCGGGTTCAGTTGGTCGCTCACTAGGATACTCACTAGGCGTTGCTTTGGTCAAAGGTTAGCATACATGGAATCGATAACTTTGATGTGTTCCGGACGAAGCAGCAACTTACGAGCATCAGATCTGCCGTTCCGATAAAAGGCTTGATCGGGCGGAATATGTCTGGAGATTTCATCACCATCAGCGATACTGGCAGACGTGACCATATTGAATGCCTGGTCTGGGTCCCTCTTGATGGAATTTAATCGGCTACCAGCACTGCCACGAGAACCTCCGCGGCGAGTTGCATGAGGCATCTCGGGCAAGTAAGCGCCTGATGCTGAGATTATATTAATGATGAGGAGCAGCTTTCATCAGTGAATGAGATGATTGAGTAGATTGTTGGGTGAGCAGAGGATGAATCTGGACTCTGTTGACTTTGTTGTGGCAACAGGGGTTAGTTACTATGGTGATTGCACAAGATGAAGTGAAGTAAAAGGCCACAGCCCAATGATTGGACAATAATGATTTGACAGTAACTGAAGATGATGAATTAAGAAACGACGATGAGATGAGCAAAAAACGCAACAGGGCTTGAATTGATGAGCTGCGAGTGATGGTAGAGTAAAGCCAGGCTGAAGTGAAGCGAGGGCGAAGCTGGTACGTTGAAGTGTTTATCAGGGGGTTGTGAGGTGAAGGCCCAGCTGATAGGCTCCAGCTGCTTGCAGTGAATGAACCGCTGAAACACGGCTCCAGGTTAAGAGATGGTAGAGCCGCCGTCTAGAAACGTCAATTGGTCAGCCATGGAATTTCCGAATAATGCAACAATATTTTAATAAATACTGTGAGGCATCGAGATGGAAGATATTGCATAAAATTAACACTCACTATTCTATCGATAGTGTTTGAGGTATCGGGATATCTACCTCTCTAACAGAAATTAATGGCAGCTGGAGTTGAACCAGTGTTTGCGCGATGTTGTTTGTCTGATACACCACCTGGTAGGAGCGAAGAAATCGGGTGGCTGGGACTTTCCCATTCATCATTGCCTTGGACCAACAATCCCACGTGACCAACAACATTGCTTTTTCCTTGTTCAATTCCAATCATCATGAAGAGATGGACGTCTTTACCAACAAGTCAGAAACAGCTCAGCCTATTACCATCGCCCATCCAATATACATGCATTCATCCATTCATTCTTCAGTGTCTGACCCGCCGTTGGAAACCATCTGCCTGCAGTGTTTTGGCTCCCGCTACGATCCAATTAGCACAGCGACCGTCTTAGGCTGGCTGCAACCACTTAAAAGAAACCCGCTTAACCTGAACCTGAACCTGAACAAGCATGTAATCGGATGAATCAAATGCCATGTATTATTGCATCTGATAAACTGATCTTTTCTTTTTTAATTCATGAAAAATATATCAATCCATCGTCTCCCATATGACCCCTTTATAGTTACTTATTCGAAAGTGGAAAATGCACACAATCTGCTTCACAACCGCTGCAACAAGAGCTGCCGAAGGCGGTCTGTCACGTTTTTACTAGTCAGGGCTTTACATGACACTTTTTTTCCTCATTGAAAAAAAGTTGGAGTCACACACAGAGAGACTCAAACCACGTGGTTATCGGGCTGCTCACCTACTCACCTACCTACACATTCACTTGTGGCAGGCAACATAACGCTCCTAACAGGCAAAGACGGAAGATTCAGTCATGGATACTTTGGCAGATCAGTCAGACGCCTTGTCCCAGGGCAGACGCATCTACTTAGGCGCGCCCATCCCTCATATTCAGCCCATCTCTTCCCTCCCTACTGACTGGTAACCGCAGGGAATCTGCACTATGTCATCAAGCCTGTTGACATTGAGGAGATGCTCGTTGCCAATGACTTTGGCAACTTTGAGAACATTCACATCTCCGTCGACCCCGTCAGTGCCAGAAATCCAGGCTACTGCTTCGTGGACTTTGTGGACAAACCCACGGCCGAGAGAGCCCTCGACACGCTGAATGCTACCATCCGGGGACGACAGCTCAAGGTTGGTCCCTGTGAGCCAAAGAAGAAGCGCACATATGAAGACAGACCCGTCTTCCAGCGATGGGGTGACTGGGCCACCAAGCCCGGTCAGGAGGGTGATGCACCTGATCGGCGGCCCGTCAACAAGCGAAGAAATGAGCAGGGTCCTCGTGGAGCTATTGCCCACTTTGACGACATGTTGGAAAACTACCAGGGACGGAGACTCTATGTTGGTGGGTTGACCAAGATGATTGATCAGGAGCACAACAACCAGGAGATGCGAGAAATCTTTGCGGGCTTCAACCCGTGAGTATAATCATCGTTTCGTTATAAAAAGTAACTATAATGCGGAGTACGCGGTGGCTAATCATGGTTCGGCATCGTGTAGGTCAGCAATTGGCAAGCGCATCACCCCCCACGAAAAGACGAGGGCGCTTCCGGGGAACCATCACTACTGTTTCGTTGACTTTGAGACTGTGGAGGAAGCTGAAGCAGCCATGAAGGCATTGGACGGTACACCTCACGAGGACGGCACTCTAAAGGTGTCTCTGTCCAAGGGAATTCCAGAGCATTTGGTCAATCGACGATCGGATCTCAAGTTTGGTCGAAATGAGGAGGGCGAGGGCCGTTCGTGGCGCCCAAGAAGCTCGCGTCCTGAGAACTCGCGATCCGGGAACCCACGTTCCGAGAACTCACGAGCTGAAAACCCACGATCCGAAAACTCACGGCCCGAGAACACGCGGTCTCAGAACTCGGAAGGGTTGGCCAAGGCCATGGCATCCAATGACTGGAGGAGGAAGTAGAGTAGTGTCGTCGTGGATTGTTGAGCCAGGCCCATTATTGGGCACCTTCAGTTTGGTGTGAGAATGACTCTTACTGAGCCGCTTTTGAAATACCAAAGGCTTAGCTTCAGGCACTGTCAAACTTTGGCTGGAACGGTCCGCCCGTATTAAGATGCAACACTATAAGCCCGTCCGTATCCGTCCCGTTAATTACTGTAGCATTCAAGCCACAGCGACCCACAAGCCGTTTCATTGTTTGTTTTGTGACAACGTGCCAGTTTTGCTAGATTAGAGAGGCTGAAACTAATAAATGAGTGTTTAAGCATAACATAATGAGAGGACATCCATGCTTGACAAGGCAAGGCAAGGCGAAGGCAGCGCTATGTGATGCGTGATGTGATGCGTCCTGCGTGTGATGCCCCACCATCCACCATCCAACACCCATCATCCACTGTAATCACAGCTCCCCCCACCACCACCCTCGTTTAATCGCATAAATCCATCTATGCTGCTGCTGTGAACCCAACCCACCCAACCAACCAACCAACCTCCAATCTGGTGGTGACACCAACAAGGCAGATCCTCCACCGCCCCTCTGCCAATTTGCTGGTCAAGAAGCTACGCATCCTCTCTAATTTCAACCTCCGATCCGATTTTTTCTTGCTTGAGAAAACGCACCGAAAGCTCTCTCAAGTTTCCTCTCTTGTCGCCATCGCCCTCCGCACTCAACCTACTCATATCTCTCGCACCGCGAAAGCTTCACACCCCTCCTCCTTCACCCCCCGGCCACCGACTTCTTGTCCCTCCACAGACGTCATGTCTCTTCAAGTTCCCCTGGCGCATCGCCCCAACCTTCAAGGCGCAACCAAGGCAGTCATCTTGGTATGTCTATTTCGAACCCCGGGGATGTCCTTGATCTGCCCTCTCTTTTCTCGCCTTCCCAATTGCTCGCAGGACCCTGGGATTGAGCTCGTCGCAAGGGAAGGGAGAGCTGTTACCATATAACAGACCCTTCATATCATATTGGAGGGGACCTATAGCTAATCTTGTATCTTTTTTCTCTCTCTCTATCTAGGTTGGCGGCCCCTCTCGCGGTACTCGATTCCGTCCCCTCTCTCTGGACCTCCCCAAGCCCCTCTTCGAGGTCGCTGGCCACCCCATCATCTGGCACTGTCTATCCGCCGTCGCTCGCGTCCCCAACAAGCAGATTCAGGAGGTCTACATCATTGGCTACTATGACGAGAGCGTTTTCCGAGATTTCATCAAGGACTCTGCCAAGGAGTTCCCTGGCATCACAATCCGCTACCTGAGAGAATACGAAGCCCTTGGCACTGCTGGTGGTCTCTATCACTTCCGTGATGCTATCCTCAAGGGTCGTCCTGATCGCTTCTTCGTCCTCAACGCCGATGTCTGCTGTTCTTTCCCGCTCGAGGAGATGCTGAAGCTCTTTGACGAGAAGGATGCCGAAGCCGTCATTCTCGGCACTCGAGTTAGCAACGACGTTGCCGCAAACTTTGGTTGCATCGTCTCTGACACCCACACCCGCCGTGTTCTGCACTACGTCGAGAAGCCAGAGTCTCATATTAGCAACCTGATCAACTGCGGTGTCTATCTCTTCGCCACCGAGGCCATTTTCCCTTCCATCCGAACTGCCATTAAGCGCCGTACCGACCGACCTGCCCGTCTCGTTTCGTACCCATCTTCTGACAACCTCGGCGACTTCCACATTCCAGCCTCCAGCACTGGTGGTGACGACGATGACGCCGACAAGAAGAACGAGGTGATCCGACTAGAGCAGGACATTCTCGGTGACATGGCCGATAGCAAGCAGTTCTTCGTGTACGAGACCAAGGACTTTTGGCGCCAGATCAAGACTGCTGGCTCTGCCGTACCGGCCAACGCCCTGTATCTGCAAAAGGCCTGGCAGTCCAAGAGCGACGAGCTCGCCCAGCCCAGCGCCAACATCATTGCCCCAGTCTTCATCCACCCTACCGCTGAGGTGCACCCGGACGCCAAGCTCGGCCCCAACGTCAGCATCGGCCCACGAGTCGTGGTCGGCGCCGGCGCCCGCATCAAGGAGAGTATTGTTCTCGAGGACTCGGAGATTAAGCATGATGCCTGTGTTCTCTACTCTATCATTGGTTGGGGTAGCCGCGTAGGTGCCTGGGCCCGTGTTGAGGGTTCACCTACGCCTGCCAACAGCCACTCGACCAGCATCGTCAAGAACGGCGTCAAGGTGCAGAGCATTTCTATCCTGGGCAAGGACTGCGGTGTCGGTGATGAGGTGCGCGTTTCCAACTGCGTCTGCTTGCCGTATAAGGAGTTGAAGCGGGTAAGTTTCCCCACCCATGTATTTCCCTCAGAGCTATTTTGTGACTGACCCCCTTTTTTTCTTAGGATGTTTCCAACGAGGTCATCATGTAAGATAACTTGCATGAGGCCTCAGATCTAGGCGCAGTCGGAAATGAAGCGAGTCAGACTGCTGCTTTTCCCCCACATGTGGCATTGTGCTTTGCCGATATGACGAACTCCCACCTCTACCAATCTACTTCACAATCGGAAGAGATATAAGGGCATGATAGATTCTTATAATTTTGCAGAAACACATTTCCACACACACAGCGGTCGAGAAATGGAGTTGGGATGCGGGAAAGGGAGGGGGGTATGACCACAAAAAGAGATAAACGTATGAATGAATGAAATGAAATGAAATGAATCTTGTTCGCCTTTCTAGTATGCTTGTTGTGTGGTTGTGGTTGTAATCTTGCGGGTGACGGCATGGCGAGTCCTAGTTGAAGGTGATTGAAGATGAATGACCTTTCAACCCCATATGCCTCCCCATATCAGCTTAAATAATCATGGCTTTTTGACTAGCTGTTCATTATGAAACATCATCAATATGTATCAATATGGTTCTTTCGCATCATCGCTCTCCAGCTCTGCGTGATCCAAGTCCTTGAATCCAATCCTTACTACACAAAACGCTTTACATCCATGTCATACCCATAACATAACCCCCCAGTCTATATCATACCCTCCCCCTTCCGTAATAACACACCTCAATGCATTCGACCCAGACATCTCTTACTAAAATCTTTGCGCCCCTTTTTCTAAATCCATATTTATAGCGTGCATACAAAAACCAATATACGCATCCCTGACTTTTGTAACTCAATAACGATATACCATGCAATACGCTGTTAAATAACTTTGATGTTTTCATCATATTCCAAAAAAAGAGTAGAATCCTATCCGATTACAATTCTTTCGGGTCCATGTTCAGTTTGCTTGCTGGCCGGACGAGCATCGGGCTGCTGGGCCGACTGGAAGACATGCCCAGACCCTTGAGGTCAAAGGGGTCCTTGTTGAGTCGCTTAGCATCGGTGAGGCGAGGGGTGCCCACTGGGGTCAGGAGACTTTCGATGGCTGGCTTTTCGAATGTCGCAACTCGAAGCATGGGTGGTCGTCGCTGTAAAATGTCTTCGGGGGCACTGTACATGTATGTGGCTAGTAACACAAGTGAAGTGCCACCTAGGAACTACATGATTATACCTAGTTAGCAAAGTGAGGCCCATTGCGATTGATGGCTGTATTTCTTACCGTCAGCGTTACTTTAAAGTCAAACATGTATATACTCATAAGGAAGCTAAGCACAATGCTTATGCTCGTAGCAAAATTTTTAATAATGTTGTCCGCATCTCTAATGACGAGACTGGCGAGGATACCGTTCACTGCCTGTAGCACAACAGTCGCCCAGACGGCGGCGTTGTATCCCTCGAAGAAGCCATGTTCGAGGATACCTGCACCATCCTGCCAGATGACGCCGCCAAGCAAGGCAGCGAGCATGGAGTAGAAGCTTAATTGCAAGTTTCGGATCCAGACGCTGGCTTGCGTGGGGCTTTCCTTGAGGACCTTTTCGAAATAAACACCCGTGAGACCGGAGATGGCAGCGGCGACGAGAACTGCAGTCACGCCGACGGAGTAGTTCATCTGAATATCGGGAGCGGGCAAATCATCATCGATGCCCTGGTAGGTCGCAGAGCGTTTGGTAAGATGGACGGGCGCTGCGTCGTCGGGCATGGCGTGGCCGAGCTCGTGGTTCGATCGGGGGAAAAAGTGGCCAGGCACGCCATGAAGAAGGGTGTCGGCGGCGGCTTTGGAGGAGGGGAGGGAGACGATGGAGACGCCAATCGTGAGGACGACGAGGGAGAGCCAGCGCTTTATGGTGAGGGGTCTGCTAAGGAGGTAGACACTGAAGATGGCTGTAGTGAGGATCTAGTAGAAGAGCAAGTTAGCATGAAGTTCGACGCATGACATGGGGTTTTGCTTGGCAATTACCTTTAATTGGTAAAGGACCTGAAAATGGACGGCATCGAGGTTCCCAATGGCCACATATTGTAGGATATTCTGGAGTGTGTAGAAGGCAGCAGGAACAATAAGCTGCCAGCCGTCACCAGCGAAGACGGCATTCCATATTTGTTCGAAGAGGACCGTGGCCGGAGTGCTTGGAGCTAGAGTTTTTGAGGCTTCGTATATCACGAGGGTGAGTGAAACAGCCAGCTTGATGATTTCGTGGAGAAAGACGGCGGTGGAAGGAAAGTAACGATGATCGCCAGCGGGGGGCATAATACGGGAATAGTGCATGATCTGGACGATGAATGGTGTTAGTGACGCTCTCCAACCAAGCAGCTCTACTCCGTGGGAAAGCATACCAATATGAAGGCCGAGTTTTGGACGGTGAGCTACAATGAAAAGCCATATTAGCCCATGGAAGCTCAATTGAGACTCCAAACGACCAAGTCTCATTGCAAGAATTGTAGTATCACACCGTGATGAGCGACAACTGCTTGCCAAAGCTGCTCCCCCTTAATGGTCCTCCCCCACCGCCTCGAACGGCGCCAGTTTGACGGATCGCCATGGCGGGCGAGTATTGATGTGAGGTCGACTTCGATTTCGATTTCGAATGCGTCTGATGGTTCGGACCGCTCGCAAAGGGAGGGAATGGAGGAATGGATCAATTGCTCGTTCTTGTTTTTCACGTGTCAGCACAAAGGTCTCCTTTTCTACTTGTAGGTTGTGAGATTGGCAGAGGGAGGGGGTTTTGGCGTCGAGGAAAAGTAGACGGTGAGCCATCGAGGATGGGAGCACGTGCCCCAGAGAATGGAGGGCCTGGGGGAGATGAGGCTGATGGGGGGAGCATTGGGCATACCTGATACTATCGCGTAACATGACCGTTATCAGGGTTGGATGTTGAAGAAACACTTGAGCTGAGCTGAAGAGGATGGTTTGTATGGTCAATTGTCACTGTCATGGATGTCATGGTCATGGTCGGGTCATGGCATGGATCATCATTTGGTCCGATTTTCCTCAGGGATCGACAAGCCCTGGACGCTCTGGAAGCCCTGAAAGACGCCCCTGGAGCGTCTCGGGTAAGACGAGCCGAAAGCCTGGAAGCTCCACTGACAGTGCAACTACCGGCCATGGTGCGCTAAGCCTGATTGAGGGGAGAGATACGTGCAGCAGTCTCAGCAAACAGTGTAACATCAAGATGAAGATTGATAAAGGGTCGGTTGATAAGCCGTTGCATGCCAAGCTGCAGGAAAATGTCGAAAAGGAATATTGTCCGAGGGGAATTGCGGTTCAAGAGCAGTGTATGGGTGAGGAGAGCCAGCGGTCCTGTATCTGATGTACAGGTACCTGAGCCGGAAGAGGCATAGAGCTGTTTCTTTTCCCGTTCGCAGGACAGGAAAAGGAAAATTCAATTGATAAAATAAAATAATACTAATATTAACTATGCCATATACTTGCCATACATAAGCAGCATTTAATCAAAATGGAAGATGTGGTTTACTAAATGCACGATAGTGGTTGGATGGATAGAAAGAAAACAGAAATTCAAGGTGCAGGTCATATAAATTAAGTTGCGGGGGATAGCGGGTATTTACAGTGGGATGAGACGGCGCGCTCAGGACCCTGAACAGCCCGTAATCAGGGCCACCCCCACCATCTCAAAGTCCGCCCCGGCTGTTGACTAATCTAGCGGGCAAAACCCAGACCTGTCGTGCCTGTTTTGGTGTCATCGTTATGCGGGACGTTGCATTCTCATCATCACCGACTTTGGAACTCTCATAACGCCATTCTGCGCCCTTCAGAACGTCCGAAGTCCGTTTCCCGTCTTCTCTCACGATATGGAATCAATTTTCCCTCATGGAGATAATGGAGATGACCGGGGGTTAGTTCCGAGGAGGGGCTTCAACTATATAAATGGCTCGTCTCGTCACGATATCTCGTCTTGCTTCAATCACTCCAAGACAGATTAACAGCCCATCAACTACAACACCAACAACTCAAACTCATCCTCAAAATGGATCCTTCAACTTACAAGACCGTCACGACAACCAGGTCGTATACCTATAGCTATTACGCCACCCCCAAGACAGAGTCCACTGTCCCAAAGCAGACCATTCTTCTGCTCCATGGCTTCCCCGAGTACTCTGATATGTGGGCTGAACAAGTCAAGGCCTTTGAAGCTTCAGGATACAACGCCATCGCCCCAGACCTGTTGGGCTATGGTGCCACCTCCAAGCCAACCGAGGCAGAAGCCTACAACAGCGAAGGCCTCTCGCAAGACGTTGCTGACATTCTGGACGCTGAGAATGTGGACAAGGTCATCGTCATTGGCCACGACTGGGGCAGCTACCTTGCCGGACGATTCATCAACTGGCAGCCGGCTAGAGTCATTGGCGCTATCTTTACCAGCGTTGCGTACCGGCGTGCAGCCAAGTTGGATCTCGCAGAAGCGCATGTCCAGATGAAGGCAGTACTTGGATTCGAGCCTCTTGGTTATTGGGAGTTCATGACATCTCCCGAAGCACCGAAGCTTCTGGAAGACCGCATTGAGTCACTCCATTCACTCTTGTTTGCCAAGGATGCCGATATTTGGAAGGTGAGCAGCAGACCCGGCTCCTACATGTACCGCAGCAGAACACATACTAATTCGCAAATAGACCGATTTCTGCCCCCCTGGTAAGCTGGGCGAGTGGCTCAGCAATGATCGAAGGGTCGAGGAAGCAGGCTATATTACCCCCGAGACCAAGTCCACCATCATTCGCAAGTGGAAGGAAGACGGATTCAACGGTAAACTTGGCTGGTACAGGGCCTGGACTGAGCATACGCACTGGAATCACGAGCAAAACCTCGCGGATGACGTCTTCAAGCTGGCCATCCCTGTTCTCTTCATCGGCGGCTCTCACGACGCCCCGGCGCAGGCTGCACTTGGTGATCTTCTCACAAAGCCACTGTGCGAGGATTATACGGGCAAGGTCCTCGATGCTGGACACTGGATCCTGCGAGAGAAGCCCGAGGAATGGCTCGAGACTGTTGAGGCTTGGTTGAAGGCTAAGTTTTAGACAAGGGCAAATGTCGCCATCCTGCATGTCAAATAGGATATAGTTGGACGTAGTCCAGGTTGATTGAAGCTACAGCTATGTCAGATTACTATTCTGCCTCGGTAGTTTCTTAGCCCCTTCAATGAATAGCTTTTTTCCACATTGGGAAGGTCGCTATGAACGAATCTTTTGCCCTGATCGACGGTGGAGTCAAGCTCATGATCTAGATAATAAGCCAATCAGCTGTCATGAATTCGTCCTGTATTGTGCTTCATCCAGCCGACTAGTGATATATAGAGGGCTTTGCCTCATGTCTTCTAATCTTGAACGAAGCATCATCGCTTATCAAAAAGACTTGTCATCAAGTCTAGACAGTTTTGGTTTATAAAATAAAACCAATTGTAGTTTTATGCTTGTCATTAGACTGTCCGCTCGTTGTTCTACTTGCAGGCCGCAGTTCGCAGTGGAAACCTTCGAGTCAAAGCTTGCCCAAGCAACCTCACCCGCCGCTCGAGACCTGCTCGGCGCAATTGGGCTTGTGGTTGACAATAAAGGCAAGCAAAGCTCGACCAAATAAATAAGTAGCTGAAGAACATTTTATTAATGCCAAGTAGGGCAGACGCTGTACCATCATGCCGCAGGCTATCAGTCCCTGGATGATGACTCCCCTCCTCTTGATCCGGACAGCACCGTGGCGCTCTATTCGGCTGGCAAGCTAATCACACATATTGCGGCTCTTCAATTCATTGACAGGGGTGTTATTCAACTTGATGAACCTATTTCAAGGTACATTCCTGAGATTGGGTCCCTTCCTGTAATCACTTCCGGCCCGGACGGGGAACCTTTTGCACTTCGTCCGCCAACCAAGGAGATTACCATGCATCATTTACTTTTACATACTAGCGGCTTATCAGATGATGCTGTTCCAGTCATCGCAAAATATCTGGCCTCTGACGCTCCAAAACCAGCCACCAAAGAAGATGATGATTACACCATTAAGCGCTTTTCACTGCCTCTCATCTTCGAGCCTGGGGAGGGTTTTGCCTATGGCGCGAGCATCCACTGGCTTCAGCTGCTTGTCAAGAGGCTATCCGGTAACCCAAGGTTTGGCGAGCACATATACAAGAATGTTTTCGAGCCGCTGGGCATGAGTTCATCTACATACCTACCGAGAGATCGTGCCGACGTCTGGGGACGGCGTCTACAAATGGTTTCTAGAGAAGGTAGCAAGCTCATCCCCGATGATGATGCGACTCAGGGCCTGATGTGCAGTGTGTCGGACATGGGAAAGCTTCTCAGTGACTTGATCTCGCCGTCCCCGAAGCTGCTCAAACCAGAATCCATCGAGCTGCTTTTCTCAGGACAACTTTCGGGCTCTGCGTTGGAGAACCTACACGCGAACCACGAGAACTACGCCTTCTGCGCTGGAAAGCCGGGGAGCCTGGGACCACCCGCAGTCAATTGGAGTGCAGCTGGGCTAGTGGTTGAAGAAGAGCTTCCCCTATCAAAGCTCCCCAGAGGCACAGTAATATGGGATGGGATGGCGAAGACAATTTGGGCTATGAATAGGGACAGGGGGATTGCTATGTTCTGGGCCGTACAGCATCTACCGTATGACGACGGGAAAGTAGACGAGCTGGCCATGTCATTCATGAACAGTATTTGGGCTCATTATAATGAGATTGAGTAATGTAAGACGAAAAAGGCACCACACATATGAAACTATTTACACCCCTAGAATCATTTACATCATACTTGATGCTTTTCGCGAGTCGCACCTCTACCGCCCCAAGCTTGGACATTCACTCATCTTACCGCCTCTCTGGGAGAAGAAGATTTCTCTGCCATTCCAAACAAGTTGATTTACAAAGATCTAACAGACCAGGTCTCATGCATGTATGCCCGCAACTTCATGCACACGGATCATCACATCCAGGGTCTTTGCACACCCAGTCGTGGGTAAGAGAGGGGGAAGGGGAGCCAAGATATTCTCGGCCAGGTTACCCGTGCAACTCCGGCATAGAAATTGTAGTTAAAAGAAATTTTCGGAGTACTTCTACCTTCACTAATGGAAATGTCACAGGTCAAATAGAGGAGGATAGTTTCGTCAAAATAAGAGGCAGGTGTAAATGCAAGGGGATTACTGGACGATGGAGATTTTCGAGTTGAAATGAACGAACAAGAGAGAAGCTCGCTAAAGGATAGGATAGGTAGAGTAAAGGTCAAGTAAATGGAAACAGCACCGACTGATTATTATGCCACAACAAGCAACCTGGAATACTCCAAGAATGACGCCCAGGGTCGCCGTCGAGTCGGTGACCATGCCCGCTGTCAGGTTTTTGGTCACAAGAGAGTGAATGAGTGCACAATTGAGTAGCTAGATCGTAGTGATCTCGCAGATAGGTTCTAGTTGATGACGGTTTCAATTCTTGCCCTTCCAATTCCTTGATCAACAGCCGCGCCTTAAGGCGCGCGCCGCTAATCGGCGTCGGGAAAACCTTCTTCCTACCACTCTCACACAGTTCATGACACCCGCTCTCTTGGTCTGTTCCCATTGACTGCTCTATATGGCATGGAGTAGCGGTAGAAACACAAGGCGGCAGCGTGTTACTTTCTATTTGTAGAGAGTGGATGAGACGGGCCAAGTCAGCGTGCCTACAGAACCATGGCGAAGCTGCGGAAGTCTTTGAAGACGTGAGGCCTGTTTTGACGTTGCTGGCGGAGTTTCTTCTTCTCCCTCTCCAGCGAGATCCGACATTGCGTAGAAGTGGTTACAGTGTGTGTTGTTATTGTTCATAAAAGGGGGTACGTGGAAAATACGGTAGATAGATACGCTCAGGAGTATTCATGGTGTATAAAAGGACGGGTTAATACATGAATTTAGAAACCATCAAGTCTATCAGGTTTATCAACCTTCTACTCTAGAACGCTCCTGCAGCTAAGAACAACTATATTCAACGCAGTCAGGCAGGAAAACAGACCCTGAACAAGAACCTCCGCCTCAATAGAGTCACAATTACTAATTCCTTAGAACAATAGCAAGCTTTCCATCCTCGGCTATCCAAAGCTGCCAAACATGTCAAAAACTAACATCATAAAGGCACTAGCAACTTAGCCCCAAACACAGTATTCATGAACAGTAGTCTCATGGAAATGATCACATCAGTGGCCTTTGCCGCTTTCGCCAAGTGTACTGCAACAAAGAAAAAGAATCCTTCTTATCATGTCTACCAGTCCACCGGCCAAAGCTGCCATATCATCACCGCCCAGCTGATGCAGGTTATTAATATACTCAAGGCCCTGCCATGCAGCAGCGGTAATAATGCAACATATAGTCCGCAGTGTAACAGGCTTCTTCGCCCATTTCGCCACGACCGATCTTGGTTACGCGGCTTCTGGTCGACAGCACAGTAACAGGCAGGCTAATGCTGTCAGACAAGAGTTTCTGATCCGCTACCCTGGCTTTCCTGGACGC
Organism: Cladobotryum mycophilum; assembly: GCA_036429605.1. NCBI lineage: Eukaryota > Fungi > Ascomycota > Sordariomycetes > Hypocreales > Hypocreaceae > Cladobotryum > Cladobotryum mycophilum. The sequence goes on along the minus strand of JAVFKD010000002.1, from coordinate 412,906 downwards.
ATCGCCCATAAAGGTATCATCCCAATCGTTGCCGAGTACTTAAAGCGGGCCAGCTTAACAGTCAAGTCTGCAGCTCGTTCACGACAGGCCCCTCCCTTGTCCAAGCTACAAGACAGCGTACCACAAACTCCGGTGGCAGACGCCCAAGCTGCCACTCCTCCCACCCCCGTGCAGGTGTTCAGCTAGGCCTCGACCTGCATGTTATCGGCATACAATTTCAGCAATACCGTCAGGGGGACAACCAAGTGCACACTAACACAGACCGACCTACCATACCTTATTCAGCAATTGCTCTTAGTTCCGAGTTTGTATTTGGAGAGCTCTTATTTCTAGACAAGAAAATCTACAGGGATGTTGGAAATCAGGTTGGACATTGTTTACCGCACGGCACGACTGCATTGTCTGAGGCCATTGTGTAAGGGAGTTGCGTGATGGGGTTCCTACTCGAGTATTTGATCAATGTTAAACTAATTATTTAGACATTTAGGCGAGGATTTAGCAGGGAAACCAAGGATCCCAAAGTCATGCGGCTTGTCACGTGAGATATTAGTGGTGTATATATATATATCGAAAAGCGATGAGTTTTAGAGATGGACCAGAGATTAATACAGTCTTGTATGGGATCCTAGTTGCTAGTTTACAGTGACCTTCCTGTGCACCACCAGCTATATCATATCATAGCCTTCGGATTCCTTCACTCTTCTTTTTATACCCCAGTTTCTGACAAATCTTGGATTATGAGACTATCTCACCTTCTCGACACATCTAATCTTTTATTGATCCGTTTCTATCATGACTCCAACTGCTGTAAAGTTGGTCGCCCCCCTTGCTCCTTGACCTATCTCCTCACCCTTATTTTTTGTAAAGCTGGTCTCTACGCAACTTGTTACGGTACGTGGTTTACTTTAGTAAGGACGCTGGGGCTATAATTGCTATATCGGTTGTTCCCTGAATAGCGCTCTATATTCTGGATCATACCAACTCAATTGCTTGAGCTGGTCCAAAAAAACGTCGACTGGGGGCGTCATTGCGTCTGTTACGGATTGATTATAATGCGACTCCATGGATTTTTCCTCAACCATGGGAACATACTAGAGACGAATCTGGCAGCAGTGTAAGCTCTAAGAGGCGCTGACTGCACGCAACACTCCCCTGTCGCGTCTCATTGCGCATCTCCAATTGGTGGAACATCCCAGAACCGGCCCATACGAGACAGTCTCGGTTTAACTCATCGACTACATCAATCGCGTCGTTGCGGAGGGAGTTGCTTCCCCATGGGCAGGGTCTGGGGAAGAGACGGGGGACGCTCTTATACTGGAGTATACCCTCACACGGCGTTGCTGTTTTGCTTTGCCCGGCGTTTCTTCTTTTCTTCGTGTCCAAGCCTCGATTCAACGTCCATTTGGCGTCTCTCACCATAGGCTCCATCGTCAACCATGCGCACGTTTTCTCTCATTTCCGTCGGAGCGCTTGCGTGTGCTGCCCTCGGCTTAGCTAGCCCCAGGCCTGCTACTGTGGTGCCAGACACGGTCGTCCTCGATGGCCAACGTCTTGTTAACGCAAAGGCTCAGCTCAAGGCCGGCAACGCCACGCTCAAGGCTGCTTTAAAGCACCTTACGGCACAAGCCGACAGCTGGCTGACACAAGGGCCCTGGACGGTGACGTCCAAGTCAACGGCGCCTCCCAACGGCACGCTGAACGACTACAGCTCCCAGGCACCATTCTACTGGCCGAACCCTGATTCTCCAGATGGCTGCCCATGGACAGAAAAGGATGGCATTTACAACCCCGAAGCTGGTAAGCTTCAGGACCGTACGCTCGCCAACAAGATGTTCAACTCCACCTACGCCTTATCCCTGGCGTGGTATTATACGGGCAATGCCTCCTATTCCCAGCACGCCGCTGACATTGTGCGGACCTGGTTCCTTAACCCTGAGACGGCCATGAACCCGGCTCTTGACTTTGCGCAGAGCGTTCCCTGCTCCGCCACCGGTCGCTCATACGGCATCATCGACTTTAGCCAGGAGTATACCACCGTGTTAGATGCTGTTGCTATTCTTTCGACCAACGCTCCCGGGTGGACCACTGCAGATGCTGCTGGCTTCAAAGCCTGGAACACCAAGTTCTTGACTTGGCTTACCGAGTCTGCCTACGGAAAGACAGAGGCTAAGAATGCTGCTGAGCACGGAACATATGCCAATTTTCAAATCACCGCGCTGGCTCTCTTTACCGGCAACAAGAACCTTGCGGTTTCAATAACCAATGCGTTCGCCAGGAAGCTGATTGACGGCCAATTCGTTTCCAATGGCACGCAGCCCCTCGAGGTAGGCCACACTCGAAGCTTCCACTATGCTAACCTCAACCTCGGCGCTCACCTCCGCTGGGCCCTCCTGGCCAAGAAGATTGGCATCGATCTGTACTCATACAAGGGACCCCAGGGCCAGTCGCTCTTCAAGGCGGCCCGCTTCCTCATCCCGGCGGCCGAGGGAGGTCAATCCGCGTGGCCCTACAAGGAGCTGGCGTTTGCCCCGTACGCCGCAACCGATAACCTGGACGCTGCTGCTGATGCAGGCGACTGCCAGGCTCAGTCAGTGGTCAATAAGTTGCCGCCGCCTCCGGGAGGAAACATATTTGCTTTGAGGCCAGCGCCTCAGCAGCTGGATAGCATTATTAAATACTACTAGACTAGAAAATAGCAAATAGCAAGTCGTAATTTGCTGCCGTCACCACGTCTTCAAAAGCCAAGTTGCAAACCGTTGAACTTTATAGACCAGTGTAGCCGCTGGGTCTAATGATTGCGAGTTCAGGCCAACCGTGACATATGAATAGTCACATCAGACAAGGCCAAGACCGGTCCTCAAGATCCCCTTCATACATGTCCGAGGCAAATACTCCTACCGTTGGAATGTCAATGGTATGTCAGAAGCAATAAAGGATGAGGAGCCAAGATACTGTCAATAACAAGACATCCATACATACAATAACCTGTCCCTTGACCGGAAGATACCCATTTAGGTAAGATGTGGGACTACTATGGTCAAGGCCAAATGCAGTCGGATACATATACATGATTGAAGGAGCGAGTGATAGGATCATTATATAGATTTCATTTCATAATCTTCTACTGTATTACGGAGCATGAGTCTCTATACTCTGTAGTAAACAATATTGTTTATTTAAGCTTAGAAAGGAGCAATGCCTCCTCATATTCTCATGGCCCAGTTTTGGGCTAGCGGATGTCTCTTTTACCTCCTCCTTTCGGTCACCACCCACTAAATGATGACAGCCATCCATCTCCATTCATCCACCCAACACGAACTCATGCAGGGGCTGCGCTGCACTGACGGTCCAGTATGGGAAGCTGTTCTGGGGTAGCAGCATGGCTGACTTGCAGTGTCCCTGACACGACACCGGGACTGCCGGGGAGAGAAGGCGAAGTGAGAGGAGAGGAATGGAGATTTTGTGATTTCTCATACTGCAAGAACCAATTGTTAGATGAGCAATTACTGTTTTGTCCCAGAGCAAGTACGCATCAAATTCTTTACTCATACACCTTGATCTTCATCAATTATTACTTGTAGACCTAAAATATGTGGTGCGGGAACAATCGATCTTCAACTCCATCAAATTGAACCCCCCACCATCAACGGCACGTCCGCGATGAACCGAGTCGGCAATGCCCGGATCGTCGCCCATCCGTTCTCTTTTCTTCTTTATCTGATTGTTCCCGTCTTTTCCTTCTCCTTTGGTCTCATTTCTACTCTGGGGATGGATTCCAGTTTAGACTGTTTCAACTAACCCCAGTTTTGCTCACTTCCTACGACCGAAAAGAGTCGATACAGTAAGATGCATGCAAAGTCATTTGCATTTGTTACCTAACAACCTACTACGTGCTAATTCACAACAGGCAGTTCGGCGAGATTTGGTCTTACGGGGGGACGAATCCAACAACGTAATCCAAAAACAGTGACGGAGCATAAATACCAGCTCATGATGCCCTCAAACAGACAAACAACCACTCACTCGCTCGCTCATCAAACACCCTTCGCATTCACTCAATAAACCGACATCATGCAATTGATCAAGCTCCTCCCTCTCGCCATTGCCACCCTGGCTGCCGCCCAGGATGCGCCTTTCGTACGATTAGCCTCTCAAATTCACACACAAATTCACCTCGAATACTAGAACTAACATCCAAAATTACAGGCCACCATCTACGGCGATCTCGAGTTCAAGGGCGTCGCATCTGAAGTCACAACCACCGACTGCGTCAGCACCGTTCCCCTGGGATTGTAAGCCTGCCGCAACCAACGCTCATGCTTGTTCTCCATTCAAGTGTACTAACATGATGATTACAGCACCGGCGGTGTCAACTCCATCATCGTCGATGGCGACAACCACATCTTCTGCCAGCTCTTCAGTGACGACCAGTGCCAGGACATCATGAGGACATTCACCGCTAAGGTCCCCAGCATCTACGAGGGCGACAAGCTTCGCAGCGTTCAGTGCGCTCAGGGAGGACTTCCCAAGCTGTACGAGGAGAACTAAGCACTCAGTCTCACGCACGCACACACCAGCACATACAAGCACATACAATTACATAAAAACTACAAACGATGCCGCCCCATTGTATATAGGCATATTATCTCAGAAATGAGCTGTATATAAAACAAACGTACATACATACATATATATAAACGTACATACGATACCATATAACAATGTCTGCTATTGAATGTGAGCGCTGTGCATATCCAGATGATTACCTACCCGGTAGCTTGCGAGGGAAGAGCTTCATATTAAAGTGATAAGGCCTGTGATGTTTCCGTCCGCGGTATTGCGTTCTAAAGTCTGATAGTGTACTTAGAGATGACTTCTACATGTCAAACAAAGAAGGCTTGTCTAACAGTTGAATTGCCGAAATGTATGTTGGCCTGGCCTTCGGGGATGCGGGAATCATATATCAACTCTCCGAGACATTGCCGAAGTGAGACGCAGGCGACGCCCACAGGTTCACAATGATCACCGCAAAGATGATGCATTCATAGGTAGTTGACAATTTACCTAGAAAAAGGGATTGCATACTATCACTTCACTAGCAAAGTACTGACCCCGTAAAGAGAGCCCCTGATCCAGTACGTCGCTGGACAAAAGTTAGTAGCAAGCATGACTTTCGGCATTGATGGCGTGGCCATTGTCACTGGCGCAGGTAAAGCTCCTCTCAAGCCTAACCCCTCCACTTCACCATGCATCCACCATCCTCTGATGTAAACTGACCCTGTGGTTTCAACCACAGGCAGTGGCATAGGCAAAGAATGTGCCCTCGCATACGCCGCAGAAGGTGCCCGTGCCGTCGTCGTCGTCGACCTGAACCACGAAGCCGCCCTGACCACCGCGCGTGACACCGAAGCCGTGGCCACGAACCCGGCTTACAAGGTGTTGGCCCTCTCAGTAGATGTTAGCAGCGCCGCCAGCGTGGAGAAGATGGTCCAACAAGCCGTGGACACCTTTGGACGCATCGACTACTGCGTCAACAGTGCAGGCATTGGCGTGAAGAAGCCCCTCCCCGTCGAGGACGCTGATGTCGAGGAGATGAACCGCTTCTGGCAGGTCAATGTCATTGGCACGTTTAATTGCATCCAGGCTGTGGCGAAGCAGATGAAGAAGCAGAGCGTGGCGACGACGACGAGCCGCGGCAGGGTGCGTGAGGTGGGCCGCGGTGTTATTATTAACCTGGGGTCGATTAACTCGTACATTGCGACACCGGATATTGTTCAGTATGCAACGTCCAAGCATGCTGTTATTGGCTTGACAAAGAACGCAGGTAAGTTTTGATGCAACTCCCTGCAAGCCAAGATGATCAAACATGTAGTACCGGAAACATTAACGATGATATTAGCTCTTGATCTCGCCAAGCATGGAATTCGTGTCAATGCCATCTGTCCCGGCTGGGTCTCAACGCCCATGGTAGACGCCGCGATCGAAGGCAATCCCGAGCTGCCAAAGATGATGAAGGCCATCATTCCCATGTCACGCATCGCTCAACCAGAAGAGATTGCCGACGTGGTGCTGTTCATGACGAGTCCGAGATCGAGCTACGTGACTGGCGTTGGCTGGCTCGTGGATGGAGGTACTACGCTTCAGGTACAAAGTGCATGAAAAGGTGCCTTATGATATGTTGATCAAGTCAAAATAAACTACATTGTGTCTGATATCGTGATTGGTTATACGAGTGCTTCTTCAAATTGGAGGCGAAGGCGTTTGCTCCTTTGTGTGTGTGGATTTTGTCTGAACCATCTGTTTGAGTGGCACCAGATGCTTTTCACTTGGCAATAGGTGCGTCTGAGCTGCCGTATACATACATCTATGCTACATATAACAATCCACAATCTAGAGTCGGTCAATTTGTAAGAGACTATGCAAACATACGTCAATGATACTCATACAGATATTTGATTAGCATCATGCAGGTTGCATCGTTAGACAAGTTGCTTCGATTGAGTGACAACGATTCTATAAGTACGTGCTAAACACATCAACCTCCGCCTTGGCCTCCGCTGCCAAAATAGTCTCCTTTCTCCTCTCCGATCTGACCCTCACATCAACCTCAAAAGGCCGAACCTGGTTCAAGAATCCATCCTTGTACGCGGTCTCGGGCTTGGTGTCAATCGGCACCTCCTTGCCATCGGCATCAACCTTGGGCTTCATCGTGAATGCCCAAAGCAGTCTCGCCGTTGCAACAAAGAGCGCTCGTTCGGCTAGATGAATCCCGGGACAGATGCGTCGCCCGGCGCCGTAGCTAAAGTGGTCTCTCTTTTCGTGGCCAGAGTTTGTGTATGCTGAAGCAGGCTGGGTCTGGCCCTCGTATCGGTAGGGATCATACTTTTCTGGGTGAGAGTACCTTGATGCGTCTTGGTGCATGCCCCAAATGTTGAGCACAATGGTGGAGCCCTGTGGGATTTTCATTCCATCAATTTCGTCATCTATAGATGGTCCTTTATTAGCATATTTGCATCGCAGGGAATACATTAATTACATACCTCTGGCTAAAGCATGGGGAAAAGCACCGGGCAAAGGGGGTCGCCATCGCAAGCACTCCTTGACAATCATGGAAACGAGTGGAAGTTGGTCATAGTGCTCCCACGAAGGCAGCGTAAACTCATCTACAACCGAGTCAATCTGCTTCTGTGCCTCTAGCTGCACATCCAGATTCGTCACCATGGCCTGAATAAGCACCAGCAGTGTCGTGGAAGTGGTGTCAGTGCCCCCTCAAGCAAATTGCCACACATAATGTCAATCTCGTTTCGGGTGAGGTTCAGTCTGTCTTGTTGGTCATAGACTCCGTCCAGAAAGGTACCGATGCTGCCGATTTTCTGTCGTCGTTCAAGGAGTCGGTCAACCAAGGGGTGGTAGAGGCCGAGCAGGAGCTTGTTTAGGTTTGCTGCGCGAGTTCTCCAGTAGCCCATCAGACGCTCCGGGACGTACTTTAGAATTGGTAGCAGATCGATTGGCGGCGTTGCACCAATCTCACCAAGCGCACTCAGGTCTGTCATGATCTTTCCCAGAGTCACATAATGATGCGTATCAAATCGAGGAGTGCGCATTCCACAAACTGCGAGAAACTTAGCACGATTGCGCTTCTTGTACCCGAGTTCACTTACCTAGACTTGAGATGACACTGTTGGTGTATCGGCCAGGGTGTTGCATGACATTCTCTGGCTCAAGGCAAATGTCACGGAGAAGCTTTGTAGACTCGGCTTCGATGAGACGAACATGCTCAGTGTTGCATCTTGACTCGTTCATCAACTGAAAGTACAGCTTTCGTCTCAACTTCCATCGTTCATCCGGGTCCATGAACATGGGATGGTCTCCGCCAAAGACAAGATCCCCCACAACATAGGACGGCGGGCGATGGCTGTATTTGGCTGAGCGCTTGTCAAGTAATTGGGTGGCATGGTAAGCCGATGTCAGAACTACCATGGTACCATGGCCAATCTTGACAGAGAATATGGAGCCATATGTCTTGGCCCAGTTGGTGAACCTGGACTTTGGGGTTAGGAATGGCCCTCAAGCAAAGGGGATTGTCTAGTAACATTGCATACAGTAAGTGAATGCCAGTTTTTGGCAGTAAATTAATATTTCCAAGGAAAGGAACAGTCGGTGGTCCTTACCATTGTCAACCAACAAGCATGGGAACAAGATCAAGGGTGCTGTCCATACCTGGTGGAAGCCCCTTCTCGCGGGACCCTGGCAGAGACACTGTGCCAGCGACAACCAACACAATGATCAATGCAACGATGGTTGCAGACCACAAGGGTATCTCTGTATCCGCTATTGCAATCGCCATATTTTTCCTAAGAAAAGGCAAACCCAAGAAAGGGAAGAAAGTGAAGCGTTACCGCACGGGCTGCTCTGTGTTCTCAATCGTTATATCTGCCCACCAAATTGGTAAAACTACAAAACGGCACCGTACTCTTAGTTCCCTAAAGAATGAGATAAAGTAACATCATTACCGGTATTATGTTAATGGGATAATCACCCCCAAATTATCGGCATTCAAACATGATGTTTGCACGAGTGTTGCGACCGTGAGAACTCAAAAAGGTGTGCTTATTTGTGTCACTGCTTTGCTTCCGGCAATGGAAAGGAGCCCAAGTGAATAACCCATAGGGCTTAGTAGCCGTAATATTCCCCGACGGGTGATGAGGAGTGCCCAATTGGTTCTTCGGGGACTCTCTCCACAGTCACCGAGACACAACTGGTACTCAGGGGTTAGGGTTGAGAGGATGGGTGGTACGGAGGAACCACTCCGATTCTCAAAGTCCTACATCTAGGAAACACTGGCTTACAACTCTGCACAGTCCAACGTGAGTAATACCCGATCATTGCATATCCTTATTTCGGGGACTGTAGCCTCTCTCGTTTGACTGTTCTCTCCAAGTGACCTGAAAGGACGTAATCTTGTCAAGACACCTCTCCTGTAAAAGTACAGTAGTATCCTGACAAACACAAACCCTCAACTTATCTACCCCCTTTGATCGTGTTCGACTAGCTACACGTCTCGATCAGATCTACGATAGGACCTTCTTGGCCACCCATCAATCTTCGTCATGTCTCTTCCATCCTTCTTCTATTCGCAGCTCTTTGTGGAGCCAAAGCTGCCTGATTATGACTTCAGCGGTCAGACAGTCGTCGTCACGGGTGGCAACCGTGGGTTAGGCCTGGAGACGGCTCGGCACTTGTTGCGGATGAACGCCTCCAGAGTCATCCTCGCGGTTCGCAATCTCGAGAGCGGCAAGGAGGCGGCCAAGGATCTCGAAGCGTCGACGGGCCGAACCGGTACGGTCGAAGTTCACGAACTGGACATGCTGAGACACGAATCCGTGCAGAGTTTCGCCAGCGAGATGGAAGCGCTCGATCGGATCGACGCTGTGATCCTGAATGCCGGGATCTTTACCCAGGATCTGATCATTGCGGATGGGTACGAGAGTAGTTTGACGACCAACTGCATCAACACATTCTTCCTCGCCCTTCTTTTAGTTCCCATTCTACGACGGTCTGCGACGGCATTGAACATTCTGCCACGCATCGTGATTGTGTCATCAGATCGCCATGTCATGACCAATCTTCCTGAATGGAAGCAAGACCATCCTTTTGAGGTTCTAAGCGATCCAAAGAAGGCCAAGATGGATGAGCGGTAAGCCCCTCTCCCCCAACGAAACAAACGACGCAGAAAGTCCATCATGATGACAAGGTTGTACTGATCGACCACCGCACAGATACTACGAATCCAAGCTTATCCAGGTCTTGCTCACCAAGGCCATGGCCAAGCGAATGACCGGGTCCCAGGAGGTTGTACTCAACTCCCTGACACCCGGATACACTCACTCCGGTCTCTGCCAGAACCTGCACACCGTGTACTACTACGCGTTTAAGCTTCTCGCCAAGGCCACGGCTCGCAAGACTGAGGTCGGTGCACGAACCCTTGTCTCTGCAGCTGCAGGCGGCAAGGAGACTCATGGCGAGTACATGAACGATGGAGTAGTTGATGTGTATGAAACACCAGCCCCCTCCCCCTCCCCTCCTTTTACGCGTATATTCGCTATAACCGTGGCTAACTTGTGTTTCAATGATGCAGAACGGCTTTATCCCCATTCGTCAGAAGCGAGGATGGCACCAAGGCGTCGGAGAAGTTGTGGTTTGAGCTGTTGAATATTTTGGAACAGTGGCAACCAAACATCAAGTCGATTCTCGGGACTAGCTCCTAAGGAGGGTCGGGCCGAGTGGTTTGCATCGTCGATTTGGTTATTTTGTATTTACTCTCGGTGTATCTTGAGTTGATAGCTCGAGTTCAGAAATGTCATTCGACGTATCACTTTTATGAGTTGAGACTTGTCAAGACGTTGCAGATGTCGTACGAATTTGGAGAGGCCGAGACATTGTATGTGTCTGTTGAAACCTTTCCAAAAATGCAACGGGGTGAACTCTGATGAATCCTTGTTATGCATTGAGGATAGAGCTTATTTTTTTTCTCCAATACAGAACCTGAAGAGCTTGAGATTGATATTGTGAAATTTAGTTAGTCCTCCCCAAATAATCAATCACATATAGTCTAACTTGTCTTTCTATAATATGTCCATTATTATGCGTCTTGTATGGCATCAGTTGCCTACCCTATATACTTTGTCTCGTTACAACCAACCCTCTTAATACCCTTTGCGTAACTCTTCTCCAACGAGCAGGAGCAGCCGCCCTTGAGCTCAATCGGTTCAGCCCGGTTAGCTCAATCGGTAGAGCGTGAGACTCTTAAGTTTCAAGTTCTGAAGCGGCGATATCTCAAGGTTGCGGGTTCGACCCCCGCATTGGGCTTTTCCTATACAAGTTACCAGATTAAGATATCAAGGCGGCACTTCATTTTTTGTATTTTCTTTTTACTATTATTTATTTAGTTTTACTATCTATCAGTTTTCTTTTTTGCTTTCCTTTTTAGATAATTGCCTACCCATGTGTACGTACTCAATGACGAGAACAGTCCAAGTTCCCGATCAGGCAATATCCAAGGGCCCACATCCCGGCCCGAGAAGAGTGGATCCCGGCAATGGGAATGGGGATACATGGATACATGCCCGAGTCTCACGGTAATGGTAATGAAGAGCCTGGAAATTGGCTCGGGCACGGCCATCTGCCAATAAGTGAGCTGGGATAACTGAAATGACATCAAGAGTCACTCATGTCGAGTGGCGGTGTATCAATTCAACAACACCGTCTCTTCTGACCTAAAAGAGTGAGTGATCATGTCTGTCCATAATCACCCGTTAGTCACAGTCGAGGATACCCCTTAACTATCTCTGCCTTTACTTTTGAGCCGAATCGTCTACAGTGAAAAATATTTATTTATTATTATTATTTTTAAAAATGGCGTCTTCTCAAATCAAGCAATTTCCCGCCGATGGTCTCCGTCACGCTCGTCGTGTCATTTCCGGCCATAACAAGGAGGGCAAGGGTGTCTTCGTCGTCGATGACGATGGCGACCACCACAGAATCATTTGTGGTGGGGAGGCCGTTGGTAACATTATTTACAGCACAAAGGGCATGCCGGTTGATATGAATGATGACAAGGACCTCAAGTTTGCGAGAGATAATGAGGTAACAACCCCTCCTCCTCCCCACAGCAGCCCATGTAGAACGATCAACTTACGCCTCGCAGCCTTCAATCACTGTCCAGAACGGCAGTGTTTGCCGTCTGATTGACTTTGTCCCGGGAATGGTTACACCGCTGCACAGAGCAAAGTCCATCGATTATGGTATCGTCATTGAGGGAAAGTTTGAGCTCACACTCGACAGTGGCGAGAAAAAGGTCTTGCTGCCTGGTGATATGAGTAAGGTCTCATCGTGCTCACAGCTATTACTTTAAAGCTAACAATTTATAGGTGTAAATCGGGGCTGCATGCTCGAATGGCGCAACTTGGACACCGAAAAGGCTGGTCGCATGTTGTTCGTTCTCCTGGACATTGAGCCGCTCGTCGTCAATGGCAAGACTCTGGGCGAGGAGCTTCTGGATCTCGATTCTGACTACGTTGAGCTAAAAGAAAAGGAGTGATTCTGTTGCTGGATGGTCGAGGGGTGGGCCGAAATTGTATCTCATTATTGTACGCATACGTGGCAGCAGATAGATGTAACATCAAGGCCATTGACGCTCTGTCTAGCAAATACAATGTATTCTTTCGCTCTCCAAGAAAATTAGGTCGAGTCTATGTACGTAGAGGCAAATGATGGTACATGTCCCAGAGTACATGCATACGGAGCACATTGTCCCTTGTGAGTCATCTACGCAGAAACAAGGTCTTGTACTTGCTGGACAGTCAACCCTGGTGTACCGGTATCAAAAAGCTTTGTTCACTTGGAGACCCCTAATCTCACTACCGTGCGGCTCCCATCCTGAGCCTGATATTTATCCCTAACCATGTCCGCCCGTTGGGCCAACCACATGTGTATGCACTGGCACGCCATGACGTGCGCCGAGTTTTCACTTCCCTGGGCGTCCCTCAACCTACTCACGGACGCACTGAACTGTCTCAGTACCTTTTGAAGTTTTCGGAACTGCAACAGCCAGAGGTGCTGCTTAAGCTCGTTCTCCTCATCTGGCTCGAGCTGCAGCACACCCCAGGAGAGCCGGGGGGATGCCGTGTCTGGGCTGGATGACGACGACGACGAATCGGAAGAACTCGCGCTGCCGCTGCAGAAGTTCTCCGGACTGGAACACGAGGGGCTGACCTTGGCCAGGGTTGCTTCGAATCCCTGGACCACGCGGCCGACTAGAATACTTATTGTCACTGCGTGGAAAAAGAAAGAGAGAAAAAAGGTTAACGTGCCGCTCCGCCTTGTTTCAATCTTGGATTCGGACCTACTTAATGACATTTGGTCTTTGGTGATGCAGTTGCAGCGTATGCATTCCTCTGACACCTTGATGGCTCGTCTTAGTTGGGAGAGCCTGGCGTCAAACGGCGAGCTATCGTCTTCAAACATCAGCGGCATCACCGTCAATTGTTTCATCACACGAGAGGCGCAATTGCACGACTGGTCGTTGGGTCGCTTTTGTCCGTTGTTGAACTCGGTCGTCATCAATCCTTCGCCCGCACCGAGGAAGCTCATATCGACAGGGCTGGGTATTGATAGACATTGACTCAGTGGGTCAAACCCTGTTGTTGCGGAAAGGTCATCCAGCGGGTCGAATCCTTGATGTGCATGTGGGCCCGATTCGGGGCTCTGCATCAGGGATGACAAGAAAGAAGTCTCGGCCAGGCTGTTAATATCTTGAATGCCGCCAAAATCAACATCGTCCTCCAAAAGATGCATACTGGGCGTCAAACCGGAAGGGCGTATCGTAGCATCTGCGTTTGTGGCATCGTGTAGGCCAAGCGTGGGAGAGATAAGAAGAGGGCTAACGGCGGAATTGTCGCTAGAGTTGGAAACCGAAATGGAGATTCTGCTATCATTGCTGTTGTTGCTACTATTTGTGTTGGCAGTAGATGGTCGTATGGCTGATGGTTGACACGCTCCAATGCGTGGTGCATTCTTGTGGCTGCGTCGTGACAAACCGTAAACACAGGTGATGCCGTGCTTCTCACATCTTGCGCACCTGGGCTTCGCTTGGCTACACCGGACCTTGGATTCGTTGCAAGCATCACAGGATGCTCGAAGTTTGGCAATTTTACCGTCGACAAAGACTGTCATGTCGGGATAGTTGCAGGTGGTCGAATTCGACATTGCAGGCAAAAAAAAAGCCAGTTATTCAAGACGTTGATACTCTTGCATCAAGTGACTTATTCAAGGATACCCACAATGATACTCCAAGTAAGTATATATATATGGATATGAAATTTATTGTACTGGTGGATACAGAGGAAAAGAATAACTGCCGGGAAGAGAAAAGGAAAGGAAAGGCATGGGAATCACACAGTTGATGAGTGTCATAAACGGTATGACATAATATTGCATGCTACATAGATGAGAATCATTGTCAGTAGCAGAGTAACATGGCTTCGCAATGGTGGTCTAATGGGATAATGTATGGTACTCAGTTGCAAGTCATCAAAGTCGTTTCCACGGGAGCAAGAGCCGGGTCTGGTTAAGGCGCGTCAAAGCCAAGACACGAACCGGCTGTCAAACGCCAAACTTGACAATGTCAGGGTCCTTCTCGGCTAGATCTGTTGACAGTTTTGGTAAAATAGGAAATATGGTGAACTCTTTGGGACATCATTCATGCAAAAGGGCTCCATGGGCGGCCTGAGTCGTCCAAGCCGTGCCGGGGCTCTGAAGGCTGGTCCTCATCAAGACTGTATGTAGGCACTCCCTACGGAGTACTCGCTTGCTGTTCCTTGTTCTCTATACGTAGACCGCCTTGGTCTGATGTTTCATGATAGGCACGCTTCGGGGTATTAAATCGTGCCATGTCTTGGTCGCAAAGACGCCAATTCTTCGATGTCACGGCAGTTGTGACATCTTACTCTATCTTGACTTGAACTCTCGGGGACGGGCACCAACATCGATCACGTTGGGGGGGATGTGGCTTCGGGAGAAGGATGAAGATTGCTGGCTCGTGCGAGGAGACCCTTGCTAGAGCGTCCACGGCTGAAAGGCTAAGAAGGACTAGTTGGTGGATTTGGGAGTACCGATGAAGCGGTATAACGAACAGATCGAAGGTTTCCTCGAGGGTGGTCGATTAGACTAATGTAACCCCATGTAGCAATGCACTGTTTTGAAGTAGTAGGGTCGTAGATTGAATGATGACATTCCGTAAGGAGAAACCAGGATAAGGGTGCTGAGCCTACGCATCATGACGACGAGAGAGACGGAAACCCTGGGTAATGGTATCTGATTTCACAAGCAAAACGCTGTCCGTAGATCTTAGGTGAAAGTAAAATAATGGGTGGGTACACTAAGGATCAAGTATGTCACTTGAACGTGGTCTTTCGCCGAGTAGCGTGTGAAGACGCGGAACGGGGGGTGACGCTCTGGCATGGTATCTGAAGTACCGACCAGGCGGAACTTGGAATATCCCTCACTAGGTCTGAGACATTGGAACCCATCGGATCTTGGAGCGACATCTCCCTCATGCTTTTCGTCGGAGCTCACACGTCACAGACCAGTGGAGCGTGTGAGTGCTAGCTAAGGGTGTAGATGGAATAGGGGCTAGCTATTGTAGAAAGATGCTCGCAAAATCAGGCATGAAAGCAAATGGAATAACTTTCTCATGTTATGAAAAGGGGGCAGTATGAATTAGCATGTAAATTACGTATAAAGGCCGTGTTTGTATGAAAATAAACTTGTTTCAAACACGAGCAGTCTAGTTGGACACCATGCCTATTAAGGGGCATTAGTTAAGACATGATTAATCAGTACCAAGAACACTTTTGATGCAATCATACGTACATGCTTGTATTATGAAGAAATTTGAACTGCTTTTGAGAGACAAGCGATCAAACCCTGAAAACGAAGGAGGCGTTGAGGAGTTGCTTGCATACACTACAGGTCTCTAGTCTTTATTGCTGTTGTTTGTTTCATTCTCCGCTCCCCGCTTCACGCTCTGAATACCCTAATTCATGTCTCAATACAAGCACCCTTACAAAGTACATGACAGAATCAAAGCATTAATCCCTGCCCCATATCCCACTGTAACACCTACTGTCAAACCCAAGACACATGGGCAGCTGAAAAGCCCCCCCCCCCCCCGGGGGTAGCAGAGACTCGATTAAATGTCGGCAACCTCGGTGACTCGCATACCCTGTGCAAAGAGGAATCCCATCCTCACCGACTGAAACATCTCTCACCTTAGCTCACCAACTTCTGCAGTTTGAACTCTCGCTTGAAGAGCCAGTCCTGCCGCAGTTAGCGCTCCCATCTGTCAGACGTTTCTGACACGACCACTTACCCAGTACGTTCTTGGCAGAAACGTGTCCCCGAACCAGAACTCTCCCACTCTGGCACCAGTCCAGAACCAGGCCTTTGGGTTCTCTTTTGTGATTTCCGCAACAACCGACGTGGCATATTGCGCAGGTGTGATGGTATCTTTCTCAGCAACGGTTAGCTTGATGAGTGTTTGTCTGTCTAATTCCAAATGTTAAAGAGCAGGACAAGGACTCACTGGGCTTTCTGTTGATATGACTTTCAAACTCCTTCGCTAAAGGTGTGTAGTATGAATCCTCTGGAAGTCTTCGCGTTGCTCCCTGATCGCGCTTCAAGATGTTGGTTCCTACTTCTCCAGATATGATGTTTATCACATCGACACTGTAAGATATTAGGGATGTGAATATCGGGGACGGAAAGTCACTCACCCAAATGGTTTCATTTCTACTCTCAGCGTATTCCCCCAGTGATGAAGAGCTGCCTTGGTTGCATTATAACTGGCTGAACACTTGTTATGCAAAGAACATTTGGAATCGGTGCTCATTGTGTCAACTCACCTCCATAAACATACGGTATGATGCCCGCGACACTCCCAATGTTGACAATCTTGCCTTTGGCCTTGATGAGAAGCGGGTGGAAGATGTTGACCATTCTCATAGGTCCAAAGACATTGACGGCAAACATCTTTTCGACTTCCTTGACATCTGTGTCGATGGTAGTCATCGTGTAGACTGTTGGGTATTTAGTATGACATAAAAGGCACTGGATATCTCATCACGAACCGATGCCTCTATGAACACAATCAGTATCACAATAGTTGATTTGATGGGATTCACTTACGCATTGTTGACGAGCACATCGAGTGTATCGTCTGTGAGATCAGCAATGTTGTCTCTCAGCTTCAGAATGTCATCGTCGCTGGTGACATCAGCCGTGAAGACGTGAATCCCTACGTCAGTCAGGTGCTCCTTTGGCTCATGTGCCAACACGGTAGCAAATACAAAGTAGCCTGTGTACAATCAGTACTAGAACACCTCATGTATACTGGTAAAGTAAAACAGCATGCGAACCTTTGTTCCTGAACTCGACTGCGAGGGCATGACCAATGCCTCCCTTGCCACATCTGAAGAGCTTGTCAGTACTCACAAATTTCCCACAAGAAGCGCGTTTGGCTCACCCTGTAATTAGGACAGAAGGACCAGTTTCTACCTTCATTGCGTCTTATCAGGGCTGCGTAGCTTTGAATGTGGGATTTCTGCGTGAGTAAGGCGGACGGATATCGCGCGTGCAAGTGATAACATGGACCAACGGGGGAATAAACCTCGAAAACCACGCAGGCGAATATAGCTCAAGTAATTTTGTAGCAATTCCATTTTAGTGAGCCCCTCAAAAGAAAATACCTCCAGTGACGTGTTTACCGCTGGTGTGTGCCAATGATTTCCCACTTGACTGAAGCGGACTTCGGTGACTCGATCCCCATTGCCCGAATCGACGTTGCATCACCAAGTCCCCATCACCGAAGTGGGCACAAAAAAGGGACCAATCATCGGGCAAACACTCTTGTGAAACATGTTGAGCTATTACGAGACAAGAAATGAGGCTTATGGTTCATTAAATTGCGACTGTCGTTCTGGTAGGCGAGGGTGTCCAAGTCCAGGTGACGTCCTACACCACCTGCAGCATGTGTGGATGATGAGACACACATACAGCTAGGCAAGGGTGGTACGATTCTCCGAGCAACGGGCAATGCCATCTTCATAATCCTCCTGTGGGGTGGGGGGCGTGCTGTTGACGCTCCCGGTTACGTCTCACCTCGACAGGATCGAGAGGAGACCCCGTAGATCCCTTTTGGGACGACTACATTGGTTTATTTCATCAATCGTGTCTCTGATTTGAGATGCTGGTGATGGTGCTGACATCAACAAGAACACAAGTGCAGACATCATCGTCCCTTAAAGTAACATCGTCGGTGACGTTGGGAAGCCATCTTCAACAGGGGACTCGGAGCGTCAAAAAGATTAGCCCAGATTTCTATCTACAAGTACATAGGTAGCATCTACTCCTTCATCGATATATATGAGTAGTCGACTGCGAGACTGGATTGATCATTCCGGGCTAATTATTCAACTCACTTCTTGTCCCTTCTCACGATGGCCCCCGGAATCCTGACACATGGCCATGGAGAGGGCCCTTCAAGCCCAGACTACTCTCCCACGGACTCTACATCATCCATCCCCAACTCGGAACCTATAGCGATATGTGGTTTCTGTAAGTATTTTCCAGTTCAAAACTGCCAATCACTTTTGCGTAACAGCTTGCTGATCAGTTATATAGCATGTCGCTTACCAGGGGACTCGTCCACCCCCCAAAAGTTCTGGGACCTCCTCGCCAACGGTCGCTCAGGCCAATGCGACATCCCCAAAGATCGCTTCAACATTGACGGCTTCTACCACCCAAGGGGTGTCGACCGCCCCGGGAGCGTCGTCACAAGGGGCGGCTACTTCATCGCGGAAGAGATTCGCAACTTTGAGAACAGCTTCTTTGGCATCAACAACCTGGAGGCCACGTACATGGACCCCCAGCAGAGGAAACTGCTAGAGGTCGTCTTTGAGTGTCTGGAGAATGCCGGCGTTCCCCTGGATGAGGCGTCGGGGTCCAACACGGGCTGCTTTGTCGGGAACTTTACGTTTGACTACACATCCATGCAAGTAAGGGAACCAGACTACATGAGCCGGTACTCCGCCACAGGTCTCGGTCCCACCATTCTCGCCAACCGCATCAGTCACGTCTTCAACCTCCTGGGCCCCAGTTTCGTGCTAGACACGGCATGCTCTTCATCGCTCTACTGCCTCCACACGGCCTGCGTGGCCCTCGAAAACTACGAGTGCGACGCCGCCATCGTCGCGGGGTCCAACCTCATCCAATCCGCCGAGCAGCACATCGCCACCATGAAAGTCGGCGTCTTGTCACCGACATCAACATGCCACACCTTTGACTCATCAGCAGACGGCTACGGACGGGGGGACGGCATCGGAGCCCTGTACGTCAAGAGACTGAAGGACGCCCTTCGAGATGGCGACCCCATCCGCAGCGTGGTTCGAAGCTCCGCCATCAATGCCAACGGCAAGACGGCGGGTATCAGTCTTCCCAGCGCCGATGGCCAAGAGGCAGTCATCCGAAAGGCCATGGCAAAGGGCGGCGTCCGTCCCGAAGACATCACATACGTTGAATGCCACGGCACAGGCACCAAGGTCGGCGACGCCATTGAAGTCGACGCTCTATCCCGAGTATTCAAACGGTCCGCGAAACATCCCCTCATCATTGGCTCAGTCAAAAGTAATATCGGACACTCTGAAGCCGCCAGCGGTATAGCAGGCGTTATCAAGTCCACGCTGACCCTCGAAAGGGGACAAATCCCCGCTGTTCACGGCTTGAAGAACATCAACCCCAAATTAAAAGCCGAGGGGCGTCACTTCTCCATCCCCAAAGAGCTGACACCATGGCCCAACACTTGTCCCTCCGGTCTTCGTCGCATCGGCATCAATTCTTTTGGCTACGGGGGCGCCAATTCCCACGTCATTCTCGAAGCCGCCCCGACCAGGCCCCTGTATCCCGAAGCTAGGAAGCTCATTGTCCATCAATCTTCCGTTCTCCTACCCCTTTCCGCCGCCACCACCGCTTCTCTCGAAGCTCGCGTAAATGACTTTTCCGAATTCGACTTTGGCCAAACAGACATCCTAGACCTCGCATACACACTGGGCACTCGACGGACACACTTCCCCGTCAGAGGCTTCCTCGTCGCCCCCCGCTCAGAACCCATATCGCAATCCTTCAAAACCCAGAAATTCATCACGGGAGCAGAACCAGCCAACACTGCGTCTTCTCCCTTTGCCTTTGTCTTCACGGGACAAGGGTCCCAGTGGCCCGGCATGTGCCGCGAGCTCTTCCTCGAGTTCCCCATCTTCCGCGACGTCATTACCGAGATGGATTCCGTCCTCAAGTCGCTCCCCCACCCGCCGGAATGGTCCCTCAGGGACGCCATTCTCGAGACGGGGGTGCTGGGCTCATTCACCTGCCAGAGCGATCCCAGCCCTGCTGCACGGCCATCCAGGTCGGTCTCGTGCGGCTGCTTGCATCATGGGGCATCACTCCATCTACTGCCGTGGGCCACTCCTCTGGTGAGATTGGAGCCGCCTTTTCCGCCGGTCACATATCCGCTGCCGAGGCCATCGTCATTGCCTACTACCGTGGATACTGCGTATCCAAAGCTGCTCAACAAGACGGCGCCATGATGGCAGCCGGTCTATCAGAAGCCATCGCCAACGAAGAAATCTCCAAGAACGAACTCCAAGGAAAAGTGACAGTCGCTTGCATCAACTCCCCAGAGGGTGTCACCATATCTGGTGATCGGCCCGCTATTGACAGCCTGTTTGATGCTCTACACGCCCAGGGCACATTCGTAAGAAAGTTGAAAACGGGTGGGCAGGCCTATCACTCGCAGCACATGCTGGCCATTGGCGACGAGTATCAGTCCCTGCTGGACAAAATCCTACCAACAGTAGACCCTTCCACCAAGATGCGCAAAGGAGCGACCGTCATGTCCTCGGTCACTGCTTCGCCCAAGTCATCCGGTTTCGACGACGCAAGGTACTGGCGGGCCAACCTCGAGGGCCAAGTCCGTTTCTCCCAGGCCATCGACGCAATCCACAGAATCTCGGCGCACTGCTTCGTTGAACTCGGCCCGCACTCTTCCCTCGAACTCCCCATCAAACAGACCTTGGCCAAAGTCGGCGTCGCACACAACCAGGTCAAGTACGCGGCACCCATCAAGCGCAACACCAACGCCTTGGAGAGCGCCCTCACCTTTGCCGGCTCTCTGTGGCTGCAGGGCCTCAACATCAACTGGTCCAAGGTCAACGGCCTCGACACATCCCTCAAGTCCTCTCACGCTCTGTGTCGCGTCGTGACTGACCTTCCCAAGTACCGCTTCGACTACCAGGAGATCCTATGGACGGAGTGCCGTGCCAGCATCGAATATCGACAGCGCAAGTACCTCCGACATGAGCTCTTGGGGTCCTTGATACCAGGCGGCAACGGCAAGGACTTTATTTTCCGTAACCTCCTCAGGTTAGACGACGTCTCCTGGTTAAGGGACCACAAACACGGAGAAGCCGTCGTGTTCCCAGCCGCCGGGTATCTAGCCATGGCCACGGAAGCCATCGCCCAAATCACAGACGCCGACAAGTCTCTCCGGCCCTCATTCCACTTCTCCAACGTCAACTTCGCCGACCGACTACTATTGTCCACAGAAGTGTCCGCCCAAGCCGAGGTGTTCACGACACTGTACAAATCAGCCATCACAAAGACCACCACATCTGAGACATGGTGGGATTTTAGCATATCCTCTTATGCACAAGACAAGTCCATCACGCACGCTACAGGAGCCATCGCCATCGTCAAGGAGACTACCTCCTCGCTAGAGCCCAGGTACAAGCCTACCAACAACGACTCCCTCGAGACCAGCGCCAAGCGCACCTGGTTCGAGAAATTTGCGAGACAGGGCCTCGACTATGGTCCGGCATTCCAGTCCATCACCGAGTTCCAGACCCCGCGCATGAAGACCAGAATGATCAGCGGTGCCATCGCGCCGCTGTTGACGGAGCACGGTGATGATCCGTCGTCCG
The DNA here is from genome assembly GCA_036429605.1 of Cladobotryum mycophilum. NCBI lineage: Eukaryota > Fungi > Ascomycota > Sordariomycetes > Hypocreales > Hypocreaceae > Cladobotryum > Cladobotryum mycophilum. Next base: position 391,316 of record JAVFKD010000002.1, on the reverse strand, counting down.
TCTACGCTGTGCACCCGGTCACACTTGAGACAATGACGCAACTAGCGATTGTGGCATCAACAAAGGGCGTCCCAAAACAACTCAAGGCCTCAACTCCTGCAAGAATCGCCTCTGCGGTAATTAACACATCGGCCCCTCACGCGGGAGAGAACTGTCAAATGCATTCGGTCGTCACGCAAACGGGCTTTGGGTATTTCGACGGCGGCGTCGAAATCGTCACAAAGGATGGACGGATAGCCGCGCAGTTCAATCACCTCAGGCTCGTGCCTCTCCGAGCCGCTGAGGAAGAGGAAGAGGAAGAGGACAGACGGCATCCTGTCCTTAGGGTGCTGTGGAAGCCAGATGTCTATGGGCTCGGCTTACTCGATAACAAGGACGCAGAGGAGTACGTTCAAAGATTTGCTGGCGAGGCTGCTTGCTTCGCCTTGGACGATGGCCTAATCAAGATGCGCGGCATGCTCGACCTGCTCGCCCACAAGAACCCAATGCTCAGCATCCTAGAACTAGGCAACGATTCGCCCCATTTCACGATATCCACCCTGGACCTGTTGGCTTCTCAGACGGACTTTAAGCGCTTGTCGTCCTATACCACCGCTTCACTCACAGAAGATGGCAGGCTCATCGGCAGCTCCATCGATCTTGCAACTAGAGAGCGCCTTGCAGAACCGTCTGAGCTGGAAGGCAAGTTTGATCTCATTCTGATTCCGGACTTCGGAGAACTGCCAGATGGCAGCCTGGAAAAGGTCAGAACACTATCGTCAGAAAATGGCTCTATTCTCTCCCTCGTCCCCGGCGCAATAAGCAGTTGCCTCGTATCACTCCGCTTCCCTTGCCTCTCTTTCCCCGTATCCAAGGGCCAATCCTCGCTCGTCTTTGCGCGCCAGCCTCTCAAGTCCAACCAGGAAGCCCTATGGAAGCACAAGTTCCTCATCGTCGAAAAGGAAAAGACGAGGCTCGGCTCGGCTCTGCAGGATGCTCTGAGTCCCATCCAAGGACAGTGGGTCATGCGCGTCAAGCTCTGCGACCTCACGCCAGAGCATGTGTCCAAGGGAACGACCGTTTTCAGCCTCTGCGAGGCCAAGAATCCTCTTCTCTCCGTCATTTCCGACGAGGACATGAAGCGTGTCAAGATGATGACGGATGGAGCGGCCAGCCTGGTATGGGTTACGAACGGCAACATTATGCGCGGAGATCGCCCCGACTTTGCCCTCATAGCTGGTCTGGCTCGCTCATTGATCCTCGAGCAGCCTTCACTCAACATATGTACCTATGACATTGACGACTCCGAAGATAATGTCAAAGCTACCGCCCAGAACCTCGTATCCGTCCTCAATCAACCAAAAGGACAACCCGATTTGGAGTTTGCACAACACAAGGGCGTCGTCCACGTCAGTCGATTCGCCCCGGACACAGGCATCAATGCAACCTTCCGCAGCAAGCAGGGTCTTGAGACCACCCCCATCAGCTTGAAGGAGGCCGACGATGCTAGACTTGTGATCGGTCAGGCTGGCCAGTTTGACACCATCTTCTTCAAACAGCAGGAACCTCCTACTTCCATTGCGCCGACAGAAGTACGCATCAAGGTCGCTTCGGTGGGCCTCAACGCCAGAGATTACGACGTCCTGGCCGGCCAGGTTGATGCACCAAACGCAACCTGCCAGCTCGAATGCGCCGGTACGATCGTTCAGGTCGGCTCCTCAGTAACCGACTTTACCGTCGGTGATCGGGTTGTCGCCATGGCACCGACTCACTTCCAGACATATCAGACCCTACCGCAGTGGGCATGTCATAAGCTCGCTGACGAAGAAAAGTTTGACGTTTGCTCGACTCTACCCCTATCGTATGCCACAGCCATTTATGCCTTGCACCATCGAGCCAATATCCAGCCCGGTGAGAGCATATTGATTCATTCCGGGGCTGGAGGTGTAGGCATGGCGGCCATCCAGCTAGCACAGCAAACAGGCGCCGAGGTAAGAAAATGACAACCAACTTTGCCATCCTCAATCTGATACAAGTTTGCTAATCCCCTTGTAGATCTTCACCACCGTATCGACAGAAGAAAAGAGACACTTCCTCATCAACAAATTTGGCCTCGACCCCTCCAACATTTTCAGCTCCCTCGGCACATCTTTCCTCGACGACATCCTCAAAGCCACAGGTGGTCGCGGCGTCGATGTTATTATCAACTCGTTAAAGGGTGACCAGCTGCACGCGACATGGAAGTGCGCCGCCGAGTTTGGTCGCTTCGTCGAGATTGGAAACGCCGATTCTGCTGCCGCCGGTCGTCTGGAGATGGACCAGTTCCTGAAGAATACGACTTTTACCGCCTTTGACATTAGCAAGCTATACCATTCCAAACATGAGCAGCACCATTCTCTGTGGAAGAAGCTGCTCTCGCAAGTCATGACCCTCTATCGCGAGCACAAGATCATCGCCCTGGAACCCCTAAAGATCTTTGACGTTGCCGAAACCCCAGAGGCCTTCCGTTCCGTCTCGGATCGCTCCAGGATCGGCAAGATTGCCATCAACCTCGAGAACCCGGCGTCCACTATCAAGGCGCACAAGCTCAAGCACACGACCCGGTTCGACAGCGACAAGAGCTACGTCATGGTCGGCTGCCTAGGCGGTCTCGGACGCACCCTCTCGCGATGGATGGTCAGCCGCGGCGCCAGGAAGTTTGCCTTTCTCGGCCGTTCCGGTATCGCCAAGGCTGCTGCGCGGAACCTGGTTGAGGATCTAGAGTCTTCGGGTGCTACATGTGTTGTCGTCAAGGGCGATGTGTGCAGTTCACAGGATGTCGAGGCCGTTACTGCTGCTGCCGCCAGGCTGGGCGCCGTCGGCGGTGTCGTCCAAGCTGCCATGGGTCTAAACGAGGCCATCTTTTCCAACATGTCCAACAAGTACTGGCACACCGGTATCGACCCCAAGGTCCACGGAACATGGCACCTGTACAACAGCCTGCGCGCCAACGGACACGACTCCACGCTCGACTTCTTCCTCATGACCTCCTCCGTCTCCGGTAGCGTTGGCACCGCAACCGAGTCCAACTACTGCGCGGGCAACCACTTCCTCGACCACTTCGCCCGCTTCATGCGCAGCCAGGGCCTCCCCGCCGTATCCATCGGCTTCGGCATGATCTCCGAAGTCGGCTACCTCCACGACAACCCGGAGATTGAAGCCATCCTCCTCCGCAAGGGCATCCAGGCCATTGACGCAGACGAGCTCATCCAGCTCACCGACCTCGCCCTATCGTCGTCCAGTGCCGGCGTGGGAATCGACCACGCGCACGATCACCTAGCAGCCGCGCATCTGCTCACCGGACTCGAGGCTTTCGGCCTCAAGGAGCTGAGAAAGAAGGGCTTCGACGGAAACCTGCCCGCGCTGGACGACCCGCGAGCCAACCTCCTAGCCAGTGCCCTCGACGGTGACGCCGCCGCCCGCCCATCGCACAACCAACAAGACGGAACCCTCCCCTTGAAGTAGCCAAGCTCATGGAAGCAGGCAAGACACTGCCCCAAGCGGTGCAGGACCACATCAGACGACGCTTCGGCAACCTCGTGCTGATGAAATTCGAAGCCGTGGACGTGAAGAAGCCCCTGGCGGCGTACGGCATGGACAGCATGATCGGGGCCGAGTTCAGATCGTGGTTCTACCAGAGCATGAAGGTGGACGTGCCGCTGGCCATGTTGTTGGGGAAGACGAGTACGCTGGAGACGTTGGGTGAGGTGGCAGTAGCGGCGTTGGAAGGTGCTTGAAAATTAAAAGAAAATGAAAAGAAAAAAATGAAAAGAAATGAAAAAGATTTGTAGAAGAAAATGTGGTTTAACAATGATTGCGCATAGAATAGTTAATGATATAATGTAACGATTCCCTTCTTTTATTTCGATATTTGGATATTTTTTTCTAGGAATCATGATACCAGTGTTGATGCCCGCCCAATAATCCAGCCTCCCTCCCATGCAGGTGAGAGAAACAACAAAAGTTGCCCATCCTCTGCCTGAAAGCTACCGTCGCGAGATACGAAAAACCAATATTGATGTACCAACTCTGACAAAAGAAAAAAGGCACCGTCATCGGCGCATATGTGCATCTATTCATCCTTCATTACCATTATGGCCCGCCGCCGCCCCATTATGTGTGATCCCCCAACCATGCCCAGCCATGCTCGTGTTGCCATAAACCCATCATTGACCCAATAATCCCAAGTAAATAAGCAAAACTAATGCAATCCAAACCCAATGCAATGTCATTAACCGTCTTTCTCTCTTTTCTTCGTCAATCCCCGATCGTGATGCAAGGTAGGTATTCTTAGTTGTTATAAGGCAGGCACTTCATGGCAACCTGTCCGTCACCATTTTCGACCTGTGCCCTGCTGGTGTCGTATCCCTGGCCGAAAAACAAGGTGCACTCGGGATCAGTAAAGGTGTAGCAAAAGGCGTGCTCGAGCTTGATGGAGTGCAGGCCGTCCGCCCTAGATGTGGTTGTTAGCATGGATCAATGTTTGCAACGAGTATGAGGACGAGGATGGTGGTGGGGGTTGGCTTTGACGTACAATCCTTGAGCACCCGCGATGACGGTGCATGTGTTTGCCTCGGTGATGACCAGTTCTTGTCCCGTGAAGCCGTAGTTGGAGTACAGTGTGGCCTTGAGAGGCTTTTCCTCCTGGGCGACTGTGAGAGAAGCGAGGGCGAGAGTGAAGAGAGTGGTGAACTGCATGATGGCGGTGTTTGGGTGAATATGAAGTCGGATGAGTAATTGAAGAGCTAGTAAATAATGCAAAGCTTCGAGTCGTGTAAGAGTGGAATGTAGATGCAAGCAGTGGATGATGATGAACTTGATGTGGTTGGAATGATGTCTCGAGTGTGTTTAGGTAAGATTATTCTTTGGTGGGTGGAGTGATGATGATGATGCTTTGTAGCTGTGCTGTGTTGCTGCTGCTGAACAAAAGCTCTTTCCACAAGACAGTCCAAGGCCATATATATATATATATACATGTATATACAGGGCAGGTGTGCATACATGGATCCTCAAGACAACCTCCAAAAGAAGAAAAACTTGCAATAAGCTCAAAGGCTCAAAGCTCAAAGCTCCAACAAAAATGACGTCGTCCAACGTTCGTATCCATGGATCCCCACGTCGCAGCAGATCCATCCATCCATCCACAGCTCGGCTTTGAGGGATTGAAGGACCAGCGCCGAGGGGGAGGGACCCTTTGTGCCTTTGCACCGCCTGACATGTTCCTTTTTTTCTCGTATATGCACAGGCGCCCGCATAGTCTCAGTGGAGCCATCCATTCCCTCTCTCTCTTTCTTCCCGGCTCGTCGCCAACGACGGGGTCCGAGAAAAGCCCTAGAGTCCACAAACAGCACCACCCGGGCAGCTAAAATATGTGTGCTAGCCGGTGTAGTATGTACATATGCAAGTAGGCACTCTGTACTCTGTGTGCTCCGTATACGCTGGGTAAGGTGATGGAGTGCGCGCATAAGGAGGAGGTTTTCTTAGCTATTAATAGAGTTGCCCGAGAGAGAGAGAGAAATGCAGGAGATGCATGCCTTATTTGTCGGCAGTTTTACGCATATGTAGTTATTTTTAAAAACGTTGAAATATGGATCCTCCAAAGTTTGATTCAACGTTGCAATTGCAGTTTATTACCTATCACCAAGGAAGTTCTATACGGGAGAGCCTCATTCAAGCAATGGCCGGAGGTATTTACAACCTGGAAGTCATCCATGCCACCAAAGCAACAAAAAAAAATCCCAATAGTCAACAAACACCTCCTATGCCTCTCCTATGAGACCAGCATTCTCTCCTGATTCATAACAAACTCATCCCATCCCATCCTTGTTCCCAATCTCAAGGTTCAATCTAGATTGCCTCCCTGTATTAACTCTCTTTTAAGGGCTGGTGCGCGGGCATGTAATCGCTGCCACCAACCCACTTCCATCCATGGATGCCGGGGGGCGGTTCAAGTTGGATTTGTCTCTCCCTCTCCCTCTCCGCCCGTTAGGTAAGGCGTCGGGCTGTAGCGGGCTTCGCTTAAGTTTCAGGACCAGGCGAGTGCTATAAGCGACCCCCGGGGGCATCCACTGTGGAGCTTCCCAGCGCTCCAACCTCTCCACTGAAGCCCGCTGAAAGTCTCCAGGGCTCTGAAAGCCGAGGTTGGGCAGGTAAAAAAGCCTGAATATAGGCTCACATGGAGCCCGAGTTCAACGCCCAACGTGATTGTCAACAACATCCATCATCGGCAAGATACTAATTAGGCTTTTGTGACGTAAAATAAATCATTAGTCACAATGAGATGCATCTACTTATGTGTGTATATATATATATGTATATATATAGTATCTACAAGTAGGTACACTCTACTGAACATCACTACCGAAACTTGACGGGATCCCGTGGTTAGCGCTCATAGAGCACAGACAACCTTGCTTAAGCTTCAATCCCAACCACCAACCATTGGAACCAACTTGCCAACCAACCCCATCGCATCCATGCATCACATCACCGCACAGCCAGCACCGCCTCACTCATTCCGATCCAAACAAACCTCATCCCCTTTTTTCTCACATCTCCCTTCCGTCCCTTCATACGCATACATCCTAGATCAGGGGCAAGAATTATACTTGGCAGCAAGCAACTGGCTCTCAGTGACCTCCTGGGCATTGTTCAAGAGGCTGGGCCACGTCAATTCCTCCCTCACATCCCCCATCAACCAAGCTGCAGTCATCTACTTTGTACTTGTGTGTAAAGGATGCAAAGAGCCACCAACGAGTATGCTTCTATTGTCACATCTGTCAATCCCATACCTGCTAGATAGATGAACCAAAACACAAATAGCAATGTATTTCCGAGTATACCGACCTTGCAAGGCCTCTCCATACATATGTTAACCTGATAAACCCCAAAACTTTCATCCGCCCCAATGCGTAAAGTCGTATTCCTGGCCTCATGTCCGTCCCCTCCCCTCAAGAGTAAATAAACATAGACCCGAATGACCCCCCCCCCCCGGGGCACTGCCGACCCTTGACTGTTAAACAAATCCCAATTTGCCCAAAAACGTTACATTCAGATGAGAGAAAAGTTGCGCTCGTCAATGACCGTGTTACCAGAACGCAGGCCCGGGATAGCATCCTGTCTGCCTAGATCTTGAGCCATCAACTCCCACTGTTTGAATAGCTCGTCCATACTCGCGTCAGGGTTCCTGTAGTGCTCCAGGATGCTAGCCGGCAGCGCCGGCTCCATCTTAGTCTTTCCCACAAAGGCAACGGGATCTTTGCTGTTGCTGCTGCTGCTGCTGAGCTCTGGATCCGGTGTATACTCGGGGGGCTTGGGCGGCTTGCATGCCGAATGTCCCTGCGACGAAAGTTCCACACACTCTTCTGAGGGAGGAACATGCTAGCACTAATGGTTGGCACTAAAACGTCTCGCGGGCCTCGATAGTAGAGTTCGCCCATCATATCGAGGTGGTTGATCAACACTTGATGGCTCTGGCTGCGAAAAAAGGCCAGAGACCCAATGTCAAAGGTAGGCGAGATGCCGTTCAATCCCGTCTTGTAGATGGTGCTCAACCACGACGCAAATGCCTCGGAAGGCGAAAACACATCCCTCTCCGTCTCAGTCTCAGTCTCTTCCTGTACCCAGTTAGCCTTAAGGTGGCAAAGGTGGCTTGGACTGCCCTCGATCATGTCTTTTACTTTCGACCGCGCTGCAAAGTCCTCTTCAAGACCATCTTGCTCTGTAAACGCCGCTTCGGCTGAGGGGTCGCTTGCGAGGAGCCACGAGACATCCGCATCTACATGCAGCAAGTCAGGGTGTTTCTCAATGAACGATTTCACTTGTTGTACAAGGACTCGCATATCCTCCTTGTCGAACAAAGCTTCATTGAAGCCATACGCAATTCCCTGGTCGCGCATGAATCGGAAAACATCGAAATCAATATCGCGCAAAAACTGAGCCTGCAGATTACAAAAGATTAGTCGGAATATGGGCAAGGGGGAGGGGGTGGGTGTTCAAACTGACGCCAGGCTCAATTCTCCAAAACCAGTCATAATCTCGTAGCCTATTCTCTCTCGCAAAGGGCCCCGAGTTCCATTGGCGAAGCTGACCAAGAAGTGATGTCGACTGATCAATGTCAGAGTGCTAATCCAGAACACGATCGTCTCGAAACGATAGCCTGTCAAACTGCGAAGACTCGGTGGGCCGCGGGACAATCCAGTTGCCCTCGGTGATGACTTCGTATATGCAGCTGCCGCTCGTTGCATTCGAGGTCAGGCTTCGGAACTCATCGCTCAGGGGCTTGGTGCTGAAGATGACCCAGTCGTAGTGGTATCGGTGGTTAAAGGCGCCTTCCAGCTGGTGAATCGTGGAGAGGAGAGCCTGCAGGTCATGTTCGTGCGCGAGCGATATGAGAGCTGCCCGAGGACGCTGATCAGCGGCGGGGGAAGGGATAGCAAGGCCATGGACAAACGAGGTGAGCTGGAGGAAGAAGATTGCCCATGCCCACGCAGCAGGCTGGGCCCAGCGGGAGGAATGACGTTTGGTTCTGATACTCGCCATGCCGAGCCCTTGCAGAGGTAGCAATAGAGAGAGGAGAGGGAGAGGAAAATAGGTGTAAAAATGCTGAGAGGAGAAAAAGAAGAGAAGAGGAGAATCAAAAGGTATCAAGAAAGAAAGAGAAAAAGGAGTGACTGAACGAAAAGGAGTGTGCGAAGTGAAAGACAACCAGGTCCCACGACGATGATGTTGAAACTGAGGAGCAGATTGGAGCGTTTGAAGAAATGAAAGGAAGAAAGGAAGAAAGATAAAATCAAAGTGGGATAAAGATAAGATGGAGAAGAGAAGAAAAGTTGGGTCGGTGGCAGAAAAAAAGGTGGAGGAGGAGAAGAGGCAGGCAGGCAGCTGCCAATTGACATCACGACAGTCATCAGCTGTCAACACCAAGAGTCATATCGCCACCTCAACAATGCTGCCTAATGCTTAGAAATTCGAAAGCCGAAGCCAGAGACAATGTGAGAAACGAAAAGAGCAAGTGTTGTACATCACGAGCATCCATCAAAGGGCATGCGTCGATGGATCCGTCATCACAGTGGACATGCATAGGTAAACCAGCAGGCAGACCAACCAAGTCAAGTAAGCAGAGCAGCAGCTTACACTGCAAATTGTTTGCATTCTTCATTGCATCCCATAATCCCTTGCTTATCAATCGCAAGCCAATGGAAGCGCCGTCACTGAAACCATCCCTCCCTTTCCTGCAATTGAACCTCCCCAACGCCAGACTGACAAACGGTGCAGAACAGCAAAACAGGCACCCATCCAATCCCCACCTCTGAACCTTCTAGATACACTATACACTCGTAGCAAGACTAAGAAAGAATACAAGGCAATATTATGTTTCAACGTCCATCGACTCGACATCTGCCAACCCGTCGTCCAGGTTCAGATCCATCACCCTCGCGTATTGTGCCGTCAAACGCTGTAGTTCGCGATATTTGCCTGTGACCCCTTGTTAGTGGACTCGGATGACCCGACGAGTTCGTAGAGAGCACAACTTACCAAGAATCAAAACAACACCCTTGAGCAGCTCCCTTCGATCCCAGCCGCATATTTCATCCTCATTGCTGTACCAGCCACGACCGTCAATGCGTTCCTCGCTTCCATCTTCCAAAACACCGCCCAGCAAACTGTTGAGCAGCTCCTCGACCTTTCCCCTCGCGCCCTCGGCACCGAGTCTCTTAGCATACATGAACAGATAGAGCCTAAACTCTTCTCTTGCTTCCAACTGCAGGGCACCGGCGATGCGATTCTCCAAATGGGCAACACTAATACTGCTCTCCAGTCCCTCGCCGTCTGATTTCTGCATGACCGTCTTGATGATTCTCTGCAACGCATACGCCCGGCCCTTGAGGAGGAACTCATTGGTTGTGTGCCTCTCGAGGAATGGGATAACACCAGAGGATACTGTAGCGGCAAGGCTCTCTTTTTCCCTGGTATCTTTGGAGTTGGACCCAACGGCCGTAGATTGCAGAGCGGAGATGGATGAATCGTTGGAGTTCCAGTACTGGGAGCCCACAGCCCACCATGCCTCGCTCAGCCGTTGCCATGTAAACATATCACGAGCATAGTAGAAACCATCGCCGTTGGTGAGGGTAACGACAATGTGCCCGGTAGAGTTTAGATGTGCGGACGTGACGCCAGGGCCTTGTGTAGCTGTGTGTTGGTTCAATGATGATGTAGCAATGTCCAGTATCGGCCCCAGAGATACCGGAGGATGTGGTGAAGACTGTGTCCTGAGATCCCATACATATGCCTGTCCCATGGCTGTGATTGCTAGTAGCCAGAAATCTCGGCATTCTAGAATGACAGGTTGTGACTCGAGAATGATGGGGTTCAGTAGCCTTCGTCCAGCTGGTGACCAGACGTGCAGTGACCCGTCCTCGCACGCCACGGCCCATAGATTTCTGCTTGCCGTCACCAATATTACCGGACGAGGTAGAAACTCCTGCCAGATTAGAGCACCCCTCTTGGTTACTGTAACATGGGATGGGTCTCGCGGGCTAGGGTCGTTTTTAGCCTCGAGGATGATGTTCTCTCCCAGCTTGGTTGCTTCCTCCATTGTAGAGTCGCCCTGTAGGATGCCCCGTTCGAGAGGTCTTAGGATGTGGGATCGGATCTTGGGAACCGCAAGCCTCACTTGGGCAAAGGAGATTGAGGGGTTGAGAACGGCAGGTCGGAGAAACTCTGGTGTTGGGACAACACCATGCTCAGCGGGAACAAAGGCTGCGGCTTCGATACCATCAGCACCATTGGTAACAATAGCTATTGGCCCGCCTGTGGGGCGTTTAGCGGTCGGCTCTTCTTCATCCTCTCCCTCAGCGGCTGCCGTTTTCCGCTTATTGCCCAGCAGCATAGAGACGATGCCCCCTTAGGCAGCCCGTCGAACGGTTTTGATAGGTCCAGTATCGTTTGCGGTGCATCGTTTTGTGTCGTCTTGGTCGCTGTCGATCCAACGAGCTGCGTCTGGGGTAGAGACGATTGGCCGGTGCCTGATGATGATACTAGCAGCGGAGCCACCCTTTTCCTTCCGTCCTTGCCTATCGTGACTCTGGATTTGAGCTCCCGCACTCTTTCAGCCGTCTTGTCTGCAGTCTCTGTTGGTCTCTTCTCAGCTTCGGTCGCCCCGTTCGTAGTCGGCTTGGGTTCCGTCGCGGTAGAGTCTGCCTTGTTCGCTGGAGGAGGAGCTGGTGTAGATTCCTTGGCAGACTCTCCTGGTAAGTCACCCATCAGCGCACCCATCCTTGACTGGACAGCCCTTGATTCACCAGCCTTGCTGTGGTTTTCCAACAGTAACCCGTCGACATCCTCGGCAATTCCCATGCCTTTTCTCGATGCACCATACTTTTGCAGCGCCTTGGTATTCTCTTCTGCCTGTGCAACCCAGCCCAACTCTCCCTCATCAAACTTGACCACGATTATGCTTCCATCGAGACTGGACGCAAATAGCGTTTGACCGTCCGGCGTCCATGCCAAGTCGGAAATCGATTTACCGGCCAGGTCCTGTAGAATAACGACGGGGCGAGAGGTATTTGTGTTCCAGATGCTCAGGGTCTTGTCCTGGCCTGCCGAGGCGATAACCGTAACGAGCTGTCCTCCATGGCCGTTGGCTTGCCCGTTTTGCCCTGGCTTCGAGGTATGGAAGAGTCTGGGGGAGAACATGCACACTTCGGTGGGTGCTTCGTGCCCAATCAGGTTGATTTCGCTGTCCCACCTCGTACGCTCTATTATAGCGACCGAACTGACAGGGCCGTTGACGGCATTGGCCGCAGCAATGTGATTGCCATCCGGCGACCAGGAACATCTTCGAAAGTATGTAGTCAGGGGCGAGCTCTTAAACGGCGAGCTGATTGTTGTTTCGAGGACAAAGTTGTTAATCATATCATGCTGGGTCGCATTCGGGGCTGGTGGGGTGAAGCGGAAGATTTTAATGGTTCGGTCGTCGCTCGCCGTGGCAAAGAACTTGTTGGCCGGGTCGAATGTGATGCCCTTGACGTGACTCTGATGCGCAGGGATCGCCTTGAGCTTCTCAAACGTGTGGCCGGACCAGACGACCACCTTGGAATCCAACCCTACCGAGACCAGCAAGGACGAGTCGTACGACCAGGCCAGATCCTGAACATCGTTGTCGTGACCAATTAATCGCTTGTACGTCTTCCAATTCTCGACCGGGGGCGGCTCGTTGGTGCCAAAGGTGGCCGTGGGCGGGCCCTTGTCGAGATGGTATACGCAGATGAGTTTGTCGTCGGCACCGCTGGCAAGGTAGCGGCCATTGGGAGAGAAGCGTACGGAGTGAATGGTGCCGAGATGATGGCTCATGTGGCAGAGCTGGCGAGGCTTTGCGAATTCAGAGTCATTCGCATGGTATACGGCTTCGGTGGACCAGATGCGAACATGACCGTCGCCGCCTGCGGTGGCCAGGCGCTTTCCGTCTGAGGAGACATGGCAGCTGTAGACTTCAAAGTCCTTTTGCTCGCCGCTGTGGCTCAGCCACGAGGGCTTTATGATACGCATATTGAGGGCGTTGCTAACATGAGGTGAGAGGTTGGTGGTGCCGTTGGCAATGGGCAAATACTAATTGCTACCCGTTTCGACGCGCGGGCGCGTTTCCCTTGAACTTTCGCCGTGTCGCAACCTTTGCAGGAGGGAAGAATTGATTTCTGATTGGAGGGAACGGAAGATGGTTTTAGCGGGTGGGACTTGAAGGGTTGGGGTTTGGTGGCTCTTGAGTGGTGGGGGGGGGTCATCTACTTGTACTTTATAATCTCCCTAAAGACAGAGAGAGTTTATTGTAACAGCAATCATACAAAGTGAAAATCCTGATATGTGTCCAACACAAATTTGTTTTTAACCTTTCTTGCTCATCTATATACATGTTACAGAAGGTTTCGCATCTAGTGTCCCAGTTATGCTTCCTGTTGCATCACCATGCAAAGATTGGCTACCATGCGCAGCATCACCAACGAGACTGTCCATTGTCTGTAGGTCTAGATCCTTGCTGTATCCCAGCAAAGTCTCCTTGGTCGATTCTTTCGCAAATCTCTCCATTTCCTCGATGATTTGACGGTCGGCATCTCGAATGGACTCGACCAGACTGCCCATGTCCTTCCATCCAACGACGTTTCTTGCCGCATGGTTCCACGTGCTCGCCGCTGCACAGACGCAATTCATTTGAAATTCAAGCACTTTTCGGTATAGGGTAACGATGTACTCCCTGGTGTGAGGTTGCTGGCGCCTAAAGTCCCGGTCGTCTTTCCAGTTGCTTGATATCATAAGCTCTGATAAATGCGTGTACCATGGGATACGACCGATAATGTGGATGATGCCGCTTCTAATGTCTTCAACGCGGTCTAATATCGTTTGGAGGAGAAGCTGTTGTTGTACTGTTAGCAAGCTGCAGGTTGACCTTATAGAGAGGCAGAGGGTAGTAATCTTACAGGCGTAAGCGTGCTAATACCAGACCAAGCAACCGCTGCAGAGGGATACTCGGACCAGACGGATTCAATCATATCCTTTGACGAGCCCAACAATACACGAACCGGTTCGTCTGCTTGGGATGAGTTTGAGGCGCGGCGTTTGTGCAGTCCAGCATCGGTAATGACTCCCATGAGCTTCAACCTTTCGTCGTTGGAAATATCGCCAAATGACGAGTTCATGCCACCACCCAATTTTAAATCGTCCGGCAGCTCTTGTGTTATGATTCCCTCATAAGCTGTGACGAGCGCAGTCGATACTGGACTGTCGCGCAGCGAATTGTAGGCGGTGTTCCACAGCTCGAGGGATACGTCCGCATCGGAGGGATGGAAGATGGACCTCACTTTACGGTGAAATGAAGACGGCGATGGTGATTTTCGTGAACGGCTTGATCTGCGAGAGGAGGCGTCAAGGCTGATTGCGCTGTCTGAGCGGCCATGCCAGCTTGCAGCGGAGTGACTGCGAGGGCGGAGGAAGTGGTCCATGAGCTTCTTGATGCCATGGCTATCGTTATCGTGATACGACTTCATGTTGATGATGGTAATTATGTGGGATGAAATGAAATATAATTATCTTCTTTGGGGGTAATGATAAACTGAACAGGCACAAGTACTATGGAAATGACGGCTTCAAGTATCACGAGCCAACGGAATGCATCGGGGTCATGATATACTTGTAGATAAGCCCATTCGGGCTGAGATGGTATGCCTTGCGCGGTCTCTACATACCTACTACTTGTATGTACATAGGTTAGTAGTGACGTCTTTTGATGCGTCGAGGGTCCCAACAATTGCCGGGTTCGCAAATGTACGAGAGCTGGAAGTTCTGTAACGGAATGATGGGGGACATGATTGGACGGAATAGTAAAAAGCAAGTTTCTTCTTCAGCTTGGAATGAGTTGCCAATGCGGGTTCGCTGAGACTTGTTGTGTAATAATACGTTGCATCTCGTGCCTCAGTTCGTCGAGTTGCCCCGAATCAATCAATCAAACAATCAATCAGCAACTAATGACGCCTCTTGACTTTTGCCAAGGCTGTGTTGGCCTGTAGACTATTTGACTATCAAGCCGTTGTTCCGATTCCATCTCTCTCCGTCTTTCTTCTCCACACCCATCCAAGAAGTTGCCGTTATAGGTCCGGGTTTGCCTTGTAACCGAAGGAGCCGCGGTTTACGTCATTGGGCAATGCCATCAAACTGGGCGACGACGGTGCGTGTGTGCACGGAAGCAGTTCCTCGGTCTGCCGAAGCGTCTCCGCCACTGTGCTTTACTGTCTGGGCGGAGGGAATAAAATAAGTCATCCAAGGATCGGAACGCTGAATACGGCAGACGGATGAATGAAATTAAAGGACTGCTTGCTTGCTTCTACTTTGTATCTCGTATTTTATTATTCTCATTTACCCATTCTTGGGACTACCTATCAGTGCCCTTGATTGATCTAGATGCCCTGTTTGTTCTTCTTCTTGTCATAGACTATATTACCCTATACCTCGGCACTTTGCTTTTGCTTTGTATCTGCCACGAGCATCTGTGCTGAAAATCATCAAGAAATGCGGGGGTGTAGAAATGTTTGCCATCTGCCAAGCCAACCTAGAAGACAAGATATGACGGGTTGGGTTACCATCAATGTTTTGGTCAGGTACGTACATGGACATCTAAACATTGTTGCAGATGGACAGTTCTAGGAATGATGCCCGAGGATCGGTCGTAACGTCAAGTTGACGATGAGATCCATGGGTGCATAGATACGTACTCATTTACATATAGTACATCAGATACAAGTGCTACCCTATGGCTATGTTATAGAGGAAGAGATTCGCACTCGCACTCTCTTTCGGACCACATTGCTGTATCAACCATGACCGCATGTTACGAGATATACGACTTTTGCACAGAGTACCCAAACAATAACGTACCCCCCTCCACCACTACCACGCACATCCTGTCGGATCGAGTTGCCCTTCAGAGCAAGTCCACTTCAAAGGGGGCAACCACATGGTACTGGTACTGTATGTTGGTGAGTGCACATCTCCGCCGCGCATCTTAACACCGTCGTTGTGCATCTTCCCAACGCTTTCATGACTGCGCGACAATCCTGGCTGCATTGGGAAATGATTCTGCATGCACGGTCACTATCCGATACATGCATCCAACGTGAGCCCCGAGCCGTTGTTGGCCCTTGTATGGATCCATCCAATCCATTTACAGAGGGAGCCCTGGAGCCTTGGGGGGCTTTAGTGACCTATGGCAGTCTTGGAGCCACTAACAGCTTAAGCACCAACATCGTGCGCAATAGAGAGCCCCAGCCAGCCCTCTTTAGGCGGGCTGTTAATGAATGAGGTGCCCCGGGCTTTCATTGACCTGCCAAATTGGCAAAGAAAAACCACAGATCCTTTTTCGAGGTTGATGAGATTGTTTTAACTTGCATCTACTACATGTTTCACGGCTTTCTTGCAACCATCGGCCCTTTATCGATAGACACATACTTGCACCTTACTTGGTAGGTAAAAAAGGTAATAGCGTGTCACGTCTCTGTGATCGACGGTGCAGGTTGAACAATTTCGTTGGTTGCTGAACACAGCGCTGTTGCTGCACTGACTGGCATCTGAGCCATGCTCTCTCCAGGGCTCTCTCTCTGAACAGGTCATGCTCACCACCCAACTCAACCTCTATCCGTATTCTCCCTGAGCATCAATACCCAAAGCAGCATTTCTTTAGCATCCTCTTAGCAACAGGAGGGCTGCAAATGTCCCCTTTCCCAGGTTTTTGCTCTTCAGGCACTAGCCAGGGGTTTTGTTGTTGTAGTAGCAGCCCGTAGAAGCACATGGTCAGCACTGGTGAGCACTGGCAATCGCCCAATCTTGAGACATTGAGAGGTTCTAGATGAGGTGTTCCCATTCAAACCTATGCTCGGGCCTGTGTGCCCATTTCCCATTGTTGGTGCAGGCCGACGTAAAAGTGAAGGCGAAAGCCATGACAATCCATTTCGGCTGCCGGGCAGCTGCCAAGAGGAGAGATAAGAAAAGGCATCCCCCATTCCCATTTATTCATCCATTCTTTTTTTTTGAGGCCTCAGTACATCAACTCACCTCTCTTGTTGCCTTTTTCTTGATTCTTGCATCTGCTGCTGCGGCATCTGCATCTGCATCACTCTTCTCGTTCTCTCTCAGCAACCGCAACACCATCTCAAGTCCTGTGAGACACCAAACACATCACACACGTACTCCCTGTTGCACAAAAGAAAGGAAGAGAGAAAAAAAGACATTCCCAACAACAACAACAACAAAAAGGTCATCAACCATCATCAAACATGCATTCCCTTTGCGCTCTCGTCAGCATCGCCATGGCTGCTGCTGCCGTGGTAGTTACCGCTGCTCCCACGGTAGCCCCCACCGCGGACAACGGCAGTGCCTACTCCTGGACTCCCGCTCCCTCTGACCAGACCACCTGCGATGCCTCGAGCTTCAACCAGGCTCCCTCCGGTGCCGCGGCCGACTGGCGTCACTGCGCCGCCCTGTTCAGCTCCTGGGCCAACCAGAACGGCACCTTTTCCATCCACGACGACTCGGGCGATGCCCTGATCCCCATCCTCCAGTCCAAGGGCTGCGTCCTGGGCGTCAAGGCTCTGATCGGCGGCCAAGGCTCGTACACGGTTGGCGACCAGGATATCAAGACCATCCTCAGGACTGCGCTGCAGAACTACTCGGAGGGCACTGACCTCGAGGTCCAGGGCGACGTGAACTGCGCCGTCGCTGCGGGCGGCAAGGCTGGTCTGCACTGGCAGATTTATGGCGATGCTGCTTCTTCCCAGGGCAACTAAGCCTTTTGATACTGCACACATACCTAGGGATAGGCAGCAGGGGGCATCCTCATGCCCGCCGGTTGACCCGCGTACCAATCGCGGGCATGACACATACATGCTTGATTATGGAATGGGCAAGGCAAGGGAGGCGGGGAGGCGGTTGAATCAACCCTTCTCCTACCGATGGGTAAGCTTTATTCCCCCCCCAGAAGTCAGCAGCCTATTCTTGTCCTGAATCAAAAAAAAAAAAAAAAAAAAAAAAAAACTAATGATATGATTGGATGACAGATGCTTGAATGGGCAGTGCATGTTTTCTTCCCCCAACCAACATTGCACTCTCGACAAAGCAACAAGAACTTGAAGCCGGATTGTCGCAATCAATTGGTTATTAGGTTAGTGTCCAGCACATGACATGGGAGACCGAACTTTGCCTCCTCCATAGATAACAAACAAACGACAAAAAAAAAAAAAAGGCCAACCGCCACAGTCGGGGAATGAAATGGCAATAATAATGTAAAATAGAATAAAATACAAGGATGATGAATTTTTAGGGTTCGGGGTTTCTCGCTTTTCTCTGTTATTTGGAATGACGCGACTAAGATGAATAAAGGATCCCGATGGTAGTAGTAGCAACAGTAGGTTCGGGGTGGTTGGGTTGGATGAAATGGACGGATGGATGAATTGGAATTTGCAACGGAACGAAGAGAATACGGAGGCATGAAGAATACGCCGATTAGTTTACGCCGAATAGATTGCGGTCGTTTTATTAACAATAGGATTACTTTTACGAAAGTGTGTGCGCCTCCTTTGATGCTATGTCATGCATGCAAGACCTTTTCTCGGCATTAAAACGGTCACTCGGAATTGGTGGACGAGGATGATGAATGATGAATGATGAATGATGATGATGATGATGGTGGATGATTGGTGGTACGCCATCTCTCTCCCTCCGTATTTCTCTCTCTCACTAACATCTCTTCTGTCTCTTACGGTTCCACGCGTCCCCCCATCCGTCCCATCCATCCATCAACTTTGACAGGACGGGGAGCTCCTCCGCCGACGCCGGATCATGATTCCGAGTAAGCGCAACGAAGGAAACCAAGCCATACGGATGAATGCAACGTCATGGCGGGAGGGGGGAAGACTCTTGAAGGCGTTGCAGAATGAAGGCGCTTGTGATGCGAGGCCGTTTTAAATGTCTCTGATTCTGAATTGAAAGCCGCCGCCACACCATTCGGGGAAAGGAGACGAGGTTATTAGACTGTTGACTTGTCAGTACTCCTCCCCCTCTGTATAATACTTGAATACCTAGTCTATCTAGCAGCCATCAAAACGAACAAAGGGTGGTCGGTCGGCCAGTCGGTTACACGGAAAGAATCGGTTCGTACTTGTGGGCTCTCCCTCTCCTCCTCCCTAGTTGCCGGTTAATAGGACACTCACTCACTCTCACTCACTTGTGATTGATTACTATTCGTCACATGGCTTGCCAACTCTGATGGGAGGGGGAGCAGCCCTGCAGCCCGGAGGCGCTCAACAATGAAGCCCTCCCAGCTAAAAAGTCCCATTCATGCGGGCTCAAAGTTTATGGGCATAATTTACCTATTGAATCACCTGACAAGCTTAGGTAGCTTGCCCAGTTCCATAATGCATCTCGCTGAACCGCCCAAGTGGCTCTCTCTGTCTGCCTCTCCCTCAGTCTGCGTCTCTTTCTCTGGATCCCTTGCCCTGGACAACGACAAATCTCTTGCAGAAAAACTGACCATGGTCATGGTTATGAGAGGGGGCAGGGAGAGTTGTTGCCAGTGAGATGGACCGAAAGACATGGGTTCTAGTTTTGAACTGACCCGCCCCCCATGTCGGGATCATTTACCGAGCACGGAGTTCAGATTTGAAGAGAAGATGCAATCATACCCTGCCCTCATACTTGTACTATGCCTATATCACTACCCCAGTGGTTTGAACAGGGCATGATGATGATTTAGTAGTCCTTCTCCGTCTCTTCATTGGTGCAAGAGTATTTACGCGAAGATGCCCCTTGTCTTTCATCCCTCGTCTAACTCTATTCATCGCTCCATACTGTAAGATGGGAGAAAGAATGCTACCTTGGAGGAAAGTGGATGAGGGATCCATAGGTTCAACGGTCCTGACTGAAATATACCATGCAAGTTTATCAGATTCAAATCTGGCGGAGAGACAACCCAGCCCGTTGCCTCGGACTCGTGCTGAGCTGGTCTGAGACCGGCTGTCGCGCCTCCGCCTCGGGAGGAGACACACACACACACACCCATGCCATGGAGAGAGAGTGAGAAATAAAAGAAAAAAATAGGGACGAACAGACCACCTGAGGCAGGCAAAAAGTCAAGTTTGCGGTGAACTGGTTGCTTGCACACTCCTGCAAGGTATCCATAGTTGTAGATCATCAATGCACACGCGCACACACGCGCACACGCACATCCAACATCCAATCCGATTCTTGTAAAATCTGGTTGCCTACCTATTGAAAGTGTCGATACAGACGGGAGGCAAGTAAATCGCGCGCTCTATTTTTCCTCGATGCCCAATATCCTGCAAAATTTACCCAATCAAACTAGTCAGACTCTTGGATTATCGAATGATTCTTCGTGGTTGTGTGTGTGTGTGTGTGAGTGAGGTGCTTGTGACCCTTTCATTTTACTGCTTCATCTCCTACAAAACATTCCGAATGCGGCGCCGCCATAGTGGCATGCAACGTATCGGCAAATGACGAGGTGTTGCATCAGTAGCAACGAATCGAAAAAAAATCTCAAAGCCCATCTGTGTATGTGTGTGTGTGTGTTCCCCCCATCTTGCACCCCCATCCCCCAGCTGCTTAAGAGCGGGTGATTGAAATGGCGGAGGGCAATGCGATTCACCGACTTGTCGGGAAGCAGTTTCCGGGTCATGACTTTTATTGTCTCTGGAGAATGAGATCAGTTTTTTTTTTTTGTTCAATGCACATGTGCGACGTGGCTTTGTTGAGGAGGGGGATGAGGGTGGTGATGATGATGTTGTTGCTGCGCTTGAGGCGCTTGATGCAATGATGAACTGTTGTTTGCATGACTTCATTCCTTACCTATCACTTACCTACCAATTTTTTCTCTCTCATTTTCAGCCAAGCTGTACGTGCGTTGTTTTTTGTGTTGCTGTTGTTTCGTTTGCTTGTTTGTTGGCGTTGATCACGATGTACACAGCATAGGCAGCCATTGCATTTCTCTTTTTACCTTGATGCAGCAGGTTACAGCTGAAAGAAGTGACGATCATTTACATTTACTTATGCTACCAACAAAAGTATTTTGGTTCATTACTAAGTTGTAACTTGTCTCGTCATGTTCAATAGTGGAAGGCAGTAAAAGCAACGTTCAGCTATTGTTCATTTCCGTAGCAAAGAGGCTTTCAGACTAGGAAGGACTACAATAACAAACTTGGGTTTGAATGCGACCAACATACATTCTTTCTTTCGAGTCAGTAGGCAGCAACTAAAGGGGATGCTCTGAGTGGCGGGTGCCAAAAATATCTCCCTTCTAGGCAGTTGTTGTTGGTCTTGCAAGAGGGTAACAAGTAACGTACAAACAACAACAAACAAAAACAAAAACAAAAGCCAACAGACGGCACGCCAGCCAGCCAGGAGGAGTGACAAGAAACAAGAATGAGTTACTACAAGTAGTAGGGCTGGCTAGCGGAACCGTTTCACCCCACCACCGGTGCTACGAGCCCCATCCTCCGAGGGGGCACGGTCATAAGTCTGCTTAGGAGCGTGGGGTGGATCAGGGATGTGTTGCGTGGGAAGAGCCAGAGGGAGGTCAAAGCCAAGGGGGAGAGGGAGCTTCAGAGGGATGAGGAGGAGGAAGGGGGGATCGATCGGGTTTGGGTTGAAGAGTGGGAGTGGGAGACACGGACACTCTGATGAGAGAGAGAGGGAGAGATGTGTATGTAACCAACACACACACACACACGACATTTGCCGCATTTGCCTCCCTCCCCCAGATCTGAAAACCTTGTTCACCTCCCTTCCCTGGGCAGACGCTTAGATTCTCCGTATGCCTTTTTCCGCAGGCCCGAATGGCGCCAACACACTCCGAAAAGAGGCCGCTACATGCCCGCCTTGGTAGGTAAGGTACGGTACAGAATCATGTGCTGCTGCTGCTGTTGTTGTTGGTGCCGGCAAATTAAGAACGTGCATGCAGGTGAATGGATGG
Organism: Cladobotryum mycophilum; assembly: GCA_036429605.1. Classification (NCBI taxonomy): domain Eukaryota; kingdom Fungi; phylum Ascomycota; class Sordariomycetes; order Hypocreales; family Hypocreaceae; genus Cladobotryum; species Cladobotryum mycophilum. The sequence goes on along the minus strand of JAVFKD010000002.1, from coordinate 369,775 downwards.
CATGGGATGCATGGCTTTCTTCTCTCTCTCTTCATACATAATAGACCTGATGTCGCCATGTAGGCTGCATGGGGTTGATCTCGACCAAGAAAGAAAAAAACCCAACAGAGTGTTCAAGACATTCAATCACATATCAGCAGCAAATCTTACAACCTGCATAACAAGACTTACCGTATTTACGCTCCACACCGCTCCCTTTGCGCCTTGAACAGGTCCCTTTGCTATACAAAGGGGCGGCAATACATACCTACCCGATCTTTATTGCCGTGTTACAAGTACAATCCCATCCCATCCAATCCCATCCCAGCCATATTATTATTTGTATTTTTGTATTTTGTCCCCCATCTTATTTACCTCCTCCTCCCCAGGGCCCTGGTTGGCTCTCTTAATTATTCTCCATTTTTGAATCAATATTCTTTTTTTATATTTTTATTTTTTTCCTTCTTCTTCAAAGCGATACCCACCCCCAAGTTTATTTTTACGACGCCTTACGAACAAAAGGAAAGGCTCTGGTGACGACTTCATATATACCCAGTCGCCATCTACAACATACACATCGCTTTACGAAGGAAAAATAATAAAACCCCCGACCTACTCGGTACATCTTACGCCAACAACATGAGCCACAACAGCTCGAGCCACATCTTACACACATCTTACACACATCCTCACACACTCACACACTCACACACCCACAACCACATAATGTCGCTATCATTCATCGACATGGCTGATGTAGCCACATACAATATCCACTACTCTTCTCCCGAAAAGCCACAAAAACGCCGTCGACTAAATCGAAAGGCCATGGAGCAGGAACTCAGGGAGCAGGAGATGAGGGAAGAGGCCATGCAGAGGCAAGAGGCCTCCCGGTCCATGGCACTGGAATACCTCGAGGAGTTCCTCGACAACTCGGAGTGGAGCGAGAGGAGGGACTACATCAGCATCATCTACGATGCCGTGCCCACAATGGAGGAGCTCGTTTCTTTTGGTGGCCTGGATGAGAAGGAGGGCACGAGAGCCTGCAGGCGCATGTTCAAGGCTGTTGTTATATGGGACGAGCTCGGGCACAACCTCTGGGAGGTACTAAACGCTTCGTCTGATACTAGAAGACCAAGCATCGACGACGCCGCCGCAGCCGACACAGTGGCAGCCGACTTTGACACCGCATCCACAATCGTACCCTCACGCCGCACATCAGAGGACTCCAGCCTCTCCTCCAGAGCATCATTCTGGTCAACACCATCCCGCTCCTCCTCCACGAGCGAGAAGCAGCCCAGGAGGAAGTGGTACAGCCGCCCCTCCACCCCCGTCTCCCGCCGATCATCAGTCGCCAGCAGCGAGAGCAAGCACCTATGCGAATGCTGCGCCGCCCGATGCCAGCCTTCTGAGCTGGCTACACTATCAGAGCCTCAGGTTTATGAGACACCGAGGTCAACATCGTCAACATCATTTAAGAGCACATTACCAAAGATTATTTCGGAAAACTGTGCGAGCGCGTTGAGGAGGACGTGGGGGCGGTTGAGTGATAGGACCATGTCTACTCATGGGAGGATATATAATTATTAAAAAAAAGTCTATAGAAAAAAATGAAGAAAACATTATAATTATTTGCTTTGTTGCCAATATGAAGTTCATGCAAATATCACCTCGAGTGTTTTTTTTTACCATGTGCAATCTGTGTGATGTGATGCAGGCAAACTTGGTGATGAGCTGGTTGATCTAGTCCCATCAAATAAATGCCCCTCTAGATCAAGACCCCCACGAACATGTGCCCCCACCAAGTGGGTTGTAAGAAGCAAAAAAATGTATGGAGAAGCTTGTTGAGTGAGGAGCTCATAAAAAAAAGAGGGAAATTAAAATTAAATAAAGTAGAGAAATACAGAGCAAGTCCAAGTCTCATGAAAATGAGACCAGTGCAAGAAGAACAAGGGGAGTGCAAGTCTAAAACAGGAACAAATACAAAGAGACTGAGTTGAGAGTGGTGTCTGGGCATCAATATCTGCTACCCTGGAAGCCTTGGAGGGCGAGAAGACAATGAGTCTAATGAGTTTGTACAACTCCACAAGAGCCCTGGCATGAACAATTTATATCACGTCCTCGATCCAAAAATGAATAATCACAAGATATGATATCTCGACCAATCATCGCTAGGCCGGATACCGTCGAGGTCCGGGACTCCGGTTTATCTCGGACAGGATGAAGCTCCCGAGTCCTCCAATGTCTCACCCCTTATTTTCCAATATCGCTTAGGCAGCAGGAATACATTTTTCTCTCTCTTTTTGAAACATCAGGAACAAAAAAAACCTTGAAAGCTTGCCATATTACATCGTCACGAGAACAGACAGAGCCTTGTCCTTTGAGGAAGAAAACGGAGGGGGAGCGGCTAGCCAAGGCCGGAATATCCCGCCAACCAAACCGGCAGATCTGCTCGGAGCAGAGACGTAGCTCCATGGAATTGCCGGGGGCATGGACTGGTTAGATAAGTAGTCAGCAAGGAAGAAAGGGTGCATTGCTCGCGTGCTGAGCGCTGCTGACACACTCGGCTGTCGCTCGTTTAGAATTGTTTTCGTGATACGAAGCAAGACTTGTGTATAATAAGCATTTGTATTATGATTTTTCTGTCTTGGTAATAGTAGAATGGATTGAAAAGACCTATCGTTTGATATATATCATGCTAGGGGAAAAAAATAGTATAGAATATTCTATATGACCCTTTTTTGTAATGGCACCGTCATCAATGGCACGCCCTTCATGTCTCCGTGGACATTCTGTGGATTAGGATGTAAAAAAACACCATCACCAAAGGGGGCACAGACTCAGCCATTCGGATCCTAGTCTCAGCTCTTGTTCGAGTCAAACCGTATGATTTTCCTAGACAAGGCGACGAAAATAGCGCATTGATAATCTTGAGACTAGACTAAGGCCGTTTGGACTTGTAAGAGATGATCATGGACGTCTGATGACTGAGTGATGTCTTGTTGATGAGGCATCAACTACGTGGTGAGGTGGCTTGTAGTTTGTGTATATAAATGCTTGTTTCCAATTCATATTGTAAAAAGGTCCATCTCATCATTCATCGAGCCATCATCGCATACAATCCAGCTTCTTTCACCAAAACAATCATTCTCATATCACCAATCACCATGTCTAAGCCTACCTTTGTTCTCGTGCCCGGAGCATGGCACAAGCCTGAAACTTGGGGTCCCATCTCTGCAAAGCTCGAGGCACAAGAGTATAAATGTGTCGCCATGACTCTCCCATCGACTCTGGGAGATCGTAACACATCCCTTGCTGATGATGTTAGCGCAACCCGGGAGCTCATTCTGGCAGAGACCACGCAGGGACGAAATGTCGTTGTGGTGGCACACTCATACGGCGGCCTTCTGGGATCTAGCGCCATCAAGGGCCTCAGCATCAAGGACAAGCAGGATGAGACCCATGGCCATGTCGTTGGAATTGTCCTGATTGGCACTGGCTTCGTCATCACTGGAATGGGCTTCTTGGAGGGCTTCGACGGCAAGCCACCCCCTATTTGGAATATGAACGAGGAGACCGGCTTCACCGACCTGATCGTCGATGCCAGGGAGCTATTCTACCACGATCTCCCCCAAGAAGAGGGCGAGCTCTGGGTCTCGAAGCTCCAGAATCAGGCCTGGAAGCCCTTTATCGGAGAGGGTGAGCAAGTCTACTCGGGATGGAAGGACGTCCCGGTTTGGTATCTTATCACGTCCGAGGACAAGGCATTCCCGCCACCGGCACAGTTTGCCATGGCCGAGATGGCCAAGAGCCAGGGAGCTGATTTGACTGTGAGGGAGCTTGATAGCAGCCATTCGCCCATGTTGAGCAGGGTGGAGGAGACGGCCCAGATCCTGCTGGATGCGGTCAAGGCTTTTACCGCATAAAGGGATGCATACCAATGTGTAAACAGTAGAGGTCCATGTAAACGAAAATAGCCTCTACTGGATCTGATTATCTGATCATCTGTTGTACCTGGACCTTATGTTCAATTTACCATTCTCTACTACAATTTTATAGCAGGAAGAATACAAAAAAGCCTACATATAGGCTCGTTGTATTCATCCCCTTTTCTAGGCCCCTGAATCTTTTGACCCATAACATTATGCACCCACATTTCTGACCTTGACCAACTCTCCCCATGCCCTCGGCAATAAACTCTGAGGCAGCTCATCTCCCTCGATGCTGTCGCCGTTTTCCCATTCTCCCGCCGCGGCAATGATTCCCTTGATGTCACGATTCATATTGCACCCCCAATTAGTCTCTTCCAAAGTGGGTTCCAAAGATCTACGCTTTTAATCAGTGAATGCTTTCTTTTCCCGATGATGAAAGGCTTTGCTTACGCTGCACAATGCTACTGAGCCGATCTGAGTTGCGATGGTGTTCCCAAAAGATGAATTTCCCTCCAGGTTTGAGCAATCGATACAGTTCCTTTACCAGACTTTCGGGGTCTGACACCGAACAGAGAACTTGAATGCTAAGAACGGTATCGAGGCTTTCTGTGACGATGCCATGTCTCTCAAGGGCTTTACTGTCTTCTGCACTAGCGATGACCAGTTCGTAAATGTTTTCCAGCCCTTGCTTGTGTATTTGCTGCTCGATATCGGGGGCGAAATGAGGATTGGGCTCGACACCGATGATACGGGTCACTTTATCTTTGTTGTATTGACTGAGCTGATTTCCCGCACCAGGACCCAGCTCGAGCACCACCCCGCTGGATTGAGCGACTAGCTTTGGGACAGCCGTCTGGGTGCGCTCAAAGTTGATGAAGGAGTCATCTGTGGAATGTTAGGAATGGCAATTTTTGCAGCTGGTCTGAATGAATAGCGCCTAGAGACTGACTCAGTTCTTTGAACCAGAGATAAAATTCCGTGTCCTTGAGTTTTTGGGGACTGAGCAGGGTGAGATATCTGCCCTCGCTAATAACTGACCTGGCACTCATATACAGAGCTGTAAATACGTGTTAGCCAATGCGCATTCAAGTTCACATCATTTTATAAAAAAAGGGTTCGGTATCTAGTAAGGGATGTTGATTGAATGGAGACAACGCACCCCATAGGGCATACCACAGAGGCTCCCATGGCTCAATGTAGCAGTCGAAGCGAGTGCGGATATTCCAGGGCATTGTGAGCGACAAGTTTTGTATATGATGAGAATGAAGGGCTGTTTATGAGGAGATGTGGAGATGTTGGTTCTAAAGAACTTATAGGATGTGCCTGAATGCTGCCAGAGGATGAATCACTACATGTATATCCGGTCTATCAGAATACCATCTACATAAATAGGGTGTTATCGGGGCTTGAATCAGATGCGAACCAACAGAATTACCCTCCATCTTGTGTTCTCGACCAATGTTGGCCGACCATTCAATCCTATTTGGGTAATTGCCGTATGCGGGCGTCTTCCGTATTAGCCGGACTCTATGATCCTGCGGGTGGTGTCGAAATGAGCCGAGTGGCATTATTTGTCACCGCTTGATTCATACTAGAAACATTTATAAGGCATATGGACTTTTAAATTTGAAGCTATTCCCAACTGCCTGGTAGAGACTTCCTTCAACCACCAAAGCGGGGGTCTAGTTCACATCCCCACCATGCCCCCGGTTGCAACGCGGGGGCGATGATCAGTAAGTGGTTTTGAGCAAGGAGTCGTCCGTCACTCATGGCGGGATCAATAAATCTTCATGGAAAACATGTCTTGCACATCTACATGTTTGCGCCTTGGGGGGTAGGTTGACTGCATGGTGATGTTGGGTTGAGGGAATGTGGAGCAGATGAAATGTCCTATTGAGCCGGTTGAGTTCGTCGTGTGTGTGGGCAACTCTTGTGATGAATCCAAGGGCAATGTGATGATGACCGCTTCGCAAAGGCATGGATGACGGAACAAATGCAGACAAGACAATTACATTTGAGGAATACGCAAATAGCTAAAGTACAGTGATAAAGTACTACATAATTAGACCATGTTTGGCACCTTTATTTTGTGCTTCTCTCCCACTACCAATGTCAACTTGTCCTTCTGACTGTTGACGGCTATGAATCAGCCATCCACTGCCTAAACAACCGCAGACAGGACTCCGTTTGCGTTTGGATGTAGAGTGTAGCCTTTCGCTCCTTTGAAAGTGGCAGTGGCTTTGGCAGATAAGTTCTCCATGGAAGATTCGCTCGATATTATTAATCGAGCCATGAGATTTCTGCTCGTCTGCCGGATGGATTGGTGTGTTGCCATGCAGAGTATGTGTTTGCCCATCTTCCGCCACGTATTGCCATGGAGCTGGAACGGATTTGAATCGAACAGGCCCGGCATGTCCACAAAAACCATCGTAGCCGTCAAATTTACAGCTTCAATTTCTCGTCGGTCGAATCTACCGGCGTTTGAGATGAGGATAATGATGATGGTGATGATTATGATGATGCTTCCGGACGTCGACGCTGGGGGCATCCTTTGTGACGTTGTTGTGCGAATGCCAGCTGGAGACCCGTTGTATGCTTGCAACGTTCTCAAGCATGGCGATTCCCAGAAACTTAACTATATAGACATTTGTTGCTGTAATGGTGTTACTCTTCTCCATTGACATACTTGCAGCTGGGATCCCGAACCGCGCACTGATCTTCTGCATGGTCTCGGCGGCTGCCTCGTCTGTTCCATTACGGAGCTTGATATCGATTGTGAAGCCCCTGATCTCATTTGAAATGCTCACGCGTTTGTCTTTTGGCGACGTCTTCTGTTGCGGTGGGAATCTGTCCACGACTTGGATGTAATACTGGTTCTGGACAATGGCCAGATCACGAGGGTCGACATGGCACGACCATGTGTTATCAGACAAGCGCTCTCCAAACTGGACGCCGAATGACCTTAGCTGTTCCATCTGGCCGCCAGACAGAGGCTGGTAGCTCTGAATGGTCATCCTGTTCATGTCGTGGGCATCGTAGGGCGGGGGAGGGGCAAGACTCCCGTCAATAGCGGTCCAAGCCAGTTCTCTGTGTAGTGATTGTGAATCCTCTACCAAGGTAGCGAGACTGTCAGTCTCGGGGTCGCCGCCGTTGACTTTGAAGTAAATATTCATAGACGTCATGTTTCCAAGGTCTTTCTCTCTTCCTTTTTCTTTCGTTTCCTTTAAGGTAAAACTTGTGGATGCGGGACCTGAACAAACAACAAGTCTCATCAATGTGCGAATCTTGAGGCGGCGCGACGGGAAAGCAGATGACAGTGTTCAGTGGCTTTTTATTTATACCAAGAAGAAGTAAAAAAGAAAGTTTTGACCGCCTGACGCGTTGCTTTGATCATATTGGCTCGACACTCCTGAAGCGAGCCTTGGCCGCCGGGGTCTTTGATGAGGTGCAGAAACCACCTATCAATTCCAGTAGGATACCATTGCCGGTGGAAACTCTCAAGTTCAATCTTTAGACGCACTATTACTGGATGAGGGAGCAGGGATTCTGCGATTTGATGGGGAGGGGGGATCGCTTAGACTTTACAGAGGACGAGGGATTACTCAACTCACCGTAAGAGATGTGGGGACGCATGCTAGATTTAGTCCTCCGTATATCTTATGTAATACCACTTGTATCTAAACATGTGCGTTCATGGCGGGACGATTCGTGGGCGGTGGGCTCAAGTCATTCTCAAGTATCCATCACGAGACAGCTTGCACTCTCCCTCGTGGCTAATGTACTCAGAAACCGCAACAAGTGAACCAACTGTCGACGATGTTAAGGATATGACCTAATTAGGGCATAAAACTCTCAACTATGTAATGAGCTGTACATAAATTATAATTCAATCTTTATGCAGCCCCACTTCCGGATGACACCACACGTCTACCCCTTATTAAAGGAGCAGGGATGTGAAGGGTCTCCACGACTTTTGTCCAATTAAAACTGACATTCGGTCACAGAACCGAGTAGTAGAAATTATGGCGGCTGTTGGGCTCCCATGCATGGAAGAAGGAAGGATTCTATACCGCGTTCGTCGCAACTCTAACCAGATGGACTTGTTTTCTGCTCTGCCGATAGCCGGCAGCAACTCTCACAGCCTTACTTCTAGCTTAGGAACTGGACATAGACTTTCAGAGTTACCAAAACAGGCTTTGCTCAACTTCTGCATGTCGAATGAGGTCTTGAGAGTTTTAAGGGGTCATAGGACAAAGTGAATTTAAACTGCGGCATTCGTCGACGTGTGTCGACATGTACATTAAACTAGATAGATATGCCACCCTTGCCCACTCACTTGCATTTATGAATACCTGGGGGCTGCCGAATTAGCCAAATCCCCGACCTGGTCATTTTCCTTATCAATGCACCCGACCTAAGCGGAGGAGGGAGGAGGTTTGGCAAATTCGACAGCCTCCAAGTCCTCGTCTCGTATCCTCGACACAACATCGCACACATGGGGAGGCCCACATGTTGCAACAGCTGTATGAGCATAGGTGGTGGTAGTCGTGGGACGTCGCGAGTCGACCCTGGTGAATGCGGTTGAACAGCTTCAAACTGACGTGTCTCCACCCCCCACGTCGGACACGTTACTATGGAACTGGGTGGTCTAGACTTCTGGGTTATTGCATGTAGGCATGCAAATAACTTCGGCATACCTAACGCAGGCAGTTACTCCATTTCCCCCGCACGGACGTTGTATATCAATGCATGAGGTGGTGCCATAATACGAATGGTCGTTGGAATCAATCACCGAAACAAGAGTGCGATTGAAGGGGTTTCTTGCAGATAGTTCACGTATATCTCCACACGGGTGGCCACGCAGAGCCTCGATTTAAACCAGGCAAGGGGTGGCGGGGAAGGTCTGAGCATCAACTCCAGACAGTCTGAGAGTGTGTATATGCGATTGTTCGGATCTTCGGTAGATTAGGCTCAGATCGTATACGATCAGTATGCCCTCACGGACACTTCGTACTGGATTGAGTTCTACCTCGGCAAGAAAATGGCCGATGAAGACAAGCCTGGATGTGAAACTGCACATCCCAAGCGGCAGCTAAAGCCTTGTCGCAGGGCCACGTCCCTCTCACCTTCTAACTTCTGCAATATATTAGCAACGGTTCCGCAGCTCACGATGTTCGTAGAATTGAAGACTATCTGAAAGACCATATAAGCTGGAGATTTGTAGGGCTTGAAGGTGGCATTTTGCCAAATGAAGACTTCCTAGAAACCAAAATATCGGTCTGGAAAGGCACCGATACGTTGAGGGAGTTTGCAGGAGAGCAACTACTCAGTCCATTTCCTGGACATGGCACTTTACCACCAGGTCATAAGCCTGTTATGCTGTCTCTTAGCTATGGTGACTACACCCCTCTGCCTATTGGTAAACAATGATGATGATCCGACTTCAATGGCCATCAGGCGAATGAAGGGTCACCTTTTTGGTATCACTCAGCATCACGATTGACCAACTCGAGGGAAGGGCCTTGGCCAAGGTAGGACAAGGACGTGGATGTTGTAAGTCAGTTTATCCAAGCCATCGCTCATTTAGCTTGGATCATATGACAATCATTAGTATCTCTCTCAATAGTTGAATAGTCGATCATTAACATGACATTTGTTTAAATCGATTGACTCAAATAGCCTCCATGGATAGTTGCTAGTTTTGTGATGCCGATTCGTGTCTCTTACCCCTAGGGGGCACGCGGGAGAAACGAAAACACCGAATCAGAGCCTATGGTAAGGTACCTAGCAATTAATAACACTCGGGAAATGGACAGATACAAGAGAAACAGACAGAAAAATCAGAACCCAAGAGACATGATAGCACAAATCTGTTTACCATGTTCAACATTGTAGTATTTGTTTTTCACCCCCTGGGGGGTGGGGGAGACATGCCCGTACTCCTAGATCAACAGATTTCTAGTCCACTTCTAGTGGTGAAAGTTCATCTGGAGATCCTCAAGCATGGCGCCGTAAGATGGAAATCTCACCTCGGACAGGATAATGAACAGTCACATGCAATTTGCATAGCATGTCGTCTAGATCCATGGACACTATATCTATTCCTAGATCCTATATCTCTAAATTCGCCTCAAGGTTTGGGCTTTTGACTTCATTACTCAAAGTAGCATACGGACGTGCATTGATCATCCATGGATGCCATTGCACCATCTCAAGACCGCTGCAATCCGCCCCAATCCCATGGCTTGAACTCCCCAGGGACGATTTTCAGCTCACTGCCGCAATATTCCACCCCCGGAGGAACGTCGTCAACCTGGAATGAGTCAGTCGTTCCAAAAAGTCCTTCGCAATTTGCTTCTTGATGAGCTTGTCTGTCGATGTAAGCGGCAGCGCTTCCCCGTCCTGCAGGATTCGGAGGACAACGGGCTGCATCGATGTGGGTAAGCTCTCGTGGAGGTCGGATCTGATTTTGGCCAGATTGATTTAGTCCGCGGCTGCGTAACCGCCTTTGAGTCGGACAACGGCTCCGCAAAGGTTCTTTGCCTCATAGTATGGAACGCCGAGGACGCATGCCTCGGAGATGTATGGCAGATCCATCAAGCTTCTCTCCACGATCAGTGCCGGGATTCGAAAGGATCGGAAAAAGTCGACTGCGTACGACATTAGTTCATTGCGGCGATGAGTACACGATCGAGGGGAAAGAATTACAGTCAGCATTTGCTCGGCCAGTAAATATGTATTCGCCGTCCTTCAACACGGCGGTGTCTCCAGTCTTGAACTACCCTTCTTCGTCAAATGTCTCGCGAGACTTTTCCTCGTCATCAAGATAACTATTGAGATAATATTTGTCAGTTTCCACAGCTACATCATGTCCATCTACTGGGTCACACACTGAGTGAGCATATTTGGGCTCTTCACAAGCATCTCGCCGTGGTCCCCTTCTGATAGTTTCAGTGCACAATGGTGCAAGGGGCTGCCAATGGATCCCCGCAACAGCGTTAACGAGCCGTTGGTGCATAGTTAAATGGCCCGGTTCTACGCTCACAATCATCTTCGTGTTCCCCCTACACACAATGCCTCCCATCTCCGTTGAGCCGTAGCAATTTGACAGTTGCATTCCCGCGATGCTGGCCCAGAACTTCACCACCGACGGTTCAATAGGCGCAGCGTGAAAGGCGAACTGATTCAAATGCCTAAAATGGGGGAGTACTTGTCCATAACCTCTGTGGACAATTCTACGGTTTCGCCAGTCATCAATTCCATCATCTGTCGCCACAAGGTTGGAGTAAAAGCGGTGGTGGTGATACGATGATTCATGAATGTTTCTAGTACAGTATTTAGACTAGCATTCTCTCCAATGCAGTAGACCTTTCGGCCCGCCAGTACAGGCCGTATTAGGCTTGCGATACCGCCCATCCAATGGCCTGAGCGAACGTTGAGGGAAGCGGCATTCGGTTGTGCCCACGGGTCGGATGCAAAGCACCGTTTTGGGAGGACCACCCCTTTAGGTTATCCGGTGGACCCTAACGTGAAAAAGTACAATTCCTGGCCTGGCTGGGTCCATCTCTAGGGTCTCGTCAATCTGAACGTCGAGGCTCCCTGGGGGCTTCGCATCGCTAGATACTGGAGATGGTGTTATAGTGTCTGAATCCTCGTGCTCTTTAATTTATGCAGAGATCTTCAGAGCCTTGTCCATGAGACTTTGGCTAGCAAGGATGCAGGTAGCTTTTGCCTTGGAGAGGAAATAATGTGCTTCTTCAGGGTGGATACCAGAGGTTGATTGATACCTGCTGCTCAGCTTTCTTCTTCTTCTACTTCTACTTCTTCATCTCCCTGACTCTTATGGCCATGGAGCGACTCACCCAGGGGAACTGCGGCACCGCCCAAAGCCCGTACTGCGAGGAAAGCAACGATGAACTCATAGCCGCTCTGTGCTAGAATGGCTACGTATTGAGAACCCCCACTCAAAACATCTCGATCGTTCAACGCCGAGCGCGGCAACTTGTCGAGGACAAGGCTGCGAGCCTTCAGTATATCACCGAGAAGCTCCTGGTAAGTTTTCTCGAAACCAACAACATCGATAATGATGACGTCTGAAGTGCGATGAGCAACTTGGCCAGAAGAGGGTCGTTGGGGAACTTGTACATCTCTGTTGCTGCCATGGTCTGTGCGTTTCGGATTTCTAGAAACTGTCTAGGCTGGCTCATCCAATCTGTAATTACTGAATAGATGCAAAAGAGTCGGGCTGTGTGTCTTATGTTACTGCGTATAGACATAAGTTATCCCTTGAACGTTGACTTGGGACAGACGAGCCGGGTGCGACACTGACACTTTGACATCTGTTGCCTGTCTCGTTATCCGGTGAGAAAACCGCAGCTTCTTAGAGTGTCTCAGACAACTCGCCCCTCTAGCATCGCGACTTGGTACCACTAATAGCACGACGGCACGATCACGCCTCAACGAGTAAGACGGAGTACGGCCTACAACTCCATCTCAGCTCATCTTCATCGACCTGTTCCGCTCCACGTAATTGAAACAGTTAGGGTGGGACTGAATGTTTCTCCTAACCGAGATTCGGCACCCAACCAAGCAAATCGAGATCGAACCGGGATAGAATGCGGGTCAAGAGCTTTCGATTTCTGGTGTTTCCCCTCGATTTCCCTGGTTTCTCCTGCGTGTCTACTCCGTGTTGGTGTTCTTTGCTATCTGCGGGGCGTTCTGGCTTGGTGGTTTTCTTTTCCCACGCCCTGGGGGGTACATCAACCTGCAGGACGAGTGCCGGCCAAGCTTCGCCGCGAGGGGAACTTTCGAAGGGTCTGTGAGGTAAAACTTGTCCAATCAAGATCTTGGCGATGGTCCGGCGGTCTCTGGGCAGCTGAAAGTCCCTAATCACAATGCCAGCCTGGGTTTGTATTTGCTTGTCTAATATCAGCTGCATTTTGCTCGAGTCTGGGCTTGGAACACAACTATCCCATCACCACAATCGTCCTTCACCTGCTAGACAATGCTTACACTATTAATCTGACTGTCTTTGATCGGTATTCTTGTTTTGGTAATTTTTGGGATCAAACTTGAATCTCTCATCAGGTCTGGGACATGTCTCATCGTCTTGGATTATGTTCTACTCTAAGGGCAGGAATTTCCGCTTGTAGTTGTCCGAGCTTATACTCCGTACTCCGTACAAAGTCCCTTTTGCATCGTCATGCTTTCCGTTCGGTGTCTAAATCGAGGCTCAGACCTGCGGTGAAATGTGATGCGGCCGCCCAGAGGAAGAAACATGGATTTGACGGTCCAGCCAGCCGCAAGAATGGCGTCGTGCTCTCGTCGGTACCGCTCTACAGGTTGTGTTGCTTCGCAGTGAGGACTAGTCTGCAAATATCCAAGCAATAGCGCACTATGAGTGATGGTTTATCTGGCAGTCGATCTCTTTTAGGGTTGGGATATGGAATGAATGTATGCTTACAGGCTGGACTGAGCCGTGGTAAGTTTGTATGTACTTCGACGCCATCCGCACCCACAACCCTCTTGGGTTGGGAGGCTAAAGAACATCTAGTCTTATGAGCCAATGGGCGAGAAAAGAAATCGCAAAAGCTCATGGGACTTCTAGCCATGATGGAAGAAGTGAGATCAATAAAAGCGGTAGAGACAGAGCAACAAAAGAAAAAAACTGTTCTGGAAACAACGGAAGCACCCCCTAGCGGCAAGTAATTTCCCTGTCCCTTGTTAAGCCTGTCAACTTACATGCTTTTTCCAGTTGCCCAGCATACCCCCTAGCAGCAATCCCGCCCATCTGGCTGTAGATCAGAGTCGCTTGAGCGTACCGTGTTGCAACCCTTTCTGTCAACACATGCGTGCGTGCGTACGAAGCAAGTATATTCGGACGCCCAATCTCGGAGAGACATGGCATCATATCTACGTATCTTCCCAGCTGGCTACATCACCAGTGCTCAGTGGTCCTAGCCAAGAGCCGGATGGTGCATGTACACTTGAGACACGCGAGTCTTCATATACAAGTAGATTCGAGCCATACCGGACGCTAGAAACGGCCACTCATTTCACTCCTCGTTGCTTGTGTCTTTTCTGAGCGCCATCCGACCTGGTCTTGCGTGAAGATTACCTGCGTTGCCGATCTAAGAATTGCTCAAACTTAAAGCATACCCATGCCCGTCTCTGTTCTACAAGTATGAGAATTATGGATTCATTACCGCTGCGTCAAGAGCGTCCCAGCAACGGCGATGAATGCTATGATATCGGTTAGTCGCAGATAGCAAAAAGAGAGCCCGCCATACTTTTGCTGACACAGTCACAGTCATCGTTGGAGCTGGACCGGCCGGTCTTATGCTCTCATCATGTTTGTCTCGTTGGGGTTACAAGATCAAGCATATTGACAAACGCCTGCAGCCAACCCAGGTAGGGAGAGCAGACGGGATACAGCCGCGCTCCTTGGAGTTGCTACGGAACATGGGATTGAAGTCTGCTATAATGTCATACAAGCCAGCTAAGCTCCGCGAAACAAATTTCTGGACTGCGACCGGCTCTGGCCAGGGCATTAGCCGTACAGGAGGATCGCCAACTTGTCCGGACTTTATCGACGCGCGATATCCATTTCAAACGATGCTGCACCAAGGCTGGATAGAAAAGGCCTTTATATCTGATATTGAAGAAAGAGGTGTTAAAGTACAGCGACCTTGGACGATAACAAGCTTCAAAAACACCCACGACAAGACGGCACATCCACTTGTTGTGAAGCTGAGCCACGTGGACGGCACAACCGAAGAGACTTTGCGAGCGAAATACCTTTTCGGCGCGGAGGGACGCAGGTCATTTGTGAGAAAACAGCTCAACCTCAAAATGCAGTACAAGGACGCGGCAACAGATGTTTGGGGTGTCATAGACGCCGTAGTGAGGACCGACTTTCCAGATATCAAAGTGAGTTTTATGTAGCGTCACAATTGACCGCGCTGTAGCTCACGAGACTAGATGTCGAGCCTGATTCATAGTGAACATGGGTCTGCGCTGCTCATACCTAGGGAGAACGATATGGTCCGACTCTATCTACACCTTTCCTCTTCCAACGATCCCGGCTGGAATCCGAGGAAAACAGCTACGGCGCAAGAGATGAAAGACCTTACCAAGAAAATTCTACACCCGTATAGCATTGAATGGGACCACGTCGACTGGCATTCGTCATATCCTATCAGACAAGGACTGGCAGATCGCTATACCGTGGACGAGCGCATCTTCTTGGGCGGCGATGCATGCCATACGCACAGTGTTTGTACCCTATCGAACAAGAAACGCTCCAAATGAATAAGTTGCTAACATGTTGACAGCCAAAAGCTGGCCAAGGAATGAACATGGCGTTTATGGATTCGGTAAATCTGGCTTGGAAAATCCACATGGTAGAGCGAGGCTTTGCCCATCGCGATCTTCTAAAGACGTACGAGCACGAGCGAAGAGGCGTCGCAAAGACTCTCATCGAGTTTGACAGCTGGTACGCGAAGCTTCAGTCACAGAAAGTTCACACCACCCGCGATAATCGAGCTGCTTTCAGTTGCAAAGACCTCGATGACGACTTTTCAAGGGCGTACAGGCATGCAAGAGCATTCGTTAGCGGGTACGGCACCCAGTACATCCCAAACGTCCTGAACTGGTCCCACAATCACCCTGCCAGATCATCGCTTTTCCATGCCGGAGGGGGAAGCTGGCTCCCGGCCATTCGTTTATTCGAGCCGATGTAACTCGCGTCATGGATGCTGACGTGGTTCATCTGGAGCAAGCAGTGCCCTTTAACGGATCTTTCCGCATCTTCGTCTTCGCAGGTAATCCGGCAAAGACTCGCGTTGCGCTGCGGGACTTGGCTAAGAACCTGGCTCACATGAAGGGCGGCGACTCTTTCTACACGTCGCACTTGCGGACAGACAAGACCTCGAGCCTTGAGAAGCACAACCCGCACAGTCACCTCTTCACATTCTGCCTGGTGTTTGCGGTTGGCAGGAAAACCATTGAGACAAAGAGGGATGTGCCCGGCATGCTGGGTCGTTACTGGTACCATGTTTACACCGATGACCAGACGTGCGTCCCAAACAGCAGACCGACAGCAGTGGCGCATGCCAAGGCTGGCCTCGACCAAGAGTATGGCGGCATAGTGATTGTTCGACCGGACGGATATGTTGGGGCGCTGATAGGACTGGTTGAAGGTAGTGGGACGGCAGAGGCTTTAAGTGAATACTTTTCATGTTTATCCACTGGAGGTCAACATGCATATTGATGACTAGAAGAAAATATATAACCATAATAGACAGCGAGGCTCGGGCGTATTTAATTAATAGCATTTTGTAATTCATGCCTTAAAGACTCTCAATTCAATCAACTATGCAATACATGAGACATGATGAATAGTATGCTGCTCAGAGCATATCTCTAAATGCTAACCTGTGTGTGACCTAATACCACTCATTCATTCAAAGGTAAAAGTAAGACCAGAAGAGCCCATCTTGGCCTTGTACAGCTGGCCAAACCTTTCGTTCTGTGCAACCGTAAAGTACTCCTTCCAAGACCCAATCTCGCCTTTCCTAAAGAACTTGCCCATCTCTTTGCTCTTCGGGGCGCTGAAGTCGGTCTTTTTCATCTCGGAAAAGCTGACCTTGTGTTCAATCTCTTCAAACTTGGCGTCGTCGAGGGTGGCACTCAGGAACTGGGCGACCTTTCTCAGCTGCCCGGCCATGTCCCGCTTCAGATACTCGTACGTTAGGAACAAGATGTTTTCGGCATCGCGGTGCTCCCACCAGCTGAGGACGTGGTCGAACCAGTCGTCTCGATGGGCCTTGCCGTCGACAAACATCTGGAGCCAGTGATCCCAGCCGCCGTCGTAGTAGCCTGTCCAGCTCTTGTTGCTCTCAAAGTGGTAATATGAAGAGCAAACGTCCTTGGGATTTCGAGCAATGTAAATGTATTTGCATGCGTTCTTAGCAGGGTCACCGCCAAGGGCCATGTTGTATGGCATGTGGGATTTGAGCATTCTCGGTCCCTGGGTCTCCTCAAGGGGGACCTTGCTTTCCGAGGTCCAGTTGCTCTCGACCCAGTAGTGTGAATCTTGTAGTGACTTGCCGGCATTGCCAGTGATGAGGACAATGATGTAGGAAAGCCATGTGGTTCCGGACTTGGGATATGAAACGAAGCAAACATCAGATGCCCTGGTTTCCAGCTTGCGAGACCGCCCATAGGCCCTCGGCGTGTATCTCGTCAGAGTACTCGGGCACGGCCGAGGTTTGGCTTTTGGCTTTGGTGCTCCCCATTTCGCTCTGTTGTTGGTGTCTGAGGATTGAAGATTGAAGGCGCGACAAAGTGAATGGATTCGGTGAATGTGTTCCGGTTGTAGCGCTGATGGACAAGCTGCTTGAGCCATGATGGCGGCGCTCTTTATCGGTATTTGGGTACGACGTACATTCTAGTAGCGGCCACCTCGGTCGATGCAAGGGCAAACCCTCTCGCACGCTAGAGGATTGTCTTTCTTGAAGTAACGAGAGCTGCAAGATGCCCAATGCAGACGAATTCACTAAAGTCCTTAGCATCAAGGCAGCGTCATAGAAGATCCAGTCGATACTTAACTAAACGCTCTAGGTAACATTCGCAGTACAATCGTGTGTCTCGGTATTACTATGCCATCACAGGTAATATCTGATCCATTAAACTACTTACGCCCTACCTAACGCCCGATTAGGAGCACTCTACAAGTACATTTCTTGATTGCGTACGGAGTACAACTCCTGGCGGTAACAATGTCCTTCAACCAACACCAACTGGCAGCGGTTTGGCTGGCCGGCCGGCTGGCTGGCTGGATTATGAGTTTGTCGCCATGCTGCAGGCTTACCCCCTAACACACATCTACTGGCTTGTCGCTTTGGTTTCATTGGCCGTTCGGGCTGTCGGGCCCTGTAATTTAGCCTTGTTGACAAGCTACTCCTGGCGCAAGATACATCTCTGCCGTTTGGACGTACATGACTAGGGCATTATATGGACCACCTTTTCCCTACTTATACCTGCATAGTACTACAACAAATGCCTGCTAAATCTTGGCTGGTGGCCTGTGTTAGACTCCTAGCTCGAAAACAACAGGCTCGTCTACTTATAGAGCTATGTGCTGTTTGCTGTTTACTATTTGCTATTTGCTATTTGCTATTTGCTATTTGCTATTTGCTATTTGCTGTGAGCAATGAAACGGCGCTAGCCGACGCTCTCTTTATAAAGACGTCTTTCTCTTTTATCATCCCAGAACAGCGTCCAATCTCTTGGGTCGCCTCCTCTCAGAACAGCCAGGATGGATCCAATCAGATTTGCACGACAAAACTTCAGCTGGGGCCCGTTTACAGAAATTAGCGAGGAGAATCGTCAGGGTTATGACAATCTCCTTCAGGCGGGCTTGGAGAAACTTGAGAATGCTCGAGCTATAGCGATCGCCGAGGTAGAGATTTTTCACCCCCATTAATAAGTATATAGCTCACACTCAGTAGGAAAAGCCTCTATTTGTTAAAAATCATATATTTCATTTATGGGAGCCCTCCAGTCTGTCCCAGAGCATGTGGGGAGGTGAGTGTACACAGCCCTTTACTTGCAATCCACGCAGCTCAACCTCTCCAACAAGAACCAATCTCACCATTTTCCCCGATGACTATTTGGCTTCTTGGCTGCCTGTTTTCATGATCCGACATCCCGCTCTCACCTTTGAGTCTTGGTATAGGGCAGAGACTTGCGCTGGATCTGTCGATGTTCTCGGCAAGTCTTGGTCCTTCTTCCCAACCTTTCGATGGTCTCGCCAACTCCACGACTTGTACCTGTCGCGGGAGCAGGAGGATCCCACAGGTGGGTATTCAAAGCCGATTGTAGTTGATGCAGACGACATCATCGAAAGATGGTCCATTGACAAGTTGTGTGAAATGTGTCACATGGATCCGGCCCACGTCCGCTATGAGTGGGGTGCGAAGCTGCCAGCCGACGACCCAAAGTCCAGTCAACGTCAAAAGATCTTTATGAATGGATTATGGAGTTCCACTTCAATTGCCTGATCCGGGACTTCACGGGGCATAGATATAGAGTCTAAACGCGAGCAGTGGGAGGATGAATTTGGCCCTGCAGCCGCGGAGGCACTCTGTGGATTGGTAGAAAAGGCCATGCCCGACTATAATTACTTGTTAAGCAAAAAGATTTAGGTAAATAGAATAAGGAATCTACAAGTCCACTTCCTACACTCACTCATCAGCATCGATTTACCTCGCGGCCATGGGAGAAGGGGGTGCGCTCGCGTAGAGAGGTGACTTCGAGGTCGATTCTCCAGCCCGGACTGATGGACGTTTTAGGCATCCGGTACGACATAAGACATTGGTAGGAAAATGCAGAAATCCGGTGCAACGTTGACAATTTACGAGAGATGTTACAAGTAAATGACACATGGTAGATGTTTATTACTTCATGAACACGATTTCATTTTGAAACAATGCATTGTCAATTTTTGGGAGGTTTCTTTTGTTACATGCCAAGATCATCCTCTATACCGAGGCATATTGTAGGCGTTGATGAACGTGAAAAGTCATTGGTTGATTCGAGGCGAACTGGTTGCGTCAAGCGATTGGCTGTAACAGGGGAAGCAGACCTTCTGCAGGCGCAGCTTTGCCGCGCCTCACAGCATTGGGCATCAATATGCCGTACGAGGCCTCCTCCACATTAACATTCTCTAGAACCTTTCTCAAGACTTCAATATACAGTAGCAAACTCATAACAGCATATTGCTTTTGTTACAACCCGATGTCAATTGTTCCTTTACCATGTCAAAGCGGTCGAGGGATGGCGACGATGATACCGAGCAAAATCGGTCAAAGAAAGCCGCGAACCGCGGGAATGGTGTGAGCAGCTTGACACAATTGACACACAAAGACTACGTCGTGGGGTGGATTTGTGCACTTCCAAAGGAGCAAACTGCGGCGATTGCCATGTTGGACCAGAGGCACATCACCCTCAGAAAGCCTCCAAACGATCCCAACACCTACACTCTCGGATCAATAGGTGGACATAACATTGTCATTGCCTGCCTTCCAATGGGGAAAATCGGAACCGTCTCTGCAGCCACAGCAGCCACCTCGATGATCTCAACATTTCCTTCCATCAAGTTTGGGCTGATGGTCGGCATTGGTGGCGGCGTTCCTCCTAAAGTCAGACTTGGAGATGTGGTTGTTAGTGTCCCAGGTCAAGAATATCCTGGTGTGATACAGTGGGACATGGGCAAAGCGAACGAAGGGGGGAATTCGAAAGGACGGGAGCCTTGAATAATCCACCAACCTCACTTCTCACAGCCTTGACGAGGCTCCAAACAGAACATGAGATGAGTGGCTCTCGAATACCCACCTACCTTGAGGAACTTGGAAAAGAGTGGCCAAGACTAGCTCCGAAATATCTCAAGTCGGAATCACTCAAAGAGTTGCTCTTCAAGGCAGATGCCGGCCATGTTGAGAATGACGAAGAAGTGCTCGAGATCACCGAAGACGAAGGCGACGACGTTGGAGAGGATGCCCTAGAATCGTGTCAGCTCTGTGACCATTCTAAGCTCGTTAAGAGGCGATCCAGAGGCATGCGCATCCACTACGGCATTGTTGCTTCTGGAAATCAGGTCATCAAAGATGCCGTCTTCCGAGATAATCTTAACAGTACTCTTGGAGGCAAGATTCTTTGTGTGGAGATGGAAGCAGCCGGCCTCATGAATAACTTTCCTTGCCTGGTCATCCGAGGGATTTGCGATTATGCAGATTCTCATAAGAATAAGGCTTGGCAAGAGCATGCAGCAGCTGTTGCGGCAGGCTTTGCAAAGGAGCTCCTCGAGTACACCCAGCCGAGTGACATTGACCTTGAACACTCAGTCAAGGACAAGCTTAATCTAAGTAAGCCTATCTAAGCTTTAGATGTAGATATATAATCTGATACCAAAATGTTTGACAGTTCTCGAGGAAACCCATGCAGTGCGTTCTACACTCAATAAAAGGGAAGACCGAGAGCTTCTTGACTGGCTCACATCACTCGACTACGGCCCACAACATAGCGATTTCCTCAAAATACGGCAGGGAGGATCTGGCTAGTGGCTCCTCGATTCACCACAGTACCAGAAATGGAAGAGCGAGAGGAGTCAGACATTATTTTGCCCAGGTATTCCAGGTGCAGGCAAAACAATTCTCGCATCCATCGTGGTGGACGACCTAATGAGGGACATTCACGATTATGACAGTATTGGGCTTGCATACATATACTGCAACTTTCAGCGACAGCAAGAGCAAAACATCAATCACATGGTCGCGAGTCTCGTCAAGCAGTTGGCACAGCATCAACCGACCCTACCTCATTGCATAAAAACACTCCATGACGTCCATCGGAAAAAGCGAACGCGACCTTCACTGGAAGAACTCCTCGATACACTCAAAATGCTATCCCAAGCGTACTCCAAGATATTTATCGTCGTTGATGCTCTGGATGAATGTGAGTTGTCCAGTGGCTGTCTGTCGCGTTTTGTCTCCGAGCTCTTCGAGTTAAAAAGGAAGCACGGGGTAAACATACTTGCAACGTCGCGGTTCACCCCCGAGATTGAGAAAAGATTTGATGGAAGCGCAGTGTTGGAGATTCGAGCCGATGAAGGCGATGTGAGGAAGTATTTGGAGGAGCACATGCAGGAATTACCCTCAGTCATCAAGGATAATGAAAAGCTACAATCGGACATCATCCAAAAGATATCCAACTCCATTAGAGGAATGTAAGTTGTCTTAATGCATGCAGGCAAGTACCTTGACTGATGAAGTATTAGGTTTCTACTGGCAAAGATCTATCTCGATTCTCTGCGAGATAAGTTCACGTTCAATGACGTGCAAGATGCCCTGTGTGGTTTCCATCAGAAGTCGGATCATAATTTGAATGACATCCTGAGCAAAGCTTACGACATGGCCATGGACAGGGTAACCGGACAGATGCGTGGATACAAAGACCTTGCATTCAAGGTTCTATCGTGGATCTCTCATGCACGGAGGCCGCTGCGAACATTAGAACTACAACACGCTCTTGGAATAAAGCCTGGCAAGCATCAACTTGATAAACACGACTTGCCACAAATTACGGATATGATCTCGGCATGCGCTGGGTTGGTGATTATTGATGACCAAAGCGATATCATTCGCCTCGTCCACTTTACAACGCAAGAGTATTTTGAACAAACAAGCAAGCGATGGTTCCCTACAGCTCAGACCGATCTTACAAAGATCTGTATAACCTGCCTCTCATTCAATAAAGAGGGAGAGATGTCTGCAAAAAAATCGCACTGTTGTAGATGCTAACAAATTACATGGTTACGCTACCGTCAATTGGGCTTGTCATGCCAAGGCTTCTCCGATATGCCAGGAGGTGGTGGACTTTTTGGAGTGCGAGTCAAAGGTCGACGAATATTGCCAATCAATAGATTTGAGTGAAGACTTTGAGCAAATGGTCATTCGACGTCGATGGAAGTGTTCGGGGCCTCACTTGGCTGCATATTTTGGACTAGCCCATACCGTCGAGAGACTGGTCTCAGTGAGGGGCCCAAATGCTCAAGACACGCTTGGCCGGACGCCGCTATTGTGGGCAGCAAAGAGGCATCACGAGGACGTTGTGGAACTCTTGCTCAAACATGGCGCTAATCCGGACGTGTCTGATCGTTGGGGACACACGCCCCTCAGCTATGCAGCTCGTGACGGGCGAAAGTTAATAGTCCAGCACCTGCTCGACAGAGATGCGGATTGTATGGCGTCACATCGTCTCAACCTGAAGCTTGTGGACCTCGATTGGCAACCTCGAGGTCAACATCCACTCTTAGAAGCAACAACATCTGAGCATGAAGCAACTGTACGACTGTTGCTTGAGAAGAAGCAGGCCATCGTTGATGTAGAAGACAAGGACTGTAGAACTTCATTATCCCTCGCAACGAAAAGTGGCCATGAATCCATGGCTTCTCTGCTTATCAACAAGGGGGCTGCTGTCAACCACAAGGACAAGTCTGACCAAACGCCATTATTGTTTGCAGTCGAGAAAGGCCACGAAAGTACAACAAGAATCTTGATGGACGCAGGCGCTTCTCTCGAGTCAAGAATTAAATACTACGATGAAACCCCCTTATCTCTAGCAGCATCGAAAGGCTTTGAGGCCATCACTCGGTTGCTTGTTAACAGAGGAGCATCTATTCACCATGCGGATGGATGTGGTCGAACACCTTTATCTCTCGCAGCCATGAATGGATACAGCGTGGTAACGAATTTCCTTGTTAACAATGGTGCCTTGATCGATCATTCGGATCAATGTGGTCAAACTCCTTTATCGCTTGCGGCGATGAATGGGTTTGAGACTGTGGCATGCTTTCTTGTCGAAAGAGGCGCTGAAGTTGATCACATAGATAGAGATGGCCGGACACCTTTATCATTGGCAGCTATAGGTGGATTTGGGTGTCTCATACATTTTTTCATCAACAAAGGTGCCGCAATCGACCATCAAGATGTCGGTGGTAAAACGCCACTAGCTTTAGCAATCGACAAAGGAGATGAAACAATTGTGCGTGTTCTTATTAGCAAAGGAGCTTCTATGGACTTGCAAGATAGCAAAGGTCAGACACCATTCGCACTGGCAGCCAAGAAAGGATATGAGACTCTGGTGCGATTATTTATTGACAAAGGTGCACTCATCGACTTGTCAGACTGCAGAAACTGGGAGCTACTATGGTTAGCATCTAAGCGATGTTTCAAAACGACAAGGCATCTAGTCATCGAAAAGGTTGCCTCTATTGACCCACAATCAGCCTGGATTGGCCAAGGATTATCTCAAGCAACTGAGAAGGAATGCCAAACTATATTGAAGATGCTCATCAACATGGATGCTCCCCTCAACATATCATACCCAGAACATCGATATCTCATTTCTCTAGCGATTCAAAATGATTCCAAGACAATCTTAAGGTCACTACTTAGTAAAGTGTGTTTTATTGGCTGCTCTGACGACGACTTCTGGAAGCTGCTGTTAGGGGCAATCAATAAACAACCTGCGGCTATAAGGGATTTACTTATAGATTCATGGATTGATTCGGACAAGGAAAAGCAAGTCTGGACGCTATTACACCTAGCGGTTGAAGGAGACCATAAGAGCATAGTACTGTTAGTCCTTAACAGGCTCACTAGGCAATATGCCACAAACCAGTCAATCTTAAGCATAGCAATTTGGGAAGGATCTAAGAAGGTGATCCAATTTCTTATCGAGAACCTTGACTCCCTGGACTTCAAAACACAAGTATCATTATCATTCACGATAAGACGAAGATTCGCTCACCCCGAGGCTCTTATACAGCTACTAATAGACAAGGGAACTCCAGTTGATAGCGCAGGCCGCTCAGGCAAAACGCCTTTAATGCTCGCAGCCGAATATGGATCTAAAGGCACTGCCGAATTGCTGCTCGACAGAGGAGCTTCAGTAGAGGGCGCAGGCGACAAAACGCCTTTGATGCTCGCAGCCGAATATGGATCTAAGGGCACCGCCGAATTGCTGCTCGACAGAGGAGCTTCAATTGATCGCGGAGACTACGCAGGCACAACGCCTTTAATATACGCCGTCAAACGTAGATCTAAGGGCACTGCCGAATTGCTGCTCGACAGAGGGGCTTCAGTTGACCTCGGAGACCACTTGGGCAAAACGCCTTTACTATACGCCGTCGAATGTGGACCTAAGGGCACTGCCGAAATGCTGCTCGACAGAGGAGCTTCAGTTGACCTCGGAGACCACTTAGGCGGAACGCCTTTAATATACGCTGTCAAATGTGGGTTGGAGGACACGGTCAAACTACTACTCGACAGAGGAGCTTCAGTCAGTCCCACTGGATCCTCAGGCGGAACGCCTTTAATATACGCAATCATGTCTAAGTCGGAAACTATGGTAAATTTGCTTCTCAAGAAGGTAACTTCTAAGGATCTTCGAAATGGACCGAACAGGGATGCCTTGCGTGTAGCAGAGAGACACTTGGCCCCTAACGCTATTGTAAAATTGCTTCGAAAGGCGCGTATCTAACCCAGGAGAGTCGACAACGACAAGCGCCGCAGAATAAAAGATGAAAATTAGGCGGTCAAAGCCAATTTCGACGGTTACACATGGCAAAATTAAAGCATTACCACAGATTTGAGTTCATTCATTCACAGTCGGGTGCTTCTCTTCTTGTTCAGACGTACTGCTTGCCTCACAGAGCGACCATGTCTCTGGCCAAATGTTCACAACTAGACATATTTATAAACCGATGAACATCGCCCGACTCTAAACCACTCATCTCACACTTGAATGCACATCCCCAAACAACATCTCCCACAAGCCTACCTTCATATATCCAGAGGTTCATGCTCGCCACCAATTCCACCGTCGTTTTCCTCACTATTCTTGTTGGAGCTCTTACCCTCCCTGTTCACGAGGATGGCCTGACTCCTGATGGCTGTAAAAGGGTTGACTGACAGTACATCAGTGCCCGTGATGCCGATAAGTTCTACGAAACTGGCTGCAAGTGCTTCATGTATGTTGATATTACATCATCTTCCATCTTGGCTGTTACTCACAAACATTAAACCTAGATAATTCATAATGATTCCTACGACCTTGCTCGTCACTTTCATTTTGGACAACCGTGGAGAATGTTTCGGGGACGTTGATATGAATGGTGGTCTTTGGGCCAATACATGATCTTGAATTGATGAATCATTCACTCTGAAATATCGCTCTTGCTTCACTAATACAACTTCTCCCGTGAAAGGCTGTACAATCTAGTCCTCATTTGTTCCTCAAGGGTATTGATACACTCAGGAGATCTAACACGGACGAGAGTTTTCGTTCTGAAACATCGTGTTTAGCGCTGGCCGTTGCATTTGAGATTAATTATACGCGGAATGTCCATGATTTTATTACGTATATCATTATAATAAGGGGCTGGTTTGTTCAGAGGATGGAGTATCCCGAATGTCTGTATCACATGGTAATCTCATCCAGATCTCTAAACGGTCACAATCACCTGTTTCTACGATTACTGTAAATTCCCTTTGTCACTGTGGATTTCCAACATCGCTGTCGATTCCCCTCGTGGCTGTCGATTCTCCTTGTAGCTATACATTTACCATGTTGTCATGGACTTCTTCCTTTTATGAGACAACCCGGATAATGGTAATACATGCACTCATTTTCATCGCATAACCCCCCAGTGCCTGTAGTATCTAGGGCGATGAATACTGTAAAAGCACACTGATAGTTTTAGGTCTTGTATTACTTCAATTCGCACAGGCTTCTCCATCGATCTTAGAAGCTATGCATTTCGTGAAGGCATCTGCCCTTTTCGACTCCCCTTGGCGGTTTGAGCATGTAGATATAGTCGCCCTGTTCCTATACTTCAGTCCTTCTCCATGAAGTATTGATGTAGCGATCGACAGATACCGTCGACATAATACTCAATTCCTTACTAATGACTGTCTTGCAAGTCAAGGTAGTGTTGATGGAGGAGTTTTTCTTTTGGCTACAGCGGTTACAGCATTCTTTTATCCCTACTCAACTCCCTACTTAACTTCAGCCTACCAAAACTGAGACCCCTTTATCTTCTTTCTAGCCTCTTTCCGTGTCCTTGACCCCCTCCCAATCCATGCTTATAGTTACCTAAGCCTTTCGACCGTCCTCACCGTTGCCACTGCTTGAAGTGTATAATAATTTCAGCATAAAATAGGGCTAAACCGTCATTCAAGAGAGTCGCTGCGATGCTCGCGCGATGGCTTGATAGCGAAAACGCAGCTGTCGGATATGATCTGTGCCGTTTTCTCGCCCTTCTTGTTTCCCTTTTTTCGCGTTGAGCCGATTATTAAGAGTATAAATGAGCTAGAATATTGACACCGAACCAAAAAAGAATTTGGTAATTCGCGAACCTTAGTACTATATACTACAACGTAGGGTCTACTTTTCTACTCAACGAAATGTTCTCTCTTCAACATGCCTTCTCAATCACTCGTCACGATGTGAAGAGTCATCTAGACTAGGCACTCGTATTTGGATTTCCCTGCGGGCTTCGTGTGATTCCATGGGTATGCTGCTGAGATCTAGTGGTGGAGTCTTGGAGTGGAATTCCAAATGCTGTCCATTATCTTGATGAGCCCAATCTTAGACAGGTCACCAGGGCCAGATCACGAGTTCTTCTCCATAATACATAATTCCTTTTTTATAACATTTCCAGAAAAAGCCCCTCTAGTAGCAGTACGGTTGCATGTCATAATTACTTGATCGTCAACGGCCCATCATTTTGAAAGAGCGAATCGCTGAAGATGTCGCAACCACCCCAACGTCATAGAAGCATCTGAATGTTCGCAGGTATATTCATGATCAGTTCTTTCAATCTGCGGCAAAATGATATCAATGCGCACATATTCCATCTCTAGATGGTATACTGGGATCGAGGTTGTAGGAATGTCTTGAGTGCCACGCTCGTCACGGTGCCGAAATATTCCTACCTGCACGTCGGGCCCAGAAGAGGTCGGGACCGACACATTCATTAGCATGAACTACTGTGCTGTTTGAGAGGACAACATCAAAATCGACAACGTTGTCGCATGACCGTCCGTGGCGCTGGGAGAAAAATGAGACACCGCCTGTTTGCTGTCGCTGAGTCTTTGTCAAACGGTGCATCACCGTTAGATATGCTTACCTCAAAGAATCTAGCCTACTACACCAGCCAAGCTATTGCGGGTTCCAGCTGATGACAGGCTGAGGGGATCGAGAAATCGGTATAAGCCAGCCCACGTCGTCCCATCGCCAACTTCGACAACCATGGACTCGTCTTCAGGGATACATATCAGCTTGAGAATGCTAAGTCAATTGCAACACCTCCGTCTGCATTGGATACACCGGCGAACGGAGACATTCTACCGCTGAGAAAAACAAACAGACAAGCGTGAAATACCACTGTTCTCAAGATGTCGGCCACTTCCTCTGTTGTTCCCGGCTTCACTCTGCATCACAGCCTAGAATTGGCTTGGAATGGCGACCACATTCCCAGTGAAGCATGATAGCCCAGTAGGGTGACACTTGGTAGGATTCCAGAGATTTTATCGCACGTAAAGGGGTCAAATTAGCCCGAATGCTAGAGGCATACCATGGAAAGCTTGGCCGTTAAGAAGTCCATTCCGGGAGCCAGATCTTCCTTCAATAAATGCCCATATATCTGGTGGTGGTGGTGGTAGAATCATGTTCTACCTGATGCTCGCTGTATCAAGGCCACTACAGGGCCCTGTACTAGTAATGTCTGTCATTGGGTAAGTACTATCTAGGTATGAACCTCATGTTAGGTCTAGTGCATGCATGTGTGCATATCAAGGGATTTGCGCTGTGGTTGTGATTGGTGTGTTGAGAAATGAGTGAGCCAACAGACTGTGCACAGTCGGTGAATCAACTCTAGGAAAAGTGAACGCGCCATATAGTTTAGATCTCAGATGAAAACGCACGAATTACTAATTGGAGAATAAATGCAAGTTAATTTCTTCTTCCTTTTTTCAAGTAAGAGAGTTATTGTTCAATAGTTAGACCCTTCCTCAGAGTCTCGAGTTGAAAATATTGCGAAAGCATCAAGCTCTAGGGTAGCACCACAACATATTGCTGAGTTGTCAAAATGGCCCGTGCACTTTCTTCCTTCCAATCATTCACTGTAAGGCAGGTACCGCGAATTTCAGTGGTCTGCTCTGTGCTCTGTGCCTGCCCAAACAAAGAATAAGACAAGCAAGCAAGTGCGAACCAGGTGGCGCAGGTGTGCAGGCGCGAAGCTCTGAAGCTCTCCTTCACTTTTACTTTCAGCATCACCACCAAGCACCAACCTCTTTTTTCCATCTTGATCCCCATTCCATTCCATTCCTTTCAAGTTCACGTCTTTTTTCGTCGCCCTTTTGCCAGACGGCACATCAATGAACCGACTTGAGCTTTTCTTCTTCTAATTTTTTTCCTGGAGTTGACGTCGAAATCCCATCTCGAGTGATGCCTGCGAGGCTCGCACTGTCGCCGTGAACGAACTCTAAAAAATGGCGGATGTCGATGTTGGCTACATCTCTGGCCATCTCGGCCTCGACCAGCCTGTCCTCATCTCTCTGGCTACTGAACCTACCGCCGATCTCGTATCGACCCTTTTGCAGGCGGTGGCGGCCAAGGCGCAGGAATTCGAGGCTCTGTATGCCGACAAACTCCAGATCGATATCGAACTAGAAAACGCGGTCCGAAGTTCAGAAACGAAATCGCAAACATTCAAGGCTACCGCAGACAAGGCCCTCAAGGATGTTGAGGAGGCTAGGCAGCGTCTGAAGGAGGAGGGTACGTGTTTTGTAGTATTTAGCCCGTCACCGTCGTCCTCTACTAACCTCGACCCCCCTTTCCTAGAGACGAAACGCCAGTCTGGCGAGAATGAACTCCAGGTCTTGAAAGCGAAGTATTCCGACCACGACGCCGAGGTCAAAGCTCTCAACGACAAAATCGAAACTCTCCAATCCTCCAACCGCACAAACCTTGGCATCATCGAGTCCAACAACAAGCAAAATCAGACCCTGACGGAAGAATTAACCAAGCAGCATCAAAGAAATGTCGAAATTTCACGTGAGCTAACAGCTCTGCAACAATCCGAACAAAATGCAAAGGGTCAATTGAATAGTGCCAAGTTCCGACAGGAATCCCTTCAACAGCAGCTTGATCTTGCGCGCCAGAACACGGAGTGGCTCGAAAATGAGCTCAAGACGAAGAGTGATGAAGCCCTCAAGTATCGTAAAGAAAAGGGTGCCCGGATTGCCGAGCTGCAGCGCCAGAACGAGGATTTCAAGTCTCAGTTCGACGCCCTCAAGAGAACCGAGCAACAACTACGCGACCGACTCGATGCCATGCAAACAAAGACCGACGACGCTTTGGTCAAATTGCAGAAGCAGGAAGGCTCTTTCGCGTCTACTGTGGATAGCTACAAGCAGGAATTGGAAGACCAACGACGGCTTGTCGACATGTCAAACCAATTGAGCAAGAAGCACCAGCAGCGTGTACAGGAGCTTGATGCCGAGAAGGAGCGGCTCAAGGATAACTATGAAAACGAGCTGCGCCGTGTTCGCCTCGAACTCGAGTCTGAACGTCGGGTCACCGTCGACATGGAGGAACGTATTCGACACCTTGAAACCGAGCTTGACGAGACACAGGCACGAATGGAACATGCTCCTGTCGCATCATCAACACCCCAGACGCCCCGACCTAATGGATCATTCATGGCACGAGCGGCATCCCCCTTCGCAACACCGGGCTCCGTACGCAGCAAGTCTGCCATTACCGCCACACAAGCTATAGAGCAACTGTACCAGGTCAAGGGTCAGCTGGCTAGCGAACGGCGAAGGAACCAGCAGCTTTCCGAAGAGTTAGATAATATGATGACCGCATTAGAAGCAAAGGCACCCGAGATGCAGGAACTACAATCCGAAGCAGAGACTCTTCGCACGGAAATTGCACGCATGTCAGAACTATCACAACAGAGCTTTGAAGAGCGTGATGGCGCAAGGAAGGTGGCTAGAAAGGCAGAAAGTGCTCTTGCTACGGCACAATCCGAGACCCAGATTCTACGTACACAACTGCGTGATTTGGGTACCCAGATTCAAATGCTCGTTTTCAACCTCTATGCCATTGAAAAGGGTGTGGACCAGTTGACCGAGGAAGAGACATTCCGCCTGAAGCAGTTAGAAAAGGGCGAGATCACCGAGGAGGCCTTGTCTGATATGTCCGACACACATCAATTCATTACCCAAAAGCTGGTCGTTTTCAAAGACATCAAATCTCTTCAAGCCAAGAACGAAGATCTCTTGCGCATCACCCGAGAGCTTGCTGAGCAGTTGGAGAGCGAGGAAGCCTTGGCCGCCAAACACAGAGCCAAGGAGGATCACGATATGGTTGAGAGACTGCAGTTGGATCTTACGCACATGACTGAAGAGATCAAGTCGGCCAAGATCACAATGGAGAGCTACAAGATGGAGCGCGACATGTTCCGACGACTTCTCCAACAGCGAGGCGTTGCGGGCGACGAGGCTTCCATGATGCGTAGTTCTCTGGACGGCAGGCATCCTCTTGCCAGCATCGAATCCGGAGAACAAACCGAAACACTCGGCGAAGCACTACGGAAACTACAGTCAGAGTACGACGGTTTCCGAGATGCCCAGGATGGTGCGAGAAAGGACTTCAGGGATCAGATTGACCATCTGACGACAGAGAAGAACTCTCTCCAAACTTCCAATATCAAACTGCAAGGCGAAGCCAGGCTTGAGTTTGAACGCCGAGAGATGTTACAGAGTAATTATGTGGCACTTCAGCAAGAGAACAGTGAACTTCAGAAGCGAAGCCAGATCCTCTCAGAGACGGCTGCCAAACAAGATATCCGGACACAACAGGTTGCCGAAGAGCTTATTGAGACTAAGGGACTTCTGGATAGCATGCGCAACGAGACAGCGAATCTGAAGGCAGAGAAGAAGCTTTGGAAGGATATTCAAGAGCGGATGGGCAAGGACAACGACTCACTCATTGAAGAAAAGAACAGGCTCGGCAACTTGCTCGCTGCCCAACAATCCCTTGAGAACGAACGTAATATCACCGAATCTGAAACCCGTCGCAAATCCCAATCGAAGATTGAACAACTGGAACATGAACTCAGTGCCGCTCAGAAAAAGCTATCTCACGCTGTCGAAGAAGGCCAGCATTTGCAGCAGCGGAAAGAGTACGAAGCGAAGGAAGCTCAGAAGCGAATTGATGACCTGATGGCTAGTCTTAGTCAGATCCGTGAAGAGCATATCAGCGCCAAGACTAGTCGAGATCATCTCCAAGCCCGCGTTGACGAACTCACCGTTGAACTTCGCAATGCTGAGGAGCGCGTCGGGCGGTTGCAACCTCGCCCGACACCACGCCCTGGTCTTGGTGGTGAAAACACTCAACGCCTACAAGAGCTCGAAGCTGAGATTCAAGACCTCAACAACGATATTTCTGATCTCAAGCGCGATCTTGATTTGGCCAATACCCAACTTGAAAATGCAAAGGCTCAAGCTGAGCAGTACAAGGAATTGAGCCAAAGCAATGAGGAAGCACTTGAAGATTTGCGCGCATCCCAGGATCAGTACAGGCAGGAAATTGATTGCCTCATCCAAGAGAAGGACACGAAGATTAGGCACCTTGGCCAGCAAATAGAAGATGTGTCTTCGGAACTCTCTCGATCTAATACTGAGCTTTCCGCCTTGAGAGATTCTCAGGGCGAGATTGCGCGAAAGTATGAGGACGAAAAGACCATTCTTGAGGACGAGGTCAAGAGGCTCAAGGACGAAAGCAACAGGCACATGGAGGCTGCTCGGTATCATCAGCAGGATCTGCGTGCCCAGGCTGAGATTGCGTCAAAGGCACAGCAAGACTATGAAAAGGAATTGGTCAAGCACGCCGAAGCTGCCAAACTTGTTCAACAGCTGCGCACCGAGTACAACGAGATGAAGAGCGAATCTGCGTCATTACGAGCTGACGCTGAATCGGCAAAGGCTACGCTGACACAGAGCGAAAGTTCTTGGGAAGATCGAAGACAACACCTGGAGCAGGAGATGGTTGAGTTAAAGCAACGACGTGAAGATGCCAACGCCCAAAACAAGCTACTCCATCAGCAGCTAGAGAGCCTGACTGCCCAGGTTGCTGCACTGCAGCAGAACCGAAGCGACAACACTGAAGGTTACGAAGCCATGTCGCCCATTCAGGTCGGCGATGCCATGGAAGGAATGCGAGAGTTGAATAGCTACCTGCGTCGCGAGAAGGAAATTCTTGAAGTCCAATACGATATGAAGCTTCAGGAAGCCAAACGACTACAGCAGCAAGTCG
Organism: Cladobotryum mycophilum; assembly: GCA_036429605.1. Lineage (NCBI taxonomy): Eukaryota > Fungi > Ascomycota > Sordariomycetes > Hypocreales > Hypocreaceae > Cladobotryum > Cladobotryum mycophilum. Next base: position 336,911 of record JAVFKD010000002.1, on the reverse strand, counting down.
AGTATATGCAGTCACAACTGGATGAGACTCGCTTGAAACTTGATCAAGAACGTTCCTCGGCGTCTCAAAGTAGCAGCACGTCCATGGCCCATCAGGACCTCATGGAGAAACTAAACGAGCTCAACCTCTACCGTGAGAGCAGCATGGCACTTCGAAGCGAAAACGGTCAGTTGAAGGATCAGATCTCAGAAAAGAACAAGAAGATTGACGAGATGGCGGAACGGATTCAACCTCTCGAATCCGAGATTGACAACCTCAATACGCAAAAGTCATTCCTAGAGGATGAGATTAAGCAAATTCAGGAGGACCGTGATAGATGGCAGAAGCGAACCGAGGGCATCTTGACCAAGTATGGCCGTGTTGATCCAGCCGAGATGGAAGATCTAAAGAAGACCATCTCCGATCTTGAGATGGAACGAAATACGCTTAGGCAAGGTGAACAGCCTCTCAAGGAGAAGATTACTGAGTTGGAGGCCACTTTGGAAACTGAACGTACCAACTGGACAACTACGCGTGGCAAGCTTACAGAGCAGTTCAAGGAGCGTTCTCGAAAGATTACGGGTGAAAGGAATGAAGCCTTGCAACGATCAAATACCCTCCAAGAGCAGCTTGACAAGAGTAAGAATGATCTTGTTGGAGTCCAAAGGCAAGTGGAGCAATCTGGCCAAGAAAGGACGGAGCTTCAGCGACAAATTCAGAACTTTCATCAGCAAGTTGAGGAGCTCCGCCGACAGGCTCAACAGGCTCAACCAGCTCCCCCTACTGTACCTACCAGCCAACCAACTGAGGCATCCCCATCTTCAGAAGTTGTTACTGTGCTTGAGCAGCACCTTGCCAATGCTCGCAAAGAGCTAGAAATGGTGAACGCGCAGAAACTTGGTGCCGAACAGCAGCTGGAGACGCTTCGTGGTGAGTTGCATGCAGCTGTTTCAGAGCGTGATGATGCTCTCCAGAAGCTGCAGACTATCTCAACAACCAATGCTACTGACGGCCAGTCAATGCCCGCCGTTGATGCAATGGAGACCCAGACACACGCTGCTACCTCTGCCTTGTCAGATGAGGAAAAGAAGGCTCTGGAAGAAAAGATTGCTGCTGCTGAAGCCAAGGCCTCCGAGTTTGAGCAGAAAGCCAACGAGGTTGAGGCTAAGATTCAACAGACGATTAAGGAGCGATCAGACAGAATGAGAGATACCTTGAACAACAAGCTCAAGGAGAGCCGTTCGAAACTGGAGGAAGAATACAAGCAGAAGGATGCTGACCTAAAGCTGAGATTTGAACAAGAGAAGTTAATCTGGAAGGCAGAGCTCGGTCCTCCTCCAGCGACGCCGGCTGCAGAGGCTCCTGCAACGGAACAGCCACCAAGCACGCCTGCCAAGACAGAGCAGCAGTCGATACCGAGTACCCCGGCTACAACCGGACAAGCTGATCTCTCGCAAATGGACGATGGCTCTATTCGACAGTTCTTGGCTTCAAACGCAACCGTTAAGAGCATTATTTCCGCTAACCTCCGGAAGAAGCTTGAGATGGAAACTACGAAGCTCAAATCTGAGTACGAAGGCAAAATCTCGGCTGCGAGGGAGCAGGCCCAGCTCATGGAGTCGAAGAAGTCGACTCTGCGCATCAATATGGCGGAGAACAAACTACGGAGTGCCAACGCCAAATTGGGAGTTGTAGAAACGGCAGCGACGGAAACACCACAGAAGCCAGTGGTGGAAGTATGGAATGTGGCTAAATCGGCACAAGCTCCTGCACCGACACCAGCTGCACCAAAGGCGACACCGGCGAGACAACCCTCCAACACCGGCATGCCTTCCACTCCGGCAGTGCCATTTGCTGCCGCTGCAGCTTCTCCGGCACCAAACAACACCCCTAAGCAGACCACGGCGCCGCCAACCGCGAATGATTCCAAACCGGCAGACGCAACTCAACCACCAGCACCTTCAGTTGGTGGAATGCCTGCACCAAAGACTAGCAATCCTTTTGCAGTTTCTGTCAACACAAGCGCTCCAGAGGCGACAAACCCGTTTGCTCCTAAATCTGAGGCCAACCAACCGCCGGAGGTGCAGACTGCTCAGCCCCAACAGTCTCAACCACAACCACAACCTCAACAGCAACAACCACAGCAGCAGCAGCAGCAGCAGCCACAGCAACCACAGCAACCACAACAGTCACAACAGCCGGGACAGCCGGGACAACTACCTGGCCGGTCTAGCATTCCCATGCCTCGTGGTGGAGGCCGAGGAAGGGGCGGGGCTTACGTTCCTCCTAGCCAACGGACTACGGGTGGGCATCAGGAAGCTGGTACGGCGCACGCAGGTCGTGGCGGAAGGGGCGGCGCTAGAGGTGGACGTGGGGGTATGAACCCATCAGTTTCAGATTTCCAACCTGGTAGCAAACGGCCAAGAGGAGGTGATTCGGATGCTGGCGCGGGAGCAAAGAGACCAAGGGGTGCGCATTAAGGAGGCCATGATTGAGAAAGGGACATGAAAAGTGAATGAGGTTTGGGATTTAGTCAAGAATGCATAATGAGACGAGAGAAGTCTTTAGTGGATCTAATTTTGCCAATGATCTATTCATCTGTCTGTCTGTTGGCGGAAGTGGGACGGGATGGGAATATCAAAACAGGATCGGGGTCAGGTCAACACTTTTTACTGTACTTTTACAATGATACATTGGAGCTTTCCGGTTTTTTTTGTTTGTTTATATGAATCTTGTTTTTGCCTTGAAACTGTAGTGTGATGTGCCTTGTTTGCCATTTCTGCTCTGCACTCCGTAGTCAATAGGGTACTAGATAGGTATTCGGCCATTCTGGACTGCAACATGATGAAGATATTCGCAGTCTTTGTGTTCTTTTGACTAATATGACGCTAGACTGTAATGGGTACTATTTGATAAATGCTTGGTGGGGCTTCCCGCAAGAGGGAAGTGGCAGAAAAAAGTTGCAAGCTTCACAATCAGCTGCGGTCGCATCGTCGCTACAGCAAAAATTCCAACACTGAACGAAGCAACGCCCGAGCATTCCGAACTTAAATCAGCATAAAGGACACCGGAAAGCGCTGACGACGTCCATTCCTTCCAATGGGGCCTCCTTCAAACAAACGGAAACTTCAGTCCTCGGCCGGACCAGCGCCCAAGCGTAACAAGAACTCGTTTAAGGTCGCTGCCACAAAGTCGGGGCTCTTGACGACGAAATCGAAAGTAACAAAACCTGGCAGTCGTCGTACGATTGATGTCGCTTCTCTGGCCTGGAAATCCGCTGGAGAAGAATTCTTTGGCGGCGTCGAAATCATTGAGGGAGTCGATGTGATCAAGACTGGCGGCACTGTTCAATTTGTTGTCGCAGACCAGGCAGACGATTCCAATACCGACGACGCAAAGCCCGAGGGCCAAGAAGTAGAGCAAGAGCAGGAACAGGAACAGGAACAAGAACAAGAACAAGATGTCCAAGACGAATCTTTTGAAGGGTTTGGCGACAGCCCTGTGGAAGGCGAGGATGTCGATTCCAGCAAAGTTGGCGGTGATGAAGATGGCCTGGAGAGCGAGAGCCGTAAAGAAAAGGATGGAGGGAAAGGGAAGGGCAAAGGCAAAGACAAGCCCGTGGACAAGAAGAAAAACAAAAACAACAACAAGCTGGCAAAGGCCGAGGAAGAGCTACAAAAGTCCTCTTCACACCGGTCAAAGGGCAACTCCTTCGACGCGCTCATGGCCATGGACGGCGCAGACCCCGAAGAAGAAACAGACATGGCTGCCTGGATGGAACTGAATCTGTCGACACCCATTCTGTCAGCGATTGCGAAACTGGGCTTCTCAAAACCTACGACGATTCAAAAGAGGACGATTCCGGAGATTATCATGGGCGAGGATGTGATTGGAAAAGCGCAGACTGGTTCGGGAAAGACGTTGGCTTTTGGTATTCCCATCGTGGAGAAGTGGTTAGAGACACGTGAGAGCCAGGGTGAGGCCAAGCGAACAGGCCCCATGGCTGTGGTGCTGAGTCCGACAAGAGAACTCGCGAAGCAATTGTCAGACCATTTGAAGGCACTGTGTGATGGACTTCCGGCAGCTCCATATGTCTGCACAGTCACAGGTGGTCTTAGTATCCATAAGCAGCAGCGGCAGTTGGAAAAGGCGGATATTGTTATTGGAACACCTGGTCGATTGTGGGAAGTCCTGGATGGCGATCTCAAGCTTCAGTACTCCTTCACCAAAATCAACTTTTTGGTTGTTGATGAAGCGGATAGACTTTTCAAGGCCGGCCAGTTCAAGGAAGCCGAGGATATCATCGGTGCTCTGGATAGGCAGAATCCAGATGCAGATGACGATGATGATGAAGAGCTTCCACCTAGACAGACGCTCGTCTTCTCTGCTACCTTCGATAAGAACTTGCAACACAAACTTACTGGTCGTGTCAAGGGAAAGAAGGGGGTGCTACTGGAAGCGATGAGGAGCAGATGGAGTACCTCCTGAAGTGTCTCAAGTTCCGCAGTGAACCCAAGTTCATTGATGTCAACCCGGTAACTCAGATGACTGACCGCCTGAAGGAGGGTTTGATTGAGTGCGGTGCCATGGAAAAGGTAGGAAAAACATGCCATAATCACCACCATACAGCATCACTAACAAGAGGAATTAGGACTTATATCTCTACACTGTCCTTGCACTTAACCCCAGCCGCCGTACCCTAGTCTTTACCAACTCCATCTCTGCGGTCCGCCGTCTCGCACCACTCCTCACAAATCTCGGTCTCGCCGCCCTTCCTTTGCATTCGCAAATGATTCAAAAGGCTCGTCTGCGATCCGTTGAGCGTTTCACTGCGTCTCGAAACTCTATTCTTGTTGCGACTGATGTAGCTGCTCGAGGTCTCGATATTAAAGAGGTTGACCAAGTTTTGCATTATCATGTCCCCCGTGCTGCGGATACCTACATCCACCGTTCTGGTCGAACAGCCCGTGGTGACCGTTCCGGTATCAGCGTTATTTTGTGCTCACCAGAAGAAGTCCTGCCTACCCGACGCCTGGCTAACAAGGTCCACGCTAGGCGTAGTGGCGAGAGTGGCAAGAGCGCTCATCATTTCATTGAAGCCCTCTCTATAGACCGCAAGATTGCTTCTCGCCTAAAGCCCCGCGTTGATCTTGCCAAGAAGTTAGCTGACGCTGTTCTCGCCAAAGAGAAGGCTCACAGCGAGGATACATGGTTACGCAGTGCCGCAGATGAGCTGGGCGTCGAGTATGACTCCGAAGAGTTCGAGGCTAGTGCGCCGAGTGGCTGGGGAGGCCGTGGGGGTGGCCGGAAGAAGAAGGAGAAGGAAGCTCAACAGTTGAGCAAAACTGAGATGGGCATGCTCCGAGCACAGCTTCGCGATGAGTTGAGCAAGAGGGTAAATCTGGGCGTGAGTGAGCGGTACATTACCGGCGGTAGAGTGGATGTTGGCGCTTTACTGAAGGAGAGAGAGAAGGATTCGGCTGGAGGCTTGTTTCTTGGAGGTGATGGGCTTCTAGGACTGAATTTGTAGCATGAGTAAATGGCTGAGCGGATAGACAAAATAATGAATGATTAAGATAGGTTATATCTAGTGGTTTTCTTGAATATGATGCTATTTATAAGTAGCTGTGGCCATTATCTTTGTCCAGTTGGCCCCAGATTGCATTACTTTAGGGAGCGTATTAATCTCACCAGTCGAGGGGATATAGAATGGACCCATATCTTTATTTAATAGAGAAATTGAGAGGAACAGGAGACATGTTGAGGAATATTGCACGTATAGAGGAATGATGGAAACATACATGGGTTTACTTTTCCTTTGCTACGTCTTCGAGCCCCCTAGTAACCATGTAATATTTATCCCATCTGTGTTCATTCAAGCTTATACCACTATACTCTCCTATCCACTCTCACGCCGCTGCCTTTTTCCTTCGAATCTGCATTGATGCTCTCACAGGCGGGACGATGCCGGCCCCCAAGAACTTCTTCTCTAGTGGTTCACCGACCAGCTTGATGTCGTAGTTGAGAAGTAGGTAGGCCATGATGAGCTTTAATTCGTATGCGACGAAGAATCGGCCGGGGCTTTTTGAAGGGATTAGCATAATCGGATATGTGAGCATACTAATATGGAAGAAAACCTACCATGCATGCCTTCCATGGCTGAAAGTTAGGTGCGTGTCGCTCGTAGTCACCGAGCCGAAACCTCTGACACGAGCTCCCTCAGCCGGATCGCTTTGCTTTTCGTCGTCTGACTTTCTGTCCCATGCTTCTCTTTCTCTGGAATACCGAAGTGGATCATAGGCATCCGAGTTCTCAAATATGTCGGCGTCGTGATGAATCCCCTGCAGATTGGCCACGAGGATGGTTCCCCTGGGGAACGTCATCCCCAGGTCTGGATTGTGCACTCCTTCCTTGGTGATGACTAGGCGCTTGACGGGGGTCACGCTGAAGTTGCTGTAGCGCATGGATTCGCGGATGGAAGAGTCTAGGCGGACGAGGGAGGAGAGGGAGACCTTGTCCCATGCCCTAGATTCGGGTCTGTGGGCCCGTAGCTCCTCGCGAAGAGTGTCGAGGATACCGGTTTGGGGGTCTGACGCTAGGAGATCGAGAGTCCATAGCTGGCCGGTCAGAACAGTGGTATGGATGGAGGCGAATTCAATGGGGAGAAGCCGCTTCGATATCACGATTGGATCCAATTCAAATGTCCGTTCTTCGGCGATGGCGAGACGAATAAGCCATGTAAGAAAGTCCTCGTGTGGAGTATAGTCTTTATACTCGGCATCGCCCGCGGCCTGTCTCGTCATGGCATGGAGGCGCTCTCGGATCAGGGGCAGGACTTGCTCGCTAGCATTGCGCCAGTGACGCCAGTTCCTGATGGCTAGTATTCGTCCAAAGATGGGGTGAAAGAATTTCGGGATCTGGTTCAGCAATGCGATGTTGATGGCCGTGGCCGTGGCGAAGCCGACCATTTCGTCGAGGAATTTCTTTTCGCGGCAGAGCTCTGGTCCGACCAACAATCTGTTGGTCACGTACGGCACGATGGACATCCAGAATCCCATGAGGTTGGCGGTCTTCCAGTTTTCCGTATCGTTTCCTAGCGCTCTCCCTGCTGCCTGCTGGATCTCCTGGTCAATCTCCGGGAGGGCGGTCGGGAGGTGTCGTGCCAGAGACTTGTACACCACGCGGAATCCAAACTGATCAAATGCTAGGCGATGTCCGAGAAAGTTGTATTGCGGATATGTCATGTCGTAGCGAGCCTCTTGGGCGGATATGATGTGGTCGGGCTGGTCGAACATCCAGGCCAGCTGAGACTGGGGGAGGATGATCTCTGGTTTGCGGGTCAACGGTCCCGGTGCGATGAACGGAAGGCCCTTTTTGTTATACTGGCAGACCAGATGTATTAGCAATATGCAGAAAGGCCCTGTAGATCATTTCGTGCAAGAAAGAAAAAGGTTGCTCAACCCTGTTATGGCCATCGATCATCCAAGCACGGTAGTTCCACATGTAATCGCGGCCATCTTTGAGCCTGTTGATGAAGCCACGGCCCCTTCCAACCACCGCAACGTCTTGTAAATACTTTTGGCTGCTAATGAAGTCGAGGATGAAGAGTGCGGCGAAGGCGAAGACGCCCAAGCCCAAGCCCAAGCCCAAGATGTGGGCTGAAGATGGCTGCGACAGATAGTCCGTCATGTTTGGTCACTCCCCTTGTTAATTCTTCCCTTAGAAAATGCCGGTGTGTTTTCTATAGTTATAAAAGATGCTTTTAAAGGTCACCGATATCTGATGCCTCAAGCTGCAGTGGCGGTGCTCCTCCCTAGATCCGGTGAGGGGAACTTGCACAAATCCCAGCCCCCGGGTCCCTTTCTATACAGGGATAAAGTCGGCAAACTGCATCAAGAGCTTGCTTTGTTTCTTTTTCTTTGCCTTGATTCAGATTGTGGAGACTGTTTGCCTTGTTATGACTTATGAGTGGAGAGAAGAGATGTGGTTGAGGTGAGGTGAGGGAGGTGGCGCCGGGTCGGGAGGTGAGGGGTCTCTATAATGCTGCACAAAATGCTACCTTATGATGACGATGATGCTTGTAAGACAGCCAAGGATATTATTACCATATATGGATGAAGACGGATGCATACTCACTAGGTCAATAGATGAATAAAATATAATTATTCTTTTATGCCTAGGAATTCCTTCTATTCCCCAAAAGCTACTCATCCTCAGAGGCTGTCCATCTCATATGTAGACTATCGAATAACATGTCCAACTACATTTGTTCTCTAAATATTGAACGTACAAAATAACGAGCGATTGTCTCGGCAAAGGGCACGTATGGTGTCCAGGGCCGCTATCCGGTTCGGATCATGCACCATCAAGTAGACATTTCTATAGGTCAGGGAAAAGAGGCCGCCCGTCACCGAAGCCGGGCTGTGATTCGCCAGTATCACGGGAAGGGCGGCCCCCTCCATGAGGATCTTCCCCCAGAGTCATGAGACACGGAGGTGTGCTTCGGGAGTATAGCGTGAGAGGGCCCAAACCGCTATCTAGATATATGCACTCGTAGGCAAACTGTCCAATTGTGTGGTAGAGAGAGTCTTTTATTCCCGCTCTTAGTTCCGCAAGCCGATAATGTATGCATGGTGGCATCGTTCAGTAACACGCCAATCATGTTCGAACTCTTTCTTCTCGGCTTCATTTCCGTCTTGGAGGCAGTCTATTCAAGGTCATACTGACCACTTTTACTATTACCTTCTCCCCTCGGCCCTTGTGGATGCCTGCCAGTCATATGCCTGCTCTTTTTTTACCATGACCTGATCACTGTATAAAGCCTTGCCCTCTCCTCATCCAATGACTGCATATCGACCAATAGAGACGTCGCTTCGGTGGTCCTTTCACTCACCGGGTGGAGATCTTGGCTCGTATTGTCATCTCACATGGTCGTAAATGCTGAGATATTGGATACATATGATGCGAGCGCGTGGTGTTGGCATTTACCTGCCTAGAATGATACCTCGCTTCATCGCCTCATATCATATATGTATAAATAATGACTACATCTCCGACTTTTTTGATGAACTATCCTTCTACAACATTCTCAGAAGAAGCTAAGAGAGTTGATCTTTATCTTCTTGATATCTCTATTCCAACACAACACAATAAGCACATCCCCCTATCCTCCTTACACAATGGGAGCAACCCACTTTGGTACGTTCACCCCTAACCGATAGTTCTACGCACAGAGCCCCTAACAATATCAGACTGCGGCTCTGTGTACGTCAGATACGCAGAGCCAAAGGGCTGGTACGCCGATGTCAAGTACAACATCAATTTTCCCGCCAACACCAAGCCCATTGTCGTTGCCACGCCCGTCCACAACGCACATGTGGCCAATCTCGGAAACTGTGGTGGGTTCGTCGAACAGTGGGACGATGAAAGGAAGAACAAGAGTTTTGGCGTCGCTTTTTACATTGACGGGGTGCCGAAAACCGAGGCCATTTTGGTTAACTGGATTGCCTGCATTTAGGGGTTGCAGTAGCTGATGACACGAACAGGCATGACTACGTGGGGGGCTGTAGATAGCAATACAACATTAGTTTGGCTACGTGGTAGCTGCATTTATACACATGGTTATTTGATGTCGCTTGAGGTCTTGATGCGAACTAGGCTCTAGAAGTGAGGATCCAGACTCATAGCCAAGAGCCGCGAATTGTTTTAGTAACCTACATATTCAGGCAAATGATTATTGTAAAAGCGTAATGGAATATCTTGAGCAAATTCTACAAAAGGTTCTTATGTCACAGTTCAAGTCTCAGCGCTATAGGACATGGAGGTTTCTCAGTACTCATGGCTGGATCATCAAGAATTCACGTAATTATAACCCATCATGACCATCTACTATCACGAGGCACTGACACACTATTCAGCACTAGGTATACTTTTCCCTTCTATCATCATTATGCCCTTCAGAAATGGAGTGAATGCGCGTAGGATTCGTAGCCTCTATAGTGTACAAAATATCACTGGTTGGCTGAGAGATATGGTGTCTATCCGTGACGCCAAGGATGGAATAATTCGCCATAGATTCAGGTGGTATGCTTTACTATGCACATAGGAACTTTCATCTGTGAAAGAAGGGGTAACGGTTGTGCAGAGCAACCCGTTCGATGGTGAGACAGATTGTTAGGATCGAGCTCGAGGGTAAATCAGCGACATTTGAATAGGCAAAAGAAATTCAGGGGAAATAGAAAAAAACATTAAAGGAATTGAAAGAGATTTGGAGGACTGCAGCTATGAAACGGAAAAGTAACGCCTACAATGAGAACTTGGCCTGGAACGTCTCAAGCAAAAGTGATGACACCATAAATAAGAACTGCATAATAACGACTAATTACTACTTCTATTTTTTCGGTCCATTTCTCCTCGTAGCATTATACGAAGTCTGCCCACTGCGAACCTTCGTTCTTGTTCTTCTTTCATCTTGCACGATTGTATATATTCCCAAACACTACCAGCCATCGTCCGTTCGAGCAGCGTTTCTTCACCGACCTAGCGCGAACTTGGCCCCGGAAGAGGCTCATCGCCCCATCGAAGCTTATCAATATCACATTCCCAATCTCTTCGCTCGAGTAGGAGACCATAATCCATCATGTTTTCCCCAGACGATTCCTCGGGATCGGGGTGTTGACCGTATGCAGCGATCTCGCGCTTCTCCAGCTCCGCGACAAAGTCATACGCCGTCTCGAGCGAGGCAATGACTACTTTATCCGTCACATGTGCGTCGATTTCATCTGCAATTGAGTCAAATGTTATGGGTGCGCTTAGACCGTCTTCGATGCCGGTTAGGATAACCAAAAAGGATAGCTTGCTAAGATCATCGGCATGAAGGTTATAATTCTTGGAGAGAATGACCGATATAACAGCTCTAAAAGGGGGCTGAATGGTATAGTACTTTTGGGCTCGAATTGCTTCTTCATGCGGTGGCGCCCATGCTTGTCGATCTTCGATGGGACCCTCATGAAGTGCCTGTCGGAAAGCTTCCACCCCTCTATAGAGTTTCTCATTGAGTCGTACAATAGTATCACTAATTTCCTTCAAGCTCAGGTTGTGCGGGACGTGATTAGCGATTATCATTTTGACAAAGAACTAGCCGTACTCAAGATCGTTTCGATAAGGTCGAAACCACTTCTGGTATATCCAATTACGAGGTGCATGCTGGGGCAGAGGCACAGGGCCGCAGTTCTCAGTGCATACGATATAGAGAGGTACCGTTTTGTTGCAAAAGTTTCGAAACTATGGATAAGTCATCTCTTCAATCTTGTGGTGCGTGCCAGGTCGGCATGGACCGGCTGGGTCAAAATCTTCAGGTTGTCGTGAGCAGGGGCGATAGACCAAAGTGACAAAGTCGTGGAAAGTTGCCGTAAGATGAAGTTGCTCTAGTTGAGTACGAAAGTAATGCAAAATCTCGTGACGAGTAGAAGGTGTCTCTCCGTCAAAGTCGTCCATGGTTTGTAGGATTCGGCTGGCGGTCATGGTGAATGATGTTGGTAGTCAAATTGCATATGAAGAAGAGCTAAAAGGAATGGAAGGGGGTCCCATATAGGTTTGAACAGACATCACGGTCAATACACTAAAAAGGATAGAGCTAACACAAGTTGAAGCTTTGTCTAGTTTGAGCTTAACGGAGCATCGTGGTATTGGGTTTCTCAAGCAAACTTTGCCGGAACTTTACAGTGTTGATTAGCTCGTACATGCTGATCTTATACATTTTATAGCTCCTGTTCCCTGGTGTTGTAATTGCTGCCTGTCGATATGAGTTCGATAGGGCCCCATGTTTCGCCCCTGGCATTCTGCAGCATCCGTTGATATGCTTCCTGCCGCTCCCGAGAATGTCGCATTGACAGCACCGACGTAAATGAACAGTCGGTTCTTTGAGACTCGCATTCGTCTTCCTCCTCATTGTTATCCGCGAACTCGATAAAGTCGCGCTTTCGTGGTGAAAGATTTATGCTTCGAGATGGTCCTGCCGATGTATTAGGCATCATAGTGTGATCTTGTTTATAATGACTTGATTTTGGGGTTTCCAAAGACTTGGCAGGTTGTTCTCTGGTTGAGGCCTCGCCAGTTATTAGACCTTGTGAGCCTGAATGGTGTTCGTCCCCAAACGTGTTCTCTACCACGGGAGAGGATGTTATTCTGGAGACTTGCGTCTCTGTTGTTTGAGATTCCCCCTGTACTTGCAAACCAGCCTTCTGTTTAAAAATTTCTTTCATCTTCAAGTCATGTGAAAACCTATCACTCGAACAGTATTCTCCGAATAATGATCTAATTGTAATAGCTGTCATTAACACATTGTCAGCCTTCATTACCGGGTAGGGCCAATGCGACTCGCGACACTCACAGCTCTTCAGCCAATGCTTCGGATCCACAGTGCAGGGCCAAATATCTTTCGGTTTGAATGCATTGACTAGCTGACATAACTCAGGATAGGAAGAATGTCGTGAGTATGGGAATCTAATGATGTTTGGTAGCGTGGCTTGGGTAGACTCCTTTGACGTTGCGACACCCTCCGCTCTACTAGCAGTCTTATTAGGAATTGAGAGAAGGGTCTGTAATAGATTTGCCGACAAATCGTCTTCGAGATCGGATATACCCAAGTTTAGGGGAAGGTTGCGGCCACTCGCGGTGGCCAATGTGAAGAGTTTCATGAACTCGCTTCTCATCTCTTCCGTAGACCCTGGCAAAGAACAGATTCTGTATCTTCAATTAGTCTCAGAGATACATACTATGAAGGGAATTTGAATTCAAACATTTCTAGAACTTCATTTAGATCATCTAGAGAAAGGGCACCGAGCTCAACCTCTCGCTCCAAATCCTCGCCGCCGCCACCAACACCGGCCTCAAGGATCGATTCACCGCTTGGGAGACGTGCTATGACGGGCTGGATCCTAACGACCGATTTCTGTTGAGCAATCCTACACATGTTGCCACTTTCGCAGCTGTGTAGGCGGACATTCTCATCACAGGTGAGACAGCCAGGCTGTGACGAGTTCCCACACAAGTATCCAGTAAGCGCAGCCGCCGCAGGTGTCAGATGTACGTCGGAGCTGAATTTGTTGTCTGAAAACCGCACTCTAAGAGAATTATAGATTCGGAACTTGTAATCGTCGACATGGATCTTGGGCAATCAGTGGAAGTGCTAAATTTGACTGCGGCAAGGATGTTACTGACTTTGGAGTTTAGAGTCTTGGATAGAGCAATCCAGACATCTTCATAGCCATACGTCCAAGCTTGGATGTAAAAGACGGTGTCTTTGGGATATTGTGAAACCTTGCGAAGCAACTCTGCGATGCCTTCAGCCTTGGTCTGAAAAGGGACGTCCTCTATAAATGAGGTATCAAGGTAAAGTTTGTCCAGGGATTTGATCCCGTACGTATACTCGATGAGATTGGGGTTTCGTGAAAGCGAGTTGACAAACCACGGCTCACATCGAACATCTCCGGTGTAGATAATTGCCTTTCCATCTCCTTCGATTACTGTCGGAACTTAGCCTGCGTATTGTATCAACAAGTAGACGAGTGCTTACAGAACATGACCGCCCCAGGACAGTGGTTTGCATCGAACATGGTCACCTGTATATGCTGTCCAGGTTGAAGTTCCAGAATCGTTGGAGTTTCTAACGGTAAAGGTTTCTGATACTGGGGTCAGTAATTAGGATATATACAGGAGCACACGTATGTGAACTGACCATGACTTTGCTGAGATGTTTGTAAGTCTGCTGCCGTGCTTCGAGCAAACCTTTGGCATAATTGATGCGATAGGGGTATCTTTCTAGACGGAGCAAGATTTCTCTGGTCGCAGCAGAACAATACACACTGAAAAGATTAGCCAAAGCAAAGGCTTCCACCGTATCACAAATAAAACACACAATGGAGATCTCAACGTTTCAAGACCTGCGAGATGGTCGCTGTGAACGTGACTGAGGAAGCAGGCCAATGGTGGTGGTGAGTCGACATGGCTCCGGAAGAAGTCAACTGGCAGGAAAGATTAGCTAAAAATCGAATGGAAGAAAAGAACATTTAATCAACAACTTCTTATGTCGGGGAACTCTAAGACGAGGCCATTAAATGTCGACATTGCAGTTCCATAGATGGAAAAATGGAATATGATCAAGTTTGAGGTTGATAAGAGATTTGAATGGATGAGAGACGTTAACGCTCGAGGCAGGCAATAGAGGTGATGGGTTGCAAGAATAATTCATACTGTACTGATAGGCGGTTGCTACAGTGGATTACTCACTGGAGGATAAGCTGCGACGACCCCTCAGCAGTACCAAAGATAGATTCACAGTGTAACAATACAGTGCCCATAGCTTCACTCTGCACGGTATTCTGCCTGCTTGCATGATGCGTCATGGTCAGCTCGCTCCCTTCGAATGGCATCATTCTCACAAACCTCCAAGCTAAGGGCACAGCCCACAATACTATCTAAACGCGATTGAAACTCCTCTCGATCGCTTATTATACGAGTTCCACACTATATCGGATAATCACACAGACTGGCGAGGTTGCTGCAGCAAAGATTGATAGGTAGGATGAAGCAACATCTTCATTAATTCTCAAACTCCAAATAGTTGCCCAACTGACGCCGCCCCTTGATGGGTATGCTAATGTACAGGTTTCATATGAAATCATTCTCAAAACGACAAATTACCGCCCGCCCAATTTTCCTTATCCGCCCGCTCCATGCCCTCTGTTTGGGTCCCCAATGCGTTGACAAACCAATACTCTCAATCAAAATGAATGCGCCAGAGCTCTCGATCGCTTCCAGAAACGAAGTCGCTTCTCGTGTGCATCATCAAGATGTTGTCGCTGACGACAATGTCACCCTTGTCCCAGACGTGGTAGTAGGCAACGCGTCGATCATGCAGCACCGAGTCAATAGCCTCGCAGATGGCCGCCATATCGGACTCCGTCTGGTCCTCAATGGTCACGGTGGTAGGGTCGAAGTTGGTCTTGAACTGTGGCCAGGGCTCATGATATCGGAGGCATGGCTTGCTGGTGGTGGGATGCGGTATAACCAGGGGCAGCCTCTTCAACACTGTCTGGTCAAAGGACGGTGTTGTGACGCCCCAGGTCATGGAAGAGAGAGATTCGAGTGACAGCCAGTTGGGCAGGTATTTGAAGAACATGGTCGACGACGAAAACAGGGTAAATCCAGTGTCTTTTGGAGATGCGGTTGCGCCAACGAAAATCTGGAAACTGTTGAAGTGAACTGTTAGCATCATCATCTACAAGGTCATTTACAGAGGTTCAATGGACTTACTGAGGTGGAGTCGAGACGAATACATCTTCGCCTTGCTCATTCTTCTGTTTCACCGTCTTGAACAAGCCATCATAGTGGAATGGCATCCATTCCGCTGAAAGCACATTATTCAAGCCTCCATTATTCGATCCGCGATCTTTCACCTCTAGCACGAGACCAAACTTCCAGGGCAATGGTGTACCAAACTCTTCCGACTTCTTCACAAACTGTTCTTGGTTCGGTTTCTTGATAAATCCTCGCAGCACGACGGGAGAGTTGATTTCGGACAGAGCGCGCACTTTCTTCCCGTCGACGTCGTCCATCGATAGAGTGAAGGGACCCTTGGCAGGCTTGATCATCCATCCCGAGGGGTACATGGGCTCGCAGACGATTCCACCCTTTTCAGTTCCCCAAGACGTCAAGTCTGACTTTTCGCGGAAATAGCTAGGCCTGCCGTTCTCATATACAAGCTCGAATGAGTCGTCCTTTTCGAATTCAGAGCGCATGCCGGTGGTCACGGTACCGTCGAGCTTGTAGGCAATAGTACAGTGCCATGGTGTGGTGTAAATGGTGGAAGTTGGTAGTAGACCGATGGATAGCTTGGCAGCTCCAGTCGACGGATGAATCGACAATCGCACATGGTCCTTGTACTTCTGGCGAACCGCACTCGCGAAGGCCTGGGATACGACGTTAGCTTTGCTACTTCTCGGAGCAAATTATGGGATACTTACATCTCCACGGCACATCATTTCCCTGGCAATGTATTCGATTCCCCTCTTATACTTGGTCTTGCTTCGGCCCTCGCCTATCGGATATACTGTCTGAAGATCGGTTTGTAGGAATTTGATATAGCCTCGATATGTCAAGCAGACGTCCTCACTCTCGCTCACTTCTTTCCACTGCCAATCAGGGCGGCTAAAGTTGTTTAACAGTGCCCTACGGAAGTTCGAAGCGTTCGCAACGTATGCCATCTCGTCAAGTTGATCGGGCAGTGAGATGGATACGAGATCCCGAAGCCGTGAGAAAGAGATGTGTGTAAAACCCCTGGCCTTGGCCAGGGCTCTAAGGGTCTCGCCATACGCCCAAACATCCTTGTCTGGTACGCCGAGTAGATCTGTGGCAACTTTAGTGAGCTGATGATACTACACTCATATGTGGAAATACATACCATTGTATACAAGACCATCTGAGATAATGGTGAGCTTCGCACCAGGAGGATAAATATCTTTAACGGCCAGGCACAGGCCATTCAGGTGAGCCAACGCCAACTCCTCTGCCCTGTCAGGCAACTTTCCGAGGACCTTGTTAACCGAGTTGGGTGACTTGAATGGGAAAGCAGGCAAGCACATGGGTACTGCGATCCCGGACTTGACATGACTATAGATGAGAGCGAGAAACTTCAGGGCACCCTCATCAGCCTTGGCGGACGTGTTTCCTGATCGTCTCAGACGATATCGATCGATGATGTTGAGAATCCTCGAGGCCGTCTCAAGTGCGGACCCATCAACTGCAGCTGTCAAAGAAACCGAAGGAACAGCAAGCGAAGGAGGTGTGGCGGAAGAAGTCGATCTTTGCTTGGTTGTGGGATAATGCATCACCACTGGCTCTGAGGCCAAGGGCTCAAGGGGCACTGCAGAAGGCATGATTCACAGATTTGATACAAAAGTTATCGATCAAACTATGTTCTTGCTTAAAACAAAGGTGAAGGTGTGTTGGACTGATTATCTGATGTTGCGGCATCTGATAAATTTATACAGGGCAACCTGTCTCTGATTGTCTGTCAAGCAACCAATCGGTCGCCGCCTTGAGCTATGTTACCTTCTCCATCGGGTGTGGAGCTCCGACTGTGCTGGACTGGGCTGGACTGGGCACGCGCCGTACCATCACTTGAGTCTCAGATGCAACTCAAAGCACAAGCTCATGTGCTAAAAATTTTCCTTCAATGGGCCCAAATGTTACCATCCCACCGGGCAGCTTATGCAATCGATTGTTTTGAGACATTCCACAGAGAATTGGCTATGGAACCGACAATCTGATAGCCGAGGATCTCTATCATAAGAATCGCACGCCCGCGAGTGTCAACCACGCAACGTCTCTACTCACCTTCATCATATATCCAGAATTTTTTCCTGTTCATCGAATGTCAACATATCATCAGGAAAATCCAGAATCATTAAAAATGCAGGCTGATCAAAACAATGTCGAGGTGGTTGACGTCGCAATCGTTGGAGGTATGATTCAGATCCATCCCACCTCTTCCCGAAACGCGGATCATCATTGACCAAGAGGTATCATTGCAGGCGGTCCTACGGGTTTGTTCTCTGGACTTTTGCTACATCGTCTTGGTGTCTCCATCAGAATACTTGGTGAGCCGAATGATTAATAATGTTTTGAGGTTACAGCATCACTAACAAGGCCGTCGTTAGATGCAAAGCCTCAAAGTCTTGACTTTGGCAGAGCTGATGCGTTGAACGCTCGCACCCAGCAATACTTGGAGGTGGCAGGTCTTCTCGATGAACTTTTGCAGCAAGGGTTAAAGTGCAATAGTAAGTATATGCCACCTCACCACCACACCTTTTCATGGTTTACAGCTCACCTTTCGTTAAGCTAGCTCTACTTTTGGTGATGGAGACTTCAAGTCTCGACAGAACGAATGGTGGGTCAGTCTCGAGCACACCTTGCACAAGAACTTTCTCATGATCGGCCAACCGGTTGTGGAGGCGATGTTGAGCAACAGGCTGGAGGGTCTGATCCACTATGGCGAACAAGTCGATTCCATTACGGAGCAGGATGAATTCGTCGAGATTGTCACCAGCACTGGTCGCAGGGTGCAGAGCAGTTACGCCATTGGTGCTGATGGTGCACGGTCCATGGTCAGGAAAGCAATCGGGGCCAGCTTCACGGGGACGAAGCCGGAAATGTTGTGGGCTGTCCTGGATACATTCATTGACACGGATTTCCCCACTTGTCCGGAGATCATTACATTCCAACTGGACGGCCAGTCCCGTGTGTCATGGATCCCACGAGAGAGAGGTCTCTGTCGCTTCTACGTCCTTTTGGACGGGGAAGTGAACCAGGAGCGTGCAGAAGAGTCTATCAAAAAGCACATGGCACCCTATCGGGCCGACTTTGTCAAGACAGAATGGTACAGCACTTTCGACGGTATGTATGTTTCTTATTGTTAACACTTCCTTTTCTTTTTTTGTGGTGCTGCGGATCAATTCCTCAGGGAAGAGTGGACACCCACAACCGGGGCCAGCCGGGGCTACTACTACTCTTTTTCTTTTTTGGGCTGTTGATGTTGAGAAGGAATGGTTGCTGACAGGAACATCGTATACTTCTAGTCAAGGAAAGAATCGCATCTACATTCGTCTCAAGGGATGGTGCAGGTCGGATTCTTCTCGGAGGAGATGCTGCCCATGTCCATTCAGTGAATGGCGGACAGGGCCTCAACACGGGGATGGCCGATGCCTTCAGCATTTCTTGGCGACTGGCGCTAGTGTTGAAAAACTCCCACCTCCAAGCCGATGCGAGCGACAAACTGATTCGCAGCTACGATACTGAACGCAGGCAAACAGCACAGGGAGTGATTGATGTCGCCGCAGCCCTGGTTCGAGATACGGTCCATACAGCCAAGCAATATGTAGGCACGATCCAGCGCAACGCGGGGTATATTACAGGTGCGTATACATGGTTCATTTGCCTGGCAAGTCGGGAGTCCTAATCGCATTATAGGCATGGGAGTGTCATATCACGGTTTTGGATCACCAATGGTTGATGAGTCTGAGCATGGCTTCTGGAAAGCTGGCAATCGCTGCCCTGATGTTGTCCTAAAGAAGCAACAGAGCGGCGGTCATGTCGACGAAACGAGGCTATACAGCGAAGTGGCTTATGGCAAGTTCATTATCTTGGCCATTGGCAAAGCGTCGGAATATGCAGGTGATTCCGCACATGTCAATGTCGCTACCTACATCAACATTGTCCCCCATGAAGCATCAGTCTCCGCCGACGCAACGGAAACGGAAACAACCAAGACATTCAAGGCAGAGTGGGTTACACCCGAGGAATCATACGCCATAGTCATCCGCCCGGATATGTACATTGGCCATGTGGGATCCGACGTCAGAAGCTGCGAGCAGTACCTAGACGGGCTGTTTCACTCGTCCAAGGAAGCATAGAAGGAAGCTCAGAAGCGTTGCATTTTTCTGTATTTGGTCTGTCCTGGGTACTTTTTTTAGATGGTTCTGGCGAAATACATGGGAGATTGAAGGAAGCCACATGCAGAGCTAATGCATCGCGATCCCCATCAGCACTTGACCCCCATCCATGTCCATTTCGTCCCATGCATGACAATCCAACCGTTGTCCCCAAAAGCCAAGCCCAGGGGTAGTTGCCATTGAGTGCTGAGTGGCTTAAAAGCTTGACAGGGACACTAATGCCCTTATTACCTACCTATTCACAACAGGCCTTGGCCTTTCTTGGCTTCTCCTAGTCGCACAACATCCATCTCGATGCAACGACGCTACGCTGAATCAGTTCGGAAGCGGCGTTCTCCACCACCCCCAGTCCATCCCATCGGTACTTGAGAAAGTAGAAGGGAAGTTGGACGTACTCGCCTATCCCATCCCACGCATCCCACCGGGTGGCGCGGGGGGGGTGAGAGGGGGGCTTTTTTTCTCGAAGGTTTGCTTGACTTCTGAGCACCCTCCACCCCCTTCCTTCAAGCAAGCAAGCTTAATAATTAGCACGCTGATGATCTACTGCGAGTTCCACCGTTTTGGCCACCCCCTCCAGAACAGAAAGCTGGACATGTCCTTAATCAAAGCGTTGTCATAGTTCCATGTTAATGGCTGGATGGGCGCGCTGCAAAGTCCTGATGGGGAAGCTGGAATGAAGGCCAACAAAGATGATTGATCGAATGGGAGATGAAACTAGGCAAGCAAACCTAATTTTTTACACGAGAGAGAGATGAGTCAAACTGATGTTTTCTTAGTCCATCACACATTATGGAAGGTATTGATCCCTCATCACAAGTCGACCGGTGGGATCGTCTAGATGATGTTTCATGGAGGCTTGGCAATAAGGAGCCAGGGGTATGATTTGCCTGCCCGTACAGACATACATGCCATACGACACAACATAGGGCTTCTCCCCATGTTTCGGCAATCGAAGTCTTATTTTTTTTGCAAAGGCGTTGCATCCTCATTTTCGCTAATTCCGCCCTTGGATGTCTTTGACTTGTCTTGATCCATCGCTTCTGTGTAAGAGAGAGTCCAGCCTGGCAGTCCCTGTGCGTTTTTTTCTTAGTGGCGGTCAGTTGGCACTTTTGCAAGTCATGATGGATTTGGAGAGACAAACGTAACGTCGCCTTTTTACTTTCTCTTTTCTTTTCTTTCTTTCTTTCTTCCTCTTTTGACGGAGAAATGATGCCTCTGTTTGGGATATTTTCCAAGGATGGGCATCAGGACACACTCAGTCAGCGATTATTCATTCGTGTTGGTTTCGCAGTGACCAGCATCTCTGTCATTATCCTAAAGCGAAAAAGAACCAAAAAAAAAAAAGGAAAAGGAAATCCATGTCAAGATCAAAACAAAGGCGGAACTATCCTTTTTTCGCCTACCCCCTCGCCTAGAGTAAAGTCGTCTTGGGGAACCCTCGCCGACGGGATGAAGCTCAAAATGCCGAGTCCGGCAATCATTCTAATGCTTAAGCCTACTCCTCTTCCCCCGTCTCGTTTTTACGCGTATGGGCATTCATGCATTTTGTGCGTACGTACGATCAGAGACTAGTAGAACAGCGGACTTTAACTCCGTCGTTTCGACTCTTATCGCCACCTTTGAAGAGGGAAGAAAAGACACGGTGATGCTGTAAAGTCCGTTGAGGCGAAGAATGAGTTGGGTTCAAAATTAAGAAACAAACAAACAAGGCGACAGTCCCCCCCCACACACACACACACACAACTTTCATTGATGAAATGCAGCACTTCTTTTTTTTCCATTATGGAGACTATTTTCATCCAACGGTCGGTCCATGGGGGAGAGAAGGGGGGATCAATTACCGGTTTGAGATTTAGGTGGACAAACTTATCCCATCGGTGGGGAGGGGGGCCAGGGTAATAATAAGTTGCCCGAGCTTCCTGATCCACGATACCGAGGCAAATGCACATCCACTCGCTTTAGGAAATATTCCTCATCATATCGATCAGTCATTTCAAGGTTTTTTTCCTTATGAGAGGTCGCCACAAACAAGTTTTAGAATCGCCCGTATCGGAATATCTTGCCCCCTCTCCCCCAAAGCTTGACCCCCCATGCCCCCCTGACCCTAGTTCAGTGAAAGCCAAGCACTCCCCTCCTCCAATTCCAAAGCCGTTGGAATGCAATCGCACTTTGGCTTGCATGCCCTCTGCCCCAGTTACCCAGCGAGCTGCAGCAGTTTGCAGGCAACGGTCACGAAGCGCCTCGCCTAGAACGGAACGCTGGATTAAGCGAGCTGGTTCTTTTTCCTCTTCTTCTTCTTCTTCTTTGTTTAAGATGACCTCCCCTCCTCCCCTCCATGCTCAATTTGGCATGGTGTCCAACATGAGCGCTGCTCAGAATGGTAATACACGACGCCTTCCGCGGAAGACGGACAGACAAAAGCAGGTAGTGTAAAAGCAAGTTTAACAGCATTAAAAACCCTTGCGTGTCGGATACTATCTGCTGACCCAACGATGCCAGTTCAAGACACTTGGCCGAGCTGTGCTAATGAACGAAGCAATCAATTTCTCGCTGCCTGATTTCCGGCCATCTTCCACCCACATCACTTTGTCTCTCTCCTTCGCCTGGCAGATGGCCGATGTGGTGACGTTTCATGTAAAGAATACATTTAAAAGTGATGGATGGCATGGATATCATAATCCTTGCCCGCTTCCCCCGTTCGCCGAGAGATTGTCTCAAAAAAGATAATCTATTACTCTATTTTTATGTATATCCTGGATGCTGTCGTAATGCAAGACACCCTCCGTGGCTTTGCTGAGCTGAGCAGCAGCAGCAGCAGCAGCAATAACAACATCAACCATCAGTGATTACCCGATTTCGGCACCGGTATCGCAAACCCCCTGGGCAGTATGAGCGGCGTCATTGCTATAGCACCAGATATACCCTATCAATCAAAAAACCCCATCAGCAATCAATCAATCAATCAAAATCGAATTTAAAATTCTCTGCAACGACGCGCGTACCATGATACTTCCCAATGAATCTTTCCGTTGAGCGCCTTGCACATACCTCGACTCCCGTCGTTGGTTGCCGATACATCAGCGGAACCCCATGCTCCTCTGCCGTACTCGGCCATGCTTTGCCGCATGAGCTTGCCGGCGAGCGTCTTGGCCAGGCCTTTTCGTCTATACGCTTCCTATTATAGTTGTCAGTATGATATTCATATTGCACTTCCCCTGCTGAATATGATGATGACGATGATGATAACGATAATGATGATAATGATAATGATGATGATACATAGGTGACGGGGACGTACTTCGCAGTGTAAGCTGATTAGGCTGCCGTCAAGACCTGCGATGAGTGTCTTAGAAGGAAAATATACCAAAACGACCGCTTATACCATGATTTTCATACCGAGTAGAGCCCATGCAATCGGCGTTTTATCCTCCAGTCTGATGACCAGGTTCGGATGTCTCATGAGCGCCTCACTGTAATAAACCCCCCTTCCATGTCAGTTTCGTTCCCAACTTCATTTCATAGCGCTCCCAGACTGAAAGAAACCTTACGCTATTCGAGGGATTTCTGTTTTAGAAACGATGACATGGCAGTCATCCAAGGTAGCTTCATCCCAGTACATGCCGTTTGGCAGACTCTCGTCAAACTGCGGTAGTTCGTGTACGTTGAATAGCCATTTGTCGTAGTACCCGAATGGCCGCTGTTGGACACGACCAAGCCTCTCAAACGCTCTACGCACTTCTGTCTGCAGGGCACCCACTAGAACCTGGTTTCCGAAAGCTGTGTCCTTGCCGTATTCTTCCCGAATGCGACTTGTTTCTTGTAGAAAACTGCCTAGTTGCTCTTCATACTCGATGCTGGATTGTTGTTGCTGGTCGGCATGCAGGGTAGAGTACAGGAACATCTCAGTGTCGGGTCCTTCAGAAAAGTCCAGGTAGGCCGCAGTAAACATTGTTGGCTGTCTAGAGCCGGCTTCAAGAACCCCAAGGTCATCAATATCGGAGACAAATATAATGCGCGCATGCGGAGTAGTGCCATCATTAAACTTGGTGAACTGCAACCGACGGAGCAAGACCAGGGAATAGGGTAGTCTATCCTCCAGCAAGTCGGTTACCCATGCTGGCACCGTAGAAAATGAAAAGGCATAGGATGGCATTGTGTGATGTTCTCCGATATGCCCTTCTATTGCTTGATCTTCTTTCCCGTGCCTGTTGGTATGACTCAACAGCCAAGGTTTTGGCCCCAAAGATTGAATTACGTAAGGAACCCTGACAAATTGCCCCATAACGATTGGATGGATGAGTAAACTCATCCATTCATAAACATTGATCCTGTCCCTTCCAAGTAACAACCGCATTCGCTCTGTTCGCAGCATGTTGAAGCAGATGATACCGGATGCACCTCAGCAGGAGACATATTGATACTACACTGATGCCTCTGCGCCCGTCAGCCCCCCGCACCAGACTAGCAGGCCAGATGAGGCGTCTCAGAAACCCAATGACATATGCACGTCAAATCCGGCAACGCAAGGGACGGCACGGGATTTGCTGACAGGGACAGGCTCGTTTTCGTTCATCACCTCCGGTAGATGAAGTCATGCCTGGATACTCGAAAATAATGTTCCCATGCCTGAGCGACATGTTCCTTCAACACACGGTAGCGAGAATATGGCCCACTGGGACACGGGGCGAACGGCAAACGCAAGGATCTTTTGAGAACCTTGGCAGCATCAATCGTTCTCCAGTGAAAAATCTCCGGCTATCCAATGACTCCATGCCTCAAAAGTCATCACAATGGCCGCCCATATGGATCAACCGGAATGGTAGGCTGCAAGGTAACGGATCACATAACTTTATTTGGCATCTAGGCCGTCATCCATGGATCCATTCTGCCGCATTGCCGCTTTGGCATTCTGAAATCCCATCCCCTTTTGAGCTTCGCGAGCATCTTTGTGGGAGAATCCGTCAACCGGTCCGTAGTTAGGACATGCCGCACGTCGATTGCGCAATACCCTGAGCAAAGAAATCTCTCAAAATGGTCTCAAACGGTAGCCCTCTTTCATCATTGCACGCAGCCCATGAATCGTTAGCCGCGAGGGGGCTGATTTGTTTGCCGATGCCCAACCCTTATCGCGATTGCAAATTGGGATTTGATGTCTGAGACATTCTAATCCCGTCGAGAATTCGACGGCGTCCTCCCACTGGCCGCCGACGCCGAGACCGAGGTCAGTGCAGAGCAACATCTACGTAGATGATCAGGCGCTGGCCGGAAAGAAGACAGCTCGTGATTCCAAAGGTCACCGGAAAATCTGAGAGAAGCGCATTGTTCGCTGCGGACTTGCCGCCCAACCCACGCGACAGCCGATTAGGTGATACGACAGCCACCATTATCCGTGTTAACGTTTCACTTCATTTTACTATGTTTGTCTGTTCCTTTCATCTCGTGCTTATGAATCCTTTCAGACTCTGAGCTGAGGGCTGCGTCGGTCGTTTTCTCTAGCAGCATTGCTTGTGAGTGGCGGATCATATGCGGAAGAGATACCATCTGATGCCAGGTCCTTAATCTTAGTTGATCTTGGAAGGATTGACCAAGGAGTAGATGGCTGGAACCAAAGCTGCGATGACTGCAATATCGGTTGCCGGTTAGGCTGTGAAATGAAGTGCGAGAATCTTCTTGTGATCTAACAAAATACTGCAGACGCTCCATGAATAAACCCAAGCATGGTCTGGAATCGTCACGCAGGATTTGGAAACCAGGTTAAATTGTATTGCGACTTGAAGATGTAATTGTAGCCATACTTGGCCAACTAAGTTTATCGCTCAGCCAGGTCTTGGTGGATGAGCCTCGCTGCCATTAATAAGGATAGCATTCCGAAGAAAAATGACTGAAAGTAGCACCACCAACAGCCGCAGCAAAATAGGGGCGACGTATGCCTTTCTCGATTGCGTCTTGGGGATCGCTGCCGTTCGATTGGGCGAATGATTTTCGCCTTAATCGACTGAGTTACGTGTATGTCTTTCTTTAATCACTCTGTTTAAGTGAGTCCCTTTTCTTGCCTGACAATGAGTTCTACCTCACGTGTCAACATAGCACTGAAAGCCACACCCGACTTGGAACGGCATGTGTGGAATTGTAACGGTATATTTTTATTATGAAAGACATTTTGTAGGTAAAATGGAATGATTGAAGGAAAATGATCGACAGTTCGGGTTGTGTAATCAAGCGAGATGAATGCAATTGAGTGTGTGAAAGGAAAATTTCGGTGTGATATTCGAAAGCTTTAACGATTGGGAGACGCATCGGGTGCGTCAGATCGTTTCCAAGTTGCAAGCAGCCATCCGGAGCCCTCTGAGAAGTGGAAACTGATGTCTAAAGACTTGCTAACTCTTCTTCAGTATCTTCTATCGCTGGACAGAATTACTCAGATGGCCATATTGGTATCTGAAAGTCAATGAGAATCAGGAGAGTTCAACAAACTCGGGGGTCTTTGGATTCAATTTGTTTGCAAGGACACTGCTTGGCTTCCTAATATCAGCTTTCAATGCTCCATGTTAGGCTGATGGAGATGTTTGTCAATCGCATTACTGAGGCACTGGTGAGCGAGTTTGCCCCCATGAAGATCCAGCAAGTCCTGTGAAGTTTCGCAAAAACTTGTATTGCTGCTAAGGTGTTCAATATTCGTGCTATTTTGTACGGACAAGTCAGAAGGCTCAGCCCTCCTGGGTGATTCTGGCTGGGTAGGCGCTTCACGTTGAAGCAAACACATGATTGCGAGGAGATGACCTGGGACCGTCAAGGCACTATGTGCCATAGCGACATCTCCCTCGAAATCTATTCATATCTAGGCGACAGTAAGGATGTCACAGCCCGCAGCTGGGCCTTCCACCAATGCGTTGATTTTGACACCCTGAAGGCCTGGACGCGGGAACGTGCGATAG
Organism: Cladobotryum mycophilum; assembly: GCA_036429605.1. NCBI lineage: Eukaryota > Fungi > Ascomycota > Sordariomycetes > Hypocreales > Hypocreaceae > Cladobotryum > Cladobotryum mycophilum. Next base: position 310,486 of record JAVFKD010000002.1, on the reverse strand, counting down.
ACATTTTCCATGAGGGAGTGCTTGCCAAACCAGAGGACCTAGGACCAGAGCATGTGGTGGAGACACGTAAACTTGGCTGGTTGTAGCACAAAAAACGAGTTTGGCTGGAATAGAGACCATCTTCCGTGTAAGGAGCTAAGTTAAGTTGATGCGAGAGGTAGGATGTACTGTTGACTGATGTGCTAGGTATTCTGTCTTGGAAAGCGTACGATATACTGAGGAAAGAGGCCAGATCTGACGATTGAGAGATTCCTACGATGTATCCAATGACCCAAACTTTGGCTGGCCGGGAACGAACTCTTCTCAACACAACGAGTTGTAGAAGGAAGTGTCGGCATATTGTGATTCTCTTCCGTCTCTTGAGGACTCGATATTGTGTGTCGCCGCTCCACTGACCACTGTTCTTGTTCTTGGTCTTCCAATTTTGAGCTTGTTGTTGGTACCAGCCCATCTTGGTGTCGGCGCTCTCCTATGTATAAAGATTGGACCTTAAAACGGCATGGCTGATACTATGAAAGGCCATGCTGGGATATGGAGGGTTAAAAACACAGAGTTGCGTCCTTTGTTCCTTGAGCCAACATGAAGACCAGAAGTCTGACCCATCTTGAAGCAGTATCGCTTGAAGCTGTTTGAGATTATGGTAAGAGCCGGTGTCCAGATCCTCATTGCTCAATGCCTTGGGCAGTTGACGATTCTTGGTCACTTGAGCTATGAAGGTTCCCTCGGAGGTTTCATGCGCCGGACCATGGACTTTCGGATAGACCAGCTTTCCGCAACTTGAGGTATTCCCATATTCAGCATACCGTATCGACTTGCGACGGCTTTACTATTATCGAGATGTTGTATTGAGTCAAGCTTTCAGAAAGGGGTGATATAAGGTCGCATGTCGTTCCACAAAGATGGCAGGAAGGCGGCAGGTAGCCCAACAACAATCTGCTTTTACCAGCCATGCTTATTCATAATCGAGTATGTTTTGGCAGCCCTGATTTTGACCCTTTCATGGATGTTTGCTGATGTCGAGTTGACATGGCTAGGGAATCGTTCATGGGAGTAACGTAAGCTTGCAGGAGGCGTGTTTGGCTGAGTCATACGGCATTCGGCAGGGTGGGACGAAAGACGCCCGTTGTTTTTGTCGTGTGCATAGTTGTATGTATGTAGGATGTAGCAATGGCGGGGGGATTAACTACAACACCATGGACTCGATGGGCAGTTGTTTTTGGATATGAAGGATCCGGCAAAGGATTGCGTGATGGATTCATTCCATCATCGATGATTCGTTTGGTGATAGTTGAATGGTTGAGTTGCTCCAAGACGACCCGAAAGTAGAAGTTCCCGGCACTAGGTATGTGGATTTAGCGGTGGCTTTAGTGGATGGAGCCCTGTTCTAGACGCTTTACTGTTCCTGACAGTGGAGGTCTACCTCTAAGCAAGCCCAGAGCCCGGTTATCATACACCGCAAGCTTCAGAGGTCAGTACCTGGACCTGACTCTATCGGTCAACGCAAGGATTGAACCTACGTTTTCTCTACTGATACTTTGTCTATACCTTAATTTCTTCAATTGCAAGCAGTCAACTTAACTCAATATCATAACAGATAACGTTTGCGCCGTTTTAATCCAGTCCTCATCCATTCTATCAGTGTGCCTCCCGCTGCTTACGGGTACCTGTAATTGCTATAAAGGTTCCAGTGTGCCCGTGCTGCAGCGTTACAGCAGCTCGGCGGGGTTCAATCGCCCTGTATCTGGAAGCTCCAGGGCATAAGCCAATCAGATGTGGCGATTACAGCAGTAGATGGAGCCCAATGATATGGAACCGTTGGAACTTCTGATCTTCCCCACCACCAACTCCAGCTCCAACCAACCACCCACCTCGGTCGTGTCTCACAGCAGCCTCGACGTAAAAGCACCAGAGCATGTAAGATGCGACCTACCATGTTGGTTATAAGTATGGGCTCTCTCGAACCTGCCGGGGGAGTTTCTGGCTTGGTCCTGCTTTTGTCATTCTTCTGCAACCTCAAGCCAGTCTTCCCCGAGGCCATTGGTGAGAAATTCCCCATCCGGGCAGCTTTTGCTATCCCCTTGTTTGTTGCTAACGGTGAGAAACAGCTTGACCAGCTTTTGGAGATGGTTGCAACTACTCAATTCTGGCGCTATGGTGCTGCCAGCTTATTAATTGCAGGCCAAGCTGCTGCCTTGACTCCCGCAAACTCTCCCAGTCGATTCCTCAAGACCAACACCAGACCCGACCAAACCGCCGAGCTCGATAAGAAATATCCCGACATCAAGGCTTACAACTTGTCTGTCCCCGTCGATCATTTCCACAACGACTCGAGATACGCGCCGCACTCCGACGACAAGTTCCCTCTGCGCTACTATCTCGATACCTCCAACTACAAGCCCGGTGGTCCCGTCATTGTTCTCGCTTCTGGTGAGGATGACGCTTCTGATCGCTTACCCTATATCCAGTATGGCATTGTGCCCATCCTGACCAAGGCCACGGGTGGTATTGGCATTGTCCTGGAGCATCGTTACTACGGCACCAGTTTCCCTGTCCCCGATCTCACAAACCCCAACTTGCGCTTCTTGTCGACCGAACAGGCTCTCGCCGACACCGCCTACTTTGCCAAGAATGTTCAGTTCCCTGGCCTCGAGCACCTCAACTTGACAGCCCCTAATGCGCCTTGGATCATCTACGGCGGTTCCTATGCTGGCGCTTTTGCCGCTTTTAGCCGCAAGGTATACCCTGATGTCTTCTGGGGCGCCATCTCATCATCTGGCGTTACCGCAGCGATTGAAGACTACTGGCAGTATTACGAGGCCGCCCGCCTCTTTGCCCCTGGCGACTGTGGTCTAACCACCCAGAAGCTGACAAAAGTTGTCGATACTGTCCTCTTTGGCAACAACAAAACCGAGATTAGCCAGCTCAAGAATATCTTTGGTCTCGGAGGGTTGGAAAGCGATTACGACTTTGCTGTTGCCATCAGCAGTGGTATTAACGGACTGCAAGGCACAAACTGGGATCCAGAGCAGGACGACGCAGGATTTGGCGCTTACTGCGGATCTGTTACCTCGGATTCCTTGCTTTACTCTAGCACTGCCTATCTCAAGCCTGTTGTTCAACGTCTTGTTGCTCAGTCTGGCCTTGCGACTCTCGGTGACGGATTCGTCAATCGCGTGCTCAACTACATTGGTTGGATGAGGAGCTTCACTAAGTCGGCATGTGGGGATCACACCGTTCTGGAGTGCTTTGGCCCTCCTTCTTCCAACGACACCAGTTATGCTAGTTCTGATTTCCGAAGCTGGACTTACCAAGTGTGCACCCAGTGAGTATTTCGTTATTTCTTACAGTTATAGTTACATACTGACTTGCTTTTTACAGATGGGGATACTTCCAGACTGGCTCCGGTACACCAAAGAACCAACTGTCCATTGTCTCCCGCAAGGTTACTCTCGAAGCATCTTCTTCAATGTGCAAAACCGTCTTCAATGTCACCACACGCCCTGATGTCGAGTCCATCAACAAGCTGGGCGGCTTCAACTTCAGCTACCCGCGCGTTGCCATCATTGACGGCAAGCAAGATCCCTGGCGCCAGGCGACCCCTCATGCCATTGGCCTTCCACCTCGCGTGTCAACAGTGTCTGAGCCTTACCTTCTTATTGACCCCGGTGTTCACCACTGGGATGAGTACGGTGTGCCGGATGATGAGAAGAATATTGAGGGATTCCCACCCAAGCAAATCGTTACCGTGCAAGCGGCCATGGTTGAGTTTGTCAAGGCCTGGGTCAAGGAGTGGCATAGTGGGAAGGGCAAGAGGGCCGCAAAGAGATTTGAAGACTTGTAACAAGTACAAATAGGATTTACCTGAATTGATACCAAGAATCATACTATACTAAATTGATTTCTATTCCTAGCTCCCAGGTTCTCGAAGAACGTATGTGCACACCCGGCTAGCAGCGGAGATCTTAGCACCCACCGACCTGTGATTCCTCTCAATTCCTTTTACTCTATATTTATATTCGTTTTTTTGTTTCCACTGCGAGCACGGGCGAATAACTCTTGAATGCTACCAGCAACTATATTGTATCTTCTCTGCTTCGGCTCAGCTGGCTCAGTCTTCTCCCATGAAATGGCATAAATCGCAGAGGTTCCAGTGTTAAGCACAGACGCTGCATCATTCACCCACGCAGTTTGCCACAGGAGGGCCTTGTTGCAGGGGAGGTTCTGGAACCGTTCCTGGAGCAACGGTAGATCCTTGCCGTGGACGACCTGAGCGAACTCTGCTGTCTGTTTTCCATAGAGCCTCTTCAGAAACTCGGCCCACCGGCCATCCATTCGCTGCAACGAACATATTTCCTATTGCCACTGGGTCTCCATGCCGGGGGGAATCTGATGCCACGACAGCCCAGGCGGAGTAGGCTGACTAGCGGAAAATTTGACAAGCAGCACCCCCTGGAGCTCCTGATTCCGGAACCAGAATGGTTTCTGAAGACACGAGGACCTCGCAAGGCCGAGTGGGTCCTCGAATATGCTCAAGAATACGGCCCAGAGGAATGATCGAAGAGCTGAAAAGGACGTGCAAACGCCCGCGACTCTGTGGTGTAATGGATATAATTGAGTAGAGCCCGGTCGGGGACTTAGTTGCGTTGGATGGCTACCAAACGCATCTCTCATGCAGTCGAGAAAGCCCGAATTGTAGAGGTGAGTGGATATTCCATGAAAGACTGGGGCCTCTCCGGGCGAGGAGGGGAGCCAGTTGGGGGAACCTGTTCAGACTCGGTGATTCTTGATATAACCTCGTTTTTAGTCCAAGCTTCCTTGATGGTTTCTCCCTTTAGGCGGATCTGAATCATTGGCAGCGGGGCCGCTGTAGAGTTGTTCGAATCCGTGTTCGAAAGGGACGGCATAGAGGGCTTCCACGCCTTTTCGAGAGATGAAACCTTGGGAAGACTCGATCGCTTCATCTCCTCGCAAGTACGGAGCATATTGCCGACAATCATGCACGCCCAATCGCCACAAGTGTGCGACATGATGAATCCGTCCGCAACAGGCTCTCCGCACATGCCATCGAAGCTCCTGAACCTTTCTCGAAGATGGGACGAAAAGGCCGGGCTAAACAGGACGGCAGTCTTGGCGAGGAAATCGTCGACCGAGGTCGGGACCGCACGTTCTCTATAGTTGGGCTGGTTGGCGGTGTAGTCCAAAAGGGCTTGACTGATGCCATCATCTAGCCAGGAGAGCCTATAAGCCCAGACTATGTTTTGGAAGACCTTGGGATTGAAGCACCATCTCGCCTTTTCGAATGATTCTATTTTCTGTTTCTCGTGTATACGATCCAGCACTGTGAACCCTAAGGACTGAAAGTAGGACATGGTCGAACTCGGACGGAGTGTGTAGGGGACAATGGAAATACAGAGAGCAATGGGAGGGGAATCCGGAGCAAGAAGCGACATATATGGGAGTCATTAAAAGAGGAGTGATGGACGCATGAATTTCTCAGCTAAACAAATAGGTAACTCTAAAATGGGAACTCTATTCATCGATCAGGGGCTAGACAGGACGTGAGTTTGCTCCCTTAATGTGAGCTTATGCCACTCTGGAGGCTAGGCATCTAGCAAAAACTCAGCAACGAGACTAGACACGTTATCCTTCAAGTACCTACGTGCTATAATACCTTATAACTTTAAAACAATAATCTCGCCTCCATCCATCACCTACCGAGTAGTAAAGTTCTTGAGAGAGTGTGGATTAACGTCAGTTGCCAATCGTCGATTCACTAGACAGTAGAAACCATATTCTTGCATGAACTTATATAATAAGTTGGACGAGGAAAAGATATATATATATGTATAACATCGGTAGCCAGGCTCCCTTTTTACTCAACTCCATCCCATCAACCCCCATCACCCCGCAAAAGCACGCAGCCATGGTCACCACCAGAGCCAGATCGAAATTGGATAACACCCCGAAACTCTACAAGCTACCACCAGAACTATGGGACCACATTGCAAAGCTGTGCGACCGCTACAGTCTATACAACCTCAGTCTCGCCTCAAAGCACTGCCGCGAGTTTCTCCTCGAAACTAGGTTCCGCAGGACTCGCATCTTCAATATTAGATCTTTATATCTTTTCTCATCACAAAGGAGATTCAAGGACTCACCCGACGTGCGACAGTATATCAGGTGAGAACCCGCCTTCCAGTTCCCCCCATATAGTCAGCCTCCATGGCACAACATATTCTAACTACTATTGGGGTTGGGTCAGGCATCTCACCCTCAAGGTCCGCCCAAAGCCTGCATACACGACATTACCATCGACAATCATAAATGTCCTCACGCCGCTGAGGCAGCTCCAGAGCCTGAGCTTTGACTTTTCTGGCATCGACCGCGCTGGCTGTCAGAAGCTTTGCCAGCTCATCACCGACTCTCCAAGATGGGAAATCTCGTATCTCGCGGCTTCCGGGAGGGTAGGCCTGGTGTCTACAGCTCTGGGACATTGTATCCCCGGTATCCTCGAAGAGCTGTATATCAACTTTGGCATCACATCGGCAGCGTTTGCACAAGCAGCGGCTCTTCATCCCGGTCTTAAGAAGCTGCGTGTGTCGATCCCCGAGCGCTATAGCTTTGCGGACATGTCGCTTCCATCCATCAGTAGCGCCATGTTGGACCGGATCTCCGACAGCTTCAAAGATCTTCAGTGGTTAGTGGTTCATGATAAGTGGCCAATCCCTTTTATTGACGATAATGAATTCGTAAGTGGCCCCAGAAACAAAAAGTAATTAGACGGTAGCTAACAAGATTTCATCAACAGGACAAGCTTATTGGACAATCTCTCGTTTCTTTAAAGCGATTCCAGAGCCTTCGCCGTCTATCATTCACATTTAGCCCATCAGATTTAGATCTCATCCACGACTCGCTCGCAAGCGTCCCCCCTTTCCCCACGGGCCAGTTCATGGGCAATAGAGAAAACATCTGGTTTGCGAAACTGATTCACTATCTAAGTGACGAGATGCCGAAGCTTCGTCACTTGTGTATCGTTGATGCCAACCGCGATTGGTCCGTTTGGGGGACTAGGACAAAGGATGGTGAAAGGATGGTGGTCGAACGCTTTGGTATGTTTAGTGTCGAGATGATGGCTTTGAGAAAGCATGGTATTCGGGTTATTGGCAATCGTGAAACCATGCGGTTTCCAATTGGTCTGCTTGAGTGAGTTGTCCTCTCAGAAAGAGTCCGTGGTCTTTACTAGGTTCGTCAGTCACTAGCGACATTTCAGCAATGTTTGCGGTGGTAGTTTGATGTAAGGGAGGTGTCTGTGGGCTCGCCTGGGGTAAGAAGGTGAAAGGTTGTGAGAGCTGTGAGAGTGAATGCAATAGTGGCACGGCTTATTTACTTGGCATCTAAACATCGTACCAAATCTTTGGTCCTCTAGCAAGCACAAAGCAAAGAAAACAGAAAGCTATCAAACCTTTTCCGGTATCTACAGGTTCCCATGTCACTGTAACTAGATTATTGAAACATGCAAGACTGGAGAGGCTGGTGTGTGATGGTGATTGATCGCTTCGAAGTGCCGGTAGAGAACGCAAACGGTTGGGCAGTGAGATCCATGGCAGTACCCCGATTTTAGTGAACGAGAGCTTGCTTCACATAGACTTCAGCTTGCTGGGTTTTCGTGTTGTTTCGCATATTGATATATATTTGGTTAATCGGTTGCGTGACCACTTAGGTAGTTTACCTAGGTCTCGGTGGCCAAGGTAAATTTGCACAACGTCTGCAACTCACATCCTGAGAGAAAGCTCAATCTTTCCTCGCTAGTTGGCATAGTGACTAAACAATAAGGCCAACTCACTGAACACAGAAGACACAGAATGAAGAGAGTTTCTCAGACCTGACATCAACAAAGGCACTGACACTCCCCTCTACATTCTCTCTTCACTTTCATATGATTATGATTTTCCCATCTCCCATCTCCCATCTGCGAAACACTGACGAGTATTTGATCCCCCATCGACAGGACCATCACAATCCTCCGAGCCCCCGTGCCGAAACACCCTTGAGTTCAGGGTACCAGATGATGTGCGAACGAGCACATTATGAGTATAGTTTCCTTCTCCTACCTTGACGATGGCATCACTGAATTGCGATAGAAATACCTTGAAGCAATGAACTTCCCCAACACTATTACGACCCCGGCCTGGGGCGGCACTCCGGGACTGTACAAACTCCCTCCTGAATTGTGGGATAGAATCGCATCATTCTCGGATTTTGAGAGCCTACTGCACTTCAGCTGCATCTCCAAACACTGTCGCGCGATGCTCGTCAGGCACATATTTTACAGCATCTCATTCTACTTTCACAACTCATCCTCGATGCGCACCTTTGCTTCGCCCGACGATGCCGACCTGGCCAACGTACGAAGCCATGTCAAGTATGATGCCACTTCCAAGAACATATCTAGCCTGAAACTAACCGGCAATCGACCGTCAGGCATTTAAAGATCGCTCTAGCCTGCAGGCATTATTATGGTTTTGGTTGGAACTGGGGCACCAACGTTTCGCTCCAGGAGATCTGCAAGTCGATCCAGTTAACGAGGAATTTACAGAGGCTCTCCCTCGAACTCGGAGGCCTTAATCGGGCAGAGAGAAGGGAATTTGCAACGCTCTTGGCTTCCTGCGACAAATGGAGAATGTCGCAGCTTGAATTCGGTCGGACGACGTCCATCGCATCCATGGTTCTCCGGAAATGTGTCGCCGGCCACTTGCGAACGCTTCATCTCGATTCATGGATCGGCTCCCAACCATATAACATGGCAGCCAAGCATCAAGGCGGGTTGAGGAGACTACGCTTATATGGCTCCAGTCGCAAGGCAGGACAAGGCAGACTGATCCCGTCTATTCACGATGCTGCCTTGCAAAAGATTCTACTGGACTTTAAATATATTGAATGGCTATCCATTTCCGATATGAGTCAGGATCTGAAATGTATTCCTATTCAAGATTTTGTGAGTATCGCCTACCTAGTCCATCCATCGCTCATGTTCCCGAATAGCCATTCATCTAATAACATACCCGCAAATCCAGAATAACGGCCTAGGAGCTTCTCTAGCCACTCTCAAGGGGTTTCAACATCTGCGCCGCCTAGCCTTTAGACTCGGTTCACCAAGTCGCAACCTCATGTCCGGTACTTTGGTCACCACGCCAGCCGGATCCAATCAGCCCACCACGCACCTGCGGACGTGGCACGAGAGACTGATTCGTCGCATCAGTGGTGAGCTGCCGGGACTAAGAGAGATTTGCATCCTACAACGAAGATCCGGCCGGTTCATCAGGGCAACCAGAGTCAATGCCGGGGATGTCATGGTCATCTCACACGGCGTTGAGCTTTTACATGATCATGCACCCGCATCCATCAACTGGGAGAAGCGCTTCCCTATCGGACTGTACGACTGAGTAATTTCTCTCGCAGGCCCCCGTGTAACGGTGCGAGAATCTTGGACTTTGAGAATGGTTTTACGTGCGAGAGGATATGAGGTTAAATTAGGTCGCAGCATGCTACGGTGGACTTACAGTTATGCGCTCGCAGCAATTTACGATGAAGGTTGATTGATCGGCATTGAGCCTTGAAAAGCAATCGGTATCTAAAGCAGAGCTGAGCTTTTGATGAAGGAATCTTGGGCTATAACGCTGCGTTTTACATGTTAGTCCAGATACTTTGCAGCAATGATCTTTTTTTCTTCTGTTTTATTGACAAGTATTTTCCACAATACCACCTTATTTGAACTTGACCCTCATCAACATGTACTTATGGTTTGCCCCGGGCATGCTCATGACCTACGTACAACAACCCAGGAACAGGGGACAACTCTGCCCTGCAAAATGGGTTTGTATGAAGACATATTTCCACCCGTTTAGCCCATCCCCAAATCAGAGACATGCACCAATGCATGAAATAAAATAAAAATATAATAAAATAAAAACGCAGTCACACATGCTGATATGTCGCAAGCTCAGACAGTCTCGCTAGTGAAACATGAGGCAGAGTCCCCCCCCTCTTTTCCCCTAACCACGATAACTCCAACTCCACTCCAATAACCGAAACCACATTTTCTCCATAATGCCCCCAAGTGGTATCTCACAACCACTATCCTCCCGGCCCCCTACCCCATAGAAACAATTGACCTATCAGCAACTTCATGATGACCAAAGAGCTGAGCGACGGCGCCAAGTGGCGTGCCCTCCCCCTTGAGCCTTCAGGCGCACATGATCTATTGAAGAAACCACTGGTCGGTAGTTCCCGCGCTCTGCCATCCTCGAACACGGTCGGGCCTGGTTTGGTCTAGATCATCCGGTGGCTTGCGGATATCCGCTGCTCCCCTCGTTCCGGCAACCCGGGATCAGCAAACGTTTAAGAGGAGATGACCAAACCCTGACTTTTGATTCCCAATGCAAAACACTGGCAATTCTACATTTCCTGCACTCTTTTGCATACTCATTATCATTCAGTAACAGACTCATTGTACATCGTCCGGTAGCACACCGATAATGTCCGCCAAAGCCCCCTCCGCCGGCCAACCCGGTCTCTTCTCCACCCCCGGAGGTCCCCGCACCGGCAATTTACCCCTCCATGTTCTCCGCCACGGCACCGGCCTCGTCACCTTCGGCCTCCTCTTCGGCTTCGTCGTGCCCCTCACCCCGTACCCACGCCTCGGCCTCACAGCCCACATCCAATTCTGCGTCGAGGGCACCATGATCCTCGCCACCGGCCTACTCCTCCAGTCCGACCCCTTCTCCACCGACGCGGAGGGGCAGAGAAGAGTACCCCTGGCGGATAGACTGGGTCCCTGGCAGAAGAGGCTGGTGTACGTGGCGACGGCGTCCATGTGGGTGACGCTGCTGAGCGAGGCAGCGAATGCATGGTGGGGGACTCATTGGGTGCTCACGCTGGCTCATCAAGCAGCAGGATTAACAGGCAGTTCACCAGCCGCAAAGTGGAAAGAGATTGTCGTTGCATTGTCGCATTGGCCGTTTGGCATGTTGCTAGCCGCTACGGTGAGTCCATTTCCTTTGTTGTTGTGCTCTGATATATCCCCCCTGGTCTTAAGTGAGAGAGTTTTGCGAGACAAGTGGACTGATCAGCGTGTTGATTCGTAGTATCCGTGTGTACTGGGCACCATGTTCTAATCTGACGGAACTTTGCTACGATGAAGTTATTCGCGTGGTCCAAGTGTTGTAAATTCATTGTTCGAATGTCACGCTCACTTCAAAAGACACAAAACTCCCATGCTCATTATAATGAACAATTAACTCCCAGTAGATAAAAAATACACAACATTGTCTTGCTCTCTTATCAATCATCAGACACAGTTAGGGCATGTCGATCTTCGTCGGACCCTCCGATCGCTGGCGTTGTAGATAATCTGCACCGTCGATCTTAATACTGTCTCACACGATGGATCGTTTTATTCCGTTTACAGCACAGGTCACAGTCAAGATATTGAAAGAGGCATTTTTGTAATGGCGCCAATTTGGCAAATCTCATTTAATCATAGACCACTCAAGTCGCCCCTCGAGGCAACTTCTATATGCAAGTATCTAAAAGGGTAAATACATGGAAATGAATGATATGTTCAAGTTTGTCAGAAATAAATATGTGCAACGTGAATGGCGGGGAAGATTGCCTGAATCTTTCCGCATGTTATCGCGTTTAGCAGGTCTTGCCAGTGGTGAGAATCTTCTTGGCCTGTTGAGCGTAGGTGCAGCCGTTGCTAACATTGGCATCGGAAAAACCAGCAGCCCACATCATGACACCACCGAAAGCAGAGTCGTCCTTGTGCTTGCTGACGAGACTGTTGAGGGCATCAGGCTTGAGGTAGTACTTGGAGCCGCTCTCAGTGCCGGTGGCACCAAGCTTCGAAGCAGGAACACCGAGGAAGAGCTTGGCATTGGCAGAGGGTGTGTCTGCAACGTTCTTCTTCCAGTCGTCCCAGTTGATAGGGCCGTCAACGGAGCAGCCAGGGTTGTTGTAGAACTGGATGAAAAGATAATCAAACTGAGCCTTGGTGATAATCTCGTTCATGTTGGGCTCAGGGATGGGGCATTGGGGGGCACCGGTGATGTAGAAGGTCTCGGAGCCAAAGTTGGAGCGAAGCTTCTTGATCATGTATTGGTAGTTCTCGTTGCCAGCGTTGCTCTCAATGTCAAAATCCCAGCCATCGACGGCCACATCACCGAAAGGTCGGGGGACGCTACCAGCAGTCGCGCTGCTGTTACCCTTGGTGCTACCGTAGGCATCCCACAGGTTCTGGCCAATCTTCTCGGCCTCCGCCTGGGACTTGAGAGAGTAGGAGCCAGCAGCGCCACCGAGAGACAAGATAACCTTGACGCCGTTGGACTTGCAGGTAGAGATGGACTCGGCGAGGTCATCGCAGTTGGAAGGCTTGCCCTTGGTATCAATAGAGCAGGACTGACCAATGGTACCGCCGGGGATTGTGACGCCGTTGCCGTATTGGTACAAGAAGGACAGGACAACGATATCGATGCCAGCATCCTTGGTGCAGTAAGTAGAGAGGTCGTTGTTCTCCGCAACACCGCCACCATTCTGACCCCAGTAGACAACGTTCTGAGGACCAGAGGAAGTCTGACGGGTAACCATTCGGTGGGGAGCCGCGAGCGCTGTGGTAGCCAAGAGGCCAAGGCTAGCAAGAGTGGTTGAGAAAAACATCTTGATGATGGTGTCGTTGATGAACGTAAAATGAGTATGTGCAAGGAATGCAAAGAGTCTGTATATACACTGAAAGACAATTGCAAAGATAGCAAGAGAGAATGGACAGATCCGTCAAGGACCTCTGAAAGGAAAAGAAAGTGATTGAAGCTGATGCTGATGCTGGATAGAGAGAGGAGGTTGAACGAGAGACGGGAGGATGAGGCCATACTTATGCTTTCTGAGAGAAGGCAGAGCCTGTTGCCGATTCACCACCACGATAAGAACTCTCTCCCACGCGCAAAGGTTCCATCACGAACCAACATGTTACAACCCCCATGGAGACGTAACGTTGGCCAGCGCCTTCTCCTAATGGTAGGCATTACCCACGTGTAGCACTACGCGGAGACGCCATTCTATCTGTGACAGAGCCGCTTCTGGAAGTCTCATATTAGCATGAATTTGTCTTAGACCGTAATCAGCAGTACGCAACTGCATCTGACAGCTAGTATGGCTTGTTGCGATGCAAGATGGGGTCACCCCCACCGGCACAAACGACGTTCCTGAGCTAACCCGGGTAGCGTGAGCCGGAGCTGTAGAAGGGCATGCAGAGACCATCTGACGGCCTGGTTCCAATGACGTATCCTTACTTCCATTGGAAGAATTATAACAGCAACAAATACCGTGCAAGTGATTGCTTCCGCCGCATGTATCGATGGAAGAAATGGGGAGACCAAGAATAAAGCCGTGCAACTGGGTAGCTGCTGGAGATTTGCACATCAACTGATATTTTCCCATCATGACACCCTCGAGACACACGTTGCAGCTGATATCTCCATGAGGTGAGAACGTTGAACGTTGGTCGTCCAACTCACTTCCCTTTTCCGGCAGTGAACTGCAAGCGCCGTCGGCGTGGTATTCTGCGGAGGTTAATGATCGGCATTCGACTGATCCGCTTGGGGTCTGGCAAGGCTGATCATTTGGCTGAGCCCGCCAAAGGTCATCAGGGGTGCAGACTGCTTGAAACCACACTACGGACTCGTCTGCCGGTTGAAGGGTGAGAGCCACAAATGTTTTGTCTGAGTGCCAGAAAAGGTGGGGGGCCAACGGGCGACAGCAACAACCGCAGTTGACAAAACGGATGAAGATTTGCATTGCGGGCACAACAAAGAGGGGCTGATCTCCCGAAAAGGCAGGATGCTAAATTTCTTCAAGATAGCCGAGAGACTGTCTAAGCCTCTCTTTGCGATATTCATGGTCCATTTCCACATAGTAATGGTGATGGCTTCATGTACACAGAGTTGTTCAGCAGTGTACACTGTAGGCCGCTGGGGAATGCGCGCTTCACGGCAATACTTGAGAATAGGACAAGTGCCGCTGTACCCGATAGACAGGATATCCGCTCGGCTTCTCTCCGTTCCCTCGCACGATAATAACTAATCCGTTTCGTTGGTGCGTTTGATCGTTGGACGCAACGGCCCCTCTAAATAGGAAGGTCTCGTATGATGCATCCCAGCAAACAGCAATGTATATCCAAGTCCGGTGAATCTCTCATCTGAGATTTTGCATCTGCCCCCGCCAGAAGGTCCCTGAAATCACAGCGCGTGGCTGCCACAATGAGGAGCCGGTGTCGATCGCTAGAAGGCCCGACTGAGATGGTTGTCGAGGAACAGTTGCGCCTTTTTGATGTGCGAGAGGTGAGCAGCGCAGCCTCATTGGACCGTTACATGTCAAGCGACCGAATCAGAGGCGACAGCCAATAGGGTAGAGTCGGTAAGACTGTCGAGAAAATTGAGCCATTCCATTTAGAATATGGCTAGAAGGCTTCGAGGGTTTGGATCAAGACGCCAGTAAGCCACGGCGGCGCCGCTCATCTTGTCTCAAATGTAATGACAGTGCGCCCTGTGGATTATTCAGTTTTCGTACAGCATGTCGGCAGGCAGGGAGAGCTTTTCTCATCAGGTTGGTATTCTTTTGCATGAAGTTTCATGACTTTGATCTGTGTTTCTGGTTGAGATCTGGAGCTCTCGCTTAGGTACCCCAGCATTTGGCCCCACGGAGTGATATTTCTCCGCGCAGAGACCTCACGCAATCACACCTGTACCTTCAGCGATAAGCAATCATGGATGTGTGCATGACTTTGCCTTCCTGATGGATTGTGTAAAGGTGAGACAGAATATTGGAGAGATCATTACCCGTCTTGGCTAATTCCGCAATATGATTAGGGTATGGTATCTTTTATTCCCAGAATGGCTCATTTGATATCGTAGACTGGGGTGTTGAAGCCTACGCAGATCCATGGATGGATGGATGATACACTCCCGTCCCACTGCCTTCAACCTCTCAGTGATCTAAACAGTGAGGGGTCCGCTGTAATTTAGTGTGCACCCGCTAAAACTCAGTTCCCGGGTAGGTTCAGGTGACTGTCTACAGTTCAAACTTATTCGATGGATCCAATGAATTTCTATTTACCTACCAAACCATAGATCAACAGACTGGGTATCCGGACAATCAATCTTGCTAACAAAAAGTATAGTAATTGTATACACATAACAGGATATAGAATATGAAGACCATACAAAAGACTACCATCGAGTCAACAGTTGCGGGAGGGATCCGGCATGCGACATATCTTTTTACAGGGTAGGCAACTTCTTACCTAAGCTTGCTCAGTGTTCTTCAAGGAAGCCCTTCGTCATCATGAACACAGTTGGAACTTGCGATTGTCTAGCCATTCATCTTGGATTCAAACGACATCACGAACATGGATATGGGAAACGAAATATCACGACCAAGGCTAATCGGCGTCAAATGAACAATTATAATGCATTCCACTCAATAGGTGATGGACGTAATCATACAAACGTCACCTTGCCAAAGTAAGGCGAAATGTGGAAGCTCGCCTGGTTCGGCGGGCTCCAAGCACCCAGCCCCTGATCCGGATACGTCTCGGGGCTCACCACGGTCCTGAAGAAGTTCATCCTCCACTTGGTGCCCTTTGCCTTGCCGTCGTTGACGTTGAACAGACCCAGCGGAATCGTCACGTGGCTCTTCCACGTCTCGGCCTTCTTGTCCAGCTTGGTCGTCGCGCTGAAGCCGTCGGTGGCGGGGTCGGAGACGAAGAAGTGGTCGAACGGCGCACCGGGGGCGCGCACCTTGGAAGGGTTGTACACAAAGGCCTGGTAGGTGACGTTGTTGGGGTTCACCTCGAACTCGAGGTACGTCTGGGGGTCGTCGGTGCCCTGGTAGATGAAGGCCTCCATGACCTCGTACTCCCAGATATCGCCGTTCGTGCCCTGCGACGAGTTGAAGTAAAAGTTGGTCTCGTTGTAGGCGGTAAAGGTGATTTCAATGTCCTTGTCCGAGTAGCAGAGGTCGACCTGCGTGAGGGGGAAGTCTGTCAGGTTGGGCACGGATTTGTTGTAGGTGATGGTGCCGACGCGAGGGCAGCGAGGCACGTTGAGACTGGGAACCTTGGGGCAAGGTGTGGTGGTTGTAGGTGTCGCAGCAGCAAGGCTAGCAACAGCGGCCGCTGTAGTCAAGGCGAGAAGACGATGCATCGTTAGAGGGTCAATTGAAGAAGCTCTGATTGATGCTGGAGTGCTTTTCTAGGACGAGCAAGAAAGAGCGCCGATCTGGGGGCAGTCGAAGCTATATGTATAGGTAGGTAGGCAGCCAAGGTAGGTAGCTATACGCCTGGTCTTATTGTTTACGCAGGATCCTTCAAATCAAAAGACCCCTGAAGCTTCGAGGATATCGACTCGCTAATTACAGAAGAAGCCCTAGCGCTGCGGGGGATGTGACGTTACAAGATCCCATTAAGCCTCATTTGGCAGCTTGCGGTGCTGATTTCAAGGATTATCATTGTTCTCGGCCATTCTGAAGAGCCACTCGCAGGCTTTCCATGCAGCCACTGACCCTCTCTCAAGGTGGCGGGAGGATCAGCTCGTGTCCGGGGAAGCTCCAACTGAGTCGTTCCTTCATACGAGAAAGTTCAATTGATATGGTGTTCTAGTTGCAACGTGCCAGACCAAAGGATTCTCTGGTGGCTGGGCGGCTGGAGGTTGATGCATGCAAGGACCTGGTATGAACCTTGGCGAAGTTGAAGAAAAAGAATTGACTGATCTTGTGACCAGAGGCTGCATCACTTTAAGACTTCAAATGATGAACCAAAGCTGCCCACCTAGGTATGGTGATTCGCTCTATCCCATCATTGTCTTTACATCTTCCTCTAAGAGACTCACAATGTCTGTATACAGCTCACTCCGGTCTACCGAACCAACATTGCTCGGGTAAATGTCACATCCCAGACACCGCTGCACCGCACTGCAGTACCCCGGCCCTGCAACCATGTTTACTCTACCCAGAAGCATCGTCGCCGTTTCATAATCGGCAATCGCTTCCGGTACGCCGTCCCGTGGTACTCGAAATTTGTCCAAGGATTGCCCAAGAATGAGCTCGATGAGGAGGATGCCCATTGCTAGGAGAACCGACTGGCTCGCGGATGCCAGCGCAAGTTCCTTTGTATCGTCAGGCCAATGTTCAGGAAAATTCGCCATAATAAACGCGTCGTGGAAGCTGGTGGATCCGTCTTGCTGGGACACAACGATTTCTCCCATCGTTGCAGACGACATCCAGGGCGTTCCGTGAAATTGCAGCACACTGGACGCCACGGCCAAGGCTAAGCGAATCTTGTCGCTGTAGAGTAAAGGCCTTCGATTGCTTTCCTGGTTCTTAACAATATCTCGTATGGGAACCAAGGACCAATCTCCGTTATCACCATTGTTTTCTGGTGGATTGACACTAAAAGCGCGGAGAATCGACGATGCTTCGTTTGGATCTCTAATTTGTCCGCATTCCTTCCCGACAGGCTGCTCGTCTAGCTTCTTCATCAACGCACAGAGATCTTGTATGTATTGGGCGTTGTTAGGATTCATGGGACCCCAGATCGTCCCCAAAGCACAAGTAGATTTGACAGCCTCAGAAGTGATGGATTCAACTGCCATTTGTTGGGTTCGTGATGTTGATGATGCGAAGCGCACTTTTCCCTCCTCGCTCGACGAGGCTCTTGGCTTGCTTTTGCACACCGGCCTCATGACAATCTCTTTCCATTGCCGCACGCCGCCAGTTTTTGTCATTCCCTTGTGGGACATGGCAATGCGAAACTGCAGACCCTCGATGATATTCTCATCGTTGTCAATAGGCAGAGGCAGCAAAGCCCCGGCCAACGAACGGTGTCAGTCTGAGAGCGACGTCGTGTGAACCTGTGCATTTGCATGTTATCACTGAGCATATTGTGTGGTAAATACTTCCCGTAATATTGTTTACTAGCCCGTATAGTCTTCCCTGTGAACGGCGTTTTCGTTGTGGCTCCAACTCAATGTTTTGTGCTGTCAGTCTCTGTAGAGAAGACACTCCGTCCCGTATTCTGGCGAGAAGCTCCTGGTAGTTTTCACGTTTAACGATGAATGATACCTTCTTAAACTGTCGTGAGAGAGTTTCGCCCCCAATCCATTGAACCTAGAGTGCTTGGTATGAGTTTTCATAATGCGATCCACCCAACATAATAGTACGTTTGAGGCAAACACACCTTTCTATCCTGTCCAATGTCGAGTGCTTTCATCATTTCCCCAATTGCGCTCTCCACATCGCGCACGATTTCCTCAAACACATTTTCAGATTTCCACAGCTTCAGGCGTATCTTATCCTTTAAGTTGGCATCATCCCAGAGCTCTCCCAGTGGCTTTTGTATCATAATCTCTATTTGTGTTGACGGCACGATTCCCACGAGTAGACTCTCGCATACATTCTGCAGGCTGATGCGCTCCGTCTCCAAGCTCAGGACTAGTGTCTTGAGCTCTCTCTTGTAGGAGCGGAACCTCTGTATGGCTTTGGTATATGAATTCAATTCCGACACAATTATTGGCAAATTTCCAAGCACGATCCCGACGAGTTCGAAGGCAGACATGATGGGCAGTTGCTCTCATGAGAGGTGTCCGATGCTGGCTGTGCGGGGTTCATCTTGCAGCCCAATATCTTGCATACAGAGGTGATACTGCCCGGGATACCTGATTCTCCGGTGAGTGGATATGTCTTTTGATATTTTAATACCCCTCTCATGCTAATATCATCCTATCATGGGTTTGCGTTTGCACCTGCAAGTCAAGCAGAGTACAAGGTATGAAGCATAGATCTCATTATTGACCCTGATGGATACAATTTCGACCCATGTATCGTCATGTTTACGGGCGTTCAAATCACTTGCTGCGCTTGTAACAAAGAACGACATACCCGGCCAAACCTCTCCCGATGCCAGATTAATCGAAGATGGATGGGGCCGGTTCAAGATCTGGAGTGCTAATATTGGGGCGCATCACGATGATCGAAGGTCGCTGGATCATCGATTGCGCGATGCATCCAATATCCGAAATCAGGTAATAAGGCTTCTTGAGCATCTCGGAAAGATACTAGATGACGGTATGTTTACACTTCAGTCCATTTAGAACAAGCTGTTTTATCAATGATTATATAGGGAGAGAGCTAACCTGATCATGTATGATATAGGTGTGGACTACTTTCAGGGGAGAAATACGTCTGAAGATATTCATGACTCTTTAGGTGCACCAGAAGGGGCCAGTGCTAAAGACGAAAACGACTTGGTATCAGCATTGGAATCTCGAGAGATTGACGAATTTCCTCAGATCATTGACAGCATAAATGAGGTCATCAATTGCTTATTCAGACTTTCTGTCTCGATTCGCAACCCTGCACCCCGTGACCTATTTATGAAGTCGGCGGCGACAGAAACATCGCATTTTGAAGAATTCGACATCAGCCATGTTCGATCCAAGTTTGCAAGAGCTGACAACAACGTGATAGAACGCCTTGGGAAGGCCATTTCTCGCCGACGACAGTATTTCAAGTACAGAGAGCTGCATCACGAGAAGCTCGCTCAAGGTATTGACAGCGCCGAGTCCCAAGACGAAGGCCAAAGCACTGTTTCCTCTTCTATTCCGCAGAACCTAAAGACCACACATCCAAAAACAGTGGTACAAGGACATGACTTTGATGATAACGGATCACTGACGACCTACGCACCATCCTCGATGGACCCAGAACAGCTGAGAATACTTCCTTTGCCGAAAGATGCACATAAAGGGCCCTTTGAATGTCCTCTCTGTTTTACAATGGTCGAAATCGCTAGCCATGACTCGTGGAAGTAGGTCATCGATCATGCAGGGTGTTCTTTAATACTTCCTAACCAAATGAGTCTACAGGAGACACGTTTTTAGAGACCTCCAACCATATGTATGCTTGATGGCGGACTGTCTAGCGTCTGACCAAATTTTCCAAAAGCGTCGCGGATGGGCTCGCCATATGGAGCAATACCATTGGAAGACATGGAAGTGTCCTTTCGGATGCAGTTGCACCATAAATTCGGCTAGAGAAGCTAAGGGGCATTTACTTGAACAGCACAAACAAGCATGCGATGCAAGGCTAATGGAAACACTTCTCAGCTTGGGCGAGGTGGCACTGTCTCCCCAAAGCCCCGCTGACTGTCCGCTGTGCCCTGAGCCCTTGGAATCTTTCAAGCAGTATCTTAGGCATGTCGGAAAGCACCAAGAAGATCTTGCGCTGTTTGCACTCCCATCGACTGTGGCAGACTGCGAAGGAAAAACAGAAGAGGATGGGTCATCCAATACCCCCAAGATATGGGAAGGGGAACAGTGGAAATGTGTAAGTGTATGAACATATGCTACAGATTTTGACCTAAATTCTAACACAACCTGTTATAGTGTTATTGCATCAATGGATGGTTTTCTGTGAGATTCGACGAGAGTTGTCCCGTCTGCCATCGCCGCCGCTGTCATGAGTGTCGTTTCCAAGGTACTTGAATGGAGAATAAGTTGGCAGTTGGCCTGGAACTGAGCTACGAGATAAGACTAGATGTTGGGCCAATGTATATATATTTCCTTTTTTTCTGTCCCTCTTTTTTCTTTTCCTTGTTTCTTAGCTCCCAGCCCGTAATATTACCTGCATGTAAGTCCATGAGAGCACATGATGCACTGCAGCCAACTTTGTGCGTACAGCAGCAGATAATTGGATGGAAATGATATTGATACGACAGCATCGCTTGGAGAGAGCAGGCGGGGAAAACATAGACGGCGAAGAGGGCTCCAGATTTGGAGACATAGCCAAAGAGGATGAGCGATTCTTCTCGTGTCAGGTTTCACGGTAATTTTACCCGCAGGTCGCTCTCTCTCTCTCTCTCTCTCTCTCTCTCTCTGATGTTTTCAGGACCCATGCATCTGCGACACCTCCGCATTGTCCACCCATCAAAGTCTTTTGACATCAAGGAAAACATACCCCTCACAACTTTGCTTTGTGAGGTGGCTTGACAGGTCATATCGGGTGACGGCGATGGGGGCAGCAGTATATTAAATAGCGGGCTGACTTGGACATGTAGCAGTAGCACAAATGCACAATGTTACACAATATTACTAAGTCTTCCATCCGTGGATTATCTTTTCTTCTTTTTTCTTCTTTTCTCTCTCTTTTTTTAATGTTCTATGATGTGATGGGTGCTCACTATAGTTCCTTGATTTTCGCCTTGTCCTCTCTCGCTTTTTCTGGGGTAAGCTGATGCAAGATGCATGAACATTCAAGGTATAGAAGAGAACAAATCTCCAAGTCTTTGTTGCTACTTCTTAAATTCACACACACACACACACACACACACACACACAGACATTGCATTACCACCGCGCGTAGGCTTCCTCTATCTCTTCACCCATTTCATCTCCAACAACCGAGTGGGTTACAATTCCCTTCATGATTCATAACCACCAGATAGCTAATGACTAAACCCCACCTAATATTGATCAAACATGGGGACTGGAATAGTTAAGTCTTTTGATACCGAGAAGGGGGTCGGCTATATTACCCTAGATAACGGTGGCCTCGATATCTTTGTTCACTTTTCGGCAATCACCTCTGGTAATAGAGCCCTTGAGGTTGGCCAGCAGGTATTGTTTGATGTAATTGATGGCCCGGCAGGGCTACAGGCAGAGAATGTATCTGTTATACAATGAGTTGGGAGAGAAAAATGCACGATGTTACAAAGTATTACTAAGTCTTCCACTCTAACTTCTAGAGGTAAGCTACTGCAAGATAAATTGACGGACTCCTATTCAAGGTGGTGGCTATAAAGCAGGACAAGCGCCCAAGTCTTGACCATGTTGACTCAAACTTTTACATGCAACACATTTTCCCCACCGTACACAAAACCATCCACTTCATCTTCACCAACCAAGTGAGTTGACAATTCCTTTCGTGGTCCATAGAGGTAAATCAGAAGGACATCTGATGGTTAACACGTATTTCTTTTTTCCCCAACCAGAGATTCATCGAAAATGCCGACTGGAGTAGTTAAATGGTTCAACTCTGAGAAGGGCTATGGCTTCATTAGCCAAGACGATGGTGGCCCCGATGTCTTTCTTCATTTTACAAATATTAAAACAAACGGTTATAGATCCGTTGAGGAGAACCAGCACGTGGAGTTTGACGTAACTCAAGGCCCCAAAGGTCCGCAGGCAGAGAATGTAACTGTTATAGCTGGACAAGCTGGAGCACAAGAATGAGTTAGGGAGAGGTAGTTAGTCATATCTCACTACCTGGGTGGCGTTGTGGGCAGTCTGTTTTCTTCTTTCTGTCCAACACACGAATCATCATCACCATCACCATCATTATCGTCGTCGTCGTCGTCATCGTCATTCATCATGAAATACTCTCTGTGTGAGCACATCTCCAACATCTGGCATCATGTTATTAACCATCGTTCGTTGCCCCTCCAACATCAGCGTTCTTCGAGGTTCAAGCCACACAGACCCCTCACGCCTTGCCTCTTTAGGCCACTCGACAGATAAGATACGGGGTGGATCAAGTACGTAATCACCGACTTTGACATCACGCCAACCAGTCAAGTGCAGCGAAGTGCGGTGCAGCGGCAGTGGTTACAGTGAGTGAATCAACCACAATCAGAGGGGAGTCACGTTTTTAGCCAGTTCTGTGACGTGACAGAAGGACGCCCTTGGTACAGTCTCCTGCTAGCACTAACGTAGGGGAGCAGGCATGCATGTTAACATCTGACACGTACTGGTGGTGAAAAACAACGAATGAAAATTTAAAAGTTGAAAAAGAGAAAAACCAAAAAAAAAAAAAAAAAAAAGGAAAAAAGAATTGGGGAGGAACAATTACCAAGCCCTGGTTTCTGTCCGGGTCCGTAAATAATTACCTCAGTGCAAAACCCCTCTTCAAGCTTCACAAGCAACATAAAAATTTCTGCAACACAAACGCAATTCTCTACCAAAAAAAAGAAAAAGAAAGAACCACCATATTAACTCTTCCTCTTTTCCCCGACCAAACCAAACCAGTAAGTTCAATCGATCCATGCTTCTGATATCGCGATGGGATGAATATATCGCTAACGCAGCCTTCTTCCTTCAGACCTATCCAAAATGGCTGATCGACAATTCGGAACCGTCAAGTGGTTCAACAGCGAGAAGGGCTTCGGATTCATCACCCCCGATGGAGAGGGCAACCCCGATGTCTTTGTTCACTTCTCAGCCATCCAGTCGACTGGCTACAGGAGCCTCGAGGAGAACCAGCGAGTATCATTCGTCGTGACCCAGGGCAACAGAGGTCCCCAGGCCGACGCCGTGCAGGTTGAGCAGTAAGCCGAGGACCAGGAGTAAGGAGACGGGAGAAAGGAGGGAGGTAGTCGTATTCCACTGGGTGGCATTTCTTTGTGGCAGCTTCTTTTTGTTCAAATCACATCATCATGTAACGAACGGTCTTGAGATCGCAATTAGGCTACGTCATAATTATCAGGCTTGACTTCTTCCCCAAGGCTACTACCGTACTGTACGCGTGTGTGATGATGGGCCCTCCCCTCGTCCAGTAAAACTGGACCCTGCATCTCACGTTGATATACCCAAACCTTTGATGCGTATTTGATGTGAAGCGCACGCAATGAATCTAAATATCTATATGATTGATCGATGGGAATTTATACCTACCTACCTACCGATCCATGGCCAGCTTAAAAAGGATTTGTGCATTCAGGCATCATTCTAGGTACATGCAGGCTTGTAATTACTGGGTAAACCACTGGGTACCTACCAAGTAGTGCCTATAGTAGTCCACGGGTACTACTATCTGTAGGAAAGTATCTCTAGGTAGGTACTAGGTATGCTTCCAATGACTGCGCACTGCATTGGTACTTACCTGACAGCAAATAACATTAATAAAGGTTACAATTCATGTATTACTACCGAGTACTATTACCAAGATAGAACACGGCACCTTCTTGCCAATCTTCTCACGTCATAAATCCTAGTCTAACCTCATAGCTACTAGGTCCTTCCTTTTTCTTCTTTTTTTTTCTTTTTTTTCTCGCTCTTGCAGTCATCACGTGTTGGTGTTGTGTTGTGTACCTACTACAAGTACCTGTATAAAGAGAAAACGGCAGCCAGGCCCTGGCTGGGTTCAGCTTGTGTAGAATTCCCGCAACACAATCGAACCCCTCTCTTGAACCCCTCCCTCTTCTCTCACACTCCTCCCTTGAACCCCTCCATCCCATCCCCTCGGGCAAACAAACAAACAAACAAAACAAAAAAAAACGAGTACCGACATCTCGTCACCAATCCAGTGCGTATAACCCGTTCTTTGATCGTCATGATCACCGCCTAACAAGTTTCTTTTTCCCTCCGCATTTAGGCAACATGTCTGAACGACAGAGCGGAGCCGTCAAGTGGTTCAATGATGAGAAAGGATATGGATTCGTCACCGCCGACTCCGACAACCAGGACTATTTCGTCCATTTCCGAGCAATCGAAGGAAGTGGCTTCAGGGCTCTGAAGGAAGGCCAGCGGGTATCATTCGAGATCGTCCAGGGACAAAAGGGTCTGCAGGCCGATAAAGTAAGGGTCGAGGAGTAGAGGTGATTAAGCAGAAGTGACCCAGCCAAATTAAATAACAACTTTTTTGGGCCTCTATTTTCATCCATTGCATCCAACATCTCCTGTGAAGCCCTCATGCAATACGACCACATCACACGTGACCAAACCTTTTTTTTCTTTTTTTTTCTTTTTTTTTCTTCATCTTTCATTCTTCTTTGGAGCGGGTTTACTCGCAGCGGAACCAACGTATGGATTTTAACTGCATTTATGCTGGTATTACGATGACCGCTTGAAGCATCCATCTTGGTGGAGGGGTCAAGTCACGATGGAAAATAAGAATGGAGAAGAAAATAAAGAAAGAAAAAAAGAAGAAAGAGAACAATGTTCCAACAAAAACTAAGAGGCAGATTGGTGTAGATCAGACAACTGGGGATTAAAATATATCTGTACTGTTGTATACAAACTTGTTGCAGTCCATCAGCTATTATGACCGCCGCCGAGATAATTACCCATGTCCTCGTTCATATGCTGGCCCACGCCGCCTTCTGGGTTCCCCATCCCCCGTGCGTAACGTGGAAGAATTGCGCTGACCAGGCCATCGAATCTTCAATCTCTGCTGGCCAGCATTGGTTGGCAGGCAAGGGGTAGTTCTGCCCATATGTGCTGTCATCTTCCACGGCTTGGGCTACACCCGGCGTTGACAGTGGGTCGCCAAAGGCATTGATATGGTTCGGGGTGGTGTTTCGTTCTTGGGAGGTGACCGTTGCGGGAGGCGTGTTGGTTTCCTCTGTGTAAAAAGTGTGTTAGCCAGCAGGTCATTACTTTGGTCAAGCCAACCATCACGTACTCCATGTTATCCCAGTATCCTTCAACGCCTTCATCATATCCCGCGCGATCCTGGCGCCGTCCGAGTTGATACTCAGAGCCTCAAACACCTTGAGACACGTTTCGGCGTCGTCGTGCAGCTCGGCCGTGTCCTGGGCTGGGACATCGGATGATTCCGCTTGCGCCTGTGCAAAGAGGCTTGAGACGAGAAGAATGGACCCCGCGCACACCAAGCAGGAAATCATCTGCCACCAGGGAAAGCTGTGGACCAAGTCCTGCTCACTGGTGATGCTGTGGAGAAGGCGGGCCGTCTCGCGCGCCTCTGATGTGCATACCTTCTCGTACGCGCTCACGAGCGGCCAGTCTGAGTGGGTGAAGCCAGAGTCGGGATCTGATTGATGCTTCAAGAGCTGAGAGCACAAATACGGTCGGTGAATCAGGGCTCGGAGATGGTGAAACTTGATGGCCAGCATGTTTCGCTATTCACACGGTTTAGTTACTTTTCTCTCATATTGATTTGGCGTAGCCGGCGGTGTTGTTACCTGTCGCTTGTAAATGTATGACTTTTCAAACGCATGACCCAAGTCAAAGCGAAGCATCCGTGGCAGCTCCGTCTTCCACTGCAACAGCATTCGGTCAAGGTTCTTTGTGGTGCCCAGGTTCTCTGCAGCGACACGCCGCTTCTTTGGGCAGTACAGGCTACGAAGAACGTTGCCGATAATTTCAGAGAAGGCAACCATCTGCCTAAAGTAATCGCCAGACAATGGACCGTCATCAGGTGCGTCGAGGTGCTCAGCATGGTCCCAGTCAATATCCGAATCGCCAAGCCGAGATGGCAAGTGCACATAGCAATCATCGTCGTGGATCGCCGGTGGTCGCCCCAGCTGCAGAGCAAGAAGGCGGTCCAGAACATAGATGGAGAACCACACCCTTCGTCGCTTCTCAACCTCAATACGCTCGCTCCCTGTCAGGGTGTGGTTTGGTTCGCTCTCAACATGAAGACCAATGCTCTGGGCTGCGCGGGCGGCTTGTCCAAGCGTAGTCCAACAACTGACACACACACACACATAGCATGTTAGAGATGGTGATGAGACAACAACCAAGATTACAACGGAAACATACCTGTCGGTTCTGCATACTGCCAGTAGATAGAAGCATTGTGCCAAAAGAAGTGCAACATATGTCAAGGAGCGATCGAAACCAGCAGTCGGCGACAAGGCCAGTGATTTCAGGAAATATCGGTCATGATCATTACGGATCTCTACACCTTCTTCCTTGCCAGGAAAGGATGTATAATATGAACCAATGGCGTAAATGGTGTCTTGAAGTTGGGACAGTTAGTTTTGAGACTGGTGACAGACCGAGAGACGGGTGGTGAGACTTACATATCAAGGCCAGCTTTGCGTTGTTGCTGCTGCTCTGGGAATGCTTGCCGAGAAGCTTCTGGTGTTCCCTCAGGAAGAGAGTCTTTGGGATGAAGGGGTACGCGAGATGGATAGTCGAGAAGTAGGCGTTGATGAATTTCTCAGCAGTCTCGAGGTCGGGAGGTTCAATGGACTTGGAGGCGACGAGCGGAGCCTGCGCCGCCTTGACATCCCGGTCGTACCTCTCGAATATCTTTTGCGAACCTCCGGATCCATCCTGGGGCTCCAATACACTCTTGACAAGGTTGAAAAAACGGACGTCACTTACTTCGCCTAGGTAGCTCTGAGAGTCATCCGGCTGCTGTGGCTGTTGCTCTTTTACTTCTTCGACGGCATCGGGGTCGGGTGGCTCTGAGGCAGGGTTGGTTCCAATGGTAGAGAGAGCCCGATCGAGTTGGGCCTTGATGCGAGCATGCTTCTTGATGGCGTCCTCTTTCTCTGCGTTGGACGATATTAAAGAAATAGCACGCTCGAGCAGGGCACCCTGTTGGCTAATGGCCTCGCACAGTTCAGGAAGCCGCTCCGAAACAGTGCCGTAACTAAAGGGTGGGCTACTCCGGGCACCACCGAGTCGAGGCCGGTGCGCCCGGTATATACAAGTGTATCCGTAGCCCCTGCATCTACCGCATTCGGGCCATTGCCCATCGCACTGTAACACCAAAGATGGTTTGTGGTGAGCAACAAGTTCCTCTCTCTCTTGGTGGCTTGGAAGGAAGGGAAGGGGGTGTTTGTTCAAAGGGCTCAAAGCAAGCATACCTTGGCCTTCATGGACCTGCATGACTGGCAAGCTTTGGCAACCCTCTTGCGCTTGTACACGCTATTACTATTACCACCGCTTGGCGACTCTTCTGTAGGCGTCGTCCCCATTATGGCCACGGTCACGTAGGGTGGGTATTTTCGCGTTGTGATCGCCGGAACATGCTATGGATAGAGATTGGAAGGGCGGCTCCTTTTTGAGGGTTTGGTTCCGGTAATTCCTATATATCCGAGCTTTTCGGATATGTCGGATATGATGTCACCAATCAGTCACTCATGCAGGCAGGCCATAAAGAACAGCATGGAAGACCTTACGAAATCATCTTGAGCCGTGTGAAGCCTTTTCTCTCTCTTCTTCTCTCCATTCAATGCTACAACTTACGGCAAATAAACTACAAGACGCATTTTCTTCTCATCTATTTCGACCATGACGAACATCAATATTTTGAGATACAACCGATTGATCCAGGAATTGTTGGTCAAGGGTCGTGTTTCTGTAATATCTCAACATCTCAGCCACCAACCCTGTAAGCGACATTCACATCCCATATAACAGAGGGAAAAATCCCACCATGACAGGGCATCCTCATTGCTCACTCATGATGCATGTCAATATTAATCAAGGGCGCCTGATTCTATTCGCGGTTTCCTGAGCCCTGCTCCACCACAATGGAGTTGGCCCATTCGCTTTGACGCCTCGCCTAAATTCCAACCCACTTTTGGGCCACAAAACCAGATGCGCGGTATGCCCAAGATGGACCAACGTGTTCGAGAACCTCAGTTGCCATGTTGAAAAGATGTGCACGGGGTGGAATATCTCATCTACAGCAGAAATGACGAATGCTGCTCAGGACTGCGACCAAGCAAGTTGGAAGTAGAGCACGTCTCTCATGGCATTGGATGTTTTGCGGTCAAGTCGAACAGACGATGCGCAAATTTCACCTATTCATTCGCCTGTGTTCAAAGCTCGAATATCTATGGTCAGGGCTAGCAGCTTGGACCTCTTAACAAGATCAAATTGCATCAACAAAGAGCAGGTGACGATACCACCTTTTTATCCACTCGAGTTCGATTTTCTGCTGGCGAGCACTCTCCTGCAAGTTACCTCCGTCAACGAGCATCCATGACCATAACAAGGAGTCGGAACTAGGCTTGTGCACTTCATCACCTTGACTGTCCAACTTCCTCTGATCTACGGCAATGTTCAAAAATAAAAGGAACAATCTAACAGCTTCCCTTGAGCTTTGATGCTTTCAATGTGATTTGTTATCTCATTACTACTAGATGAATTGTACAACTGAGCGGCGCTTCGGGTGGGGACTGTGATGGAGTACAATCACTGCGGTTTGCTGCTCTTGTACCCATCAACCTTACACATCGAAATGAGTTTGCAGGAATCGTCTGTGCCCATTTGGGATGCGCAATGCCAGAGCGATCGCTGCTACAAGACACCAAAGGGAAGCACTTCGAGGGAACGATGCATGCTTTTGAGGCCTTGATATGAAGCTATGAACTGCACTCACCTCACAGCGAATTTAGTTCACCAACATACCCCGGAGGTTTGGCGTGGGCTGCAGCATTAGTGGTGCGGTGCGTATCGATAGTTTGTATTTCGAGCTGAACATGCATGGGCTTGCGCTGTTGTTTATTCAACACCCAGCCAGCGTATGAATCACGCACACTACCACTGACTCAATAAGTCGATACAACTACCGGTATATCCATAGGAACTAAGTTTGCGCTCTTCCTGCACCGCTAGTAAATACACTGCTACTGGAGAGTCCCACTCGTAGTATGCAGGGACATCGGTAGTTGTCTTGGCCGTGGATCCTCCTGAATATAAGGCAAGGATGCTATATGTTAACTGATGTGGCGTCTTCCTTTACGCAACGTTTATAACCGCTTCCATGCTTTACGTTACTGCTTTTCTTGTGCTATATTTTTCGAGCATCTGGTGTGAAGTGGCTAACCTTTAGTTAAGAAGACTGCCGCTCAGTAGTCTTCTTCTTCTTCTTCTTCTTCTTCTTCTTAAAAAGAAAATGAGAACAAAAGTATGTAATGGTTTGTCATTTTCGCTGATATGTATCAAAACACCACGGGATTCGTGAGTACATTAGGCGATGCTCGATAACCTGCCATGGATTCAATTAATATGATGGTCCATAAAAGAACTCATGTGAAAAATAATGGACAACATAGCTCAACCAATGACTCGAATCCCAAGTCAGTATCCAAAGTGTTGTTTACAAGTAACTATGAATCTGGGAACATACATCACATGATCGTAGATTCCTCATCGCATAATTAACATCATTAACAACTGTAGCTCATCAATGTATTTCTTATGTTGGTTATGTATGTTTACATTTATGAATAACTATTAACCCGCAAGGATGTGCCCATTGCGCATGCAAACACTCACCCCTGTAGCCACCACCAGCTAGAATTGACTTGTAAACACCCCATAGAGAATATCGAAAGCTTGAAACGTTTACGAACTAGAAGATTGAAGAATAATTGAGATGCAACCATATTGAATAGGGGGTAATATATTTGTCACTCCTGAGTTGTGGGTGGGTACAAGGCATCTTACTCAATGGATGTTTTTGTTCGTTCCTAGGTTAGAGGCATCGGTATACGCAAGGAGAATGAAGGAACTGGAAGGCCATAGCTATCGTGAATGGATCTAGAGGGTATACATACGAGTCTGGGTGTGTCGATCTCCAAAGCTTCCCTAGCTTCTGGGCCAGGAAATGAGCCTTTCATCCCTGAATTTAGTCGCCTGATGGGTCCCGTGGACAGTCTTCTACTCAGGCCTCTGACCGCTAGAAAGAGAAGATAGCAAACATAGTCGGGTTATGCCTTCCAGCCACCCATGTCCTAGCATCAATGAATCCGGTGGCCAAGAAGCATGGATGCCGCTGAAGCTCATGGCGAGCAAAGTAACCTTGTCTGGGTAGACTCTCCGTTGCTTGTAATTATCTCAGATACGCACAAGCTTGAATGAGTCGTCCAGCCTGAAAGGCTATGGCCATGCATTAAACAATAACCAGCTACAATTTCGAATTACTAGTCGATATGGAATGTGGAATACATGAGGAGGCAAATAAGAGTTTGGGAAAGGCTTTCGAGGTGTTGGTAATGAGCTCACAGTAGGCAAGGCCAACAGTTCCAGGGAAGCAAGCAAGTGAGTCAAAGGTAGAGGTGAAGGTCTTCATCCTAGAAAAGACAGTAGTTTGACAATCTTGGTGTCTATGACTTATAGGAGTTCTACATGACACATCGATACATATGATAAGCAGCGTAATGAACGATGCAGATCTTGCCATGATGATGAGATATCATGAAGTAATATTCGAAGAGCTGTTGCGATTTCTGCATCAAGAAAAAGATTGCCATTATCAGTCTATGAGCTCTCAGAAATTTTGTTTATTTCCATCAAGTCAACGGATAAATGAGCACCAGTTGAGTCACTTATTCGTAAACGTCAAGAGCCTATGAGTTACGGATGAACCGTGTGAATTAGAAGTTAATAAGACTGAGCTTTCGGCTTTCTCCGCACGATTTGATCCCATATTGTTTTTATTATTAAAAAAACCACAGAACGAAGAGCTACCATTTAACAACCTGTATCTTTTAATAGTCAAGGCCCATAAGCGACTACGGCGTCTCCTCTCTGTAGGTAAACCGTGCTTAAACGTTGAGCCTGAATGATAGATTAGATGCTTTTACTGGTTTAACCCCCTCCCTTTCCCCCTCCTTATTACGTGACATCCTGCAGAAATGTTCTGTGGTGTGTCTTACTTATCCCTTAATATGAAGACGATCCTTAGTTGTTATCTCGCAGGATTTAGGCTAAGAATCCTATCTACGCGCATGAACACTCACCAGCTCTGTTGACGTGGCATCGATAGTATCCAGCAAGAATCCGCTAATACTTCACATAAACAGATTGGCGATACCTTGATAGGTGCCCGCCTGGAAATGGAGCGTTACTTGTACATAAAATATTTCCTTGTTGGTCTACAAAGGTGGATGGCTGTTATGGCTAGAGTATGGCTTGGGTTCCTCCTTCGGCGAATTACTTGTCTGGGACAGTACCGAGATGGGATGATCCTGGATACAGTGACTACTCCTACACACCGTAGACTTCTCAAATCCCTCACATAGATTGTGTGAGTCCACCTGCATGCAGGGCGACCGCCCCAACCTCAACACTTCGTTGGCGTTGCTTTGCTACAAGGAAGGGCGATATGCGCACCAATCCCTTCCTTCTCATCATCTGAGACAAGAAGAGCCGAATGGCACTTGGGGGCCGAATTTTATCGGCAAATGGAGCGACTTACGTGTGCTGGGTAGAACAAGCCAATGGAGAGATCAAGAATCAATGTGCATACATACTGTAGAGGTCTTTGATACTGACTCACTTCTTACAGTCTCCATTCCGATAAACTAGATCAGCTGCGAGACTTCATGGATTCCCAGGAGTATACAGGTCGCAGGTCATTCAATCCAGAGTTTGAACTGTATGTCTTATTTGTCCGTTATGCAAGATTATTAAACCATGCTCTGCCCCCTCCTTCTTTGCAACGGGACGCATGTCACACAGGCATTTGCAGCATCAGAAGCGCTGAAACATTCCTTGCATCGATCGACGATTATCCTCTTTACCAGATAGACGAGATACGCTCCAGAAACTAATGTACAAGTAATTGCTTTCGGCATTTATCTTTTCCGTTAGATACCGTGTGGGGGTTCGAGACATGACGATACCACCTTGGGAGTATTCATCAAAGAGACGGCACTTGGTGTGAGACATGTGTCGGTCGATGTGGGATCCCAGTTCACGACTTACTAATATCGACGGGACATAGGACATGTTGATCGTATTACTGTAAAAAGGAACCTTTGGTGTTACTTGCCAAGGATGAGTAGGAATACCTGTCTGGATCAGATGGTCATGTCTGTCAAATTAAATCATCAATGCACCATAAAATAACAATGATCCTGCTTCACTACTAGACTACTAGACTTGCTTATGCAAAGAGCTTTAGAGCACGTAGCTATTGAGCAACATCCAACATACGTGTATTTGTGCTACTCGAAAAGACTGCTTTCTCAGTTAGGAAAGACAAAGTCCATCGGTTTCTGGCACCACCATCGACCAAGTACATAAAAACTAGCCAAGATGGTCCACGGGATGCTAGATTTAGTAAAATGAGGCGCCAAACGGGGAGAGCTAGGGTGAGACACTTGGACACACCAGTGATCAGTACGCCTGGTGCACACAGTGTGCGAATATACTTTGTTTTGTTTGGGATTCAGCTGTCCACGCCTTATGATGCAGGTCTCGATATGAGAAGACATATTTGTACATGAAGGTCTAGATCGGGTCTCTGTTCTACCTATAATGGGCAATATTACTCAACGATTGACATCACACTATCACTATCACTATCCCTGCCGCTCATCCGAAACAATGTTTTACAAGTACTTTCATCATCACTCTCAAGGACTTTGTCTCTCCAAGGATTAAGCTCCTCCCCCGTACTCTTATTCTTCTATGACCATTCAAGTTTACTTGTTTTCTTCTTGTGGGTTGTCTCAGACGGAGTGTCTTCTGTCCGTATTGTTTTACTATGATCTAATCTCTGCTCACTACGTCTACATATCATTATGATGTGATGTTTATTACTCTGGTGGGATATTGAGTTTAGGGTAGTATGTTGGTAGACTAAAGCACTATGGTGAACTGAGATGGACATCGCACAGAAGTTCAATTGTATAATACTAGCTAATTCAATCTATATGCCTTGTAAATACTCTTATTGTATTGAATATGCAATCCTAATAATGTCCTGAAAAAAATGCTCATTCTGCATGCTGTTTTAAATACCTATGCGCTCATTTGCTTTTCCATGGTCGGTTTCTCGTCTCGCGATGTTTCCAAAACGTGTTCAGGGTTGAATTCCCTATCAACTGAGCTGCTCTTAATGAGTAAAGACACGAAGAAAGCCAAGGCTGCAATGCCGACTAAAAACTCGGAAATATTGTCAAAGCTCTGGGCAATGGCAATTCCAAAGGCTTTTCGCATGGGTGAGTGACGGAGCTCACCCAAGATACCTTCAATGACGTGGGCTAATGATGGGTCAAGGCCCTGCGCCTCAAGATGTGACTTAAGCGTATTTTGCAAGATAGTGCCTGAGAGCGAGACTCCGATGCACATGCCGACACCTCTCATGAATGTGTACATGGCGGCAGCATATCCGACGTCGACTGAAGGAGCCAAAGACTGAGTGCAAATGTTCAGAGCAATCAAGACCAGACCTTGGCCCAGACCAACCAAAATGAGCATCAGAACCCAGGCGTAGACACGTGTCTCGGGAGACCACATAATCAGCAGACCATATGACAGGATCGAGATGGCCCAACCCGACCAGATGGCCCATCGGAAGTGACCGGTACGCCTGATAATTGCTCCAGTAATAATGCCAAATGGTAGAAGGGAACCGTTCATGGGGATGATGCCAACACCGGCTCGTGTTGGAGTATACCCCTTGACTCCTTCGTAGAAGATGGGCAGGGAGTAGAGCGAACAGAAGAGCTGGCAAAAGAAGTTAGCCTACTATAGGTTTATAGCATTTCGGTATCACTGGAGTTTACTGACCACGATGCCTTGGAGAATGGCGCAAAAGTATGCTGCAATTTGCGAGCGGGTACACAACAAAGACACTCGAATGAATGGACGTTCAGTGCCATATACTTCCCACACTCCGGCAGCCACCAACCCAGCGACGCCGACGATGATGGGGACCACGGTATGCCAGCTGCCCCATGGGAACTGAGAGCCACCCCAGGTAATGCCGATCAAGAAGCTGCTGGCGCTGGCAGTGAAAGCCACCATGCCGATCCAATCAAATCGCAACAGTCTAGTTGATACGCTGGGCCTCTTGGCCGAGAGCTTGACGCTCAGGGGGATGATGGCGAGGCCGATGGCGCAAAAGGGGAAGTTGAGGTAAAAGACCCAACGCCATGTAGAATGTTGGGCAACCGCACCGCCAATCAAGGGCCCAGTGACGGAGCCGACTGCCCACGAGAGACCAGTCAGTGCAATGTAAACCGGGCGCTGCCTCATAGGCACGATATCTGTAAGAATGACATTGTTTAGCGATATGCAGCCGCTGCCGCCAATGCCCTGAATGGCTCGACCCGCAAGCAAGGTCGGGAAGTCTTGAGCGACGCAGCAGATGATTGTTCCCAAGGTGAAGAGCCCGACAGAGAGGAAGAGCAGCGGACGTCGCCCAAAATCATCGGAAAAGGCAACAATAATGGGTTGAAACAAGGCGTTGGTTAGGAGGTAGGAAGAGCCAGCCCAGAATGCATCTGTTGTGCTGCCATTTAGTTCTTTTGTAATGATCTATAAAGATGAACTGTTAGCAACTTCGTAACGCGGATTAATTGTGAAGGGTGAGGGTGAAAGATGGAGCTGTACATACTGGCAACGCTGGGACGAGGATAGTAGCATCCAAAGCCACAATCAACGACAGTAGACAGAGAGTGAGCACGACAAGGTATTCACCCTTGCCTGGCTTCCACTCCTCCTCGCGCTGGTCTTCGATATTCCGGATGGTGGACGAATCAGACGACATGGTGACAGCAAGATGGCGCTTTGCTGAGTCCGTGGAGACAAGGTTGTGTTGATGAAAGCAAGCAAGCCCCAAGGTCTAGGTTATATTGGAGGTTATCAATGGCTTTTTAGATAGGAGACCATCTCAGAAGCAAATTTCTTTTTGATGAAGAAGGAAAGAGGAGAAAAGAAAAAGGTGTCATTGAAGGATTTTCCGTCGGCCTAACTTTAAACCTGTCGAGAAAGACAAAGGCTCTTGGGTACTAACGACCCGCACCCGATACATGGTCATTTCGGCATGATCATTTCCCTTCCTGAGTAGTCTTGAAAAAGGAAATCGCCAGAAGAGTTGCATGGGCCGTGGGGCTTTTATTCCGTGACGAAAGACTGTCTGAGACAACTCGAGGGCAGCAGAAGATGAGAGCCCGTACAAGTACGGAGTACACACGGAGAATTCGGACTCAGAACGCGGGATGCCTCTTCTGGTGTTGTTTCTTAATATTCCTCCGTGGCATTTGTACAAGAATGCGGCTTTTGGATGTTTGACCCTGTCTGTCTCTGGAGGAGGCAATGATCAAATAGTCACTACGCCGTTATCAGTGGTCTGGAGAAGAAACCCATAATGATGGTGCATAACTAGAACGTCATCATAAATCCCGGCATCGATTATCATCCACCTGCTCATGGTCTCCCTTATCATGCCTGCCGCTCAGATCTTTAGGAGCGGTGCCGACCACATGGGTGCTGAAGACCAAGTCCGATCTCCCGTGTTCCCTTGCATAATTGCTACCCTTGCCGGCCCGTCTTGCAGGTGCAAGTGTGAGACCGTGCTTCAGGAGGAGAGCCACGGCGCGTGCTTTGACTCGTCTGTTGGCGTAGCAGCGGATTTTGTCAACAGATCAAGGGGATAGACACATTACGCGTACTGTCAAAGGTTGCACAAAAGGAAAGTGGGGATAAGGCCTTGTATCTCTCAACGTCTCCTTTATCTCTTGATTTTCACCCGATCTCCTAATTTCCCTCGCCTCTCTCAATTTCCATTATCCCTCTAATGCTTTTATTGGTGGTGTTACTTATCGTCTAGATGCATGATACCTCTGATCTGGTGTTTCCCCTTCCCCAACAACCCACTCGTTGGGCGCGGGATCTTGAAGTAGGACTCTACAGTACAAATAAATGTGGGTTCGACGCGGAGCAAGGGGTAGTGGTCGACGGGGGTGTCTTTTGTAATTTAGATCTAACCCCTCCATGATCCTTCGGGAACTCTTCGCCCTCTGCTTTATTATTGGACCACCGTAAATATTGGGGGTTGTCTGACACTAGCCGGCCAAGATGTGCACCAACGGTGCTGTCTCGCCCGTCTTGTCTTACGAAGGTGTGCGTTTTCATTTATGTATAGGACCTTTACATTTGTATTTGTAGGGAGTATATGAGCTCCCGTCGTCTGACTCATTTCAATAATTCCTTTCCCCGCCCGTTACCTACGGCTTACCGCGTTCAGCTGTCGTCATCCTTGGATGTCTCTCGCTTCTGCTGCTTTTCCCCATGTCATAACACAGTGAGTAGAGTTGTATCAACTCAGGATTGCCCAGCTTAACGGATATGGAATTACGTGTCAACGACTCCGCTGAAACGACTTTCGCTTCAGTCTCTATTTG
Source organism: Cladobotryum mycophilum (assembly GCA_036429605.1). Taxonomy (NCBI): domain Eukaryota; kingdom Fungi; phylum Ascomycota; class Sordariomycetes; order Hypocreales; family Hypocreaceae; genus Cladobotryum; species Cladobotryum mycophilum. Next base: position 273,543 of record JAVFKD010000002.1, on the reverse strand, counting down.
TATTTGCTCATTTTTGTTTTCCCGAATAACCGTATGATGCATTTCTGATTCAAGGGAGCCAGAAAATCCATATATACTTGGTTTATGCCGTCCCTTGCAGATCAGCCGCATGCCAAGTCAACCCCTCCTTAGCTCTGTTCCTCCCTCCCATCCCGTAATTGATCCCAAGAAAACAAGAATATGGCCACCACAAGAGATGTGCCCCCACCCATTGCCATCATTGGCATGGGCCTGAGACTGCCGGGTGGTGTCTCAACACCAGAGGACTTCTGGAGTCTTCTGGTCAATAAAGAAGATGGACAATGCCGGGTACCAACGGATCGGTACAACATCGAAGCCTTCCACGGAGACGAAGCCAAGAAGCAGCCGGTTGCTTCTGACCAGGGCTATTTCCTCAAAGATGTGAACATCAAGCAGTTTGATGCGTCCTTCTTCTCCATGAATAAATCAGAGGTGGAATTTCTAGACCCCCAACACCGACTTTTACTGGAGGTCGTGTGGGAGTGCATGGAAAATGCTGGCCAAACGAACTGGCGGGGCACTGATATTGGTTGCTTCGTCGGTACCTATGGTGAAGATTGGCATGACATGTCGATAATAGATACACAGGCATCTGGATTATATCGAATTAGCGGCAATGGAGATTTTGCGATGTCAAATAGAATTTCGTACGAATACAATCTCACAGGACCGAGGTGAGAACCAACAAAACCCCTCATTCTTTGTAATGAATATACAATCGCTAACGTTGGAATACTTTAGCATGACTATTCGAACAGCCTGCTCATCCACATTAACAGGCGTTCATGAGGCTTGTCGGGCCCTGTATAATGGAGATTGCTCTGCGGCAATTATTGCGGGATCAAATCTCATCATTACACCCACCATGACGTTGGCCATGACTGAGCAGGGCGTCTTGTCGCCCACAGGGTCTTGCAAGACTTTTGACATTGGTGCCGATGGGTACGCGAGAGGCGAAGCTGTCAATGCAATTCTCATCAAACGCCTTGACGACGCCATTCGAGATGGTGATCCCATTCGGGCTGTCATTCGCTCCACAGCTGCCAACAGCGACGGCAAGACGCAGGGCTTTTCCAACCCCAGTTCAGAGGCTCACGAGGCGATGATACGACAGGCATACGAGACTGCTGGCCTTGGCGATTTCTCTCAAACTCCGTTCGTCGAATGTCATGGAACCGGAACACCAATTGGAGACCCCCTTGAAGCGACCGCAGTCGCAAACGTGTTTGGTGGTGATCATAGCACCTACATTGGATCGGTTCGTCTCGCTTTACATGACCTGCACCTATTGATACGCGGTTCACTGACCTTTGGCAGGTGAAACCCAACGTTGGACACTCTGAAGGAGCATCTGGTATCACAAGTCTCATCAAAGTGGTTCTAGCCCTAGAAAACAATATCATTCCTCCCAACATCAACTTCTCTAAATGGAACCCCAAGAGTGAGTCTTCTACACCTTTGCGTCTTGACAGGCTATTGAAACCCCCCCATAGTTCCATTTGAAAGGGCAAACCTCATCGTGCCAGTTCAACCGACACCCTGGCCCAAGGACCGTGCTGCTAGAGCTAGTGTGAACTCCTTTGGTATCGGAGGAGCAAATGCACATGTAAGTTGAACGTGTGAGGCCGGATAGTACGGGCTCAGCTAATGTTTTTAGGTCGTTGTTGACTCGGCTGCTTCCTTTGGTATCCCTAGCAAGGCCAAACCTAAAGGCCTCAACGGTCATATCAATGACGCTTCTCACTTGGTAGAGGCTCAAAATGGACATACCAACGGCCATACTAATGGTGATAATAATGGTAAGGCAAATGGCGATGTTACTGATCATTCGGATGAGACCAAGATTACTCTGCCTCGTCTGATTCCTATTTCCGCGAATAACGCAGACTCCCTTCGACGTAGACTTCAAGAATTGCAGAGCTACATTGAGAGCCGACCCGAGTCCATCGACAGTGTTGCACACACTCTGGGTACCCGCCGAGAGCACTTGCAACACAGGACCTTTGCCGTTGCTAAAGGCGACGATGAGCCACTCGAGTTTGAAAACTTCCAAAAAGCCAATGTCAATACTCCTGCTGTCGCATTCGTCTTTACCGGCCAAGGTGCTCAGTGGGCAGCAATGGGGAAGGACCTTGTTGAGAAATCCCCATCCTTCTTGTCAGACATTCGCGAAATGGACAAGAAGTTACAGAGCCTAGATGAGTCCCCATCGTGGACTCTTGAAGGTTTGTTGCCCTGACTTACCATCATCTAATCTGTGTTTACTAACAAAACTACGTAGCGGTTCTACGTTGCGAAGAAGGCGAGATTGCTAAAGCCGAGTTCTCGCAGCCACTCTGCACGGCTGTGCAGGCCGGTCTCGTTAACATGCTTGCCAAGTGTGGCATCAAGGCGAGCTCGGTTGTGGGTCATTCCAGCGGCGAGATTGGCGCCGCCTACGCTGCTGGTGCGCTTACAATGGCTGAGGCTATCGTGACGGCCTTCTACCGTGGCCAGACTGCTAAGGCTCAGACATCCCCAAAGGGGGTAATGGCCGCTGTTGGTCTTGGACTGGAGGCTGTGTCGCCGTTCCTCGTCGAGGGAGCTGTGGTTGCTTGTGAGAATAGCTCAAAGAGTGTGACACTCTCGGGCGACAAACTTGCCGTGGCTCAGACTCTTGAAGCGATCAAGGCACATGATCCTGCCATATTCGCTAGAAAGCTGCATGTTGACATGGCATACCACTCGCATCACATGAAGGAAATTGGAGAGGTTTATGAGGGTCTGCTGAAAAAGCATCTCGCACCCAAGTCAGCCATAATTCCCTTTTACTCAAGCGTGACGGGTCACCTTGCTAGCTATAAGTCTAGCTTCGGTCCCGCGTACTGGAGGAGCAACCTTGAGTCACCAGTTCTTTTCAATACTGCTGTCCGGGCATTGCTGAAAGACCTTAATCAAGAGACTCTCTTCTTAGAAGTCGGGCCTCACTCTGCTCTGCAGGGTCCGCTGCGTCAAATCTTCCAAGATTCAGGGAAGAAGGCACCTACTTACGTTCCTACGCTTCTCAGAAACAATGATTCTTTTGTCTCACTGCTTTCATCTGTTGGTCGACTGTACACCCATGGCTTGCCCATTGACTTTGCAGTGGTCAACCCCGCAGCCCCCATTTTGATAGATTTGCCAACCTACCCCTGGGATCGCAACGTTGAATTCTGGAACGAGAGCAGAGTCTCGGAAGCTTGGCGACTAAAGAAACACCCTCACCACGAGATTCTCGGCTCAAGACTCTTGGAGAGCAGCGATATGGAACCATCGTGGAGGAATAGGTTGCGATGCGCAAACGTTCCTTGGTTGAAGGATCACAAAGTCAAGAACGATATTATTTTCCCCTGCGCAGGGTACATAGCGACTGTTGGGGAAGCAATTCGGCAGATGACTGGCTCTGTGGACTTTACCCTGCGAAACGTAGTCATTAAGAACGCCATGATGCTTCAGGAGACTGAAGTCCTGGAAACCATTACCACGGCGAAGCCTACACGCCTGACTGACAGTGCTGATTCTACTTGGTATGACTTCTCCATCATGTCTTATAATGGATCCGCCTGGATCAAGCACTTTGTTGCTCAGGGAAGAGCAGGCCAAGAGCACCCTCCTCCCAAGCCAACCATCGTCAAGCACCCCCGTCGACTGGCCGCAGATTTCTGGTATGAGCGTCTAAGGCGCTTGGGGCTCAACTATGGCCCTCGCTTCCAAGGATTGAAGGAAATCTCAGCAGATACCGAGGATACCAAGGCAACGGCAGCTATACAGAATAACCCTGAGCCAGGCACTAGATACGCAGTTCATCCCACGGCCTTGGACTACTGCCTGCAACTTTTCACAGTTGCAATGACGCGGGGTATTGCTCGTGGCTTGGAGACGCTTTCTCTCCCGGCGTCTATTGGATCAATTTATGTGAGCCCTGGTAGTTCTCCTAACCTCACGGCTGAAGCAACCGCCCGGACGAGCCCCAAGGGTGCCATCATGGGCGATGTCATTGCCATGACGGAAACCAATGAAGTTGCCGTTTACCTTGAGAATGGTCTCTTCAACCCGTTGGAAGGTGGGGATGAGCCGGACAATATGGATTCTGTCGCTGCAGCCCGCCTTGAGTGGCGTCCGGACATTGAATTCCTAAACCCAGGTACATTGATGCGACGGACTACCGACAAGCGGGAGGCAAGAGTGCTTCTTGAGCAGGTGACAGCTATCTGCATCCTGCAAACTCTTGATCGACTCCAATCCCTGGCTCTTCCATCAGGATACTTGTCTAAACATGTCTCCTGGCTACAGCGAGAGAAACAGCGCATGCTAGAAGGTGAATGGAAGGAGTTAGTCCCAGAGGCTGAGAAGTGGGTTTCCATGGACGCGAAGAGGCTAGACCCCTTGATGGATCTAGTTTTCCTTCAACTTGACGGCCTGGGAGATATTGATGCGACTGGCCTAGCTCAGATGTCACGCAGGGTATCTACTTCTCAAAGCGTGCAGGATATCTTCCTGGAGAAGTTGAATCCTTTACAGCTGTTGATCGAAGACAATGGATTGACGAGCATGTACAACTTCTTCCGAGGTCTCGTCAACACTGACGAATTCTTCTCGCTTTGTGCCCATGCGCAACCCAACTTGAGGGTTCTGGAGATTGGTGGTGGTACTGGAGGCACCACCTACGATGTGCTCAAGGCCTTAATCTCAAAAGAGGGAAATCGTATGTATTCCCAGTACATGTTCACAGATATCTCGTCTGGCTTCTTCTCTGCTGCACAGGAGCGTTTCAAGGATTATTCAGGCATGTCCTACCAGGCTCTCGACATTACCAAGGACCCAGCAAAGCAAGGGTTCGAGCTCGGAACCTATGACCTGATTGTCGCGTCCAATGTTCTCCATGCCACACCCTCGCTGCGCCAGACGCTGCAGCATGTCCGCTCGCTGCTTCGCCCAGGTGGTAAACTCTTCCTTCACGAGATTACTCAGCCGTTGCCCATCCGCGCGATTCACTTCATCACAGGCTTGTTGCCTGGTTGGTGGCTTGGTGAAAATGACAACCGTGCAGATGAGCCCATCGTATCTGCTGAACGTTGGAATGAAGAACTCCGCCAGGTGGGCTTTTCGGGAACTGATTCAGTTCTGATGGATGATGATGCGCCATACCATTTAAATGCTTATATCGTCGCCACAGCGGTTGAGCAAACCCAGCCCGTTGTCGTCTCCAGGGTTACCTTCTTATACGACAAGACCAAGCATGAGTTTGCTTCCCAGGTGGCTGATCGCTTTGCTGCGAAAGGCATCGAGGTCCACTGGAGCCAAATTGGCGATAACGAGCACCTCGCAGGTCAAGATGTCATCTCCACAATTGAGTTGGAGGATCCATACTTCCACAACATCTCTGCTGAAAACTACCAAACTTTCATGACATACCTTTCCAACTTCCAAACAGGCATGCTGTGGCTCACTAGATCGGCCCAGGTGAACAGTGAAGATCCACGTTTTGCTTTGACTCTCGGTCTCGCACGTACCATTCGTTCGGAATTGTCACTCGATTTCTCCACCGTGGAGTTGCGAAAGCTTGATGCCAGAGCTGCCGATGCTATCCTTGAGATCTTCCACAAGTTCGACCGTCGCCACTCTTCCGCAGACCCCGAATTCAACGTCGAGCCCGAGTTTGCTATTGAAGACGGTGTCGTTCTTACTAGCCGTTATCACTGGATCGACTCAAAGAAGGAGCTTGACGGAGATATGGAAGAAGACTATCCGAGCCGTTTGGTTATTGGAAGATATGGCTTCATTAACTCGCTGCAATGGATTCAGTTCCAGCCGCCTGCGCTTCAACCCGATGATGTTGAAGTTGATATTCGTTGCATTGGATTGAACTTCAGGGTAAGAAGGAATTCCTACACCATGACTGTTCCCCATTTACTAACTGGTATCTGTAGGACGTTTTAATGACTATGGGCATTGTCGATGGTGCCAAGGACAGCATCGGTCTTGAAGCATCCGGTGTGATCACCAGGGTAGGATCAAACGTCACTCACCTTAGACCGGGTGACCGCGTCATGACCATGTACCGTGGTCTATTCTCAACACGTAGAGTGATTCCTAGTCAGCTTGCAGTTCGTATTCCGGACAGCCTCAGTTTCGAAGACGCTGCGACCATCCCCATTATTTACTCGACCGTCATTCATTGTCTGATCACCCTGGGTCAGTTGAGGAAGGGACAGGTAAGAGAGCCTGAAGCTTATACTAGCTGCCTAGAGGAATTCTAACTTGCCAATTCTAGACCATTTTGATTCAATCTGCCTGCGGTGGGGTCGGGTTGGCTGCTCTTCAAGTCTGCAAGATGCTCGGGGCAGAGGTATGTTCGCTTATTCATTTGCGGTATGCATTCCGTTAACCTGAATAAAACAACAGGTCTATTGCACTGTCGGCAGCGAGGAAAAGATCAAGCACTTGATGGATAACTATGACATCCCTAAGGACAGAATCTTTAATTCCCGTAATGTTTCCTTCCTCCAGGACGTTGTGAAGGCCACGGACGGACGTGGTGTTGATCTGGTCTTGAACTCACTCTCTGGTGAATTGCTTCATGCATCTTGGCAGTGCGTCGCCAGATACGGCAAAATGCTTGAGATTGGCAAGCGTGATTTTATTGGCAACGGCCAATTGAATCTTAACCCCTTTGAAGCCAATCGAGCCTTTTACGGCGTGGACCTTGCAACTATGCTGAACGACTGCCCCGAGGAGATTCGCAAGTAAGTGTCCTTGAATAACTGAAGATTGTGTTGAGCTACGACTAATAATGGCAGGTTGATGGACCAATGTGTACTGTACTACGAACTCGGCTACATCAAGCCTATCCAGCCCCTACATGCTTTCCCTGCTGAGAGAGTCGGCGAGGTCTTCCGAACCATGCAGAAGGGAACGCACATTGGCAAATTTGTTGTCGCTATGCCTAGCAACAAAAACGCAAGCCACCTTGGTGCCATCAGTCCACGTCGAAAGGCCCTGCTCTCCGACAAGCGCACGTATCTCATGATTGGCGGCTTTGGTGGTCTCGGCAAGGCTCTGGCGACCTGGATGGTAGAGTGCGGTGCTAGACACTTTGTCTTCCTTTCTCGCTCTGCCGGCAAATCCTCTGAGGACCAGGACTTTGTTGGGGAGCTAGAGTCGCAGGGCTGCAACGTCGTCGCAGTTGCTGGAAGTGTAGTTGAGTTGAGCGATGTGCAGCGTGCTGTCAAGAGCGCGCCGTCTCCAGTTGGTGGTGTGATTCAAATGTCCATGGTTTTGAGAGTAAGACGCCATTCATCCACCTATTGGAAACCATGTACTAACAGTGAAAAAATAGGATTTGCCAATCACCCAAATCTCACATCAAGACTGGAACACTGTTTTGGATCCCAAGGTCCGCGGAACGTGGAACTTGCACGAGGCATTGTCAGGGTCAGAGCTTGACTTCTTCATCTTGTTCAGCTCCATCTCGGGCTTGATGGGTCAACCTGGCCAGGCGAGCTACGCTTCTGCAAATGCTTTCCTTGACTCATTCGTCCAGTATCGTCATGGTCTTGGCCTCCCTGCCTCCGTGATAGACGTCGGTCTAATGGACGGCATCGGGTACGTCAGCAGAAATATGGCAAACATGTTGAACCAGGCCCCTTCCATGTCTATTCACCCTCTTCAGGAACAGGATTTGCTTGACGCAATCCAGATCAGTATCCAGAGATCTCGACCCCAAAGTGCAGAGGCCAAATCTGGCAGCGAGTTCCGCAGTCTCGGCCAGCTCACAATCGGCCTGCGCTCTTCCAAGCCATTATCCGACCCTAGCAACCGTGTCACATGGAAGCGCGATATTAGAATGGGTCTCTACCGTCATCTTGAGACCGTGGAAGAAACACGCGTCGACTCTAATGATGGTCGTCTGCGTAGTCTGTTGAACTCATCTGCCTCCGAACCAGACATGCTTAATGACCCTGCTAACGTGGAACTCATCACAATGGAGATTGGCCGTACGATATGTGGCTTCATGCTTCTGCCTGAAGAAGATCTGGATATCACACAAAGTCTCACGTCCATGGGCATTGACTCCCTGGTGGCTATTGAGATCCGCAATTGGTATCGCCGAACATTTGGAGTCGACATTAGCGTTTTGGAAATCATGAACGCCGGCACGGTTGAGCGACTGGGTAAGCACGCGGTTGGTTCGCTCAAGGAGAAGTGTGGGCCAAAGGAGAATGCACAGGCTAGAATGGATGACTACCTGGCGATGAAGGCACCGTGATCTTATAGTAAGGGATAGATAGGAATGCGTTTCTTGTTTTTGACGTTAAATTGGAGGTGCTAGGCGTTTTGGAAGAATACTAATGAAATGGCTAGATGACATTATGTAGTTAAATAAATCGACCCTTCAAGAGTATGTGTTATAATCCCAAATCCAATGCTGCCATGATAGATTTGATGTAACAGGTCCGAACTGCAGATATGATGTTGCGCCTGTCTCTGTCTCTGTCGTGCCCGAAGCCACGCTGTAAGATCCGCCTCCCACTCCCGTCACGTTGGGTTGCCCCATTCCGTGCATGACTATGACTTATTAGCATGATTCAACGTCTTATATAGCTTTCCAAAGTCTCACATTGTTGTACGGAAGCAATGGCCGTTCCTAGGCTGTCAAAATTAGGTCCGATTTGCTCATCATCGTCTGGCCATGCGCTCTGAGCTGACATGTCCAATGCTAGTTGGGTTTCTAAATGTGCATCGACAGCAAGAGTTTCCTGGGACATAGACGTGCTGCCATTGATAGTATTCACTGAATAAGCAAAAGCCGAGTTGCATCGTAATAGGGAGGTCTCAGAGTCGCGGCCCGCTATATCGATTGACTGACTGGCTAGGGGAGACCGTATGTCTGTAGTAAGTAAGGTTTTCATCTCCTCCCTTCCAATAAGATGTAGAAGCTCTTTCAAGATTTGTGTACTCTGGTTCCATACTGGATTTTCTGGAAACCCAAATGAACTAGGCGTCTTGATCAATCGTGCGAGACCCCTCTTGCATTCTTGAGCCTGGTCAGAGGACGGATCCGACAGTGCAAACGTCCCCAGCATCACCCCAGCAGTGAAGCATTGGACTCCTATATGCGTTATTGCGGGAGTTTGGCCAATCATTCGAAGGGTTTCAGGATATTCGTCCAATAGCGATGTCCGCCTAACGGACTCCCAGCATTGAGCTTGGCTATATTTTTTGATCTTGACCTCAGACCCTGTGGACTTTTTGAACGTGAGGCCGCGAGTCTCATCGTTCTCCTTGGACACCTGATGCGAAACTTGAAAGTCCACGAGTGGACGGAAGAGCATTAGGTGCATGTTATCATAGATAACTTGGAGTGAAAGGGCTTGCATACGAAAGATTTTAGTGTCTGGATCGTCAGATTCTACTTCTCGGTTTTTATATGTCGAAAGCTGAAGCTGTGGGGGAGGTTTCGTTTCCATGCTCCGAGCTCTTGGTGTAATTTTAGGATGCTGGCGAAAGTATCTTCCAGTGGTTTATTCTTCTGATGGAAGCCATCGTTTGTGAGGGGTGATGTGATCTGATAGAGAGTACAGCGGAGTGTGTTATATGTGTCGATGGTTACGCAATTTCGATCTCGTAATTCACCATCCCCGCTGGTTCTCGACTCTAAAGCATGAGAAACCGGGCCGACGTTGAAGTCGTATGTAATCATGGATGCTTTCCCTCCAATGATCGTCGCATGCCTGTGCTGAATGATTAGTACCACGGCGCAGCTTCGACGACTTGCACACACGCCAAGAACTCACTTGTCTACACAGTAGAGAGCCCACCAAATTCTCCTGCACATCTCAACGTCATTGGGTATCCCCTTTGCCCAGGTTTCTTCACGGTCAAGGCGCATGTTTTGGGCGGCGCGAATGGCGGAACCAAGGACGACAAAGCTCCGTCTTGGCTGCCGACACAGCATGTACAAAGACGAGAGGAGAAGGGCAAATACCGTCCAGTCAAGGTTGTTGTCGTCGAATGTTCGTAGATAATTTATTTCTATCGCACTCAAAAGGTCAGATTTCAGATCAGCTACATCGCCGAGCTGGGGGAAGTCTCGCAGCGCTTCGAATGCGCAGAACTGTGCACCGATGGCCATTACAACAACCACAGTCATGAGGAATGGCTGGTCCCCCGCGCTACAGCTGCGTGATTCAAGAATAGGTGCCAACCTTGCACGAAAAGATGGTTCGTCAAGGACGGGCAAATACCATTGGACGGATGTGAAGTATGAATCAACGAGTCGCCCTACGATATTGTCACTTGGAAGGTCGATTCCCAAGATACTCTTGATAGTCAGAATTCTGCAAAGGTCGTCCCTGTGCACCATGTTCCCCGGGAGCGCATCTGTTTGTGCAGTGGCTGAGGATTGTATTCTATGTTCCTCAAATATCTGCTCAATTTTTAGTACCTTTCATCAAAATAGCCACATCTTGAGGGTTACGATATACACAAACCTTTTCGGCAATCTTGAAAGATGGCGTCCTTGCCTGATAGTCATCTTGCGAACTAGGTGCAGCCTGATGGTCTTTCTGGCGGCTATGACCCGTTGGTAACGACGTACGCATCTGTATCTCTACATTTTTTGGTGGTTCTGGCCGTCTTGGTGGCCGCCTAGAGAACCAGGATCAAGAATGCTTAACTCGGTTAATCAGTCATATGTATTGAGTTCATGACACACCTGTAAGCTTGAACTATGGTTGAAGGAACGCAAGGGACGCCGGACCGAATACAGAGCTGGCAAGGCAGATCTGGATCACACTTTCATCAAATGATCTTGCATTAGCTTCCGGCTCGTGTCAGAACGATGGTGATATTTTACCTACCCTGAGCTTTTGCTGCCGACACCGATTACAGGCACTGCGCACCCGGCCACGTCGCATGGCTGATAAGGTCCCTGTAACAGATAGTCTTTTTGCTCCTACACTCCGTGGAAGTCCCAGAGATGACGTGGGGGAAGAAGGCAACGTGAAATCGGAGAATCCGTAAAAGGCGGGTTCATAGAGGGGTTGTTTTGGCCCGCCTTTAAGGCCAGGGGTGAAACCAAGTGATGTATGTACCCGTGATCCACTACCTATGCACGAAGTTGAAGCTGATGCAACCCTAGACTCAGGCGGGAATCCAAATTAAAACTGCAACAGACGCAAAAGTTTGAAGCTATTTTGAAGAAAACCACACAATATTCCATGCCTTGCATGTCAATATTCGGTCTTTCACATCTACCCGAGGATAGTTAGAGAGGGTAGGACGTTTACGGTGAGTGTGCTTACTGTATGATAAGTTGGGCTGTGAGAACAACTTTATTAGGTGTGATCTCCTGGGGAAGCTAGTCGTACCAAGAGTCATATCTCGCATGAGAATCAACACTGGTATCCCCCTGTCAGTCGCTCTGAGCTTCTTCGGTTCTCTCAAACAATGTGGATGCGAAATCATCTAAAGGGCAGGGTAAACAAAAGGTGGCCCATACCGCGGCAACTTTATACGACGTGTAGAATCATTGCTGCTTACAGTGTTATGAGCCTACTAAGTGCTGCTTAGGGTCTTATGGATGACTTCTTGTGTCTTTTTCTCCGATTTTGTCCGTAGAAGATGATAAAGGTCCTCATAAATAATAAATATTAGTCTTGTCTAGTATTTCGGCATACTTCCTCTTCATAGCTTAAGAGCCCATCTCTTTGCTATGTATTGACTCATACCTGCATCTAGTGTCATTTTTGAAGCAATATTTGTATTTAGGTTGCTCTGTGGTGCACTTTAGTTAAAGAGTTCACGGCGAAGACTGGATCTGCAATGTGATCGAGATCTACAGCCATCCTGGTCGTTCGTCGACGACATCCATGCTTGACAAGCCAATTTGGCGCTGGCCGGCAGTCGATACAATGGTATAGGCGACCACCCATTAAGGCTCGTTGGAGGAGCTTGCTGACGGTGGTGGTGGTGCAGGCAGGATGGTCCAAAACCTAGTAGATCGATATTAAAATGAACCGTTTTCTGACCAGAGACTGCCCAGAATGGCACGACGAATGCAAATTTGACTTAACATATGATCAGCTGGATTGAAATGTGATGGGTTTACATTGTCTCTGGAACATTGTTTAATCCAAGTACAGGATCATAACGCGAAAGCGCTTCAGGGTATTTAGACAAACTCGAGGCCAAGTACGGGTCAAGTATTTTGACTACCCTGTAAAAGTTGGTAACTCTAACTAATACGTGGATAAATAATTTATCATAGAGAACTCCATCGTAACTTATTTTGCTTATTATTTAATGGATATATCGTTACTTCTTACTGTAGATGACTTGGAGAACACCATGAGAACCATTTCGATAATTATTTATTTGGTCTTTCTATTCAACCTCTTACCTACTCGCATGAAGAGTCGGATAGACAAGAACTGACGAACTTGACTACCGATAAGTTCTCAGTTTTGGGCCTACAGCTACTCTTTGCCATGTCCCCACAACCTTGACACCGCTATCTAGAGCCAAGTTACCAGGTACCTTGTATGCTTCCATTCATGCGGTCCCGTCACCTTCTTACATGCATCTGTAGCGACAGTGGATCCGGCTCATAAACCTCTGAAGCAAGAGGCAGTCTTAAACAGCAACTATTCTCGTCGTCCTCTTCTACAAAACATTATGTCCATACTCCAAACTTTGCCCACCAGCCTGTTAATTATGCTCAACATAATGACCTGATGATACTTTTTAGTTTAAACGCATTATTGTAGTCCGACGTCCGCGGAGCTGACCACACCCATTCTCCCTGGTATGGTGTGGGGTGTATGGGTTAGTGTTTTAGATGACCTTGACTGGGCTTACAGGTTGGGCAAATTATATTGCAAGTTGGTATCCATGCAAGGTAGCTCTCATGAAATCGAGTGATGTTACTACATGCCGCAATTTCCCTGTTGCAAAAAAGAAAATGACGCACTGAGCTTTACTCCGTGTAGTCCGACATTTAAGACATTATGCTGATAGCATCGTCAGTGTAATGTAAATATGTGGTGGTGAGATAAGATCAAGGATATTTAAAATCCCTATTTATATCATCATCACGACAAGTAGTTATCTTGGATTCAATTCTGTTTATCTCAGTCATGGCTTCCTATACTGTGCAATCAAACATCTGCGTCTGGGATGAATACATGTCCACCCAGAGCAAAGCGATACCTCACCTGGATGGGGTTTCCCAGCTTACAGACAGAGTTATACGAATTTTGGGCGATAACCCAGGCTCATATCGGTTGCAGGGTACGAATACGTACCTCGTGGGAACAGGAAGAGAAAGAATTTTGATAGATAGCGGTGAAGTGAGTATAGATCTCTCTACATACAGCAGGGAACAAGATTGCCCTTCCCCTTTCTCACACCTCTCACCCCCGTTCGTCTTTCTCTTAGCGACAACAGCTCGGTCCACTAACTAAGAACGTTCATAGGGCAAGCAGCTCTGGATTGAAAGAATCGTTTCTCATCTTGAGAAAGAAGGCCTGGAGTTAGCCTATGTCTTGCTTACGCACTGGCATCGCGACCATACTGGCGGCCTCGCAGATCTTCTTGCCTACAAACCTGAGCTTGGCCCTCGTGTCTATAAGCACACACCCGGCCCAGATCAGCACGCTATCCATGATGGGCAGGTCTTCCAAGTACCCGGCGCTACGGTCCGATCCGTTTTTACTCCCGGTCATACGATAGACCACATGTGCTTTCTGCTAGAAGAAGAAAACGCGCTCTTCACCGGAGATAATGTTCTGGGCCATGGATATAGTGTGGAGCATGACCTCTTCGCCTACATGGCGAGTTTGGACAAGATGCGTGGATTGGGATGCATCATTGGGTATCCGGGACATGGGAAGGAAATTGCGGATCTATCGGCCAAGGTAGATGACTATATCCGGCAAAGAGAGGGGAGGGAAAAACAAGTTTGGCGAGCGCTTGTTGCGGAACGGAAGAAGAAGCGTAATTGTGGCATTGGTAGCTTGACTATCCGGGAGCTTGTTGGCGAGGCGTACGGCAATGATTTGTCCCCAGAGGCAATTGAATGGGGAGTGGAGCCGTTTGTGATGCAGGTCCTGTGGAAGTTGGCTGAGGAGAGAAAAGTGGGCTTCCAGTTGATCCAGGGGGTCAAGAAGTGGTTCGCAAGGCAAGTCATCACAGACTAGCAGTCCTCGGCAGTTGAGCAAGATTATATCGGCTCCGAGTGAAGTGCCGAACAGAGGAAGATAATGTAGAAACTTGTATGGAGATAATGAACAGATTGAAGCGGTCTGAACATGCCTGGTTTCTCTTGACTCTCTAGAAGAGGGGAGTTTCTCAACTGTCCTCGGGCCGAGCCCTCAAATAGTTGTAATATTATTCATTTTGTTCACATATATCTAGAGTGATGAACAAAATACATCATAGAAAGCATAAATACATGCTTTCATTTTACAATGAGATAAACCTGGTCCAAAAAGTGGACCTGATCGTCTGACAAGGGATGGGAAATATGATGATTAATACCTTTTTGCTAACGTAGTAACTATTCCCAGTGATCCGCGGAGCATAAGTATGCAACCATCTCGATCGCTCTGGTTAGCATTGTTGGGCTGCTATGATCACTTGATCTGGCGCAGGGCTGCATGCTCTTCGTAAATGCACGAGTATCTCCATTGCGTTGTGGATACGATGCAAACCACCCCGGGCCGTGTCTGGAGCAGTAAAAACAAGCAGCGAGAGCCGGCCTGCCGAGAAGTAAGATGCAGGTTTATATTACATGTTTCAGTTCTTGTATTATGCATTTATGACATGATGTGTTGATCCGTGGGACTGTTCGGGCCCTTCGTTGTCTTGGCATTTTTGTCGAGTGTTTAATGGGACTGGCAGAGGGTGAAGTGGTTGATTTGGTACACAAGGTGCTTGGGAGATGGGGCATAATTACTTGATTGTGCGTTATAGTCATTTAGCCACCATTGAGAATATAACAGAGAGACGTGTAGCCGATGAGGAAGAGGTAATGGCATCGGCATGAGAATATTTATAGGGCATGTCCACTTACATTAGATAATCCTCGTCACCAGTTTGATCATATACCCTTCTCATGAGAGACAGAGAGTCAACTTCACACTCCTGGTCTAACATGTCCGAACTATCCATGTCATCGCCCAACTCTACCAGCACTGGCTCACTGCTCTCAGACACACCTACTACCTTTCTTTTCCTCGATGCTGAATTACCCACTGACTATGCCGGGCTGTTTACTAGCATCCATAAACGTTCCAAGGAACGAAAATATACCATTCTATCTTCCTTCTTGTCAAGGTGTATCGAAACACTGAGAGATAAAATCGCAACCCTACCGTCGCCACAGCGACATTTGCTTCAGCTCTGGCAGAAAAAAATAGCACTCGCTGCTCAATATACTTCCCTGCAACATGGCCCACTTGGTTCGGCGCTCAAATCAGCTTTACTTTGCACACTGAAGATATCAGTAATTATAGGGTTTTGGTTACGCAACTGAGAAAGGAAATGACAGTAACCTTCTCAGGCGTCATGAAGCACATGCCCAAGGCTACCTCTTCGACCGAGGCGGCGCAACCCTCTCAGGTTTGGGTATTGGACTGCTCTCTGCAGCAGCTGTATCTGCCTCGTCTTCTCGTATTGAGCTAGCACAAGGAGGTGCAGACTGTGTGCGATTAGCTTTCCGACTCTCTCTATACATGAACAGTCGCGCAGTCACTTGAGCCGAGCGAGGCAGAAGGCGATCCTCAAAGTAGGACCTACACCGTGACTGATGTCTCAGTGGAAGATGTCCAGAGAGAATTGGACCAATTTAATAAAATGACAGTGAGTGACTTATTCCGCATCTCAGTACTGATTTCCAAGTCTTTATAAAAGCTGATTATGGCATTAGCATTGTCCAGAACCCCTCAAAGTCTTCATCAATGTCTGTGAGAAGATATCTGCCAGTGTTTGAGGGCCCCAATCCCGTTTGTTGAAAGCATTTCAATCGTCGCAGGTGCTTAGATGCTCACGGAATATTCGACAGCTTATCAAAAGTGGTATCTATCAGACTTCTCACATTTACAACGTATCGGACGTGGAGTCTATCTTGCGCGGTTGCGAGTCGCTGTGGTATCCTCCACATCCTACCTATTTCTCTCTTCTCTCAGCAACAAAAGGCATGCCATATGGTGCGAACACGGTCGGTGAAATCTACGCAGCAGTAGTTTTCGATATCATTATGCGTCCCAGTGACTTTGGCAAGATGACCAGCGGTGTCCTCGACTCCCTTTCAGTGTCAACTCACTACCAGTTTCTTCAACTTCTCAAGTGTGATTCAACAAAGAGTCTGAGTGTAGCTATAGAAAGCAGCTTGCCTGCGTTGGCCTTAACACATAAAGACTTGAGCAAATGGTTAACGCAGGAGGACCATCCAGCGAGCCGCAAGGACTAAATTGGCTATTGATGGCATGTCGTGTCGTCCGCCTGGTGGTGCTAATGACACAGAGTCTTTTTGGAACTTGCTCATGGATGTCCGCGATGTCCATTCCAAGGTATCATTGGATAGATTCGACCGGACTACGTATTTTGAACTCTCTGGTAAGATACCAAACACGACAGAGACGCCGTATGGCAACTTCATCGATAATCCAGGTTACTTTGATGCTGCATTCTTCAACATGTCCCCACGTGAGGTAATGACCCCGTCCTCGGTATAAGCTTGGATGAAAGCTGACACGTCTCTTGCTATAGGCAGAACAAACGGACCCAATACACCGGCTGGCGCTTGTGACGGCCTATGAGGCACTTGAGATGTCAGGCTATTCACTGAATCGCACGCCATCGACTTCCGTGAAGCGCGTTAGTACATATTATGGTCAGACAAGTGACGGCCGGCGTGAGACCAATGCGGACTAATGTCATGAGACATATGCCGTGCTAGGCGGCGTTCACGCCTTCGCTAATGGGCGAATTAATTATTTCTTTAAATTCGGTGGCCAAAGTTTCAATATTGACACTCCCTGTTCAAGTAGTCTTGCCGCTGTTCAAGCAGCATGCTCTGCTCTCTGAGGAGATGAAGCTGATATGGTGCTTGCGGGAGGGTTGAATGTCATCACCAACTCAGAGAACTTTAGCATACTCTGCAAAGGCTACTGCCTGTCCAAGACGAGTCAGTGCAAGGTGTGTGACAATAACGCAGATGGTTATTGTCGTGCCAATGGTATTGGATCCGTCGCCATTAAAAATCTAGAAGACGCCCAGATGGACAATGACAACATCTTAGCTGTGATAAGTGCAGCAGCTACGAACCACTCTGGCGAGGCCAGCTCCATAACACAACCACACACTGGGGCATAGATAGATGACTACCGCTAGTTGTTGCACGCTGCTGGTGTGAGCCCTCTTGACGTTGGACACATGGAGCTTCACGGCGCAGGCACACAGACTGGCGATACTGTGGAATCCGAATCTGTCGCTACCGTATTTGCACCATTAACACGACGACGGCGACCAGATCAGCGATTGCACTTGGGAGCTGTCAAGGCCAACATTGGTCATGGTGGGGAACCCTAACCCTAGCCATAGTATTGCGTCGTTAGTCGGGGTCCTACTAGTCTTATAAAAGGGGTGATCCCCCTACATGTAGGCCTCGTCACAGAAATGAACCCGGTTGCCGTACGGAATCTAGCATAGCTTAATGCTGGGCTCGTGCTGGAGGATGCGCCTACTCGCGCCCATCTGGCTACAGACCCCCGAGGCACCCATGTGGTCGCCCTGTCAGCTAAGAGCAAGCACTCACTGCGCGGAAATGCACAGGCACTTCTTCAATTTCTTGAAAAGCAGCCCGACACAAGTCTAGGCGACCTTGCCTATACGTTAGCTGCCAGACGTATCCATCACCCAGTACGTCTGGCCATAGCTGTGAGTAGTACTGAGGAGCTACTAGGCATTCTAACGAATGCTGTGCATACGATTGATGAAATTCGCCCCGTACCTTCTACACCACCCGCCGTAGTCTTTGCCTTCACGGGACAGGGGGCCTTTGATGACGGAATCAGCACACCACGCCGAGGTCCTCTAGTTAGATGGCCTTGTCTAACGGTTTGGATTCTCATCGATCTTGCCTAGAATTGAGTGTGCCGAGGAGAGCGATGCAGCTCCGGGCGTAGTATCTTCAGTAGACACACAACTGGCCATCCTCGTTGTTGAGATTGCTCTTTCACGACTATGGTGATACCTAGGTGTCGTAACAAGTGCTGTCATTGGCCACAGTCTTGGCGAATACGCTGCTCTAGTAACAGCAGGCGTGCTGTCAGCGACAGATGCCAGATTCTTGGCAGGAAAACGGGCACAGTTGGTGGAAGCTTGCTGTAATCCCAGTGAGTGTGTTATGCTATCGGTACGGGCAAGCGTCAATGACATCAAGAGTGCTGTTGGTAATATCTCATTCAAGATATCATGCCTCAATGGGCCTCAAGACACAGCCATTAGTGGACGGAGTAGCGACATGATAGCCATCCGAACCACATTGGAATCTAAGGGATTTAAGTGTATCCACCTAGATCTACCTTTTGCTTTCTATACGGCGCAGATGGAGCCTCTCTTGACAACTTACGAAGAAGTTGCCTGTCATGTCACTTTCAAGGCGCCGCGGATGCCAATCCTGTCTCCTCTTCTCGGCGATGTCATTTTCGACAAGAAGACAATAAACGCATAGTACCTCGGACGGGCTACTAGAGAACCCGTCAATTTCGTTGATGCAGTCAAAGCCGCGTATGAAACTGACATCATTGACGATCAAACTGTTTGGGTTGACATCAGCCCTCATCCGGCTTGTGGTGCGTTTGTGCGTAGTGTATTCCTAGGAGCTACGACTGTATCGTCTATTCGTCGTAATGAAGACAACTTCAAGGCTCTGGCGGGCGCGCTGGCAAGATTACACCGTGAAGGCGTGCCTGTGGAATGGAATGAGTATCTCCGGCTTTATGAGCGAGCCCACCAATTACTGAACCTGCCAGCGTATTGCTGGAATGAGAAGAACTACTGGATTCAATACAAGGGGACTTGGACCTTGGACAAGGCCTACCCTCCTAGAAAGCGCCCACGGGATCAAGGCCAAGGGTCATCTTCCTCGATTCAAACGCCATCCGTGCAGCAGGTTATTACTAAGGAAGTAATTGATACAAATCGGGCTCGTCGGACAGCCCAATCTAATCTCTGGCATCCGTCGCTATTGCCACTTCTGAAAAGATGCAGGGTGAATGGATATGCTTCTATGGGAACGGTATAGTCATCAGGCAGTTGCCAACAAGCCTTCTATCAACCTCTGTGAGTTCAACGTTGAACAAGCACAGATGCTACCGAATCAACGCCCGGAAAGTTACATCTCAGAGAAAAGCAATGGCTCGAGGTAAACAAGCACAAGCAAGAGCGTGGTGACTTCTACAAAACAATCTCCACCTCAGCAACAGCCATCAACTTCATCAGTTCGCCCAATACATTCTTCGACTCGAGATTCTTCAGCTGAAGATATGCCACCCCCTAAGAAACAAAGGACATCGTCTCACACCGTCCCGAGTGTAAAGGCGAATGCCAAACAGATACCACCATCTCCTACAGTCAGCGACAACTCTACGGTGGAGAAGTACTTACGGCTGATTGCGCAGGAGATGAGGGTTGAAAGATCCAGCTTGACGGATGATGCATCATTTATTGAACTCGGCATTGATTCACTAATGTCACTCGTACTGTCAGAGAAATTTCGCATGGAGCTGGACTTGGAGATCAAGAACACGGTGTTTCTCGAGTGTCCCAATATTGCAGAATTGAAGGCATGGATATCTGAATGCTGCTGATACGTGCAATACAAGTAATAAATAAAAATATTAAATATTAAATAAGTATTCAGAAGCCCTGTTCCAAATAAACAGTTGTGTGTTTCAAGCTTTGGGCGAGCTATCCACTAATACGCCCTTATGACTTGTCAAGATTCAAGAGCTGAGCATTGAGCTCAAGTTCAGCTTACGACTCATAGTATGGTAAGATGCCTAGTGAGTCTTAAATCTGTTCTTCACCCATTCTGCCAATATGCATCAATATTTGTTATACATAGATCTTGCATTGTTACTGTAGCGATACTATCGCTGTGTGCATCATGCCACCCAACAAAAGGTCTCGTGACGCCGAAGACAACGACGCGGGGCACCACGTTTACCCGCTTGGCTGGCCGCGGTCACAGCGCTGGAACCCAGCATACAGTGTTCCCCGCAACTCACTCGATCCCCACGGCAGTTCCGAGCTCATCCCCTCTCGACTCGAAGAAGGCATCCGGCCGTTTCAAAACTTTGAGCGCTACGATACATCTAGTTCTACCTTAGTCGGGCGACAGTCGACGGGCGTGCGAAGCCATGGCGTCAAGGACGGTAGAGACGCGGTTCGGGACGGGGGAGGGACCGCGCAACCGGCAGAAGAGGAGTTTTCGAACTTGTCGCATTGGTTAGAGACATTGGCAGAGCTCTACATGAACAATCTCGACAATCGAGCTCGATGGGATCCCAGATGGCTAAACATTACACGTCGCGAACGATTCCAAGGCCTCTCATCCGCCTCGATAACCATTGTCGACTACCTCGCCGAAGACTCTGCCCCACGAAACGAACAAATAACGAGCAAGAACCAACTCGCAAATACACTCCAGTCACGACCCGAAAACTGCCATGTTCGTGTTATCCTGGTTAGCGACTTGAGTCGCTTCGTGATGGGCGCTCTGGGGCAGATGTTCTCGATAGAGCCGGAATTTTGGTTCGAGCATCTCGTCAACTCAGGGTACGCTGCGAGTGATAGCCAGCTCAAGGTGTTCAATGCCGTGTGGATGAACTGGGCTGCGCGCGAGACTCGATTCCGACACCGAGCACTTCCCGGCACCGGCCAGCGAACCGAATGGAATATTCCGCGACGAGTCAAGGCGCAAGATTGGGCCCATCTTCGTTGGGGTCGCTTGGGTCAGATGCACTACTTGGGCAGGAAGGGTTTCCATGAGAATGAGGTCGATGGTCGACTTGGAGACGGCCGATGGGTGATGGAGCGGGATGTTGTTCTGGATTGGTACGGTCGACTCGTTACGAAGAAGAGGGAAGCCCATATGACGAGAGCCAAGGAAAGGAGGGAGAAGAAGGCCAAGAAGGAAAGGAAAGATGCACCGAGACGTTCCGAAGATGAAACTTGGTCTCGTTACAAGGCGACAAATGTCTATCGCGCCTATAGTACATTTGAAGGCTTGCCTGTCAACATCTCGCAATGGCAAAATCGTGACTTGAGAGTAATGGCACCAGAGGCAGCAAGCTACTGGTCGGGAACAGACGCACAGGGCAGGAAAACAGGTAGGGGATGCGTTCTTTGATGGTTGGTTGGAGCAAAAGCTGATGCCTCTGATAGTTGTCTTGTTGTTTGACCCTGTCCGAAATATGAAGCATGAGAAGACACATGAGATGACGCCATCACTCACATTCATGCCCAGAGCTATGGAAATAGAGTCCTACTCTGACGAAGAACTATGGCGAACTGCGGACGTTGACGAGACGTTTCTTGATCCACCCCCGCCGCGTCTATCCATCAAGGAGCAGAAGAAGGCGGCCAAGGCTGCTAAGAAACAACAGCTTCTGGAGAAAAAGGAGCGGCTCCAGCACCAGCTAAAACATGACTTTGACGGTTCTATCGGCTCAAATGAATCCATCCTAGATTACTCTTCTGATTCAACATATACTGATGACTCCGACTACGACGAGGATTACGAGAAGGAGCTGCGTCAGGATTATAGCGACCCTAAACCACACGCCCGCGATCGTGATTTTGCTCGCAAGAACTCTCTACCGACTCGAGATCTCATCCTCCGATATCTGAATTCTTCTTCAACAGCCGATATGCTTGGAGATGAATCCATCATTCCGTCTATTCTCACGCGGCTGCTGCTTGATGACTCTTGGAGGCTAATGGCGGAACTACGACAGGAGCTTGATCACTTGGACAGTGACTTTAGTGCTACCCTTTATGATCAGCTTGTCGAGCTCATCGGCAACTCAACTAGACAGAACGTGTATTGGATACGAACTACCCTCCAAGAACTTTGCGAATGGGGGGCTCATCTTAATGCATCATCTACGATCCTTGCTTCTACAAAGGATCTGGTCTCAGAAATTGAAGCGTTTAACGCAGATCTGCAAGCCCTTCGAACACAAGCCGAGCAAACACTTGGTCTACTCACAGCCTCCATGGGTCTTGCTCAGTCGTCTCAGGTGATTGATCAAACATCGGGCATCAACAAGCTCACTGAGCTCGCCTTCTTCTTCATCCCAATCTCGTTCATCACCTCGGTCTTTTCGATGCAAGTTCACGAGCTTCTAGCAGCACCACCTAAGATGTGGACCTGGGGTTTGACACTCTCCCTCGTTGTTTTGGCTACCTACCTCATTCGAATCACGTTGCGATCCCCTTCGGTCCGGGTTGCCGTCCTTCACTGCCGGGCGACAATTATCAATCGGTTTTCTTCCAACAGTGCTGGATCTGCGTCGCGTCGATTAAACTCGGTTGGCAATCGAGCGATTGTCAAATTTCTCTTCTTTTTCTTCATTGTCATGTTTCTAGCTGGTGTCATAGCCATGGCCATGGTCCTCTTCATCTTCCTCATATTTGGCGGCCTCTGGCTAGGTGCGGTAGCGACAGCTCTGTATTTCATCATCACCCGGTGGCCGGAGCCTGCCGTGCTAATACCGTGCTTCATAGCCCTACCCCTTGCAGTTGCAGGAATGGCGGCCAGCATTTATTGGGTAGATCCACTCTTGGAATGGATGCAAGATTGGAGCGAAGGGGCTATGCTACTGGTAAAGAGAATGCTGCCGGAGAAATGGACTTTGGATAACGTGGATGATGATGACCTTGCTAAAGAGGGGGTAAATACATATGCGAGACAGGCACTCGTTCTGGCTACATGACTTTCTACGTACGATGGATGTCACTTTTGAACAATGTCTACCACTATGTAGTCTCAAGAATAGGGGGCATAACACCTAATTGCGTAACGAAGTATTATCCCATGCCACGGACAGAGAAACCAGATACCATTCCAGGGGCAAGTGCGGTAACATGGGCAAAAGTCTAGGCTCACCCCTTCTAGACTTCCCAAGGGCCTATGAGCCCAGCCTTTAGTCACCTAATTGTCCCAGGCAAAGCAACGACTTGACCTGCCGGGGGTTAAATACGGCATTGCATCTGGAAGAAAAACCAGACCATAAATTGTGGAATCTTTTTTTTTTTTTTTTTTAGAGAATTACACTTTTATGTCTCACCAGATGTCAGCTCTGTTTGCCAGCATGTATGTCTGAGACAAGTCTGCAGTTCCGAGTCAAAGATGCAACGGTTTTATAGCATGCACACTACGCCATTGGGTTCATCCCGTCTCCTGTAATCTCTCACTTTTACAAATAGGCTCAGTGAAACCTTTGCTACCATGATTGAAGGTACATACGGTGTACAAGCAAGCAAGGAGTAGTATCAGTCTCAGCGCCTTTGCTACGTTTCCTGCACTCCGTATACCCCAAACGGCTTAAAAGGTTTCCTACTGATACATGCATCAAGCCACTGACCATGTAGTAAGCTATGAGAAGTGACATATTCAGGCTGATGCAATCTTCCCGCAGTCAAGATGTGGCCAATGATATCCAATATGTATTACTCGTGGGCCCCAAATGCTTGTACGTGTGTGAATGATGGAAATGTTAATTTGCGTGTACTAATGATGCATGTTTCATGTCACGGACAAACCCGACAAGTATTCACCCATGAATGATCATCTTGTTAAATGGTCACACTACCTTGCAGGCAGAATACACTCTCTTCTCCAAGACCTTACTATATTTCACGGCGCCTCATCTCGACGTCGCATCGCAACCGAGTAGATTCATCCTTGACAAGGTCTGTGAGTCGTCTTTTTTATGCAGAAACTAGTAGACCTCCCACTGCATCCAACTCGAGAAAGATGGTGAAGAGGCAAAAGGAATGGCGCTTCAGCTCTCAGAGACACTGTTGGAAGTTATATCGTGACGGCGAAGAGTGACCGCCAACAATGACGGCACTTATAGGCCGTCATCAGGGTGGAATACATTATCCCAACGCTATGCAGATTAGCTTTTATCTCAGTAAAATGCCATACCGACCAAGTACTCACCTCATCCCAAGGTCTGCTGGTATCCACAAAGCGAAGATCAGTACCAAGGCGAATGATACCCTCCTTATCATGGTTAATGGTGGACGAATGTATCTTTATCTTATGATTAGTTTTATTCTCCAACTGGATTCTAAGAGGAATGGGGAAAAAGAATGGCTTGATAGATGAACGTACGCTGTAGGAGCTGTGCAGCACAACATCGCCGGCTTCGTACGCAGAGGCAAGCCATCTTCGTTTTTGCTGAAGGCCATACTCGCGAGCGCCGTCGGCCAAGATACCGTCCTGCATCATGTTGGTGTTGTACGCAGATTTTGCCTCTTCTTCACTGAATCCGCTAGCTATGGCTTTTTCCGTGAACTCCTTTTCGAATTGCATACCAAGCTCATGGCCTATGAAAGGGTCGGTTGTGAGTAAAGCGCAGTTGAATCATAGCTCATGCGATAGCACTCACCTTTTTCCAAGTAAATTAAACCACCCCCTTCAATTTTAATGTCGCCCATGGGCACCCATCCAGTCAGAACAGTATCCTCTCCATAGCGCAAGAAGATGTAGTCGTAATGAACACCAATTCCCTTGTTTCCAGGGGTGGCGTTTCTTATGACCGTTCTGGCAATGCTGCGTGTATTGGAGCCCCAGTTGTTAAGCTTAGACACGTAGTCGATCAACTTGGGATGTTGACAAAATTCATGATATCATGGCATGGTATGAACTTCAGTGGCAAGCTTCATGAACTGGTCGGCACCACCTGGTGGTACAACCGTGGCTCCCATGCTCGGGAAGTCTGAGATGTCTCGATCGCTGTTGAAGATGCCATCTACGGCAGCGGTGCCTGGCTTGAGAAAGCTTGCCGCCGACAGATGTCCAAAGTATTTCTCTCGAACTCTGAGAACATCCTCGCGGGGAAGCAAACCTTTCAAGAGGACATAGCCATCATCAGCCAGTCGTTGACGGACGACACCAAAGTCTGTTGTAAAAGGGTCTGTGGGGACGAGCAGCCCAATCTGGTCTGGGGGCAGCGGCCCATCGTTGGCGTACAACTGGGGGATTTTCATTGGGACTTCTTGGGATGTCTTGTGTGGCAAATTGATCAAATAATGATAGAGTAAAAAGAATTGTGGATATCACTTGCTGTACGCGTTCCCGGATCCAGGCAAATACCAGTGGTGCAAAGGCCCTCTAATAGTTTGTTAACCGGCCAGGAACTGTTATGGATTTTGGAACGGCAAAAACATCCGGACATCAGAATAGAAAACTTCTGACATAATTCTCATATACTAATCTAGTTTACATCGAACCCACACAGAGTACAAACTACTGCGCAGGCTGTGCCTCACTCCTAAGGCACAGTCTACATAGACGTAGAAACATAATCTTAACAAAGTATAAATATATATATATAATTTTAATGAGTTTTTTTCTTTAAAAAATAACTTTATATTAATTAAGTAATTTTAATTAATTCATTAGTTTCTTTTTAAACTTTAATAAAAGTAAATAAATAAAATATTAATACTACTGGTTTTTCTTTAAGATTTATAATATAAGATTATAATATTAACTATTTTATTTTATATCTTTACTGCTTATTATACTCTTAAAATATCTTACTACTAATATTACTTATTATTATCACTTATAATCACTATTCTATAATCAGTATGTATTATTTAGCCCCTCTTAGCAACGAGCTCATGACATGGACACCTGAAATTTACAAGTATAAGACTATGCATAGTCTGAGACACAGTAATGGGTGATGGCTGAGTAAAGCATGGCCGAGACCAAAGCCCGGAAGTAACGCAAAATCCACTGCGTGATAATCATATTCAATGACGAAGCTAAACGTGGCCCCACAGGCGGATAATTATTACTCATACTCAACCATTGGTCGATTACAAGTCTTCTGCTTCTCAAACGCGAAGAGGTGACATATCGGTGTTGCAATGCATCCATCCATTCAAGAAAAAGCCATCCCATATGTAGTGCTACCATCTCCGAAACCTATTCACCATTGTAACATCATAAAACCACCATTGACTAATACAAAGTCATGGAAGCGATGTCTTGTTGTGTACTCTCTCGGGCCACCCGTAGAAAGTCTAGGTACCATGTTGGCATATCGAGAGAACTGAGCAAAGCCCGTGTATCATGCATATTATTCCATCTTACCCTAAGCTAGGCTACTCGGAAATATAGTGTAGATTCTAAAATATTATCTTAGAAATATTATGTAAGGAAAGATGAAGAAACATGCAGAAACATGGGTTGCTATCTTAGTAAGTCCAGTGTAATCTGTCTGATCATGCCGAATCTTTACGGTATATACGGCTCCTTTGCTCTTTCCGTTACCTTTATTCCACTCTAAATCACCATATTCCCTCATATTCTGGTATTACATCATTTATTTCTTGTCGAAATGGCTGCACGACCTGCACCTATTGATTCATCCTATGTGCCTTCCGCAGCACTCACAAAGCTGCCGGCAAATGCACCACTCCAGGACATCCTAGATGTCATTGAACAGGATGGTGGGGTCATCCTGACCGGTCTCGTGTCGGGTCAAGATCTGGCTGCTATCAAGGAGGAGCTCGAGCCTTATACAAACAAGGTCACAGATGGAAAAGCTACAGAAGGTGATGCTATGGACAACCTCTTCCCAAAGGAAACCCAGGTAATTGCTGGTTTGGTGGGAAAGTCACCGACGGCGGTCAAGATGTGCGAGAATGAAGTATTGCATAGCTTACAAACGGCCATTTTGGAACACTCCTTTACTGCAGCTTGGGAGGACTTTACCGAAGAACACACTGTTCATCCATTGTTGAGTACTAGCCTTGCTCTGAACATCGGTCCTGGTGCTCCCCGTCAAAAGCTGCACAGGGACGACATCAACCATGGAGTCCCGCATGGCAGCTTCAATCTCAAGCAAACAAGCCAAATTACTTGCTTGGTTGCCGGTGTCAGGACCACTCGCGAGAATGGTGCTACCATGTTTGTTCCTGGTTCCCACAAGTGGGATGACAGTCGATTCCCTAGACTTGATGAGGTCTGCTTTGCAGGTAAGCCAAGATTCGATCATGGTGTGATTGTGTGACCTTGAACAAACTGACTAACGTGGATTGATTCAGAAATGGACCCAGGTTCCGCTCTCGTCTTTGTTGGTTCCGCTTACCACGGTGGTGGACACAATGCTACCACGGATGTGATGCGAATAATGTATAGCTTCTTCTTCATCCGTGGAACTATGCGTCCGGAGGAGAACCAATTTTTGGCTGTTCCCCGCAGCAAGGTGCTCAACATGAGCGATAAAATGCTCTCTCTGTTGGGATACAAGAAGCCAACCACCTACCTGGGTCTTGTCAACAATGATGACCCGACAGTAAACTTGCCGGCGGTCCTCGCAATGGCAACCGCATAAATGGTTGCTACGAATCGTGATGGGTTTTGGAGAGCCAGTCAGTCGCTTTCGCCCCTCTTCTTTTCGCTCCAACTTATTGAGATACCCTACCTGGCGCAGAGGGAGAGCTTGCTTTT
This sequence comes from Cladobotryum mycophilum, assembly GCA_036429605.1. Classification (NCBI taxonomy): domain Eukaryota; kingdom Fungi; phylum Ascomycota; class Sordariomycetes; order Hypocreales; family Hypocreaceae; genus Cladobotryum; species Cladobotryum mycophilum. The sequence continues at coordinate 245,732 of JAVFKD010000002.1, read as the reverse complement.
CACATACATTGGAAAAATCTACGGACTAAAATGGGGTTCAAACTTTTGGAGGAGGATGTTCCTGGCGATTTGACTTGTTCCTCACTCATACCTGTTTTGTCTTGGGCCTTTTGGCTGCCATGTACCTTGGCCCCTGTTGCCTTTTTTTATGCGTAGTATTAAATATGACCTGTTGCTCCGTACTGAATAATAAGTTTCTCATCAAGCTGCAGTGTCGTGACCGTGTGAGCCGTCGTGTAATGTCATGGTTTTCTTACGTGGGAGGGGGTTTGGTAGCTGATCAAGTGTAGGAAGGAAGTGTAGCTTTGTAGCAAATGGCATTGCTAAGCTACATTGTCACCAATCATGACCACAATCTACAAAGCCTCAGAAATATCAATCCTAGTCCCCCTCCCCCTCTCCTCTAAAAGGTCTAGGGTAGAACTTTGTGTGGTTGAAGGAAACTGTTCGCCTAACAAAGTCTGATGCAAAGGAAACCCTAGTACTGACTTAGATTGAGGAATCGCTTGACACAACCAGTTTCCACATAATGTTAGTGATACCTAGGCCGTCACGAAGTTGAACTCCCAAATGACCATTTATACGAATTTCACATCACGGGATTCGAATAAACCTTCAGGTAGCCTGCAACCTTGATACCTCAATTCTTCCAACCGTCTACATAGCCCAGCCTGAGAACCTAGAGACTGATAAAATGTTTTACATGTCTTTCTTTTAAGAAGCAGAAGAAGCCTTGGCTTCCTTGAGCTTCCAAGCCTCGGCCAGAAACTCCTCAATATTAGTCGTTTGAACATCAGGGAAGATCTCAGCAAGGTTCTTGCCAGGCAGCTCGTATCCATCGCTCAGTACCGTAAGCAAAACTTCCTTCTCAATTCCCCGGAAGATGTCACCGAAGAAGGGCTGCTCAAAGGTGGGCTTGTTCGAGGGTAGCATGGTAATCTCGCCCTTGCGAATTGCTTCCGGCGACTCCCATGTAACCTTAAAGTCTCGTCCTATCCACACAGTTAAAACTTGTTCATTAAACGTTCCGGTGAAAGGTATCTTGGGTCAGCGCTTACCAGAAACCTTCTTGACAATGTCGAGAAGATCCTTGACTTGAATCTTGTTGCTCTGAACAAGTGATTCGCGTGGCCACTGCTCAGCTGGGAGGCCGATGAGACGCTCAATGAATGCAGCGGTATCTTCAGTGTGGGTGAATACGACGGTTTTTGTGCCGTCTCCAGGAATGACAGAGACTTCGTGTTCCAAGTCAATGAACATCCAGTAGGGCTTCAAATTCGTTGGCTTGGGGTGGAACGGCATCGCCATGTAGTCAAGGAAGAGACCATTTCGAATCAGCGTGTAGGTCAATGCTGGCTGGCGCTTGAGTTCTTCCTCACACTGCAGTTGATACTTTGCAAAATGAATCTCCACACCGCTATGCATGTGTTATTATTAGTCTCTGAATCTTACGGGGAATACTTACTCGACAGGAACGTTGTAGTCAAGATGATATTCGGTGGGGATAAACTTCTTCACTGTTCCAGACTGGGCAGCAGCACGGATCAGAGTAATTTGGGACTGTGTCACTGTGTCATCAGCCAGAAGCAAGGCTGCGATGACAACCTCAATCTTATTCTCTTGGAGAACAGACTTGATTTGTTCAACATTGTTGTAGTCGACAGCCAAACGCTCCGGCGCGCCGTCCGCAGTAGCTGCAGCTGCCTAGATAACATCAGCTTAGTGCCGTCAAGCAGAGTATGCACGACATGTCAACTTACAGTCCTAGATAGTATAAAGACCTTGTGGTTGCCCGCCTTTGCGATCGCATTCACAATGGTGCGACCGACATCACCAGTTCCTCCAGAGACAGCGACGTTGACCATGATGAGGAATGTAAAATTGAATGGCGATGGGAGGTAAGAAGAGCTTTTACGCAAGGTGTTGTTTTTCTGGCGTGTAGTTCAAGAATATAGGTAACTCACTTCTCCAAGACCTAGAGTTCAAATATATAGATAGAATTGAAGCATCTAGAGTAACTTTATACCTACCTAATTGTTCTCCTCGAAATGTAGAATTGCAACGAAACTCTTCAAATGCTCCTCATAGAAGTGGACAATGTCTCAGGACTGTGCGACAAAAAAATTGTGAGTGGCGTTCAGCCCTCAGTACAGAGTACAGTAAGTCAGCCATATACAACCGAGTGCATGAGGACATGAATGGACCGAAGTGATGGTTGGCTCCGTAGACCCTGCAATCCATTCTGCATGCTACGGTAGTTGATCAGTAAGAATTGATGTTTCCCACCAGCCACCAGATGCTAATGCAAGGTGCAATAATATGGTGTCATTATGCTATTACAAAGCTACCAATATTATTAAGCTGTTTTGGCAGCTTACTGTAGATGGCTTACTGTACCGAGGTGCCATCGTTCTTTGTGTGCCGTGTCATTGAGAGGTAGTAATATGTATGTGCTGGTGGTGTTTATTCCCTCTGCGTGTGTAGCTGCTCTAGTATATGTATTAGGCGCAAGAAATCGATCCAATGGTTCACGACCAACTCCACATATTTACTGTAAACATGCATCTGTCAAGGCTAAAGCATTCCCCTTTCTCGCTAACTAGGGTTGTGGTTAGTTGCGGCCAGGGTCTGAATGGAGGGTGAACGAATGCCTCACGGATGCCCCAAGCGGCAATTTGGTTTAAAATGACTAATAAAACATTTACCGCGCTGGCTCAAGATCTAAAATGGCGCTCCGTGACACGGGTGGGAGGTGTTTTACTTGTATATGCCCTGTAACCATAATATGATTAAGAAGAACAATTACTCGTTCAGATATTTAAATATTAGTAAGAGTAAATGTCATAAGAGTGTATGCTGGGTGAATAAACAGGATCGGAATTTCAGAAGTCTACTATCACCTCTTGGTCGATTCATATCAAATTCGTACATTATTTAATATCACAATCAAGTAAGTGGTAGTAGCGTTAAACGATTGTGCTTGATTCAATAAACTCCTAAACGATTTGTCGCTCGTGCTAGAACTATGCCATAACCATTTCATCCATAACCTTATAGCTTCAGGTCCTCAAAGCGCAGGGACGGGTTGTCAAGTATCAACGAGATCGCCTTGCCGTAGTCATTCGCCAAACGTGTCGCCATCTTCACACTGAGGCATCCGGCGCGGAAGTTCAACTGGATGTCGAATCCCTCCGGGGTTTCAATGGGCCTAACTCCTACTTCATACTACAGGGGGAAAGGGTTAGTATGGTCTTGCACTGGCAGGTTCGGGTAACTTACATCATTTGGATCCCATTCTTCAGCGTATTTGATGGTGAGAGGGTCTTCTGTGCTGACGCCAGTGCTCCAGGCCTTCTGGTACGTGATGTGGCTGTTGAAGAGCTTTGACCCTTCGAACATGGGGGTCTGTTCAATTTCAGCGACAGAAGTATGCTGATATGCCGTGCTTGCAAGATAATCGCTTTGAGCCACTTGGAGAGTTTCGATGACGGTCTGTGGTTTGTTCAGAGCGACCTTGTATGGGATCAACCCAATAAAAGGTCCCCAAGTTCGCTCAGACTTATCAACGGGAACATCTCGCCCCAGGCAAAAGGTTCCAAAAATAGGAGTTTTAATACCCGTATAGGCACTAAGTACGAAAGACCAAGCTGTGTGGATGAGAGTCGGGTGCATGAGCTGCCACTCTGCGCAGAATGCGCGAATCCTAGTTGAGTCGATACCGGGAACACTAAAGGGCCTGTAGCTGGCACACTCGTCCATTACCCCTGCGGATAGTGGGAAGAGGGTTGGATATGCGTCGGCCAGATGGTTGCTCCAAAAGTCAAGTCTTTCCTCCCGGGGTTGGGCTTGTAGGTAACGGATGAAATCACCATAGTTGCCGACCGGACCAAGATTACCATGGTAAGCTGCTCGGAGATCTTTGCAAAAGATGTCGATCGAGAAGCCATCAAATACAGCGTGGTTGATTTGAAGCTGCAGGAAGGCCCTCTGTTCATCGACTTTGCAGATCGTCAGGTGGTGCTGTGGGCCGTTGGGCTTGTAAAAGGGGCCGCCATTGTTGCGGACGTCTCTCGCCTTGGCCTCCTGGCCTTGTTTAAGATACGAGATACTTGGCTCCACATTTTTGAGAGTGACAAAATGCCTCTTGATCTTATCCCCAACACGGCAGTGAACAAATGTAGTCCGGAGCATGCCGTGGCGGTTCACAAGTTCCCGCCAAGCCTGTTCAAGGCGATCCAAATCGAGTTTAGCATTCTCTCCAGAAAGCTGTACCTCAAAACCCAGACAGAGGCGGTAGTTTGTAGTATCCTGGTGCTGCACTCCCAAGATGTACTCCTGGGTCGGCGAGCAAGGGAAGATGGCCTCAATATCCTCAGACTGAACCCCCAGTAGGTACTTGCAAACACCCCGGAACTCCGAGTCTACTGCAGCTAAAGTACCGTTTGGCGCTTGTTCTTTCGGTGTGGAGGTTTTGATCATACCGATTCCGTCCGAGATGCGAGCGATCGTCTTCTTCTGAATAATGTCGGCAATGCTCAGTCCAATGGACGAACCACGAGCCGCTGCCACCACTTTCATGGCGTCAATGGAATTGCCACCCAGGCTTGCAAAGGTATCATCCATCCCAACCATCGCGGGCTGCATCTTGAGCGCCCTGCACCAAATTTCTTGGAGCTGCTTCTCGATCTCATTGATAGGCTGTCGCTTCGTGCCTTGACTAACCGTCCGTAGCGCGGCGAGTTCCGATACAGTAAGGGAGCCACCAATCTCACGGAGTCGTTTCCGGTCTGTCTTGCCTGTTGGGGTCGAAGGAATAGCCGGCATAGAGAACAAGACTGAAGGGACCATGTAGATTGGTAGACTCTTCTCAAGCTTCTGTTGGGTTTCTTCAGAAATCTCGAGGATTACTGCGTCAATAGCATCTGTCTTGGCAGCGCCTGCTCTGTCGCCGAGCTCCACAAAGGCCGCGAGGACAGGATCTGCGTTCTCTCCTTTTGGTTTGATCATTTCAGCAATTGCCTGACTTACTCCAGGTACACAAGCCTGCACATGGAACTCAATCTCTGAGAGCTCAACCCGTTGACCACGAATCTTGACTTGTGTATCTTTCCTCCCCATATATGTAAGGGACCCGTCTTTGTTGTTGTAGCGGACCAAGTCTCCTGACTTGTATAGACGTCCATGGCGCCCTGGGTATTTGGCTGTGCCTTTGACCAAGAATTCTGGATCTTCAATAAATGCTTTGGCTGTCTGCTCCGGCTTGTCCAAGTAGCCACGTCCGACAAGAGGACCCTCCATTAGGAGTTCACCAACGAGTCCCGGTGCGAGCAGACGGTTGTGGTCTTCGGGGTCAACAACCCAACATACCAGACCAACACCCTTTCCGATATGCATGACTTCATCGGGGGTCTTCGCCGTCCAGTTGGCTGTCGTGATAACACACTCGGCTGGTCCGTAGGCATTTATGACGTGGGATTTGCCCCACCATGGCTCTGCATCTTTGCCAAAAACAGCCTCGCCTAGCAGAATCACAGTCTTCATATCAGGGAGAGTATTGGGATCCAAAAGACGGGCCACTGTCGGTGTGAGCATGGTAAGCGTGGCTCGGAAGGCCGCCATGGACTCGCCCAAGCTCTCCCTGCGGTCCTTCTCCTCCGGAACGCATAGGCACCCTCCGGATACAAAGGTTGCGATCATATTGTAGGTAGCAACGTCAAAGGCATAAGACGAAAAGTCAAATGATCTTGACTCCTCGGTATATCGAAAGGGTTGTAATTGGTAGTGCAAGGCTGTGCAGAAGTTCGCATGTGTCATAATGACGCCTTTGGGGGCGCCTGTACTTCCTGATGTGAAGACTGTATACATTGCTGATGATGGTGAGGGTGGCTGTGACTGTGACTGTTCGTCAGTGGGAAAATCGAGAGCTTGGATAGATTCCAAGTCGACACGAACAACGAGCTGTGCCAATCTGGCACTGAGCTCCTGGTTATTCTTTGACGATAGGATAACCTCTGATCCTAATTGATCACAAATACTGCGAAGTCGTGACTCGGGTAGCGTAGAGTCAAGCAGAACAAAGCCTCCACCGGCCTTGAGAACAGCAAGGGCCGCAACTTGTGTCCACTTTGACTTCTCAAAGCACACTGGCACCAACATGTCTGCCTTGATACCAAGCCTTATGAGTTGACTCGCCAGTCTTGAGGCGAGTTCGTCCAGTTCGCCATATGTGAAATCGCCGTCCCAGGCGTTCACGGCAGGTGCATTTGGCCGGGCATCTACCTGTTCCTTGATGAGGTCATGGATGCACCGCTCAACCACTTTCGGAACGGTACTATTTAGTTCCCAGATCAACTCTTGATCTTGAGGTGTCATCATCTTGATATGATTCAACTGTTGATCAGGAGATGATTCATTGAGTTGATGTAATACAAACTCTAACCGTTCAAGCAATTGTTGTACCAACCAGGTATCAATTACTCTAGGGTCATAGTCTGCAGTGAGAGAGGTTTGTCCCGGATTTTGTTGCAGTTGAATAGTAAGAGCAGGGGGCTTGAAGTAGCTGGGTGGAATATCACCATTTCCATGAATAGAAGAGACAGAAGTGATAGCATTTGGTGAGGAATAAAGACGGAGCAGAGTCTGAAAGTCCATAGCATTGTTGGACTCTTCTTGTGAGACATCCTCTGTCTCTTCCTGCATCATTTGCATGTAGTCCTGGACTTTCTGATCCTTGAATAGCTTCACTGTCACAGGGACAATTCTGTTATGGTCAGAGACCCCAAACACGATATTGTCAGTGCTTGCCATGTGTGAAGCGACCAAGGCAAATGCAGCCTGGACGAGTGATGATGATGAACTGCCTGAAGGCAGGTCAAGAGGTCGCAAGAATTCATACTTTAGACTTTGATCTGGGAAGACGTTTTGTACAGAAGAAGGGATGGTAGGGAATGAAGTAAATACAGGAGCTGTCAAGGAGATTCGCGAGGACTCTGATGAGCCTCCGTCCTCGATGAAAGCGCCCATTTTCTTCTTAGTGAGTAGAGAAACGTATGTAAGAGATGTTGAAGTGATGGATGATAGTGAACTGCAAGACTATAACTCTGCTAACTTTGGCCATGAACCAACCTTTATACAGCGCAGTATTCTGATCATTGGCTACATATGCTCGTAGGGGTTAGTAATATTGAGCAGCTGAACCAGAACGAGTCCCCTAAGCTGGGTACACAAAGCCGGGCATATTGTAGATGCGAAGTAGAACTGTAAGCCATGTAATAGATGTAGTATAAATTTAGATAAAATGTATTAATTTTTATTAAAATTATTATTAATATAATAACAATAATATATAAAATATAAAAGAATATATAATAATAATAATAATAATATATTATATAATTCTTTTTTAATTTTAGGTTTTTTTAATAATTATAATATTCAAAAAAATAACTATTATTATAATTAAATATTAATAATCTAAACTTAAATATACTATTTATTTATATTTATTTATATTTATTTATATTTATTTATTTATATGTATTTATATTTATTTATATATACTTATTTATATGTTTTCTTTTTATATTTTATGCCTTAGTACCATGCAATATTCTTTATATATTTAATTTATACTCACTATCTAAATTAACCACCCTAAGTAAAGTCAAAAAGCTGTCTACATACCAGAGGCGTGTGAAGCTACTTACACCCTATACATAGAATAAGGTAGTACTCCTGTGCCTTACCTGCTGACGTTCATTCCATGCACAAATTACTAGCAATTGTAACGAAATATGAGTAAACCTTTGCTCTGGTGTGGCTTTGTTCCCTTGTTAGATGCAAGGTGCAGACTCGGTCATGTTGCAGGCCCATCGCTCTGCCCGATAACTACTCATATGTCATGTATCACGACTTATGGCCATCACAGGCCCTCCTGGGAATGTTTCATACAACGTAAGCCTGCTAGGGCTTAGATGGGGAGTATTAGATGCTAATCAGAGTTATTATAAGGTCTTGGGCCGTTTGAAGCATATGGCACTAGTATAGATGGAGTATCAAGATGTGGGAAATTCGGGGTGCAGCCTACACTCCAATCCTATGGATGCTGATCTTGATGGTAGAAATCCATGATCGGGATGCCTCAAGCGGTACATACTTTAGCTTCTTCTCGTTATTGTGGTAAGGGTTGCACCTGCTTGGGGTGCGATAGGGCTTCCCTCTGGGTTTGTTTGAACCCCCTCGCTTCCCTTTTACAGTAGGCCATGAGTACTGTGAGCCGGTGTTTTTTCCCCTTGTCATCAGATGCCAACTAAACGTTCAGAATCATGATGTAGACCTGAAAAGATGATATCATGGTGAAAATTATGTCTCACAATGTCCTCACTACAACAGAAAATGGTTGGGTGTTGAAGGAGCCCTGAAGGGTCTAGGGAGAACATCCAACTAGAAAGACCGCCCTTGTCTTCCATTTGAAGAGCCTTTCAAGTGTGACCCTGCTAGTTAGTGATTCCAATTATGGAATAGCTTCTTCGTCAGAGAATTCAGAGCAACACAAGCTCTGTCTTGTGGCTTATTCTATTGCTCCAGAGTAGATCGTAGGCCGCTTTAACCCTAGAGTGAGAGAGTCTGACAGACCCCGGACCACATGTAAAATCTACTCGCTTTTCCACATCATAGATGATCGCATGCCCCCCTCCTAGATAATCATGGAATCATTGAGTTGGATTTTGTTCCGAGGCGACGAGTCCGATAGCGCCGTTGCACGAGCGCCTGCTAACTGAATATGAAATGATGCAGATCCAATTTGATATGGCGTGATGGCAATTCGCATCTTTGCTGTTGTTTTGCGGGCCGCTCAGCCGGCACTTGTTCAACGTCCGTCTTACAGCCCCCGAGGGTGGCTTGATTTAGCTCAGACTTACTGTCGTGACGCCCTTCCCGGACACCGTTTGCCTACCCCTGGAAGAGTGGTGCTGGAAGAACTCACGCCATTCAGAGACAAGTCAGTAGCCTAGATGGGTCGATGAACTCATTTCGTCCTTATGGGTCTATGGAGCTGGCACTTGAAGCCCAATAAAAGCCTTGGCAAGAAAAGCCGTTGCACTTGTCCTTAAAATGGGTTAGGCCGTGGCTTCCAGCTGCCTTGTGACAAGCCACTCTGCAAGCCTACATACATACCAAAGGGGCTCTTGCCTCTGCACATATTGATATTAGCCCCCCTGCTCATTAGCTTTCATACGGAGCATAATGTCCATAGTTTCGAACAATACTAATATATGTCTCACTCCATTCTCCTGCATCATTTCCACTTATTACCCACTTTCTAAACGGAACCTAAGACAAAGAAAACGGTTGTGCATATCAGTTACATTCATCTTGTCCAAATCTATTGAGATTATACCTTTGATACGCCCAGATTCGCACATGTGCAAGTTTCACAATAAGAGTCCCAAGCTTCCATCCAACAAAGCCTAGCGTACTACGGCCTGTCTCCACCTCATTGTTACAGTATATTACTCCCAGGATTTTGTACATACGGCTATGGATGTATACTATGCAATATTACTAAGATTCCGACGTGCTATGGATGCATGCAGAAGTAAAACATGCGCGATACTACTAAGTGGAAGAGATGAACAGGTCGTAGTGTCTAATATGCAGTGGTTTCTTTTCAGATTTATTCTTCAGGGGGTGGTAACATGTGAACATGAGCTACTCCGGATGTAGATAGGTGGGATTTCTCTGCACCAGTGCAGGGGTTCATTAAGGACGTGAAGAGGTGGAAGACAAGAGAGAACGAGAGCCCGCCGGGATATGAGGGGTGCCTTTTTTTCGTCCTCGGTCAATGGGGAGGTCGTAACCATGATACAGGGGTATGAAAATATTAACATTCACAATCACAAGACAGATTAAGGTATCGTAAGTACTCACCAAACTGAACCAGGCCGGACTCTCTAGGCAACCCACTTCCCGTCACTATCTTAGGGCACAAATTGGATTTTAGAGCTCGATTTAGCTCATATTTAAGAGAAAAACTGAGGTAAAAAGACAGTCCAGCCTGGTTCAATTTGGTGAGTACTTACGGTAATACAGGAGACAAAGGATAATGTGAATGCTGTGTCGCTGCAATTTAGGGTGAATTATTCTCATACATCAATGAGATAAAGGGAGCTTTCAGCGACCCAAGGTAGTATTATCTTACTCTGTAGTTTTCTATGCTCGGATATTTCATTCCATGAGGGCTCTTATTTTCTTCTATTGTAGTACATGATGCACGTGCCTCCCCTTTGTTGCAGGAGACAAAAGTGTGCTAAGATGAAGTGGGAACCACTTGTACACGTTAATAATCTTCAGTATAAGAAATTTTTGAAGGTCATGACTTATAATAAAGCTTTCTACATGTAATAGTACAAAAATAGTTCTTGTTAACTCTCTTAACTTGACTTTAGCTTATTAGAAGCTCACCCAGCAATTCACCCAGCATCAGAGTGTAGCGACAAATACATTAATGAGAATAAAACTCTGGATTTGACTCGTCACAATGTTAGCCCCTGAATCTTGAGTCCAGAGTAACGCTATCTTGGCAAAGTAGATATCTTTAAAGTCGAATAGTGAAGCTTCAGTTACAAATCCCCGGCTCATTATCATAGAGACTACCCAACAGCTCAAAGCCGGGCAAAAGTGTAGAACTATAGCGTTAACATCATACTCTACAATAAGCATAGTGTGGGTCTAATCTAAATACACACTTCTTCATGTGTAGCATACTGGTTGAATAACCTGTTGTCTGCAACTGACAATAAATCGATAATTAGAGACTGGTTTTATGGTAGCTAGATTATGAAGTAGTCTTAGAATCCGGATTTCGTTAGAGACTACAACCTTAAAACCCCCCAATATACATCTCACCCAGCTTTCCGTACTTGTATATCTCTAGATATCGTTGCGCCGAAACCAGGCTTGCTGTAACTGTCGACTACACATGGCTCTTGGGCGACACTAATATGAAGGTCCATAGAGATCTTGGTCTTGGTACTCAAACCAGGATGGTTTTCTTCGTCCCCTAGGTAGCATTGGCGTGAATAGCTACGTGAATGCCACTAGTAGAGGGCGTGTGACGCTGATTGCTATATTGAGCGCGAACCAGTCAGTGAAGATAAGTCAAAGCTAGCCGTGAAGAATTTTGCCGGCTGGACTCGGATCTGGAACGATAGCTCCATTTAGAAGCCTACCTGCTCGATGCTTATGGCTCACTAGGTAATGTACGCCTTTTCAGCTCTAATGCGCCTAGACGCTGGGTTCGGTGCGTGTAGCAGGATCTTGTGAAGCAAGACATTTACAAAACCGCAATATGACGGAAAGGTAGTGGATCAGGAGCCTAGCAGAATACTACTTTATAGAATATTATACCTAATTAGACTGGTATTGATAGCACTGAGTTTATCCTATTTCATGCAGGCATCCTCCGGCCTGTGGTCTTCTACGGTGGCCCTAAGATTGCTAGGTTCTTGTGACCGAGACCCTGAAATTTTTATCTAATTCCAAGTCAAAACATTCTATGTAGCCCCAACAAGACAGTTTATGCAATGGGGGTTAAGTAGGCAAATGTTATATTACTTGTAACCCCTTTCTTCTAACCAACGGGCCAGAAAATCGTCGGAAATATTCACTGTCCTTCCAGCATCGTAAGGCAATCTGTTAAATGAGACGTTAAAGCTGTCTAATGATACGAAAATAAAGGAGGTACTACCAGAAGTGACGAGGTTTCGTATGGTTTTCTCAAGTAGCAGACCGACTTGGTAGAGTACGGAATTGACATTTCCATGACACCAAGTTCGAGTATGGGTCTCGTTGATTACGAAGTCAGCTTCAATTGCCAACTAATATACTGCATTATAATATCCTCCTCCAAACTTGTGTTATACTAAATAGGCGGAATTTATTCACCCCTCTATCACCTTATCATCATATTGTGCAAGTTATTTCGTAGAAAGGCCAGTATTTTGTGTGGAAGTCCTAGATATTAAGGTAGTAGTCTTGCTGGTGTTAACTTTCGCTTAGGCTGGCGCAAAACTGCCTGAATCTAGACTTGCTGCTTTGAAGTGATGTGGTTGCTATGTGATGCGGAACACTCACCCCTGAAGTATTTTCATTTTGCTACTTGGTGGACATTGGGAAGCCAGGTATTGTATGCCTTTTCTAGTGAAGTAATTGACATTTTTCATCCTCTCCATAATCTACATCGCTCTATGTCACTGCTTTTCATCTCAACTAGCCTTTTGTCTCAGTAATAACTACTACTCATCAGTCTTGGATTTTTATTATAGAGCAGATCAGGCCGACTCCCTCTCTTTCTACCAATCCATCATCGGTTCCATACACAACGCTGGTAATTTAGACATATCACGAGCTTACTGTATCACAGCAGTTCATGTATTGGTGGGCAGGGTAGGGTCGCGGCGCGGAGCCCAGGACAAAATGCTAGGCAAAGTCAAGACACGACCCTGGCGGCTTTTGGAGCAAAATTCCACTCAACCAAGTGCAGTGAATTAAATTGAGATACGATACAAATGCCAGCACATATACAATGGCCCGCTATCATGCCAATGGCAAATATCGATACTAGACTCCGTTGCCACTTGTTAAAGTCCAAAAATGAGGACCGTCATTGCACTCATCAATTATCTGCCGTGGCGATTATTCGCCCGAAGTCTAGGATGCCTGACCACCCCATCGGCATGGCTGTTGCTACCAACCCAACACTGTTCGACGATGTTTTCCTTGCTAAATTTCACGAGTTCTATATATTGTAGCACTGCGAAATAGATCTAGAAATTACTATCGATGGCTAAAAGCTTCAGATGGCTGCTTAAGCGATGCTATGTGAGTTCTCCAACGTCGATCAGTCTGCTAGGTCCAGCTTAGAATCGGCTTCTTGTCTGCGGTAGGGGCTTGTGTCCGGCGCCGACCGGCTGCTGCTGGAAGAGCGGGGGACATGGGGACATTCATTCCATAAACTATGTTCACGTTGTTAATTAATACACAGCAATTTCCTAAGCTTGCTGGATGACCACAGGTCATTGTTCAAGGGTATTTTAGACGTTAATAAGCTTGGGAACGACCTGCAACACTTGTCAAGTCAATTGTGTACGCATTTGAATCTTGTTGAGCAACAACTCGTTGACAGTCACCAATTCTGGCTCGATGATGAGCCCAGTTTTCCAGATTTTCATGACTACGTTGGAATTTGGACTGCCAGAGTATTTATATCCTTTTTTGACAAGCTATTTCATGGCTTCAGCAAAATGGGAAGCTGGGAAACTAGAGTCGATACAATTGATCACGGAGAAAGAACAGAACTTGATGTTGAGGAAGCACACAGTGAAGCTCGCTATGGCGAACCAACAACTAGAGACGCGGGGTAATAGAGGACAACCACTTTGGGCTCGCTGTCAGTAACTTTGGTCGTCACGCCTAACGATTAGTCTTTGGCAAAGAACCTGTGATCATGTGTTTAGATATTAGCTTAAATATTGCGTGCTTGCTACCACCACCGCTCGCCAATATTCAAGCCGTGGGACGGATCGTGGTTCGCGTTCATCACATTGGGTATTGCGACGCAAAATATCGACGGGAATCGGGGTTGACGGCCGACGATGACCGCGTCGTGTAATAGCCCCGAAGCAGAGGAGAAGGCGATGTTTGTTTGTTTGTTTGTTTTACTATTTAACGTCCGTATAAGGCAATACTGCCCAACCCCTGCTGGGGCAAAGGACGTGCTATGCTAGAAGCTAAGTAGATGATTATATACAACCGCTATCGCCTCCATATAGCAAATCTTCGGATTGTTTAGCCCTGGGGTTTTGTACGATTAGGGCTCATCAGCGAGCGCCCAACCTACGGGTGTAAGTCCGCTTAATCTATTAGTTGATGGTACTATCAGACCATAGCCTCTTAAAAGGCAGAGCTAGAGCTTTATGGAAGCTTAAAAGATATAAAAGTATAAAAGTATAAAAGATAGAAAGGTTAATCGTGATCTGGGATGACTAGTTTCGAGGGCAGATCTTTTGGAAGAAGCCTGTCTCGTTTACTAGCTTTATAAATCGTTCAAAGTCAGGCCCTAGGTACTAGGCAATTATCATTAATAGCATTAGTCTAAGTTTTATCCGATGTTTCGGATTAACCTTCCTGCAGTAGAATATGTGGTCTAAGGTCTTGTTCCTGCCGCATGAGCAGGTCCGTGTAGCAGTGCTGCCTGGGTACTTGTGTGTGTAATAGTCAGCGAAGTCGCCGTGGCCTGATCGGGCCGCTATCAGCCGATGTAGGTTGTTACGGGTTAGCGATAGCTCTGGGGGTTCCCGGAGGGTCACCTGCAGTTGCAGTCGTTGGTAGGAGGCTGGGGCCTCCTTTTTCCACCATTGTTGGAAGGCCGTCAAGGGTTTTCGGCGTGCTATCCTGCGAGCTGCCGCCAGTGTTATGGTATTATTGTTGTTAGGCAGACTGGCGCCTAATTTAGCTTGCTCGTCTACCATCTCGTTGCCCGGGATTCCCATATAACCAGGACACCAACGGAGTGACGCTCTTAGTTCTGTAGCGAGCTCCTGGAAGGCTAAGGCCTCGGCTTGCGAGGAGTCTGATGGGGTGCCCATAAGGCTCGTAAGTGCAGCTGTGCTGTCTATGCAGACTGTTATCTTTTCTCCGTTTTGGATCTGCGCGGCGGCTCGTAGCCCTTCTAATGCTCCTCGAATCTCTCCATCGTAGACCTCTGCTAGGCCAAGCCTCCCGTGCCCGTTTTGCAGCAGCTGGCTATCCCGGAGGATAACAAAACCCCAGCCCGTAGCGCTATCCTGAAGCTGGGAGCCATCAGAGTATACGATCAGGTAGTCTCGTACCTCGCTTACCCACTGATTAAGTAGCTCTGTAGCTTTCTCTTTGCTGGGAAAAGGGTCTATAATTGCTTTTATGTCTTTTAGTAGTAGTCGTGGTCTGGGGCATTTTGCATCGATAAGAGCGGCGGTTCTTTCTAGCCTGCTAGGTGATTTGCGAGGTTTAGAAGCATAGCCTTGTAGCACCTACTGCGGTTTAATGCAGCTTAGCCAGGATTCTCTCAAGGGATTAGTCTTTTGCAAGCGTTGTGCTAGCGGGTGCCGGTGGTCTAGCCGCAAGAGCCACGTTGCAAAGCAAAGGCGTCGTGCTTCAATAAGCTGGTCGATTGGTAGAATCCCGCTCTCTCGGTATAGAACGGGTAAGGGAGTTGAGTCCCAGGTAGGAAGTATTGCACGTATACCTTTTAGTAACGGTCGGGATAGTTTTTTGTGGAGATATAGTATCCTAGAATTAACAATCACTCTTTTAGACTGCCTGTAGACTGATGGCCTTGTAAGGCCAGGGTACCACGCCTTAATGCCATACAGCAAGATAGGCTTAATGCAGCCAAGCACTGCCCTTCTTACTGCTTTCGGGAGAGGGCCTCGTTATGTGTTGGTGAGACTGCGTAGGTGATGTGCTAGTGTTAGAGCCTTGGTCGCCCATTTGTCTACATGGGCTCGAAAGCAGAGAGAAGAGTCAAACCAGATCCCGAGCCAGCGCATGGCCGGCTCCGGCTGTTTCTCTATCGTGCCCTGTAGCACGGGCGGGGCCTCTTGGATCTGTTTCTTATAACGCGCGAAGTGCATTACCTCCGTTTTATCTGGGTCGAAAAAGACAGCGTTCTCAGTGCCCCATTGGGACAGCTCAGCCACATCTGCATTAGCCAGCGATACTGTTTCCTCTATAGTATTCCCTATCCGTAGTATCGCTGTGTCATCTGCGTATCCGAACCTGCCCGACCTATTGCCGAGCAGGTATATCGGCTGCGTATACAGCAAGAATAGAATAGGGGAGATAGGCGAGCCTTGTGGTAGTCCACATTGTAGGGGGAGTTTTCTATAGTTGTGTCTTGCAGTCGTACACTAGCTTGACGTCCGGTCATAAATGATTCCACCCATCGCACTAGCGTAATTGGCCAGCCCTGTTCCCTTAGGCGGAGCAGGAGCCTGTTGCACAGCACCGCATCAAAGGCACCCTGGACGTCCATGGTAACTAGCGTTGCCACCTTTCCTTCCATAAGAGCCTGATCGATATCGTGTATAAGTGCCACGGCCAGGTCAACGGCTGACCTCTTTAGTAGTGCGCCTGCCTGCTTTGGGTCGAGGACCTCGTGTTGCACTAATATCCAGGCCATCCGTTTTGCGATCAGACGTTCAAGCCCTTTGCCAAGGCACGACAGTAGTGAGATGGGGCGCCAGGCTCTGGGTTTTATGAGATCACGTTTCCCTGGCTTAGGGATCATGACCACCTCCGCACTCTTGAAGATCTGCGGATGATATCCCACAGCAAGGCAGCCGGCATAAAGACAGTGGATGTGAGTACCGAGGTGGTCCCAAGAAAGCTGCAGTAGCTGTACTGTGACACCGTCGGCCCCGGGAGCTATATTCCCTGTGTGCAGGGCTGCGTACCTAGTCTGCTCCGGGGTCACTGTAAGGGAAAAGGGAAGAGGAGTTGTGGGGGTTAGGGGGGCCCAGGGCTAAGAGATGTCGTCCCCGGCAGCTCTGCGTTCCAGCGTGGCCTTTCGCAGAGCCAGGGCCTTATCCCGTTAGGTCTCGTAGACTATCCCCCCACCTGTAGAGGAGGGGTTTGAAAGGGTGACGTTCGTTGGGCCCAGCGGGCTAGCTTATAGATCCCTGCGCCGTCTTTGACTTCATCAATAATAGTCCGCCAAAACTAGCGCTTAGTTCTTCGCACAGTTTTTTGTAGGGCTTTCCTGGCTTCTTGGATAGCTCGGCAGAAGCCTAGAGGGAAGCGGCGGCGGGTCTGCCGATATTTAAGGGCAGCTTCCGCGCATTCCTCCGTCCACCACGGTGCGGCTCGTTGCGTTTGCCTTGGTGGGGTTCCTGCTGTTTCTAGCGAGATTTGAATGAGCTCTGTGATTACTGTCGCTAGAGAGTCTAGGTCATCCGTGTTGGTTGTCTGTGTGGGCAGGTCCCGCGCCCCTTCCTGGATCAAAAAGAGAAATCTCTGGGTCTCCTTGGAGGTGCACAGTCGGGCTCTCTTCCGTGGCCTTGACTGGAGTCGTATCTCCGGTATGGTAATAGTGATAGGGTAATGGTCAGCGCTGGTCAGTAAGTGCTCCTCGACGGCTGCTTCCGCGAGGGGGATGTTAGTAAAGGCAAGGTCAATGGTGGTGTTCCACGGGTTCGTGGGTGCCGCCGGGACTAGCTGCGCGAGCTCAGTTTCTTCCGCCCAGTCTGCTATACGGCCGCCTTGGTGCTCGGCGTTGGCTCCTGGCTCCCAGCTGCAGTGACGAGCATTAAAGTCCCCTGCTATCAGGCATCGGTCAGGGATCGGCCATGTGAGGATGGCTTCGAGTGTTTCAGGGACATCTAGGTCCCTATAAATATTTACTATAGTAATATCGCTAGTCTTGATCCAGAGTATATCCCTTGTGGCTACAAGGCGGGTCTAGTCAGCGTCAAGCTCAAGATTGCGCCGAATATAGGTCATAACCCTTGGTCGGTCTCTGGTTCCCTCCCAGCTATTCACAGGTGAGTATGTGCGGTACCCTGGGTGGGTTTTTGTCATGCTGTCGCCTTTTAGGCTTACCCAGGGTTCTTGCATCAGGATGATATCAAATTCTTCGGTGTCAGCCAGGGCGAGGGCGGTGTCATGGGCAGGTCCGATCTTACCCACATTGGCCTGGAAGATTCGCAGGGTTTTTGTTCGGGCAAGGTCTTTATTAGAGCTATTAGGGCGTGTCATAGATTGGTGATTGAGTTGTGGCGGGACCTTTTTCTTGGTTTCTGGAAAGGCTCCAGCTGTGTTGTTGGTCTGTTGATCCTGTTCCTTAGCATGGTAGCAGTCTGTGAGCGAGTACGGGAGACGACTAGCGAGGCTGCCGGCGCTTCCGTTGACAGGCTTGTTGCAGAGCCAGGTCCTGGAGGAGTTATTGGGTTGGTAGGTTCTTCTTCTTCGGGACCTTCGGGGGGCTGTGGGGATAAGGGCTCAGCATCAATTGTTATCGGGTCGTTGTCCCGTTCTTCCCCTGCTGGTCTCTCCTTCTCATTGGCTAGGTGTGGCGAGAATCGAGCCTCTGTGAACTGTGTCCTGTCTTCGTTTGGGGCAGTTGTGTGCTCCGGATTGCGCTGTCGGTATCGTTGCGCTCCTGTAGTGCGCGCTGTCTTTCTTTGATGCTGTGTAGGTCTTTGAATAGCGCCCCTTGCCTTATAAGGTTTCATAGAGCAGTCCTTGTGGTTTGGAGGGGCAGGTTCTAAGCAGTTAGGGCACTGCTCAGGCCGTTGGCAGGTCTCGAAGTCGTGATCTGTTTTACCACAGCGGTTGCAGCGTTGCTTTCGGCTACAGTGGCGCCAGGAATGGTAATCCCAGCACCACACACACTGTTCCGGGAGCTTGGATTTCTCAAGGTAACGGGCCATTCGGCTGCTCCCGAATAAACGCCAGCGCTTGGTGATGGGTGTGGGGAAAGAGACTATCATTTTCTGAGTGGGCGCATGAGGTTCGTTCTTACGCGTAGGGCGGAAGCTCACAGGCGCGGTGCCTGTTTGCGTGATCACTTCTTCGCGAAAGCACTCATTAAAGTCTACTGGCCTCCCATCCCAGGTTGGGATAGTGCGAGGGCATTCTTCTACTATGTAGTTATACCATATTTGTCTTGTTTCTGCGTGTAGGGCACCTAGCAGCCTAATCCACTCTTCTTTGCGTTCTAATACTTCTCTCTGAACACCCTGGTCGGCTGTATGGATTGCCCATCCGGTTGCTGTTTGTGTTGCCTTTGGGATTCTTGAGATAGGCATGCTGAGTGCTTTGGAAATTACGTCTCGGATCGCGGCAGGCTCCTTCTGCCATGCAGGAGATTGTTTTTCTAGTCTGACTAGGATCCTAAGATCGGGGTGGACTGTTTCTTTGGTCCCTGGGGGATGCTTTGTATGAGCCTGTGGTTTCTGTGGTGCTGTTGGACCAGGGCCCTGTGTGTTATGTAGTACCGACGCGTATGTGGTTGTGTTTCCTTTGGGAGGTTCTTTTGGGTTAAGGGCTGATATGCAGGCTGATTTAAAGGCATTTGTAAGAGCTGTTGCAATCTTTCTTGCGTGATCGGTGGTGAATTGCTTTGCTATCGCGTCGAACGCGGTACTGAACGCGTTTAGGACCTTATGTTCTTCGGCATACATAGCTGCTCGTTCGTCCAGTACTTGCTGGGTATAGTCGTGTACAGCGGGTACGGCTGGTGCTGTTGCGTCTTGGGTAGGAATCCTTTCATTGGTAGGGTTGGCAGTTAAGTGGAAAGGTGAACTGGAGGGCGGTGGATTGGTGGTTCTTTGTTGCGGCAGTGGCTAAGGTGTGCTGGGTAGGTGAGGGTATTGGTTATGAGGCAGTGCTTCTCGCGCGCGTTGTTGCAAGTCAGTCGGCGTAATCTCTCCCAGTTCGAATGGGAATTGGCTCGCTTGGATAGTCGGCGCTGCAGGCGTGGACGCCATGCTGCCGACGCAGCTTAGTATTTGGTGTTTTACCCCTAGTTGTTAAGGATTTGTATGAAATTTGCATATGTTCCCTTAACAGCTGGTGCCAAGAAATTGATATGTCAAAGGGAGGTGAGGAGAAGGCGATGTGACATCTCTGTCCCACATGACAGGGTAGGGCCGATACTCCCCGACTAAAAATTGAGGGTACAGACTTGGTGCAATGCGACAGTTCATGTCCACACCCATCGTGTAGAGTAGATAGATGACCTGCGATGGAGGTAATAAGATTTCTCAAACTTTTAATAAGTACTGTTATACACCTTCAACACTACGAACAGCGTGATGGCTCGTAACCAACATGCTCACTGATCCGAGAGGCCCGAGAGTATCCGAGGAATCGATAGTTCTGTGATCACTAATCAAATATTACATCCAAGAAGACTGATTCACATGGGGCACTGCAGCAGCGGTGATAACACATTAACATACCCTACACACCAGAATAATCATATTGTAAACCCTCGTCTCCCAATCAAGTACCATAATGACGATGAGAATTGATTATTCGGCCCCGTTTACTAAACATAATTCCACAGATAAGCTTAATTATAATTAAAGTTGAAGCAAAGACTTCAACTGCACGATACTATTCCCCGTCCTCTTTCATGATTACTGATCACACGTCAGGATTTATACGTTCAAGGTAAACATTCTTAATCATAAGTTGCTACAACTCGCTACCTCGGAGGCCTCGTGGACTAAGCGGCGAAGCTCAATGGCGCTACTTACAGAATCCTGTGGAAGGGAGATAAAATAATATTACTGATCAGCTACCGTATATTCTCGATTCAATGCGTTGATGATGAATTCGATCATTCCACTCTCCCAAGCTCGGTGTCCGAGGAACTTGATGGCTATCATGATGATGACTATAATAAATCCTTTCTTCGCCTGTGTTCTTGACGTGTTTCGTATCGCTTAAATCACTACATCTAGTAATCTCCATTATTTACTTCTTAACTTTTGGTCACTACTAAAAAACAATGGCCTCATCTACTTCCAACGCCCCAATTGTATTCGTCGTCGGCGGAACAGGAGCCCAGGGCATCCCTGTTGTCCGTGGCCTCGTCAAAGACAAAGCATACAAGGTCCGCTTCCTGACCCGCGATTCCACATCAGCCAGATCCAAGCAACTCCTTGCTCTGGGAAATGTCGAGGCTATAGAAGGCACCTTTGCCAATGAGGATGACCTCCGAAAGGGATTCCAAGGGGCCACCTACGCATTCGTGAACATTGACGGTTTCAACTGTGGCGAGAAAACGGAAACATTCTGGGCTATTCGGTCATATGAGTTAGCACTCGAAGAAGGCATCAAGTTCTTCGTCTATGGCAACTTGGATTACGTCTACAAGAAGAGTGGCTTTGACCCAAAGTTCCGATGCGGTCATTACGACGGAAAGGGCCGTGTCGGCGAATGGATCATCCAACAAAACAAAGACGCAAACATCTCCAAGAGAATGGGCGCGGCGCTCTTCACTACCGGGCCATATATATCCATGACACTTGGACGGTCAACCCCCATGTCTCCCACGGTTGAAGATGGCGTCGTCACTTGGAGGGTGCCACTGGGAGAAGGCGGAGTCGCTCATGTTGACCTCGATGACTGCGAGCATTACGTTCGCTGGCTGTTCGACCACCAAGACAGGGCCAACGGATTGGACCTTGAGGTTGCCATTGACTTGATCGACTACCACGACCTCGCACGCGCCTTTGAGAAGGTGTCCGGGCACCCTGCAAGATACATCGATACTGATCTGGACACATATTGGAGCAACGGCCCCATGGGCAACGGCGTCACGGCCGCGGGGTATAATTCTGATCCAAACGACCCCGCCACCATGAGCATCCGCCGCAACTTTACGGGGTTCTGGAATATGTGGAAGTATTCTCGGGGAAATCAAGGAGTCGTTCGCCGCGATCTCAAGCTGCTCGACGAGATCCACCCTCACCGAATCAAGTCCGCCGAGGAATGGTTCGCGCGAGAAGAGAGTCGAGGAAAAGAACTGGGTCTGGGAGGCATTTGGGATCGAGTAAATAATCTGAAGCCGGTGTTGAAGATTGTAGAGGATGGGCGAAAGGGACGCCTTTGAGATCGTATGACTGTAGGTGGCATGGTGTTGGACGGTGAGCAAGGTATGAATGAATCAACCTTTCATGTTCACCTTCGCTTCTTGAACTGCACATTGAGCCCCCATCTTCAGCCTCGGCATCCCTTCTCTCGATGAAGTGGATAAATAGTGATCAAAATATATTTATTTAACCTTCCTATCCCGAGGGTTCGCCTACCATCGTGACATGCGATATAACTGATAAACCGATTGAGCCGCCGTAGCATCGTGTTTCGGACACGTCCATTACCCCGCTGGGGAAATGCACACTTCTGTGAATCTGCCAATGGTGGTTATTGGTGGCTGGTGTTTTAGCGGCTGGTGTCAGATCATGTCAGATGTTGTCAGATCCCCCGTGCCGCAGTCTGACATTCATCTAAATGGACAGAATGAAGAGTATTTAAAGAGCTGGTGGCTCACAGAAATTGGAGAAAAAGGGCAGCGATCACATAGAAAGCGCCACTGCTAATAATCATATTGTTTAAAAACAACCGATAGTTCGTTGGTCTTTTTGTTCTCGACATTGTGCATCAAAATGCCTCTTCCAAGGGAGCCCATAGCGATTCGCGGGGGTTGCAACTGCGGCGCCGTCAGATATCGCATCACCATCCCCTCCTTCGAGGAACGCCAATTATACTTTGTTCACGCACCAGAGGAGGCCTCGAACCCAGAAACGCCCCGGCTGCCGCTCATCTGCTTCTGCCACTGCAACGACTGTCGCGCAGCTACAGGCTCCCTGCTTCCCAGCTGGTGCCTCGCCCCGAAAGAAATGGTGACCATCTCATGTCTGCCCAGCCAGGATGATGATGGTTCCATGCAGCGTCTGCGTCTTGCTCCCCACGATGCATCGGGCGACTCTGAGAGACCGTCGTATGTACCGGCTTACGGCCTGGTGTCCGGCACGGAGCCCACTACTGGGACCTGGTTACGGGTGTACCGAGGGACCGATGAGAGTATGGAAGGGTGGGACGTGGATAAGCGAGTCCATCGATCATTCTGCGGTAGATGCGGAACTAATCTCTTCTATGTCATCTGCCCGATGCCAAACAAGTTCACGAATATGGTTGATGTGTACTTTGGAACCGTCGATCGGGAGGACCTTGAGAAACCCTGGGCGCAGCCTGAACGACAGGTATGGCATAACTATGGCATCAGTTGGATCAAGGATGCTGTAAAGGACTTGGACGGACCAAAGCATCCGTCTTTCTCGACCAAGGAGTTTGTGCAAGAGTAGAGCATCCGAGTGCTCGGGTCGGATCGAACGAGGGTATTTATGGATCACGACTACGCTGTCAGCAATGCACTTAATTATATATCATTTCAGACTCCAATAAAATAATGTTGCACTTTCAACTTACCTACGTGATGATCATCCATCTACCTTGAACCTGACTGGATGATTACGCGGACCGTATATGTAGGACTGAGGTATGCTCATGATTACCCGAGTTTAGACACATTAATAGGCAAGCAAATACCGATCTGCCAGGCGCTGCGACACCGTGACACAGAATATCGGGAATGTTGGAGATTGTGAGTACGCATTTCGCCGTAAAGCCTGCCACAGGAATATTGGACCTGTTGCTGGGCGTTGCTACTCCATCGCCAGGAGAGATCCAGGCACACGAGGAGATCTTTGCCTCAGCATCTTTGCCCGCTTCTCCCCGACGAACGTCGTGTCGACTCTGAGAATTGTCTCACTAACTCACGCGCTTTCGTCATCCATGTAAAAAAGAAAGTCACGAGATTGATGCAAAAAAACAAACGGAGATGGTTACCGCTACGAAGAATGCCAGAATAGGCAATGGCCGCAATTCCCACCTCAAATCACCCCCCCCCCACGATTGGCAAGGCATTATGTCGGTCAATTATTAGCCATGATGATATGGTTGGTTTTTCGCTAGAATTTGTCTTGGCTCTGTATCCGCATCAATGCATTTATGATCAGCTTTACATACCATTAGATCAAAACGTGGTACGGTAAGGAAAAACCCTTTGACTTGGCCTGGCTGTCCTGTATTCTATCCACCATGACCCCACCGCTTCCGGGGGCGGTTAATATCCTATGTATGGGTTCTGCCAGGAAACAGGAAGGTGAGGGATGCGTAGGCGAATCTCTGACATCAAGAGTTTTCATTTTATTTTATTTTCCTCGGTATAATAACCCCTCCGGCTGGTACTGATCATCCCATATTCACAACTTTCCTCAGAAGTCGAGGTAGAATCGTATTCCTCACGGCAAATTGCAACGACGCTGACAGCCAGAGGAGATCAACATGGAAGTCAAGAAAAAGATTCCAAAGACACTAAAGAAGTGCTCAGTATCGACAATGGAGCTGTACTCGAGTCCAATGTTGACCTGGACGACGCTGTTCTTCGTGCCAATGGACATGAATCAACATTGGCACGTCAGTTTAGCTGGATCTCGGCTCTTGCCCTGGGCTTCAATATTACAAACTCCTGGGTCGGATATTTGGTCAGTCATGATAGTATGCCCTATGACGTGGTGCTGTCTGCTGACATACAATGCAGAGCAACTTTGGGCAATCTCTTGTCTATGGTGGGCCTCAAGTTGCTCTCTTTGGGCTACTCGTAGCATTTGTAGCGCAATTTCTCATCACCATTGGACTGAGCGAGATTGCGTCTGCGTTTCCTGTAAGACCCATAGTGTAACACGAAAATGCAACGGACTGACCAACGTGCATAGTCAACAGGCGGTCAATACCACTTCTGCTACATTCTAAGCCCCCAAAAGGCGAAGAGGTTCACGGCATATATAATTGGATGGATGTCAACCATTGCCTGGTGGACGCTAACGTCAGTCTTCGTCCTTCCGATAGACTCGTATGGGTGCATTGTGCTATGCTAACATGCTCACAGCTGTTCTGGCATCTCCCTCGCAGCAATCACATTACCTGGGATAATTAATTTCTTCGACCATAGCTTTGTCGCAAAGCAATGGCATATTTACCTATTCTATCTCTCTATTGCCGTCATTACACGTTCGTATACGCATTTGGGAGCTCTCCTTTGGAGAAGGTTCGATAATATGGCTTGTGCTGATTGGTAGCAGTCATACCGCTCTTTATCGCATCACGGAAGCTGTCCCTGATTGTTCAGTTTTCTTTGGCGCTTTCAATATTTGGCTTCTTCATTTGGCTCTTTACTGCTGTTGGTATGCATGAGCACACGCAGCCAGGTTCGTTCCTCATCCAGCCGAGTCTCGGGACGAGCGGTTGGTCAGATGGAACGGCATGGGTCCTCGGAGTTTCCAATTGCATGTATGCCTATGGAGGGACCGATGGAGGTATATCCAGTACCATGAGTGCCGCCGTAGGATGTGACTAACATGACGATAGCCATACACATCAGCGAAGAAATACACCAGCCAGGACGACGGGTGCCTCAGGTTATCGCCATGACATTGGTGATTGGGCTTGTCACCAGCTTTTCCCTCTTCCTGGCCCTGATGTACTTTATGATAGACCTTCACGCTGTGAGCACTTCGCCGCTGCCCAGTATAGAATTAATTTACCAAGCGTAAGTTTATCGAAGCTGAAGCATCATCAGCTGTGCTGACTGATGACAGGACGGGAAATAAAAATGTCACTGTTTTCCTCGTTGCATGGCTTCTTGCTGTCTACATCAGTAAGTACGATGGCATCGGGCTTCGTGTCTGATGTCAAGCTAATGTACAAATTTGTAGCCTGCCTCCCAGCCCAATGGGTCACGAGCGGCCGCCTAGCTTGGGCATTTGCACGCGACGTACGTTGAAGCTCCCCTTGATGGCGACGATGAGGATTTTCTCCATCTAACAATTACTGCTTCTAGAATGGGGTGCCATATTCTAGTTATTTCTCCCATATTGACCCCAGACTTGGATTCCCGGTCCGCACCACGATTGCAGCCTTTGTATTCGTTTGCATTTACGGCTTGCTTTACCTCGCGTCGACTACGGCATTTAACTCCATCATCACCTCTGCCGTCCTGTACTTGAACATCACCTACGCCGTTCCGCAAGTTATCCTACTGTTCAAGGGCCGCAACCAGTCTCTACCTCCACGATATCTCAACCTGGGCTGGCTCGGATACGTGTGCAATGCGTTCGCTGTCCTCTGGGTCGTGGTTTTGGGGGTTTTCATCTGCATGCCCCCAAGTCTCCCCGTCGCAGCGGGGTCGATGAATTACACCAGCGTTGTTGCGGTGAGCCTTTTTGTCATAGTTCTGGTGCTCTGGGTTTTCAGTGGTAGACATTCATTTGAGGGACCCGAAATTGATTGGGAACTGTTAAGAGTTGCAAACGTTGAGAGTCTCAAGTCAAGTGCAGGAGCAGGACCAGCTTCAAAAGCCGAGAGTTAAATTGTTCTACTATCACGGAAGAACTATTTTAAGAGCTACTTAAGTATCCATATCTGCGTGTCTGCTATATCTAATCATAAGAAAGAGGCAAACTGTGGCGGAGAGCACTGTCCGGTTATGTCTGATTGGGATTCAGCACAGTTACCAGCGTGTGTTCATTTTGGATTCTGATAATGTTGTCCGGCCCTATGTCGGGGTTCTGAGAGTCTTTGCAATAGTCAGCCCATGACTGTATAGGTATTTGGTTCACCTTGTTTGTTGACTCGTTAAGGCTAGCGAGTCCGAGTAAGAATCCCAATTCGGTCACAGATGTGGCATCAATCCATCCCTTCGCGGCGCGTGGAAGTATCCGAAGGAGCAGCACGGACTGATTGCCGTCAACAATCAGAGAGGGTAGGACATTGAAACGTAGATTTGTCAACATGATTGCTCCGGGACCCGTATAATTGTTCATCAAATAGTTGTTCTGGTTGGTGCCTAGCTGGATCTGCACGTCTAACTCTACCAATTTATATTGGTTGATCGGATCCTGGTTCACCAGAATTGAGAAGAGTAGATCTTGCGGCAAGTTGGGCGTTCCAAGTGTGATTATGTCCCAGTGATTGACAATATTGCTGCCGAGGCGGATGTCGTACGTGGGCGGCCCCGCTGGGCCGCTAGCTGAGCGGCTCATGGGAGGGGCAGGGAAGTTATCACTGGAGAGAGCCCTGAGGGCACGAACGTGAGGAGCCAAGTTTTTAGAGAGAGCTGCCATGGTGGGAGTGTAGTTCTCACGGCGTTGGAACGTCGGAGCTTCATCAGTGACAGCTTCAGTGCTCAACGCGACTTTGGGCTGGGAGGGTGGTGCGCCACTAGGAGTCGACCGACCCTTGACAGTAAGTTTCTTTACTCCAGCGGCCCCAAGCTGCCTCAGAGTTCTTATCTCAGGGCTAGGTGCATTACTAGGGGACGCCAGGCTGGCAATTCTTGCCGGCGTCGGATGGGCCTGGAGATCGATGGTGAGACTGTAGATGGGATCATTTAGTTGCATAGAAAACAACGCCGAAGTAGCAGTATCGTCATGGAAATATGGCTTGTCTCCTACCCCATCATTGTATGTCCCCATTTTCTCTTGCAGCGTCTGTAGTTGAACATCAGCAAAGTGTGGCAACCGCAGGATGCGGAGGTCGTTAAGTCCTTTTCCAGGCTCAGTGTCCCAGATAAAGATGTTGTCTGTGGACTGCGTGCCTGTCGGTTGGTAGATAATCTCCTGAAGCGGATACTGTCTGTTCTTGTCCGCCCCACGAATGGTCTGGTCCACTGTGTACTGTCGCCGGATGTCAACCTTAATTTGCGTGGTGTCTAGTCCTCGTGCTACAGCAAACCGTTGTTGGTGTGCTGGTTGCGTGAATACGAGGCTAGAAAATTGCGCTGATCCAGGGATACGATCCATAAAGGCCATCATCACGCCGTCTGTCACAATTTCATGCCGTAGCAATGGGGCCCCGGCAGGAGGGGTGTCACCGGAGGCAACTATGGCGTCATCATCAGCCAGAACTTCTACACGCAGATCTGGAAACATTGTCACCAGATCAGAGCGTAGATAGAAGCCATATGTGGGGATTTGTACGGGGTGGTTGAGTCCCTCGGGTGTGTGGCTAATGTAGTCATTGAGCGCCTGCTTGATGGCCACACGATCTTGGTCGTCGCCCCAGTGATTGCCTATGGACAAAGCACCATCAAGAAGCGCATCTACCCAATTGGCATCGATGCGGAAGAAACGCAAGCTCTCAGTTTCTAGGTATGTTGGATCGGGTATTAGACAATGTGCCGGCACACCAACCAAGAACATGCGATCCATCAGCCACGACTGGACAATCATCCAATCTGTTGACAGTGGATTGTTCAACTCATTATACAAGCCTCCCGACTTGCTCTGCGCAAGCGAGCGGGCTACTTTGAGTGCAGCAGCAGGATACTTTGCCCCAATGGAGGGGGATGTGAGAGACAGGTCGGGCAGATCATCGTTGCCAAGTTTCGGTCGGAACCAGCGCTTCTTCGTCCCTCCAGGGGAAAAGGTTGGCTGATCTGGCGGCGCTGGTGGGGTTGACCCGCTGCCATTGTTTCCGCTGTTGGTGCTGTTCATGTGGATAGCTGCCAGACTCTTCACCATATTGGGTAGGTCTCCAAGCAATTCAGTTTTAGTGCGGATAGCACTATCGTTGACGTCCTTCAGAGTCTGTAGTTTAGCAGCGCTGGCAGCTGGGTGGTGGATAGACGTTCTCAGACGACCCAACGCGGCAGTGAATACTTCGTCGCCAAGAGCCATAGTGCGGCCGACCTGCCACGCCACCGAGTACGTGATGTCCATGATTCCTAAATCCTTATCGAGGATCTGGAGGTCAACCCCTGAATTGGAGCAGTTGTTTAAGTTTTCCAGCTGAGGCACAATAGTGGGAGTAAATGGCCCACGATAGAGTGCGACAGTGGCCTCGCCTGTCTGTGTGCGATACTTGACCAAAGTGTAGCCATCGTCAAGTCGGCTGGCGACGCGCTGTTGGATTCTGTCGGCCGAGCTTCGCAGCGGAGCGATGATGCGTTCAGGCGCACGCAATACATCCAGCGTGCTGCCTAGGTGATCGAATGCATCAGGCACATTGAGTGTGTTGGGCGGCAGGACAGTATAGTTCCAACTATACAACGAACATAAGGCTACGTAGCGTTGACTCGTGATGGGTAATGTCATCGCCTCGACGCCCTCGATTGACACTAGGTGTACACACATTGTAGTTGGTGTGGCGTTGTCCAACGGACCCGACCGGTTGCCAATAACGATACTGAATACCGCAGTGTCCTCTACACCTGCCAGAGCCATACCTGACCCATTGATCTTGCGTACATGCGACAAGTATTGGTACTGGCTTGTGTCTGGCACAGCTGGTACAACCCTTTTGCCGTTTTGGTCAAAAGTTGAGAATAGGCTGGTGAACAGGTCTGGTTTCACGAAGATGAAGTCTCCTCGGCTATCTTTCATAGTGTCCGGGCCCAGATCCGGCGTCACCGGCGAGGCGACAGTGTCCTTGAGCTGCCAAAGGTCCGCGATGCTCATATTGACTGTCATGGTGGATGACTGCTTCACAGGCTTGATGACGCCTGCGCTGGTAGTCTGAAAGATGCTTGTTGGATCGTTTAGATCCTCAGGTGGTAGCCGCAGTTCATCTTGTGAGAACGAAAAGATGGCCAACCATGGCACACGGTTACGTACGGGCCCTTCGCCGGACCCGGCCGCTATCGAGGCTACCTTTTGCCTCAAATCAAAATTGGTTCCAGCCTTTGGGCTCCCCAATCGCTCCCATGGGAGGTGAGGGTCAGTGAGGACGATGTGCGGTAGGATTCGGTGATCATCACTGTAACCGGAGGGAGGATACGTTGAGTGCACAGTTCCTTTTGGTAGAGAGAACTGCGGCGCGTCCACGAAGAAGTCTTGCTCTGCCTCCAACACCAGCTGTGGTTCACCGTTTTGCGCGTCGATTGTTTGTGACACGGTGATACGGTGCTGTTTGCCGGCTTCTAGACCGGGTGCCCAGAATGAGTTAAGCTGTTCCTGGCCTGGTGGTAGCGGATCGATTTCATCACCACTACCATCTAGAGAGGCAGGAGGAGCAGCGCCTAGGAGAAGACTCCGAGTCTGGACAAACGGCAGTGGGTCAGTTCCATCACCGGTATCATCTTGAGTAGTAGGAGGCGCTTCGCTTTGGAGGAGACTCCGAGCCTGGCGCTGGCGGGTGGCGACGATCCGCCTAGCATGCCGAATGGTTAAATGGCGAGGAGAGTTGACACGAGTGCTTTTCCCACCAGGGAAGATGGCCATTGTGAAACAGTTGCTACTGCGGAGTGTGGTTTAGAACCCAGTCTCTGTATCTTTGCAGCCTGTTTCACTCGTAGGGAAAAGAAGAACAATTGAGTCTCAAGCTAGAACTCGCAGATGAGGTTTGCATTCGTCTCTTGGTGTAGGCAACCCAATTATCGGGGTTATCAGTTCTTCAGTAATTTGTCATGCGAATGTTCACTCAAGACCGAAGGGTTGAAGAACGATAACGTATACCCAGTTACGACAAGAGAAAATTAGAAACTGCTTAAGCCATCATAGTAAAGGATGCCACGACTAAAAGAGTGCACCACGATGCGTATCATTGAATAATAGTTTTGTATAATAGATTAAAGAATAATGTGTTTAATATTTTATTTTATTCTATTTTTATTTTTATTCTATGTTTATTTATTTATTTTCTTATTTTCTTCTATCCTTTTATTTTTGTTTCATATATCTAGTCTGATATGTTGCATTAATCAGCTGCATCTTTTCTTGTCTCTCTAACTCCTCTATTTTTAGGTCGTACTACACGCACATCCACAGCCCCTTATGCATACCCCTCCAATTTATTTGAAATAGCAAAACACCCTCTTGGCGCCCGCCTTGCAGCCTCCCCACAAACAATGGTCACAACCCCTCAGCTACTCTAGCCGCGGAGGGACTTTTGCATTTGCGTAGCATCGGATACAGCATCATTCACCAACCAAACTCGCCACATTGGCTCAACACCAAACTTCGCCAATCTGGACGCTGTCTAGCTACCCCATGCCTCAATCCTGTTTGGCCTGCATATGCAAGTCGGTGCCGAGGCTTCACTCTCAACAAGAGTGGGTTCTATGACGATAACAATTGGTGTTGATATCATGATATATTGGCTAGGCTTCATACCAATCACCGTTGCTTGCTGCTTTAACCCCTCAATTGTGCAAGTTTCGCCCCGCTGTACGGAATACTCTGACCGGTAATCTGCATGCGGCGGATATGCTAGGAGTTGCATTGGGTAGAAAAATATTGCCTGCAAGAGATGCATCTCCCGCTATACTTTGAGACATCACATGCCAGAACGAGAATCAAGCCGTGAGGAGTAACCCATACGTGGTTATGATGATGAACCTCCGTTAGAGGGGTAGTGAGTCACTGCGGCATACTCGCGATGTTGCATTCCCGCCAGCTGTCTTCATTCATGAGGCGTTTGGTTGATCTAGTACCAAGAATCCTTGGTCCAAAGTCCCAAGTCAAAACAGAGAGCAATATCATATATGAAGGGCCACCGTAACCTCATAACTAGCTATGAAACTGCAAAAGATAGAACATCACTTCCATCTCATTTGGACACAATCAACAAAATATTTTTCATCTCGTTCAACTCAAAATCATCATGCCTGCCATTGCAGCCATCTCCAATGCCCTGTTGTCGGGTGATCAAGACAGCATCAGCCTCTACTATAACAACGACTCCGCGCAGCTCTCTCTCGCCATAAAGAATGCCAAGGACGACAAAATTCTAGACCCGGAAATCTGGGCGTCCAGTCTGGACGATTATCCAGGTTACATTTTCAATCCATCCGAAATAGCCGGTGGTACTTACAACAATGTCAACTTCGTTTTCGCCATCACCACACCTCGACTTACAGGGACTGCCACCATCGCAACTGTCAATCAGGTCTCTGTCGTGTCTCCTATATACAAAAAGATAGATACCACAAGTTTAGCCAACAAAACCATTGCATTTTCTTCATCTCAAAACAACGCCTGGTTGTATTACCTAGAGTGAGTTACGATTATTTCTGTCCTGTGACTACTTCGAGGGGTGGAATACGGAGATGAGAAGACTGACATATTCTTGATTTTCCCCTTTCTAGTACCACTGCCACGAATGGCGTGTCATTGCAAGAGTGGGACCTCCAGAACAGCACCAAGCAACCCTTTCCAATGCTTGAGGACATTACTCTCAATTCCTCACTGGCCGCCTATGCAGACGAATTAGCTGTCCAGCGTTTTGTTATCTACCAAGAGGGCAACCAGAATCACCTGAAGGAATTCAACGTCACTTTGCAGGAAGGTGAGTCTTCCATCAACAGCCACCTCTTAACCCACGTTCTTCGTACTAACGTTTTTGATAGCCTACGACATCTCGAATACCGACGATGCCAGGCCTAACACATCAGTGGCTGTCGTCCTCAACTTTGGCATTACTTACCTGTACTACTACGACTATTCACGCAACTTGCGTCGAATTACCAAGATTAAGGGTGAGTGGGGAGCTTCCGAGCCTGTCCCCAACAGTGACAAGGTTGGCGTCAGCCAGTTGTCTGTCACAGTGACCGATGGGTTCAATAATGTGTTTTATGTGGCGAAGGACAATACGGCCGGTACATTTACCATCGTTCGTGACCCGGTGGTGCCGCAGTGAATAGTGAAAAAAAGATGGAGGAATTGGTTCTCTTGTGGTGCTGTGGGCTACGCTGCATTTTCTAAACCTTACACTTCGTAGTTTAAATAAATAGCAGATGCGATGTTCAATATGCTGACCTTTGGCCTCAATTCTATTTTTCCTACCTCATATTTCCCTAAACGTGTGTATTTGTTCAATACCGGCCCTTATAGTTGTGTGATTGATCTCGTTTTGCTTTTCTTTATGAGGTAGTATAAGTACGCGACAGTCAGACGATGTTCAACTATTTACTTTGGCCAACACGTATGAACAAAGCAAGGCACTTCCCTGATGACGTAGAAAGGTGAAATCACCGATAGTTTCCTGTAAATCTTCGCAACCGATGGACAGTGGACAGACGAGTCGCTGCGAAACCTTGTCTAAGAACCCCCCCCCCTTCTCCTCAAGATCTATCCCGCTGTCAGGAGTTAGGTCACAAGGGAGTGAATGAGTGCATAATGCGTAGCGATATCATAGCTTTCTCGCAGGTAGGTCTTAATTGGTGACGGTTTCAATTCTTGGCCTCTTTCTAACTGTGGTTGTCGCGTTTTTTTAAGGGTTTTCCTTCCTCGGCGCCCCTCGGTGCCAGCACATGACACACGCAGTCACTCATTGTCGATGCCGCTGGAACCATACATCAGAACTCCTCCGTTTCTTCAATGAGTGAGTATATTACTCGATGACATGTGTCTTCCCTACTCTAGATCTTCGTATAAGGTACATGTTCCAAAAAAATTCGATTGGCCGCTGGAAGTGCA
The DNA here is from genome assembly GCA_036429605.1 of Cladobotryum mycophilum. Lineage (NCBI taxonomy): Eukaryota > Fungi > Ascomycota > Sordariomycetes > Hypocreales > Hypocreaceae > Cladobotryum > Cladobotryum mycophilum. Next base: position 212,646 of record JAVFKD010000002.1, on the reverse strand, counting down.
TAAATTGCTTATCCAGCACGCTGGCAGTTTCAACGTGTGCTGCATATTCTAGCTCATTGCTGCAAAGGTCCGTCGCGAAGTTGCCGACGGGGACACGCTACACCATCTCAATGCCAAGTTGAACACGTGGTGGTGTTCTATATGTCTGTGGTCCTGGTTGTCTCCTCCGTCAACTCCGCCAAGTATGGTATCATGGCCAAGCTCTACTTGGGTGTGGTCGTTGATTGTAGACTCAGCGCGGGATTTTTTCCGGGAACTTTCTCCTTGGTGCTCAGAACCCACGTTTGTCATATCCCCCGCACTTTAGTCTATTGGATTGTTGATCTCGACAGATACTTGTACAATGTTTTGGAATTGATTACCGGTGTCTGTATGTGTCCGCGTCAAGATGCCATTCCGAAGTCGACCTCTCAATTTGTGGTTAGACCAACATTACCAACACTCCACCAAACTGAAGCGGGGTAGCCCACGTGCGTATTTCCCCTCATCTGAATCCAACAAACATACTATGGCTGTCAATATTGAAAGGTAAACCAGAACCCCTTTCCTGCTCAATAACAAGAGGATGCTGTAGAAAACAGGTTTCCTGCATGCTTCTACTAACCTCATATGACCTACCCCTCCTCGGTGCCCGTGCTGGAGTCCAACCCCCGCTCTATTTTCTCATTGCTATACCCCCCACCCACCCTTCTCCCTTTTTTCTCTCATAATCGACCCCCTCGTCCCCTCTCACTAATGCCAATCATCTATTCCGTCCGGGCCGCAGCGGGAACTAGGCATTCTAACTTGTTGGCGAGCTTATCGGGGTGGGGCGAGACGGGATGTTCTCCATCACATAACTGCATCAAAAGCTCGTTTGAGCCACAAAACAAGCTTCTCTCTCCATTTATTGTTCTAGCCCAGATGATTCGCCCCTATTCATTGTGACCTTAAGTTTATCTACACTATGAAGTTTGCGGCAATAAAGTCTTTTTCACACTCCCTCCACCATGAGGCTTCCCCATCTCCGTCAAAATCCCGTTTAAATCTGCAGGTTGGACGTACTGGAACACGTCACCAGTCATCATGTTCCATAGGTAGCATGTATTCCCACACGTGAACATGTATGCATCCCTACCGGCGTCGCGAGTTCTGATCATCTGAGGTGCGGGGTTGCTTAGCCCAACACCCTTGGCAGCCAAGGTTCCCTCTCCATCGGCCCCCCAGTAGTAGGTGGTATCCATCTGGGCCGTGTCGACAGTCCAGCCATCGGGTGGTTTGGTTATTGGAGCCTGAATTTCGGTTAGAGCCTGATCCTATATGCAACAAGGGGACCGATGATGAGGGGAAGGGGAAAGACGTGAGACAACATGACGAAGAGGCAGCCCCGCAAGAAGCGTTGGTGTGTTGTCGAGGTAGAACACGAGTACTCACCATAGCTGGTTGCTGAGATGCCTGAAAGGTAGTATAGATTTTCCCGCTGATTTGTCTATGAATCAATGCGCAATTTGCCAGTCAATCTTGAGTGTTGGAATTGGACGCAAGCTCCGGAGACGACCCCTCCTTAAATCTACGGATAACGACATACTTCGGGTTCCCAGTTTATTTTTGGCTACAAATGGATAATCAACGTCAAGCGGAATGAAAAGAGTACTCGGTACTTCCAGCATCCTGATAACACCTCAGTGAATTCCCGTAGTCAACTTCCCCTCACCTTCATATCCTTCAGGGTCTCTGGCGCCCCCACCAATTTTCCGCCCGAAGTCAGTGACGAGAAGCCAAACATTAGACCCCTAGCTTCTGGAGGTTTCTATTTCTAATTGTCGATCTAGATCGTCACCTTGATCTATAACACCGGCATTGCTCACGCGAACGCCCAAAGGGGGCCTCCATTATCTCTTCGAGTGGCTCAGCAAAACATACTAGGTCAAATAAACTATGATTCCGATTCTTCATTCTCTTCTCCCGGCCTTTGGCTCTAAGCCAGGAGAGAAATGGTTCGAAACTGCGTATAATTGGGACATTGATCAAGTATGTCCTTGTAACTCGCTCATGGGCTGTTCTCTTCTAGTTTTATTGGGACATAAAACTGATTATCCAACAGATCTACCAGTGGCTTGAGGATGTCATGAATGGCAAAACAGGTGGGCCCAGAGCCCTAGACCCAGGCGTCCAGAGTATGCTCAAGGATATATATTCGAAGATGAAATCTCTGTCGTCCGTACCTCAAATCTTTTGCCCTCTTTTCCAAACGTTTTGTTCTAGTTTTACACTTTTACGAGACGGAATGGTCGAGACATAGGACGGTAGATGACTGACAATAGCCAGCCTTCCTGACGGCGTAAATTACGATGACCCCAATCTCCAGCCAAGATCTCATTTCCCACGCTCAGCCAATGAGGAATGGGGTGATGGCACCGATCAAACCAAGTCCAAATGGAGACTTATTGAGTGGCCCAACAAGTACGGCCGCGGACCCAAAAACGCTGAGGTGCGGATTCCTTATTTCAGTCCCTACGACCTTCTGGGATGCTTCCTCAGTCTGCTCGGCCCCGCCCCCCAGGCTGCCAACAAATACAACTATTTCTTACCTCTGACAGCCGTCTATGGGAGATGGTGCTCGCGCATCGCAGGCAAAGCCCTTGGAGCCTATCACTACCCTAACCCAGGCAGTGGAATGGGGACTTGGCCGTTCATGTTCCAGTGCACATGGCATGACGATCGCAGTACAAATCCACAGAAATGGTTCTTTCTTGGATCCGCTTTATCCGGGGACCCATTTCTCCCTCATGAAACTGGCACCTTCAAGAGTGTAGTACAGGGACGCCGATTTCACATGCTCTATTCATCGTTGATGATTAGAGGGATGGTTAGGGAAAACGACTACGAGAACCAGAAAGCACCTGATCAAGTGAAACCTAACGGTACAGGCAAACCATTCGGCAACTGCGCTGAGACGTATCCATTCGCAGAGAAAATGTTCAGGTGTGTACCGTATATAGGCCTTTGCAAGCCCATAGCCTTTCTTATTAATGCTAACTTCAAATTAGTGACAAAAACAAGAACAAGAACCTATATGGCCTCGCCCTTCAAAGGGATTATATGCGTGATCACACAGTGAATCAATATGACTTACTTCGGAATGGTGTGGTATGGAACAATCTTACCGCTCCTTGCATGAACTGTGCCTACCTGATCCACAAGTCTGGGGCCCTGGCGACAAATTTCGCAGCGGACTTTCAGAGACAGCGGGCTCCCGTAAGTTAGATTGCAGTTTTTGTTCGAGGGAAGGTTATGAGAAGCAAAGAGCAAAGCTATAGAGCTCGATGAGCGCTGGCTGCAGGGTAGGAACCTGGTAGACGAGGAAAGCATTAGGTGGGCTTAGAATAGATAACGAAGAAGTGACTTGTTTCAGACATCAATTGTTAGGCATGGCTCATAATTGTGAAAAAGATAATGTCTATCCTCGAGAAGAATAGAAGCTTAACTCGTCAAGAGCGGCGCAGCGACATACGACTGCATGAATCCGCCCTTCAATCTATCCGGAATGCCAGCAATGCTCTTGAGCAAATCCACATTATCCCAGTTCAGACTCTTCGCCAAGGTTTCTACAAATCCTTGCTGTCCTTCTTCATCTGTCCCCCAACCAGGGCTAACCCAGTCATTGTAGACAGCCTGATACTGTTGCTGGATGTCGTCTCCTGCCAATGGCTTGCTAGGCGTCCAGGTGTCACTTGCATTTGTGATGGTGGGGAAGGGACGCTGAGAAAGGATGCGCTCCAGACTCGCGTCGGCAGCATCAAAGGCAGGGAAGGGGTCCGGCGCCATGTGAGCTTTGGGGGCTGTCATTTGCACACCCATCATCAAGGGCAGGCCAGTTTTGTCGCCGTTGAGAAGTTCCTGAACGTTATTGTTCCCTCCACTGGGATCTGTGTTTTTGTCATCTGGGATTAAGAGTTAGTTTATACATGATTCGAAGAATAGAAAAGGTGTAGAGCAAACTCACATTGTGCCCACAAGGCCCTAGGTACAGTCTTCATATACCTGTCATACTGCCATCCCTCATCTAGATTGCTCTCGCCGTCCTGCTGGACCTGTACCAAAAGAGTTGACTGCATCGGCTTTACAAGCTGCATCGGCTTGCTAAAGATGTCAACACCATTTGCCGGGTCACTATAGGTAAGGACAGGATCCTGGCTCGGATCATTCTTGACAGCGTTGATAGCCATCTTGCATGATACGACAAAGGAAAAGGTACCGGCACGTACAACCCATGGCTCGTCCTGTTGACGCTCCGTCTTGTCGGAAGAATTCATCAACCCAGACTGTGCAAGGAAATTGTGTGCCTCGTTCTTTGGTGGTTGGGGATAAGCAGCGGGTGTTGGTGTTTCGTCGTCCGCCGCTGCCGTTCTTGCAAGCAAAGCATTGCTCGGCGACGACGAATTCTCTGATGCTTGCAGTACAAGCTGGTAGAATTGGTATAAATTGACAGGGTCGACACCCTTCTCTGAGTCTCCAAAATAGATGTTGAAGCCGAAAATCCAGAAGTCGACATGAACGCGGCCAGCCAGAGGCGGGCCCCAGAGGTATAGATCTGCGCTAATTTCAGCGGAGATATGTATGTGGATGAAGAGAATGTCAATGTTGAAGCTAATACCAACGGCTAGCCCTGCTTGAGCGTTGAAGTGGAAGGGCTTGTAGTTGATCAAGAAGTCGGCGAAAGCATCAAACCAGGCCTCGATAGGGCCTGCGCTAAAGGAAGCGTGCAGTTTACCACCGCCCATGCAGGCCTTGGGGGTGATGGCGAAATATGCCTCACCCGAGATGCTGAGGTGACTGCTCAGACTCCAACTGATGCCCAGTCTTGGTGGGTTGGGGTAGCCTACCGGTATGTCAAAGGCCTGATGGTAACCGCCCAGAGTGAAGACGAAGTCGCCAACAAGGGACTGGTCAGCCTGAGGAGCATCGAACCAGTAGTAGAGGCCCATGCCTCCGGTGAGGTGGCAGTCCTTGGTATAGATGTACGATCGTGGGGACAGTTGCGCTTCGATTTTCAGGGTACCGTATTGAAAGTCGGCAACGGCTGCAATGCCGAGTTCAACATGTGCAAACTTGAACTCTGCGGCGGTTGATGGGATATCAGCTACAGCCAGTGCAAAGATGCCAAGCTTGACAGCTTCACCAAATTGTACGACGATGACGGCATCAATGCTCAACATTTCGAAGGCGTCGACCTTTAAACCAACAGCAGCCCAGTACGTGCTGTCCAACGGCTGGAACCAGCCAGCGGGCCCTGGATCGGTAAGCTGTGTTAGAACCTGCAGTGCATCATCGGTGCCACCGATGCTTGTATTGGCAACGAAGGGGAACTGGTTGATTTGGTCTGGCGTAGGCGTACGAACACTGCTGTTGTAGCCAAAGCCACCGCAGACGCCCGTGATCTCGGCAAACTCAAGACTGATGAGCGGCCCATCTATTTTAGCAAACACAAAGATGGATTTAAACGGAGATTTGGTCTTGTCAGTTGGCGTGACTGTGCCGTAAAAGCCAGCCGCCTCGAACTGGTAGGGTACCCAACCGACAATCAAGCCGCCTGCGTAGTAGTCCATTCCACCAGTGTTGGCGTGGCGGATAATGCCTGCGATCATCAACGGCGGCTTGTCATAAGCTGCTGACAAGCCGTCGATGTTAGCACTGATAGAGGGTAATGCATCCAGCGTTGTGAATTCCGCCTCGAGACTAAAGCCAATCAATTCAAAGCCGATTGGACCCATCTCAAACGTGGCATCGAACATAAGCGCCAACTTCTTGTCCTTGTACTTCAGTCCGAGGTTGCTGATCGATAGCGGGCCTACCGTTTTCTTGAACGGCGCTTGTGCACTTGGCCCGCTGTCATCATCGCCCTCGTCCGACTTGGGGTCACTCGATGTGGTAGTCTTCTCGCCCTCGCCCGCTTTAGGCTCGCCCGATTTAGGCTCGCTCGATGGGAGAGCTTTCGGGTTTTGAGAGGCAGCAGCAGCCTTTGGTCTCATGAAGTTGTAGTCCAGTAAACATGATCGCTCGCCAGTGGAGCTGTGGATGATGGCGGCAAAGTGGCATCCGGCTGCCAGTAACAGGTCTGTTGGCTTCTGCTGTTTTGGATCGATCTTGTCTTTGACTAGGATCGGGTCCTTTAGACTAGTATTGAGTTGGGTAAGGTCCTTGCGAGAGAGGCCGGCGGTGTTTGCAGCTTGCGACGTCTGTGACGGGTCCTGTACCCAGAGGAAGTATAGTTCATCAATTGGTTGCTCCAGAGTGCCTATCAGAGGAACATCGATTTTAACATCCGGGAATTTGTTGACAGCGACTTCTATCAGCCGTTTCGATGGCGCAGTAGCGCCCCAGTCGCTGCTGTGCAATTGGGCAAAGGTGATGTGCAAATCAGCAATGTTGAGCTGCGCTAGGAAGTGGAACGATGTTGTCGTATTGTCCTTGACTGTTGTCTTTTTTCTCTCGATGTCAATCATGAAGGCATTCTCCCCATTACTGACTAGGTTCATGTCCGAGATAAATTCTGGCAGATCAATGTCGTCGCTTGACCCAAGAATAGAGTTTACTATCTGGCCAATTGTGGCACTCTTGTTGTCCGGGTTTACCTTGGCTGAAAAGTGGAAGTCACTATCGTAGGTGAACAAAAGGTTCAGCTTCAGAGACTCGATTAGAAGGTCTCCTTGGATAGTAAAGCTGCTACCCTTGGATTTGCCTTTGTTTGGCCCGTCGCTAGCCGGTGTATATTTGTACTCCACACTCAGTTTGTCAATGACTATGGACTCAATCAATGGTGCGATATGGTCTTTATCATCATCATCGAAGAACTCTGCCAACGTTGATGCATGAAGCCCAGTAAGAGAAGCTTTAAGGTCCCAGGTTCCCTTGGACGAGTCATAGTCCAAGGATCCGCTGAGAAGGGCAGGCTTGGCTATGCCGGAGGATACGCTTGGTTCAATACCTGCACTAATTGCAACGTTCAGAGTGAAAGAACTGCTTTTACCCCAGGCGAACGATGCATCCAGAACAACCTGACCAAGATATGGCTGAGGAACAGAGCCTGGAGAGATTGGCTGGGCAGATACGGTACCGCCGATAGCAAATGAATCCTGAGAGAATTGAACATAGGCGCGTGTAATCTCCGATGGGAGTGTGTCAGGGATGTTAATAACGGTCTGCGTGGGAATCAGAGAAGCAATCTTGATTGAAGTCGCTGGAGATGGCGTCAGCGGCTGTAGGATGGTCCAGTTCTCTTCGTACGGTTGTAGGTCCAAATCCTTGGATGCATCAAAGCCTACAATTATATTGATGTTAGCAGTTAATTCTTCGACCCGCACGGTCTGGCATCCTTGCATGAAAGGAGTCGCTACCCTGCTGGGAGTTCTTACTATTCCATAGCTGGCCATCTAAAGTGCCAAATCCGCCCAATTCATTACTCCAATTATACGAAAGGAGGAATACGACGGGACTAGCGGTATCTCCGCCGCCAAAGTTTGCCGATACTTCAATGTCGAAGGCAATTGTTGACAGTGTTGGGGTCTCCGGGTCAGTGACGGTTTCAAGACCAATGGTCATTCGCCGCAAAGTAAAATCAGGAAGTAACTTGGTGCCATTTTCCTCCTTATTGAGGGCATCGGTCACGAATGACTCCAACGTATCATCGCCTATGAGCCATGCAAGCCACTGTAGAAGTCCGGTGAGAGGGTTTTGGGAGAGGAACGTGAAAGTGATATTGATGCCGGTAGAGAGGAACTCGAGGCCAGCAGCCATTGCTACAGCCGTCGCGCCGGCAGTTCCGGCCTGCACAGAACACTCGATACTGAAGGCAACTTCACCCAGTTCCATGGGCGCATCGCCCTCTTCAGTCGTTGCTAGAATCGTCTTTTTCTTACAGATCACATCTGCACTGGTGACCGTGAAGCCCTTCAAGGAGGTGCCAAGGAGATCTTGCAGCGTATTGAATGCTGGGATCTGAAACTGCAGGCGAATGGTGGTTTGCAGATCAGCACCAGGTACAAACCATAAAGCATTTCGCTTGGGCGAGTCAGTTGATGTTGGCTTCTGGAGTTTCACTGGCAGGTCGGACATCGCGCTAGGCAAGTCGTCAATCATGTCGCCCACACCGGCATATGTAAACAAATTCTTGAGCGCCGTGTCTATCTCATCCGTCTGGGTGAAGTCAAGGCCGCAGGTGAGCATATCTCCAACAGAATTAATGCCAGGGGCTGGAATTCTGCTGCCCGTGTCTCCGCCGGCTGCAGCACTCGAGGTGCCAAAGGTGAATAGTAGCACATCGCTTGCTGAGCTGAAGGTCAACGACCATGGTGTCGAAATGGTAAACACAAAGTTCTCAATTTGCTGTCCCGAGCTATCAAGAGACAGAGAGCCTGTCGCATCAAGCTTCTGAAACCAACTCTGGGTCTCGTCAGAGCTGTCGAGGCTCGCAGTCGGGCTTGGGGCGCTAGACAAAATGATGACTTTATTCTTCAGAGCGCCCACAAACTTGTCCGTCGAGCTGCCTGAGCTGAGCACCTTGATAGTCTGGCTGGGTTGTTGGCTTGCAGAGCTGGCATAGATGTAGTACAAACCGCTACCTTGAGTAGAATCACCAGGGGCATTGTCGAGTGCAGCGGGCGCTGATGAGACGCCCATGATGAGTTCGAGTTGGCACTGAGTCTTCAAGGATCTCAAGTGAATTACTTTCTCATTAGCCAAGGAGAGATGCTTGTCAACGAAATCTCCGATAAGTTTTGCGTGGTTTGTGTGCTTGCTCCCTAACACATTTCCTGGAAGCTCACACACTCAAATCGATGGCCTATTTTTTTGATGATACTGTGGTGGTCCCAAGTCTCTCAGGATGCTCTATCTTCGCTGTTATTGTCACAGTGCCTGACTATCGAAATAAAACCAAGCTAGCTTGCCCAATATCCAGTCTATTATTGAAGGCGGTCCACACTGAACACCCAATGCGATCACTCCCCGGCTTGTTACCGGCTCAATTAAGTTCCGGAGACTCACATTCCATTGAATCCTTGGTGATGGCCAGGGATATGCAGCTCCAGAACTAATACGATATATTTGCATCATCATGGAGCTGAAGACGTGCATTGCTGATCCTACCGGTGTGGACTTCTCCTCATCACAGAAGTACTAGATACATGTCTTTCCTCTCTCACCGGTTTGCCCATGTATAACATGGGGTCTTCGTTTCAATAATCATCTCGGCGGGGTTGAAAAGCAATAGTTCCATGCATCTATTAATGGATCCTATGCAGGATGCTTCGTTTGGCTGTGGAAGATAGAGTCATCTGACTACTAATCTAAAGATATTACGCGATGTGCAGCACAGCAGAAGTCTTTGCCCACCTCTATGAGCGGGGTAAAGGCCTATGGCGTTTCATCCGTGACGATATCCACGCCATAGAAGACAGTGGATAACAATTGCGACCGCAGAACACAAGAACAACACATCACGTACAGGGACCCGTCATCTCTGGGTGTATATTCCAAGGCATGCAAACTACGGTACACCTATTTTCCATGATCCCACGCCACGGTGTGTTTGTCAATCATGAAAGGCGACCGCTCAGGTTGTAGTGCATAAAGTGGAAACAGACAGGCATACGCCCATGGCCATGTGGGGATTGAAGTTGGAGAAATTCATGGCGGGGTAGCATTGAAGTGAGGGGTCAATGTAACAACTGACGGGAGCTGTTGGACCACACACTAATGTGATGTGCCGTGTCCCGTACCGTAGCCCGTTTCCGCCTTCATCCGTAGGCAGATTGCTTAAGTTGACGCTGAAGTGTGGGTGGAGTTGTAAAGCAGGGCAAGACAAATGCTCCTGGTGTGGGATACAATATGTGAGCTGCTGAGTTTCTTGAGCTTGAGAACTATAGGACTCGTAATTTACGAGACATTACCGCAAGGAGTTTAGAAAGGCTGAGTGAGGAATAATATAACTTCAATTGGAATAGATGGATATATATCTCCTAATTAGTTATAGTGAAGACTATAGATTCTAGTCGTTTATAACTCTAAACGTGTAAGAGTGAAATTATATGACCTTAATGTAGTCTAGACGGAAACATGAACAAATATCTTTTCTCTCATTGATGGTATCTAAGCTCTGAACGGGGATTCTCTAGAAGCTCTAAGTAACAGTTCCAAGGACCAGCTTGCGAAGCTGGTATTAGCTGCACCTCCAGTCTTCCACTGCTTTCATGACCACATCGTAGACTGTCAAACAACATCACGGATACCAAATCCTGAGTAAAATGGCCTCTCAATTCCCTAAATTCGACACCGTTCTGGTGCCAATGCAGTTGGATGCCTTTGTGCTTAATCCAGCTGTCTGTGGTACTGGTGCTGACGACGATACCACTGCGCGCATCTCACCCATCACGCAGCCCAATTACACCTTCTTGCGTCTTGATAAGTTCCTGCTCCAAAGCGATGTGCAGAATCATACAGACCTGCACAATACTGCACCAGCTTCTGTCAATCCACGTATGACTGATCTGGGGGCACGTCCTATCCCTCAACCCCTTCGCCATCGCCACGGCGTCTACATCCATTGGATGCTACCTCGTTTCTATCGTACGGGCATCTCATCAGGGCAGACAGTGCCACCGCAAGCCCGCCAGGCAGATAGACTGAGTCGCGGGTTGGCTGCAGCTCCTGATGCATCTGATGGTGATACCAGTCATGATACGCCAGACTTTGTGGAGCCGCCAACACGATGGATTGTCATTCGCAAGCTTGACATTAACAGCGTTCAGCCACCTGAGGCACAGCCAGCATTTGCAGATCGCGAGTATGAGGGCTGGGTAGTTGAGAGCGATCACCTCTGGTCACTAGAAGATATCCCGACGGATATGGACTTGCAGACGGACCTGGCGCCGTTTGTTGTCGGACAAGCTGGATCCAATGTCAATATTGATCAGCAAGCAGAGGTGTTCATTGGGCGGAAGACGCCCCTGGCGAGTTGGTCCGGTCAAGAGGACCCAAAGGCACAACCACCCAACATCAGTGTGCTACGCAGTGGCAACCAGCTATTTGCCGACTTCCAAATGCACAATACCAACGTATTCAGCATGCTGGATAATTTCGAATATGGGACTGATGATGCGCCACAGTATCTCACATACGCCAAAGCCAGCTATTATGTCGTAGGTTGGCACTGGAAAGAGGACGTTGACCCCCTATGGAATTCTGGCCAGACCGTTCCCCACAACGGCAGTCTAAAGGCCCTACTCATGAACCTCCAGGGTGTTAACCAGGAACCTCCCAACCCTGACCCTTGGCTGACGCAAATGGACCAACTCCGTATCCTTTGCCATGGTGCCATGTACGAGGTGACTTGGGATCATGAGAATAAACCCAAAGATGTGCCAGCGGATAGGTTAAACGCTCGCCTTCGCGATCAGACGCAGGCGGCTGTGTCAGTTGGTACCACACCTATGGACGCAATGATCTCTTACTGCTCTGCTCGAAAGGATCATCCAGAGGGCCCAGGGGACATCGCCCAACTTGAGGAGGACATCTTGGCCATCGAATCTTTGCTATACACGCGTGACGATGGAGTTGAGGAGCAGCGTCAGGCCAAAGATAAAATTTATAATTGGTCCTTTACCCGTTCACCAGGTGGGCAACGCTACTACTTCTCTGGCCAAGATGGCGATGGAAATAGCGATAAACAACCCCTAGAGCCTGAGAGACCAGCCATTCTCAAGCTTCGTGAGCTTAACCAAAACCAAAGGCTTCTGGACGCCTGTAGTTCTTCTATACAGCAATATCGCTGGGACATGTTTTCATTGTGGTGGAAGTATGTCAGTGATATCGGCAACAGTGATAGTGATGCAAATAGCCCTCAAAATGTTGAGTATAAGCTACAAGTACAGGATCTAGCAACCCACATCTCGCAGATGCAGTTGCAAATGCAGACGATACAAGGCACAATAGATAGCTTGTTAGCCCCTCCAGGCACGGATGAGAATCTGTTGGCGACTGCTAAGCCGGCGAGCATGCCAGTCTTCTATCGTGGGAATGACCCAACTCTTCTCATCGGGGGCGTTGAGTCAGGATGGGCCTTGGACTATCTAGAGAACGTGTCCGTTCGTGCACCGTTCCAGACGATTGCTCCTAAAAATGGGTCATCTGATCTGCCACCGGACCTGAATGATTTCTTGTCCCTGACATCAAAGCTACCCGATGTGTTCAAGAATCCCGTTCAGGCCCTGATAACTGAGTTCTACCTCCTCCGACCTGGCGGTGGTGACTCTGGCACTGCCGACGCAGGAAAGTTTTACCCTCAGTTCCACGACAATCGGACAACTGACCAGCGCTGGCGCGATCAGTGGGGAGACAGACAGCCATGGTTCCCGCTGTTTGCGGAGTGGGAGATTGAGTACACACACATCCCCTTCAACTATTGGAAGCTGGATGAGCATACCGCCCGTCTATCAGCTAATAAGCTCGCTCGTTATGGCATTACCGTTCCACCAACGAAAGAAGGGGATACGCCACCTTTATGGCAAGCATTGGCAAATGAACAGGGAAAATATGGGCCAGACACACGAGTGATATCTGGGCGGGTGCTCATACTACCACAGCCTAGCTTCTCACTTCAAGCCAAGGTGGCTCAATTATTCCAGAATACACCGCCGGCTATCCTAGATCAGTACCTGACAGCAGAAGAACGCAGCAACTTGTTAGGTAAAATTAATGAGTTGGCATATCTGTCATCGCCGCTTTCTGGCCTTGTCAATGGGTTAACAACGCGGGCTCAAGGCAGTCACATCAAGCCTGAGAATAAGATGGTGGGCCCTGAGGGTGAATCCAGCTCGGCCATTGATGAGGCAGTGATTGAAGCCATTGGACTGACAAAAGAGAATATCGAGTTGATCCAGGGGAACTCGGCTCTAACCCCATACGCATCATTGGCAAATTTCCTAGACAATGCCTACAGTCCCTTTAAGCCTGCGACACACGGGCAGTTTAGGTATGTTCTATCCCCCTCCCTTCATCTGCCCCCCAACATCCTAATGACGTCCATCGCTGACTCCTTAATACTAGATTTCGCAAACTCAATATCATTGACAAGTTCGGACAGGCTCTGATGGCTATTGATCAGAAGCCGCGAACAGATGGTCCACCACCCATCTATCCCTGCATTAGTGACTTCTATGAGCCACAGACTGTCACGATTGATGGCCAAGTTCATGCCAACACGGTGATTCAGGACGACCCCAGTCAGTGCGAGTTCCTGCAGCTGCCTCCACAAATCAATCAGAACGCGCGTCTAAACGCGGAGTTTGTCATGCGCATAGCAGACGATCCACCCGACATGAACAACCAGCCTGCACCAAGCAGTGTTGGAGCCAGCTCTGGTAGCAACCAAGCCAAGTGGCGTCCAGCGACAGAATGGGAGAATCCCATCTGGGGCTGGGTTATCACCAACTATGCCGACTACGGCCTCCAGCTCTTCTTGAAAGATGGTACATTTTTCCGCGAGGTCCGCTTTGGAGGTCCGCTGGGAGCGTTGGAGTCTCCGAAATGGCTACCTTTTAAACCCGAAGACAGCGTATCCACGCCAGAGACACGACAGCTAGACGCACTGGCTACGCAACTCAGCAATCCAGCATACCTGAATGGATTCTGGCACATGGTAACGACAGCACAGGCGAACCTAGCTGCAGCCCCAACCGCGTACTCCCAGTTTCTCAATTCCATTGTTGGGAAGCCGCTGGCGTTGGTTAACATGGGTTTTTCTCTTGAGTTGGATAGCCCGCCCCTGGTGGATCAGAGCACCAAGTCCAACATTGGGGCAAATCCTGAGCTAAGCTTGGTGAAGCCATCTCAGCCGGACGATAAAAATCCATTCTACCAGTTGCAGGTGAGATTGGGCGACCCTGATGCTGAGTACGATGGTCTGGTTGGCTATTTCGATACCACAGCCCCAGACACAGACGAGCTGAAGCTTGACACCATCAAGACCTTCTTTGCACCAGACCAAAGCCCTATGACACCTCTAGAACTTCTTAGTACGGACAATTATCCACAGTTCACGCCGTTCTGGGAGGCTCCCTTCCCTACAGAGCCACCCTACAACAACCCCTCATTCGTTGTAGATCCAGCTACCTTTGACGATCGACGCAACGCACATTTATCTGTCTTTGGTACCATTATCGATCCCTTCACACCTGTACAGGCCTACTCGTCCTTCTTGCCACCAGTGTCACTGTCACTACCGTCCTGGACTTGGCAAAAGGCCATGAATACCATGACCGCCTTCTTTCATGCCGGGCCGCTTACCGTGCCGCTCAACGACGTCCCGGCCTATGACGCCACGCAATTGTTGACCGTTCAGAATGCCACAGACATCCCCAAGCGGGACCTTCCTCTGCCCTCGTTGGGGCCTGGGGACTGGAGTTGGTTCCAGCCCTATGCAGACTCATCACAGCCCGCGAGCGGAGGAAGCAATACCAGTCCACCCCAGGGGGACGATACAGCTGCACCGCAGTTCAATCCGTTTGGCATTCAGAAGACGGGCAACCTGAACAAACCCGGGTTCCAAAAGGGGCCATACACAGCGATTGAAGGATTTTTGCAGCTGAGGAACCCGATCATGATGCCAACAACAAAGTCAATTACTTAGGATAGTTTTATAAGACTCCATTCATTCACTATCAAACCTCGTCGTTGTTTTCTTCATACGTGAATCTACTATGAATCAATTAGTTTTAGTCGCTGGCTCTGTGCTTTTTTCTCACTTCCTTTTAGGTTATCCTTCGTCATAGGAGGAGTCTTTTGTCAGAAGGGGGCAATGAACAGAATTCGTTGATTAGATATGCGATAGGTGTCAAAGCAATTCATTACCACCTAAAAATTCATATCTTAGTCTCATGCGATTTTATGAACTCTCGTATGCTTCTAGTGGGTTTGTACAAAAGTCTAGACTAAATGGACCCATATCATAGTGTCATTCTCCTGCAAAGAAACACACATATTTCTTTGCTTTACTACACCCATCGTCACTCCTCACCAGTTGGATCTCAGATTTCTTGTGCATGATGAATCACATGCTTCTTCTTTCACCTCAAGTTGTCCTAGAATGAATATTCTTCACGTGTAGAAATGCTGCTCTTTGTTACTCAGGCTCTTTACGTAACAGCTAGTTATCCCGACTTTATTTTGTGTCCGTGTGTGTCTCCTCATCCAACACAACAATAGATGTTTGACCTGTAAGGCATTTATTGTCTAAGCTATAAACAGTTAGGGTCAGTAGGCTGCTGGCTTGAGCTTTTATTTGCCAACTGCTCACTGGCCTCTTCAGAAGAGAAATGGAAAGTGATTGTGAATGGCATTCCTATTTTGGAGACAGCATTTTGACAAGACTTCTAACAATAGAAGGAAATAATACAGTATTAGGCAGTAGAAACATGTAATTTGTTTGCTATGGCTTTAGTAAAATAGGCCATGTATTAAACACCCGCATAATGTCATGTCTTTATTAGATCATCCCGACCTCTTATGTACCAGGTATAAGAACAAAAAGCGTGGTGGAAAACAACGATCATCCAAGACATTGTTTCTTATATACTTCTAGCTTCTTTATAGCGTCTTTCTAGCTTTCCATCACTACTCTTTCATCAATTACGGAGCTCAAAAAATCTCAGCCCAACAAAATGCAATTCTTCAACCTTGTCATCATGGCCGTGGCCGCGATGCAGCTTCCCTTTGCAAGCGCTTGCAAATGCATCTATCTCATGGATCCGAAGCACCAGGATTTCAATAATACGATATATTGTTGTGGGAAGGCCAGCGGAAAAGTTATCGGCGATGATTGTCAAGCTCACTCGATACGCAACAAAATAGCCAAATTCCGTGACTGTTGCATAGACCATCAACTTATCTCGGACTGTCGTCCATAATCTCTTTCTTGGCAACTAAAATAAAAATAAAGTCACAATTCGCTTTGGGCCACTACGTCGATTTTATGGGTCCGAGAACATCACTCCTACAAATTGGATGCTGGTTTGTTTTGGGGGGGGTAAATCAGACCCAGCTACACAACGTGGCAGGATGCAATAAATTACAGAGGCCCAACTATGGACCTAAAATAGATGAATGCCAAGTGAATTTCTTCAATCATCTTGTCATGTCACCAGTGGCTTTCCGACTGTGTAACACGCGCTTTTCTTAAGTCCTTAAGTCGATGGTTCAAACCGTCAAAGTCGTCCTCACATCTCACGTCTGGGTTCTCAGCTTCCAACGAAAAGTCTTCAACATGCAACTAGACCTAACATCGTGGTCTCCTGAGGTGAAACTCTCATCTGAGAGCATTCGCCTGGATGATCTGGAGATCAGTTTCCACCGCACCGTTCGTGTACCGGACAACAGCAGCATGAACGAATTGCCACCGTCTCTCGGCCAATTTCCACTCTTTAGTGTCAATTGCTATACTGAAAAGCTTCCAAATAGCATGTCGCGAAGGGGAGGTCTCTTCTTTCCCATGTATCGGAAGTCTTCACGTGTCCCGAGACCCAGAGCGAGTTTAAATAAAAAGAATTAAAACATTAAAATAAAAAAGAATAAAAAGAAAGCTCTAGAAACGCTAACTTTAGTTAGGAAAAGAACGGGAGGCCATGTGGATTTAATTTCGACAGTTGCAAGAGGTACGCTATTAAAATCCTTGTCGGAGGGATCAACGTAGTATCTAGCGAGCCCGTCATCGAAACAGCAGCCACGGCTCTTCGCCGTCGAGACCTACCAAAGTCGCGCAAGAGTATTCAAGACTAAATCACCCTACCTGAACAGAAATGGTTGGATGCATTGCTGTTGAACCTGGCAAGGTACGCCAGTTTGTCTCCATGCCTATGGGGACTGGGTACTCCGTGGAAGCACAGATTATGGGTGACGAGACTACGGGAGGCATGCAGTTTGAGATAACCCGACTTGACACACCGTACCCAAGAACGAAAATGGGCGAGAGAATTAAGATCAAAATAGTCACTTTGACAAGAAAGACTATCATCTTCCAAGCCTATCCATCCAACACGATCGCCGAGGTGAAAGAATACGTTCAGAACCAGGAGGGCATACCCCCCGACCAACAGAAGCTCGTATTTTGTGGGCAGCAGTTAGAAGGTACAAGAAGTCTCTCAACTTCACCTATCCGAAAAAAATATCCTCCTTCTCTTGATATTGATAAGCTGTTACTGACATGTTTGTAGATTGGTCGACACTGAGCGACTACGAAATTCAGGATGTATGTCATGATGCTTTGCTAACTCCCTGCAAGTTAAAGATGTCATCGCTTACATATGGAGCATAGGGGGATGAGATTGATCTGATTTTGAGTCTTCGAGGAAGTGGCTATCTTGATCCTGCCAAGCTACAAATGAGTGTTGCTGCAGGTGGTCAAATCAAGCAGAACATCGTCAACTTGCCTCGTCGTGACTACCAAAATTCAACCACCATCGCATTTCAAGTACAGATTCTCAACAGTGCACATTTTCGGTTCATTACTAGCCAAGAACCACCCAGATGCCCCATCTCGGCAAAGGACTACGCTGCTCTAGGGTTACCGTTCTTCTCCCCCTACGAAGAGCCTACAACCCTGTGTGGAGACTTCTCTACTATGAGATCTATGAACCACATCGATGGAGCGGAAGAGACGTCGCTCAAGGACATACCCATCATGGGCACGAAAACGGGATACTTGATTGAATGGACTAGTACGAATTGCAAGCTACTCAATCGTCACAGCATGTAGGATTGCGAAGGCTGTCACCAAGAGCCGCGCATTCTGGTGCACAGGGGTGATTCATCATCACGCAATGATACGGTCCTCAAGGTTGGCTTACTCAATCCTCAAGGTCCGGTAGCAGAATTCAGATTCGCATGGGAAGTACAAAGTGAGCTAGAGGGGATGTAAATATTCTTTCCAACGGACCCAAAAATGCAAGGGTGCCTGGTCTTAGTCTTGATGGATTAGATACCATAATGATGATGACTTTTTGGTATGGATTGGAGGCAACGAGCTATGGATAAATGATCAAGTATAGTAAACAGAAGTAATAGAATGCTGTTTTCTTTTTACTGCTTGTTTCCAATACCAAGATGTTTTTATCCTGCCCACATCATGAAAGTCTCCCATTGTCAAGATTGCTTGCGTGGTGAAAGATGGATGGCACTCATCTCGTGGCCCTTTTTACACCGGATTTGTTGACAGGCACTACGGTTGTAATCCGCTTGGCTGTTCCTCTTTCAATTGCTCGTCGCTCAAAAGCTCGTTTCCACGTCTGTGGGCAAACCTTGATCCCAAGATTCTCCTCTCTCATCCGGGCAACATGCGTCCGTGGCACCGGTTTGAGCTCAGCCTTATGTCCCTCCTCGTGCGCGTCCAATACGTCATCGCTGTGATTATCCCCCTTCCCGCCGCTCTCAGCTCTTCTTCGTACGGCCCGGTTTTGGCGGGTTCCGCGAGTACCGTCTGTTTTGCTTCGCAGTATTGAGTAGCCCTGACTTGGTGTCGAACGGGTCTCGTTTACGATATGGCATTCCGACCGAGTCGGCCCAGTCGTGAGCACCACGAATGCTTGTTTTCTTTGGTGTGTCAATCTGCGGGTAATTCTCGTCCATAGTGTAATGTCTGGTGAGTGAGAATTGGACGTTTTGGTCGACTGTCAAGATTAACGAACGCAGACTCAATTACTCGATACATTTTCCCAATTTTAAATGCCACCGGATGCCAATCTATTGCGCCCGTTCAGGGAATGTTGTCATTGTCATGATTTCATATGAAAAGTAGGTGATGTCACAAAGGCAAATCTATGGCGGATCGTCGTTAATCATCACTTGGATAGAAATGTACCGATATTGAAATGTACATCAACTTGCGTTGTTCCATGTTTTCGTGTATAATTCCCACAGAGCCCCCTATAAGTCACTGTCTTTATGGGCGTTTGGACTGTATTTAGTAATAGGAACAATGCTAATTAATAAATAGAATGGTTTGATGTTCAAAAGGTGTTGCATTCAATACAGTAGAGAACATACTATACATAAGGATTCTATTGCTCCTTCTAGGGTAGGATTATTTAAACTGCGATGGCTGCTATGGACTGTACTCCGTACATCAGAGTATATTTTGATAGGTCGTCCATGCTCCTTCTCCTGCACAGATTAATTAGAGGCTATCTACACTGGCTCGACAATTCTCCCATCAACCTCATTCAAGCTATTCATCCACACTTTTCACACCTTAGATCATAAATAACCGCGTTTCGAAAGGGTTAATAGCCAAACTACACTGGAAATCCAGCAATTGGAAAAATGTGGCATACCAACCCAGAATTGTCCATTGCTCGTCGAATGCCCGGTCGGGGAGGATCATATTGAGATGTTTGCTCATTATAATCTAGCCTACATATCCACCCTTCTCATCCTATTGACCGACTTAACGGAAATGTGGAAGAAGCGAATGCTTCAGTATTGCCATCATCAGTCGAAAAGAAGGACTTGCTGGCTACCCCAGGGAGACGCATTATACAGATTAGCCGATTTTGTTATATCGAGGCCCTACCCACGAACAGAGCGACACTGGCGAAGAATATTGCGAAACCGAATAACGCCGCGTATGTGATGTTCACATCTGGGTCCACGGCTAAAGCTAAAGGTGTGGTGGTGGAGCATCAAGCCTGGTGTTCCAATGCCCTCGCCCACGGAAAGGCGATGCAGATAACATCTTCATCGCGGGTTTTGCAGTTTTCATCGTTCTTCTATGGCGTATTCCTCCTCGAAAACACTTCTCACATTGATCTATGGCGGTTGTGTGTACGTGTTAGGCAAGGATGAGCGAGTGAATGACGTTGCTAGCGGGATGAACAAGACATGAATCAAGGGGGTTCTGTTGACTCCTTCGTCTAGCCAACACTACTGTGGCGGGTGATACAGATCCAAAGACAATTGGGAGGCCGGTTGGTGTGCGAAGTATGGTATCCAAAACACTCACAGACGCGATGATACCAACCTGCTGGGCTGTGATTGACGTTGTGCCGACAGACATGGCCAAGGAGGTCAATCGAGCAACTTTGGCGCAGTGGCTAAACGATGCTAGTAATGGCGAGTACCGCGGGATCATGGCTGTCTCTTCTGGGATGCTGGGAACCCAGCGACCGGCATCAGGTTTTGGAGGAAAGTTTCGGGAAATTGTGAGCTCTGTGCTGGGGTGACGTATCGAGGAGGCTGGGCTGTCGTGGCCCTTCCTGACTGTGGGAAGCGGTTCGATCACGACCGTGCAGCTCGTTTCGGCTTGCGGACCCTGTAAGTGAGACAGTTGATCCAGTTTGTTTGTCTTGTCTCACGCGGCCTCACCACTTCCCGTGCGTTGTAGGTGTTCTCAAAGTTTGCCGGGGCTCTTCTGGGATAGATAGGCTGTGGCTTGAAATATCCACTTGCATATATGTCGCGTAGAACGTTGTCGGTTGTACAAGTGAGAATGGCAACACTGATACTGCTTAATACACACGCAAGGAAGTATAAAAAAACACCGCCGGTTGCCACATACAGAATACTGTTACAAGACTGGCGGTGCTTTTTGACACCCTGATGACATGGCATCACACGGGTTGGGAATCGCCACCGTCGGCGGGGGTTTATATGTTAATGATCGGCGGAACAATACCCTGCAGAACCATGACCACGAAGCCCTTAGACGCTTAATCTCAATATTGCAATCGATTTCGTCGTCTATTTTGCTGAAAGCCCCAGTGTAATTTGTCTAGTCTAATTGTCGCAATTGACCTAGATTCTGTTACGATCATATAACTTGCAAAAGACTCATGCCATACCTATTCCAACCACATTTGTCACACGGTATCGCGCCATCATATATAACATCGTACTGCCAGCATGATTGCTGAAGTACGTGTTTCACTTTTGCTTCATACAGCGGCCAATGCGACAATATTCCCTGCTTTGGACTACCTGTCTTTGTCTCGTCTACGGGGCACCTATGTATCTAGCCAATCTACTCCAATGACTCCATCTTCTCTCTCAAAGACCGCGCCAGAAGACGAGTTTCCTCCGAGAACCGCTCATCTGCCGCGAAGAGGGACATCTGTGCTTTCCACTGATCCCAATGCTGCATGGTCCATATCTTGCGGGACCCATCAGCTTCCCCGGCGCTCGTCTTGCACTGCTGATACACCCACTGGCATGCCTGGTCAGGTGCCAGCCACTGCGATGCTGCTATAAGATCGCTCGCAATCCTATGAGATCCGCCGACACTACGTTCCTTTAGATCAGGGTATGTATGTGACGAGGGTAGGATGTAGGACAGCGCGGATACGGCGCTGCAGTTGATCAGGCCCAGTGTCGTGAGGCGGGAGATGAAGCTCTGCAGATTTCTCCAGCGGAGTTGGAATTCACTACCGGCTGTTTCTACCTCAGAGAAAGGATATGCGAGCTCTACGAACGGGGTAATACAGTTAGTTTCCAGTGTTTCATTGGTCAAATGGGTGGTTGCATAAATAACACACCTTCTGCTTCTCGTTGGAACTTCTGCGCCAAATATTCGGTCGAACTGGTGTCTAATGACCATAGTGATAATTTCTTGTCAAAGACAGCATTATCCGAATCATCATAGCTGATGTCTGGTACGTCATGCTTAGGCAAGGCGTTGAGTTGCTCAATGAATTCGAGGAGAGCGTCTTGCACTGCGTGGTTAGGAGGAAAGGCAGAGCACACTACCGCAACGCAGCCGATGATCATATCTACATGTCTCGACGGATTAGGTCCAACGAGGTATAGGCTGTCTTTCTCTTCCTCAGTTAGTTTAAAGGGCGGATCGCGTTCCTTGAGCTGGCTATATCGCCTATTGGCTTCGCCAATGACCCATTCGTCGATTTGGGCCGCAACCTGCGATGGTGTTGTGGCCTGAATGACTAGACCGTTAATAATTTGCTTGTATGCGAGGTCCTCAGCATCATCATCGTCATCAAAGAGTCGAAGGTCGAGAGACGCAACGGTTGGATCGTTTTGCGCAGCCATAGTGTACCGATTCGTTCCTGTTTGGTTCTACTTGAATAATAGTACGAGGCTATCAGACGAACTGGCGGGGTATGATTTGCAGAATGTATAGCAGATCTAAGTGTTGGTTAGCTGTTAGTGCGCTTTGGCCGTAATAAATGTCTGGCAGAATCGCAGCCCCATTAGGTCGCGGACAGGACACATATGGGTTTAGGTAGCCATGTTTTAGTCACCCAACGACGAACACGTCATCGTCATCATTGAAGCATGAGAACAAAGGTACGGAGTACATACAATAGCCTTCTTCGAAAGATGCAGGCTTGGCAGGCTCCTTTGCAGCCGTGGCGGTATAATTGGGCTGAGACCTTTCTCCCGCATTTGGCAAGTCAATGGCGGACTGACCCTGATGCCCCGTATTTGATCACCAACAGCTCTCGTTAACTTGACTGAGAGAATTAGCGTCCTCCACTCTCCGCCCGCATTTAGTATGATGCATTCGGAATGTTTGTTTTTCCATGTCCACTCAGAGCCGATGTAGCCAATGACTGGACATACATCTCTGCATCCTTCATCCTTCATCCTGCATCCTACGTGTGTACCCATCCCGTGTTTTATATCCATAAGCTGACTCCTGTCTCAATAACCAGTTGCCTTGTTACGGCATCGGTTATGTACTCCGTACAAGTATGGCATGCAAAGAGTCAGCAATGACCATTCTGTTTTATATTAAAGGTACCTGCTCCGTACATCAATTTCATGCTTAAATAACGAATGCTCCGGACCAAGTCTTAATTACTCCGTGCTCATCAATCCATTCATCACAGCTTTACGTTCCTTTGCCTCGTCCTTAGTATCTTTTATCGACCTTGTCTTGCAATCACATCATAAAGATGAAGTTCCTCACCGCACTCTTCGCCACAGCCGCTTTGACTGCACCTGGTCTCGCTACTGCTATCAAGCGTGACGCTGTCAGCTTGTTGGAAGACCGCAATCCCGTACGTTTGTGATCCTGTCATCTCTATAGTATATGTCAACAATGTTAACTTAAGCCTTCAGATCGTTACATGCCGTCCTAAGCTTAATGGCAAGACGGAAAAGCCATTCAAGGTTGATGTGGCCGTAGCTCAGGCTGAAGCCAAAAAGGCGGGCCTCACGACGGGCAAGAGCGGCGACCCCCACAGATACTTCAACGGTGACAACATCCAATTTGGTGTCAACAACTGTGACAAGAAGGACGCTATTCTCTGGGAGTATCCTATTTACTGGGTTGGCAAGAACACTGTGTGGGAGAAGGACGTTAAGACGGATAAGCAGAAGGGTGGTGCTACTCCTATCCGCGCGGTGTACTCCAACAGCAACGGTGGTATCCAGTTCTGTGGTGTCATGACCCACTCTGAGGTTAATGATAAGAACCAGGGATTGAAGTTCTTCCAAAAGTGCACCTAAAGACTGCAGGGTAGTATCAGGGGTTGACTAAGATTAATAAGTGGCTCAATTTGGCAATTAGCAATTAGCAAACAGGCAGGAAACATAACATTCTGGGGTATTTAGCATTTAACTATATTAAAAAAATTGTTAACGGAGCAGTCGGCTCCTCCGCCAATTCTAGCTCAAACTCGCATCTCAACGGACCAATTTCCTTATTGATTCAATGACATCTGGTATGTGGCAGACGGTACTCATGCACTGCGCTCCTAAGCCTCGCCATTCTCCAAGGCCAATAAGAGCCTGATGACGCGGGGAACCGCATGTTCTGGCTGTGTTATCTTCGTAACATGGCCATCACCATCAAAGACGTCATTGATGATACTAATACCAGAGGATTGAATTGATAACCGGGGAAAAAAGGAAGATTCACATGCCACGATTTCTAAGTCGCTTTCGCAGATGGCTCAGTTCACCAAACAGGCAAGCAATGAGCTTGATGATCTTATTTCTTGGACCCCGCTATAATCATCGGCCATTGAGCACCTATTATCACATAAAATACCAGAGCTTGGTATTTCGCTTGCAGATGTGGAGGATGTTTATCTGCTCACCGATGCAGCAGAGCTTGTTGGCCAGCCAAGCCAAACAGGCTGGGAGCTATGATGTGCAACTTTACTGGGAGGTTCTTGGGGATCTCACATGTGGATGACTTGGTACAGGCTTGGACGGCGATCGTAGATCGATATGCAACTCTGCTCACAATATTTGCTGATAGCATCACGGATCAGGCTCCATTCGATCGGGTTGTCCTCAAACCACAGGCTGTTAACTTTTTGACTGTCTGTCGACCCATAAAGCGATGATGCTATACTGGAAAGTATGAAACGGGGCTGCTTAGACAAATTGCCAAATTTACGGATCTTCCCACAGACAAACCTTTGTTTAGCACCCCTTTGAACTTTAGAAGCCATAATACTATGCGCGAAGAGGATGCATTGAGATCAAACGGAACATTCTCACATGATTTGCTGTGATCCAAAGATCCCATGGGGGTACGTCGGATCTGCCTTTCTTTCGTGTTCTTTCTCTCATGCTGCTCCTCTTTGAAGACTACTGACTACCTATGAGTACAGTTTGAGGTAGTTGTTGCGATAGATAGGACTGGTAAAACAACGATTTCTATTAGTTACTGGGACAAAAGTATGTCGGAGGTGGATGCAAGCCAGATCGCGTCTGATTACGACCAAACCTCACCTCAGACGATGCCTTTGACGGATGTCAATAAAGGATCTAGATGCGCCGCATAGGAGAGGGTCAGGCCAGGTCTCCACATTTAGTGTTGAGATTTTCTACAATTACAGGCTGGGGGCGCTATTTGGCTATCTATCTTTACGGAGAATTGGCCAAAACAAATGGACGAACTCTTGCCAAGACCTAATACAGATATTGTGTCATGAAACCGGAGAGCAGTCGATGTGAAAAGTGCAAGGGTACACAAAGGGCCTCACTGGTGTGTGACAACATAACTCTGAATATGCGAGGCCCTCCGTGACTGCACTAGGAAATAAACAATCACCTGGGCTCATAAAAGACATCAGCTTTCAAATACGACGAGAGTCCAAAAAATAAGATCCATAGTATTTTATACAGCACAACTAGGAAAAGTCATTCATAGCCAAGTCGTTAACATCCCGTCCGCTGCGGTCATATATACACGAGACAGCATGAACACCGTCTTACGCCGTTATATTGTATTTGGCCCCCTTGGCGGTCTGAATCGGTCCCTTGTAAGGCGTGCTGTTTACAGAGAAACTCTGGCCGTCGGCGACTCTGAGGGCCAACTGTCCACCACGCTGCGCTGTTACTGTCGCGCTCTTGAACTTGCCACCCTGCCAATCAATATCCACGGCGAAACCACCTCGTGCCAGCAATCCTCTAGCATTTCCAGTCGGTATCGCGTCTGCCATCAAAGCTGGGAGGACGTGAACCACACCGGCATGACTCTGGAGCAACGTCTCCGTCAGACCACTTGTGAATCCAAAGTTGCCGTCAATCTGGAAGGTGATTCCGTGATCCGAATTCCAAAGATTGTTCATGGGATACCTTTCGAACCAGGCGACAATATGCTTCCAGGCATCAGCTCCCGAGAAGAGTCGAGCATACATGTTGATCATCCACGTGCGACTCCAACCAGTGCTTCCTGAGCCAGCAGCGACTCGGTGATCAAGTAGAGCCTTGCCAGCTTTGCTCAGAGTGCTGTTGAGGAGTGGCGAGAACTGGTCTGAGGGATGAAGACCATACAAGGGAGAAAGATGCCTGTTGCCCGGATCGGCCTCCTTGTACTCTTGTCGCCATTCAAGGATCTGGCCGTATGAGCCAATTCCTGGTGGTCGGATCTTTGGCAGGAAATCTTTGGCGGCCTTGACATTGCTGTCGGAGTCAGAGATGCCCAAAGCGGCTGCGGCTTCGATCAAACTTCTCATGACGTCTCGCATGAGTTGGTTGTCCATCTCAATGTCCATGTCCATGGCAGCTTGGCTGTTGGCGTTTGTCTCGTTGGCTGGGATGAAGAAAGTGTTTTCGGCTGATAGAGATGGCCCCGTCACTTGGTATCCTCGATAGTTAAAAGTGTAGCACTGATAGAACTTGGCTACATCAACGAGATTTGGGTAGGCAGTATTTCTTAGGAAGTCAAGATCGCCGGTGAAGCGGTAGTGATCAATCTGATGCTGCACTAACCAGGCTGCCCCCATAGGCCACATTGTGGATGACGTGAAGTTATCAGTCGGGGCGGGGTCTCCCCAGAGGTTCAAATTATGGTGAAAAACTGTTCCACCGCAGCCATACATCTTCTGGGCCAACTCCTCTCCTCGTGGCTTGCCAACATTGAAGAGATCAAACAAAGGCAGCTGAGTCTCAATCAGATTAGTCTGACCGGCTACCCAGTAGTTCATCTCAATGTTGATGTTGATGGTATACTTTCCGCCCCAAGGTGGGTTTGTGACGTTGTTCCATACACCTTGCAGGTTAGCAGCCATGTCAACCGCGGCACCAGTGTTGCGAGATGAAGCGACCAGCAAATGGCGACCGTAGTTCCAGGAAAGAGTCACTAGCTGAAGGTCTTGCAAGCCGCTGCGGGCCTTTGCGACGCGCTGGTCCGTAGGTAGATTGGCGAGACCATTGGGGGAAGCGCCAAGATCGATTGATGCGCGGTTTAGAAGGGTTGTAGAGTCGCTGATGGCCTCATTCTTTACTTGCACGAAGCCCTTTGAAACGGCGGCTTTCAACTTGTTATCAATCTCCGCCTCCCAGGCTTGTTGCGACGAAAAGCGATAACTAGTTTCGACATCGATGAAAACATCAATCGTAGTTGCGCCCGTGATACTGAGAGTACCACCAGAAGCACTAACACCTATTAATGATTCGAGTCAGCATACACTAGAGTGTGATCTGTGCGACTGTGCAATAGCTTACTACCATCTGCGACAAACTGGGCCTTTCCAGAAAACTGAATAGGATTATCCTGTGCCGCCTGCCCGCTTGTTCCACGTAGGGTGATGGAGTTTACGCCACTTGCTGTGGACGCTGTGTTGGAGACAATGCTTGACGTGCGAGAAAAGGTCGCTTTGATGTTCAAGCCACTCTTCTGACTAGATGTGAATCTCGCAGCAAAGACGCCAGCAGGGAAGCTAGCAATGTATTCACGGCTGGTCATCGTTTCATTAGTTACCTGTCTGAGGCACAAAATGTCAGTACTCACGTAAAGTTCACACCATTGTAGGTGTAGGATACCCCAGAATTGCCCTGGCGGGTGTCCAGCCAGCGCTGGTAGTTTGACAAGCTGCCTCCATGACCAAAATCGATGTTCAAGTTGGCAAAATAGCTGAAGCCTTCTTCCCATGCAATCGCTGGCGTCATGTCTCTCAGCGTCATGTCTCCAGCCTGAGATATGCTTCCCGCCTGAAGCAGTTGGCGCACCTTGGGCAACGCCGTAAGTCCATTGGCAGGGATGCGGTTCACCAACGGGCCTGACCAAATGGAATCTTCATTAATTGTGACGACTTCAGTGCTACTGCCAAAGATGGTGGCGCCGAGCCGACTATTTCCAATGGGGAGTGTGCCGGATTCCCAGTCAGTAGCAGGCTGTGTGTACCAGAGAAAACGGCTCCCATCGAGAGCTGCCGAGACGCCGGTGCTCAAGCAGCCTAGGAGGGCAATCTTGAGGATTGACATTGTCGCAACCGTATTTATTGACGGCGACTAGACAACAAGAGATGCTCTAGCGATCTTGCCAGCACTAGAACAGACCAGGTCGTGGGCGTATTTCCCATTTTTATTGTAGCATCGTCCTACGCTGACCTAAACGTCGATCAGGGGTGCATTTTAGCCGTTCAGCATTTTCACGACAGGGTTCAACAGCGTTTCATCCTTTATTTTCTCACGGTTAAAATGGAACCGGCCCGGAGGCGCGCAGATTCTACTTTTACCTCATTCATCCGATTGGACCGGCATTATTATCATGACATGGTGAGCAGATTGTGCACAGACTTAAGCAACGGCACATATAATAGAACTCTACTTTAGCCTCTTCCCTTCCGATCGATTCTGGGGTTTTGCCAGGGGGTTCACATTCCCCATCTTCCCCTACTTACGAGAACGAGAAGTGAGAGCCGACGGGGTTTTGCGACGTTCTTGGATGACCGTTTGTATAGACTGTTTGCCGTCGGACTGGAAGAGTTGTTTTAACCCCCGTCCGCCTTGGCTTTGTCATTGTAACGAGTAGAAATCTTCCCAGCTATGCAACCTCGAAGATATCTTCTCTTTATGCACACACTATACCGGGAGCCTCGGGAATGCATCCGTACTTCTTATCACAGCCGTCGGGTGATTCATATATCCTCGCCGAATGTCACATCACAAGTCTCGACATCCTAAATATGGTGATCTGGCGCGCGCGCATGGGGAGACACGTGGACGTATGTATGGCCAAACGAAAAGAATGGCACATCTCCGCCGGAGTTTCTGGAGACTTTTATTTTCCCCTCTCCGTTTTGTCACGTTCACCCATTTCGCACAGCATACTACGCATTTTCTCAGTGCCAGTTCTAAACATTATGACTCTCACTCAGCAGGTTTTATTCCCCGTCACAATCTCGATGGTTCATGTGCTATTTACAACAGAACAAACAACCGTTTGTTCTATTCTTTAACATCGAATGTTCCCTTGACTGGGCCGCTCAATTATGCAACCAAGGTCGGCTTCTTCGCCCAGTTCTTAGCGAGTCATGACGTCCCCATTATGCGTTACACATCATTGTAGTTCAGCTGACCGGCATAGGATTTATCGAATGATCGGACTTGTTCTGATCCCATGATGTAACAGCTAACTCCCCGGCCTCACGAATGCAGCTCAGCACCCATTTTGCTTCTCTTACTATCTCTAATAGAGTGGCGGGGGGGGATAGTAAAGGATAGAGAGCCAAAAAAAAAAGGGGGGGAGGGCCTGACTAGGCTTAGGATGCACCCGACAATGTGAATGTTCAATGTCTGTGGTTATCTGATGCTACTCGGGGACGCCCCCTGGGAGACATGATCGTTAGTTCAAACGTAATTACTCAGTAGATCACATTTTCAGAAGACCGAGAATAAACGTAAAAGACACAGCCCAAATATCAGCAAATGCTAGCCTATTGAACTTCAAATCCCTCATAGCTAACTCCTGCAGACGTTTTGAGGACCAACAAGTGTTGTGCAGAAATGCATCATCGAGCCCAGAGCAACTTGACCTATAAAACATGACTCGACAAAGGGATTGAAGGAGACAGAAAAGCGGTGTGAATATTGGTGTAATCTAAAGCACTATTGGGGGGATATGTACCTGTACATGTGCGCCCGATTCATTTGTTGGCTTCCCCGTCGCCTCTTCGTCTACTTCATTACATGCACATTTCAGTTCAACCCCTCCAGCAGCTCTGCGTCACACTCATCCCACGAATCCGGGTCCATCTTCCGAAGAAGCTCTGCATGCTCCTCGCTCCTTGGCGTAATCTTGTATGGAAATTCTTGTTGCTGCGAGACAATCCCAGGAGTGACGTTAATCTCCGGCGTAATCTCCTTCCCTTGCTGATCAACGGCCTTTCCAATGTTGTAGACAGAAAGAATGTTCACCATGGAAAGGAAGAACATGTCTTCTGCTAGATGTCTTCCAGGGCATACCCTGCGTCCGTAGCCATATACCCATTTCCTAGGATCCGCTTCATTACGCGGCTCCATGTATCGTTCCGGTGCAAATGAGTTGGGATCTTGATATATCTCCGGATCATGCGTAAGCCACCAAGTTGAAGAGAATATTATTGCATTCTTGGGGATGAGATATCCACCATAGGCAATGTCTTCGTCAGCGAGGTGAGGAAAAGCCAACGCTGCCACAGGGCACCATCGAAGCGTCTCTGTGGCAATCGCTTCGACATAAGGCAGGTTCTCGCGGTCTTCCAAACGAGGGAGTCTAGAACCTCCAGTTACGCGGTCAATTTCCTCCTGTGCCTTGCGCTGAACCTCTGGGTGCAAGACCATGGAAAGCAAAAAGTTGGTCAAGACCGTCATCGTAGAATCTGCCCCGGCCAGATACAAAGCGCCGGCGGACCATTGAATCAGCCTCCCTTCTTCAGCAGTCAGCTCGTCAGCTCCAGTTTGAGCACGTGTATCCTCAATTAATCCGGATACAAATGATGGGCGGTGGCTTCCGCTTGCCATTTGTCTTTTAACAAACTCATAGGGAACATTGATTGTGTTGCGAACACCCGTTTCGAACTCCTGGGCTAGCTTCTGGAAGCGAAACCCAAGGGAGCGAGGGAGATACTTGAGAGTGGGGATGATATCAATCGGCTGCCCAAATGGAACGGCTGCTATTTCAATCTGATTGGCAGTACGCTGGATTAATTCGACCAAGGGATCTGGCTTGTATGGTTCAGAGGTGTAGCCATATAAGACTTTGAGAATGGCAGAGCGAGATGTTCTGGACAAATGATCAGTTAGACAACTCATCAATCTAAGAGAAGTGTGCTGCGCTGTCACTTGGTGTACTTACTTCTTGAAATGACTAATGACATTCGCTGGTTCCTTTAGGGTTCGGAGAAGAAGGCGACGTGCCTCTAATTCCACAGCTTCGCCAAACTTTGATGCCAGTGCTCTTGTTCCCATTCGCTGGTGCATCAGTTTTCGCTGTTGCTTGAACTCGTCGGTAAGCCCGATGAGTGACATGAAGCTTCCGAAGCCACAGTACACGGCGAATTCCATCCAAGGACGTCCAGATGTCTTTATTGACTTCTTCTCCATAATCTCATGTGCAGCATCCTTGTCATGAATGAGGACAATTACCTGTCCAAGCACAGTAATGGAGCTTACAGGTCCATACTTTTCCTTTTGCTTAAGCCAATGTTGGAACTCAACAGTCCCTTTTGGGGGAGGTCAAGGATGTTGCCCACGATGGGTAGAGGCTTCGGTCCTGGTGGAAGGTTTCCTCGACTTTTCTTTCTAAAAAACAAAAGGTAAATTATACTTCCCACCGCCAACGGCAGCAGGGCTAGCAGGTTAGCCATCCTGTAACCCAGAAAAGAACAGTGTATGATGCTCGATGATGATCAAAGGGAACCAGAGACAGAGCCCATACAGCAAGCGGGGTAGATATAGGGAATCTTTAACTAGTTTTCGAGTTATTTGCCACTAGTAACGGCATGGCAAGGCGACTGGTTCCCGCACAAATGTTTAGGTTGAAGCCGTCACCTGACAAGTCAGACGCAGATGTAGATATCCCCCATCGCATGTTAGCCGCCAGATGGGACCAATGAGCTGGCAGGTATTCCAACTTCGTCACCGGCCATCACACGTAAGACAAGATCCTGGTTATAATAGTCTAATAGAGAAGCTTTGAAGACATGAAGATGACCATCTAGTTATTAGCCCAGACGGGACGAGACGAGTCACTGGGAGCCGGTTGAGAACCCGGCTCGGACCGACCCACAGAAGATGTTGACGCCCACTAATAACGTTTCTCCAAATGTGCATGTTACGCTGATTAGTATTTCACATTGTAAGAAGTAAGCCCATACGGGCTTGGCTGGTAACAGAGGACCACGCACGGGGCTCAAAACGGGAAGTTGTAAGGATTAGATCCCGCGTCTGTCTACCGACATGGTGTTGGTGTTGAAAAAGTCTAGAACTAACTTGACTAGGCATGCAAGTTTATCAACTACTTTGGGAATGGAGTATTGTTGGTACTCTATTACCTACCTACTTACGCCGTAGAGGAGCCAAAGGGCAGGGAGCAGCTCAGGCACATCCAACAAAGGATGAAGTATTGTTTCGCGCTCGCGATGATCATGCAAATGGTCCAGTTGTCTCATACATACAGCGGCATAACTGACCCTCTCTCAAAACGAATGGCCGGGTTTGAATGTCGGAGTGGTGTGTCCCGTTGCTTTGACACCACCAGTTTCAGACCCCCGCATAACTGGCAACGGAGGACGCCGCCGTCGATACCAATTCACAATCAATCCCACGCAATTCACATGCGCGTGGAAACTTTGTGCGTTAGTACCCCAAGATCTGCAAGGGGCGGACGGATCTTTGCGGAAATTTCTTGAGATTCCATCGATTCGCAAAGATCAAAGGAATACGGAGTGTGTTAATCGCGCATTCGGTCGACGTCTCATTCTCTTTTTGTAGATCTCAACCGTATTATACGGAGTAGAGGTCAAATCACTTGATTATCTCATCATGCGTGTGGTGATCACTTGAGCATTTGGCTAACATCCAATTGTGAGATAAATACATATTAAATCCCACCCTTTACGGCATTCGGGCAAGACGGGTTACATGACTACCGCCGCCCGACGTCCTGAATGCGGGTAGAGTAAAATAAACAAATTAGAATTGGCCGCAGCTTCTACCATGATACGGGTGACTAGTGCATCCAACCCAAGTTGAGGCCATCACCAATCGAGTAGTTCAACCACAAAGCCAGCATGTGTTGATGTTTTGGCGTTTTGCAAAATTTTCTTCCTCCATATGCTAGACCCAATCGATTCAGTAAAGCGCAATTCGAGCGTCTTGCTCGTTTCTCACTTCTGCCCTCTCTGCCTAGTGTTACCCTGAACAGGTAATTAAAAAGTATTTCTTGCATCACGCTATGCCCCATCAACACAAAGTCATATAAGTGGTGTATAAAGGAAAAATGAACAATCAGGTAAACATGGCAAATACCTCAGATATAAAGAGGGATTGAAGACTTGGTGGAAATGGTATTCATTTCATTTCAATACTGCTTTAGGATGGCAACAGATACACTTCTCATCATAGGGACTGCGGTCGTGATATGTGCCCTGTACTTTTACGTCTTATATCCAGCATGCTTCTCTCCGCTGGCACACATCCCATCGCCGCATTGGTCTTGCGCCGTGTCCAATTTCTGGATTCTGAGAGTTAGAAACAAGGGAACAGAAAATTCTACCCTTTATGATGCTCATTGCCGACTTGGAAACGTCATCAGGGTCGCACCAAATACTCTAAGTATTAATGGTGCTGATGCAGTGCGAACTGTCTACCAAGGGGGTACCAGAAGTCCTCTTGGTATTCTGTGTTTGACAGCTACGGGTCAGTTATACCGTCATATATCAGGGCAATGATTGGCTAACAGGTCACAGAGTACCGTGTATTTTCTCTACCATCGGCTCAAAGGAGCATTCTCGTCGGAAGCGGATGATTACTCACATTTATTCCAAGTCTTATATACAGTCATCGGAAGCAATAAAGGGCCAGATTCGCGCCATAGTGTATGGCCGACTACTCCCAATTCTATACCAAGATGCAAGTGCATCGAAATCCTACGGAACAGAGGTCGAATCTATTTTCATGGCCACTGCTATGGATTTGGTCTCGGCATACATCTTTGGGCTTCAAAACGGAACAAACTTCCTGCAGGATGAGCCGTATCGAACGCATTGGCTAAAGCTTTATCTATCTAGACTTAACCATCACTTTTGGCCACAAGAACTTCCCTGGTTCACGTCCCTTTGCTCTAGACTGGGCCTCAGGCTGTATCCCTCAGCTGTAGATGGCGCAAACAATGAGCTGCGGGACTGGAACTACAGGTTATGCGGGAATGCACATAAGACGTTGATGGCGGGGTCCTCAGATTGCGAAAAGCCCGAGGATGAGCCTATAGTTTTCAAGGCGCTCCATTCAGGCATTGAGAAAGAAAACAAGACAGAAGGGAAAGACTCGCTCATTTACAAAACATCAGTACTTCATAAAGATGAGGCTGTCGCTAGCGAAATATTCGATCACCTTCTAGCAGGGCATGAAAACGCAGGGGTTGCGCTCACATATTTGACATGGCATCTGTCTCAGTCCCCTAGCCTTCAAGAAAAGCTGAGAGAGGAGCTTTTTACGTTGGTTACCGTTGACGCCTCCGGTGACGACATTCTTCCTGATTGTGAAGCCCTGAACAGTTTGCCAGTGCTCAATTGCATGGTGATGGAGACTCTTCGAGTACATGCACCAATTGCAGGACCTCTTCCTCGGGATACGCCATACCCTTCATGCAATATTGATGGGCATGAGATTCCTGGAGGGGTTCGTGTTGCGGCCTTTGCCCATGCGCTTCATCTTGATGAGACGGTATTTCCAGAAGCAAAAAATTGGGACCACACACGATGGATTGGCTATGAGTCCCCGAATGAGCGTCAAAAGGAGATGAGCCGACAGTTTTGGGCCTTTGGAAGTGGGGGAAGAATGTGCGTCGGGTCACATTTTGCATTGAATGGTCAGTATAGCCCAGACTTGATTCATCGTGACCCTGAACTGACTAAATGGTAAACAGAGATGAAGTATGTAATTGCAGCAATCTATACCAATTTTAGAACTTCAATCGTTAGCGACAAGGGAATCGAACCGACGGATGGATTTTCTGTAAGGCCAGAAGGCGAATCGTTGTTTCTGCGATTCACTCCCCTGTAGGCTACAATAAATAAACTATTGGGTATCATTAGAAAGGGGCTGCAAGATTGCAGTGTTGGAATGGCTGTTGGTAATGACCCCACCTATAAAAAGAATTGAGAGATTGTGTTTCTACGCAAAACAAAACAGAACATTATATCATTATCCATGAGATTTCTTGCGTTTTTTTTACTTCCATCCATCACATATCATACACCTCCGCTGTATAGGGAGCCGCCAGCCGCCATATCAAATTTGATACACTCACGCAATCCAACTGCCTCAAACAATGTCTTGGGCGACCCTGCGCTGCCAGGCTCAGGATTTGGCGGGGCACCGTCATCTTTCAGGGTCCTCAATGCCTTGGTCACCGATTCAAAGACTGGCGCTAGACATGATGCGGGGTATATAATGATCTTGAACCCAAGATCTTTTGCTTCTTCGGCAGACAACTGGGGAGATACACCGCCAGCCACGCAGTTGTAGAGAACTGGTGTTGGAGAGAGATCCTCACAGAACTGCCGAGCTTGCTCCTTTGATGCAATGCCCTCGGGGAAAGCAATATCCGCTCCAACCACGATGGCAGCCTTCAATCGATCTCTTGCCGCCTCATAGCCATCAGTCTGCAAAGCATCTGTGCGGGCAATGATGAGAATGTCGCCAGGTGCGCGATCCCTTGCCATGACTGCTGCCCGGATACGCGTCACGAACTCTTCTTCTGGGACAACCTGCTTGTTCAGCAGATGACCGCATCGCTTGGACTGGATCTGATCTTCCAAGTGCAAGGCGGCGACTCCAGCTTGCATATATTGTGCAACAGTTCTACCGACCATCAGGGGACCTTGCGTCGACAACGTTAGCTTGTGCCTTTTGCGCGGTGAATCGAGAAGAAGCATTCATACCTCCATAACCTGTATCAGCATCGGCAATGAGTGGCACAGAGGGATCCAGCGAGGCAATCATGGCTGCCGAATCCCTCATGTCATTGAGCGTTGCGACACCAAGGTCCGGCATGCCGAGTCTGGACATGGTCATTCCAGCACCAGTCTAGCGTAGCGAGTGTAAGCAGCAATATAGCCAGACGAGCCATGTGCCAATTGTAGGGGACCAAGAGGCAATCGGAATTCTGGACTCACCATGTAAAGGCAATTAAAGCCTGTTCTAAGAGCAAGATGTGCTGTGAGCCCATCGTACACACCAGGACACACTACAATGTTGTTGGGTTTTGCGAGCTCAGCGCGGAGCGTCGCTACGGCTGACTTTGGCTCGGCAGATTGTGTGTTTAGGTTGGTAGCCATGGTCGATGAATGAGAAGCGATGTTGCTTTAGCTCAGCGACTGCATTCGATGATTCATAAGCTTCTTTATTCTTGATGATTTGGTGTATGGGGCCGGTCTTCACCCTCACCGCAATTCAACAACAGAGGCTTTTGCCGAACCCGACCGTACCATTGCACAAGCACTTTCAGATTTTGAAACAATGTCCATAAAAGTGACTAGCAATGCAATGGTATCGAGTCTGCGATGCCGAAATGTGCCGCATCTCGGCTGCCCTCGGCCAGCGGTGAGCCGACCAGCAGACAGTCCTGAGTGGTGGCTTATGATGTGTGATAACGGGGAGGTTGTATAAGCTGATAGGCAAATGATTGTTACAGTTAGATTGCGTCAGTTGTATATAAAGTCTAGATATTCGTTACCGTGCCATTCTTCGTACCGGTACAGTCAATGATTGCACTTTGCACGACCGCTCTATCAAGATATCATGGCAAAATCCAGCTCTGAGAGTATTGGTCTTGCAATTCAATGGTCAGATCTTCTGGAAAAGGCACGAGGCATTCAGCTAGAGCCGACCAATTGGTCTCGTAAGTTGACCGTTCACCCCCATGAAGCCGTGGTAACAGCACTTCATGGTCATACTCTGCTAACTTCATATCGACTGACAGTACATCCAATCTCGCTGCTCAATGAAATTGCCCTCACATTGAAAGACCAGAATGGACCTCGAGAAAGTAGCGTTTTCCAGAATGTTGCCGAAATATGCTTGGAGTCGCCAAATTACGGTGGTCTTGGCCTCAGCCAGGCGACACCAACCACCGAGACGCAAGTGCGAGAGATCAGCTTCCTCCTCTCAGCTTGTATGAAAGTCCCAATTGATGCCCTTCCATCATTATTATGAAGCTTTTCTGTGGCTAACCATGTCGCTTGAAAGGGCTTGAATCGCTGAACTCGGAGGACCGCAAAAACGAGACGGCGATGTTAACACAGAAAATAGCACCGGTAGGCAGACCTCCCATGACAGCGACAGAGAAAATATTTGCCGTACATGCCGTTGACCCTCGGGGTTACGTCAAATCTGGTGACACAATTCGAGTGTCGACAGACTGGATCATGGCATCAGAAGCCTCTTGGTCTGTACGTTATGGTCTCTACTCATCGACCATACGAGTGCTTCTCCTAATCAATTTACCTATAGGGCATGGAAGGAACTTATGATAAACTAGGCCAGCCAGGCATCTTTCGCAATGATCGCTTCTGGCTTGCTGGCGATCATGTCGTAGACCCGAGGATCCGCGGCCTTCCACCTGTCAAAAAGCTGATTGAGTCATCTGAGCGGGCTCGCAAGGTATTCAAGATGACGGATTATCAAGGTCTGAATGTACATCAAGCCTGCCTTTATTGGCTAATGTCGCTCATTCTACAAGATCGAGAAATGCTTACTTGCCCTTCAGTACACTATTATGCACACCGAATTCTTCAGAGAGAGAGCTCAGCCCGGCATGCTGATTGTCGGATCTGATTCCCATACCTGCTCATCCGGCGCAAACGGCTGTCTGGCTATTGGTTTAGGGGCTGCGGACGTTACCATGGCTCTCATCACAGGAGAAACCTGGTTCAAGGTGCCAGAGGTGATAAACATCAAGTTTGTCGGCCGCCCCAGCCGTGGAATTGGAGGCAAAGATGTTATTCTTTACGTTTTGCAACAGTTGAAGCGAAACACAGTCGCCGCGGATCGAATTGTCGAATACACCGGACCGGGTCTTGAGCACCTGTCCCCAGACGCTCGTTTTGCCATCGCAAACATGACGACTGTAAGTCACATGTTTGAGTTGTCTGGAATCTATTTATCATTTACTAATGAGAGTTTGTTTCTTGTTCGCCTTTAGGAATTTGGCGGCGTCACTGGCATCTTCGTCCCAGATCATGTTACCAAGAACTTCGTCGATGGACGAAAATTGGCGCGACACAAGACGGCGTCAATGTATTTTCGTCCTGATGAAGGCTCCATCTATGCTGAGTCATTCATCATTGATCTGTCCAAGGTTCGGTCATTCGTCGCAAAATACCCTAATCCAGACGATGTCGTGCCTGTCGCAGAAGTACAGGGCATGGAGCTAGATGGATGCTTCATTGGAGCCTGCACCACTGCCGAGGAGGACATCATTCTCGGGGCGCTGGTGCTGGAGCAGGGACTGAAGAATGGTTGGCAGCCTTCAAAACATGGCAAGAGAAAGGTCGTTCCCGGGTCGCTTCCCATCCTGGATAGGCTGCGAAAGCTGGGGCTTGCGCAAGTGTACGAAGATGTGGGTTTTGAAGTTGGAGTGCCCGGCTGCAGCTACTGCGTAGGCATGTCGGCAGATCAGGCTGGTGAGGGTGAAGTTTGGTTGTCATCCCAGAATCGGAATTTCATTAATCGCATGGGCAGAGGTAAGTTGACTAGCACGAATATGTGAAAGTGAGTGAAAGGCTAACCGTCGTTTGTAGGGTCCATTGGCAATCTTGCCTCGGCTGCAACTGTGGCTGCCTCATCATTTGATATGAAAGTGACAAACCCACAGTCGCTGATTGACCAAATACCTCTAGAAAGATGGGAGGCGTTAACAGGCCGCGGCTCACTACGCAAATCGACAGTTCGCCAGGATCCCAACTAGGTTGAGCCCGCGGATCATGCACAAGGGCTCACTAAGACTACAACGGCCTGTAAGGCAAGGAAGGGACAGCGCGAGGCTACCATAGGAGTCAGAACTATTGGAGATCCGAGTCTCGAAAATGCAAGGCAAGAAAGGAGAATCCAGGGAAAGGTTCAACGCCTCGGTCACTTCGTGGACACAGATGCGGTAGGTGTCTCTCAATTACCTATATCACAGAGTGGTCATTAACTCACAACAGCTCGCGCCGGCTCAGTTCCTCATCTCGTGTCGGACTAACAAAGAGCTCGGCGAGCATTGTCTCGAATACACAAACCCAGACTTCCGAAGTCGAATCAAGGAGGGCTTCAATGTCGTGGTGGCTGGCAAGGCATTCGGTTGCGGTTCATCCAGAGAGCAGGCCGTGTCTGCGCTAATCGGTACGTAAGAAATGACGGATGGCCCAACACCGTTCAGTAAGATAAATGAACGGTTGTGTTAACTGAATCCCGAACGAAATACAGGCTGTGGTGTGCAATGTGTGATTGCGGAATCCTTCGCCTTCATATACGGTCGCAACCAACCAAGCCTTGGCCTTTTGGGCATCTGCATCGACGACCAAGCTTTCTACACAGCAGCGACGGATGGCGTCGACATCGATGTAAACCTCAATACGCGCCGGGTTCACGTTGCAGGACGCGAGTTCCCGTTCCAACTGAGTGACATGGAGATTGAGTTGGTCGAATTGGGGGGCATCACTCCAGCTTTTACCAAGTTCGGAAAAGAAGTATTCGACATGATCTGCGGTAACAGTAAGCCTGTGAGAAAGATATTGCCGGAACTCAGTGCTCTAAACCCGGAGATGCAATGGTGAAGTTTTGCTTTTTGGACTGGGAAATGGGAAATTGGGGGGCTCTCTCCTGGGATGGAGAGCTGCACATTAATGGTCCAGTTTAACCCAGTCCTGGAAGCGTTGGAGGTGATGCAAAATGAAACCTCGCTCTGGTGTTCCATCTCATGACATTTCGAACAGTCCGTTGATAATGAATATATGCTGCTTCATTTATAGAAAAATGTCTTATCAAGTCTTCATTTTGTCTGTTGCTTGTTGTTTGTATTGACATCATAGGCAACCCACGTCATAGGGTAGATGCATTCGTGAGACAACATAGTGATCATCCTTTATGAAGAGCAAGCAAATTCGCCTACATAATTCCGCATTGCCTCAATGACTTGATTGTTTCATTTCGAATGGACCTTCAACAAACAGACATAGCTGCTAGATGTATGTCTTGATACCGAATGATGGTTGTTGTCGTTGTCGTCATCGTCATTATTGTCAAGGCCAAAAGTGAGACTATCCATGTCGCGGTACAGTAAGCAGGTTTAGGGGGAACATGTGACCAGTCGTCTTCCTCTCATTTCACTCGCCGAATCTCGCCGAGTCTTTGACGCGGCCAACACGTCCTGTTGCCCCATCGCGCCAAAGCAGCCCAAAGTAAGTATGTGCCCCAAGGCAATGCGACGTCGACGCCCGGCTTGTCGAGAATGCAGGTACCAGAAGGTTAGTGATGGAATCGAAACGGCTTGCCCTTGATGCTACTTATTTCTAGCCCGCTCTTTTTAACACGTCGTAGGTTAAATGTGATGTTGAAATCCAAGGAGGAGCATGCGCAAGATGTCGTCGAATGGACCTTGCCTGCGTCGTCGGCCCAACACCCGCTGCCAGGCATACCAAGTCTCAGCTACAGAAAGAGCTTGAGGCTATGAGACACCATCGATCGAGCACACATGAGGCAGATGAAGAGACAAACGAGACAAACATCGCAGAGCCCAGTCCCGCCTTGGTTGCCGAAACGCTCCCCATACTTGGGTCCGACCACACAGTCTCATCCGCTGGGAGCCCAACCGTAGTACCTGAGCCAAATGCTGCCACCACACCACCAGCGGCGGCTCCCCCTCAAGGTCAGCCCCAGTGGTACCGGACTTGGTGCCAGACCTGATACCGGTAGTTCACCCGCCGCCCGCACCTAGTCGCAGCATTGAGAACCAGTTCCGCCCCATCAATGCCGTCTTCACTGGGGACCAAATTGACCCACGTATGCTTGATGGTCAAGAAGTTAGCGGCCGCAAAATATTTGACTGCTTCAACTTGTATGGCTTTTCCACCATTTTCTGTTGGTAAACACGTTTATATACTCATCTTGCACGCCCAGGTTCTTCACCTTTTACGCACCATATCTACCGATATTAGATCCCACAGCAAGTCCAAACTTTTACTACGAACAATCACCGTTCCTATTTTGGACTGTGGTCTACATTGGGAGTAGGCGATATCCCCATGATCCTACGCTGGTTGGCCGCCTAAGCTATACTATCAATACGATGGCCTTCATGGCGCTCGAATCGCGCAGCAGCCCAATTCAGACGATCCAAGGAATCCTGTTGCTTTGCCTATGGCCAGTTCCCGTAGACACAATGCACCGCAGCATTAGCCTGGTTCTTGGAGGCGCCACCTTGTACTTTGCGATGCAGATTGGATTGCATGTCGCAGGCGTTGGGCAAGACTTTGCTAGAACCGTTGTAAGTCGCAGCCGTTCTGAGAAATTGAAGCGGGCATTGCTTTGGAAGCTATGCTGCGCAGTATGCTATAGGTTAATCCCCCCTTGCATGCCCCCTTGTTCCTTAATGTAAGGTTTGGCTGACATGTAACGCCTGGTTGGATAGTACTGGCCTTTGTGAAGGCATCCTGCCGCTCGGCCTGACTGATGCACTCACTGTGTCGGTCCAAGGAGATGGAGAGAGCACTAGAGATGGCATCCAACTGCCCCAAGAGTTGAAGTTTCGTCTCAAGCTACACGATGTCATGACGTGTGCCACGGAGATGGTAAAGAAGGCTCAACGCGACGGCGGTGCACATTACAGCAGCACACTTTTATCCTGCATAAGCATTTTTGATACCCAGCTTCAGGAACTGGCTCCTCAAGCCCAGAATACCCTTGGTGAGTGCCTATTGGATCTAATCACCTGTTCACCTGTTCACTTCTGACTGACGATGGCATGAAAAAGACAATCTTCATCTGCATTGCTATCGGGTGCATCTGCTAGCCTATCACTTCCTCGTCGGCCGAGCGTCCCGTAAACCGGAGGGATTTGCATGCCTCTACTCAGCAGCCTGCACTCTAATCACCACTGTCTGTCAGCGAAATATAGATGAGCGCACCAGTGTCAAGTACTGCCCCGTTCTTGTTCATCGATCCATTACGCTGGCTGCAATGGCAATCCTTAAACTCAACAGGAGCGAACTCGCGGTGCACCTCGATCTCGAAGCTGGTGAACGGGCCTACTTTGCTGCCATTGTAGCCGCGCGAGAAATGTCGCTTCTGAACAACGATCTTTGTGCTAGAGGGGCATCTATTCTCAGCCAGCTGTGGAATAGCAGGACCATATTCAAGAAACAGGACGGCACAATCGATAGCCTCACCAGTCGAATTTGCAGTCGACTATCAATGAGTGTTATGTTTGACTGCCTCTGGTGGTGGCGACAAGAGTTTGGCGGATTGGGAAATCCGTATCCGGAGGACAGTCGACAGCAAAGTAAGTGGCTTCATCTTCTCTCTTTTCTATGAAGCGACATCGAAACTTACACATACACGCAGACAAAGCACTCGCAAAAGATGGTGAGGGTGATGTGTCAATTCAGCACAACACTGTTCAGGACAACGCTGGGCTTGGCGCAGATCCATTCGACGGCATGGGAGACGATGTGTTTGCTTTTACAGACTCTCCATTTATGGACTACAATTGGACAACAAGCTTAGACTTTAATGGGTGGGCTTCATGATGTACAATGGCTCTGCTCACGTGGCCCCGACACTTTGTGGTGGCAACCTTCTTTAATTATGAGGCGTTTTTGTACATGTATGATATATATGGTTAAAATTTTTAATGGCTATCTAAACTACCTAATTCCTATGATCAGGCAATGGGATTCTTTGTCTCCCCAATTAGTAGCTTGCAAAGTTCACTGATGTCCTCACACTTGTCCAGATTCAGGATCAGATCCTCTATCTTCTGCCTCCTCTCATCGTCAATGACATTGGCAGTGATGTTTCTCCACTTCTCCACGATCTCTTCATTTGGCATTTGTGGTATGACGCCCCTTGCCGCGGGCCGGTCGCTGATAATTGGCTCGGCTCTGTCCTTGAGCCAGACGCTTACTCTAGTCCTCATCATATGACTGAAATCGTCCCTCAGCTCGCAGGTTGTTTTCTCAATCAACTCCCAAACCTCGTCTCGATCTAGCATCCGAGCGGCGAATTGTGCCGCCAGAACAGCATTGTCAACAATGTAGGTCGCGGCAGCATATGAATTGCTCATCTGAGCGCCAGTGACTGCTATGGGTCGCTCGGCCGTCCATCCTCCATGCTCATAAGCAGGCTTGCTCAGCTCAATGACTATGCGGTCAATGTTCTGAGGATTGCTCAACACTTCGGGATGAGCCTTTCGCATGTCTATCAGACAGTCTATAGTATTGTGCGTACCAGCCATGGTTGCATACGGCTTGATGGCGACACCATTCATTTGCCACTCTTGACCAAGTCCCTTGAAAATTTCTTCGGGCTTGTACTGCGGTTCCATGCCATTGCCACCGCTGAATTGCTTCAAGAAACCGCCGTACTCACGCTCAAAGACTCGCTTGATGCCTACGTAGCCTGTACGCGCAAGCATGGCACCGAGCAAACCGTTTCGTGCGGCAAATCCGTGCTGCATACGCTTGGCCTCAGACTCAAATTGCGCAGACATGAGCCCTCCAGCCTGAGTACAGGCAATTCCAAAGGCGTCTTCGATGGCGCCCGCAGACAGACCGAGCAACTTGCTCACTGAGGCGGCGGCGGCAGAAGGTCCAAAGACGGCACCAGAGTGCCATCCCATGGATAGCATATGCGTTCCATGAAGAGCCAAGCCTACTCGAGGTCCGACCTCAAGACCTGCGATGTATGCTAGAATAAATTCCTGGCCCGAGGTTGGGGCGCGGGACGCTCCAGCCGAGCTCAGAGCGACATGTTCAGATGTTGCCAGCAGAGCGG
Organism: Cladobotryum mycophilum; assembly: GCA_036429605.1. NCBI lineage: Eukaryota > Fungi > Ascomycota > Sordariomycetes > Hypocreales > Hypocreaceae > Cladobotryum > Cladobotryum mycophilum. The sequence goes on along the minus strand of JAVFKD010000002.1, from coordinate 169,185 downwards.
GTAGGATGAGGCTGTTGGAGTGCAGCGGAGCCCTAAAATGCCAGTCATCAAGCTCGAAGCCTTGAATGAAGGAACTATTGAGGACAGCGGCATTGAGGGCACTGATTTTGCGATCATATCCAATCACTGTGGAAGGCCCCTCGCTGAGCTCCAGATCAAACAGAGCTCCCGCTGCCTTCTCAGACCATGGCAGATGAGCACCAACAAGTCCACAAGCGATGCCATCTAGGATGAGATACTTGGCGCGAGTGCGAAGATCCTCGGGGATCGAATCCAAAGTGATGGACGCAATCCATTGGCAAAGCTGGCCTGTTGGGCTTGCTGGGTCGGAGACCTCACCAGAGTTTTCACCCACGCAAAGCTGAGTCATGATAATTATTATAAAGATGTGGAACAAAGAAATGGAGATTTATCTGAATGCAATGGAACCTGCCCCTCCTTCTGCAAGATCAGGCGGTCTGTCAGCTTTTATATCGAGGTAGACCCTGAAACATGCATACGATTAGCTTCATCAGCCTTAACCCATTACCCATTGGACTATCTATTATCCACCATCTTTCTCACTTCCCATGATCTTTGTCCCTCGTTGTGGCCCAGAACAATCTGCTGCTCCGGCGACATCGGCATAGTCGGACAGCCCCGGCTACGTATAAATGAATGAATGCCCGAAGCCCAGCAAGACCCAAACAAACAAAGGGCGGGGCGGGGCAGAACATCATCCAACTGAATCGGCAAGCATGCTTCATGAGCTAAGGATGTGGTGGATCTGCTCTGCGTACCAGAGCTACGTTTGATAGTCAGTAAGAATCACTAACAATGGAGCCCTGAAGGGAAAGGTCGGCAGGAAAAATCTTACACTCTCTGTCCCACCACTGATTGCGCCGGATTTGAGAAATTTCGCCAACCATGGTGCCGCGATTGACCGTGCTTGGAGCTTAGCATCAGCATCCTGAACCTTTGGATTAAGAATGATGGTCCTTGGTAGAGCCGGCTCCAAAACTGCAGGCCGTCCGATGCCAATAATGTCACAAGCGCCCTCTCGCAGCGCCGCCTCCATCCCAACACGTGTTCGGAACCCTCCAGTCACCATGAGGGGAACGTGCCTGAACTTTTCGCGAATCACTCTCGCAAAGTCCAAGAAGAATGCCTCACGAGCCTGTGTGCGAGTAGACTGGATGTTTGTATCGGTGTCTTGGAACATCTGCAGGAAAGGTCGGTCAGTTTAAGGGCGCAACAGCTCTTACGGATACTAACAACTCACGCTAGGGTCCTCGTAGGTACCACCACTAATCTCTAAAAAGTCGATGCCAGCGGCGGCAATGTCTTCCAATTGTTCAATGCACTCTTCGAGCTCCTTTTGGCTCTGATGGTCGACGCTGTTCAACTTGATTCCCACGCAAAAGCTGCTAGGGACGACTTCTCTAATGGCCTTGATGACTTCGACGACAATGCGGGCACGATTCTTCGCTGAGCCTCCATATTCGTCCTTGCGCTGATTGCTCTTGGAACTCAGAAACTGGGCAAGCAAGTATCCGTGTGCGGCATGGATTTCGACGCCAGAAAATCCAGCCTCCGATGCAAGTTTGGCGGCTTCGGCAAAGCAATTGGCGACGTGGCGAATGTCGTCCCGAGTCATCTCTCTCGGTGTTCCAAAGATGAAGGCACTGATGAGCTTCGATAACAATCCTTGGCCGATTTGAATAGGTATGGGGCTTGGTCCGATTGACTTGGCAAACCAGCTGCGATTGCCGGAACCGGCTGTAGACTGTCTCCCGGGATGGTTGAGTTGCATGATTGCCGGGGTGCCGTTGCTGCTGGTCTTTTTGGCCCACTGCTTCCAGCTGTTCAGAATCTTGTCTCGAGGAACGCGATTGTCGATGGAGTGATCATCAGGCCCTCCAAGGTATGTTGCATCAACCTGAACATTGCCTGTGAGGAGCCCGCCCCATCCTCCATTTCCCCATACGCCGTAGGTTTGAATGAGTTTCTCGTTGGGAAGTCTATCCTCGTCTGCCCATTTCTCAGCCATGGCAGCCTTGACCAGACGATTAGGCAATGTGAGGCCGCATGGGAGGGTAAGAGGTCGTGAAACCTCAAGGTCTGATGGGTCTACTGAAGAAGTCATGTTGTTGCTGAGTTGGTGATGAAGAGTGTATCGACTGGTGAGTCCTCTTTTGGCGGCAGTGTCAACGATTTATATTCAGGGTAATCCGTCAACTGTAGATCAGGTGGTCAAGACGATTAGAATGTCCGCACCGCTATGGAAATGAGCTACGCAGAGAATTTTCTAGACATCCATTTGGAACGTTGGTTTCAAAACATTGGACGCTCTGAGATACACGGCTGGCTAAACGAGTCGGATGAATATTTAGACCGCAGTAAGGAGCCAACCTCACGCTATCTGGGTAGCCTATTTGTTGCTGTTGAAAGAAATCAGGGTCCGCAGGGGATGTCCGGAGCGGTTCCACGGCGAAAACTCACACGCCGCTTGCAGAGCCCAGTGCCGAGATTGCTGACTCACTTTGTCTCTTTTTTCTCCTTTGTCTCAGATCGTCAGGCTTAATGTCCCGCTTAATAATCGAAACAGGCCTGGGGGATGGATGCTGCTGCACCAGTAGCGGAGTTGCGGAGTTGGTCCCTTGAATGCTTTACTAAGCATGCATGTGGTCAGTGGTGCCTCGGCACCCTGTCTTGATTACCTATCGAGTGAATTGAAACAAGTGAGCGTACTGAGGGTTGAGACGCGAGTGTGCTGTCGTGATGTTGATGAATGCACTTAATCGAGTTCATTAGGGCTGCTTTAATTACCAAAGTACTAGCGGCTCATCGACGCGTGTCGCGTGTTTTGGTGCATAGGCTATTCATTTGAGGTATAGAGCAAGAATCTTCCCTTCCCGCATGTGTCTTATCATCTTGAGCCTCCTGCATTCACTGGCCATAAGCCGTTCCTATGGTTCCTTCGCCCTCTTAGTCTGAGCAGTCGATTGAATGCCCACGGCGAGCCATGAATTTCCGCAGAAGCGCGTTGTCGGCGACGAGTTGACCAAGTGTACTCCTAGGAGAGGCTGCAAGGAATATGACTTCACTGTGAGGGACATGGAGCGTCACCAACGAATCTGTCATGTCGAATACTTGGTATCATATCTCAACACAAAACTCTTTAACAGTTATCCAACAGCCTATCTTTCACTGAGTCACGCGGCGTCTGGCTCCCCGCTCCGGATTGCCGCCCGCTTTTGCCTGTGGGCTTTGTGAGCTTTCAGCCACGGCTCAGTGTGTCCCTTCATCGGTTCCAAACCATGTCTTTCGGCGTCTTTGTTAACCCAATCAACCAGCTCTTGCACGTATGACTGCTCGGCACCCTCCTCAATCATACTGTGAAACAAACGACCTACTCCCTTCTCTTCGATACGCTTCTCATACTCGTTGCGCATTTCGTCCCGAGATGGCAGTTGAGCTTTGCCTGCCAAGACCCGGGCTACGACTTGTGCTTGAAAGTCAAATAGTGAAAACGTTGCATTGTGGTACGGCACTCCGATAAATGCCAGGGTCGGATCTTCGATGTAGAACATATCTCTGTGCAGATTATGCGTCATGTTGCCCTCCCTCGTCACCAATGTTCTAGGCCCCGCATCTTCTGCAGGCTTGTCGTCTTCATGAAGGTCTGATAGGAAGGGGAAGGATGTTATGTATCCCGTCGCGAGGATCAACTGGTCAAGGTTGCTGACCACTTCTCCATCTTTCAGAACAATTGTGCCGGGAATTGGTGCAGATTTGTCCAATTTCTCATTTGAGGCGTCATCCGGAAGCTCGAAGCTTTCTATTCCACCAACTCGTCTCGCATTCTTTCCCAACATGCTCACTGGTAAGTCCCAAATACCTCCCCTCGCACTCTGGTAAACGTGCTTGGCAACGCCTTCCAGTTCTTGGCAGATATTCAGGGAGGATACGCCACATCCCATGATGAAGACGTTCTTATCCCGGAGCAGTTCTGGGTCGCGATACTGCTTCGAATGTATCACGCGGTCTCCGTATCTTTTCTTCCACTCCTTGAGACCCGGTACATTTGGTATCCGAGGCAGACTGTAATGTCCGGTCGCAACAACCACGGCGTCAAACTGCCATAACTTTTCAATGATTCGTGGCTTCACATCTCTCTTCTCTAGTCGAATTGTGCGAACAAGCCATGTCTTTCCGTCGGGCGATTTTGTCACTTGTTCGACTCGTGTGTTGTATTTTGTGACGTCGTCAACTCCATAGTCGAATGCGATTCCTTGTACGTACTTGGCTACAACTTCATGTCGGATAATCTCCTCGGTGCCTTCGGGCCATGGAGCCAGACTGCTCACCATAGTTGTGGTGGGCACATTATTCGTCAAACCGGCGTAACAAGGTGTCGGTGGTGCGAAGCTGATCTCAAGAGCATCATCGTTCTTGGTGGAGAGCCTATGTTGTTTCAAGGTACTAGTTGTCTCTGGAGGAGGTGTTCCTAGAGAGAATTGTCCTGCACTTGATGTCTGGTAGTCACCTATGGAAGGGATCTCGCTTGGGTAGCTTGGGTCATCTGGTATCCTGGGATCATATTGCCACACTCCCGAGGCAGTATACGACCGCTCAAACACGGTAACTTGCAGCCCTTGTTTGAGTAGGTGAGCGGCAGATGTCACCCCACTGATACCGGCTCCAATTACCGCGACAGTTTTCGCACGATCAAATGGCCCATTTGGGGATAATAGTCCCGTCATCGTTGCGGGTGTTGTTCAGTCAATCTCAAATCTATGTTCATCAGTTGCCATTCGGATCGCTACAAAACAGGACCTATGAGCTTATTTGTATTGTTCGTACATGCTTTATTACAATACCAAATGCTCCCTGTGTGGACTGGGGGTTATCCATTCGCATATAGCCGAGCACGTCATTTATTACTGTTGGTCACGCAATATGTGCTATGAATGTGGCTCCGGTTGCGAAGAGTCCCAATGTTGCGAGGCCTCGGAATCTTACGATTGAGGAAATGCCTCAAATAGGCAGTCTGACCGATTTATTGCCAGCCATATCATGCCAGTATATGATGCGAAAGTCTACGTTGTTACCACCTCTGTTCTTGCACAATGAACATTAGGTTGCCCGCTATTTACCATGTTCAATTGGACTGTCTAGCATGGAGCAGAAATAATCCCGCGTTGGCATTACTACCTACCTATATAACCATAATACCCCGGTAAGATAATGACAGAGCGGGGTTGAGGGCCAACGGTGATCGAGAATATGGAATCAATTTAACTCTGGGGAACGTCAAATTGCTTATTCGCTCAATGTCATTGAGCTTCAGAATCCGATCCAGTCCTAATAGCGTGTTTCCCACGACCCTCTCGAATCGTGATGTACTTGATCAGCAGTGCTGTACCCACCATCCCCACTGCCATCCCTATCATTGTAGGGTATCCTTTGGGATATCTCGGTGCTTCTACCTGTTGCCAAATGATGAGAGGGAGCCAGGCTTGGATCACATAAGCCATCTGGTTCATGGCGCCAGTTACCAAAGCACGCTCTTCGTTGTCCCCAGCGCAAATCTCGTGGGCCCACGCAAATGTTAGACCACTGATGCCAGACCCAAAGCCCGCCAACAAGAAGCATGCCCACTTCCACGCAAAGGGGATATTCCAGATAGTCAAGCTGATGTACACAACTAGACTGATTATTCCGGAGAACATAATTGGCGGCCAGCGCTCCCCCGGAATATTGTATCCGATGACCATGCATATATGAGTGTCGTAACTACTGTGATGGCTTGGGTGATTGTCGGATATGCGTTTATCTTTGTCACGTTGTAGCCCTCCTTCTTTAGCCAGATTGGGAAGGCAGGCTGACTAGCAGCGCCGTTTCCGTTGTTGAAGAAGATGTATAGTAGGGTCAGGAGGTAAATATGCCAACTGAGGAGATATTTCTTGACCTTGGCAAAGGTGAGGGGAGCACGGTTAGCACGACCCTCGAGCTGCATCCGCTTTCGGGCAATTCCAACATCTTGTTCGCTAAGGTACCAAGCTCTGGTGATTTCTGGTACGTCAGGTATCATGAAATAGCCTGCGATTGCGATAGGAAGCGATATGACTGTGTTAACGATGAAGAGCCATTGCCAGCCTTTGAAGCCTTGCTGGCCCCCCAAATGGTAAACAGCTGCCATGAGGTATCCCGAGAACATGCTGCCAATGGCGCCGCTTACATGAAATATACAGGACCTCTTGGCCAACTCATCTTTACGGTACCAGGAGCCAATGATGTACTGCATACCCGGATAAAAACCGCTTTCCGCTAAGCCGATGAAGAATCGTAACACGTAGATCTGTTGGGCGTTGGTACATTTTGCCATGACTATTGTCAGGACAGCCCAAGCAACTTCGCATGATGGAATCAATATTGATGGACGTATTCGGGTCAAAAGGAGATTGCTTTTATCTGAGTTAGCATTTTACGTCCCTCGATGAAAGCCATAACACTTGCCTTGGAATTTCTCCGATGACATATCCAACAGTCCAACAAGTTTGCATGTAGTTGAGCTGGTTTCCGTCAAGACCAAGGTCTTCCTTCATACCAGACACAAACGCATTATTGATGTTGACTTGATCCAGATACTTGATGAAGTATCCAAGCGAGGCGAAGCTGAGCAAGACAGCATCAAGTTTGAAGAGGAACCGCCGTTCCTCTGGAGACTTGTCAAAAGTATCCCAAAGATAGGACTTCCAACTCTTTTTCGGGGTCTCTTTGACGAGGATGTGAGGAGGTTCTGCCACATTGCTATTGACTTGCACAAACGCCAATGACTTTCTGTCCGGATCCTCGACCGAGACGGTCCCTACGTCCGTCGTCGCAGGCATCTTGTGTTCAGCCCAAGGTTTGGCCCAATTAGCGTAAACAAATAATAAAAGAACTCTGCAAATGGGACTGGTTGAGATGGTGTCAAGCTCACTATATAATGAGAATAGAAACTTGTTTACCAAGCATTTGTCCCAATCTTGAATAGTCCAAACTGAACTGGTGCATCTCTTCACTGATCTAATTTCTTCCAGGGAAATTTGTGAATCGGGCAGGCCAAGATTCGCAACTCATCTTACATCTGCCTTATCTTTCGTATTGCGTGCTGGGAGATATTGTTCATCCCTTGAAAGGGTGAGAAAGCCTCAGTCGCTACACGTCGCTGGTTAAGATAAGAAACAAGGCTGCTTGGGTATGTGGCAATATTGGTCAAGCTACATGACCAATATCGGTCCGCTGAGGCGGGAGTTGCTGGTCATCCAATCGGATTGGCTGTATTCAAGGTATGGAAGACATTGCTAGCTTTTGCTACAGGGCTATTTCCCATCATTTTGTTATGTATCCCTGTTCAAATGAAGCATCAAACGAGTAGGCTCATCCACCTGCATCATGGCGCCACCACCCCGGCACCCGCACCAAGTCTGTCGACAATCCGATAGGGAATAAGCTTCGGATATAGATGGAGTAGTATGATCTGCTAGGAAAGATGATGGAATATCTAGAATTCTGTTGAGTTTCATTGTAGGATACAGATAGTGCGGGGAAGTAAGACGATTCCATTTCCCCACAAGTCCATGTCGCCATCACGAACCAATATTAAGACATCTGATGCTGGATATTGAGATGGGGTGACCTTCGTATGCATTGCTAATTCATGTTAGAAAGCATGAAACAGATGCGATAGTAAAGGCCATTGTAGAATACTTTATTACTAGAACGCTCGCTCGAAAGGCTCTCAGGTCCATGCTATTTAATTTCTCTTTACGTTGTAAATACATATTGACAGCATCCATTGTACCAAAAGTCTGACCAAGTAAATCATCACCATGGTTCCTGCACCCATTGATCCATCCATCAAGGATGTGGCAGAGCCCAGCAATGTCACGCTGGATCTTCCCAAGCCGGCATTACAACGGCTTACAAAGGCAGGCATTGACTTGTCAAATGGCTACCCATATCGACCCTCCAGGCCTCTATACCTTCAAGACGTATACAACATCAGAAGCGTCGACAGGGAACACCATGATGCAGGAGCGAGAGCGGACAAGTCAAAGAAGAACCTCCTAGCAGCAGCTACCAAAGTCACTGATCTGACAGCCAATATTGGTACCGAGATTGAAGGCATACAATTGAAAGATTTGACTCTTGAGCAAAGAGACGAGCTGGCGCTCCTCATCGCCGAGCGCAGTGTTGTCTTCTTGCGAAACCAAGATCTTTCTCCTCAACAGCAAAAGGAGCTTGGTGAATACTACGGAGAGGTTGAGATTCACGTAAGTTTCTACACGCTTTTGAAAGCAAGAGTTGCTGCTAATCACCCAGACAGCCTCAAGTGGCACAGGTGCCAGGCGTGCCAGGCGTGACAGTTATATGGCCAGACCTTCAAGCAATAGACCATGAAGCCAACTTTCGCAAACCCGGCGGTGCATCAAGATGGCATACTGATCTGGTTCATGAACATCAGCCTGCCGGTATTACTCATCTACACAACGATACCGTCCCGCCGGTTGGAGGTGATACTCTTTGGGCTAGTGGATACAGCGCCTATGAGAAGCTTTCACCAGAGTTTCGCAAGATCATTGATGGGCGACAAGCCGTGTATAGGTCGGCTCATCCATACCTGGACCGTGAGAACCTAGAAGCCGGACCCCAATACATAGAAAGGAGTCACCCTCTGGTTCGGGTTCATCCTGCGACAGGCTGGAAGGCCTTGTGGGTCAACCGAGCCTTTACGGATCGCATCGTAGGATTGGACAAGGGCGAGAGCGATGCAATCTTGAACTACTTGTTTGATGTGTATGAAAAGAATCCGGACATCCAAGTACGATGGAAGTGGACTCCTGGGACCTCCGTGCTGTGGGATAATCGGTATGATTGGGCCCATCAAATATTTGGAAATAATTAGACACTGACTGACTGACACGAACAGCATTACGATCCACTATGCTAGCTGGGATTACGCTGGCAAGCACCCGAGACATGGAACCAGAGTCACATCACTGGCGGAGAAGCCATTCTTCAAGCACGACGCCCCGACTCGTCGCGAAGCACTGGGCCTCTTAGATGAAGAAGAAAAGAAGGACTTGACCTCTACCAAGTTGGGTGATTACTCTTTGTAGCCAGAACTGTAGAAGCCACGGCGAAAACTCGAATTGAAAGGCATCGATATCATAAACTACATTTACCGTGATTCTCGTACACTTCATTCCAGCCCAAGTCTTGAGATACTGCCGATTTTCCTGAGGTCAAAAGGCCCCATGCCGCCCAGCTCCAGCACTAAAGCTTGCAGCCCCAGTAACGCTCTCTGTTGTAATCACCCTGACGCCCTGGTCAAACTCGTTACTAAGAGCGTCCTCAAATGAGGTGGCATTGTATGCAGAGTAGTAGCAATTCGTGCGGTCGACATTCATGCATTCTTGAGGGAATGCAAGCAACTGCTTCGCAATCTTGGTGGCTACTTCTACTGCCTGGCCTTTGGGGACGATGCGGTTTGCCAGCCCCATCTGGAGGGCCTCTGATGCCCCAACCTCTCGCCCTGTAAGAACCATGTCCAGGGCTCGACTCAACCCAACGATGGCCTGAAGACGCACTGTTCCGCCATCAATTAGCGGGACACCGAATCGCCTGCAAAAGACACCAAACACAGCGTCCTCCTCAGCGACACGCATGTCTCCAAGAAGTGAAAGCTCAAGTCCTCCGGCGATTGCATATCCCGACACAGCGCAGATAACGGGCTTCTTGATTTGCATCCGCGAGGGACCAATTGGGCCAATGTTGCGACCGTTGACCCGGTGGTTGGCATCAATTATTGGTCCTTTGTACTTGGATGTTGTTGAATCAGAGAATTTGGCGACCTCGTGTAAGTCAAAGCCAGCGCAAAACGTTCCATTGGCGCCGTGAAAAACGCACACCTTTTGACCCGGGTCGTCTTCAAATTGGACAAATGCTTCAGTCAATTTCTTGGCCGTAGGACCATCAATTGCATTCCTTCGATGGTATCGATTAATGGTGATGGTCGTGATCCCAGCGTCCGTCTTGTTCACCAACACAGAATGAAGCTCTTGCTCAGCCATTTTCGCAAAGTGTTCCAATTAAACAATTCGTATTCACTAATGAGACACTAGTTTATATAAATGAAGTTGATCTTTGAAATGAAGCCTAGATATATATTGCCTTTAGTTGCTTCCATTCGTCCGGCGGAAGCACCACACCCATATGGAACCACGCGCTTTACGTATTCGAATCTCGACCCCGCAACCACGGCAAAGACGAATTCATCATCCATCTATAGGTGATGATAAATCCTGAGGGGCGACATCGGAATCATTATTTACTGGCTGAATAATTCCATACAGCTTCAAATTACACTCTCTAGTGTTAGTGGATGAAGGAGGGGCGAACGGTAATGCCCCATCGACGATGCAGTAGTGACGTCGAGTAAGGCCACCTGGCCTTGGAATCTCATATCACTTTAACAAATCCGAGCTTTTGGACAGTGTAGATGAAAAGGCGTTTATGATACGTCAGAAAAGAATCTATCAGATATAAAACGGTTTCTTCTCTCAACATCATTCTCGTATCATCTTCGTTTACCTGTCAGCCTTGCACAGCTGCGCTCACGATTCCTACCAACACACTTTTGACCAAAGAGTCCACTTCCCTCTCCAGAAATTTGCATTTCTACCATACCAAAACAATCAACAGGGTGGGCTTTATCCAGGTCTCTACCTTCCTGGTATGCATCCGACTCTGCAGCATATGATTATCTGCCCATAGTCAGCTGCCAGTTGCATCCCCAAAACTTGTAAGGCGACATGATATAGACAAACTTATTCCAGATGTCTCGTGCATCAGACCAACCATCTACCCCACAGCTCTTCCAGCCTTGTTTCGCGGTGATTTGGTCTCTATACTGTCTGTATTATAGCTGCACAAGCATGGGGGTGGTTCGTTGTTTTGGGGTCTACAGAATCGTACACCATCGTCTACCCTGTGTCCGTTGCTATTAGCATTTTCGACAAAAAGCGACAAGAAATATCATTCTTTATCCGGAGATGCAGAATATCTGTCCTCTGCAGTCATTATGATCGCTTCAAGCAATGCTTTTTATGCCTGTGGGGTCATCAAACTTACAGCTGGCTTTTTTAGGTTGGCCTTCTCTTCCTCTTTCTCGGCGAGCTTGTCTTGAAGTTCTCGTAGCTCTTGGAGAGTTGCGTCTCGCTCATTCCTTACATATTCAATCTCGTTGTACAATTTCTTGATCTGCTTTTCGAGATCATTGTTTATTTCCCGGCCGGCCGATGTCTGGTCCAGTTTTCCCCCGTTACCTTGTAATTCTTCCTGGATTTGTAGAGTAACAGATGTCGAATGGTTGATAAGTTTGCGAATGATATCTAATGCTGATTCAGTAGTATTTTCATGGCGCACAACCTGCGACCCCTGGGACACCATGTCTCCCCAAACATCATCCCGTCTTTCTCGCTCAGTCTGGCGACTTTCCCCAATGGTGGTGTCTTGAACCTGGCTCCACATGGTAGTTGCAATAACGACTCTCTTGTAGGCATTTTCGCCAAGTATCTTCTTGAACAGTCTCGTCCTTTTCACTTCACTGCCTTGCAGTCTGGTTTGGTCAATTGGCTGAAGGAGAACAAGACCACTGAGGAGTCTATTTTGGTGGTACATCTTGACCATATATTCGGCCACCAGCTGGAGGATGGCGGTGTCTGACAGATCGGAATCGTCGAATCCTGGTGTGTCAATTAAAGTAACCATCTTCCCATCCAGCATAAAAGGGACAGCTTGAACCTCGCGAGTGCCTTATCCGTTGCAAAGTCAGCTCCAGTTTCACAAATGGCGACGCATATGTAGACTTGCAAGAATCGAGCCCGTGTCCAATCTCCAAGTCATTCCTGCCAGTGGCTTTAGAGATGAATGTCGTCTTTCCAGCTCCAGTCACTCCTATAACCGCAATCAAGGATTCCCTTCCCATACCGTATATGGTCATAATTCAAGCCTGAGATTTCGTTTTCTAGATAAAATACTTTGACCACCGCACTCGAGGTACCGCCGAGCTTGGACGCAAATAAAGAAGGGACTGAGTTCCGTGCCGTGGGCTACTATGACTTGACCAGATTGCCCAAGCTCGTTTTATTTGAAGTTGCTGAATGCGAAGTGAAATTTAGTCGACAAAAATCCAAATGACTGAACAGTGAGAAGGTCGGAGCCTGTCGCTGATGCCCCTCTGGATTCCCGGCGTGGAGTGGGGCTTCTCTACCATGCATTCACATCGACCTTTCATTGCTTCTTTTCACTGATGGAGGGGGGCACAGTTGCGCTCGTGATCCAGCCACGTCACTAAATTGACGAATCAAGACCAAAGGATGGGCAAAAGGAAGGTGAACGTGTGGGCACAGAAGGAACAGAACGTCCGGCATGTGCATCGCTAGCCGCCAGCATTCCAGCACAAACGATCGGCAAGTCCCCTTCTGGTGAATAAATAAGGGTTGATCCAATACAGTCGCGCTTTCTAGTATTCAGAATCATTTCTACCCCTCAGATGTGGAGCGGACGCCTGTGCAAAGTTATTGGCTGCCAGATGATGCATGCAAGCCCTCGGCGACAAACCTGCAGTTCTGCCAGGGATTAGTGCCTGATCTCTTAATGGGACCCGTGGGCCGTCCAGCAGCCTCATCGTTCAGAGTGAACGGCCTTCCCCAACATATTTTCCAAGCTCAAGCCGTCGAGACCCCCAACCCACGCGCTCCCTCCACTGCCGCCTTCCGGCCTACAGGCATTTTCCAGTTTCTGGCGATTTTGGTTGACATATCTCAATCACCCTATTAAGCAAGATCCGCTTTCTCATACTTCATAATCCTTGAGATGCAGCTTCCTGTGCAAATCGAGATGAAGGCGGAGTTATCACCAAGCGAGATACAGACAGTGTATGTTCTATGAATTAAATCTTCCACGTTCACCCCGCCCATCTAAACAAGTAACAGGGACCCCTCCTCCGTGTTATCAGGCCGGCATGTGTCCATCTTGCTTCTTGGATCTACTGGAACTGGCAAATCATCCTTTATAGCTGAAACTTCGGGACGCGAAGTTCAGATTGGTCACGGGATAACCTCATGTACGGCACTCTGCGTTATACTTATGCCTACTTTCTAATCACACTCAGGTACTCGGGATTGTGCCCCTTTCGAGTTCAATCATCACAATACACGTATCACACTCATTGATACCCCTGGTTTTGATGACACAACTCGCGACGATATTGACACCTTAACCACTATTGCAAGCTACGTCGGTAATGCACAGCTACCACCCATATGTGGCATTATCTATTTCCATCGGATTACCGACAAAAGATTGACTGGAACAAGTCGGATAAATCTTGAGATAATGAAGGCTATCAGTGGAGAAGCATTTTATCCTCATGTTGTTCTTTGCACCACCATGTGGGGAATGTCTCTCAACGAGGCAGTTCATGCTGAGGGTGAGCAGCGGGTGAACCAGCTGCTTGAATCCCCAAACCTCTGGGGCATCTTGCGTGGTAAAGGAAGCCAACATATAGCCTTCAAAGGTGATAGAGCATCTGGCATGCAAGTTATCGAACACCTTCTGCATCTCCAATCTCCACCACAAACTCAGCTAGAGATCGACCTAATGCAGGAAACAAGTATTCACAATACGAAAGCAGGTGAAATTATTATCGGAGAACAACACCGAAGAAACCTACAGAAGCTACAAGAACTCCAAGAAGCACAGATAGAAGAATTGGAAGTAAAGCAACAACAACTTGTCAGTTATTTGAATCGCAACCAGCACGAGATGCAAGACAGAACCCAGTTCTGTGGGATAAATAAGAACAGCAAATTACATCCAGTTACACATAATAGCAACAATCGACCCACGGCAAATGTTCATCCAGATAGCAGGTCCATCTCCAATCCGGATATATTAACGACTATTATGCAGACTACTAAAAAAGGTTGGGACTCAGTGAAGGAATTTTTTCGTGATTGATGACAGTTACTTTATGCTATATCAAAAATACCATGGTAGCACCTCAGACGGATTACACCTAGGGGCCACATTTCGACTTACCTACCGCCATATTGACCTTTGATGATTTTGGAGGTATTAGATAAGCTTACGCTGGAACCTGACGGGAGATGCCGCGCGGCCTAATCAACGGGGATTTCAGAAATAGTAACTTTAAGACAGGAGCCATGCTTAGTGCTTGACTTAGAAAACAAGTTGATGATAATTTTCCACGAGTCTAAGCTCTTGAATATCCTATGGCTAACCTGCAGTGCGCTCTAAAGCATAACTTATACCCCAATCGGACAGATGATTTGAAGCAGCCAGGCCATCTCATATCAAATGCTTGAGACAGTAACGTTAAGGATACCCACTCACTCCACTCCACTCAATCTGTCAGAACCTTGTTTAACAACTTCATCCAAGTGAATGAATCGCTTTCCTATCTCTTTTGTTGAGAGCACGGATTTTTCAACACTGCCGAATCCATGCAGCTGCAAAGTATGGCAACTCTCCGCTGCGTATTTCTCATATGCTGCAAAGTCTCACCGTAGATGTGACTCTTCGGTCAAATGCGCGGCCCTTAGACGGTGAAATAGGCGACAGCATCTGTCATCTTGACGGGAAAATGTTGGAAAAATGAAGATTCGTGATGCCTCCCTATACTCTAGAATAAATAACCCTGAGGACGGTAGTATTTAATTAACCATGGGTACGTCTATACCTCTTGAGGGAGACGAACCGAACCAGCCAACCAACCAAGATGGTGAATACAGGGAGACCAAGCCGAGCTTGTGCTACGTGCAAAATGCGCAGGATCAAGGTACGTGCCCTCGAGTATTCCTGACTATGATAACTAAAGGTGTTTAATAAATACTGCGAGTAAGTACCCAGATGTATTCTAATATTCATTACTAGTGTGATCAATCACTTCCCGAATGCTCACAGTGCAAAAAGTCTGGGTGGATCTGCCCGGCTTCCCCTCCGTGACCGACATCATGTTTCGACATCACACTGAGCTAGTTCACAGGAAGGCTCAACGGAAAACTTCAAGATATTTTGGAGACGTACGAATTAGTGGCCAAAACAGGCGCGTAACAGAGTTATCTACACCTCTATTGAGTCGAGCAACCACTTTCTTTCTTCACCACTACGTTTTCGCTGCCAGAGCCAACTTCGACACGGGCCCTCCAAAGGGTGTTCATGAGTTCTTGCCAGTCTTGTTACGAAATGCAAAATCTACTTCGGCACTTGGTACTATCGTCTCAGCTGCCGGCCTTGCAGCCTTGGCGAACGCATGCACATCAGTGGCATGGAAATATCAAGCATATCGGCTTTATGGAGAAGCAATCCAACAGTTGCAAAGTGATATCAAAGATCCACATCTCATGAAGTCGGATGATGTGCTTGCGACTGTATTGCTTATGGGCACCTTTGAAGTGAGTCTTTCCCTATCAATCTTCGAAGACGGTCTGGGAATGGAAAATTAAGCTAATGTGACATCTAGATGATTTCGGCTGCAGACCCAATGTCTCTCGAATCATTTACCAAGCATGTTGTAGCCGGTGCGCAGTGCGTTCAGATGCGAGGGCCGACACAATTTCGTGGTGAGGTGCCAGCTACACTTTTTACCCAAATGCGGCGCCTTATTGTATGAAGTCACCGCATCTCTTATATTAATAATTGAGGACTCACTAGTAGCAGGTAATGTCATGCCACCAAATGCAGGAACCGTTGCCCTATGGTCTCAAGATCTGGTCGAGTTGGGCTGCGCCAGCCCAGCGAAGGGACGAGGCTTCCCTCAATCTCTTCTCCGAGCTGAATGAGCAACTTGCAGCAGTCCGCTCTGAGATAAAACATAAAGGCATCACCAATCCCTCAACTATTATCGAGTTGCTCTCTCCCATCGATTTTATGTTGGAGGATTGGAGCATGAAGCTGCCAGATTCATGGGCCTTCAAATCATACCGCGCTCTCCCTTCTGAAACCAGTTCAGACGAAAGCTGCAAGCTTCAGTACGATATGTATCCTGACCTTTGGGTTGCTTCCATGTGGAATAATTACCGAATGGATCGCATCATGATCCATGAAACCATCATAGGTACAGCGTTGAAGTACGGCTCAGAGAAAGAGAGGAATGGACTACAGTATTCAAGAGGCATACTTAAGGAGATGGCAAACGGTGTTTTCCACAGTGTTCCATACACATTAGGTCATCAGCGTGGTAGCCTGTCTGCTGAACGAGATGCCTCAACTCGACTGCCAGATGGATCGCCATTGCCAGGCGGTTACTTGTTGGTGTGGCCTCTTTTCTTGGCTGGATCTGTAACCACCACACCTCCAGATCTGAGAAAGTGGGCTTCTGTCACGTTGCAGGATATAGGTTTACGCACTGGGATGCAACTAGCTTTATCCATGGCCAAAAAGCTGGAACAGACACATTTATCATTCCTAGACAAACAGATATGGCTTGTTGGCGAATTCTACCCTAGCTAATCATTGCCCATGGAACCAATTGAGTCTTCTTACAAATGTCTGTCAGAGCGTCATACCAAAATGTCCGGTCACTCCCATGGTTTGGGGGTCCCTTGTTCATATTTTCCACCAATCGGTCGCCACATTGCCCACACCGTGATGGGTGTCAAAGCTTCCTCCGCCTTCTTCCACTCTTCGTCTGGGTTTTCTTTGATCGGGTGGACGTGATTTTCTTCAACCACGACAAATCCATGTTTCTCATACAATGGAACGCCATATACCGTAGCATTTAGCCACATCTCTAAGCCCATGTCATCTGCCTTTTTAATGCCCCAGTCCATGATTAGATCTGCTGCGCCCTGACGTCGATAGTCTGGGTGAGTGAAGATGACGTTTAGAACTGCTCTTGTGAGTCTAGATTCCATCAGCGATTAAGAGCAAAGGTAAAAGTGGTGGCCTACAAATATGAGGCCTGCGTCCCATCTTGCCTCTAGGTCCATCAAACATGCCAAGTGCTGTAGTGACATAGTCTCTCTGGCCTCCTTCCGGATACCAGTAGGCCTCTTCATGTTCATCAGGCTTCTCAAAGGGGTTGGTCGTATAAATTTTCCATAGAGCGCCGGCCACAATTTTGCCCCCATCGTTGACAACCTTTTGCCAGTAGCCTGTAGGATCTGCTGCATGCCATTCTAATTGGTCTTTTGTAGATGCCTTCAACGCTTCCTCACGAGCACTTGGACCGGTGCCAAGCAAGGGACAAAAGAGACGGAAGAATATCTGGTCAGGTTTCTCATATGAGATTCACTCGCATTCGATGAGTTCGTCGAAATCAGCGGCGGGATCAACTTCAAGCAGCTTAAACGGCATATTGTAAATGTGGACCAACGACGGGAATGGGTTATTGAGATTGAATACACTGGAGCAGAATGCTAATCGAGCTGCATATATTGTGAAATTATGATCTTGTCTGGCCCTTGATAAGACCCGTCTCCTGTTGTGCCTAGTACGTACGTCCTTGGGGGTGCTTCCGTCCTTCTTTATTTATACACGCGCTAACCAATAATTATGTACACCATGGGGTGCCCAAGTCAGACGCCGAGCTTCCTTCTTGGAACCCCGCAGTTACGTGGACTGGAGCTAATGATGCTATGCATCCTTCTATACGACGTTGTTCTTCAGCAGGAGCAGCATAACTGCTGCTCAGTCGAAAATGTCTGTCTCAACAATGAAATCAAATTCAGAATCTTTTGAGAGTTTCCCAAATTACTATGCATCTAGCTTATAACTGATGGTGAGAGAGATGATGAACATGGTTCACCAAGACATCCGTCCAAGGAGGTGTAGGGTAGCAGGTTGCTCTCTTGTGTACGGAGCACCAATTAAAAGTAATGTAATGGATCGGACCGGAAGAATAACTCACCCGCCACAAGCTAGTGGGGCGTAAGCCTCGGGCGCATAGTCGTCAAACGATGGATGCTCAGGTGGGTGTGACTCGCTTTTGCCATTCAATCGTGAACCTGGTGTCATTCCAAAATACTGTTGACAAATGTTAACTCATGGCCTCTAGTGATGCAGAACGCGCTTTGCGGGTATGTGCGACTTGCAAGGCGCGCAAGAAGGGCTGCGACAAGAAACTTCCGACATGTACGTATTGCAGTAGACGAAACTTGATCTGTGTATATCAAGACTCGCCATCAAGCGACAATGGCGACAAATCAGAGAGTAATACCCCAGCGCTGCTCTCAAGCCTAACTGCGTCCGCCAGGAGTCCAGCTGGGAGTATCAACAGCTCATTGGGTGGTCCCGGATCGGAGTATCTCAGTGCCTTGTTCGATCCACTCGCAGCTGGTGGGCCAACAAGACTGGAAGATGGGATCAACCTCCAGGTCAGTCGTATTTTCCAGATGGGACGGCTATCGGTCGAAGAAATCCGCAAGCAGTTCTTTGAGGGCTTCCACAAATGGTTACCAATCATCTCCCCGGCTCGTTTCACAGACATGGCGGCACAGGCCAGCGACGGCACCCCGCCAGCAAGGTTCTCGCTAGTTCTGTTAGCAATGTGTCTGGTCACACTACGCCCAGTCTCGGACACATCAAAAGATGGCATCCGCCCCGAGTCGCTTTATATGACGGTAAAGTTGCTCTTTGCACAGCTCCAGTCCGCTGTTTGTGCCTCAACCGCTCTGATACAGGCTGGACTCATCATCTCGGCATATGAGTATGCCTGTGAGCGACTCGATGCAGCGTACATCTCTATCGGTACCTGTGTGAGGATGGCCCACACCCTTGGGCTGGACAAGAACGCACGAGATGAAGGGCAAGATGATCCTCTCCTGCGACTCAAATCAGCCGAGGAGTGGAATGTGTGGTGGGGAATTGTAATTCTCGAACGGTGGGCATTGCAGATCTGCTCTTTTAGAGGCTTGAAGTGAGGAGCATACTAACAAAAGACAGAATCGTCACAATAGAAGGTACTCAGCTAAACCTGCGTCCAACGTCAGAGTGCCCTGGCCCAACTTCGGTTCTACCATCTCGTCTCCAGCCGGGACAAGAAGAAGACTCTTCTTCCTTCCGCATGCCCCCTCTATCTGCGGTTGATGACCGCAACGTGGATAGCTTCGGTCGCCAGGCGCAAGCTGTTTACTTCCTCGACCAGGTCCTTAAAGCTGTGCAGCAAGCTGATGGAGCGCCACCGAAGCTCCAGGAGGTCGAAAAGCTGGATAGAGAGATTCAGACTTTCCTCATGATTGTTTTTAACGAATGCGATCGGCTGAATGAGCTCAATTGCGGCGTCGTTGCCGTAGCGATAAGGTACGCCTACCCAAGGTGCGACTCGGCGTTGTGAGAAAACATGCTGACTGGCTGCCAGGTCACTCTTCATTTTGCATGAACGTATACTGGATGAGAAGGACCTGTCTGGGGGTGAACCACACGTACATCTAAAGCCAGCCTCGATGGCAGCGCTAGATACTGTGGCTAACATAGTGACTCACGCTGCACACGACCACTCGAAGCACATGGTACCTCGCCAGGCTGATACAAACCCTCTTTGTTGTGTTTATAATCTTCGTCTTGCGAAGAAGCACATAGAGGAGCGACGTGGGAACATTGATCAGGAGGAGTCCTTTTCAAAGTTGGCACCTCTGTTGACTCTGAGTAAAGCTGTATCAAAGAGGTGGGTGATGGGTAAGTGAGAGGGGGTTTGTGAGAAGGGCAACATTTAATGACACAATCGCGGGGCCGGTAAATAAGACTACTTCATGGGAGATTGCTACATGTGTAACATTAATATTACTCTTCAGATTAATTGATTGGATAGACTAACTACCTGCCTCCAATGATTCATAGGGGTTTGGAATGGCGTAGAAAGGGATAATTCGTTAGGGTGTCGTGTAAAGAAAAAGAACGCCGTCATATCCCCAAAAGGGGGACAGGAATGCACAATACCGTACCAAGTTCCGGAATATTTCCAAGTTAGAGCATCTGGGCAAACGACGACACCAATGCCGCCATCAGCTTAACGATGCTTCCACTTCCCGCTTGCCCTGCTGAAGCTTGGCAAGGCTAGGTCTTTCCCGGCCATTCGAGTAGCGGCGTATTCGGGTACAGCTCATGTTTGCCAGATGTTGGTTCCTGGCGGTTGTTCGGCTGAAGTATGCTCCACATCGAGGGCAGAAGCACTTTGGTGAGATGCCATCCCGCTCTCTCTGGTGTCGGCGCAAGTTGCTCCAGGATGAGAAACTCTTGCCGTTGCATCCGTGGTTCCAGCACACTGGCGTTTGAGAGGAATGATCGTCGCTGTTGCTGGCTTGTGATGAATTACTTGTTCCGTCCTGAAGTGGAAGTGAGTCGCTGGGGAAGCATTCGTATTCCGACCGGTATTGCGGTAGATAATCAAGCGGAGATGATCTGGCATCGATAGCCGATCCGTCTAGTCCTGCCAATGACAAGCTTGGAATTGTTAGTGGAACATAATAGTACTGCGGTCAATCTTGGTCTTTTCTTACTCGTCCTCATCTGATATCCCAAAGTTCAGTTGAGTGTCTACTGCCAAATCACCTCTGGCAACGGGGACGCCGATGTTTGTAAGCTGTGGTGGCATGCTCCGGATGGTCGCATTCTTATTTGATGTAATGAAAGATTCGACATTAGAGGAAGGCAAGCGGTGGTATAGATTTGGTCCCAGACAACAATGATTTGTGCTTGCAGCCGCCATGTCCAGACCCAAGGATCGTCCATCGTCAACATAGCTTTGGCTGGGTTCGTAGTACGGGTCATGTCTAGTAAGATCAAAAGACGGATATGCAGAGTCAAGGCTGCCGATCAGATCTGATTCATCGTGCCAGGACATGGTCGCTAGTGTGGTAATCTTTGCTGGGGCTGATGTTGAAGCTATTAAGCATAAAATTGACAGGTGTGTGGTGAGCACTAAAAAATGGGACTGAGAATGCATGTGATGAAAAGGACGTTTTTTGCAAAGTGTAATGCCAAAGAATGCCCTTCATATAACATCAAGGTTAGCCTTACATTAGAATCCTTCCGTAGATCACGCTTCATTCGTTTTGTTTGTGACACGCATGGCCTCCTTCCGAACGTGGCCCTGCCTTCTCGGAACGGTTGCGTTCTTTTGTGATGGGATAAGGCTGGCGGCAGCTAAACATCCTATAACAGAGATTTCCCGACAGGGAGGCGGATTTTTGTAATGGTGCTGACATTTTCGACGCAAGGCGGCCAGTCGGTGTCAATAACTCAAACACGGTGATATCATTACCCACAAATCCTATTCCCATGCATAGGCATATTGGCTTTTTGTGAGGCACTCTGATAAATTCCGTGAGGTGCTGACCAGCGTCAACCAACTCCATTGTCGGAGGGGGAGGGGGCTCCGGGCCGTGCTGCTGCGTCCTGCGATTCAGTCTGCTTGCCAAGAGTGCGGTGCTTTTGTTCCGTCCCGTGGAATCAACTAGAGCTTCTCCCCTCATTGGGTATGGATCAGCACGCCAGGCGAAAGCTCGGGCAGCAATGGAGTTGGGGCTTGCAGCAACGTGATACAGCCTGGATCCACGGAAGAAGCATAAATGGCCATAGTAAATCATGATGCGCGTATGTATTGAAAGAGAGTGTGATTGGTATTAATTCTTTTTTAGATGTACTTATCACTTTGCGAAGAGCACATCAGAAAAAATTACATTACAGACTGTATCATTTACAATCTTCCGCTCACATGCTGTCCATATGATACCGACACACTCGAGATATGCTTTAGAGAAGATTGGATTGTCTGCATGCAAACCAGGCTGGAGGATTCACGTTATAGAAGCAGCTAACCCAGAGTAGACTTGGCCGGCAGCCCTCCCTCCAGAGCGGGGCACGAATCTGAGGTGGGGGACACCCTTGCATCTGCACTCCTGGTCAGCCAGATCGCTTGTTCGGGTCGTTTTAGGAACCCGTCAACTGGAACTTGGATCCAACTAAGCCTGAAACGAAGTCGCTGTCGGCAAGACGGCATCTTTGGGGAATCTTGTATGCTAAATTTAGGAAGTTAGTCAGCCAAAAGAGTTAAAATAAACGCTTCAAAAGCAGTGGGAGGCTGACGCATTCATACGAGCTTGGAGAAAGGCTTGGATATTGCGCCACGTAGATGTGACCTCCAGAACAAGTCAGAGAGACAGATCTATCTATATATTTAGTCAACACTCATAAAGAGGATAGGCTTGTCATTGTTTTAGAGCTAGTCGTAGGTGAAATGTATATCCAACACATATAAGTCTTCCTAATCCACTGTCGGAACTTCACGACTATCAAAGCATTGGCATCACAATGAAGCGGCGACGATTTCAAAGAGAATCTGCGACCAACGATTTAAAAGCTTGGCAGTCGATGTTGTTGATGCGATGGTTTGCCTACTGCGCACCTAGAGGACGAAAACGGGGGTCAAGGTAGAACATTTCTGTCTCTTCTTCTATCGCTCTCTACGTTGGCACATCTACATACAACAAGGTGAACAGTAAGGCATCCTCCCACAGGATCGTCGAATTTCTAAGCAGCATTCTTCTCATTGTACTCCCGCACCTTGACCAGGTAGCTCTGAGCAAAGGCAGAGTCTACAAACTGCTCAATGAGAGTGATCTTCTCACCATCCTCCGTGAAAGTCAAGAAGAAGACATATTCACCCTGGTAAGGCGCGGCAGCCGATTCTCCCCTTCCAGTTGCGTATAGGGCCAGCATGTGGTTCTCGGCATCGTTGATGATCTTGTGGATCTTGACCTACATGGCACATGAGTTTAGCGAAACCGAGCCACCCAAGCAGACCCCTTGTCAGACCGTACCTCATAGTTCTTCATGAGTTTTTGCAGAGGACCAAAGAACTCTCGGTACTCGTCGTTCGTCTTGGATGGACGGTTCAACGAGGTTGGCCAAATGGCGTGAACGCACTCGGGAGCACGGACGCGAAGGACGGCATCAGCAGTATACTCGTTGTAGCCATCAAAGAGAGCCTTTGCGGTGGCGAGCTGCTTCTCAGCGATAGTAGACATAGTGGAGGGTGAGTTTATTTAACTAGTGGATGTGTTTAATTGAACGTTTATCAAAATTTGTTGCGAATAGATGCTACCTATGACCTATCGATGCATGCGACCTCGACTTATATAGATATCGCGACCGTCAACTCATTACAGCCAGCCATGCAAATACAAGTATGCAACAAGAAATGATCAGATGGGTAGTGAAAACTTGTCTTGTCGCCGAATCGGCTGATCCCCCATTCCCTTCCCCATCTCATGGTTCCCTTATTCCATTATTCCGTTATTCCAGAGTTCTATTGATCTAGATCTCTATCTGCCCTACTCTTACATACCTGCGCAATCCGGCAATCCTATAATCCCACAAGGTTTTGCAGTAATGGGTGCACTGCCACACAAATAGGCAGCCGAAACTCACCTGGCGAAGGCAGTTTTTGGAGTGCCTGGGCCGTCGCGGGGCTGTGGACGGCATATCGTAGATGATGTATGGGAAGTATTATAGTAATGCAAATTAAGTGGCGAGTGGAGATTTAGGCCATACTTTCTAACCATTGTATTCTTGTTAAGTGACAAATTTAAGTGATTGATCTATCTTAGTTTATGGAAAATGATTCTCTTCTTAAAGCGGCGTTTTCCCCGAAGACTACTGGTCTCAATATGACTTCATATGCAATTTAGTCATCCTGCAAAGGAGCAAATTTTGACCTCTTTCGTAATGCCAGACCATATTTCATGAATACGAAAGGCATAGGCAAAGCTAGGCAGGACAGACCTCCGAGCAGACTGGCAGCAGGCCCTACTCCCATGCTAATAAACATCGGCCTTGCTGCTAAAGGCAGTGCACAAGCGAGAAGAGATCGTAGAAACGTGTTTGCAGCCAATGCACTTGCAGCATATGGTCCATATGTGTCGACAAGAAAATTGAGGCACTGTTGGAAAACCACATTAAAGCCAGCGCCAATGAAACCTAGTGAAACCCATCAGCTATTATAACAAAATGGTACGAGAGAAGGCATTCAGAACACACCAGCTGCCACTGTAGGTATTGCCCAGTGGTATTTTGGGTTCGCTGTCCATCCGAACCAAAATAGTCCCACCGCAAAAAGGACAACTCCGATGATCATGGGCGGAAGTCGAGCTTCCGGGACAGATCGGTTCTTGTTTTTCTTCATGGCCTTGATATAGAGCGGTTGATTGATGAGGTTGATGAAAATGGCGCACAACACGCCGACAAATATTCCCAAGTACGGTAGTGTGGCCACGACAACACCGTATTTACGCTGCTCACGGAAGACGATGGGGAAAACCTCCAACGTAAGGAAAAGCAGCCCATATACATAAGAAGCGTAAACGGCAATGCAAGCCACCATGGGCTCCGTGAAAAACATTCTGCTCAGACATTCTCTGTCAGTTTGTGCATTATGGAAGATGGTAGAAGAATGGGAAACTGACCGCATTGGTCGACTGAGATACTTGGTGACAATATTGTTAACATTAACCTTTTCTTGCTCGTGCGGATGCCACCACCGAGCATCCCCCGTAGTCTTGCGAAGTCGTTCTGCCTTGCGTCTCAAAAGTACGGGGCCATAGGTCTCTGGTAAGCACAAAGTGCAAAGGGCTACTGCTGCAAAAGCGAGAATCGCTTCGATATACTCGGTCCCTAGAAATATGTCAGCTATTAAGTAATCTGAAGGTTTTCAAGAACCGGACATACATCGCCATCCCATCTGGGGATTGACAGTAATCGCAGCCCCAATGACAGGAGCAATTGTTGGACCACCGACCACACACATGGCAAGAACGGTCATGGCAATACCACGGGTCTTGGGACCATAGAAGTCACCTAGCGCCGCTGAAACATTGCTAATTGGTGCAGAGCCAAAAATACCAGCAAGGAATCTTGTGACGAGGATGCTTGCAGCATCTTTGCTCGTGGCCGTTCCGACGCTAAAAAGACCAAGCACAAAGACTGGAGGAAGCATTGACCATTTTCGTCCATACACTTCGCTGACGGGAGCCCAAAGGAGCGGCCCAAAGGCAAAGCCTGTTGTAAAGTCAATGCCAGCATACTTGAGTTTGGGACATCATGCTGCTTTACCAAGAAGGAACAGAGCCATCATTAGAACTGCCACCTCGTTGCTAGTATGTGTATATGCAGCAATTACAGGCTCAGCAAGGGTGATGATTGAGGTTCCTAGTGAGCCAACCCAGGCCAGTAGACTCATTTGAAAGAGCAAGAATGACTTCTTGCCTGTGCTAAAATTATGCGGGTTCTCGGGGTCGTCCTGTTCGAACTTCACCAAGAACTCTTTTTGCTGTGGAGAGTCATTCTCTTGAGACTTGCCGTCTGTAGTATCTAAGGTTGGATCTCGCCGAGGTGGTGAGACAGGATCACTAAATGAAGGCGTTGTATCAGTAGAGTCGCCGAGAACTTCTTCAAGCTGCTTCTCCATGGTATCGGTAGACATAACCAGCTAATGTGTTTACACACACGTGTATGTTGCTGTGTATCAAGAAAGTAAAGAGACAAGAATGAGAAAGGCACCACGACACTTACATCTACCAACACCTTATTCTTCTCTACCATAGGCTTCATCACATATATGTAAAAGGGCTTCCTTCCTTGATAGCAGTTGTATAACACTGTCCGAACCAGGATTAGTGGCGGCCGCCAGAGATGGAATCGAAAGGATGGCTAGCGGCGGCCGCCGGGCCCACCTCATTAAAATGAGTTGTCCAACATACAAACCATCTCGGCACATACCCAAAGAAAAAGGCCGTGAAGGGATCTTGTACAGTATGTTACCAATAGAAGAGAAAGATATGACGTACGCCCCGTATCTTGGTTGGATGCTTATCAACCAGATATTGTACCAACGCTGGCAATTTTCGTCGGATGTGACTCCGGAGTCAACATTCTCAGCTCTACGGCTACTAGATCCACACCCACCATGAACCTTGATGGCCAAGCACTATGCAGGGCTTGACCTCATGTAGAGACAACGCAAATGGTGTGGAGACAGCACCGTTTGCTAGCTTGCATGCCGGTTTCCGAGACCCATAGTGAGCTCAAAAGTCGCGTTTGTCATGGAAGGCATTATTAATATCAGACTTGCTCGGCTCGGACTTGACTGAAGAGAAGTGCGAAGGGTAAGATAGACCCTCATTACCTATTGGTTGTGACCTACTGGAGAGGGAAATAGCAATCGTACTGTTGATCTTTGGACTGCTGTTGTGTGAAGGGAAAAACACACCCAACGCACATGGGTCCTACCCGGGACCTTGAATCCTGGTAGCTACACAAGCCCTTAACATTATTTTTTCATGCTTAGGGATGAGATGTAAAGGATAAATTTTTATGTATTACTAGTGAATCATATTTGATCGCAGAATTTTCTTGAGCGTTGTCAAAGTATAGAGTGATGGCACAAAAATGAGATAGGCACTTTGCGTGCAGCTGTAAGTACCCGGCTAATACACTGGAAGCTTCACTATAACTTATGAGGGCATTCCTGTGCTTTCACTGCCAATTTGCGTAACATACCCGCCCCCTACTCTGTATATATTTCAATGTTCGTTGATCTCAATCTCCATAACCTTCCCGGGCTCTACAAAGGTAATATTGGCCGGAGAGGAGATGTGTCCAGACGATGTGATATATAATGTGCGCGACGCTGTACCTCTACCAAACCGTGCCGATGTTGCACCGGCGAGAATTCTATCATTGACGCCACCGGCGAGAATCGTGAATAAGCCATTTGGTCGAACATGAGCTATCTGGTTTGAGCCTGCAATGAATGCCTCTCCATTTGGAAGGATGGCGAAATCATCGGGAAGAGACAAAGTGCTCGAGAAGTTGGCGATGGTCTCGTAAGGTCCAGCCGCCGTTCCATTATGCCGGAGCCGAACTCGATTGAGAAGACCCTTGCTACTGTTGACGTAGTAGAGGTATGAGCCCACACGCTGGATGCCATTTATGCCGACAGGGAAAACTGTAGTGTCAGGACTCATGGTCTCAGCGTCTTGTAGCACAATCTGGACGCTGCCAGACGTAGTATTGATCGCATACACCACGCCTTTGTTGGAGTCACTGGCGAGAATCGTATCAGAATGTGGTTGGAGCGAAGCCAGCTTGTTCAAAAATCCGGCTTCAGGCACGGTTATGTGACTGATGATAGTTGCATTGTAGTTCTGAGCACCGGCCACCTTCAAGATTTGGAGCGAAAATGAACCAGCAACTCCCTTGGGTCCAGAGACAACCTTGCCATTGGTGACGGCGAAGACGTCTTCACCAATCTCCAGAATTCCCAAGGCGCTTGAGCTATTGAGGCTTGCAACGTGCCGAGCGGAACCGTTGAAAGCAGTTGGATCAAGCTGCCAAATCTCAGCACTTGGTGATGGGGTGGTCACAAGGAGGTCTCCATTGGCGCGAACTGTCAGGCTCTCAATTTCCACAAGATTGCCAAACTGGAAAATTTGCCTGGGTTGCCCAGCTGAGACAATCTCGCGAAGAGGGTTTGGTTCAGACACCCCAAGGCTTACTGTTGTTGCAACAAGGATGAATATTTTTGAGAGCATTATTTGCATTTTGATGGTGCCAACGCAAGTCTGAATGCTGATGTCTTTAAGAGGTGTAAGTGCACATTCAAAGGCATAGTGCGGTAACTGTGTAAGTAAAGCAAGACATATCAAGTAAATAAATAAAAATGTCTGTCCTTTACGCGTGGTTTGTCTCCTACAGTCAGCTGAGCCTCAAAATCCTCCATTCCCGTGATCCAGCAATCCAATAATCCCCAACAAATCCCCCGATCCTGAACTCAGGTATCCTTAACCTTTGAGGTAATAATTAATGTTTGATTATTTTTCTTATTCTTGAAATGGCACGTACTATTATTTTCATTATGGCTCCGATTGAAGGATTCATGGTACTAGGCTAATTAGGGTTCATAGAGACATCATGCTGCATGAATATATATACAACTTCATCAGCTTCATCAGTTTGACAGACCATCGCAACATCTAATTTAAGACGCACTAAAACAATACATAAACTCTTATCGTTTCAATTATTGTCTCATACTGGAATCATGGTCACCACAGTCTACGACGGCTCCTACAAGTTGGAGAAAGATGCTGGTTTTGATCCCAGCAACATCAAGGGTAAAAGCGTCCTCATCACGGGAGGAGGTAGTGGTATGGGGGAGGCAATGGCAAGAGCGTTCGTTAACGCTGGTGCCTTTGTTACAATTGGCGACTGGAACGAAGAGAATGGTCAGCGTGTAGCCTCTGACTTGGGATCTAATAATGCAGCATTCGTCAAGGTGGATGTTGGTAGTTGGGATGATCAGCTGCAATTGTTCAAAACGGCTCTCGCAAAATCGCCTTCGCGTAGTCTAGACATTGTCATCGCCAACGCGGGACACTCTGGACGAGACCCAATCTATTGGGACGGTAAGATTGAAGACACTCGCTACGATGCAACCAAACCTGATTAACACTGACATTTATTTTACGCTTGAAGACAGCGAGGTTGATGGCGAACCCATCGAACCAGACTTGCGAATCGTCAAGTCCTGTCTCATCGGCTGTATGTACACAACAAAGCTTGGCCTACACTACTTGGCTCGACAGCCCGATGATGGAAACCATGATCGCTGTCTCATTCTTATGAGCAGCATTGCTGGATACTGCGATCAACCTGGAACACCCATGTATTGCGCCTCAAAGAACGGTATTCGGGGTTTCATGGGGAGTTTGCGTCGTACGGTTCACAAGAACAACATGCGAATTAACTTACTAGCTCCTTGGTAAGTACATGAATGTTCATCATGATCAAACAAAGTCTCATCAGTCTCCTCTAGGTATGTTCGTACACCGGCTATCCCACAAGACAACCAGGATCGACTGTCTTCAAAAGGTGTTGTCTGGGCAGAGCCTACGAATGCGGCGGCTGCTACCCTACACATTGCCTCTGACTCTAAACTCAATGGTAAGTTTCCAATGCTTTCCCGGCAACATATTGAGCATTGAATAATCTGTGTTGACATCCATATCAGGCCGCTGCTTAGCTATTGTCCCTAAGGATACTGATCTAAGAGGCTACATGGACATGGAGAAGGATGATTATTCCTCTGAGGACATTGCCGCTGAGTGGCAGAGAATTATGATCGCGGCAAGCCACCGAGCCTGATCAACATCTGTTAGACCGAATACTCATTATGCTAGTCTGGGTATGTCCGAAAATTACAAGTCGTCTTTTCTACTTTTGACATATTTGCGCCTGTCCCTCACCCTCAAGCGTGAATGCCATCCACAGTAGCATTGACAATTCGTCCACGCTCTCCACCCATTCCGCGAGTTCATCCGCGAAATCAGGCTTCCCAATAGTATATAAATTTTCTCCATATACCAAAGACTGCCTCAGCGAAAAGAGGTTTCCCATAGTCAATCCTTGCCTTCCTCTTAGCATTTTGGAGCTTATGTCTTCCTGGTATCGCTTCTTCCACTCCTTGTCAGATATGGGTTGCCAGAGTTCGCGAGCGCAAGGTAAAGGCACGTCGATAAATTCTGGGCATTCCCCCTTGGAAGGTGACTTGGCATCTACATGGAGTAACAAGTCTGCCAAGTAGAGGAGACAACCAACTCTGTGCAAGATTAGCATTTAGAGACTCATGATCATGGGATTTGAATCGACAACCCGGCGTGGGCGCGACGTACCTGTTCATGCTCTCCACAAAAACCCATTTGCTGCGCGAGATGCACAAGTACGTTGCATCTAGGCCCCATGAGCATACGATGTACAGTCTCCGAGCAAACTTCTATACTTGATAGGGTCAGAGATCGCGGTACACAGGAATACATCCGAGGTTGAATGGAAACTGACCTCTGTTGTTGAGACTAGCCATGCTGCATCTTCACTGGAAACCGACTCGGTACATTGGGAGTACAGAAGAGTATATATGACAGAAGCCTGCAAAGCTTGTAACACACGTTGCTCATCGTAACCATTGTACTAACGTTTGTCTCAATACTCTGGGAACAATGGCTGGAGCTCAATGAAATAACTTACCTCTCCGTACATCTGGCGTAGATGCCTCAATATCTGTTGCCATACGAAGGCGTGACTCACTTGGGTCCCAGAATAGAATAATTTAGTCAAGCTACTGCAGACAGCCAATATCTCCGGCAAGCAGCGATGGGGAGTGTCTGGAGGACATTCGTGCTCGTGACTAAGTGAACAAGGCGGGTGTATAAAGGGTGGCAGGCGTTTTCCATCAGCCATTCTACGAGTGTAGTCAATGAGTTGGCTTAACAGCATGCTCGCAGTCAGAGAACCCTGATGAAATGATCTCCGACGTTGCGAAAGGTGACGTCCTAGTGACTTGGGAAATTGGGTAACATTCGTCGCAGATGGTGTCATGAGGAATTCTGGCGATTTGAGCTTTGTCCAAGGCATCCCATCGAATAATGTGGCATTAAGCGTGGGCGTCGCCATAGGGGAATCAAAATTAAGAAGGGCTGAAGATGACAACGGATCGGAAAAGTGAGGCAATACGGACACATTGTTGTTGGTTGTGTCCAAGCTCTGCGAGGTGGAGGCGGCCGCTAATGTTCCCGGCATATCGAAATGTTGTGTAAAGTTCGAATAGATTGTCAGATCCGATAAGTGGCAGCTTGTTCCACCTGGCTCCATCAATGCCATAAGGTCACTAAATGAACCATGTTCTGGGTCGGTATTTGTGCTGGGTGAAGTCGCCGTCGCCGTTACTAAAGCAACATGTTCACGATTCTCACAGACCGATGAGCTGGGATCCTTGTTCAAGCCGTTGTCACTTGAGGTTTCCTTAGCAGTCGACGTAGCAATTGCCAGGGGCTGAATGCGTCTGAAGCCAGTTAGGTACCGATCCTTGTGGCGTGGCAGCTGGGCGGGAGCATAACTGCATTGTATGCGCCGCTTCACACAACGCGAGCACGGAGTTGACAGCGAGCATCGCGCTTTAGCAAGACGGCAGCCGTCGCAGGACTTGACTCGGCTGTTTGGCATTTTTTGGCATTTATCCTCTAAGAGCTCCGGCGTATCCGCTAATTCAGGGGCATTGGACGGTATAGTCTTCAAGAAGCGGAGAATAATAGAGATGGAAAGTAATATGTCCTGACTCTGGTCGGTTGAGATTTAGACTTCCTTGTCAGTCGTGTCAGAGCTCCGGACTTGCTGGCCAATAGTGAGCGTGCATTCATCGGAGATTGAAGCCAATCAGCATTGGTGATGCTTGGTGCTCAATCCCGGCCAGTGGGGGCTGGTGCGGAACGGACCTGCAGACCAATCGGGGTGGGGAGGAAATATACCGGAGACCGCAGCCAATTAGACAAAGGGACGATACTGGGAGGGAAAGAAGGGAGCTTGTCACAGATGAGAGAATGAGTATATATGGTATGCAAACTGTAAAATGTAAACAAAATCGGTGTTTGGGTCATAGAAGACTATTTCCATTTTTCCATCATCTACTCAACATCACACCCCTAGCATTCATTGCAATGAGTATCACTCGCAAAACCTGCCTCATTACAGGCTGCTCCGCTGGTGGGGTGGGCGCAGCCTTCGCCGAAGCCTTCATGAATAAGGGCTATCATGTCTTTGCGACAGCACGCACACCATCAAAGGTGCCACAAACTCTGCATGCAGCATCCAATGTTACCGTGCTTGCGCTCGATGTGACATCTATGGAATCTATCGAGGCAGCCGCCGAGGCAGTTCGAAAACAAACAGACAAACTCGATGTTCTAATTAACAACGCTGGTCTGGGACTTATCATGCCTGCCTTGGATACTTCCATTGAGGACGCCAAGAAACACTTTGACCTCAACTTCTTTAGCGCCCTTGCTATGATGCAAGTTTTCAGTCCCATGTTGATCAAAGCTAAAGGCTGCGTCATCAATAACTCATCTGTGGGCGGCGTTTTGGCGTTCCCTTTCTCTAGTATGTAGCCTTATACCGCTCTTTACTTCTGGATGCCTCGTCTAATCTTATGTTTCCAGGCATGTATAATGCCTCCAAGGCGGCATTGATTCAGGCTGGTGAGACTTGGCGCCTGGAGATGGCGCCCCTCGGTGTACGAGTTATCACTCTCGTCACAGGTGGTGTTGCAACAAATTTCTTCGCCAATGTGCAGACCTTGGTGTTTCCCGAAAACTCCTACTATCAAAGCATAAAGGATATCATCCAAGACAATCCTGAACAGAACCCTTACGGAATGAAGCCAGAAGACTTTGCCCTTGACGTTTTTCGCCAGGTAGAAAAGGGAACTACCGGCAAGCACTGGGTTGGTGGCGGTGCTGGCATTGCTCGCTCGGCGCTGTGGTTATTGCCCCAAGGCATTATTGTAAGCCAATCAACACCATATCTATTTTGTTTTGAGAAGCTTACAAATTGAAATGACAGGATCGAATAATACTAAGACAGAAACCGTTTACAGACAAGCTGGCAGAACAGCATCTGAAGCTTGCTTGAGAATAAGCAGCATGGGAAAATTTTCCGTATCGAATTGTGCATCTGTTAACCATTTTAGTATCAATTAGTAGCTACTAGTCTATTATCTCTGTAATAATACAAATATTGTCGATCATCTTTGGGTACTTCATCATCTCACAAGAATCATCGGCCCACTATCCCGAACGATTTCTATCGTGGCCTGGAAGAGCGGCGCAGTGTTCACTGCCTATTGTTGCCAAGTTATTTATCTATGGCTAAGAGGCTCTTGAGCCTTACGCTAGTAGCTGACGGGCGTTCTACGTTGAGGAAAAAACGCCGAGTTGGTTCCACGAATGACGCACAAGGCCCGCGAGACGTGCTGCCAGCTACCATCGTTTGCTTCCCCCTTGTTGAGTCTCGCCTCGTTTTTGTAATAAGCCCAGTGTCACAAATGTCAGAATTACGCGCAAATTCCTTCACATATTGACTCCCGATGCGCGTGAGCTTAATTACTTTGCGATTGGTGCTCTTCACACGAGTCGATCTAGAGCCCCAGCCTAGAGCTCTCATGCATCTCCATCCCCCATCGCTCGGGAGAGGCATAACCAATTGAGAAACAATCAGCCTTTCGAGTTGCTATGAAAATACCAAGGATTCTGGGAATAGAGGATGGTACGGGGGAATGCAGGATCACTCACGGATATTCGGTAACGACATCTGACACCTACCAACGTTTATAGAGAAAGACTATAAATGCCTATGGATAGAAAGTAAATAAGGCGCGATCATCACTATTATCTTTTCTTTCAATTTGGATCAATCAGATTTTGATCATTCATCAACACTTCCGGTAACTGGCGAAATGGCTGAATCCCAGTCAACTTCCCATTCAAAAGCTTGCTCTACTTCAGGTTCGATACCTAGCCCAAATGAGGAGGCATTTACAGAAAATTCACGCAGATTCCTTTTCAAGGAAGATAGTAAATCTCTCTTGTTTTTTCTTTTTTTTTTTTTTAAAAAAAAAAGACTGATAAAATAACACTAACCATGCTTTCCTTTCAGTGATTGGTAGGTTGAGAAATCGCGCTTCTGATTGTGCTGCAGATACCACCGGCCATCAACAAACTGCATGTTCCGTGGTAGATTTGAGCGAAGGCTGTGACATTGATAGCTCTTCTGAAGGTAAGATCATGGTATATACTGAATGACCTGTAAGCTTCACTGACTTGCTAACCTCACCTCAGTGTCTACGTCAGATGAGCACTATGTCTCATGTCCTACCATAACTGCCCATCACGGAGCAGCAGATCTCGCAGAAGGAACCCAAGGAGACAGAAAAACACTTGTATTGGGAAAAAACGTTGGCCCTCATCCCCTCTTCGTGAACAGTATGACCCCAACTTCCAGCACTGCAGGGACCCGAACTAATCCGCTCCCCTCCTCATTCTAGCAGATCAATATGATGATTACGTAGACCAAGTGGCTGAAAATGTTATGGGCGTCCTTGCAACCTACTTTTGGTGCTCTGATGATGATACTGGTATCGAGAATGTCCATTGGCCTGGTGGACAAATGTTCAAAGGGCACGCGATGCATTGGATACGACGAGACGAGCCCATCAGATTGACTCTCCCAGCTTTCCCATTCAAATCTGTATGGACATTTGTACACATATTAAACTACAATTACTAACATCCCGTGCAGTCAAACCCCGAAAAGGTAACAGGATCACTTCCAGACTGTGGAGAATACCTGGGCCTTCAGCGCCTCAATCAGATATGCCTCGACATCGGCAAGGTTTACAGTCGTGGAGGCAAAGTTATTATTGCGACAGATGGCGCAGCATTTAACGGTTCGTATTTTTCTCTCAATTATTCTCTCGAAGCGGATACTTACTGCGTGGCAAACTAGACCTACTTCTAATCAGTGACGAAGATGTATGGAATTACGGACAGGCCATTCGAGCCATGGTTCAATCCAATGGATTCAGCAAGAACATTGAGGTTCTGCATGCGATGGAAATTCTTGAGCTTATCGAAAAAGATCAACTCTCTGAAGAAGGTTTTTACGAGACCATCGGTCAGTGCCGTGAAATGATCAAGGACCAATTCTGCGCTGGCGAAGACGAGATTCGATGGTTGGTCAACAACGACCCAGATTCCCGTCTCACATTCACAGGATTTAAGGCATTTTGCAAAGTGGACATGGACAACACCCCAATGAAGAAGCAGGCAGTGAGCCAAAAAGCTTACATGAAGGAGATTGCATCGCTTGCTCTCAACATGATGGCGCGCTCTGAAGGATTCGGAAAGTTGATCCGAGCCAAGATGCCCAACCACATCCGCCTATCGATTCATCCTTCTTCTGGAGCAGTCAAATTGTCCATCTGCTTGATTCCACAGCCTGCGGGGTCCGTTGCTCGATCACCATGGATGAGTTGTGTAGCTGTTGGCAAGGACGGCATGAAGTACACGGCGCACACCAAAGATGTCCGAGCGACGCACAATCTAGTCCTCAAAGATGGCATGCCGTGGTTATACAGGGAGCGAGCATCGCCTCCATTAGCCAATTCGATCCTAGAACGAAATCGCATTTTCGAGGAATTGTGGCAGCAACAGCTCGAGAAAATTCGGCAAAAGCCCCGTGATCGCATCATAGTCACTGTAAATGCCGACGATGGAAAGTGTTTTTCACTCAATGCTACTGCATGGGATTCAACGCCTGCCTCTATACTGGAGGATCTTCCAAAAGTCGTCGGCAAAGATGTTGCAGCTGTCAAGGTAGACGGAGAACTCAGTGACTTGAATCGGCCCTTCGAACAAGATTGCACAGTCTCTTACGTGAAATTCGATAGTTGTGCAGGTCAAGAGGTCATGTGGCGTTCGAGTGCTTATTGTTTAGGAGAGGTTTGCGAGCGCGAATATCGCTGTCTTCTCGCTCATAGCGAATTAGGCGAACAGGGATACCTCTGTGACATTTTTATTCCCAACGGGTAAGCTTTCGCTGCACCTGACAATTGATGTGCCACACAAA
The DNA here is from genome assembly GCA_036429605.1 of Cladobotryum mycophilum. NCBI lineage: Eukaryota > Fungi > Ascomycota > Sordariomycetes > Hypocreales > Hypocreaceae > Cladobotryum > Cladobotryum mycophilum. Next base: position 133,614 of record JAVFKD010000002.1, on the reverse strand, counting down.
GATGCGGAGACTGACAGAACGCTCCCGCTGTCTAGAGGCACCATTGACGAAGATTCTTGGAGCTTCTTGGAGGCCAGGGTATCGCAACTAGTAAACGATAAACGGACCTTCGATCGACTGGAGGTTTCGAAAGATGATCTTCAGAAAATGTTTGCTCATAACAAGTACCGAACTCACTACATTGATAGCCTAGCAGATGAAGAGATGACAACGGTCTACCGATGCGGAACTTTGGTCGATATCTGTCGCGACCCTCACATCCACAACACTGGAAAGATTGGAGCTTTCAAAATATTACAGGTATTGTGTTCACCCCTTCATTTCAGAATCGTATCATTCCCGTGCACTTACAAACTTCACGGACAGCAGTCATCATCATCTTTTCTTGAGAGCCAGCAGAATGATCCAATACTGCGACTCAAAGTCATCGCTTTCCCAGACAAAAAGAGGCTGCAGGAGCATCTGCAATTTCTCAAGGTGGCCGAAAAGGGCAGTCATGTCAACATTGGAAAGGAGCAGGAACTCTTTTTCTTTCATGATACCTCCCTAGGGAGCCCATTTCTTCTCCCGCATGGAACTCACATCTTTAATGCGTTACAAAAGCTCATGCGACAAGAATATCGGAGACAGGGCTACAAGGAAGTGCAAACACCCAACATGTATGATGCTGAACACTGGAAAACTTCAGGTCACTTGCGACATTATCAGAATCAGATGATCAAATTGGAGATGGACAAGAGACAATGGGTACTTAAGCCAGTGAATCATCCCGGATATTCCATCGTGTTTGCCCACCGCGACCGCAGCTACAAAGAGTTACCATTGCGCTTCACTGATTTTAGCGTGCTTCATCGAAATGAAGCTCCCAGCGAGCTTGGCGACCTTACTCGTGTGCGAAAGTTTCACCAAGATGGCACACACGTGTTCTGCAGACCGGACCAAGTGGCGCCTGAGCTTGAGAGAATTCTCAACTCTTTCGAATCTATATATGCACTCTTCGACCTCACGTTCAAACTCAAGCTCTCAACACGGCCAAGCAAATACCTGGGCGATTTAGCGACGTTGGCACAAGCCGAGGACCAACTACGATGCGCATTGACAAAATTTCGTGGCAGGGACTGGGTGCAAACTCCAGGCAATGGTGCGTTTTACGGCCCCAAGATTGACATCACTGTCAGCGGTGCTTCTAAACGCCAGCTTCAGTGCGCAAGCATCCAGCTAGATTATCAATCGCCGGTTGAGTTTGACCTCAAGTATGCAGACCAAAACGATACTGCTCGTCCCGTTGTCATTCATCACACAACCCTTGGGAGCTTCGAACGCTTTTTGGCGATTCTTACAGAGCATTTTGCTGGTAAATGGCCGTTTTGGATGAGCCCACGGCAGATCCTCATTGTACCAGTGGCGCCAGCAGTGAATGGCTATGCCATGGAGCTGCAAAACATTCTGTGTGCGGATGGATTGAACGTTGATGCTGACCTCGGTGGCAACACCTTCCAGAAGAAGATTCGGACCGGCCAGCTTGCGCAGTATAATTTCATATTCGGTAAGGATACCATTGAAGCAAATTCTGGAGTCGCACAGTCCGTTGTTAACCCTATTAATGCAGTCGTCGGCAGCCAAGAGAAAGATTCACGATCAATCAACATTCGTAATCGAGATGACCCTGCATCGCAAACCAAAGGTGTCATGACGCTGGTAGATGAAGCACGCGCCAAATTGCGGATGTTGAGGAAGGGCCGTGGACTTGTTAATTCGCTGTAATTTGCAATCAGCGGAACGGGTGTATCGCCTTGAACCAAGTGAACTCTAGCCATGACGCAATATGGGAATGGCATCCGGAATATTAAATAGCCATTCTGAAATGATAAGAAAAGGAAATGTTCTGTACAGACTTCTTCGTGACTTGTCCAGCTTCTTCATTGTCCATCTCCCGAGAGACACACGTGGAACAGAAGCATGGAAACGGGCTTGGCATGCGACCAATGCGTTCAAAGCTCATCGGCCATTCCCACTCTAAACATCGAATACGAACGGAGGATTTACCTGAACCTGTCTAGCGTCCAATCGCTATCAATCTGCATGATTGGCCAACGTCTCATGATGCCATAAAAACTAGATCCTAGTTCCGTGGTGGCGATGGAGATTTGCTTTGTCTACGCATCAGACCCCGAGCCAGCCAACCGCGAAACTGCGCTCTTTTCATGTGAAAGCTTGCGAGAATGGTTGGATGGCAAGCGACGCTATCGAAGGCCATGCTTAAGCTTCAATCTACAAGACGGTGTATGCTGCGTTGGGGAACAGTTCAAGGGGGTGTTTTGTCGAGACCCTGACCTCGCCCACATCGGGTTAACCAAGTGTTGGTCCGCGGATCAATGTGTCTGTTCGTCCTTCGATGACGGAATAGAGTCTGCAAATGTACAAATGACAGTTCCAAGACATATGCCATCCTGCTAGAAATAATTCACGGTCGAGCCTCATTTCTGTGTACATTTCTTCTCCCCTCCAGTGCTGTAACCAGATCTCGCCCCTTCGTGCGAGACAACCCTGGCGGCACAGGCGCCTGTTTACCTTCTGAAAGAATGCCCCCTCCCCCATAAGAATGTGAGATCTTGACAAACATGCCATGCTATTTTTATCTGATTGGTCGGGCCCGGAACCCCTTGTACAGCCAACCGTCTCGGCCAGTTCCGAAATGGGAAGTGAAGATTCAATGATGTTGGTCTTGAAGGATTGCTGATAACGGAGTTGAACCAGTCATGCGGCTGACGCCCATCAAAGTTGTTGGTTATTGGTCCTACACTCATTCTACCCCGTGTTTAATAAACCCTACAAAAGAACATTACTTACCCCACTGAAAAGAGTCAAAGTCTTCGTTCTTCTTCCCTACATCCAAAAGTTGGGACTCAATTGCCAAAACTTGCGCTGAAGTCCCCTTGGCCACCATGGCATCGTTTTCGGTGCTATTATGGCATACGAGGCCCAATTTTATGCTCATTATTGGACTTTTGACAATCCTATTCAGCTTTTACTACTTGCTCCATGACGTTGTTGTTCCCTCTAGGCATGCCAAGATTATGATCGTTGGTGACTCCATCTCGCAGGCATGACCACCGAGCAATACATCAATTACCGGGATCTAACGTTAACTCGAATGCAGGGGCGCGAAGGGGACTTCACATGGAGGTACCGTCTTTGGGACTGGCTCAATACCAACGGCGTATCTGTGAAATTTGTTGGTCCATACGTGGGCACACAAGAGCTTTCTGCCGATCCGAAACCGCACCCGACAGGACCCGGAGCGTTGACAACAGGGATCAAGATCCCGACAGTTTCGCAAATGGGAGGATATAACTCGACTATTTCCTTTGGCTCGCCGTTTTACGAATATGGCCGCAACCACTTTGCTGCATGGGGGCGTCAGATTGCCGAGGACATTGGACTCATTCAGTCAACGGTTGCTAAGCATCAGCCGGACTACCTTCTGGTTGAGCTCGGCTTTAATGATATCGCCTGGTTCGCCACTGATGCCTTTGGAACGTTGTTGAACTTGGTCACGTTCATCAATAATGCTCGTGCAGCTCAGCCCAGCCTCGCCTTTGCGATTGCCAATATCCCACACCGGTCGCTCATCGGTGGGCGCGAGGACTTGATAGCCAATACTGACAACTACAATGCGGCGTTACCGAGTCTTCTCAAGACAATGTCTACGCCCAAGTCACCAATTTATCTGGTGCAGTTTCGTGAAAACTACGACTGTAAGTAGGATGCCATCGGTGCATGGACGTTCAACTTGACTGATGAGAGCACAACAGGCAACCCCAAGGAATGCCGCGCAGCCTACGATGGTTTGCACCCTAACGCTTTAGGGGAGTATCAAATCGCAAAGGCCTTTGCGGATACTCTCAAAAACGACTTCGGCTGGCCAGGTGCTGCTTTCACCATACCCAACGATTTCCACTTATAGCATTAATGATAACGAACTACAACCGTAAGAACAGCTCAAATATGAAGCATGTATGTGTTATATAGAGGCTCCGTATATAAGTGCTATGTATTATCCCTCCGAAGCCATTGATAGATATATAGAACATGACCCTGCACACGAGTTCAAACCAGCCTAACCCGTCCGTCCGAGCCCATATTTATTCGCTATCTCCAAACTCAAGTTCTCAGCCATCATGTCCGATACATATTTCTTCTCAATTCAGACGTCATAATTTCGATAGCAGCTCTCGAGCTTCCATCGCCTGTTCAGATTCTTCAAGACCATAATCTGGCCCTGTTGTTCGGTTGTCATCTGAGGGTAGGAAGCAGTTGGGTGTCCTATGTTTCTGCAAAAGTTTAACCGCATTTGCATTTAATTGAGTCGGCCCAAGTTTAGCTCCCTCTTTACTCTTTATGTACCGCGCATACTGTAATAGCCCGGTGTAGATTCCCACTCTGGGGGCGTAGGGAAAGTCACTGCCATACAGAATTTTTGATGGTGTAGTAAACTCTAGCAGCGCTGCAAGTTGGGGCCTGCTTGTTGACAGCGCGAGATCATAATAGAAGCGTGATGCGGCACGCTGACTAGAGATTCGTATTTTTAGTTGAACATCATCTTCCAAAGTCAGACTCAAGCAATACACACCCTTCAATGAAGTTTACTTTTGCCTGAGAGGCAATAAACGGGTCGATGAGTGAGCCAAATGCCCTCTGACCAATATATGGCAGTGTTCCGCCCCCATGACTGAGAATCACATCAACATTTTGACATTCCGTAAGGGTACCAGATAATACGAGTGACACAGCGGTGCGTGTTGTAGCCAAGGGAAAGTCTACCACCGGCGGTGGCAGAAACCCAGAGATTCTTTCAGGCTCCCTAATACAATACGTTATAAATATTGTAGACACCATTGCATAATAAGTTTAATACTCACACATCAAGTCCACAAGGGTGTACGAACACCAGTGCTTTATGTTTGTTCAGAGCTTTCCAGATGGGGATAAAGGTCTCGTCCCCCAGGAGCTTTTTGCCGTATGATGACATGACGACAACCCCATTGGCATTACCTTCTGCGTACACTCGCTCAATTTCTTGAACGGCGCCCTGGACATCGTTGAAGTCGGGTAGACTCGCAAAGTAGCCAAATCTTCCCGGACGCTGGCGGCAAATATCCCAAACTTCCTCGTTCAAATTCCGCGCAAGGCGACGGCCCTCCTCTCCTGTTCCGACGATGGAAGTACCAGGTGCAGTGACCGATAGGACAGCAAATGAAGAGCCAACAGTATCACAGAAACGGATACATTCTTCTATTGTCCATGTCGGCGTGACCCAGCCAGCAGGATCTCCCCCATTTTCTTCGAGAGCTTTTATAAAGGCCGGAGTGAGGACATGAATGCTCGAATGGAGTCAGTCTTTTTTCCGACACATATTGCCGTAGTAATGTAAATATATGATACTTACTGCGTATCAATTCGTGAGCCACTGACTCTTTTTGAGAAGAACATGAGAATGTGTGACAGAATAGTCTGCAGTACGTAGAGCAGACCCATTGCGATAGGAGGAACTTGGTGCTTATCAACTGGTGATTATTGAAGATTGAAGGAACAAAAAGAGATTCAATTTATTCTCTACATATAAAATCTATTTAAGTAAAATCTTTCTCCATTATACATTCCTAATGGGCACAGTGCTCATGATATGGCATTAGCATTCATGATTCCATACCCTGTACTTCGCGGATCAGTTCCGAGGGCCTCCCGGATGCATTCCGATTTAAAAATTCCCTCTTAGTCATCAAAATCTCTTACGTTGAAGGAAGCGGCTAAAGTGCGTGCCAAGCTAGAGGTTCTTCCGAAGTTCCACCCCCGGAGCCACGTTATTATTCCTATCCAGGTCGCGCGACTTCCCCTCCCATCCCAGGCATCACGATCCACCAAAGTGCATTCTGTCATTACCTTACAGGGGTAAGGGATAATAACAATGCCTAAAACATCTGCATCTTCTGTTTGGGCCGGCGCTCCTCCTTTATCCGAAGATGGATTTGCCTTTGCAAACGGCGTCTTCTTCGCTCAGAGCTCTGGTCAGAATCAGCACCGTCGTGCAACTCAAGCGGAGCTCGATACGCATTTTACAACCGGCAACGACAAGGACCATCCCGCCCACTGGTTTGAAGCGCAACTCATCCACTATGGACTTCCACCGTCCAAGACCAAGTCCGTAGCGCGAATGCGACTGTTTGACGCTGTCAAATCAGGCAAACTATCTGTGCCGACGCATCTCACAAAGTTGGAAGGCAAATTGAAGAGGGAATGGACAAAGAAAGATAAAGAGATTAAAAAAGGATCCGCAACCACGAAAGCAGCAGCCCCTTCCAAGGTTGCGGGAAACAAGAGAAAGGCAGAAGTCATTGTCAATGTGACAGTTAATAACACTGCCTCTGCAAGTAATTCTTCCAAGCCTTCTGTTGCCAAAAAAGCCAAGACGGCCAAGTCCTCCGCTCCTAAGAAAGCAGCAGAAAAGTCTTCTGCTACATCAGCTACTAAGCCGGCGACGAAGCAGACTGCTCGTCGCGGTAGAATTTCACAGGGGCCTAATCGCCAAGAATCTGCAGCACGTTCTGCCCCCACGCCAACTACTCAAACACGACCCAAACAAATGGCAAGACGCAGCGGTGCATTCGTGGCGCGGGGTCGTATCCGCAGCCAACCAACACAGGGTCACCATAATGACCCCTATCTTGACGAGTCACCGCCGCCGTACTCTGAGTACCTAGAGAACAGCGACGGCTACGGCGATGACGATGACGACGACACAGCTCAGCTGGCACCTCTTGGTCTTATTAATGGCCGTTATGACATTAGCTGCCCTTTTGTTGAATCTGAATGGTCAAATGTAGGCTCGGACTTTAGTGTTGTGCTTACTCTTGCTGGTTCTAGTCTATGGGGTAGCTTTGATCTTGGAATTATTGAAGGGGTAATGCACTTTGAGCAGCGTCCTATGCAGTCTTCTTACGACCCAATCCCGTTCACATGGCGTGGTCGTGAGAACGAGGGCCCCGTTTTATATGGGGATGGGCATGAAGGCTGGATCAAATTCCTGGGTAATGGTCGCATCCAGGGAGAACTTGACTACCAGAACATCTCCTTCCAAGGTGAACGTATCCCAGGGCAGGGGACACGAAGCGAAACCAGCGCTCGTGCTTTACAAGATGAGTGGCTTGGGTACACAGAGGAGGAGTATGAGCGTGAAAACCGTACTCGTTGGAGATGAAGAATGATGTCACGAATACCGCTTGGGTCACCTTGTGACTATCTATTGGTAGCGCGGAAAGGTATTGATGTTGAATGTGACACTTGTCTATCAATCTCTTCTTCAACTGTGGCGAATTGTTGAGGATCACGACGGGACACAGCAGTGGTCTTGTTTGTACCATCTCCCAAATTTTGACTGCACGATGACTTGGGGACTACCGATAAGAAAGATGGCGGTGTGACTTATCTACATTGTGAGATAATGTGTTCGAAGGCAAGTGACGTAACGTGAAGTTGGGAATGCATTGAGACTAGGAATACATTCAGTTGAGGTATCTTCCTCCACCACCTCTGTTTCCTCGTCTTGTCTCATGTCACTTCATTGAGAGACATGTTTTAATCGTCTGTATTGGTGCGAAGCTCCGCTCTCCGTCGTTCTCTCTTTGTCATCATTGGAGCTTATACAGCTCATTATGTCTCTTGCCTCATGCCTGCGCTCCTCTGGTATGTGTACATATTGCAACAATGCAACCCCAAAGGTGCACTCCGCCACTTTGGAGGCCAGGAAACCTAGACTTCTTGGGCGAGACATATCACACAACATTTTACGAAATCGTGTGCCCGATAAAGAGTTCGGCCCGAGGATGCGGGGAATGCCCGCGAAATGGCCAACCCTCGCTGAAGAGTCAAAACATTGTCGGATGCGTGGGAGTAGATCACCCGCTGCAACATTTATCCCAAATAAAGATACGAGGAATTATCAATAAGATTTGAACAGAATGGTGGTAGTATCTAAGCAAGGGGCTGAGCTTCTGTCTCAAATCGGCAAATGAGCCCGCTGAATTAGTGATTGGGGTGCATTGGGGACGGTAGGGTTTCCGCCGTGAAACCCTCCACCGGATACAACAGATGGGCCAAGTATCGGCAGCGTGTTCGGCTGAGTTTTCGGGACTTGAAAGAACGCCCGCCATGAGACTCGGTACTCAATACTCTTGTCTCAGGATGGCTCATCAAGATTCAGGTCACAGGGTGAGGTGAGGTATTGCGTGTATTTCGTTACTGACGGCTGGTCTTTCGAGCGGTTTAGCTCCGCCCCTCCCATATGGACGTCATTAGACCAAAATGTAGATCATCTCTGCCATGAAGTTGACATAATTGGCCTGCTCTGCCTCAAGTAATACTCCTCTGAAAGCACAAACCCAGAATTGATCTTTATTTCTCTCAGCACATTCTCGCACAGCCATGGCACCGTACGCACCTGTCCCCGTTGACGAAGAATCCGAGGTCTTTTTATCGGGACAGGGATCCAAGTTCTCTTCTCGGCGACCTTCTAGAGATCGCGTCGTTGTAATACTCTCAATCTGGACACTAATTCTACTCATCGTCTCTGGGGTATACACGCACCAGATCTATGAAGACTTCACCAGCTTGAAGATTTACTGTAAGTGAGTCTTGGTTCCTGTGTCCATATCAGTCGACTGACCAACTCAACTAGCTCCCGCTGACAAAGCTATCAAGTATGAACATCAAATTTTTAATGAAGGCCTGTGGGGCCGTCGAACCGAGTATATGGGCTTCACGCGAGAGGTAGATGAGCAGTGGGAGAAGTTGTTGCAAGGTGAATGATGATGCTTTCACTATGAGTTTGTATTGTTTCTAACATATCTCTTCCCGTAGTCGGTATTATCAGAGTATCGGAGCAGGAAATGAAGAAAATTGGACGGCCGACGGTCGAAGATCCTCTCAAACCAGGATATTATGTTTACGCTATTGAGGTGTGGCATGAGCTGCATTGTTTGGTAAGCTCCTTCTGATATCATTTTATACATGTGTCCCTCTACACGAGTACGAACATTGACTGCCCACACAGAGCATCCTTCGAACGGCCATCTCATACACCCAGCTGGAGAAGGAAGTTCATGTCTTGCCCAACGTTACCAGTCGACATGTGGAACATTGCATCGACAGTTTGCGACAGATTATTATGTGTCGTGGATCCACCGAGCTGGGCTCTTGGAGAATGGACAAGGACGGAGAGTATCAACCCTACTTCAAAGATCCTCATTTGTGCAGGAATTATGCAGCAATTGAGGAGTGGGCAAATGTTCATCGCGCTGGAAATTGGACGCCTGAAGGGCATGCAACAGAAGCCGAGTTGAGAGCTTGGGGCTGGGTCGATGGTGTCTACGTTGGTCATAAGCAAGGTCTCGTGTGAAGGGGATATTTATTCGCCTGAAGGTTAGCTAGATCTAAAGATTTGATAGCTGAATATACTACGTAAGACCATTGTTCATAATGTAATTAGCAAATTACAGTCCAATTTATTGAAGCAGAATTTGCTACAGTCTTATACCGATTCAATCTTATTTCCTTTTGCTTTCGTTGGGATTGACCCAGATGCAGGCTAGTAAATATTGCCATCACCAAGCTATACAAAGTCTAAAGGCAAAGTATTTATTTGTTTTCTCATCTACCTATGTACAAAGGATCAGACATGCTCGACTTCTCCTTCTCTAACGGAACAGACTTTACTCTTCTCCTCGGCTACCAACGTGTGTTGCAGCCATTTGGAGAAACGGACTGACGGTTTGTCGATGAAGTGCCAATAGAGCGCTGCTAAAACTAGCAATGGAGGAGTAAAAATGACCCAGGAGAGAATCAGGCCAGTCGTCAAGGAGCCTCCAACTGCTCTGGTCAATGCCTCGACCAGGCGCCATCCGACCAGACGAAGAAGAGGTTCGTGAATTATGTACAACGAAAATGAGATTTCTCCTAGCAGTGAGATGGGTCGAAGTGACAAAAACCATTGGGCTTTTCTTTGGTGTATGAGGGACTGGAGAATTAGAGCGACCCCACTAACCATGCTAAACTGGCTGCCTGCAAAACCTGTCCGGCCCTCGTAGTCGGTCGGCAGCGATGTCAAGTATATGCCAACAACAAGGGCCAATGTTGAAAGTAGGGATCGTGATCGAGAGCTCAGATTGGCGAATACAGAATGATATTGGTATCGAGTGATGAGCAACCCGACTAGGAACAACGAAACGTCCCACATCTTGAACATATAAAAGTAGACAATGGAGCCAATAATACACCAGAATGAGGCCATGCCATGGAGAAGCGCGGTGCCCAGGAAGCTCAGGTAAAGAATCATGGAGCCACGAAATTCTCGCGAGATTGTCCACAAGTGTGCACCATAAACCGACGTTGGCTCGGTACGCATGACAGAAAGAAAGTCCAACAAGATCCACCAGAAGAAGTGAACCATGTCAGAGATCTGAGTAAAAAGTGAATCCTGCTGGCGTGGTCTCCGTTCGGCAACGGAAGGGTCGGCCATGGTCAGCTTTTGCTCGAAGCAACCGAAATAAGCCAAGATCATGACCACTATCATGCAAGGCAGAAGTGGCAGATAGAGCCTGAATATTCGTCTGAAGATGGACCCAGAAGTGTACTTTAGCATCCCTGACCAGCATTGTTTCGCTTGAAGCTGTGCCATTCGAACGGATAGCACAACCCCTGATAGAACAAAAAATAATGCCACCATTTGATAGCCAGCGTAAGTGATACGGAGTATAGGAAGCTGAAGTATTGAAGAATGGGTCATGTCTTGGTAAGGCAAAAGCGTATTTAGACTGAATGGATAACAAAGATGAAAGTTATACACAAACAATGCTGCCAGGCCTCGCAGACCTGTAAGATACGAGGTCGAAGATCCTAGATCCGCCATATTTGCTCTATGACTGCCTTTTCGTTCTGTCAGTGGCTCAAATTGATGGTGAATGTAAAATGTCAGTGAAGGGGCGTCTCTGACTCTCTTTCTTGGGCTTTTTGGTCGATGGCACATAAAAGAGTAATCAATGTGGCAAGATCAAGTGGTTGAACTGAGACACCCAGTAGGCAAACAGTCCAGCATTGGTAGACTAGAATCGTTGTAACCAAGGACACCGAGTTGCTGGAAACTGTACTGTGTCACTGTCTCTGTATACGTCACTGAACCTTTGAAACATTGTCTGATTATTCGCCCAGCTATTTCGCCGGGAACATACGACCCGGAAAGAATACAATTGGTCAAAGTATCATGAGATATACTAATGATTTTGGCGGATAGTTTCCTCCGAGATAGAGGAGGTCTCGGAGTACAGCATCCCATGACGGCCGACGCGGCCTTTCTACATATGCGTCACAAATGGAAACCAACAGATCTAATCAAAATACCGTCGGACTTTCACATTGTCTTGTATTCTGATTTACTGACAAGATATGACACCCTAGATAAGAAAGAGTTGTGGTCTGAAGTCTGGGGTAGTGTAAGAGTATGGATCAAAATAATGGTTCCTTTCCTGTAATTGTAACTAGAAAAAGGGTTAAGCAAGATAGACACCATAATGTAGGTAAGGAAGATGTACAAATCTGCCTCATAGCAGTACACTCTTAAGACTCCAGTATTCGTAGTGGAACTCACCTGCGCATTTGGAATTAGAGTTTGAGTAATCACAATATATTTCTTTGTGGGATGTCTTATCCAGGAACTTGAGTATACAGAGTACACGTAGTGAAGTACAAAACCGCTGCGTTACCAATAGTGTCTCTCTTTTTACGTCAAGGTGCGGGCGCAAGCCGGCATGATGTCTCACCATGGGCCCTCCATCCGACCGACTTTGAGCTTGTCTACTTCTCTATTACATTAATGCATCGGGCCGTGTTTCAATGTGGTAACGTTGTGTATTCTCTTGCCTCGCACTACCTGAGAATCCCTGATATAATAGACATAATAATAACCTCCCCAGATATCTCCTTTACCGCCTGTTCGTTTAGGCTTTGAAGTGGAGGAGATCGATCATGCGGACAACAATCACCCGATCGGCACTGCTAGAGCAATTCTTTAGCAAGCAGACTAACCCCAAATCAATATAGCATTGCTCGTTATGGGTGTCCTCACAAAATACGGGCCCCATTGGTTCGAACTAGGCTTGCTAGTGTACCATCACATATCCCTTAACGGCCCGTAGAAAAGAGGCACGATTAGTATATACTCCACAAAGAAGCAAAGCAAGCGAAACTATAAGCAAGCTGTCTGAATCACGGCCAAGGGAGATTCATCGAATGACAGAAGTGGCAACAACGCTATCTTAACGAGGCTATCTATCTAATTTAACCAAGGCTTGCGGGTATAAAGGGGCCAACTGCTTCTCACTATTTCCAATCAACAAGCTCAAGTTTCAATACTCGATTCTGATCAAGACCCAAGTTCAATTTGAACACCTCAATTTAAACACCATGAAGACTTCTATCGTTGTAGTCCTTGCCACCCTGGGTGCGGCTGCTGCCATGACAGTAGGTCCTTCACTTTTCAGGCGGCTCAAGTACCAACTCACTAATTTAATATAGATCCCCGAGAAACGCACTCCGTTCAAGCACTTTCTCCCTGATGATGAGGGAAAGCCTTATGGATCTGGTGAAGCTCCGTCTGATACGATTTTCAGGCGTGGGCCATTCAAGCACTTCCTGCCTGATGACGACCACAAGCCCTATGGCTCGGGAGATGCTCCATCCGACACAATTCAGAAGCGCCAGCCGTTCAAGCATTTTCTCCCCGATGATGAAGGAAAGCCTTATGGTTCCGGTGACGCTCCATCTGATGTGGCTGAGAAGCGCCAACCATTTAAAGCATTTTCTTCCTGATGACGATCACAAATCATACGTCTCGGGCGAGGCTCCTTCAGATGATTTCAAGAGCCACCAAAACTTATCCTTCTTTAGTTAGAGCCCCAAGCCCTGTGCCATCTGTTTGCTTGTTAATGTCAGGTTGGGCTATATTAGTGGGCGCAGCTTTAAGTCGGAATGGAGACTACTTGCCGTTCAGGCCATGTGGATGTGGTGGGGTGTAAAGAAATCTGCGAATAGAATTATCCTGTCATTATACATATGTATTTCTTCATTCGCTAGCTGGCCAAATACATCATTTACGTGAGTTAAAAGCCCTAGCGGCTCGTTTAGGACTGAATGAAATGACGATCGCAATCGTGAAATGAGGCTGCAATGAAAATGAAATTTTCGGTAGTATAAATTAAGTTTATTTAGTAGCTATGAGACCTCCAATGATCAATGTATCATGAATTTCCGTATGAAGACTTGCCGTTATCGTCATCATACTGTTCTCTGATTTTGATTTGTCCCACCGCGACCTCTACGGTACCTGCGACGCGATCTCTCTGACCTTGATCCCCGGTCACTACCCTGCTCTCTAAAAGATGAGGCTACTCCGGAACTCATACTGCGCCTTGCCCTTTGATCGTCTTGAGCTGATTGTATCCTAGAGACTGTTTGCTGGTAGATCTTGTCGATGAATTGTCTTGGCAGATGGCAGAAGTCTACTACGCCAAATTGATCAAGGAGAATTTTGTCGCTATGCTGGATATATTTCTGGCTGAACTCTTTCCTACGTCCCTCAATGTGTGCATGTTCCGTATTTGGCTTTGGACAATAGAAGTTTGTTTCAAGGAAAGCTTTGACGGCTTTATCAACGCCGGCGACATCCATCGTGATATCTTCGCAGTCATCAAAGTCAATCATCCATAGCGAAGTGATTCTTTTGGTAAAGTCGCCAGTAGAATTAGTAATCTGCTCATAAGTACTTGTTTGTGGAGCCAGAGATGTGACTCTGTCAAGGCCAATATCGGAGCGAATAGTTTGCTCCTCGGAGGGCGAACTTCCAAGCACAAACTCGATGTCATTGGCGTCAATTTTGGTATGCCAGTGAAGAACAGCAAGAGCATGCGCCATAGCAACACAGAAATCGGCGACAGACAAGTCGAGATCTTGGATTTGATTTGCATGTAGTTTGAAGTTTCGGAGAGAAAAGAATTATACTCCTGCGCCATACTTGACACGGCCAAAGCAGGGGCGGATCATGCAGTCTTTATTGGCCTCGTCTGTTTTCATCTGGGCCTGACCATGAGGAGGACAGTATTTATCGATGAGAGCATATCGAATTGGCCGTGGTAAAGGAAAGATTCTTTCCATGCAAAGAGCATAACGTGGTTTTCGAGGAAACTCACGCGAATCGGGAAAAGAATCAATGTGTTTGTCCCAGAATGCATTCGTAGTTGGTGTGGCGTACCAAAAGCACCGTGGAATCTCAACCCGTCCATCAAAAGACGGAAGCGATTGGAAGCTCGCTTCGATTCTCTTATGCATAACATAGTTGTTCCACATCTTCTCATGCTGGTCTGTCACCGGAAGTTTGTATGCAAAGATGGTGCCCGGATGCTCAAAAACCTTACCAACAGAACCAGTACCGATCTCGCGAAACATTGAATTCGTACCAATCGCGGCTTGCTGTCTTTGGGCAAAAGATGATGTCGTGGAGATGACTGATTTTATGGATAACATTCGCTTCAAGCTATCTTCGACTGATATTCCAATTGCCTCCCTTTCCAACTGATCCTCTAGTGCTAAATTTTGTACCAAAGCTTCTTCGAGCGAGGGCGCACGCGAGTACACGGTCAAATTTGTTGTTTCAATGACACGGCGATTGTTGGGGGGGGGGGGGGTTGAGAGCCTTCTCCTAGCGGGTTTGATGACATGACTCCGAGAATAAGAGACGACTGCAGACAACAGAAGGGAGATCGTAATCAAAAGAGACAGATGGCGGGTTTAATGACTTGCTGTGGTTGAAGAGGGAGGTAGGTGCTGTGCGTACAAATTCATAAGCACGTCCGAGTACTTTAGGTTAAATTCATGTCAGTTGCGTAGCCGTGATGGAAGTTGCAAGTCAGCCCTTTGAAAAGGTTCCCCGCGTTTGTTTAATCCTTTCAATCAGAAGTCTAGGCAGTTGTCTGATATGATCTGGTTCCGCAACCAATATCGTAGCACTAGCTTCGAGGAATCGCTGTTCAAATATTTTCCATAGCCATTGATCAGTAGTATTTGAGCTCCCTGGTCGTGGGTAAAATGGGTCATTGCGCCAGAAACAACGGCAGGCTTGGCCAATACCATTTTCGTCGAAAGTCAAGTCCTTGAAGCAATCAAAGTCTAAAACCCACATCGCATGTGGCCCCAATACATCACTCTTGCTTGAACTTGTAGTCTTAGCGGTCGGTTGAGATCGAGGTTCAGCAAGCACAAACTCAACATCATTGCCATCGACTTTAGCTACCCAGTGCAAAAAGGCGAGAGCATCCGCCATCGCTTCTGCATAGAAGCTTGGATTAATCTGAACTTCTTCCATCTGATCTACATGTAATGGAAAATTTCGTAGGCTGAACACTTGAAGCCGGCGCCGTGGTGTGTCTGTGGACGATTGGCTCTCACGACGGCGATGCCTACGGCGACCGAGATATGGGCGGATGAGACAATGCTCGTTGTTCCGACTTGTCAAAACCTGCTCTGCGTCCACACCAGGTATGAACTTTTGGACAAGTAATTTGCGGACCGAGAGATTGACTGGCATGATCTTTTCACTGATGATGGCATTACATGGCGCGTATCCACCGGGTAGACGTGGAAGAATACGAGACCAGGCCTCAACATTCTGGGAGTCCAGAAATCCTATAGATTCTGGAATATTGAAGTTTTGGTAGTGCTTATTCCGGGTTGTTTTGTAGGCTAGGGAAAATGGGAATCCAATATGGGTCATTGCAAGATTGATCACCTCATTGTCAGTTGCCATAGAAAAAGATTTACTTGAGGGACATGTCCTTCCCCCATTTAACAATGATTCCTTCAACGACGTCCAGTCAGTAGATTAAAGATTCATGAGTACATAGCCCACCTGCAACTTTAAAAAGCAGAAATTGTCGAAAGTTCCCAGAACATTCGGCATATATGCAGTTGGCATTTATCTAGACCCTTCCACTTGATTCCACCATCTAGGTACTATCGAATGATTGGGCCAATCAATGGTGTCAACTTGTCAATAACCTTGGCAATATCATCAACTCAAGTTCGAGTAACGAGAGTGGAACCGCCCTCAGTACGGGCCTTATCTTTATTAAGATACATATACGCATCAGCGACAGAGACAACAGGTCGTAATTACCGTAAATGGTGGCGCTGCATAAGTAGTAGCGCATATGAGAAGAATAGCAGCAGGCTTCATTGCGGGAAAATGGTCTCAGTAGGATAGATGGCTTCTTATAATTATAGGGTAACTTGTGAAGGTGCTGTATGTTAATTTTCATATCTTGAAAGGGATAGAGCTCATATTTATCGGCAGGTTACTATATGACAAGTCACATAGATGGAGTCATATCAAAACTAGCTAGCTGTCTTATGGACCTCGGGCGACATTTTCTTTCAGGATGTTAAAGGGGTAGCTGAGCGGAAGCACAATTCCGCAAAAAGCAAATTATTCACGATAAAGAAATGTGCTACAGGAAAAAGAAAACAGAAATGCAAAAAACAGTAATCACTTGGTTCGCGAGGCAGAAAATCGTAAAATAAAATCTGCTTACATACTTTCCGAAGCAATTATTCTGACAAGGCTCTATAACAAATGAAGCTTTGTATGATGATGCTATTTGGCAATGTCCGTGGCCAATTCACTGCTGCTCGACGCTTGTTACGCTTACCTACTTTTGATACACATAGCCTTGTTACTATAGTAGTATAACCTCGATGTTATCACAGTACATCTAATGAGTGCTCAATAATATCCCACGGTATTTATTATCGAATAATTAGAGAGAGGCGGCGGCATTGTTCGTGTTTCGTTTGTCGCATTCACTCAAAGAGCTTCATGCCGCAATAAAGCCAGCTGCGGGAGGTAAATGTGGGGCAGGCGTCCCGTCCTATAAGCACTTGCGGGATGTACCCCAGATCCTTGACACCATAATGCTCACTCCCTACTAATGCTCACTAAATGATCCACCTGGCATCCAAGGCGTTGCTGTAATAACCCCTCACCTACGCTTTTGGTGACTCACGATATTCTACACTATGATGAAAGGAGAACAAGGGAAGGAGCTTCTACAAAGTCTGTCGAGGTATGTATTGTGCCATTCCATTTATAGATGCAACTCACACATCGCGACACAGCTTACACAAGGAAGGGAAATACTCAGACTTGAAGATTGTGTGCGATGGCAAGGAGTACCTAGTACACAAGGCAATCTTGTGTCCCAGATCATCTTTTTTTGCGGCTGCTTGTGATGGACCCTTTAAAGTGAGTAAAGAGGTCTTTCGAAGTTTATTATTTCTCACCGTGTGGTGGACCTTTGAGGCTTATATCTTCAACAGGAGAGCAAGACGGGCATCGTCGAGCTCAATGATGACGATCCTGAGGCCGTTGAGCTGATGGTATACTGGTTCTACCATCTCGATTACCCCAAAATTGATGACACAACTGGCAATCCTCAAGCCATAAGATCGCTTTTCTCTAAGCCATCACCCTTCTCTTCTGGGTTATCCAGTGATCAGGGAGTCAGCTCCGCATCATCGTAAGTAACTGAACAGCAGTATCTAGGGAGATGATGTTCTAATCTCAACAAAATAGGAACAGTGGCCTATTTTCAGCCCCTTTTTCGAATAGAACGACTAGGAGTCCAACTCCGACTACAGCTACCAACACTAGCAGTAATGCCACTCCTCCGGTATCATCACTCTTCGCAAGTACAGCGACTCAGGCTGCCACTCGTGGACTGTTCGGAACTAGTACTTCAAATACCACGACCCAGCCCGCTACAAATGCTACCCCCCAGCACCATCTCCTTTTAGTGCTAGAATATCGACGGCCACCCCTATTGCTCATGGGCTGTTCGGATCGAGCTCTTCAAACACTACAACTCCAAATGTTTTCAGTGGCATAGGATCTACCCCGGCAAATAATGCAAGTGTAGGTTCATTTTTCGTATCTTCCTCATCGACGGCTACTGGCCAACAACCCCTCGCTCTTGATTCAAATGCGGGGGATTTGGACCTCATCGTTCACGCCAAAATGTATGCTCTGGCGGAGAAGTACGATTTAGGCGCCTTAAAACAGCTCGCTCTAGAAAAGTTCAAGAGAGGTGTAATGACGAAATGGGCCACCATGGACTTCTTGGAAGCGGCGGAACTGGCATTCACGTCTACGGTAGAGACAGACCGAGCGTTACGGGAAGTTGTTGTCAATACACTCGTCAATCATCGCTCACTTTTGCGAACCATGAGTACCCAGGCGGTTCTTAAACGAGTGGAGAATTTGGCTTTTGAAGTACTGATGCGTCTAGCTTAGTTCGATATATTTGAGTTAACAAAGATGCATTTATCATGATAGATTGATCAATCGTTGTTTATTTTTTGCAATTTTGTTCCTTTCAAGAATAGGGTAGGTAGAGATATTTGATCAGCGCATTGTTCGTCCGACCGTCGCGTTCCTACTACTCCCATGGCCTCTTCCACATCATCATTGAGTTCGGGACCCTGATGGTACCATAGTAGTTGCTCGTCATAGTTGAGAAAGTTTAAGCGCAGCCCCAAGACCAGGCAATAATCTTTCTCAATAATAACTCTTCAGGCCATAAATCAGCTGACCTTTTAGGTCACGCAGCGTGGAGCAGTTTCGCAATGCCTGACATAAATATATTACGCACGCTAAAACCCACACGTTACCCACGAATTCTATTAAGTTCCGACCATTAGCGATACCATCCTTTCTTCCTGCCTTTGTGCCTGAAGGCCATCATACCTTGCTTCTAGTACCTGTATGGAAATATCGGTCCTTCTCTTTAGTTGGTCTCAGAACTTGGGGTGTTAAACGACCCTTTGGAGATGTGAAAGAAACCGTGGTGTTACATACGGGGCTATCTGTACCCACCGTTAGAGACCATTAGTACCTTGTGCGCCTTTCGCCGATACCGATGATCGGTGAACGAGGCGAATGCCAAATCTTCTCATGCTGATAGCCTGTTAAAAGGGCCAGGCGGTAGCTAGGTTCTGATACGGTAGGGCGTAGGGTGAATGTGTGAGGATGGCGCTTGATGGGATGCTCTTGTTGAATGATGCCGCTCGTTAAGGTTTTAGGATCCCCATCGATTCCAGCATACCACCCAAAGCTTTAAGCTTAACAGGCTTTGTAAGAAATAAATCCATCCCACTGCCAATCGCCTCCTGATGCGCATCTTCCGAGGCTAGCCCAGAGAGCGCAATGATGGGGACAGGTTTCAGACCCTCCTGAAACTCATGAGCCCGGATGCACCTAGTAGCCTCGAATCCGTTCATGACCGGCATGGAGACGTCCATTAAAACGCAACTATATGCACAGGGGTGCGGACAAAACAAGTCAACCGCCTCTTTTCCGTTCATCGCTGTATCAAACTCAAGACCAAGTTTCTTCATGTAAGCTGAGAGCACCTTCAAGTTAATGTGATTATCGTCGACAAGTAAGAATTTACCGAAAGTTTCGTCAGGCTCCGAATATGATACCAAGGATTCGTCAAGTGGGCTAAAGATCGCAGAGGTTCCATCATTGGGACTCGAGGATCTTGAGGTTTCATCGCCGTCTGTTGAGGTGAAATTGCCGTTGTATGAGAAGGACATCTCTCGACCTAACGGTGGTCTGCCGATATCCGGAACAATAAATGAACTTGGTATTCTTTGGGGTCCCTTCGGTCGTTTGGCTGCCGTTGGAGTTGAATACGTGCTCGTCGGGAAGTCAGAGACGTTCATCCATCGCGTATACGCGAGGAGCAGTGCCCGGGCAAGCTTGCGTGGGCCAGTCCTAGGTTGGCATGAGCAAGTCATATTGACAATGGTTAACAGGGATGCACTTACGGCTGAGAAATGAACTCCAGGATCGCGGCATGACCAGTTGCTTGGAAAGACTTGGACTGGTGATAGGCGACCAAAGCATTAGAGCAGATGACCACATTGGGCCTCTTGGCAAGCGTCTCGATGTTCCTCGACAATGTAGGTAACGCGTCGTGTGACCACAGCACAAGGTCGGGCGTGGTTTTACCTACCGTGTCAGAGACGACTTCCATACGTAACCACTCACGACAAATATACGCTACCGATTTGTGCCAGTCAGGGACGCCACCGTCGTGATGATGCTTTGACAATGATAGGCGTATGCGAAGTCCTTTGAGGTCTTGGATCTGCTCCTCAAATAACTTATCCTCATCCGAGAACAAAAGGGCCGTCTCTGGAGACTGCCGCACCTGTTCTACCGGGACCGCAACGGATACTGTGGTCCCAATGCCGACTTGACTATGTATCGAGACTTCGCCTCGCAACTGCGAAACAATCTGCTTAACAAGGCTTAGACCTAAGCCGGTACCCGGTGTTAGGGTGTCTTCCTGGCTAAACGGGCGAAAGAGCCCGTGTCGGAGAAAGTCCTCCCCAATGCCCTTCCCTGTATCTTCAACTGTAAATTTGATGACACGCTCCCTTTTTTGACGTTGGATAGAGATTGTTTCTTGAGTCAGTGACACCTTGATTGTGCCTCGATGTGTGTATTTTAACGCGTTGCCGAATATGTTCATGACTATACGTCGAAATGCTCCCACTGGGACGAAATAAGCCCAGCTATAACGTGCGTCGATAGATAGAATGATTGAAACGGCTCCAAATTGCAAGTTCAACGCCCCACCCTTGGTCTGCATGGGATCGAGTTCGTCCATGGCCTTGAGGTCGCTGTTTGCTAATCTAGCTTGAGAAGGCTGCTTCACGGGCAGGTGCTGGAAGGCGTAGCCAGCAAAAACGCTTTCAACCACCTCTTCCACCAGCCCATCAAGCCGGCAGTTGCAGGACAAGTCCTTATCACCGGAGTGTGTCGAACCACCAATAGCTGCGACTGCTCGGGAACCTCCGCGTGCTTTTAGCATATGATCTCTTCTCCTGACGTTGTTGACCTTGGAGTAGTCTAATAAATGGTCAATAGTGTCGAGAAGTGTACGGGAGCATATTTCAATGGTATTGGCAACATTGCCCTGGAAGACATCAAGTTTGGTGTCAGCTAGTAGTTCAGCGCTTAATATGACCCCGTGAAGGGGAGACCGTAACTCATGTGAGAGCGATCCGAGAATATCGGACTTTGCTTTATCAGCTATCAGATCGTTGAAACGTAGAATCTCAGCCATAGCAAGCATCCCCAAGGCCCTGAGATAACTCAGTTCACCCTCACGGGTAAAGATCCGGGTCGGAATGTTGGTATAGATGAAACCTCCGGCATACCATCGGTCCCTTCTCGGGTCCCACATGGGGACGAATGCTACGCTTCGAGCTCCTGGAAAAGCGTCGAGAAGTATGCTTCCCTCATGTTGTCGACCCCAGCGCTTCTTCTTCATAAGTTTGTCACGCGACGATGCGCAGCCCATCCTAGCCCCGCGGTTTTGTGGCAACGAGTGCTCCTCGCTAAACTCTACCGGTGAGAGGGATCGATCATCTTCAGAAGAATCCGATGTTTGTAGCTCTCCATCGGCGCCAAAAATGAAAACTCTGCCCTTTGGATATCTGCGAAGAAGCTTTGCTAAACACTTTTCTGGTATCGCTGTGCTAAAGTGGCTCGAGGTAGCTCCGTCAATGCTTGATGCGTCTGTGGTGGAATACGCAAGGAGCTTGGAATAAGACAAAGGTCTCTCACCAGATCCATATCCATGATCTGGGCTTTCGTCGCTGCTGCTCGTTGCAGACAACTGGCTCTTCAAACCGTTTCCGGTGTTGGTCTGTGATGGAGATCGATATGCTTCCATTGTAGCGTCAACAAACAGGCAACCTTCCACTTCTGCCGACTCTCTGATGATATTAGCAGCTTTCGATAAGACGCCAGCGGGGCTTTCTTCATCCGGAATCGCGCCCCTCTCTTCGGGCAATGATGGATTGGTTCCTGAGCCGTCAGTGTCCCAAGATCGCTGATTGCGTGGAAGTAATGCCCCGTTTGTCGATGTATCCATAGATTGACTAGGCGATATAATTGTGTCAACGGATGCGATATCGTTTTCCATCTCGTCTTGTTTGAGCTGCAGATATTGCTGCCTCGGATTGAGGGAGCCCTCCATTGTGGGCTTATCAACAAAAGCGGCCGCAAAGGGTCCGGATTGCCAGCCAGATATTGTTGATTTGCCCTCGATGAAGGAACCCAAGCCTCGGTTCATCCGTTCATTCCGTCGATGCAACTCCCCCAATCTTTTTGACTCGAGATAATCCATGATGGTCCGGGATATATCCCTCAACCGTTCAGTGTATTCATCGGACCATATTTTGCCAGGTGTTTCATTGATAACACAATACACGCCAATATTGATCCCTCGCCTCGTTCGGATCGGTACAGCGGCGTAGAATCGGCATAGAGTCCCGGGCTGGCAGTAGGGTTTGGCGCAAAATCGAGGATCAACGACAAGGTCGTCCGCCAGGGTGAGAGGAAGTTCCGTCGATGCTTCGGTCGCTGCTTCGGCGGCGTGAATGCTGTCCTCGCCAAGAAGGCTAAGCTCGCACACTCCATGGCTGCGAGGAATTGCAGTACCACATAACCATAGAGGATCGGAGCAGTCCTCGCTTTTTACGGAGGGGTGCAACCGCGAAGAGCGTGTTGCTTCGGCTACAATATATTGGCGATCCGCATCAAACAGCGAAATGAGTGATCGATCCGTCGCCGTCTGGAAGGCGCCAGCCTGTGCGAGCGCTGTAAGGACAACATCGTCGGCGCTCGTTAGGTTAGAGGTCGATGGAGGTTCACCACTTTCGTTCAATATATCCGTAATGGGCAGCGATGAGTAGTATCTGCATTGTGAGATGGATTAGTGAAAAGAGGGTTGGTGAAGGCAGTACAGAGTTTGGTTAGATCCCAGACCTGCTTACTTGAACGTTTCTCGTTCGCGCACTGGCTCCGTAACCTTCCTCAGCGGTTTCGGCTGGACTCTCTTGAATTGTGCCGCCATCGTTTATCCTTCCATACCGGGTATCGATGCGAAAAAACCGTGGTTTTCGCTTGCGATGGCTGTGTGTGAAAATTGAGCTGACTCTGCAAACAACGGCTATGTAGGGGAGAACTATATGCGCTGCTTCAACGGGGGATGAGTCGAGGCGCGAATGATTTAATCCGACTACGCGCCCTCAGATTGTCTAAAATCAAACATTCGGATCTTTTTCTCCGCCCCTGCCAGTCAAGATATGCGGGGATATCTTTGCGACTTTGCCTTCTCTGGCTGGGATTGCTCAAACATGTCGCCCTGCTAAGCCACAAGACAGCTAATCTAAGTATGTATTACGCCCATAAAGGCGGTAACATATGCACAAAGCAGAGGATCGAGATCTGTCTGGTAGCACGGCGTATTTTGATAACAGGTCCCCCATGTCCCCCAACAACATCGGTCCTCATTCCCTGCCCCTCACCCCGCTGTCATGGAATCGCCGATCATTCAATCGACCCCAATCTCAAAATATCCATGACGTGCCTTCTTTGTTGTTCGACTGGCCTTTCACATCTTCTCAAATCTACATACAAATTCTAAAGAAAACCAGACAGACACTGTTCCAGTTCACTCTCTACTTAACCTTGGAAACATGAGACAACCTCCATCAGTGAACGACTGCATAAAAGCTACCAAGCTCAGGTGCATGCCACTCCCTCCAGCGCGCGAACCCCACTCTGCGGGGTGAATTTCCCGCACCTCGTTTCGGCCATCTCGCTGAATCTTCTGACCATCAATCGCCCAAGTACGAATGTCTGCAAGCGGGAGCTCAACGCCGCCAAGACGATGTAGGAACCTCAACTTTATGCCTCGGCTCTCCGAGTCCTTCTCTTATTTTGCGACCTCATGTACGGCGACCATGACGTCCCGCACTACGGCATCTAACGCGACCGAATCTATAATTCCTTGGGCTACACCGCGCGCTACTGGTACTGCCTGCAGCATACGTGAATAGTGACACAAGTTGTGCACAAGGTCTAGCTGTGGCACGTCTGCGCGCGCAATATTTGATGGGCGATGAATCTAGATGGGCTAGTCCGAATACTCGGCGTGGAGTTTCTCGAGGAAGATTTCGCTGGCCCATTTGCTTGCCGAGTAACCGTGAGCACCTACGGCGGGTGGTAGATATTGCGCAACAGACACGAGCCTAATTTTATCTTGACCTGCAGCTGCTGCAAAGCTGCAAGCTCCGCTACTTGAGATATAATGGAAGGGAATGAGCCGTGGTAGATTCATTGTGGCGAGCTCCTTGGTGGACTGCCAGTTTGAGAGTCGAAGGGATGCAAATGCTTTTCATATACGAGACTTCAGCGCCATTATAGATCATGAAATCGGCACTGCTGAAGATTTGCTCTGCATCATGCTTTGATAGCGTCAGCCGCGGGAGCGTCAGATTCCCTTCCTGCAGAACAATCTTGTTCAGACACAACATTTGTTCCCGGATTGCACGTCCTGCACCACATTGCAGTGTACTCTCTAAACGATAGGATCATTAACCAGGGCATCTAAGAGGTCTTGACCAAGGCACCCCGTCGAGACTGTCAAGACAACCGTTTTTATGCGACCTTGGACGACTGATTGTGTGATAACTGAAGATCCGAGGCCTGGCATTAACTGCATCTCTATCCCCCAGCTGACATCCTCACAAGTTAACTGTTCGCTTTGGCTCTTGATCCTGTTTGCCATCGTACGGAGTGTGCTTGATACAAACATCTCTACCAGCAGCAGCTCGACTTTGAACCTAGTTTGTATTGGCGCTCGTAGCCTGAGTATCCAGAGCGACGTGTCTCTGATATAGAAGAAGTTTGTTTCCAGTCTAATGTGGTGTAGCCTAACAACCTTTCGTATGATAACTTCCTCCTATAACTCTTTTAACTTTGCCTCCATCTCTCTCAGATTATTGCGCTTGAGTGCGGAAGCTTCAGGTGGCGGAATCGCGACAACCGCCCTTAGGCCCGGCCCGAAGCACAAGGGGAAACCCAGCCAGTTCGTTAGACAGGAAATATTAGTCAAAAACCACATAAATCACCAGATACGAAGGACTCGGCTAAATATTGACGCATTGATACTATCGTCCCGCTGAGAATTCCATGGGCCACGTTGGTCAATGACTTCTCGATCTCATACAAGTCAATTCTCAGGCTTCGCAATTTGACTTGAGTGCCTCCCGAGATACGGGCTTCAATGACAATTGCGCCGAGGCCCCCAATGCAATTTAGAGTATTCCAGTCTTTTGTAGCATCTATAGAAATCTTCCGCAGCACTTTCACAACATTTTTGATGTCAAGTGAGGGTTGTTCAAATAGCCATCTGCCACACTAGACCCACCGATGCAAACCTCCTAGCCCTGTACTCTTGGTGTTACAGGTCTCTTATTTTCATCGGCCACGTATACTGAATAACTTGGTAATTGATATCCATATATAATATTAAGATATAATTTTGTAAGGTCCGTAGTCTCATAAGAGTATATTTATAGTTGTCGTAGTGAGCCTTAACAAAATACGTGCCATCCTAGAATCTTAAGTGGCTACATCCCGTGATGTTTCATTTCATAGCCAAACAGTTGTGTAACTGCAACAGGCACGCAGCTATCTCTCTTATTACCCGCAAGCACTGTTGTTGTAAGGAGGTCTGGACCCATAATAAATACTAGAATCAGGCACAGAACGAGGTATGGATGTCGATTGGAGGAGGACAACTTCATGTAAACATGACTGCCCAACACGTGATTTGGGTTCTGTCAGAAGTCGTGTCTAACAATAAAGCATCAGGCAGCTGGCCGACCTGTACGATTCACTGTTTCGTCGTGTAACAATGTTTTTTTTTAAATTTTTTTAAGAATATCGATAACCTGCTACTTAAATAATATCAGAATCCCTACCAATGGCAGACTTATACGACCCACAGGCTCGACAACGAGCGATCATGAGTTTGTCATACTATCTTCCTGGCCGCCCGAAATGCATATCGGATAAGACCAAGGCTATACATAGCTGTTTATCAACCGAGATAGAAAGGCAGAATCTAGAAGTGAAAGCGGTTTTTACCATCTCATTCGAGGAGCTATCGCAGCACCATAAGTCTGTTGACATCTTGGCTCACGCTACACCTGAACGACATCGACTCCTAGATTGCGCAAAGGTGGTACATGATCAAACCCTACGAGTATTAGAATTCGACGGGTTTCCAAGCGTTCAGTATGCAAGTCTCTCTTACATGTGGCGAGGTAACCAGTCAACAAACAACTCCACCTTCAACACGGGTGAGTTTTCAGTTCTCGGCGCTGAGGATGCAGACCTGTTAAGCTTAGAAGTAGTTTTTGATGCATGCGTAGCATCTCTGGCTTGTGGTGCATCATACCTCTGGCTTGATCGGGTTTGTATTACGCAAAATAACAAGAAAGATAAAGTATGGCAGGTTCGTGAGATGTATCGAATTTATGCCTTTTCTACCATATGCATTGTCCTTCCGGGTGGGCTACGCTTCGTTGTGTCATTCGGCGAGGAGACACAATGAATTCACCGAGCCTGGACTCTGCAAGAAGTTGTAGCTCCACCATCAGTTGCCTTGCTATTCGCTTGGACCCGCGGAGTTGGTGAAATACGATTGGAGGTTGGAGGTGAAACGGGGCAAGAGACGATTGAGGTGGTTACCCCCGAGAGATCAGCTATGATGGATTTGACAAATGCCCTTGCTGCATGCAGCGTTGGATATTTCGAATTTCGTCCAAATTTTAATGACAAAGGTGCATTATCCGTGCGAATCGAAGCCGTGCTGTTTGGTAGGCCCGAAACTGATTTGACGGTCTTTAGTGTTATGGGCCTTCTCGGGGCGACGTTGGATCCGTCAGAATTCCACGTTGAGGACCGATTGGGTGCCACGATCTCTCTTGCCAGACAAATCCTTCATCAGGGCCACAGTGCTAGCTGGCTTGGTGTAGCGACAAACCTCTCTCCATGCCCCTATCTGTCGACTTTCCCTGTGTTCCCACAAACATCTGTTGCTGGCCGAGCCATGTACGATCTTCCCAAAGGCGGCTAGGAGATTGTAAGATTTACAGAAGCTATATATCCAAATGAAATCGGCGTGTTCCCACTACGAAAGGGGTCAATGGACGAGCATGGATACTTTTCATTTGACGCGCTGGCAGTTCAGGTTGCGGCATCCCTCGAAACGAATTTATCCAACAGGCCATCGTACGATAATCCATCATCCCCTACCGTTCTGAGAGCATCGGATGGCTCAACTTAGACCGTTAGTCCTGATAATTTACGTCTTTTCGGTATAGATTCTGGAAATGCCGACTCATCCTTGTTTCGGGAACCTCGCTCATTCGCCGTAATGCTAGGCTTCTACAATATTATGCCAGCAGACTGTATTGGGAATAATCTCCGTGGTCTGATTGTCACCGAACATACCAGAGACAAGTATAACGTGCGATCCTACTTTCGACTTCATACAGAGGCACTTCGATGGACATCAGGATGGAATATGAATCATTTCTGCATTGGTGGGCCGGAGGTAGACCCTGCCGCACGGTGAGCCCCGGCTATAATAGTTCACCATGGAGATGTGGGCTGGGATATTCATTCAGTGGTTGCAAAAAAAACAATCGAGGTTTTCTCATTGGTCTTGATCAACTGTGTTATCACTGCCGAACTGGTGGCGGTTCTCAGCCGTGACTCGTGGCAACTCCTTGGGGATGACCGTTCTGCCTACAACCATAGACTGTCCATTTTGATCTTTCGCCAATAATTGAAGTCCTTGTACGTTAGCAAAGAAACTGCGGCTTAGTATCAAATCATCACTCTTCTCAGCGAACCTGCTGGCCACCAGAGTCAACAGATTTCCCTTGCTTTCCACATTCTCCCACGAAATGGTGACCAATTCCACTTCTTGCAACATTATTTTCGCAAATCGCTGCGTTGTTCCGCATATAAGGCAAAATAAAAATTCCTTGGGCTCCAGCCTAAAGATATCGTTAGAGAGCCTTAGCTCCTCAACATTCACGACTCCGTGGGGAGTGAAGTTTCTCAACTGCTCTGGTCGTGAATGCGACATGATCACGGGCCGTGCAAATTGATGGGTAAAGTAGCGATGAAGTAAATCTTGTTTGCTCTGTATTAATTTCGTGGATCCTATAAATAGCCCAAGAGGGGAGGCAAGAAGCATGTGCTCTTTCAGATCCGACGTGTTTGCCAATAATTCGACAAGTTCAGGAAGCGCTGCACGAGTCAATTCGAGGTGGCTGACAGTCAAAGATTCCGCAACAGTGAATGTCAAACTTTCCACGGATAATGAGCGAGTAATTAAGGTAAGCCGAGATGATCTGACACCTAAAAATGAATCATAGGCTTCTGTAATATTCGCCGGATCATTTCACAACAAAGGGGCGTTACTATTTTGCGGTCTCAGAGTCATGATGCTTCTTGGTACTTTAGGAACAATAAAGTAGCTGTCATGTGATCCATGCCGTTTCATTTGTTCGCATACGTTCCAAAGCAATTCCTCAAAGGGAATTTTCTTGGCGTTCTGAGGTGGCTGATATCCCACGACATCGGGGAAGACGGCGAGAACATAGTCTCGAAGCTTGGTTGTTTGACGGCCACTCCTCTACGACTGTCTAATTGGGGAGTAATCGCTTTGTGGCCCTATTATGCCACCATAGTCTGAGACTTTGATGCGCAGACTATATAGGAGGCCAATATAAAACTTGAAGGTCATGCGCGCATCTGCTTTGATGTTGTGATACGCAAGCTTATCAGCAATCAAGTCCATTACTCGCTCCTGCGCCGCTTCCCCCTGACGAATCCATCGATCCATGGCAGTAACTGAAGTACTAAGTCGTAGGCACGGAACTGGGTTAAGTATTTTGACCTTTAATTTCATGGCATAAAGTCCTTCTTGGCGTGTCCATAATCGATCAAACCAAGAATCCATGAATGGCAAATGAGGGCATTTTCTGGCATGATGTGCTTCCTCCTCCTCAAAGACCTCAGTGTCAATAATACCCTCCCACGCGGCATATGATGCTTGAGATAACCAATGCTTGCAAATCGGAGACTCGATCAGAACGATAACAGTTTTGGCTGACTTATAGATGCTCGGAACTGCCATGAGTTGGTCCAAAATACTGATAGGTGAATCATCTTTTTGATTAATACAGAAAAGATCGAGCCAAAACCATCTAGTGCCACAAATATCATCACGACGCAGAATCGAGAGCAGATTCTGTTTTTCTGGGCTAAGCATGACAGGCCCTATGCCATCAATATGTACAGATTGAATGGTCGAAGGATTCCCCCAGACGTGCGATATAACGACATATCGTGCTTCTGTTGTAATGGATTTCTTTCGTTCGGCAAACATGGTGCCGTCGGTTCGTTCACAGATTCTGGCAATATATATCTCCATTGTGAGGATGATCTTGTAAGAGGTAGCAAGGTACGTTGAATCCGGAGTGTGCTATATCAAAGAAAACATAAACTGTGAGTGAAAACAAAATCTTCGAAGCCTGACTTATTCTTGTCATCTCCTTATCTAGCCTTGCTATTTAGCCTAAATATCGCGATTCTTGATGTACCTAGGTATAATTTAGATACGTAAGAAAATCTTTACAGGTTTTACATGCAGAATTTAAATGAATGGTGGGCAGTTACAACGTTACGAAAGATTGTGGAGCTCACGGAGAGAATATTCTGCCAGACGCGCCCAGAAATAGGGCCTAAAAAGTGTTCGCCGCTCCTAGAAACACTTTGGAGAAAGTCATAAAATGTGGGTGTAGCAGTCAAGAATAAGGAAGATGGTAGCGGTATCAAGCCTGTCTTCGGGAATTCGATTCTTTGCCAATGCGAAATCTAAGAAAGAGGTTGTATCGCAAGAGAATATGATGACCTCAAGATCCACCAAACCCACCTGGTCGGTCTGCTTGAATGGAAAAGCACTCATCTCGGAACTTCGAATCTGAGACAGCTGTACCAAAACCCCTCCAGATGCCATGACCTAATTCAAGTTAGCCAGGCCACATGGCAGACGGCACAGGATTCTGTCTAGGACTCCGAATCCCAATACATCTAACACAAATGATCTACAGCTAATTTGATCAACGTTAACAACAAATTCGAGGAATATGCTCAAAATTTACAGAATCAAACAGCCCTGTCCTTCCAACGGGGCCTTTGCACAATACGTTTGCGCGCGAGCAAATCTAGCCCTCCGCCTCCCAGCTGGCTCCGATGTAGAGCGAGCGGCAACATTTGGAACTGGAGTTGTTATCACCTGTCTCTCTTTATGGGGTAGTCCACTGGCGCTCGACGCACCCCGGAACACTCACCTAACAATACGGAAAGGTGCCCTGTTCTTGTGTGTATGGTGGGGGTACAACTACTAGGACCCTGGCCCTGCAGCTTTTACGACTGTCTAGACTTGAGCCCATCGCCACTTGCTCCCCTCGCAATTTTGCATTTGTGCGCAGTTACGGCGCCTTGGCGGTCTTCGATTATACCGATCCTGAAGTGGCAAACAAAATCCGAACGCACACAGGCGGTCGTTTGAGGCATGCCCTCGACTGCATCGCCGACCCAGAATCTGTAACTTGCTGCTATGCTTATATTGCTCGTTTTGGCGGGCGCTATGCATCTCTCGAAATGTGTCCCAAGCAACTGCAGACTCGGCGAGCCGTAAAAGCCGAGTTTCCGATCGCATTTGAGATATTTGGGGAGGAGCTTCAGCTATCTGGGGGATATGAACGACCTGCAAAGCATAGATAAGCGCGACGCAGCAGTGCGCCGGTTTAGTACAATTCAGAGGCTCCCGAATGAAGGTAAACTGAGGGCACACCCTGTTCTCGACATGGTGCTTACAGTGCATCAGTAAATGATGGGTGGCATGGAATTGACCTCATTGCTTGATTCACAAAGGCGAACGGTTTATGGACATATGCATATATGTAATGCTTGGGATGATAGCCCTTTTACGCATGGGATTGTATCGGAAGTGTCTATCGAGCACCATCAATTCGATGTGGTGCTCTCCATATCAATCACCACCTTCAATGCACCAGTCTCCCTCGCCTGGCTGAATGTCTTGTATGCCGTCTCGATGTCATCCAATTTATAACCTGAGAAGCATAACGGTGTGAGTTCGTGTCTTTATCACGATGAATGATTGGGGTGACGTACGGTGGGTGATTAGTTTGTCAGAATGTAGCTGGAGCTTTCCCGTGGCAATTTGCTTCAACAACATAGGTGTTGACACGCTATCGATCAACCTCGTTGTGATTGCTAGCGTTATGGTCAGCACGAAGAACTTCCAAACTATGCCTTGTGGTCTGATTGTAGGGAACAACACTGGACTTACTTATATTTCTATTCCAGAGATTTTGCAAATGAAGATCTGCCTTTGTGCCGTGAACACCAACACTCGCAATTACCCCTCCCGGAGCAACTAGATCCTGAGTCAGCTCGAAAGCCTCTGGTACGCCAGCCGCCTCGATGACGGTATCGCATCCTTTTCCCTCCGTGAGATCTTGGACTTTTGAAACCACATCGCCGTCCTTGATATTGATCGTCACATTAGCGCCGAGTTGTTTCGCTACCTCCAACCTCTTGGCATTGGTACCAATCATGATGATCTTGGATGGCGAATACATCTGTGCTGTTATCAAAGCCGCCAGGCCAACTGGCCCAGGGCCCACAATAGCTACTGTTGAGCCTGGCTGAACTCTTCCATTCTGAACGCCACACTCTAGGGCCGTGGGGAAAATGTCACTAAGCAGCACAAGGGATGCTTCATCAACACCAGGTGGAATAAGATGTAGGCTAGACTCGGCATGAGGAATTCGAACATATTCTGCCTGAGTTCCATCCACTGTATGACCCAGAATCCAGCCACCAGTGGTGCAATGACTGTACATGTTCCTTCGACAGTATTCGCAAGTTGCGCAGTTTGAGATGGCTGATAGGAGCACGCGATCTCCTTTCTTGAAGCGAGTCACGGAAACTCCAACAGAGTCGACTATTCCAACTCCCTCATGGCCGAGCACTCTTCCTGGTTGGCAGCTTGGTACATCACCTTTGATAATATGTAGATCCGTGCCACAAATAGTAGCCTTGGTGACTTTGATGATGGCGTCACTAGGGAACAAAATGGTGGGCCGAGGCCGATCCTGAAGAGAAAAGGTGTTATTTCCCTGGTATATAAGGGCCTTCATGATGAGAATGTCTGACGATGTTAACGTAAGGAGAATGAAGTCTGAATACGCCATTAATGAGCTATTTATACACCTCTAGACTGAAAAATGTGTGTAGTTGCATGAAAAGTGTGGGCGCAACAATCCCTGAAATGTGCTCAGGAACACCGGTGCCGTTCGAAATCACGCATTATCCTCCTCCCTAATCCGGACGGATAAGATGTATTAACCCGTACACCATACTCACTCATTAATATTTAACATAGATCTGTCATGTGCGTATCTTGGTTAGTGTAGGGCTCCGTATCCCTCTTTCCAATCCACTCCACCTTGTTCCCTATTGACCTCTTCATAGAGATTACTCTATACACAATTTGACATGATCTGCTTCCCTCACTCAAGATATACATTTTACTCAAGATTTAAAAACTGAAACCATGTATTTTTATTCATTTTTACATTTTCATCAAATCCAATCCAAAACCCCAAAACAATCCAAACAAACCTGCACACTTCACAAAATCTTATGACGAAAAAGCTCCGCTCTTTCTAATCACCCTACTACCACTGAACCTCACCCTTCATCTAAATCGGATATTCGTTGTCCGCCGCTTCAGAAGGGGAGGGCGAATTCCATCGCGGAAATCAAATGCAATCTCTGCTGGCTCGACGACCCGTCGTGGAGGATCAACATTTACATACTGATGCTCCTCGTGATCTCTTCGATGAGGATGAACAGTTACAATTCTAGGGTTGCGATCATCTCGCTGACGTGGCTCGGCCTCCCTTGATCGTTCTCTCCCCATCGCCTTTTTGCAGTAATCCATTAAGTCGCGTCGAGCCTCTGAGGCTGTTGACCGGTCCTTTGGGTCCTGTTCCAACATATATCTCAAGCCCTTATCGATGAGCTTATGATCAGTTAGGGATTGAAGTCTGGAGTACACGATCTCTGCCTCGTTGGTGACTCCTCTCCAGCCCCTGTCTGCGTGGTCTCGATAGTTTCTCGCACCATTTGCTTTGAGCTTGTCTTGCCATTCGCGTTCGGTAAACCTGCGCCCCTTCTGGCAATAAATATCGAAAATCTCAAGCACAATAATTCCCATAGAGTAGATGTCGCTCTTTACCAACTTTTCACCATAGCGGACGCCTTCCGGTGCGATATAGCCTCGAGTTCCGCCCACAGGGTGCTGGTGCGCAGATCCTTTCGATATGGCCAATCCAAAATCGGAAATGTAGAACGAATAACGATGGCCCCCAGTTTCCTTGTCGTAGAGAATGTTTTCTGGTTTGAGGTCACGATGTATCATTCCCTTCTTGTGGATGAAACCCAGTGCACCTAGGATTTGGTCGACGAAAGCTAGAAACCATGGCTCGCAACTGTCCGGGATGGGGTTGTTGCATTCATGAGGACTCGACAACAAGTCAAATGCATTTCCATGACAGAGTTTGAGGAAGATCTGTACTTGTCTTCCAGGTGACCAGCCTTGGTGATGTTCAAAGCGAATGATCCCTGGCTGAATGTTCAAGTTGGTTAGTTATACCGGGGGGAAAGCAATGTTATGATGGGAACGACGTACGTGTTGCACTTGGGCTAATTCTTCTACTTCGCGTTTTACCTCAGCCTTCCAGTCATCCCTCTCCAGATCGACCTTGTTAGACTGCTTGACAGCCCAGAGAGCGCCCGTAGCCAGGTCAACTGCTTTGTAAACAGTACCAAAACCCCTTCCCCGAGTTTCTGGTAAATGTGAATTTGTCGAAGGGGCTTTCCATCATATTCTTTTGGTATGATGGGGGTATTATGAGTTCTCGGCTCGTACGCGGTGGGGTCAAGGTTGGGGTTCCGTGGGACGTTTAGAAAGTGATCAGGGTTTGAATTGACATTGGCGAGTGCCACGAGATTTTGTCTCGTCTTTTCCACTCTGGCTGGGTCAACTGAAATTTGCCATTTCAATTGGAAAGTGACTTTTTGACCAAAGCAAATCTGAATCTTTCTGGCTGGGGCCCGTGGAGTGATTCGACGTCTTGGAATGCCTTGAAGACTGTACTTTTCGACTTTGCCATCTTCGTCATACCAATCAATGTATGTAGCATGGCCTTGTGTTGAATCTTCGAGCATTAGTTCACCGCTCGGAACAAAGTAGAAGGAACATTGCAATCTGGAGGATGTTAGAACAATGATTTGGTTCATGATGGAGTATAAAAAAAACTGTGCGCCTCCGTCCTCAGGAAGAACTACGTCATTGATGGCCGAGAGACGGCCAATCGATACAAGACGACCAGTGAACTTGGACCTTTGTCCAGCCTGGAAACTAAGACATGCCTCTCCCTGAGCAGTCTCAACAAATCGGGGATTTGCTTTGACAATCCGAGTGGCCATGGCCATCAATGAACAAGAGTGAATAAGGTAGCCGTATCCATGGCTGCGGCAGGTGAACAAGAGGTATTGTTGATTCAAAAGCAAAGAAATAGAAAGAGATAAAGGCAACAAGCGCGAGAGATGAGTGTGGGATAGGGACAATGTGAACAATGGGTGAATAAGAAGGTTAAGATAGCTTGGTTGATGCGAGAAGTTCGAGTGTGGAAGATGGATCGAAGAGGAGACTTTTATCGTATGGTAGACGATTCTCCCTTATATATATAAGCATCTTTGTGAATAATGAGACATCACCTTGATAGATATCAATGTTATCTCGTTCCTAAGACCAACAGTAGTGTACCCCCCTTTTCACAAGAGAAACAGCGTTGGGAAGAAAGAAACGGGGTCACAAGCGTCGGACCACCTGTGTTAGGCATGCCATACTGAATGTGATCTGTAGCGCCAGGGTGGAGGCTTCAAACTCACACCATTACAAATCAGTCCAACAGAAACACCGGAGGCGCCGCCTCAAGCAGTT
Organism: Cladobotryum mycophilum; assembly: GCA_036429605.1. Classification (NCBI taxonomy): domain Eukaryota; kingdom Fungi; phylum Ascomycota; class Sordariomycetes; order Hypocreales; family Hypocreaceae; genus Cladobotryum; species Cladobotryum mycophilum. Next base: position 98,404 of record JAVFKD010000002.1, on the reverse strand, counting down.
CCATGCCCATGGCTGCTTGTATGGCCACAACGGTTGCATTCCCGAGTGCCCATTGATGGATCTCACAGCGCTTAGAAAGTACCATGAACCATACCCCCATGAGTATCTACAATTGCGGAATGCATGCTCGTACAATAAGACAAACTACCATGCAGCTAAATAAGGGATGTCATGGATGGGTTAACTGTTTGGTTCTGATTTCATGCAGTGCAAGACAGCGAATAGCGCTTAGGGTCTCCCAAACCATAATCCCTGGCCGCATAATACGTAATCGTCCGGCAGGAAAAGCTCATGTGGTACCATCGAGATGTTTACTGTTGGTCCCATAATTGTGCAACATAACGACGCGAGGCTGCTACAATTGGTGAGTTCCGTAGGAACTGGTCCCTTTTGCAGCGTGCCGCCGTACTAAGAACATCGGGGGGTCTTACAGAAGGAGACCAATAAACGGCCATACCTATTTTTACTACGAATCTACTCCATAGTTGTTGGTTCTTCAACTTTGCCCTGAGACAGTCTAAGGCTGTGTTCCAAGGTAGATACCAGGGAGGTGCAATGTGTTGGTGTTGACCAGACTTACAGGAACTATTGCGGTTGGCAAATCGAGATGAACATTTAATTGCATGAGAATGTCTGCCTTTTGAACTAGGTTGTATCTCGGATAACCCTTTTTACACCAGGAAATTAGGCCAGGTCGCGCTCAAGGCACATCCATTTCATCGCAGATTCATCCCCAAGTTCACCTCGCCCAGTTTTCTCTCAATTCTTACATGTCGTGCTTATTGACTTCCTCTGTTTTCTAAAAATTTCCCCACCAATTCCAGCATGAGTGATAAGAGCAATCCAGATGGCTCTGTTGGCCCAGCTGCTCAGACACATCTCACACGAGGGGCTCTCATGGAGCTCGGCCTTGAAGAAATGAGACAACACAGCGAGTCGACCGACGACATATCACTATACATCCCTGTCGCTAACTACGGCTTGGATGATGACTCTGAACGCCTTCGTCGAAACCTGGAAGCTCATGAGAAATATGGTATCGACAGCTTTGGATCAGAGTGGAGGGAAAGAAACAGGAAAGCAGAGATAGAGATTCTCAGAGAGGCGGATGAAATGGAGCGTCTAGAGAAAGAAGTATGCCTAGTTTCACCTTTTTAGATAATTAATTTTTGGGATCATGGCTGACCTGAGCAGGCAAGGCGAAAGGCGACGACTATTTTCGCTCGAAACGCAGAGCACAAGGAGCTTTTAGAGAAAGAGGTATGTCAAATTTCACAACGTTGGATTTGTAAAAAGTCGAGACAGCGGCTGACTTTGGCAGCCACGTTTTGAGGGAATGCGCATCACCATTCGGGATCCTTCTTCATCGTCATCATCGTCAGGGACAGACGAGCGCGCAGACGAGCGCGTAGACGTAGGGGTAGTCCTTCAACTGTGTCTGTGCGAAACCCCCGTGATGATAGCCCCCGCAAACATCCCGACGGGATGAGACCAACGACGGAAGACTACGACTATCACCATCGTCATCGGGACGCAGATAGCGACTCGGCGGATGCCTCTCGAAATCGTTCGGCCTGGAGACTTAGTGCCGAGTACCGATTGCTTGAGGACGAGCATCGTAGCGCTGCTAGGTTTCGGCCGGAGATGCGGTCACTTTTCCACACACAGGACATGAATGCTTTTACCGACGAGGCCGATAAAGGCAACGGGAAAGATCCAAGTTACTACAACAGTAATCGACAGTGGTCAAACAAGGCAGCAACAGACTCAGCTGTACCCTCCGAATTCCCGCCATACGTGAATGTCAACGGAGCAGTTGAGTTAGCAACCTACTTGGCCTCAGCAAGCTACATCATATCCCTTGGTGGGTCGCCACTCCCGGACCTCAAGTATGGAATTGTCATCGTCCCCGCAGGCGAGGAATCACTTCTATTTTCGCCTGACAACCGGGAGACCATGTCCAAGAGCTTCAAAGCAGAAGTGTACGCCAAAAGCAAAACGGAGAGAAAGAAGCAGATAGATGAGCTCATGGCGAAGGACATGCGTGACTTTGAGAAGGCAGTGGTCGACTACGTCAATGGAATTGCCTCAGAACCTGATGACGACGTTCGTGAGTTCTATCAACAGAGATGGCGAACACGGCATGGATACCCCGACCTACCAGCAGAGGACAGGGGTCAAGAACCACAATCTGCCGAGATTCAAAACTTGGGTACTCTCGACAATGATCAAGATCGATCCACGGAGAAGGATGGATTGTCAAACCACCACCAAATCACGTCAGATGATGCTTCCGACCAGTCTATCCATCATAATCATCCCGTGAAGAATCATGAACCCGAATCATCAATTCCGGGTAGGCTTGATGGAGAGGATACAAAGTTAGCAGACGAAATGGGAAGAGTCCCTGAATCTTCTGACAACCATCAACCTCATCTAACCTTGGAAAGCAAGGCGGTGACTGATCTTGAACAAGTCAGTCACGAAACCAATGTCATCGAGCAAGAACCGCCAGTCAATGATCATGGCGCAGACGATCCTCTTCCACGAGAAGATACGCTAAAGACCATGGATAATGATACAACCCAAAAGAGCGAAGACAATGGCTCAGAAGCCAACGGTCATGTCACTCCCGCTGCCTCGGTCTCACCAACCTTAAATAAGATTGCTTTTAAGAAACCCATAAGTCCAGAAGCTCGATATGCTCTTGAGCTTCGCAAAATTTTCCTTGAGGTCTCTCAAACCCTGGCATGTCTGGCAAACGGTGAACTCCGCAAGAATCCTGGTATCCATCCAAGAGTCTAGGACGCTGCCCAGAACGAGCTCGCTCGGGTAGATTTGTGACTCTGAAGTATTTATGTGTATGTCTGACGACTTACGACGATTTCACATGTAACTTACTTATTCGTGTGATCCGCATCATGTTCAGCCTCTCGGTTCATATTTTAGACGTAAGGCGCATGAGACGAGAATCATGCTTGCATAAAACAATTTCTTTATTTCTTTTGTCGCCCCCTTTCATTTTTGTCGCCTAGATCATACTTATAATAAAAACCTCGGGGTTTACCTTACTTTGCTACAATTATCATGCGTCAACATCCGTTCTTCTGTATCAACTCTATTATTGTCTCATAATGCCATGTTCAGTTCGTCATCTACGTTACTACAATATCCTCACAAGTCTTCTACCGCCCAAGACTTTGTCACGCTCTTTGTTCATGCTTATAGTTCAATAGCAACCAACACAAGCTTTGCTCATTTTAAGAACCCCCAGATGTTATTCAGGCTCTCTGCCAGCGAGGGGTGTGCCCACACTGCGTCCCTCAACACCGTCCACTTGACACTTCCAACCATAGCCATCTGCACCACGCTCATTATCTCGCCACCCTCTAGGCCCAAGCATGTAAACCCGAGAATCTGCTGCGACTCAGCATCAATCACTGCCTTCATCAAACCCCTCGTTTCATCTGTCTCCAGTGCCCGCGCCACATACGACATGGGCATGCTGGCAACCTGGATTTTACGGCCGGGGAACTTGGCGCGCGCCTCGTGCTCGTGCAAGCCGACATGACCGAGTTGAGGGTCAGTGTAGACAACATAAGGCAAAACACGGTCGACCGTGGTAAGGGGCGCGGGGTGTGCCTCGTGCTCAAGCAAGTTGGCGCGTAGAAGCCGGAAGTCGTCGTATGAGACATGTGTAAAAGCAGGCCCGCCTTTAACGTCACCAAGCGCATATACGTGCGGGTTAGTGGTGCGTAGCTGTGGATCAGTAGTGATGTGCCCACGAGCTGTGGTCTCGATGCCAGCCGTGCCCAGGTTTAGTGTGTCGGTGTTGGGTACGCGGCCAGCAGCGAAGAGCACGTGTGATGCCAGCAGCTCAGATGGGTTGTCGTTGTTGGGCACCGAGACTGAAACGGCGACCGGAGTGGCCGAATCTTTGTCGCCAGTGGGACGGATGTTGGTTGGAGCCGCCTTCAGGAGGACCTTGACACCGTCCTCCTGCAGGATGTTGAGCATTGTCTCCGCCACATCGGCATCCTCGCGTGGAAGCAATTGTGCGCCGCGCTGCACAATGGTCACGGCGGCGCCTAGACGACGGAACAGCTGGCCGAACTCGAGACCAATGTAACCGCCCCCAATTACGACGAGATGCGAGGGGATCACTCCAAGTTCCTGGATGGAAGTCGAATCAAGGATTGTGCCTGGCGCGAAAGATGCAACATTAAACCCGTCAATCTTGGGAGTGGCCGGACGCTCGCCGGTGCAAATGAAGATGCGATCGGCAGTGAGTGTCCTCTCTGCGCCATCGTGGCTCTGCACCTTGATGGTGCGCTCATCTTCGAAACAGGCTGCGCCCATGATGAGTTCCACACCAGCTTCACGCACCCTACGCTCACTGCCAGAGCGGAAGCTATCGACGATGTCACGCTTGCGTTGCCTTACCTTCTCCATAGCAACATGAACGTCGTTTCTAGAGCCAACGGCATCGCTACCGATGTGTACACCATAATCTGGCCCGCGCCTTGCTAGATAGGCAACGCGTCCGGATGCGATCATGGTCTTGGTTGGGGTGCACCCCTCGTTGATGCAGCAACCGCCGACATGTGTACTCTCAATCAGCGCTGTCTTTTTCTTGGCTTGGGCAAAGGCAATGCTGAGTGGCGTGCCCCCTGCCCCGAGCCGATGACTACGGCATCATAGTGTGTAGACATGTTGCGGATGTTGAGTTGGTGTAGATGAGGAAGACGCTTCAAAGGTAGCCAGAAGCGTGTATGGAATAGGGTCACCATCAATCTCTTCAGTAACGCGGATGGGGTAAAGGGAATTGAAAGGGAGAAAATTATTTTAATACGTCACATAAATGGAATGAAGGTAGTATTGAGTGTAGATTTCAGCTTTCATTTCATGTCACATCCCGCTACCTCCGTAGGTACAATGAAAACTGTGGATGTTCACCCATCGATGACCTCACCCTGACTATGGATGATTTCCGCATCGATGTACAAAAAGGCCCTTTCAAGGTCGAGAATGATCCTTCAGGGAATAGTCTCTTTACACTGTCACCAATGCTGTTTGCTAACTTAAGAATGAAGCGGGGTTCACACGACAATGACGTTGGCCGTTCAAAATGAGCTACCAATCGGCAGCCCACATCTACAGAGCAAGCCCTACAAACAGAGAGGAACGGTAGAATGATTGCGCTAACATGTTTTGCAGAGATGCTGCATACCCTTAGCAGGGTCATCATGATCTTCAATGGAGCCGAAGTAGGATGCCCTTTAATGGGTTAGGCGAGCTTCTCATATCAAGGTTAGCGCTGCAAAGAAAGTTTCCAATCACTGTTGTCAAGATGGGGGCACTGAATTTGTTACGGCCTGATCCAAATGCTGTCTTCACCTCACTATGGGCGTTAAACCTATAGAGGGACACCACTGATAATTTTGCTCGATGCCAAGTAGAAGGCAGGACTTGAGTGTTTCTTATTTCAGTCTGAGCTTTTTACAATTTCCCTATATCCTATCCAGCCCATACAAATTGATATTCCTACCAAGGCCAAGGCTTCCTGAATTAAGCTTTCTTGTAAGACTGGTAAGATCCATATCCATCCTTTGGCGGCGGATAGCTGCTATAGTCTCCGTATCCGCCCGATGCTGGCGGCGGGGAAGAACCGTAGTCGCCGTAGTCTCCATATCCGCCTGCTGGTGGTGGATAGGAGCCGTAGCTGCCGTATCCTTGAGCTTTGGCCTCGGGGGCCGCAACTGGGGCCGCAAATGCTGCCGGGAGGGTCGCGAGGAGGCTGACCCAGGTGAGCTTCATTTTGTCACCGTGATTGAATAAGTCTCTTTAATGACGAATGGCTCGTAAAAGTGTCTTAGTGTAAATGAATTTGAGTAGGAATGGGGGATTGTAAAGTTCAATTGCAAAAAAATCGGAAGAATCGTATTCGGGAGGAGGACCAAGTCATGGTTCTTATACAGGTTGACATGTCTCCTGAGTAAGCCTAAATTAATATTTCTGTCTCAACTTTGTCATGATTCCGGACACACTTCTCTAGCACACTCTAGAAGGCAACCAAGACTACATATTTGCGTCTATGATGCTGTATCCTGATGTATGAATCTGCCTATGTACTGCGTCTAGCTTGCAAAGGCACAACTATTCACAAGTTATGGTCTTACACTAAGCAAAACAGTCTTTTTCAAAGCGCAATTTATCTCACCAGATCGAAGTACTATTCGGTGAGGCTTTCAATAGATCACCAAATGTCAAAAGCGGCGCAGCTAAAGATTTACGTCTTTCAGCCGCACATCGAAACATTATGGGCATTCACTACTTGACTGAAGAGATTATTGTAGTGGTGTCTACTCGTCATAGTTAATTGTTTTTGATATCAAAGCTTGTAATGCCATCCAAGCTAAAGAAGCCCAAAAAGCCATACGGCACTACCAACGAATCAGCGTCATGGCCAGAAACGCCCAACTGCAATAGACATCTCAGACTCGTATTCACTCGGCAGATTACCACGCCGATTCAATGGTAGCTTTACTAGCGAGAAGATTCCAAATGGTTTGACACGTAAAAAGTAACTAGACTAACGTTGTTTGCAACGGATTCGGTGTTGGGTCATTCCACACCTTGAAGATTGAATGGTTTACATCAATGTGGCCTCGGTCTCTGATCCTAGCAATTGGCTCTCTTATTTCGAAACTCACCTCATTGTTCCATCCCATTCTACAATCAGCTTCCTGGCAAGCAAGTGAAATCAGATCAATGGCTAAAGATTTTGACCAACGTCAACTGCTTGAGGATGGCTCCACCGATTCCGACGATGGGTCGGAGTTCTTGCCACGCTCAAGTATTAGAGGGCCAAAACAAAAGTCAAGTGTAGCCAGATCACTTGTCGAGCCTTTCATTTTCGTTTTCATTCTCATAGTCGTCTGTATCGTTTCTTTATGGGCCGGCACATGCATCCCCACACGACGAGCCACAGTCGATAAAACATGTGCAGCTCGCACAACCCAATGGTGTAAGCGAAGCTGAATACCACTTTTACATGAATCCGTACTTACTAATTTTTAAGCTCCTGTACTCAGAGGCGTAGCAATTCGATACCAGCTTCAAGACTTTAACGGGTCTTTTATGGATGAGAACATCTATCGCCAATTGGGATCTCCCGAAGTGGACAAAGCCTGGGAAGCACTTGGGGTTGATTGTGGGACCCTACGCCCATTGGTTTCTGAAAAAAACATTTCTGATAATCTGCAGACCGAGCTGGTGTCATTTCTTACGAAGATGGTCTGTCCAGTGGGCTCCAATCGTCCTTTGTCCAACGAGCGGAACAGTATGGCGGAGGATTCTTAGTCAATGTAGAAGGAATGCATCATTTGCACTGTTTGGTCAGTTCTCTAGGTAGTTACAAATTCGTCGAAACTAACTGTGATTCAGAATTTAATCCGCAAAGCTCTGTACTTCAATTACGACCGATATAAAGAGCTAGGAAAGCATGCGTTCAAGAACGAGGAACGTATTTTGCGTCGGCATGTTAGTAAGTTCATCCATCTTATAGAAAATACAGTGAAAACATAATGAATCTGACTTGTTGAAGCGCATTGCCTTGATACCATCCGACAAGTTCTGATGTGTAATGTCGACACAGCAGTGTTGGGACAGGTTTGGATTGATCCAAAGAAACCAACAGCGTTTCCAGACTTTAACACGAAGCATTTTTGTAAAAATTACAATGATATACAGGAGTGGGCAAGGAAGCTCCAGGTAAAATCGCAAAGTATCCGTGTCCGCTGCATCAGTTAATCTTTAACAGGCTCCTCCTCTCGACAAGATCCCCAAAGACTATTTAGCCCCTCCAAAACCAGGAGATGTAAAAGACGCAATACCGTGATGTGGATTATATTAGCTTTGGAAACATGAAGACCTATATCTCTCATAGGGATGCCCAAGTCATGTCGAGTATCTGAACTTGCAGTTCTTGTTTTGACTACCTTTGCGTATGGAGAATAATATAATGATGTCTGGATAATGGGCACGGGCTTTATATTGATGCAAAAAACCGCCATTCAATTTCATGCTGTATCCTCCTCTAGTGCACACGTACAACACATTCAGCAATCTCCCTCTTTTCGACTCAACGGTAGTTGTGCAAGACCGACATCCACATACGCTTGCGACGAGATCCAAGCTGCACCAAGAGTGGTCGTAGAGGAGTCTCCACAGACCGGCTTATTCCCAGGTATTGGAAGGCAGACACTGCCCCAGATGCAGTACTTGAGAAGCTTAGTCCCATGTGCGACGGTTCAGCCGGCTGAGTACTGCAAAGTCAATTGCCTGATGTTTGTCTGTTTTCCCGCGATAGTGTGAACCACGGTGTCACCTATGCGGTGCCTGAGATGCCCTTCACAATGACATTCTGTGAGAGATTACAAATAGCTTGTGGTAGTTCCCCTTATTGGATACGTAATAGATCTTTAGGAGAGATGAGATAACTTTGAAGATACGACAAGTGTTATTCGCTTGGGGGTGGATAGGTAGGAATAGCAGACTGATTTAATGAATATTAGTTTAGGGCACTTAGTAATGATCCCATCACGGCATCACCAAAGTTAGTATACTGCACAAATGACTAATAGCAAGGTTGTAATAGACATGCGACAAGTAACAGATATTACATTTAAATTAAACCTTGAGGGGAATAATTTTCTACTTTAACACCCTTCTAATTCCAACCTCAGATACGTAATGTCTCTATTAAATATTTGTCTCTTCTATTCATTCCTTCGTCCCATCTAGTCTAGATATCAATAACCTTGGGAGAATGGGCTGATGTATTTAAGCTGCCTCGATCGTAAACAAATCATGCCAGCTTCTACTATAGACTGAATCACTTCGAGTATCCTGGAGGCGCAGTGCCCTTTCCAAGTGACCCATTAGGCTGTGGGAACTTGGGGTCAATGGTGAACGGTTGCTTGCTACTAAGCGAATCAACGCGACCAAGCATAAACTCGAGGTGGCGGAATGCAGCGCTAGGGGCATATTGAGGAATCATGTGGCCAGACAGAGCAACGCCAACGTATGTCAGGCCGCGCTCGGTGTGTGTGGTACCAAAAACACCAGCACTTGCAAGTGTTGCAGGTTCGCCTGCGGTGTGGTAAGGAACGTAGAACGGCTCGACGGGACGTTTCTGGAAGCCAAGCTTTCCGCCAAATGTCATGTTCTGGATAGCCAGTAGCGTGCCATTAGCGATCAGCACAAAGTCGAGGGCTCCGTGGCCAATAATGACGTTCTTGGTGCGGTCAATCACGCTGCCAAGTACAGTATTGGCTGATGCGGGAGAGCCGTCATCATCACCGACAAATACAGGGTCGTTGCACTCAGCCCATTCCCTGTCAAGGGGCGCATTGATGGCGGCTTTGACGTCTTGACGATTGAAGTAGATGGAGGCACCCTTGGGAAGATAGTCGAAACTGCCAGGGAAACCAAGAACATCCCATAACAGAGGACAGGTTGTTGCCACTTGGTAGATATCGAAACAGGGGTTGATTGCCGACACAGCGTCCTGGATGCTATTCATAAGACCATAATCCTCGCACCCTGGATAGTGCTTTCCTGTCTTGGGATCGATGCCGGGGAGAGTCGCGGGCAAGTGGCCGGGTGGAGGGTAGGTAAGGTACTTTTCGCGGAGGGCGGCATAACCACACTTCTTGTCGGTGTCGTGGATCTGCTTGACAAACGAATCGTTGAACGGGAAAAGGTTGTGATGGTAGTCAACGAAAGGAACAACAGTCATATCGTAGGACAACTGGCCACCGGAAATAGATGGATCGTAGATGATCATGCCACTCATGTTGAAATAGGTCTTATCCTTGGCGTCAAGCATAGCACTCGCAATGTACGGGCAGTACATGCCACTGTATTTGTTGCGTCAGTCATTGGCTCAGAGTCTAGGAGAAAGTTGAATGTGCAGACGTACGCATATGACTCGCCAGTGATATACACCTTGTATCCTTGCAGCGAGAATGTGTCAACAAAGTTCTTGAAGAAACCCATGAACTGTCGTGCAACGTCTTCCTCGTCCTTGGCTGTTACATTGCCGGTGGAAAAGCCAGTATTGATCGGTTGCTCTACCCAAAGGACATTCGTGAGATGGTGCCATCCCCACGGATTGGGAACTGGCTTGAAGGTGCCGTACTGCCACAGAAACGGACCATTCTCCTGTAGAAATCCTTCAAGAGACGAACATCCAGGCTGCAAGCAGTGATTAGCCCACCATATTAGATTTACAGCACAGAATGTTGCCTCTTGCAATTACTTACCCCTCCGTTGAGCCAAATGACAATCTCCTTCTCAGCAGCTGGATTGGGCGATGGCTGGAACCAAAAGTAGAACTTGTCGGTTCCATTCAGGTCTTCTGAGATGGAAAGTTGGCCAGCATACGCTTCGCCAATATCGAAATCCACCTCTGGGATGGCGGTGCTATTGATGGCGAACTCTAGGAGAGTAATTAGTTATGCCACTGTCCTTCTAATTGTGGTACCGCTGGGTTCACTTACGCGTCGTATTAGCATTTTCGAATTTTTTAGTAACGGGACCGTCTCGAGTCCACTTGTCGAAGGGCACACCCCGATGAGCAATCGGCTCAGGGAAATTTCTCCCCTTCATCCCCGTCATGTGCGCCGGGCCGCGACGGGCCTGCACGCCGGTCAAGCCAACGGAGGCGATGAATAACGTAACAATATCCCAACGCATCTTGAGTTAGGTATTCACTTTGATGAAGAGAGGTTGCCAAGCACAGGGGGCCTTCAGTACCTTACCTTTATAGATTGTTAATTCCCGGACCATCGACAGGGGTCCACGGGTACGTCAGCCGAGCGTTGGCCCACGATTACGGACTTTTAGACGAAGTAGGAAAGCGGCCAACAAAAACGGCTCGGCAGGCAGCCAATCTTATCCAGGTCAACAAGGATTTCTCTAGTCACTTGGAGTCGGTGACGCTTTTGCCGGAGGCTAAGACGGTTCCAGTCTGATAAGACCAAGAATTTGTACAGAAATAAAGGATGAATATGGGCATCTTTCAACATTTTCTCAAGGTAAGATTTGACGCCATTACTTGATGTTCTAAAAGCCCTTCGAGAAGAAAATCGGGCTTGAACTGCACACTGCTGCTCGCATAAGCAAATGCTTTAAAAGCGCCTCCATAAGCTGCCAGTTCCGCATTGCCGTGACGGGTAATGTAAGACGCAGATCCCTAACAAAGGCCCCGCGTTCCCGGCGAAGCCTCGGCGTAGAAATAATAACAGATACCGGCAGCATAACATTGGTATGCAGAATACTACTCAAGAAAAAGAATAACCCTCAATGGCATAATTTGTAAGCAGTTCAACATGCGCGTAGACTTTCCAAACATGCTTCTGTTTAGAAAGTGTACGCCTGTTTGGAAGGTATGCGCACGTACGGAGTACTGGGCAGAAGGACTAATTTGCGGTGTGAGACAAGATCCAAGTTATGAAATTTAGTGAGACCGACACAATTTCGCTCATGGTCACTCACAAACTTACAAGGGAGTCTCGCACTAAGTAGCCAGACAGTAGTACATACGGAGTAGGATGGATGCGCTTTATTTCATTTGAGACACGATTGCGTCGCTTGGCCGCGTTTTGAACCAATCTACGTCATATTTAACAAAGCAAAGCAAAGCGAGTCTGGGATGCCCCAATTCTGGAAAAGGCCGCGATTCAACGCTCTTCTACATCTACCCTAAAAGGAAATACAAACTTACATTCCCCGCTGTCTTAAAATATTCGCATTTTGCACACAGAACTGAGACGGAATCAAACTTGAATTCGACAGTCCAGAGAGTCATCCATTATCATACACCTGCATCAATGTCATCTATAAGTTTTAACCTATCAACCTCTCAAGCAGACGCAGAATCAAGCGTTTCGAACAGATTTTGACGAATCGATGCCGTGATCCTGTCTTACTAATACTGGCAACGCACAAATTTCGCCTTTTGAGCCGCTGATCTTTTATCTTGGAATCGAACCAAACCATATAATCAGTGTCGAACATCCTCTGCAATAACCTGAGGTACAAAAGTACACTTGGATTTCTACTCATGTTGGTTTTTGGTGGATTTGACCTACTCAATCGTCGATCGGAACGACCTTTACTCATTTTAATTTCGACACATCTACCCTTATTCTCAAAATTGTAGTCCGTGGACAAGGCGGGTGTTTTCCACACACTTGTGACCACCCTGCTGCGTTCGCCAATGTTTGATCGATGCCCGGAAGGTCAATGTAAGGTAGTTTGCTATCCCAGTCTCGGGTTTGAAGGGACAGATCAGATCCCAAGCTATGGGTTATTACCAAAAGCTCTTTGTCGCAGATTCAGGCACGGCTAGAGATACGACCCGCTATAAAAGAAGGAGGAGTGCTTTTCATATAGTAAAAAGTTATTGCTGAGATTGGAGAGGAAACGAATGCTCATTGTGGTACCATGCTGCATCATGTGGTAGTGGCGGCGCAGAGTGAGAAGGCGAGTGTCTTCCTTTGGAAGTCAAAGGACTTGCAGGCGGGATTGGATGCTGCCTGATTGAAGTTGCGCGTGAAATGGAGCCTTTAAATTACATACGTCCGTATAAATGGCTATTTGCTCGTACTTGATGTATTTTAACCGAACTTATAGCTGGCATTCTGTAAGGTACGGGCACGTTCCCATTACAGTGGCCGGAGAGACAGTCTTGAGTCGTTCCGGGGAACCAAGCTGACGGGATTAGCGAGCCCTCGATTGTCCTTCAAAGCTTTACTCATTCTAAAGGCGTCGGGTATTTCAGTCTCGATAAGCGAGGGGTAACAGTGACTTTGGCTTTTACTGCGCTACCATTTCAAGACACTACCATTAATGCCATAATGAAGGAGGACCCCACGCCTCTTCGACAACACGGGCTACTGACTAGCCGGTAGACACATAGCTAGATGTATAATTAGTATATCGTTATTTCCATCGAATCTACCTTGGTAACTGAATTGGCTGTCATGGGGAGGCTGATCCTTTTCAGCTTCAATCTCTTTCGTAAACGATGGGATCGTTGTCAATCATGCTCGTCAAGAATTCACAGCGTCTAGACTACATCAGTAAGGTAATATTGAATGTGGACCAAGATTCTTTTTAAACATGGGGAGGCCCGCGGCTCGACACTCACGTTACCGAATTGGGAGGCTTCGGCATATCTCTCCTCGCAAAATATTCTTTCGTGGAATCGGTGCAGTATCAACTATAAAAAAACATCAAGGTCGCTGCCAAAGTCATGCAATTGGCTCTGCAAGAGATGACGTAAATTACCCAGGCTTTTGCTTACCGTTTCCCCTCGAGGGGATAGTGTCATCATGGAGACTTTAAGTGACATAGTGGCAAAACATAATGTAGCCAACAAGCTCTACAAGAGCTCGTTGCTCAACACGGTCTGTCTCGTGGCTGGCCTTTCCATCTTTTTCTTCGGTTATGATCAAGGTTTGATGGGCGGCGTCAATACGACGCGTGACTATGCTGAGCGGATGGGGTTCGGCCACTGGGATGAGGAACGAAAGGTTGTGGTTGTCGACAAGCCACTACTGCAAGGCGGCATTGTAAGTAGTGTCTTCTTTTGTGCAATTACCCTTCACTATTTGAAACCATTAACACAAGAAAATCAGGTCGCTGTCTATTATCTTCCTGGAACACTGTTCGGTTGTCTGTTAGGCGGTTGGTTCGGTGATCGCTACGGTCGTATCATGACCATTGGCCTGGCTTGCGTGTGGTGCATTGTTGCTGCCGCGCTACAATCGGCTGCTATGAACTCTAACTGGATGTTTTGCGGTGCGTTAGAAGATGATGGATGATGCATCTGTGATGAAAGCTGACGATACGGGTAAGCTCGAGTCCTAAATGGGATTGGCACAGGTATCTTGAATGCCATTACTCCCGTTTGGGCGACTGAGACGGCTGCACACACCTCCCGAGGCCAGTTCGTTTCCGTCGAATTTACCTTGAATATCTTCGGTGTTGTTGTGGCCTACTGGTTGGAATTGTACGATTATGTTGGCCCTAGTAACTTACTGCGCTAACCGACGTGAAGCGGTACTTCAAAGTACTACGACTCAAACTCGTCCTTTATCTGGAGATTTCCCGTCGCTTTCCAGATCGTTCCTCTTTTTGGCCTTTTAATTATCATATGGTTCATGCCAGAGTCTCCTCGCTGGCTCGTCAAGGTCGGTCGGGAAAAAGAGGCTCGATTCATACTGGGTAGACTTCGCGGTACCGAGGGCGAAGACGCTGTCCAGGCAGAAGCTGAGTTTAGGGATATCATCAGCATTCGAAACATTGAAGAAGAGACATCCAAACAGCAGAGTTACTTTCACATGTTCTTCGGCATTGGCTCAGGAAAGTTGCATACTGGTCGACGTGTGCAGCTAGTCATCTGGCTTCAAATCTTGCAGGAATGGATCGGCATTGCAGGAATTACCATCTACGGCCCAGAAATATTCACCATTGCTGGCATAAGCTCCAAGGATCGACTTTGGGTCAGTGGCATTAACAACATCACATACATGGTAAACGCCTGTCCGATCTTCCATTTAGATACCGCTGACCGATGTTGTTCTAGTTTGCCACTCTAATTTGTGTCTTCACTCTTGATCGCATAGGTCGCCGGCGGACCTTGTACTGGGGAGCTATTGGACAGGGTATATGCATGTTTGTTGCAGGTGGTCTTGCTCGGGCAACCATCAATGCTGAGGGTCACAGCAACCAGGGCAAAATTGGTGGTGCTGCAACATTCTTTGTCTTCCTCTACACTGCCATTTTCGGCGCCACTTGGCTTACGGTCCCTTGGCTCTACCCGGCCGAGATCTTTCCTCTGCAGGTCCGCGCCAAGGGTAATGCTTGGGGTGTGGTTGGATGGTCGATTGGGAATGGATGGACTGTAAGCTCATGAAATGACTTGATGAAGATGTGATGTCTAACTGGTTCTAGGTCTTGCTTCTTCCCACGATCTTCAATCATCTCAATGAAAAGACGCTCTACATCTTTGGCGCCGTCAATTTCCTCTCCATTGTTGTTGTTTGGGCCTTGTATCCAGAGTCGAATCAACGCACATTGGAGGAAATGGACCTTGTATTTGCTAGTGACAGCATATGGACATGGGAGGCGGAAAAGAATTTTGCGAGGCTTAAAGAAGAGAAACCCCACCTATTCCAGGACGTCAAATCGATTCAAGGAACGGTAGATCCAGAGCAGGGAGTTGCTACATCTCAAAAGCAAACCTCGTCAGACATCGTGAATAGGATTGCCGAGTGATGCATCATAATCCAGTCCTATGACCACAATTAAATACTATAAGGGTTTTATGGTATATCACTAGCGACTTTGAGACTTGGTTGAATGCCTTAGATTTCCCCAAAGATCTTTTCGCTGAGCTTCAGTCTAGCGTGAAGACAATCAGACCCCTCTGGAATCTGCTTTGCAGTAACACGTCCCCAAGTCTTTTTGATCAAATGATGTTGATCTCAGCTGTATCTACTAATGAAATGGGGAGATTTCAACATGTTGGAAAGAATTTGAGGAATTCTTTCGATGAATGTTATTGAACTGGAGTTATTGACGCACATAGGACCACTTACCTGTCATGGTTTGTGGGCCGGGAATTTACGAGCTCTGGGTAGGAATCGTGGGCGTTTTAACTCAAACAGTCCGCATTAAGATGTGGCTTCCTCACAAGATCGTTAAATAGTCATTTCCCACGAAATAAGCACATGAGGAGATATCGTTGCGGGCCATAGATATATATTCCTCTCTATCACTTTATGCCGACTATTAGAGTCTTGACGTCAGATCTCTCCGAGGGAGAAGACCGTACATTCAGCCAATAACTTATCATGTAACACTTGCTATTTTGTCTCATGGCGAATGAACACTCGCAATCCTAGACATCGATGGCGGATATGACAACTCGATCCACTTAGCAAGGGAAAAGTGCATCTAGCTCTCAATCAAGCACAAGCGCAAAAACTGGATATCACCTACGTTGGTATGATTAAGTGGCCAATGGAGAGTTGGGAGAAACAATTAAGTGTTGCTACTGTAGCATACAAACATCCATTAAGTACGTATAAGGTAACAAGGTATGAACAACGAATTCTTCGCTTTAAACCGTCCAACCCCATCGACTAACTAAGAAAAGATCTTGCGATTCCACAAGGTATAAATTGTAGGAGTCATGTTCCTCCTGCTTTCTTGCCATGTAGCGGCTTAAGCCAGGTTCTTGCAGTTCTTCTCGCTGAAGTCGTCGATGGCTTGGTCCAATACTGCTAGGACCTTGTTCACCAAACCCTTGGCAGAGGACTGAGCAAGAGAGGGAACCTTGCTGAGGAAGGCATCGATAAGAGGTTTTGAATCCTTGTTGAAGTTGCCAAGCTTAGTACGGATGAGATCACAGGCGTTGGCATTTTGGACGACGTCCCGCTTAGCCTTCAAGTCACCGAACAGGATGAGGCCCTTGTTGGCGAGGCTGCTGAAAGAAGTGGTAAGGCTGATGACGTCGCCGGCACCGATACCAGAAGAACCTTGAATTGTAGTGGCACCCTTGAGCATGTCAGCCACGATATCATCGCAGCCCTTGGTGAAAGCATCAAGGTCCAACATCCGGACGGTGTCGTCAAGAGCACCAGTCTTGTCAGCCAGGCCGGATATGACGCCAGAAATGACAGAGGTCTGGGCCTGGGCGCCGGCAGCAAGGAAAACAGTGGCCACGGTAGTGAACTTCATTGTGTCTGAGGGTGATTTTAATGGAGACGATGGAGTTTATGAAAGAGAAGTTATTGGTAGAAATAATAGTTGTTAATGTGCTGGAGAGTAGAGAACATGGTCAGCAAAGGCAGACGGTAACCACCTCATTTATAGTTTTCTCGTTGATTCTTCTTCCAGCCAACTCGGTTGATAGACACTTTTCATCACCGCTTTGGCGCTTTGAATGCATCCCTTGCATTGATCGGACTTGACATCAAGGTCTGTACATATCGCTATGCAACCTTGTGAAGACATAATTTCACAAAGACCTTCGCTTATACAACGATTAGACAATGTCTTATTATCACAAGTTGCGATGTGTAACCCCATGGGGTTGTATATTTACTATATGCGCTATTTTAGACAATGCTCCCTCGGGGATTTGGTGGTTGGCCTCTCAGGAATCAGCAAGATGCAGATCAAACATCGTTTTGGCCATAGTTTATCGGACTTGGTAGATATGTCTGACTTATCTATTGAACTGCCGGTGTAGGTCCTGAAGGACTTTCTTTTTGAGGCGCTCTTGTCATTATGTGGCAAATGGCCTGGACTAAAGCCTGTCTTGACTATACAGAGATGGCGCATTTTCTCATTGGTTGGGGAGGATGCAACATCAGCGTACCTCTGGTTAGTGAGACCTCGATTAGTGGCTTGATGAGTCGGACTAACACCAAGGACGCAAAGCTCAAGTCATTTCATGCTTACTTCTCATCGCCGATCGCCACTGGAAACTTTGTGGAGAGTGCTGATCTCTTCCTGGGGGATTGAAACACAGCTGAGAGAGGGGCGCTAAGCGAATAGAGAGACGCTGAAGTTGCTATCATTGGTGGTTGAGGCCGTGGGGGATGGTGTAAAAAGTTGTGTCGTAGATATAGAGTCTGTGCTATAGTAAACTAGCTACTCTCGTATAGAAAAAGGGAGCAATTTGTTTTGTAAAAGCAGCTCCAAGCCATGAGGTGAACTCGGACTAGGTAATATAATAAGCGAGTATTAGGGACATGGCGTAGGATGGATTACAGCTAGGTGAGGCACCGTTCAAAGTCGCTGGTGGAGGCATGACGTAGTACTGGTGAGCAACGACCATTCTGACGGCGAAGGGAAAGACACCAAAAGATACCGAGAGGCCTGACTGCTGCACCAGTTGCGGGTAATTCTACGAAAGCTGTCGTCTCGGACGCTCAGATGTTGATTATTTCAAATTAAGAACAGGCATAATAGAGAGTTGATCAGTCTAGAGAGTCAGGATCGCATTGAATCAATCATCTCAGTGAGTGTAGAGGGATTGGCAAGAAGAGTTTTCACGTTGGATCCCATAATGGAGTAAGTTGCGATACATTATGATTTAGATGTTCCCTTTGTATGGGCAAGTATTGAAACCCTCATGGGCAGTACGGCTAAACTCATATAATCACCCGTGGCCGTTTATTTTACTCCCGTCACTGATAATGTTCTTCCAGAGGAGGATCGTAGGAGTCCATTCAGGGAACACTACCAGTACAGCACCCTTCTGTAATTTTCCCCGCACGTAGGGAGGTGGGGTATTGTAATCTGCCCGTGTACGTGCTTGTGTCTTCTACTGTTCTTGTATCTATATGGTCTAATAAAGATCTGAATTATTTATTTATTTATGTACTAGATCGTCTTATCACGGACTTTCTCCTGAGAGCTTGAAATGCATATGTGGTACAACTCTTTTGTTGGATGGAATGTGTATCTATCTTGAGATCCGATTTGGTCCCAGTGCATTGAACCCCGCACGAGGATAAATGACCCCGCCATGAGGCTCAATATACGACCCCTCAGAGAGCAGGTGTGGTTAGCATCATTGCGCGCACAGGCTGGCTTTTGAGCAACCTACAACATTCATGGATCTTAGTTGAAGTTGTCTTCCAGCAATATGGCGGCGTCCAAGTTCACCGCTGCACACTACACCAGCGAACAGTTTGTGGAAAGCTGTGGCGCCATATTATTTGATCTTTCCCACCCGATACTAAAAGTCTGTATACTTCATTACATCAAGAAGGATCAATGGCTCCTTGCTAAAGGTCGGCGGAATTGCAACGAGTCACGGTGCGAGGCAGCCCTACGCGAGATGCATGAAGAAACAGGATATAAATGTCATCTCTCTCGTGTGACCATGCCGACTCGAGCTCCCGGGCCGGATGAGGCTTGTAACGTGTCAGATCGAGCGAGAATCTACTCTGGCCTCAGCGAGCCATTCATGCTCTCGATTCGAGAGATGGATGGAAAGTCAAATGTGAAACTCATTTGGTGGTATATTGCAGAAATTGACTGGCAAACTCCGAAGGTCAACGGAGAACCCGAATTCACTGCTGCGTTATTCGATTCTGATGAGGCTTTGCGACGATTGACCTTTCAAGGAGATCGGGATGTCCTTATTCGAGCTATCTCAATACTAGAGAACTCTTGCCAACAGGAATCACGTAATTAGAGGGAATCTCTTGGGGATCAATGTGTCGAAATAGAACCAACGAGTTTAGGCAGTTACCACTCTAATACAGTAAATCGAGTAAACCCAAGCAGAAGAATATAAGAAAGTAGGAAATAAAATAGAAATATACCTGGAGCCTGATAACTCTATTAGAGGACCTTATAGAGCCAAAAATAAAAATAATAATAATAATGGGTTATCGGGTGGCTTTCTACGGTCATATGACGCCCACTAGTATCTCGCTTTTGTATCCATTAACTGGCCCATAACCATATCATAATAAGCGCCCTCTTGTTGCATAAGCTCCTCGTGCGTCCTAGTTTGAACAATCCTAGAAGATGACGGCGATGAAGACGGTATAGAACTGCGTAGTTGTATACTCATTTGTCGAGACAAGACGACCGCCATACCTGTGTAACCTCGGTTAGTATTAACGTAACCTGCACCCCGTGGGTTATGTCACACCAGCGAGTTGTTCTTACCAAAAGCCAAGAGCCATAGCGAGGAAAGAGATCGACAGGCTCAACGAATAAAATAACATTTTCCAACCCAATGACCGGACAGCGCTCCGGGCGATGCCCTGCAGAGATGTGTGGTATCTCTCGAGAATGGTCTTCTCTAGTGCTAGTGACGAGACAGTTCTGATTGTCAACACAGCTTCGGACACCAACCCATTACTCAGCGAGAAGAGTTTCGCTGCATCACCTTCCAACTTATATTCCAGTCGGATACGCATGTATCCAGCCCCAACGATGACCGGTAAAGCGCCTAGGACCAATACAAGGCCGAGCCTCCAGCCGTAGACAACAGCCAGTGCCGAGCTGGAAAGCAGGCTGACGATATTAATCAAAAGTAAGAGGATGTTTACGGATAACAGCTCCTGCAGGTTAGACGGCTCTGCAGGGCAGCATCCTAATCAAGTCTAGTCATCAAGTCTATCAATCAATCAATTAAGTAAGGCTATTCCCAACTATTAATTAGTTAAGTTTAAAAAGTCTAAAACTTAATAGATTTAATAAGTATAGGGTAAGGGTTTTATAGATTATAGTTATTTTAATATTAAAAATAATAAAAAATAATAATTATATTATTTTATAATAATATAATTAAAATTTACGTTTATAATAGGATTTAAACCTATACTTTTTAGCTTATATAACTAAATATTATACTATTAAACTATATAAATTATTATTATTTTTTTATTTTTTTATTAAGTAATATATATATTAATTATTAGAAATTTAATAATATTAATAATATAAAATTATAATATGTATTTATTATATTAATATTATAATAATATACTTTTTTTATATATATACTTTTAATATTAATAAGCCTAATGGTTTTTAAGGTATTATATTCTTTTAGTATTTATTTATAATTTATTATTATATTATAAATTATTTTATTATCTAATTTTAACCTTAATAGCTATAATATAATCAAGAACTTTCTAATTATAATATAATAAGATTATTATTTTATTTTTAAGGAAATAATATTAAAAAAGCAGTTAAGAGATTATATAAACTAGATTAAAAAGGAAAGGCTTTTTATTTAAAAGATTTTTATAAATAATAAATTAAGTATTTTCTTTTAAAATAAAGAATTTTTTTATATTATATATTTTTATATATTAATTTATATTATATAAATAATATGTTTTAAATATATTAATAATACAATAAGAATAAGACTTTTTTTAAGTTTTTTAAATTAATAATAATAATTATTATAATTAATTATTTTAAAAAAATACTATATTAAAAAATATAATATAATTAATTTATTTTTTAGCTTATAAACTAATATTATTTTTGTTCTATTTAAATAACCTTAAAATAAAAAAATACTTTATATATAATTATATATATAAAAGTTTAAAAAGTTTTTTTTTATTTTTTTAATTAATAATAATTTATTATTTTTAATCTTTAAGGATTTATATATTTAAGAATTTAACTATTAACTTAAACCTAATATAATAAGTTAGATTTTATAAAGTAGAATAAAATAATAATATAGCCTTAAGTTTTTATTTAACTTAAAAAAAATTATTTAAACTAAGATATATAATATTATTATAAGAATATATTTTAGATTTAATTTATAGACTTTATTAAATTAACTTATAATAATAGTTATTATAGAATATTTTTTTAATTATAGTAAAAAGTAATAATAATATTTTTTTACTTTTTAATAGTAATTAAAAGCTTATATTAAAAAGAATCTTATAAATATTTTTTTATAAATTATATAAGACTAAGATATTAATAATTAAATTAGTATTATTATATTTAATAATACCTTTAATAATAATATTTATACTTAAAGTTTTTTTTATTAATTAAACTTATAAATAACTTTAATTAATATAAAAAATAAATAAATATAATATTATAATTATATTTTTAATTTTATTAATTATATTTTTTTATATTATAAAAATAATAAAGTTTTTAAGTAAAAGTTATAGTTTTATAATATAATTGATTATTTTAATAATAATTTTTATTATTAAAGAAAAAAAGCTTTATTAGAAAGTTTTATAATATTATTATATTTATTTAGGTTTTACCTTAATAAAATAAATAATTTAAAAAAGTAATTAAAGAATTTAATAATAATAATATTTTTATTTTATTAAGTATATTATTTTAAAAGTTTAAGCTAATTATAAATAATAAAATAAAATAAAATTCTATATATTTAATAATTAAATATATTTTTCTTAAATAAATATATATTTAAGCTTTTATTAATAATTATTAGTTTAGTATTAACCTTTAGATATATATTTATTAAAATAATATTTTTAATTATAAAGATTAATAAATTTTAATAAAAATTAAGATAATTTTTAAATTTTTATATATATAAATAATATATTATTAAAAATAAAATAAAAAAGATAATTATAAGTATTTTTAAAAGATTTTAATTAGTATTAAGTTTTTGTTTTAATACTTTAAGAATTAAAAAACTATATATATATTATTAATTAATAAGAAAATTAAAAAAATTAAAAGTTAAATATAAATTCTATTATTTATTAAACCTTATTATTTTTAATAAATTATTTTTTATTTTAAATTAATATTATATTTTAAAACTTAAGATTATAATTTTTTTTAAATAAATATAATAATTATATTTTTTATATGTATAAAAAAATACTTAAGTTTTATATTATAGTTTAAATAATATTTTTTTAAAAAAGTTTTAAAATATATTTTTAATTTCTTATTATAATTATATAATAAAAACTTAATAATTCTTATATTTAATTTAAGGAATTTTTTTTATTATAATAATAATTTTTAATTTTAAATATAATATTTAATAGTTTAAGTAAATATAAAATAATAATAAATAATTAATATAGTTTTATAATATTAAAAAAAGTTTTATTAATTATTAAAAGTATTAGTATTTTTATAATAATAATATTAATATATATAATTAATTTTTAAATAAAAAAGATTTTTTAATAATAATTTTATAAATAAAAAAAATAATTTTTATAAATAATAGTTTAGAAAAAATAAAGTTTAATTATTTAATAATATCTTAAAGCTAGAAAAATATTTTAATTTTAATTTATAAAATATTAAAGATTTTATTAAATAATAAATATTATAATAATAAATTTTTTTAATTTTTAATAAGTTTATATTAGATTTATTTATAATTTTTATAATAATAATAAATTATAAAAGAGTTTTTAACTTTTATAAACTAATATTATTATTTTAATAACTTTTAATAAAATTATTAATATTTAAAATATTATAATACTTAAAAAACTAATTATATACTAATATAATTTTATTTAAAAATAATTTTATTATATTAAAAAAACTAAATAATATATAAATTAGTTTTAATATTAAAAAAATTAAATATTAAAGTTTTATAATAATATTAATTAATTATAAATAGTTTTATTTAATAAAATATATTTTAATATTAAAAGAAATTTAATATTATAATATTATATAATCTTAACCTATGAGAAATAGTCTTATTCTATTAAGCTTATTAAGTTTAATTAATTTTAATAAGTCTAATAAGTCTGGCCCTCACGGTTATCAAGTCTTATAAGTTAAAGTGGCAAACTTGACTTGATTGATCGGGATGCTGCCCTGCGGCTCTGCTGCAAGCCTAGACACTAGAACGCCAGTGGCGTTTTCTGGCCGATCAAAGAACGACATTTCCTGTCGGATGGTGTTCTCGAATATCTCACTCCGATAGAACTTTATAATATGCTACGAAAAGATAGTTAGATTGCTTCCTTGATGTTGCATTTGGAAGCTCATTGGAGATTTTACCTGGGCTATAACATTAGTCATCCATCCAGCGATTGCGTATAGCACGAGATTCCCGAGTGCCACCATGAAAAACATCAGAGAGAAGAAGTTTCCCTTGTTTACATCCGTCATTTCGAATGCCTGCATAGTCCTTGAAAAAAGGACTGCCAAAGCAGGATAAGTTAAGCCTAGCCCTCTAAAATTAACTCACGAACACATTAGGAGAAAAAGATACTTGCCTCCTATAATAGAGCAGATTTTTCTTACACTGACCATCTAAATGGAGCCACATATCAAGTCTTACGTTATGTAGCAACCCAGAACGATCAGGCGTAAAATCCATTGATAGGAAAATTACAATAAGGGGAAATTTGGAACATCACTTCTCGGGTGCCGCGAGGCATGAAGGCCGCAACTGTAGCTATATATACTGCCCCCCTCACCATAAATCTCAATTTTTATTTAACACAACCTCAGGAGCATCATTCATTTCATCCATCTGGAAAACAGTCGTTTTATCTGAACGGATACTCCACTGCTACCTGTCCACCACCAATTCATCGACAAGCTCTACTCTCATAATGCGGATTCATTCTTTTCTTGCCGGCATTTTCGCCAGCCAGGTTCTGGCTTACCCTTCCGACATGGAAAGGACAGACAGCCTCGAATGGACCGACCTCACTGCTGCTATCGGCGAGGTCATCAAGCTTGTCCCCGTCAACATTCTGACAGACGATTTCTGTCACAGTCTCACCATTGTGGAGAAATCCTTGGTCGCTCTCTTTGGCATCCAGGACACCGAGAAGGACGGCCAATACGGAGATGTCACCGTGCTGTTCGCCCGAGCAACATGTGAGTCTGGCAACGTCGGCGTGCTGGTTGGTCCTTTCCTCAAGAAAGAACTCCAGAAGCGACTAGGAAACAAGACTGTGGCTCTTCAAGGGGCAAAGTATCCAGGTATCATCGAGGACTATTACTCACCAAACCCTGAGAACGGAAAGCCAATGTAGGATGCAGTCAAACATACGTCATTTAATGAAGTGTACTAATTCACATTTAAATTCAGGGCCGATATGATCAAGTCCACTATTGCCAACTGTCCTAACACCAAGATTGTCGTTGGTGGTTTCTCTCAGGGCTGCATGGTTGCTCACGACGCGATGGATTTCCTTGATGCCGATAGTGCATCCAAGGTCAAAGCCTTTGTCACGTTCGGTGACCCATACTCTCAGAAAGCTGTTGCGCAAATCGACCAGTCAAAGGTCAAGATATATTGCCATGTCGGTGACAATATCTGTGTACACGGACCTCTCGTCCTGCCACAGCACGTTACCTATGGCCTTGATGTCGCGGATGCGGCTTCCTTCATTATATCTCAGCTATAAGGCTTCAAAACTACTAGTTGGGAAGTCTAGTCATTGTAGTTAGACATTCCTAGCTCTTGTTAAGAGTTATCTAGATAGTAGGAGACAGATGTTGATATGGATCAAAGCGAAACCGAGCGACTGGCCTGTTAGTTGTAGTTCAGAATTTTGGGTAACTAAGGATTTCGAACGACGTTCCCAGTTCTGAGTCGCGGGGGGAGGGGTTGGTTAATAGAGGATTGCATCTTGTCTTGTTGAGTCTCACTGTCAACCACCGTGCTACGACAATGTAAGATTGCTATATAAATAAACAAAGTTCTGGTCACGGCAAAGCCTGACTCTGTAGGTTAATAAATTGATACACGCAAAACTATTAAGCGAGATCACAGATCAAAGCTCCTATCGCAATGAGACATATTTTTACATCGGCGGCAAATGCGTCAGGTCCGTACTCTTGCCCTTGCCATCCATCCTCGTTCAAGTAAGAGCAACCTTATCTTGGTGTGAGAGGCTTATCAACGTCATATTTCTTAACCTCCATATCAGCAGCAGTGGAGGACAAACTCCAACCTGAGAAAAATCATCGTTCGTGAATACAGTCGTTTAGATCGGGTATACAACGAGCGACTTAGAAGACGGCAACGAGACGCTTGTCTACAGCCATCTAGGAATCGGTAGCTTGCGCGCGGTTGACATTGGGTTTACGGGAGCTACAGACATTGAACCAGCCAAGATCTACCACAATACATGCTCTCAACGAGAGCAAACGCCCAGAATATACCACGAGATAAATAAAGACACATACACGCTATCAGCCAGTGGACTGGGGGTGGATGCGGTTGGCAAGGAGACCTGTAGTCGAACAAAATTATTCAGAAAATCTAGAATTAGGAGTCATCAGTGACTGGTTCACTCTCTTTAGCGGTCTCATCAAAATACCCAGGGGCCGGTTCGAGGGCGTAACAGATGCTCCACTCAATGGTACCCTGAACATCATCTACCCGGGCCCCAAGGTCTTGCTCTATAGTCACGTTTCTCCAATCACCAAGATCTGACGTCTTCCTGAACCTACGTCTCGCTAAGAAGGTGGAATAGATGGAGTGCAGTGGGCGCTGCTCTTGACTGTAAGAGTATCATTCCAGACTTTATTATCTTGTAACACTAGTGCTACCATTGAGACAGTCAAACCGCCATCTTACCCACGTGCAATTAGCTTTCTCAAGTCCGATTCATTCTGACTTTCATCCCCCAGACGTGCCACCTCCTTGCCCTAGCACAAAGCACATTAGCTATTAGAGACAAAATAATATTCCAATTGCTAGCTTACATATTCTATTTTTACGACGGTAGGAACGCCTTGAATGTTATAAGGCTCATTGCGATACTTGTTCTGCAGGTTGCCCTTCCACTCAGAGCGTTGGCCCACGCGGACAATGTGCGCGGTGGGTGCAGAGTCGTCTCCAAAAACTTTCTGAAGAGCGGGAACGGCGTCCCGACAATCAGGACACCAAGAGGCTCGCCGGAGGCAAAGTACACGACGTAGTGAGTGTCGGTGGTGGTGGTAGGAGGAACGTCGACGTCAATGAGAGGCATTTTGTTTTCTGGGTGAAAAGGCCTTTACGTGAAATTTTTGTGTTTCGTGATGATGGATGAATGAGAGATAAATCTCTCACGCTGCTGGAGTAAATAAGGAACAGCGTAAAGATTACAGAGCATCACATGACGTTAATAATCCTAGGGATTGCACCATTGGACTAAAGCAGCGAAGCAGTATGAGAGCACCTACCCCGAGGTCATTACTAAGATCTTTGACATGCAATGTAGGTAGTCCTTGCAGATTTCGTAGATATCTTCTCGCAGTCAACGCTCAAGGTAAAGCAGCGATTCGTTACGTCTGCTCCTTAATGTCCACCCACATTGGGCTGGAGGGCATTTGGACTGCATCGCAAGTGGACAGCTAAAGCGTTATATTACAGGCGCTAAAGCCACAGAACATGACCTCAACGTTACGCTAAATTTAATCACCAATAAAATATGCTAGAACTAGTAGCCCAGATGAAGATACTCTGTATAGATGACTATGGATATTCGGGGTCTTGACTCATCTAAGACTGAGACTGTGTCTTCAGTCAATGTTGCCCGTCTATTGATATGGGGGCAGCACCATGCAGTCCTCAAGCTTGAGGCTTGAAATTTGAGATGCTTTTTGCTGTCAGGTTTCGGGTGACTGTGGTGCACATGTTCTAGGGTAAGCAACACTGGGACTCCCATCCATTAGGTCTTGGTGAGTATCTATTGTGGTTCATAGAATACGATTATTATTGCATGTGTACATTTCCATCGCTCCCGATGCTCCGTTCAAGAACTACTAGGTATAAACAAGGTACGAGTCTCAGGTACACTCAGGGTCACTAACAGTCCTCAAGAACCTCCAAAACTTCGACGCAGCCAACACCAGCACGATCCATTCATACTCAAGGACACATTCGACAATGCTTTAAAAGTACTCGCAAAGCTTGCTGCCGCCGTTGGGAGTGGTGTTGCAAACGAAACCAAAGCAGCAATCGGATGTGTGTTTGCATTCCTCTGTAAAATGTGTTAGTTATGTCTAGAACAACGGGGGGTTGTTTTTGGAGAACGTGCCGTAAGCGTTAGCGCAGCTGGAGGCGCTGAAGGTGGGCTCCTCGGGCATTGGGCTGGCCAACGCGAAGGTGCTGAGGAGAGCAGTGAGGGCGATTGAGAACTTCATGATGGGAGATTATTATTGTTTCTTAAAATCTTGTATAGGAAGGGTTTAGAGGATGGAGAGGCAGAGGCATTGAGGATGAAGAGAGACGACAGCCCGATTTAATACAAAGCGTGGACAGTGGCAGTGGAGTACAAGTTGGGAGTAGAGTCGTGCAAATGGTGTAAGACATTGGAGTGAGTGTCTTGGTTTAGTTGCACATTTGCACAGGAGTAGAAAAACTAAACGCAATGAGAGGATGGCTATAAATTTCACCGAAACTTGCTAATGAGACACATCCGGATCCAGGAAAGGTGCAGGTCCATCGTTAGCCTAACAAAGGCCAAGACTCCAGTCGGTTCGTCGGTGGTCTGTTAGTGTAAGGGGTACTACTGTGGTAGTTCATTTAGCTGAGTGGAATCCGACCTTCTCCTGTTGTACAAATTAAATTGTACGTCAAGGTCCGAGCTGTAAATTTTCACCGAGCCGCCTTGAATGCTGCTCTGCAACAGTCTTATCATACGGAACATTGGTCGAGAACACGCTGCTCTATGATAGCTTAACGATGGTGTCTACGGGCTGAGCTTGTGGGCAGGGATGTGGAATTAGAGTTAATAAGGCAGCAGATCACCCGCGTCAATGTAGCAATTTGGATTGGGGAGAGGGCTTTAGTAGATGCCAATCTACGTGCGCAAGGCCTAGATGCAGAGAGAGCATTAAAAAGCATGACCCCTATTTCTATAATCTTAATGGAGTTGGCATTTCTCATCTTATCATTATGAAACAACTGGCAAAGTGTGGTGGGGATAGGAAAGCTAATATCTTCACGCAATGGATGTCGGTTGAGTGATCAAACAATACACCAGCCACCTATGAGCAGAGTCAATGCCTGTTGATGCAGCAACTACATGAATAAGCGTAAAACTAGAGCGACCTCTGAAAAGTCTGTAGCAAGCCTTTGAATTGTGACGATAATCCACCACGACATCTTCTATTGACTTGACATGTCCAGTAGTTCAACATACATTCCTGGTAACATTAGCCGAAGTAAAACATGCCAGTTTACTCTAATACTGACCGGCTACTCTCCATCTACCATGCAGAACCCGTAGTGCATGAATTAAGATGCCAAATGACCGCTGCATCATCCCACTGTCATTCTCGCGGAGGAACCACTGGCACTCAGTCGCGGCATGATAAATGCATTCTACAAGTAAGGGGCTCATCGTTTCTAAGCCGCCTTTTTCCGCCAGCAACACGCCATGTGCCAGCTCGAGTACTGGTCCGCTGACCACTTCCACAATATTTTTGAGAGATATTGCTTGCATCTCAGATTCCTCAGCATATCGAGACTGATTCGCGTAGACCAAGTCATCGGGCTCGTTACAGCCGTACATATCATAGAGTGTCAGGCGCGCTGAGCAGCAGAGAGCCATGTCTATTGAGCAATTCAAAGTCTCCTCTAGTGCTGCAATCCGAGCCTGGACAATGTAACTTTCCAGTGCGGAGAGGGTGTAGTGAAGTTGCAACGCTTCCTTGACACGATCTAACCGGTCTGGTTGGTTATAGTCGGCGCGATGGTAAAGAACGCGACCAAGGATGTGTGCAGCTTGTGATGTGCGAGCAAATTGGCTAATGTTTGTCACGGACGAAAACCCAATGGTATATAAAGACTCATTAGGGCCAATCTCCCCCATATCCCACAGTCTGTCGTTTACGGGAAGAAGATGGCCCTGACATGGTTCGGGGGTTGCCGATGCCAGCCCCTTTGGGCCCAAGTTGATGTAGTTCTCCAAAATGATGATACACCACCACGTACGTCGCTCTTCCTCTCTAAGAGACCACGTATCAGGTGATTTGAAGAGGCTGGTGATGTTCTTACGACAATGTAAACCCATCAGAGTTCCCACACGCGCTGCTTGTCCAAGCGTCAGATAACCCGCTGGAAGAATTCCATGCCCAATTTCGTATAAGCCCAATAGCATGATGGCTTGTAAAAGTGGTAGTGATATCCTTCCAGCTGCTTCTAACGAATGTTGAAGTTCTTTCGCTGATAAATAGTCTGGTGAACTGGGACAACCAGCGCCAGGTAGATCGGAGGCCAGCCTCATACAGACAATGAGTAGCGCTAGGCTTGCTTGTGGTTCATCTTGGTAGTTCATAACATTCTTAACTACCATTTTCTTGCTCATGAATGGAAACCACGTGTGAATAGTCGAAAAATATTGTTGACAAATTAGTTCCATGTCGCTCCCTAGATAATCGATTATACTCAATGGAATTGGATAACCAATGTTAAATGTCGAGTGTGCAATCGGCGTGAAGAATTCAGGATCCAGGAAAAATGCTGTGGGGAAGGGATTAAGGGGTCTAGCAATATTGTCTTGGGGCGTCTGGCGACTTTGCTTCAGTTGCCGTTCGAGCTGTTGGACCATCAGGATGAGAGACTCTTTGTCCTGATCTTCTAAATTTTCCTCCAATGCCTTTGCTGGGTACTGGCATTCCTTGCTCAACCGCACACACTTGATCATCTCCCATGTTAGTTTCCAGGCGAAGAGGAGTGTGAATACAATACTTGCCAGTGAGCAGGCTGGGACTTCCCTTGAACACCTTCGTTTTAACCGCCTATTGTTTATTAGCGTCCACACCACCATTAGGCACCTTGATACACACCGGCAGGACTGGCAAGATTGAGCTGCAGAGGCTTGACGCGGCATTATAGAATTGATCTGATGTAAGCGTTTGTCACGCAGAGAAATGTTAAATTGTCGGTTTACTTTGTTTACGCGATGGGTAAGCAGGTGGGCAGAGCGGACAGAGCGGACGGGGTGGGGTGGAGGGGTGGAGAGTACTTGTAGATGATGGCAGATATCGAGATATTCCTCTCAGGACACGAACCTTGTGGTAATAGCCCGAGTGTTCATTCGGAATGACGTTCATGGATCAACTGGTTAGTGGGGAGAGCGGCGTGATCCCGGCATGTCCGCCCCGCCAAGAGCGGGAGACCCACTCCAACAGCCGCTCCTTCTAGCATACAAATTCATATGTTGGAATAATACACGAGCAATAACAGTAAACCCATAATGTGCTCCTACAAAAGCGCTGACAAATGAATATGCTGATTACAATTAGAATTTTGAGATCACCGCGGCGATAGGTCCAGCCACTCCTATCTCCATCCCGGACAGCAACATGACCTCCTTTATTCGTGTCGACGATGAGAGATTGTTGACTTATAAAAACCTGAACTTGTCCCTAGTTCAGTCTCTCTCCCTCTCTCTAGTTCACTCTCTAGTAAATTATTCAAGACACCAACAAATCTCTAAACATCCCGGCTCTGTTTTGATTAAAATCGGCAACATGACAAACCCACTCAACCCATATATCGACCTCTACGCCAAACCCCTTGGTGTCGGTGACCAGCGTCCAACCGGATTCCAAGTCGTTCAAGACAATAATGCCATTGCTGCTTACTCAGGCAAAGTGGTTTTAATCACAGGTGGTACCAACGGCATTGGACTGGAGACTGTCCGGGCCATGCATGCAACTGGTGCCGACGTATTCTTTACGGCTCGTGATGTTGCCAAGGGTGAGAGAGTCCGTCAAGATATCTTGTCAAAGTCAGAGGGGAAAGGAAAGCTGGAAGTGATCATCATGGACATGGACTCGCTTGAGTCTGTTAGAGGTGCAGCCAACGACTTCCTTGCCAAAAGCAGCAAGCTTAACGTTCTCATCAACAATGCTGGTATGTATGACTTACAACAGCGCTCAAGAGGCTACTGAATGACCCGTCCACCGCCTCAAGGTATTATGAACACCCCTTATAGCAAAACCACCGACGGATTCGAGCGGCAGTTTGGCGTGAACCATCTGGCCCATTTCCTTCTCACCGTTCTGCTTCTGCCCGCTCTGGAAGCTGCCGCGAGCCTCGACTTCGCTTCCCGAGTGATCAACGTTTCATCTTCTTCCCATAGGTACTCTCAGGTCGACTTTGACAATTACAACTACACGCCTGAGACTTACAATGGGAGTCTCGCATATGGTCAATCCAAGACGGCCAACATCTGGATGGCCAACTACATTGACCGTGTCTATGGACCACGCGGTGTGCACGGACTATCACTCGGCCCAGGAGGCATTTGGACAGGGCTGCTAGCATTCACGAACACAGAAACGGTGGCAAACTTTAAAAAAGACCCTAAAGTTGTTCCAAACATGCAAAGTGCAGAGCAGGGCTGTGCGACGATCCTATGGGCCGCAGTTGGCAAGGTTTGGGAGGGAAAGGGGGAGAGTATCTCCATGACTGTACCATTGCTCCCGAGAAGACTGGTGACTTTTTTACAGCCATGAGCTCTGCAGCTGCATCATGGGTCAAAGGACAGGTTGCAGAGGAAGATAGGTTGTGGGAGCTGAGCGCTAAGCTAACCGGAGTCAAGGCCTGAAGACGCTCCTAACGTTCTCTCTGAAACGAGAAATAACTTAGCACAACAGTTTATATGTAGTAGCGTGTAGTAAATCAATAAGACTACCTAGTATTTCGTCGTTGTGGTCTATAAAATACACTCTAGGGCCACCTCTGTCCAGCACAACCCCTCATTCTTACCATTCATACTAAGCACCTTGCTGTGTGAGCAAATTTAGATTAAAACACAGCTCCCATCGATTTCAAAGCCAATGACCCCGACATGGCAAAAGTCACCCTCAGATCCAAGTTACTACCCCCCATCGATGTCAATATTACTCCAAGGAATTGCAATTAACGCATCGTGCAGATGACTCATATAGTCTGGGCTGTTGTACATACAGGGTAGTCTCCTCGCTTAGTATGAGGTTAGGCAATCTGCAGCTTCGTCTTCAGACAATCCAAAGGAGGGGTCTATTTCCATTGGCCAAAGGGCGCGTTATTCCCCCGCGTGTTCGCGTTTCTTACAACCTACGGTGTATGAAGAAGTGACATCCATTGGAGGGATCTTCCATTTGTACTAACTGCGATTTAGTGCAATAAGGTGACAAGCCTACGCCCAGAAACCCGCGGCAAGGTTAGCAGGGGTGGTGAGCGCAGCCTTTCGTCGTATAACTGTAGCAGCACTGCCAAACCCTTGTAAAAGTGGCGCTATCTGCAGGTTCAGTGAGTCACTCCGGCCAAAGATTCTCAGGCCATTGGATTGGAAGCTTGAATTGTCATGCATCCTAACGATAGTCATTATTGAGTCATAGGAAATAACGAAATTACCTTCCTGGCAGTGCCTAGTATTTTACTCCAGAAACTTGTCCATATTTATCAACGACGGCATAAAAGCGCGAGGCAAAGTGCGAATATTTGCGTTCTTCAAGCGACAGGTGCTTGTGATTTCCTCTCTTTCTCGGAAGCTCATCCATGATACGACCTCCTCTCTTATTATAATCTACCTAAGCTATGACAATCAAGACCGCCGCAGAGATTGAAACTGCAGTCAAGGCTGAGCTGGACGGCACGGCTTATGCAGTTTCTTCCCTAAGACCACTCACAGGAGGCAATGCAAATTTCATATATCATGCAAAACTTCGAAATCCACTGTCAAATGGGACGACGGATGTCGCCATCAAACACGGCGAGGCATATGTCGCTCTGAGTCCCGATTTTGCCTTGACTATGACCCGCTGCGTACGTCTTGGAAATACAAAACACTGCCCGATAATCCCGTGCTGATTTGAATAGCAAATTGAGGTGGAGTCTCTTCGCTTTCTCTCCCAGCTCCCGCACTCAACGTCTCGCGCTTTCCAAGTTGGAACTCCCAAGCAATTTTACTTTAACCCCGAGACCAGCACTCAGATCCAAGAGTACTTACCCAATGCTGTGAGTCTGAAGCAATATGCTATCGAGCATTACAAGGCGCCCACCCCGGAAGCCCTCAAGCCCCAGTGCATCGAGCTTGGGCGGTGTCTTGGCAAATGGCTGCGCACGTTTCACGACTGGAGTCAGCAGCCAGTTAACAGTGGCCTTCGTGAGATATTCGCCAGGAACAAGGATATGCAAAAGATTAAGAAGATGGTAAATTACGACCAGCTGCTTGGGATGGTGGGCAAGTATCCGTCCATTTTGGAGGACTCCAGAGACGTGCTCCAGCAGATTGCGGAGATGGCTTCTGGTGAGCTAAAAGATGAAGCTAATCTGCATGTCATTCACGGAGATTTCTGGACCGGAAAGTATGCCAAAGCACCCTGCCAGCTATGCCGTCAATGGCTAACTTAATTTTTCATAGCGTACTGCTACCCAACACGGCCATTGAGGATGGCAGTCAAATCCATGTTAGAATTGTGGATTGGGAAATGTCGCAGCTCGGCGTGCAACCCGAAGACTTGGGCCAAATTATTGCGGAGCTATGGGAACTGAAACTGTACAAGGACATTGACGCCGGGTTGTGGGTTATCCAGGGCTTCATGGAAGGATATGGAAAAGTAGGGGCTGAGTTTATCTTTCGCACCATCCTTCATGTAGGAGCACACTTGATTTGTTTTGGGTCAACTACACCTGGATGGGGAACGACCGAACAGGCTGAGCAAGTGGCCAAAGTTGGGAAAGATGTGTTACTCAAGGCTTGGAAGAAGGACCCCAAGGGCTTTGAAGGCCATGAGCTTGAATGCCTGTTCGAGTAGCACCGGGCACTTATGGAGTAATCTGATAATCTTGTAATGCGACTACACATACGAGCGAGTACATTGATATGGCAGTCAACTCTCAGGCAAAAAACATCCATGGAGAACGGTGTTAGTTACAGGTAAATATTTACTAGCACTATTCTCTTCAGCTCAGCTGTTGTGTGGATGTGTGACTATAGACAACAAGAATACTGACTGATATTCTCCAGCCTGACTAATATTATGCGCCGACGCCCCACTCACAACATATCGTGGCAGTAACGGATGCTCGGGGCATGAGCCGCATCGACTACCTGCGTATACTGCAGGAAGAGGATTAAATTAGATTCTTGTGGGTAGGGTAAATTTCTCACGAGATATAGAGCTCTGTTCATTATGTCTACCATGGATACCAAATCGTATACCGGGCGGGCGCTCACTAAGCTTGACGAGGCAAATATCGCTCATGAGGATAAAGTGGCACATTGGATTCGTTCGTCTTCATCAATGTTGACAATTAGCCTGGACACCAAAGTCGGTACACTATCTACCAATTATATCGCAAAAGTCCAGTGAGAAAACCATAGTACCTATTATAGAGTTGGGTTAAAAGGTCATGGCCAGACATCCTGATATTGGTCTAAACCCTTGTGATACAAACCCAATTTCCTAGGATTGGTATAAACTCTTACTGCATAAGCCAGATTCTGAATCGTCTCGTCCGCAAGGGCCCCGGAAAGTTTGGCGTCAGTTTGTTCAGAAATCTCAAACTGTGCCGCCATCTGCACATATTTACTTCTTTCCTTCCACCTTAGTATTGTGTCTCTATCAAGCGGCTGTCCGTTGCTATCATAATTCCATGGTGCGTCCATTAGGACAGGTGCAGTCTCCAGGAATAGCGGGAAGTTAAGCAACTCCCAAGGCAGTGTACACGAGCCTTCCCAATCAATGATTCCGATAAAAATTCCATCAAAATGAATGCGGTGCCAATGGGATTTTTGTCATTTTTGTCATTAACCTTGAACGCAAATACTTTTGACACCGGTACATTCGTTTGGTCTCTGATGAGCCTCATGGTATCCACCTCGTTTTGTAATTTTGCCGCTGAGTCTTTTGTTGACTCGGTCATCTGAATCCGCACTACCCATCGAGTCTTATTCTCAAACTCTAACAAACGAACTAAGTGATGAAGACCATTTGTGATCTCAGGAACCAGGTTGCACTAAATGTTATCATTCAGCTTAGAAGCGCACACACATAGGTCGTGCCACTTGGTTCTCTGAATGCGATCTTACACTAATTCCCATGCAGGCGAATTTTTAGGATAGGAGTTAGCGCCCTTCCAATTCTGTCCGGAGAATGCCATTGTGACTGGGGTTGGGAATTAACCTGCATACGACGAAGGGGGTATGCGAAGAGCTCAGCACATACGATTCTGCTGCTTGTGCAAGGTGGAAGACACGGGGTTGGAATGGTCAATGCGTGCATGTTCAGATGGCAGTCTAGCCATTCTTAATTCTCCCGCTGCGCAGTTGGTTTAATCCACAACAACTTGACGATTTACCATTCTTGACATTCAGCATGAAGAAGTGTGAGCATTCCCAGACATTCTTAGTAAAGACTCGTAACTTATGTAACTTTTAAACCACATTCTCAGCCCAAGGTGCGACTACAAGGTATTGGATATTTTCTCCCTGACATCGAGCGCATTAAGACTACCACTGATGTTGCGACTTAGAAGGGCAGCGTGTGCTGACCACCTTACAAGGCTAGCATAATACTATTCCATCTTCTCTACAACTCAGATGCCCCGAGAGCTCTAATGATTACCGAATTATGCCGCCAGAGGTTTGCATCTGTAGATTACGCTAGGTCACTTGCATTGAAGACTTCGAAAGGATATCTGTCTGTACTACAAGCGCCAACTGTATCCAAGATGGCACGAACCCCCCGAGATTGCAAGCCCGCGAATTTAATGACCACCCATGGAGGCTAATTTGTAATCAATTACCTCATTCATCTCGAGCGCTTTTGTAAGTACTTGTAATGCTTTGGTGATCAAGAGCTAGTTACCGCCACTACACTCCAACAGCATCATGACTCTTTCTGACAATGAATGCTTTGAAATCTTGGGATATGCCTGGCTTATTGTGCTCCACATTGACTCAAGTGAGATATGTTGTTTTATCTACCTAATACAGAGCTTATATAAACACAATGCATTGCTGTATTTATTAGCATCACTCTTATTCTCTATTGTACATCATAGGTTTCATTCAAGGTCAAATACAATGTCAACCAGCAAACCCATCCTCATTTCAGGCGGCGGTCTTGCATCACTGCTCCTGGCCCAATCCCTGCGGCTGTCCAAGATTCCTTACAAAATCTTTGAGCGTGATGCGTCCTTTAGATTCCGTGCCCAAGGGTATCGACTGCGCTTATCGTCAGAAGGTCTTGACGCAATTGAATCTGTGCTTGATTCTGAGACATGGCAGCGGTTTTGGAATACTTGCGGCAAAACAGGCGGCAGTGGCTTCACTGCGATCGACGCTGTGAGTGGAGAAGAGACTGAGCACATTGTCCCCGAAAGTTTGTCATCCCGAGACGGCAAAATTGTCGGCATCGCACGGGGAGATATGCGCAAGATCTTTGCAGGGGGTTCCGAAGAGCACATCGAATGGGGCAAGCAAGTCACAGGCTACGAATTGACCGATGATGGCGTTATTGCAGTATTTGCTGATGGAAGCAAGTCGGTCGAAGGATCAATGCTTATCGGCGGTGAGGGTATATACTCCAAAATAGCAAAGCAAGTCTCTGGTGGCAGGATCAAGGTCTACGACACAGGCGCCAGAGGCATTCACGGCCAGGCACCAACTACGGCATTCAAGGGCCTAGGGGAGGGTGTCTTTAGGATGAGAGACAACTCACGACCAAACGGCGATGTTTTTATCATTACGAATGTCCGCTCTGGTCAAATGAACGACCCCAACATTGAGTTTGGATGGACTATGGGCGGGCAGCCAGGCGTAATTCAGGTCCCCAATGACGATTACAGCATCGTGGGTAAGCAAGCTGCAGACATTGCCAAGTCAATCGCGAAAGATTGGCACCCGCGCTTCAAACCTCTTTTCGAAGAGATGAACGAAGCAGAAGCTGCTTTTTGGAAGATTACATGTTCAACACCATCAGGTGTGCCGGAATGGCCCAATGAGCCACGCGTAACAGTCATCGGCGATGCCGCTCATTCAATGACACCAGCCGGAGGAATTGGCGCCAATACTGCAGTTCAGGATTCTGCTTTGCTTGGCAAATTGTTGCGCGAGGCTGGTGGCTACAAGCCGGGTGTCACAGCTGCTTATGAGGCGGGCATGAGAGTATATGCCAGCAGGGCTGTTCATGAGAGCTATTCTACTGCTGTGGGCATTTTTGGCATTACCATTGACGAAGAGACAACCCCTGTAGTGTGATGACTGGAAGGGAGAGAGTGATTTATCATCAAGTGCGGGGAAGCATCAGCACGCCATCGGTGGGTGTATGAGACGTGATAGGAAATAGATTCTGACAATTGTGCTCAAAGTCAAATGTCTACATTAATTTTGCATGCCGGATTTTGTACGGAGCCACCGCTGACGATGCAACTCCTTGACCTCGAGATCCAGCCCTGGGACTGGGCCTTGAACTTGAACGTGAGGCGCAATTTGGCTAATGGGAAGCGGTGCGACAGCCCCTGATTCAACGCCAGCCGCGGCCATCCACTCATTGTACTGCGCCGTAGAAGACACGTACACGATCCGACCCAGTCCAACGTATGCATGTGCAGCCGCGCACATGACACAATGTTCTCCGGAAGTGTACACTGTAGAGGTGGCTCGTTCTTCTTTGGTGAGATTCAACTGCGCCCACTGAGCCAAAGTAAACTCTGGGTGTAGAGTCGCGTCAGCCTGAAAGTCGCCGTTCTTGCCTGTAATAGTGCGATTGCGATCTGTCTTGAGCACTGTTCCTTGGGTGTTGACGAGCACTGAGCCAAATGGCGAGTCTCCTGCTTCAAGAGCCTCGCGTGCAAGGGACACGGCAACCCGTAGATGGGGTAGGTCCTGAGGCTGTGCCATTTGAGTTAACGTGGTGTCTTGATGCCTAGTGGTAAAATAGCTGGTTAAATTGAACAGAGTAAAGCAAGCATTTTTAAAGGTCCGTTACAATCGCTGTTCACCGAAACACGGATAATCACGTGTGTGCTGACGCATCGCGAGGTTCACTACTCTTGCAAAATAAGCCAAAGTTGAAGAAGTTTTACTGCAACTACTAGAAAGACACTGAACATGTTAAACTAGACATTTGCCCTTACCTCTCATTCAGGCGCTAATTATGAGCATATATTATTAAGTCATCCAATTATAATACATTTCAGTCTCATTTAACATTGTAAGTATATATATTCATTAACGCAGCACACACAATGATAACACCTTTAATATTAACTGGGCACGTTAAGCAATTGGCATCAATCATTATGCACTGGTGTGACGAGATCGACTTTGAGATAGTTGGGACAAGCGCGAGATTACCGGTTTTACACCGTTCCGGAAACGAACAGCCTGCAATCAAAATCCCGCAACTACGGAGTCAAGCTGGGACATGCAGTTTCTGCAAAGAGCTTCTCACTATTAGTCGATATCGACTGGAATATCAATCAGAATATAACCATAAAAATAACACTAGTATCCAGACGCCTTTCACAGAGAAGGAGTTTGAGAAGGCGAGTGTCTCCATTACCATTAGAGCACGCGAAGAAATTAAGAACTGGTGTTTTGGGCACGAAGGTCGTCAAGTTCGGACAATATTCTCGATCACCATCTCAACACCGATAAGATGGACTCGCCTGGTCTTTCAGCGTGCAAATTCAGGTGGCCGGGTACCCGTTAATAACCTCACACAAGATTCCACTTCCCACAGTGATGGCTATCTAACATATGCACCCCCCGGTTGCTGGAGCACCGTGCCAGACGACGAGGCTGAAGCCAAAAGGGAGCCCTTGGTGGCATGTCTTGATAAAGCGATGGGTCGTCGCCGACCACTTACTATTGACTTTGCGACTGTAAAGTCTTGGATGAGGGAGTGCGATCATGAACATCCTTATTGTGGCGAACGTTTCGGTGTGAGTGGCCTTTCGAGCCTGCGACTTGTGGATGTGCGCAACGCCTGTATTGTGCAATTTTCAAATGGTATAATCCCTGAGTATGCCGCACTCAGTTATGTTTGGGGCTCTCAACAGTTTTTGACCCTGAAAAGGGACAACCAAAGCGATTTGCAAATGCCCGGATCTCTCGAACAACATCCTCCACCAAAGACTATCCAAGATGCCTTGCTAGTGTGCCAAGCCTTGAACATTGATTACCTCTGGGTTGACAGTCTCTGTATTATTCAGGATGATGAAATGGATAAGATTGGGGTCATTGATAAAATGGACGTCATCTATGCAGGAACTGTGGTGACGATTATCGCAGCTATTGGTCAGAACGCTCATGCAGGTATTGCAGGAGTGCGAGACGGCACTCGGAATATTGAGCAGCATGAGATGCATATTAGGGGTGTGCAATTCATCGAATCGGTTGACTCGAAGCAATTCCGAATACAAACCCACTTCGAGGAGCCAGAGTGGATAAGGGAAACGCCTTGGGCACAACGAGCATGGACGTTCCAGGAGGGACTGGTTTCAAGGCGCAAGCTCTTTTTCACTTCAGAGCAAGTATACTGGAGTTGTCGAGAGGGACTCCTGAGCGAGGATACGGTTGAAAATATTGACTTGTCTGTGAATATCATGTTTAATGAGATACGCTTTGACGAACAGTTTAGCACCCTGGAATATAGCCACTTGGCCAAATCCTTTGCTAAAAGACAGCTAACGCTGGAAAACGACGTGTCTCGCTCTTATACTGGTATCCAGAATTATCTGCATCGAAAATGGGGAGGCCAAAAGTTCTCATGGGGAGTCCCTCATGGCTCATTTGCAACTTGTCTAATGTGGGAATGGCAATGCTACGAGGGAAGACGAATACGTCAAGGCCATCACATATTCAGGCAGCCAAACGGCGCTGTCATACAGTGTGGCTTCCCAAGTTGGTCTTGGATGTCATGGTCTGAGGTCCCAGACGGCAATGGTCTAATGGACTGTTTCGGCGATGAGAAACACCCATGTTCCCCAGCTTTCTATGTCTTTGACGAGGCTGGAGATTTGTGCTCTGTTGAAGTATGCGATCGACGGGCAGTCAATGTTGGTTCTATTAAACCCCTTTTCGCAAATGGAAACAAAGACTCTGCAGATATTGAGTTAACACAGCCAATTATCACAGCCCTTTTACCGCAATGGGCACAAACCGATTCGTCACTTCGGTGCAGGATGCTGATTTTCTATACCGAGGTTGTAAGTGTTAAATATAACCCTGCAGACGCTAAAGGCACCCTTAGCGATTACCAACTGCGTTCATTCAGCGACACAAGTCCATTTAGTATCTTAGTTGACCAGCATATGTATAAGGTCAACCCAGATCAAGTCAAACTGAGCAATGACCTAAATTTAACAGAGATTGACCTTGTGGCAGTATACGCCGGAAAGAGGCAAATGACAACGCGGAATCCTGACCCTCAGTACCGAATACGTTGCTGGCCTATTGTACATAGAAACGGACTGAAGGTTCGCGCAGGATATAAATCCACTTCTATATCTCTAAGTCTGTGGAAGACTCTTCCACACAGACGCTGGGAGCTAGTTGTAATAGTATAGTCATATTTAATAACTTGTTAATAAGTGTTTTTTTAATATCTTATTAAGTAATAAAGAAGCAACTTATATATTGCCATGTAATTTATGGGTTTATTTTAGAAAAAGAAAGGATTTATTTATAATAAAAGGAATATATAAAAGGGGGTTTAAATGGATTCACTGTTACTACTCCTTTAATTATTATTAATGGATTAAGAGAGATGTGCGAAGAATTCAGGATACTCATGTTATGATTAACTAGAAGCTTTAACACATGAAATAGAGGGCGCTGTAATAGCGCCGAAGCAGCTGTGGCTCTATGTTTAATGTTAACTTCACTCTTACATCTACAGGACCCCTTACCTTTAGGTCTTAAATATTAACGTAATCCATAAGCGAGTGGTACACACAAGCGAGTGGTGCACCCCACCTAGTACACCATTTAGAAGAAAATAAAACCAACTCTTCGTAGCTTTTTTCTACGCCCTTCTATTAAAAATATATTAAATAATTATTATAATAGTATTAGATAAAGATGTACCTTTCTTACCTTCTTAAATTTCTTTACAGGTTCGTATATTATGGCCAGTCTTGCTGCACTTGCTACAGCGCGGAGCTTTCGTACGAGCAGACCCTCCTTGCCGTCTCTCTTGCTCTAGTTGCTCATTTATATCCCTTTGATCCAATTGATCTATTCCTTCTTGAATAGTAAATGTGCCTCCAAGTCGTATGCGAGTTTTTTTGCTCTGCGGCGCTTGCTTAATGCCTCATTTGCTGCACGAAGTTCAGAGACCTCTTCGCGTAAAAATGCCACTTGATGCATAATTGCCGTTGCTCCCTTTGTAAATTGGTCAATCGCATTTAACATTGAAGTTGGAGAGCTATCTTGATGAGCGGCAATACAATTCTTTATATGCTCTGACTGTGAGTTAGCCTCGTGTGCGTTTTTTGGTGTTTTTGAGACCCAAGGCTGTACGGGCTTAGGCAGCGTTTTTGGAGGTGTTAATGTTCGTAATTCTATATCAAGCATCGAAAGAACCCTCTGTGGATTAAATGGTAATAGACCAGCTCCTGAAAAACCTCCTGTAATATTCTTCTCGTTGATTGTAGCAAAGAATGTCGTATGAAAAGCACAGAGGAAGTCAACCTTGCTGATGTGCGTAATATGCATACGCATTAACTTCTCAATTTGCCGACCGTATGCCTGCTTCAATGGCCCAAAACAACCAACATCCAATGGCTGAAGGATATGCGAGGAATGCGGAGGCATACAGACTGTAATAATCTTATGCTCCTTGCAATAGAGCTCAAATGCCGTTGAGTGGTGGCTCTCGTGGCCATCAAGGATAAGCATTCGATAGATCCCTTTTGTACGAGAAGCTGTATGACGATCAAAATGCTTAATCCAATCTAAGCCAACCTCATTGGTAGTCCAGCCATTCTCTGTTGTTGCAATACGCCAATCTGCTGGAAGATTACACTCTCGATACCAATTCTCAAGATGGTATTGTGCAGCAAGGATAATGAGTGGTGGTATTGCCCAGCCCATTGCATTGACGCCTTGGATTACAGTTGCCCACTCCCGATTGCCAGGCTGGGATAATTTCGTCTTTTTAAGGCCTTCTGAAGTCGTAACCACCATGCCTGGAAAGATAATACCCATCATGAAGCCAGTCTCATCAAAGTTATAGAGATCATCATCAAGGACCCTATATTTGGCCTTTATATTCCGTACAAGTGCAAACCAATTGCTTATAAGCTTTGGATCTTCACATTGAGCTCTTTGATAGTCGTATTTGCGAGCCCAGCGTGTACGGAGCTTTGGCTGGCGTTTAACGAAGTTTGATGCCCAGTTTTTGCCAACTGGTGGCGCGTCGCGTACGCGCAGTAGATGATTGGCCATTTCTTCAACACCACGCAATCTAGGAGGAAATGATCTTGCAGATAGATCAATTATATGCTCAACTATAGCCTCTTCTTCTGATTTTGTAAGATTCATTGAATTGGCTCTTGTATCGCATCTTGATGGTGTACCAGCGCGACGCCGACTAAGAGTCATACAACTAACATTGTAGATTTTTGCTACAGCTCTAAGACTTAAATTTGGGTCTTTTTGAAGAGATTGAAGGGCAAGAGAGATCCTATTCTCATTTGAAAGTGTTGCCATAATAGATGGTAGAGGAATTTAATGTATAGTGATAGAGGTAGATATGGCTATTAAGGGTGTACCACTCGCTTGTGTGTACCACTCGCTTATGGATTA
Organism: Cladobotryum mycophilum; assembly: GCA_036429605.1. Lineage (NCBI taxonomy): Eukaryota > Fungi > Ascomycota > Sordariomycetes > Hypocreales > Hypocreaceae > Cladobotryum > Cladobotryum mycophilum. Next base: position 55,064 of record JAVFKD010000002.1, on the reverse strand, counting down.
CGTTATACTATACTACTAAAAACTATTAAAAAACACTAAGAATACTTTAGAAATATCCTTAAGGGTTTTAAGCTATAATAATAGTTTTATTTAGTTTTTAAAATCCTTTAAATAATAATAATACTATAGTTAAGCCTATTATATATTTAAACTAAAAAGTAACCCTTATAAATAATAATATCTTTAGTACCCTTAGAATCCTAGAAAAAAAGCTTTATACGTTTTATTACTCTTAGAAAAAAATTAAAAGTAATTTTTTTATTATAAATACTAAAGCCTTAAAATTAATTTTAAAGGTATAATTAATTATAATCTTTTAATAACTTGAATTAATAAAGTTTTTTAAATATGTTTTATTAAAAAGATAATTAAAAGAATATATAACGTATTCCATAAGCGAGTATGCCATATAAGCGAGTGTGCTACCCCTTACCACCTTGTGTAGAAAAAAACAAAGTTAGCCCTTAATACTTTTTAATCTATATTAAATATTTAGTTATTATAATAGTATTAAAAGAAAATAATTATATTTTTTATTTAGTTATACTTTTTTATAGGTTTATATATTATGGCTAGTCTTACTGTACTTATTATAGCACGAAGCCTTCGTACAAGCAGACTCTCTTTGCCGCCCCTCTTGCTCAATTTACTTATTTATATCCCTTTGATCCAATTAATCGATTCCTTCTTAAATAGTAAGTATACCTTTAAGTCATACACAAGTCTTTTTTGCTCTATGGCGTTTGTTTAATGCCTTATTTACTATATAAAGCTTAAAGACCTTTTTATATAAAAGTATTATTTAATATATAATTATTATTATACTTTTTATAAATTAATTAATTATAGTTAATATTATAGTTAAAAATTATTTTAATAAATAAAAATATAATTTTTTATATACTTTAACTATAAGGTAATTTTATATATATTCTTTAATGTTTTAAAAACCTAAGGTTATATAGATTAAGGTAATGTTTCTAAAAGTATTAATATTTATAACTCTATATTAAGTATTAAAAGAATACTTTACAAATTAAATAATAATAGACTAACTCTTTTAAAACCTTTTTTAATATTTTTCTTATTAATCATAGTAAAAAATACTATATAAAAAATATAAAGGAATTTAAGTTTATTAATATATATAATATATATATATATTAACTTTTTAATTTATTAATTATATATTTACTTTAATAGCCTAAAGTAATTAATATTTAATAGCTAAAAAAAATATAAGAAATAAAAAAGTATATAGACTATAATAATCTTATGCTTTTTGTAATAAAGCTTAAATGCTATTAAGTGATAGCTCTTATGGCTATTAAAGATAAACATTCGATAAATCCTTTTTATACAAGAAGTTATATAATAATTAAAATACTTAATCTAATCTAAGCTAATCTTATTAATAATCTAGTTATTTTTTATTATTATAATATACTAATCTACTAAAAGATTATACTTTTAATACTAATTCTTAAAATAATATTATATAATAAAAATAATAAATAATAGTATTACTTAACCTATTCTATTAATACCTTAGATTATAGTTATCTATTCCTAATTACTAGGCTAAGATAATTTAGCCTTTATATAGTCTTTTAAAGTTATAATTATTATACTTAAAAAAATAATACCTATTATAAAACTAGTCTTATTAAAGTTATAAAGATTATTATTAAAAACCTTATATTTAGCCTTAATATTTTATATAAGCTTAAACTAAGCGCTAATAAGTATTAGGTCTTTGTATTTAGCTTTTTAATAATTATATTTATAAGCCTAGTATATATAAAGCTTTAGTTAGTATTTAATAAAGTTTAATACTTAGTTTTTATTAACTAATAGTATATTATATATATATAATAAATAATTAATTATTTCTTTAATACTATATAATCTAAAAGGAAATAATTATATAAATAGGTCGATTATATACTTAAATATAACCTTTTCTTTTAATTCTATAAAATTTATTAAATTAGCTCTTATATCGTATTGTAAAGGCTATTTAACATAACACTAACTTAAAGTCATGCAATTAACGTTATAGATCTTTTCTATAGCTCTAAGACTTAAATCTAGGTTTTTTTTAAGAGCTTTAAGAGCTATAATAACTTTACTTTTATATAAAGGTAATACTATTCAAGATCATTAAGGAATTTAATATATTGTAATAGAGGTAAATGTAATGGTAGAGGGTGGCACACTCGCTTGTGTGGCACACTCGCTTATGGAATACGTTAGTAAGATTTTAAATATTATTTTAAAAACCCTAAATGTTTTACTTAAGTAATTTAAAAATTAATATTATAAATTAATAATAAAATAAATTATATAAATAATATATTAAACTTTATTTATTTAATTTTAAAATAATAATAATATTATAAAATATAATAGAATTATTAAACAAAGTGTTAAGTATATATACCTTACGTAACACTAGGGTCTCGATAGGCTTGTGTTCATGGATTATAGTGTATAACTCTTAGACTCATTAACCTTAAGTCTTATAATACAATTAACCTTACCTAACCTTATAAGTTTTCTATTTAATTGTTTAAATTATTATTCTTTAATAATATAAAAACTAAAATTAATTTTAATTTTAGTATTTTTAAAAATTATAAAAACTTTAAAAAATTAAATACTATAATTATAATTATTAAATAATTAAAGTTAAATTTTAATTAATTAATATTTAATAAAAAAGCTTTAAAAACTTCTTTTAAATAATTTATTTTTTTAATTATTAAAAAAGACTTAAAAGTATTAAAAGTATTAATACTTAAATAAAAATAATTTAAAAAAACTATTAAAAGGAAGTAGCCTCTTAGGCATAAAATTCCTTATAGCAATAAGTAATAAGCTTAGTAATAGTTTATATAAGCTATTATAGCTTAATCTAGAAGGCTTAGTCAGTCCTTCTAGAAGCTTAGAAAAAAATAAATATCTTAACAAGCTAATTCCTAATAAGGTTAGGCTTATAGGATTAGTTAGTTATTAAGGCTAAAAAAAGAAAAGATAGGTTAAGATAAGATATTATATTTAATTTACTAATTAACTAAAAGATAGGAATTTATTTATTATATATAAGAAATATAAGTGGGGCATAGAAAGTAAAAGAATAAACTAAAATAGTTTATAGAATAATAAAAATAATAGGATTATTGTTTATTATTAGAACCTACTAGAATAGGCTAGAATAGCCTAGAGAATAATAGAAATAATAGTCTTATTATTTCTTATTGTTAGGAATTAATTAATAAGGTATTAATTAGTTTATTTTAATACCCCTTTTATTATTAATATAAGCTTTTTATTTTAATAATTAAAAGTAAAAGGAATAGTTAAATAATTTTTAAGGCTAAGAGTTTTATAAAATCTTTAAATTTAGCCCTAGTTAGTAGTTTAGTTAGACTATTAGTAGTTATTTTAATAGTTCTTAAAAAGAAAATAATAACTAAGCCTTTTAAAACCTTTTCTCTTATATAAGTATACTTAATTAAAGTATATTTTATACAATTATATAAGGTAGGATTCTTAGCTATTAAGATAGCCTGTTTATTGTTATTGTATAGGGCTATAAGAAGTTTTATTAGTTTTTTTGCTTTTATAAATAAACTAATAATCTATTATATCTCTTTAATAGCTTCTATAATAGCTATGTATTCTACCTCTAAGATAGACAAGGCTATAGTACTAGTTTTTTTAGCTTTTTAACTAATAGGTCCCCCTACTAGCCGAATAATATAGCTATAGGTTGATTTAACGGATATTTTATCCTTTGTAAAATTATTATTGTAATAGTTAATAGGATCTTAATTACCTAAGCTATTATAATTAATAACTAAGCCCTTTGATTAACTAAGGTAGCCAAATAGCTTTAGAGCAGCTAGTAAATGTTTTTTATAAAGGTTCTAGAAGCTTCTAGTAAGGAATTGTATAGTAAAAACTATATCTAGCCTAGTCTAAGTGGTTAAGTAAATAGCTATACTAACTATAGCTTGAAATAGTTTAGTATTAGTCTTATCTAGCTTATTAGAAAGCTTAGATAATCCTTGATTAGCTAATAAGCTAAGCTATAAAAGGATATAGTTTGGTTTTTAATTAGTTAAGTTAAAGAACTCTATAGTTTCTTTTATATAGTGTTTTTGGGCTAGCCTAATTATTCTTTTTTTCAATTCCTTAAAATTTAAACCCTTAAAAATAAGACTACTAGGCCTTTATCCTTAATAGCATAGGTTTTATTTATAGCTTTTTTTAGTTTAATTATTTTAGCTAGATCTAGCCCTATAATAAAATAATTATTAATATAAGTTATCACAAAGATACCTTTTGTTTTATTATATAAGGTAACTAAATTTAAAACTAAAGGCTTAAAGCCTAGCTTTTAGCCTAGGCTAATTAAAGCCTATTGCTATTCCCTAGGAGATTATTTTAGCCTATATAGGGCTTTTTAAGGCTAAATAATCTAATTAGTATTTTCCTTATAGCCTAATTCGGCTAGTATAGCTTTAATTTCTATGCTAGACTTACTAGTATATTCTTAGAAACTTTCTAAAAGCTTTAAAAAAAATAGTCTTTTTTAGGATTTTATTTAAAAAAACCCTTATAAAATCAATCTATTTGATTTTTAGGTTATAAATAGCTATTAGAGCTATTATTAGCTTTTAAGTGGTAAGGGTAGCTATAAATATAAAGGTTTTAAAAAATCTAAACCTTTTTATTATATAAAGCCTTTAACTATTAACCTAGTCTTAAATTTAATAATTTTATTATTCTAATCTTTTTTAGTTTTTAAGACTAACTAGGTAGTAATAGGTTTTTTATTTTTAAGTAGGTTTTTTTTATTTAAGAAAGTAAATGTATGTTACTTAATAAGTTATTTAAATTCTTAGTATATAGCTTTTAGTTATTCCTTTTTATAAGGGTTTTTTAAAGCTTATTTATAAGTATTAGATTTTTTTTATATAAGAAAAACCTTAACTTTAATAGCTTTAGTAAAATAGATTAAATTAGCCTTTATAATATTTAGATCTATAGGATTAAATACTATAGGATCTTATAGAGTTATTGTGTTTTTATTAAAAGATAAAGAGCTAGTTTTACTTAGATTGTTTAGGCTATTAAGGGTAAAGGGTATTATAATTGCTTAATTAAGTATATTTTTTTAATTAAGAAAATAATTTTCTTTTTTAATGCTTAAATCCTTTAATTAAAAAGGTTTTAAAATAAAGTAATAGGAATTTATTATTTAAATAGTTGAATAAAACTAATTTAAATAATTTTTTTCTTAGTAGGGATATATACTAAATAAATCCTAGTGCTTACTTTCCCTATTAATCTTTTTGATTTAGTCTTAGGGGCTAATTTTAGCCTCTTAGGCTTTTATTCTTATAGTATAAAAACCTTATAATAGGCTCTTAAAATCTAAAAGCTAGAGAGGTCAGGCTTATAACCTTTAGCTTTAGGATTTAAGTCTTTAAAAAAGCTTTTATAGGGGTTAAATCTTGATTCGTAGATATTATGTTATTTATAGCTTCTAGGACCCCTAGAATTAGGAAATTCTATAAATAAAAAGGTAATTAGGCTATTATTATAGTAGCCTAAAGCTAGTTTAATAGAACTCTAATAGACCTCTTAGCTAACCTATTTTGCTTATGAATATAGGGGCTACTTATAGTAAAGGAAATACTTTTATTCTAAAGCTAATTATAGAATAGCCTATTTATTTCTGTGCTCTTGTTATAGTGGAACCTTTTAGGGTATTTATTATATAGGTTTTTAAGGTTTTTTAATAAGTTTTTTAGTGTTTTAGTTATTAAATCTTTACTTTTATTTATTAAAAAAAAGCTATTTAAACCTTGTTTTTTAATTAATAATAAAAAGCCTAATAGAGGTTTTATTATAAGGCAAAGGTTTAATGTTAAAAATATTAGCTTTTAAGGTATTTAGTGCAAAAGGTGGGTCTAGGATAGGCTAACTCTTTAGCCTTTTAATTATTTTTTTATAATAAGTTAAATAATAGAAATCTTTTTTTTTAATAGTGTTAAAATTAGAAATACTATTAGTTATTTTAGTTATTTTCTTTAATAGATTAAGACTAATATAGCCTAGCCTTTAATACTATAAATAAGCTAGTTTTAATAGTTTATCTTAGTTCTTAGGCTTTTAATTTGCTAGGAAATTAAGGGTCTCTAAGACTTTTTTATCTAGAAGCTCTAGGTCTTCTAGATTAGCCTTTTCTTAATTAAAACTATTTTGAATTTCCTGATTAGGAAATTCCTAATATTCCTTAGCCTCTGATTAGCTAAGAGCCAGGATTCTAACCTTTATAGAGCTATAAGTTATAGAGACTAGGTTTAAAAAAGCAGGGGTTTCTTTTTCTTTTAGGGTTAAAAAAAAGCCGTGTTTTTAAAAATTGAATAATACAATTATATTGCCTTTATTAGTTTTTAGTACATTAAAGCTAATATAGCCTTTTGTTTTATAATACCTTAGCCTATTAAATAAATTAGTATTGAATTTAAGGTAATATAAAGTATTTTAAAGCCTTATTTTCTTATAGGTATTAAACTGTTATACTAGGACCTAAAAGCTAATTATGCTTATTCTTAAAGGGAAAATAGGCCTGTTACTGGTTTTAATTATATTTAATTTATTATTAGGGGTATAGTCTAAGAACTACTTTTTCGAGTTAACTATATGTATAGAAGACTCTGTATTATATAATAAGCTATTTTTCCTAAAAGGAATATTAGTTTTAGTCTTATTAGGCTTAGATTGGTTTATATAAGCTGGAAATTCTTTAGTATTTAAAGAATTTAATAAGCTAGAATTACTAGTCTCTATAGTATTGGCTAGGTTAAAGGTTAGGCAGAAAAAAGGGTTTTCTTTTATTTCCAATTCTAAGGTCTTTTTAATACTTTTATTCCTTTTATTTCTTTTATTCCTTTTATTATTCTTACTTTTTTCTTCCTTTTTAAAAAAACTAAGCAGGGTTTTTAGCTTAGAGGCTTCCTTATTGGCCTTGTGGTTAGCCTGATAGGCCGATGTAGCCGGATTTCTAGTTTCCTCTAGAATATCAGCCATAAGGAATTAAAGGTTAATTCGTTCCGTAGCCTGCCCTGTAACAAATAGGGTCCTAAGGGTCCCGCGGATCCGCTTTGCCTAATTAGGAAAGGATTTTTTAAGTACCGTAAGGTATTAGTTAACCTAGTCTTTGGCATTTATATTAGCCTTTGCTACTAATAGCCTAGCTAGTAGGCTATTAAAATAAGTATTTATTAAAATAAACTAGTTAATACCCTATTTTTTTTTTCATTCATTACGCTTATGGAGGCCGAAGGCCTATGAAGCGGCTATCTATCTATCTAAAAGCTTACTGTACAGTAACTTTCTAGAATAGTAACTAGCTAGCTAGCTTTCAAGCTAACAGTATAAGGCATTGTGTTTTCCAGTTAATGGTTTTCTTTCTCCTAGTTCCAAGCGTTATGTATGTCCCTTAGCCTCTAGGCTGACTAGCTAACTAATCAGCCTATATCTACTCTTTTAAAAACCAGCTTCGCGTATAGATCTTCGTGCTAGTAAAGAAGCCTATTAGGGCTTCCTTTCCTAGTTTTGTTATAAAGAGCTTCTATAACGTTAGCTGGGCTCCTGGCCCTAAGGCCTTCTGCAAGGCCTTTCTAGGCCCTTAGTATCTACTACAGCATAGCAGCAGGTATTGCGTTATATATCGTTGGCTACATCTACAACGGTCGTCAGGGAGGTTCTTTATAGCTTTTTAATAGCTTTTAAGATACCCTATCCCTAGTTTTAGCAGGATATAGGCTAACTAGGTTAATCTCGGTCCCTTGACTAGGTTAGCTTTTAGCGAAAAGCTAAGGTTATCTTAAGCTATCCTGCGGTATTAGGTGCCTAGGCCTCTCGCTCTCTAGCCTATCTCCTCTCTCATCTCTTTACTAGCCCAGCTAGTCTACCACTACTATACTATAACTTATCTTATCTTCCGGTTTAGATAACTAAGAGAGGCGTATAGGCGGCCTCTATACAAGGCTTCTAGCTCTTTCTTAGCTAACTGATCAGCTATTTCATTCCCTGGGATCCCTATATGGCTGGGTACCTAAGCAACTATAATGGCTATGCTTTGCTGTAATAGGAGGTATAGTTAAGCCCGGATTCTATAACTAATCTCTCTAAGGCCTTTAATCTTCATTATAGCTACTTAGCTATCAACAAAAATATAGACTATTGGTTGGTTTGTCCTAGATAATAGTAGGGTATCTAGGACCTTAGAGATTGCTATAAGCTCGGCATTAGTTACTTCTATGTAAGATCCTAGGTTCTAGAATCTTACTACTCTTGCTATTTTTGCTGCTTTAGTTTGCCGGTTTAGGCTATCTTTATAGTATATACATAAGTTAGTGCTAGTACCTTTATAAATACTCTACGAGCCGTCTGTATAGAAGGCTCGGTAATTATCAAAAGTAAGGTCTTTTAGTAACTATAAGTGTTACTTTTTGGTTTCCTTCTTGGAGACTTGGCTGATTAGAATAGTAGCTTTAAGTTCCTTATTCCAAGAGGCCTACTAAACTAAATCTTATCTTTCTATTCTCTTATACTTTCCAATAGCTTTATTAAGGCTAGCTAATAACTTAATAAGTTGTATTAGTATAGCTATACTAGTTATAGCTAATTGGATTAGGTAGGTTTCTAAGAGGATTTAAGTGCAGAGGCTATACTTAAGGCAGGCTTTTTAGAGTCTAACTTTAACCAAGGGGATAGCTGCTTCTAGTTCCAGTACCTTATAAGGGGACCTCTTAAAGGCCCCTAGTATCCTGGCTAAGGCAAGGTTCTATAGCTATTAGAGTTAGTAAATAAGGCTTTTTTATTCTAGTCCCTTATACCAAAGAGAAACTCTATAATCTACTATAGAGCTTATGTAAGCTATATATAGCAGCCGTAGGGCTCGTGCAGGTAGCCCGTGTTGCATATTGCCTAGCCTCTGAAGGCCCTGGAAGGCTTTGGTAGCCTATTCAAGCTTTTCTATTACATGGTGTTTGAAGTTAAGTTAATAATCTAGCCAAACCCCTAGCCATTTGACCAGTGGTTTAGGCTTAACCGCTAGATTAGTTACAATAAGCCCCTTTGTTATTGGTTAGCGTTGTCTTGTAAAGTGGATAAGCTCGGTTTTGCCTAGGTCAAACTAGACCCCTTAAGGTTCTGCTTCCTCGATAAGCTTGGCTACTATAGTCTCTAGAGCCCTACAGTTCTAATAGGCTGATCTTAATAATATAGACAGGCTAAAGTCATCGATATAGCTAAGCTAAAAGGCCTGATCTACTATTATATCTCTAATATAGATTAAAAACAAAATAGGAGATATAGGTAATCCTTATGGGATCCCTATAGCTATGTCTATTAGCTGCTGTATTTGGCCATTAAAGGCTAGCTAGATTTTCCTATTTGATAGAAAGGAATTAACCCAGCTAATAAGGGTTTTAGGAAAGTCTAGCCTTTCTAGTATCCCTAATAGCTTTAGCTTTGATACATGATCAAAGGCGCCCTTGATGTCTAGGAACAGGGTTGTAACTACTGTCTGGTTAGTAGCTTTTCTTGATAGCTACTGGCTTTCAATGTAGTTCGTAAATAAGAGAACTGTATCAACAGCTGATCTCTGTTTCCGGCCACTAAGTTAGGTTGGGTTTAAAAGGTCTTGTGTGGAAGCTAGATAACTTAGTCTGCTTGCAATTATCTTTTCTAAGACCTTTCCTAAGCAGTTAAGCAAGGCTATAACTCTATACGCCTTTAGGCTATTATAGTTTAGTTTATTGGCTTTTAGAAGGATAATTCCAATCGCTTCTCTCTAACTAACTGGCTAATACCCTGCTATAAATAAGGCCTAATAAGCTTTATTTAACAGGGTTAGTACCGCCGAGTAAGTCTTCTATATTAGGAGAAAGTTAATTATATTAGGGCCTAGGGCTTTCTTATTAAAGGATAAAAAGATAGCCCGTTAGACCTCTATATCCTCTAGCTTTAGCCATTTCCAGTAAGTCCTTTCGGGTATAGGTCTCATTAGTTCTTCTTAACTGGCTATAGATAGCTTTTAAAAGCTATTTTCTAGCTACTATAGTTAATGTCTTAAGGTCCTAGTTAGTCTTATAGTTAGTCTTATACTTGATTTAGGTATTGTTTTAGCTATAGACCGTAAGTCTAGCCAATCTGCCGATTTGGATCTCAGCCGGCTAGGGATTTGAACCTCTATTTTTAACCTTCTAGCCGATTCGGCGTGGCTAACAGTAGGGGTAGGGAACAGTGTCTGTAAAAAAACTATGTATTTCTCTTCGAAGGTCTAAGCCTGTTATTGCTAGTCTTTTTTAGTATATGTAATACTAGGAAGGCTGCTATTCTAGCGTGCCTTAGTGTATTTGTATGCTTTATAAATGTCTATGGTTATAGCTTTCTTAAGAAAGCTATTCTAGTGGGCTTTTTTATAGCTCGTAGAGCTAGGTTATAGCTATTACGAGCTTCTTTCCAGATCGCTAGGGTTATTACCGTTGGGCCTGCCTTATACAGTCGTGTAGCTCTGTTTAAAGCTTTCCGTAGGTCCTTCAGCTCGTCGTTCCACCAGGGCTTAGAGCGTTTAGAGGGTCTTTGCCTAGCTATAGCTAGTTTAGCTGCTTCTAGGATAGTATCTCTAAGGAGATTAGCTATCTTATCCCAACTAGAGGTGCCGATTAGCTGATCTATCTGAGCAAGGGCTCTAGGCTCTGCTCTAGTTAACAATTTGCTATAGGCCTTCTAGTTGGCTTTCTTATAGTTAAATAATGGTTGTCTTGTTTAATACAAGCGGCTTGTTCCTAGAGGCCTTGATATATAGGCTTTAAAGGTAAGAGCCTTATGGTCAGAGCCAGTTGCTGGTGCGGCTTGCCAGTTACCCCAGCTAAGGGCTTAAAAGCTTATGCTAAAAGCTAGATCTATTATAGAAGGTCTCTGTAGGTTCTCTCTGTAATAGGTACCGCCAAGTTTTATAGCCTTATTAGTATTAATTAATAAGGTAGTCTGCTGGTTATTAAGCTACTAGACTAGGCTATTAGCTTGGGCTATTGGCTTGGCCTGAGTGTTCTAGCGAGTGTGGTAAAGGTTGAAATCTTCTGCTAGGATAGAAGGTTGTTTAAGCCTGCCTATTAGGAAAAGTAATTGTTTAATTGTATGTAGGCCTTATTAATTAGCCTATTAACTAGCTTATTAGGGTTATTTATTATATAGGTTAATTAAAAGGAATAGTTTAATGCTTAGTATCTTAATAGCTAGGATATCAGGATCATTGAAAAGGTTATAGCGGGGTATAAACTCTAACTAGCTAGCTTTTCTAATATATAATAAGACTCTAGGTCTACTTTTTATGCTTAAAGGACTAGAGCCAGGTTATAGTATAATAAGGTTATATACTGTGTGTTCTAGTATAATCTAGTTACCTGTTTTTTTATTTCTAGGGCAATAGGGTTCCTAAAGCATAATAATATTAGCCTTGGCTTCTAAAGCTAGCTATAGGGCTATGTGGTATATTGTATCGGTTCTATGTGTATTATATTAGAAGATCTTAAAATAGCTTTCTAGTATAAGATAGCCTTATAAGTCTCGTAGTCTATGCTATTTGCTTAGTGGTTACCTATACAATTAGTATATTTGGGTTCCTGGTGTTAGTAGCTAGAGCTAGCCTTATAGCTAGGGCAGCTGTGGTTCTTTGTGTTATAACTATTAGCACATATAGCACATTTATAGGCCTTTCGGTAGCTCTTAAAGTTATAGTTAAAGCCTAAGTAACAAAAGCACTAGGTCTTAGTTATATAGGCTCTATACGGGACTACTTTAGTTCTAACCCTAACTATATATAATCCTTGCTTTTTGCTATACTTATTGTATACTTCTATTAATATTACAAATACTACTAAACTGGCTTTTTGTTCCTCGAATAGTGTTTTAAGCCATCTAAGTTAGCTAATAGTCTTGATTAGGTTAAAGGTTTTTGTTTTTTCCTAGAAGATACTAAGGATATCTAGTTCTTCTAGGATTAGTACCCCATAAGCTACTAGTTTAATCCATTTAGTGGGGGCCTCGGCTAGTTTGATCGAGTAGTCTTGGAAAGTCTTTTCCAAGAGGTCTTGTTAGGTAAGAAGGTTACTGGCTAACTAAGCTAATATGGCTGTAATAATTATATTATTTCTAGCTGATTACTGTACACTAGCTATACTCTTGGCTCCTAGAGCTTGGTTTAGCTTGTTTCTCAGTATGATCGAGGGCAGTGGTTTTTAGAAGCTATATCCGGTTTCTAGCTTAAGAACAACTTATAGGTCTGTTTTTCTAGGCTTCTAAGGTACTGTTTTAGCTATTATAGATTCCTTAGCTACTATAGTTCTTTTTAAGGTTTATTCTACCCATTAGCTTTGTTCTATACCTTTCTTAGCTATAGAGCTATATAAAGGTATTCTTAGTTATTTTTGTTATTCTAGCCTAATAGCTTCCTCTAGTTAATTAATAATATTAGTATAGAATAGTTAAATAACTTAAGCTTTGTTTATAGCCTCTAGGGCTACTTGAATATACTATAACGCATTTAGGGCCTCTAGTTATTGTTATTATTAGGCCTTTTAGGCCTCTTAGGCCTCTTTAGCTAGTTATTCGTTTAGACCATTGTCTAAGGTTATTTCCATTGCATCTATGGCCTCTAGACTAGTAATTTTACTAGCTATAGCTTAGGCTTAAGCTAAGGCCAATTATATCATAGCTTTAGCTATGGCTATAGCTATGGCTTTGATCGTGGCGCGTTCATCGCGTCTATCGCGTTGAGTAAGCTTTTCCTATGCTCTTATAAAAGCCATCTATAAGGGCTAATATCCCTTCCGCAAGCGATTGCAGAAGGGTATAGTGTTAATAGATAGAATCTATTTCCCTTAGTTAACTTGTATTATGTTTTTCTGGCGTTTTAAGCTCGATTCGGTGGCGTTTTAGATCGTTTGGTTTTTTTAGGAAGGTCTTCTAAGGCTGTTAAAGTAGTTAAGGTTTTTCTATTCGGGTTATAAAGGCACTCTATTTGAGTTTAATACTATTAAAAGGAAGTAGCCTCTTAGGCATAAAATTCCTTATAGCAATAAGTAATAAGCTTAGTAATAGTTTATATAAGCTATTATAGCTTAATCTAGAAGGCTTAGTCAGTCCTTCTAGAAGCTTAGAAAAAAATAAATATCTTAACAAGCTAATTCCTAATAAGATTAGGCTTATAGAATTAATTAATTACTAAGGCTAAAAGAGAAAAAGATAAGTTAAAATAAGATATTATATTTAATCTACTAATTAACTAAAAGATAAGAATTTATTTATTATATATAGAAAATATAAGTAAGGCATAGAAAGTAAAAGAATAAACTAAAATAGCTTATAGAATAATAAAAATAATAGGATTATTGTTTATTATTAGAACCTACTAGAATAAGCTAGAATAGCCTAGAGAACAATAGAAACAATAGTCTTATTATTTCTTATTGTTAGGAACTAATTAATAGGGTATTAACAACTACTTTAACAGCCTTAGAAGACCTTCCTAAAAAAACCAAACAATCTAAAACGCCACCGAATCGAGCTTAAAACACCAGAAAAACACAATACAAGTTAACTAAAAGAAATAAATTCCATCTATTAACACTACACCCTTCCGCAATCGCTTACGGAAGGGATATTAGCCCTTATAGATAGCTTTTACAAGAGCACAAGAAAAGCTCACTCAACGCAACAAACGCAATAAACACACCACAATCAAAGCCACAGCTACAGCCACAACTAAAACTATAATACAATTAGCCCTAGCTTAAGCCTAAGCCATAGCTAGTAAAATTACTAGTCTAAAGGCCACAGATGCAATAGAAATAACCTTAGACAATAGTCCAAATAAACAACTAGCCAAAAAGGCCCAAAAGGCCCAAAAGGCCCAACAACAACAACAACTAGAGGCCCTAAACGCATTACAGCATATTTAAGCAGCCCTAAAGGCTATAAACAAAGCTCAAGTCATCCAACCATTCTATACTAATCTTATTAATCAACTAGAGGAAGCTATTAGGCTAAAACAACAAAAACAACCAAGAACACCTTTATATAGCTCTATAGCTAAGAAAGGCATAGAACAAAAGCAATAGGCAGAACAAACCCCAAAAAGAACCATAGTAGCTAAGGAATCTATAGCAACTAAAACAGCACCTCAAAAGCCTAGAAAAACAGACCTATAAGTTATTCTCAAGCTAAAAACCAAATATAGCTTCCAAAAACCACTGCCCTCAATCACACTAAGAAACAAGCTAAACCAAGCTCTAGGAGCCAAAAGTATAACTAGCGTATAGCAATCAGCTAGAAATAATATAGTTATCACAGCCACATCAGCTCAGCTAGCCAGCAACCTTCTCACCCAATAAGACCTCTTAGAAAAAACCTTCCAAGACTACCCAATTAAACTAGCCAAGGCCCCCACCAAATAGATCAAACTAGTAGCTTATAGGGTACCAATTCTAAAAAAACTAGATATCTTTAATATCTTTTAGAAAGAAACAGAAACCTTTAACCTAATCAAGACTATTAGCCAACCCAGATAGCTTAAAACACCATCCGAGGAACAAAAAGCCAGCTTAATAGTATTTGCAGTACCAACAAAAACATATAACAAGTATAGCAAAAAGCAAGGATTATATATAGCTAGGGTTAAAACTAAAGTAATCCCGTACAAAGCCTATATAACTAAGACCCAGTGCTTCCGTTACTTAGGCTTTAACCATGACTCTAGGAGCTGCCGAAAGGCCTATAAATATGCTATATATACTAGTAGTTATAACACAAAAAACCATAGCTGCCCTAGCTATAAGGCTAGCTCTAGCTACTAATACCAGGAACCCAAATATGCTAATTGTATGGGTAACCACTAGGCAAATAGTATAGACTACGAGACTTATAAGGCCATTTTATACTAGAAAGCTATCTTAAGATCTTCTAATATAACATACACAGAACCAATACAGTACACCACATAGCCCTACAGCTAGCTTTAGAAGCCAAGGCTAATATTATCATGCTTTAGGAACCCTACTGCCCTAGAAATAAGGAAATAGATAACTGGATTACACTAGAACACACAGCATATAACCTTATTACACCATAACCTGGCTCTAGCCCCTTAAGCATAAAAAGTAGACCTAGAGTCTTATTATATATTAAAAAAGCTAGCCAGCTAAAGTTTACACCCCGCTATAACCTCTTCAACGATCCTAATATCCTAGCTATTAAGATACTAAACATTAAACTATTCCTCTTAATCAACCTATACAATAAACAACCCTAATAAGCTAATTAACAGGCTAATCAATAAGGCCTACATACAATTAAACGATCACTTTTTCCAATAAGCAGGCTTAAACAACCTTCTATCCTAGCAGGAGATTTCAACCTTTACCATACTCGCTAGAACACTCAGGCCAAGCCAACAGCCTAAGCTAATAGCCTAGTCTAGTAGCTTAATAGCCAGCAGGCTACCTTATTAATTAATACTAATAAGACTATAAAGCTCGGCGGTACCTATTATAGAGAGAACCTACAGAGACCTTCTGTAATAGATCTAGCTTTTAGCATAGGCTTCCAAGCCCTTAGCTAGGGTAACTAGTAAGCCACACCAGCAACTAGCTCTAACCATAAGGCTCTTACCTTTAAAGCCTATATATTAAGGCCTTTAGGAACAAATCGCTTATATTAAATAAAATAACTATTGTTTAACTATAAGAAAGCCGACTGGAAGGCCTATAGTAAATTGTTAACTAGAGCAGAGCCTAAAGCCCTTGCTTAGATAGATCAGCTAATCAGTACCTCTAGTTAGGATAAGATAGCTAATCTCCTTAAAGATACTATCCTAGAAGCAGCTGAACTAGTTATAGCTAGGTAAAGACTCTCTGAACGCTCTAAGCCCTGGTAGAACAACGAGCTAAAGGACCTATAGAAAGCTTTAAACAGAGCTATATGACTGTATAAGGCAGGCCTAACGGTAATAACCCTAGCGATCTAGAAAAAGCTTGTAATAGCTATAACCTAGCTCTACGAGTTATAAAGAGAGCCTACTAGAATAGCTTTCTTAAGGAAACTATAACCATAGATATCTATAAGGCATACAAATACACTAAGGCACACTAGAATAGTAATCTTCCTAGTATTACATATACTAAAGAAGACTAGCAATAACAGGCTTAGACCTTCAAGGAGAAATGCATAGTCTTTTTATAGATACTGTTCTTTACTCCTGCTGTTAGCCACGCCGAATCGGCTAGAAGGTCAAAAATAGAGGTTCAAATCCCTAGCCGGCTAAGATCTAAATCGGTAGATTGGCTAGACTTATGGTCTATAACTAAGGCAGTACCTAAATTAAGTATAAGACTAACTATAAGACTAACTAGGACCTTAAGACATCAATTACAGCAGCTAGAAAATAGCTTTTAAAAGCTATTTATAGCCAGTTAAGAAAAACCAATAAGACCTATACCCAAAAGGACTTACTAGAAATGGCTAAAGCTAAAGGATATAGAGGTCTAACAGGCTATCTTTTTATCCTCTAACAAAAAAGCCCCAGGCCCTAATATAATTAACTTCCTCTTAATATAAAAGATTTACTTAGCAATACTAACCCTATTAAATAAAGCTTATTAGGCCTTATTTACAGCAGGGTATTAACCAGTTAATTAAAAAAAATAATTAGAATTATCCTTCCAAAGGCTAATAAGCTAGACTATAGTAGCCTAAAGGCGTATAGAGTTATAGCCTTGTTTAATTACCTAAGAAAAGTCTTAGAAAAGATAGTTGCAAGTAGACTAAGCTATCTAGCTTCCACACAAGACCTTCTAAACCTAACCTAACTTGGTGGCCGGAAACAGAGATCAGCTGTTAATATAGTTCTCTTACTTATGAACTACATTAAAAACCAGTAGCTATTAAGAAAAACTACTAACCAGACAGTAGTTACAATCCTGTTCCTAGACATTAAAAGCGCCTTTAATTATGTATTAAAGCCAAAGCTATTAGGGATACTAGAAAGACTAGACCTTCCTAAAACCCTTATTAGCTAGGTTGATTCCTTTCTATCAAATAGGAAAATCCAGCTAGCCTTTGATAGCCAAATACAGTAGCTAACAGACATAGCTATAGGGATCCTATAAGGATCACCTATATCTCCTATTTTGTTTCTAATCTATATTAGAGATATAATAGTAGATTAGGCCTTTTAGCTTAGCTATATCGATGACTTTAGCCTATCTGTATTATCAAGATCAGCCTATCAGAACTATAGGGCTTTAAAGACTATAGTAGCCAAGCTTATTGAGGAAGCAGAACCTCAAGGGGTCTAGTTTGACCCAGGCAAAACCAAGCTTATCCACTTTGCAAGACAACGCCGACCAATAACAGAAGGGCTTACTATAGCTAATCTAGCGGTTAAGCCTAAACCACTGGTCAAATGGCTAGGGGTCTGGCTAGACTACCAACTTAACTTCAAACACCGCGTAATAGAAAAGCTCGAATAGACTACCAAAGCCTTCCAGGGCCTTCAGAGGCTAGGCAATACGTAACACGGGCTACCTGCACGAGCCCTACGGCTGCTATATATAGCTTGTATAAGCTCTATAGTAGATTATAGAGTCCCTTTTTAGTATAAGGGACCAGAACAAAAAAACCTTATTTACTAACTCCAATAGCTATAGAACCTTGCCCTAGCCAGGATACTAGGGGCCTTCAAGAGGTCCTCTTATAAGGCACTAGAACTAGAAGCAGCTATCCCCCCGGTTAAAGTTAGACTCTAAAAAGCCTGCCTTAAGTACAGCCTCTACACTTAAACCCTCTCAGAAACCCACCCAATCCGATTAGCTATAACTAGTACAGCTACATTAACATAACTCACTAGGTTATTAACTAGCCTTAATAAAGCTATTAGAAAGTATAAGAGAATAGAAAGATAAGATTTAGTTTAGCAGGCCTTTTAGAATAAAAAACCTAAAGCTACTATTCTAATCAGCCAAGCCTTTAAGAAAGAAGCTAAAAAGCAACACCTATAGTTACTAGAAGACCTTACCTTTGATAACTACCGAGCCTTCTATACAAACGGCTCATAGGGTACTCATAAAGGTACTAGCACTAACTTATGTACATATTATAAAGACAGCCTAAGCCGGCAAACTAAAGTAGCGAAAACAGCAAGAGTAGCAAAATTCTAGAACCTAGGACCTTACATAGAAGTAGCTAATGCCGAGCTTATAGCAATCTCTAAGGTCCTAGATGCCCTACTATTATCCAGGATAAACCAACCAATAGCCTATATCTTTGTTGATAGTTAAGTAGCTATAATAAAGATCAAAGGCCCTAAAGAGATTAGTTATAGAATCCGGGCTCAGCTACACCTTTTATCATAGTAAAGCATAGCCATTATAGTTACCTAGGTACCTAGCCACATAGGGATCCCAGGGAATAAAATAACTAATCAGTTAGCTAAGAAAGGGCTAGAAGCCTTGTATAGAGGCCGCCTATACGCCTCTCTTAGCTACCTAAACCGGAAGATAAGACAAGTCATAGTACAGTAATAGCAGACTAGCTGGGCTAGTAAAAAGATGAGAGAGGAGATAGGCCAAAGAGCGAGAGGCCTAAGCACCCAATACCGCAGGATAGCTTAAGATAACCTTAGCTTTTCGCTAAAAGCTAACCTAGTTAAAGGACTAAAATTAACCCAGTTAGCCTATATCTAGCTAAAACTAAGGATAGGGTATCTTAAAAGCTATCAAAAAGCCATAAAGAACCTCCCTGACGACCGCTATAGATATAGCCAACGACACACAACGTAACACCTGCTGCTATGCTATAGTAGATACCAAGGGCCTAAAAAGGCCCTGCAGAAGGCCTTAGGGCCAGGAGCCCAGCTAACGTTACAGAAGCTCTTTATAATAAAACTAGGAAAGGAAGCCCTAATAGGCTTTCTTACTAGCACGAAGATCTATACGCGAAGCTGGTTTTTAGAAGAGTAGATATAGGCTGATTAGTTAGCTAGTCAGCCTAAAGGCTAAGGGACATATATAACGCTTGGAACTAGGAGAAAGAAAACCACCAACTGGAAAACACAATGCCTTATACTGTTAACTTGAAAGCTAGCCAGCTAGTTACTATTCTAGAAAGTTACTGTATAGTAAGCTTTTAGATAGATAGATAGCCGCTTTATAGGCCTTCGGCCTCCATAAGCGTAATGAATGAAAAAAAAAACCCGAATAGAAAAGCGTATGGAATTCTTTATATAAAGATTCCTTTTGTAGCCTAGTAGAATAGGAAAATTGCCTTTTTAGCGTATAATAAGCTTCTTTTAGGCTATTTAGCTAAGCTATAGAAACCGCTAGAATAGCTATTACGCTATCCCTAATTAGTATTAGTAGTAAGGCCTGGGCCGAGCCAGCTAAGCTATTAGCAATGCTAGGGTCTATGATAAAGATATTATATTCTATAGCCGCTAGTTGAATAAATAAGGTTTGTTTCTATTAATTATAATTTTCTAGCCTTATTAGCTTATAGGATTCTGGAAATTTATAGACTTTTTTTAAGGCTTTTTTAATAAGATCTTTACTTAGGAGGGTGTTTTTTAATGTAATTAGTGGATTAAGGGGTGTTAGGGTATTTGCTGGATTAGGTTGTTAATTAATAATAATAGGTTTAGTAGTTAAGTTAGTAATTAGATTTAAACTAGTATTATTAATTAGCTTAGTAAGCTAATTAATAGTTGTTTTTAGTTCTGAAATATTATCCTGGATAAACCTTATTTCCGTGGAAATAGATTGGAATTAGGCTTAATGTGTTTTTTCGGGTATAGGATAAGGGTTTGTTACTTTTTCTAGGTTTATTCTTGCTATTCTTTCCTAATTAGGAAGGTCCTAGAACTAGCTTATAGTGTTTTTCTAGTTTTTAGTGTCCTATAAATTGCCTAACTAGGAAATTTACCTAATAAATTCTAGGCTTATAACCTGTTAAAAGGAAGTAGTCTCTTAGGCATAAAATCTTTTATAGTAATAAGTAATAAGCTTAGTAATAGTTTATATAAGCTATTATAGCTTGATTTAAAAGGCTTGGTTAGTTCTTTTAGAAGCTTAGGGAAGAATAAGTATTTTAACGAGTTAATTTTTAATAAGGTTAGGTTTATAGAATTAGTTAGTTACTAAGGTTAAAAGAGAAAAAGATAAGTTAAGATAAGATATTATATTTGATTTATTAATTAACTAGAAGATAGGCATTTATTTATTATATATAAGAAATATAAGTAGGGTATAGAAAATAAAAGAATAAACTAGAATAGTTTATAGAATAAAGAAATAATAGGATTATTATTTATTGTTAGAACTTACTGGAATAGGCTAGAATAGCCTAGAGAACAATAGAAACAATAGTCTTATTGTTTCTTATTGTTAGGAACTAATTAATAGGGTATTAACTAGTTCATTTTAATAAAAACAAAAATAGCCTATCCTTTAAGCCTATAGCTTTATAAAGCTTAAATAAATAAAAATTAAAAAAACATTTAATTATTTTATAATTTAAAAAATAAATAAGTTTTTATTTAGTTATTAATAATATAACTAATACTAAGGTTTTTATAGTATAAGAAATTATAAATAATTATAATATTATAATAAATATAATTAAATAATTATAAAATAAAAGATATACTAAAGATATAATAAATATAAGAAATATATTAATTATCTAGTGTAACATTCTAGGCGTTTCCTAATAAGAAATAACTTAAATTATTATTTAATATTAAAAACAGATTAGAATAATATTGAATAATAAGATAAAGTATTATAGTTTAAGTATTAATATAACGGGATTGCTAGGCGGAGCGTTAGGTGTGTGTACTTCACGAGACGCTAGGGTCTTAATGGGCTTGCGCTTACAGATCGCAGTGTATAACTCTTAGACTCTCTAAGTTAAAGTTTTGTAATACAATTGACCCTAACTAACCTTATAAGCTCTTTACCTAATCGTCCAAGTTACTATGCTCCTATAATAATTAAATATTAATAATAAAAAATTATATTAATAATTAATTAAACATATAAAAGAATTATATAAATTAGTATATATAATAATTAAGTTTATAATAATTTAAATAATTATATAATTTATTTTAATAAAAATAAACTAATAATTAAATAATTATTATAATTATTTAATAATTCTTAATTAACTTAATAACTCTATACTTATTTAATTACTTTTTATTTATTTAATTATTCTATACTTACTTAGTAAACTAATCTTTTAAAAATAAGCTAAATTAATAATATAATTAGTTAATGTATTTAAGGTTTTACTACAGTTATACTAAGCTATAAGAAATATAAATATTGTTAAAAGTAAGTCCTTTTTTAGTGTATAACCTAGACGTAGGGTCGGGTTATTACATTTAGCTATATAGTTAATTTATAAACTAAAAAAGGCTTAAACTAAAGAAAACAACTAGCTTTATTTACCTTTAATATATTAAAGGTTTTTAATATTATTTTTAAAAATAAGCTAATCCTTTATCTTAAAGAATGAGAATAGTTAATTAAAATAATTAAATATATAGAATTCTTTTTAAGTAATTAAAAAGCTATAGTCAAGGCTAAAGATAGAATAGAACTTAAAATTATTTATTTAATATATAGAGCCCTATAAGACTTTTTTATTCCTAAACATCTTTATATTATATACTTTTTTTTAAAAAAAACAATAAACCATAGTATAAAAAAACCCTTTAAAAGACAGGTCTTTATAACTCGTTTAATTGTATTAGTTAATGTTCGTAATAGATTAGAGTAAGGTTAAGTAATAGATTTTATATATTATAGTTTAAGTATTAGGTTACTAAAAGTAAATAATTATATATTAATAATTAATTAAATATATAAAAGAAATATATAAATTAATATATATAATAATTAAGTTTATTATAATCTAAATAAATATAAGGTTTTATTCTAATAAGAATGAACTAATAATTTAATAAATCAATTAAAATTAATTTAATTATATTTAACCTTTTTTATATAATCGATTTAAGTTAACTTAACCCAAGTTAACTTTTATTCAATTAGTTAGCTTATTTAAGTTTTTATTATAATTGTACTAGGCGGTAATAAGCATAAGTATTACTAAAGGTGGGTCTAATCTAGTATATAAGCTAAGCGTAGGGTTAGGCTATTATACCTAAACAATTAATTCTTTTTTAATTTTAGTTATTTTTTATTATATTTTATATAGTTTTATTTTTAGTTTTAGTTATAATATTCTAAATGTTTTTTAATAAGAAATAACCTATATTATAGTTTAATATTAATAATAAATTAAAATAATATTAAATAAGAAAATAAAATATTATAATTTAAGTATTAAATATTAATAATAAATAATTATATTAATAATTAATTAAATATAGAAAATAAAAATATAAACTTATATATATAATAATTAAGTTTATTATATTTTAAATAAATATAAACTTTTATTTTAATAAAAATAAATTAATAAATTAATAATTATAATAAATTAAGTTAATCTTATTTAAGCTATTATATATATTTAAATTTATTTTATTTAAGTTATTAAATATACTTAAGTTAATTTTATATAAGCTAATTATACTTAATTGTTTTATTTAAGGTTTTATTATAATTATATCTTAATTAGCAGCTTATATAAGTACTATTAAAAGTGGGTCTAGCTCTATGGATAATATAAGTGTAAGGTTAAGTTATTATAAGAAGTTAAAAAGAATCTTTATTAAATAGTATTACTATTATAGTTAAAGTATATATATTATTAATAGGTTTATATAAAACTAAAGTCTACTAACTAGAATATATTAAAAGAAGTTTAAATAGTAAAATTATTAAAATAAAACTTATATATTTAATAAAATAAGTTAATAAAACTATTAAAACTATAATTAAAGTAATAGTCCTAGTATATTAAACTACTTTAATAATAATTCTATATTATAAATTAAATTTTATAGTTATTATAATATTACTTAAATAAATAAAACTATAAAGTATAATTAAAATAGCTAGGCTTAAAAGAGAATACTCTTTAATAGCTATACTAGTTAAGTTTAATCTTTTTTTAAAAATAAAATAAAATAAAAAACTTATAAAATTTAAAAAAAAACAATATTAATCCTTAATATTATTAAACCCTTTTTAATATATTTAAATAAAAAAACATTTATTAAATAATTAATTCTTTATTTTTAATAAAAAAAACTATATAAACTTACTTAAAGTTTATAAATAATATTTTTTTAATAATAATTATATATAACAACCTAACCTTATACTTATATTATCCATAGAACTGGACCCACTTTTAATAATACTTATATAAGCTATTAATTAAAAATATAACTATAGTAAAACCTTAAATAATATAATTAATTATAATTAGCTTAAATAAAATTAATTTAAGTATATTTAATAGCTTAAACAAAATTAATTCAAGTATATACAATAGCTTAAATAGAATTAACTTGATCTATTATAACTACTAAATTATTAGTTTATTCCTATTAAAATAAAACTTTATATTCATTTAGATTATAATAAACTTAATTACTATATATATTAATTTATATTTTTTTATTATATATTTAATTAATTATTAATATAATTATTTACTATTAATAATCTAATACCTAAACTATAATATATTAAACCTATTGCTTAATCTTACTTTAATCTATTATTAATATTAATCACAATCTAGGTTATTCTTGTTAGAAAACGCCCGGAACGTTATATTATATACTTAAATATTTTAATATTTAAAAATAAAATAAAATAAAAGTATTTCTTTTATAACTATTAAAATAATTAATATAAAAATACTTAAAAACTATAAAATAATAAAAACTTTTATTTTCTTTAATAGCTTATTAATAATTAATAATTATATAAACTTATTTCTATTTTTATTTTTATTCTTTAAATATACTTTTAAAAATATTATTTAAATAATTAATAAAATTATCCTTTTAAAACTAATAATCTTTATAATAACCTAACTTTATACTTATATTCTAAAAGCTTTTAATAATATTATAATTATTTTAATTATAGTATAATTAAACCTATTAATATAATAACCTTTTAAATCTTAATTATTTTATAAAATATTAAAATAATAAAAATCTATTTTTTAAATTCTTTAAAAACACTTTAATCCTAAAACATTTATTTAATCTTAAAAAGTATTAAAAATATAATATTTATTAAAAATATTTACTTATATAAATAAATAAATAATAATTAAAATATTATATAGCTAAAATTAAATATTTTCTTTTATAACTAGTACTATACTTAAGCATGGTAAAAGCTAGCATTGGCTATTATAATATTTTACTAAGAATTATATATAACGTAAATAGGATAAATAAATAAATAAATCTGTGTTTAATGTTTGGATAGAAACCCAATTTCTTTAAGAGAAAAGACTAAAGACCTGTGGTTTATATCTCAATAGGGAAAAGTTTCAAGAGATAGAAGTTCTTTAGACTTTCAACTCGGAATAACAACACTCTGCAGCATGATTGAAGGTTCATTTGGGTTTATAAATTTAACAATTAAACAGCAATACTCAACAATGGCTCTGATAAATAATAATGGTTCTCGCAGCGAAGATTATCTATGAGACATCAGAGGTAGTAGTAGTAGTTTTATTTACGACCTATTTGAACATCAGAGGTAGATATGGCTACCGCATTGCTTCCTTGCACAACTAGTCATGACTCTGTTACACCTACAACAGCGTTCAAAAATCAACCCCGCCAATACCAGGTTACAGTAATGAGCTAATAGCACAACAACCTTTAGTGTGTAGCGAAAATGCTTTTCGAGGTGATCATTTACCACAGGCCCTTGATCCAAGAAGGGCTGGAAGTGACCAGGTGACAATTGCCGAACCCACCAATGCCGAATTAGGCAACAACTGAGAAGCAGCACCACTCATTGTAGCTGATGGCCTTAGCACCTTTGAAAGACCGTACTGCGTATGAATTGCAAGGGTAAACACGATGCTAGCAAAAATAGCGACCGCGGTAAGAGGCCGGACAAGTGGAGCTAAGTGGGTGAAGGACTGCATCCTCTGCATCAGGGTAGCCCACGCAGTTCGGGCAAAATACGTGGTGAGAAGCGTCAGTAATGTGGCCTTCATTGTGCTCGTTATGGTATCGATGGTGTTCTGCATTGTCGTCAATTCAATTCCAGCTAGCAGAATGCAAGACAAGAAAAGCTGGCCAAGGGCGAAGCGTGTCGTGACAGGGAGCTTGTTTCCTTTGATGCTGCCCGATTCTCTAAGAGGATCAACAGATAGCCGAATAGATGCATTTGCGAGAATGGCCAGTGCTCCAGCTTCGTACAGACTGAGTGTTGACTTGAGTACCAATGAGCTAAGCACTGCAAAAGCAGCCATATTCATAGTCGAAGAGAGGAGTTGCACAGGGCCATGGTTCTCCTTGCCATGGTGCAGTTTTGATCCGCAGCATCCTGCATAGTGGCAACCTACACGTCCAATACTCTCGCCTAGAGGGAGGCTAAGAGCCATTGCCGAGAGTAATGCAGGCTTTTGCGGGATTGGAGAGAGGGTAAGACTCGATAACAGAAAGCATGCGGCGGAGAGAATGCCACCCTGGATTGCAAAACGGATCGTGCACCCGGAGCGAAGGGGAGGTTGGGATAAGGGACCGCTCGGCCCGCCTTGGATGGTTATATTAGTAGTGCGTGCCTGGACGGCTAAACCAACAGAACATCCAGCGGGGGCAATGTCATTTGACGTCGAGTGCTTCCTGTCTTCAAACGCAGGGTATAGAAGGGTAGCACCAAGGAGACCAGTCGCTGCCGCGCCGAGTCCCATTATGGCCAGACTGCGATTCTCGCCATCTGTCAATGGCTCATCGCGGCTCCATCTAAACATGGCAATCGTGGAGGCTTGCGCAGCGACCATGGCCGTCCCGAAGAGCATGGAATAGAGCGAAATGTGGTATTTGCCCATGATCTGCAAATAGGCTGGCCTGTCTTTGACCAGCTTTATGTAACCCAAGACTGACAACTGCAGGTATGAGCAGTACAGCATATATCCACAGTAGAAGGCGATGGCTGCTGTGTAGACCCATGTTCGAATATCGGCGGCAGGCATGAATACGGTCATAATGAAGGCAGTAATGGGAATAACCCTGAGGAGAATCAAGGCAAATGCGTTGCTGAGCATGCAAATTCGAAAGGTTTTGGAGTTCTCCGCGTTTTGCCCGTGGATTCTGAGCATGCAAAAGGAGTCTGAGAAGAGCTCCGTGATCAAGCCGGCATATATGAGATAGAGAGGTCGTCGAGGGAAGTTGGTAACGAGAATTGTGGCGAGAGATGATAACGCCAAGATGTGATGAGTAACAATTTCAGTAGAGTAGGTCAACAAAGGAAGCTCGGCGATCCAAAGCACGCCTCGAGAACTGAGGCAGATTTTCTCCGCTGAAGAAAAGCCTCGACTATGGCCGAAGATGTCAGTGTCTGCTGGCGTAGACGTGTAGGCGTTCAGGCAGATGGGGGTCGTGAAGATCGTAAGAGCGATTCCACTGATGAAGACGAAGTAAGGCCTTAGCTTAAAGCTCGGGTCTTTGTGCAGTGTTGCATAGAACGAGGGATTGAAGCGCTTAGTAAAGGTGTGGAGGAACACCTGAACAAGCTCATATGCTGCTAGACCAGCAATAGTAGTAATGACGTCCGACGTGGGAAGCATGCTGATGGCCAATCGAGAGCGACTCTTGAATACTTATTGTGTCCGCCGAGCAGCAAAGATCCGACACCATTAGTAGTTATATTTACATGCGGGATCCCACATGCACTTGTTCGGCGGACCTCCTTGACTATATGAAGTACCGCTTATTGTCTCCATTTTCTAATTATAAATCGCCAAGATGGTGGTACGTTGCAATCGAATCTTCTCATTGCCTAGATATCCATTGTATATGGAGTGATGGATCTTTTGTTTCATATATTACTGTCAGCGTGGTGCGGCTATATATGATAGCGGGCGTTGTGACACTCTACAGGACGTGATTGGCTAGACGACATCCTGTAGGACTACATGTAGAACGCCGGTTGGGGAAGTACGCCCGTGCCCAGATTCCTTTAGTGCCCTGAAGGATCTTGATCACCCGCAAATCGCCAATACTTTGTACCGTTAGGTAATTGTGACGGTTTCGTACAATCCTTGGCTTCGGAAGCTACCACAAACGGATTGGATACAGAGTAGTTTATTGAGTTCATTGGGCTGACCTCAATTGGAGGTGACCACTCGGCGCAAGCTTTGGGGTTAAAGGGTCCCGGACCTTCAAGAGCCCCCTAAAGTAGTACAGATACATAATGCTATCTTATCGAATGTCACGATTTGGTACTTAATGATAAATACAATGCGTAATTATTTCCCTCCCTTACAATTATCTCTTACTACCATCGCGAGTTTTAGACTAAGCTTATCATTAACGGGGTCAGCAAACATGACTGCTATTTATCGCTAAACCGCAACGAGAAATCGGAGAGTACTAGCCTTATAGACGCTGTATCCGTATTCATATCGCTGGCGAGAGGAAAAGCTGTATACACCATGCTTTGTGTTCAAGTGCTAGGGGAATCGTTCAACGCTGCCTCCTTGCTCTGAGTGTGCTCCTGGGTAGCTCTGCAGTCGCTACTGTCAGCAAGACCGCACTGCAGCTTTTGTTTGGACAGACGGTTCAAGGCATAGGAGCAGTAGGCAGTATTTCCCTGTCCATGATTGTTCTATTGAACTTGTTCGAGTTAAGGGAGAGGGTGGAATAGATAGCTAGCCCGAATGCTATGTCGACTTTGGGCAGTGTAACAGGGCCGATTGTAGGGGTTTTTTTGTTAAACATTCCTCATGGTTGAGCACCTTGAATCTTCTCCGTTCCAGGAGTAGAAAACAAGGCTAATGGCTTGTGGTGGTGTTACGAAGTGGACGGACATTTTTATCTTAGAGATAGATGTTTTAGAGCCATGTTCCACTGGTTGGCTTTCCACTCATTGGCCTCTCCTTTTTCCTTGGCTTTGAGAAACCCTAAGGGTTGGTCTTGGGTAACTTGGCGAAAGCTAACTGGCTTAGCATTTCTCTGTTATTATATAATCTCAGTCTGTACTAGGGGTAGGCCATAACAGTGCAAAGACAGTAAAACAGAGTATTGCAATAATATAATAGCTAGTGTGTTCTATAGATTTGAGTAAGTAATTTTATATATAAGACAGTAAATAAAGTCCTAGAAATACTAAATTTAGTTATTAAGTAAATGAATCACTTTAATTAACTCAGAGTAAGGTATCTGTGATTATTGGCTTATTGACCCAAAGCAACGAGCTCTCTAAGAGGTAGTGATTGCCGTTGAGCAGTAACTCTATAAATGATTAAAATAACTATTTACAGGACGTATCGAAAGCTAGGGCTGTTATTCTCGACACCGTTGTCATTCTGTTTATTTGCCCATCCCTGTTGGCGGTCAAGCTTCTTATTGTTCCGGACGAGCAGGAGGCGTAGAGTAAAAGCAAGAAGCGTAGTGAAGAACATAAATGCTGCGCAAATGTACTGGCCCTTGATGTAGCGAGGTGCCTCTGTAGCGGGGTAAATGCGAGAGGACATAACCGAGCCACATTGGCCGACGACATTGATGAGGACAAGGCCGGCGCCACGACGGGTATCGGAACCTTGATTATCTGCGGCTATTAGTGAACTGGGCAAAGCTTTCAAGGTAAGAGGGTAACCTACTGAGGGTCCAGGCCAGGATATTTGGGATTGTAGAGAACACACCGCCAGCAGCAAGAAAGACAGCAAAGTAGCGTACGCCAACGGTAGCAACAGTAGCCAGGATGATGTAGCCAACGCCGCCTACTAGGGAGGTAGCAATAAGCACCAGACCGCGCTGCTGAGTCTTGTCGGCGATGTAAGTGGTTATCAAGGCGCAGAGGAAGGCAACGAAGTAGGGTGGCGCGGAGAGCCCCTGGGAGTTGATGCTGTCGTAGCCAATGCCTCTTAGGATAGTGGGGAGATAAATGGGAAGACTAGCGTAACTGACATTGGCACCGAAGTACATTAACTATAAAACTATTAGTGTATTCAACATATAATAGGGAAATGTCACGTACGGCAACAAACCATGCCTTGTAGTCAACCAAGGTCAAGAGGAACTCTTTGGGGTTCAAGCGACCAATTCTCAGGGAGGGCTCCGTGCCGACCTGGCGCATGGCGCGAGCCTTGACAATTTCCTTCTCCTCCCCATTTAGGAAGCGAGCCTTGTCGGGCGAGTCTGGAATAAAGAAAAAGGCCACAGGAGCCATGACGATGGTCATGAGGCCTTCCACAAGGAAAAGTAGGCGCCAGTTTGCCAGATTGGAGTGGCTATTGGTAATGCCGTATGCAAGGGCGCCGGCAAAGGTGGAGGCGAGCGGTGCGGCTGATGCGAAGATGCCGACCCTAAAACCAACTTCGTGCCTTAGATAGAAGAAGGACAAGAGATAGATAATACCAGGACTAGACAACAGTTAAAATGCTAAATCTCGGGCATAAAGCTGCGGCAAAAGACTCACGCATAGGCGGCTTCGAACGCACCAAGCAGGAAGCGGATGGCCATCATGCCTCCCCAACTCTGTATGCTAGCCTGGACCGTCGCCATGAGACCCCTGGTACAGTCAGTCTAGTTCTGATCCTTTACATAATTGTTCAAGGACTAGCTACCATCCGAACACCACCAAAGCGCCAACAATATGAGGTGGAAAGATCTTCCAGAACAGCAGGGAGAACTCGCAGATAATGTAAGTGATGTAGAAAATAGTCGCAAACCACGCATATTGGCCGGAGGTGAGATGAAGTGCCTTCTGCATACCAGCAACCTCGGCATTGCCAATGTTTCCCCGGTCAAGGAACGCCAGCATATCTGAAAGGCTGTTAGTTTTGATCAAAAGCTGGAAAGGGACGCTGCGCACACAAGACGAAGACTAATGGCATCAGATGGATGTCCAACTTGCGACGAATGCGAGAATCGGCGCAGGCGTCTTGCTTGATGTTATACTCAAAGGTCATCGAGGTCTGCCCGTTATTGGTCTTCCTCTCACCGACCATCTTAGGCACCTTCTCCAGGGCTTGATCATCCATTGCTTTTTACAATGTGGCTGAGGTATGTAGGCGGGGTTCGATTAAAGCTGTGGAAAAGAGTATAGAGAAAAAGAATTAAAGAGTGAGAGAGCGAGGGAGCAAGGTTGGGTGAAGTATGTTTCATCAACAGTGGGGTCCGACAAACGGAATTACTGGCCACAGTAGTACGTAGTGTTTGTTTTTGTGCTGTTAGTCAACCACCCAACTATCATAGAATTCCGTTCCGTTCAATCCTACAGTACATCCACGCAACTACGCACACCGCAACACAAGCTTGACTCAATGATACACTGATTAAGGCATGTTATTCTTCCTCAACCAGATGACCGTAAATTTTTCCGCAGCTTCCGAGAGGATAATGTCCAGGAGACCAGTAGGTCCCAGTGTCAATATATTTTAAAACCAACGGATACTACATGGTGCAAATCCTTCTAGTAACAGCACTTGCCTAGTTGCCGCTTGTGGATCGGCGGCACTGGCCCTCCCGCAACAGGTATACTGAGGAGCCTTGCGGTGGGAAAAAACAGGGGTCGTGATCGGCACCGTTTCAGTGCAAGTTCAGCCGTCGACGACCCGTGGTTTTTCCACCCCCCAAACACCCCACGCTAGTGAAGAAGTGCCGGGGAGGTGGACTGGTTTGACCATACCGCTATGGATGGGCTAAAGAACGGGACTATACTTTACATTCTGTACTGTTAGTGGTGATATATAGTGCGCCAAAGCGGGTGTCTATTGAGCAGAGTGTTTACAGACAGGTTCATCGCGTCATATTCCTAGAAACCTGCCGTGATCTGTAATATTTCATGGCTGGGGTAGGCTAGGATGGATTCTAAGAGAGTTGTAGCCAGAGTCGCCAAACCGCATTGTACCACCCAACTACTGCCACTGCCTTTGAGCTATTTGCCTACCTGCTAACCAACCATATCTAACTATTAATCCTATTACTACCCTTTTACTACGCTGACCCAACGGTTACTTTGGCCCAATACCTGTATGATAAAATGTAAATACTTTAACAAGCTGTCGACCAGTACATTTCACCTAGTCAGGCCGTCGACAGCCTCTTCCTTCTCCCCCAACTCAGTCCTTCGCACAGCACAAATCTTTTCGTTGCCATGTCCTCACAGCCCATGACGCCCTCACAACTAGGAGAATGGAAACAGAATCGTTGTCCAGCCCTATGGCAGTCTTATCACTCTCCTTATCGTTAACAATGTTGTGACTGCTGGGGGTTCTTCGCCCACTGGCGCGCCCACTACCGACACAGCTTCAGGTTCAAAAGCATCTTTGCCGAGGATTACTTTATCCTCCTGGGAACTCTCTGCATTGACGCGGTGATCGGAAACTTGCTGGCTTGTCTGTACTTTTTACCACACCTATCACGTTCCATGGCTGACCTGAATGAACAGCTGCCCACTACGGGCTCGGCCTGCACTCATGGCGCATCAATGCTGAAGATGAAAATTATCCTCGGTATCTTTCCAGCGCTTTTACAGTATGCCACCCTCACTTTTTATATTTTTGTTATAGCCCTAACTCTACGCAGCTCGTCTGGATCACTATGATCGTAACTGGTCTTACCTTCGCATCTATCAAACTTTCCTTACTTTTCTTCTACCGTCGTCTTTTCCTTGTTAATCAGGGCTAGCTAGCAATTACCTGATGGATCAACTGAGTCTATGTAGTCCTCTGGTGCTTTGCTACCACGGGTTTTTAGGTCTTTCAATGCTGGCCGGTGCAATGGTACTTTATGCGCTACTATCACCAATACGGCGTCCAGCCGCCTTATCCCATCCATGGGCAGTGCTACGCGACCACGACCACTCACGTTGCCACCCCCTTATCTTTGGGGTGGTCTCAGACGTCATGCTCTTGATTCTACCGCTCGCCACTACATTCCGGCCTCAGATGCTCATCAAGGGCAAGATCGGTGTGAGACTTGTGTTCTCCGTGGGAACAATGTAAGCAAGTCGAGCCACTAGTCTCGGATTCGCTAGCCATGTACAGTGCCTGTCTGCTGGACCTGAGCCGTATTATTGAACTGGGGGTGGACACCGACGACAAAGTCGACCCCAGTTGTGAGTGCTTGCTCCTCTCAGTTACCTTGACCTACGCTAAAGCCCCACAGATGGAATCGTGATGTTTCTCATCCTCTCTGCGGCCACAGAAGTCGCTGCCATTGTTTGCGCTTCGTTACCCATTATCAACCCAGAACTCTTGAAGCAGTATGAACACCACTGCTACCAGCACTGTTACAGGAGCAAGTCCAATGGCTCCGCCCACCGCAGCAATCCAAATGAAGGCTTCGAGCAACTAGATGACTGCCGCGTTGTAATTGATTGCAAAGACGACCAAATTCAGCTGGGCAAGATTAATACACCTAGTTATTCATATATACTTTGCGGCGGCAAGATCTTGGCCGAGAACAATGTTAAGGTTACGCTTGGGTATGGCCACGGTTATGGGCATAGAGCGCATGCTCTGTAACTGTAAGGAGGTTGATAGGAATAATAGACTAACTTATAGGTAGTAGAGCGCGGGAATCTACTTGCCGAATCGTCGAGAGCTTCCAAGTTGGATTGATAGGGTATTACGAAAGTAGTCGTCAAGTGGTAAACCTAGAGCCCCTTGCCCAGGACATGAAGTTCTCACATTCTGAGCAGAGAATCGTAGGCTGGCCAACTATGCATGGTCCAACTTCTAGGTCCATGATGCCTTTGTCCAGCACTCGAACTCGGCCTTGCTTGCGTCGAATGTAACAAGACTCATGAGAGGCTGGCTGCACTTGTGTAGCGATGAACAGGGCCCAGGTGAATAGCTTCGCTAAATAGATTAATGCCTTGTCCGTCGCTAATTGTATTCCACTTATAAAGCTTAAATATTTCTTTCTGGCGTTTGTTTATCCAGTATAACATCGCTATACATGCCCTCATAGAAAGACAAGGGGTATCCCTTTCACTTGATTACTGGCAGGACAGGTATATATTTGCGGAGTAGACCCAGTAACTTCTTCGCACGCTAAGAGAGAGGTAGTAGTGGGCATCACGATACATCTTAACATTACGGTTGGACAGATGGCTATACTGAGCCCTGATAATCAGCTCAAACTCTATGAATTGGACGAGGTCGCCCCCACAACCCTCGACTCCTACGTGCTTGACCTCATTGAGCGACATGTCTAATACAGTCCCTCCTCCCTGGCAGTCCACTCTTAGGATAGTAACCTCTTATATTAAGATTTAAACAGCCTCTCGTGCAGACTTGTCGCTTATTAAAAATACTTCTTACGCTGTTCTCAAGTTTAAGTCTATCACTAAGAGGCCTAA
The DNA here is from genome assembly GCA_036429605.1 of Cladobotryum mycophilum. Lineage (NCBI taxonomy): Eukaryota > Fungi > Ascomycota > Sordariomycetes > Hypocreales > Hypocreaceae > Cladobotryum > Cladobotryum mycophilum. The sequence continues at coordinate 21,429 of JAVFKD010000002.1, read as the reverse complement.
ATACTATGCATAGAGTTTTAAACCTTATAACCTATTTAATTCTATTAGTTAATTATGATATCTTTTATAATTTTCTTATAAAATTAATACTACTATTAAATATTAAATATTTTAAAATAAAAATTAATTATACAAGAATATATATTATATTTTAAATAACTTAGACTTTATTTTATAATTTATTTCATAATTTATATATATTAATTTAACTTATGTATATATATAAAGTATATAATTATTATTAACGTATTCCATAAGCGAGTGTGCCACATAAGCGAGTGTACCACCCCTCACTACCTCGTGTAGAAAAAAAACAAAGTCAGCCTTTAATACTTTTTAATCTATATTAAATATCTAATTATTATAATAATATTAAAAAAAATAATTATATCTTTTACTTAATTATACTTTCTTATAGATTCATACATTATGGCCAGTCTTACTGTACTTGCTATAGCATAAAGCCTTTATATAAGTAGACCCTCTTTACTGCCTCTTCTACTTAATTTACTCATTTATATCCCTTTGATCCAATTAATCGATTCTTTCTTAAACAGTAAGTATACCTCTAAGTCATACACAAGTCTTTTTTACTCTACGGCGCTTATTTAATGTTTTATTTATTATACAAAACTTAAAAACATTTTTACGTAAAAGTACCATTTAATATATAATTACTATTATATCTTTTATAAATTAATTAATTATAGTTAATATTATAGTTAAAGAGTTATTTTAATAAATAAAGATATAATTCTTTATATACTTTAACTATAAGATAGCCTTATATATATTCTTTAGTATTTTAGAGACCTAAGGCTATATAAGTTAAGGTAATGTTTCTAAAGGTATTAATATTTATAACTTTATATTAAGCATTAAAAGAACACTTTATAAATTAAATAGTAATAGACTAGTTCCTTTAAAACCTTTTTTAATATTCTTCTTATTAATTATAATAAAAAATATTATATAAAAAATACAAAAGAACTTAAGTTTATTAATATATATAATATATATATACATTAACTTTTTAATTTATTAATTATATATTTACTTTAATAGCCTAAAGTAATTAATATCTAATAGTTAAAGAAAATATAAAGAATAAAAAGGTATATAAACTATAATAATCTTATGCTTTTTGTAATAGAGCTTAAATATTATTAAGTAATGGCTTTTATAGCTATTAAGGATAAGCATTTAATAGATCTCTTTTATACGAGAAGCTATATAATAATTAAAATGCTTAATTTAATCTAAGCTAATCTTATTAATAGTCTAGCCATTTTCTATTATTATAATACACTAATTTACTAAAAGATTATACTCTTAATACTAATTCTTAAGATAATATTATATAGTAAAAATAATAAATAATAGTATTACCTAACCTATTCTATTAATACCTTAGATTATAATTACCTATTTTTAATTACTAGGCTAAGATAATTTAGCTTTTATATAGCCTTTTAAAATTATAACTACCATACTTAAAAAAATAATACCTATTATAAAACTAATCTTATTAAAATTATAAAGATTATCGTTAAAGACTTTATATTTAGCTTTAATATTTTATATAAGCTTAAACTAAGTATTAATAAATATTAGGTTTTTATATTTAATTCTTTAATAATTATATTTATAAACTTAATATATATAAAGCTTTGGTTAGTGTTTAATAAAGTTTAATACTTAATTTTTATTAACTAATAGTATATTATATATATACAGTAAATAATTAACTATTTCTTTAATATTATATAATCTAAAAAAAATAATCATATAAATAAATTAATTATATACTTAAATATAATCTCTTTTTCTAATTCTATAAGATTTATCGAATTAGCTTTTATATTATATTATAAAGGCTATCTAGCGTAACACTAACTTAAAGTCATGCGATTAATATTATAGATCTTTTCTATAGCTTTAAGACTTAAATCTAGGTCTTTTTTAAGAGCTTCAAGAGCTATAATAACTCTACTTTTATACGAAGGTAATACCATTTAAGATCATTAAGGAATTTAACATATTGTGATAGAGGTAAATATAGTGATAGAGGGTGGCACACTCGCTTGTGTGGCACACTCGCTTATGGAATACGTTATACTATTACTTAAGCAGTGTTAATGCTTTACCTACTAGGGTTGCTTATTGATTTAACTAAGTCTGGTTATGGTAACCCCGCACTATGCCTGAGGCAACTAACCCTCAACTAAAACTGCCTGCAAAGTAACTTAAACCTAATAAGTTTACTTAACTAGCTAGGTAAATGCTATAGCTACTTATTCATTCCAGAAATCTTTTGCAATGGCGCCTCGTCACTTTACCATCGACTGCTATGCTGAGCTTGAACTGACACAAACAGCAGACCTGGCTGCGATTAAATCGGCTTATAGACGGCTTGCAAGGTTAAGGCATCCTGATAAGAATATACATATTCCCCAGGCAACAGCCCACTTTCAGCGAGTGAGTACTCTTAGTTATTATGGACAAGACTAAGATAACTAGCCTTATATATAGCTTCAAGAAGCATATAGTACTTTAAGCGACCCAGATCAGCGACGGCTTTTTGATCTCCACTATCCATCTATCCGACAAACGAAGCCGTCAGACCCATCGTCCTCGCAAAATAATTCCAGATACGAAGCACCGCGAACAGAACCAGCTCAGAGATCCTCGCCATGGACCAACGGAACAAACACGTCTGGGGCGGGGGTTCAAGAGTTGGAAAGAGAAATAGAGAATTTGGTATCGCACAGAAGAAAGCTAGACAACGATCGGTTCGAGCTTAAGAGAGACATAAATAAAAATCAGTCTGTGCTGGATCGACTCAAGGCTGAAGAAGACCAACACGCCCAAGAAGATGTCGCGATGAATAGTTGGTTTGGCTATTTCTTCCGGGCTAAGCCATCGGACAAAGAAACAGAAGAACGAAATCGGGTGGCCTCAGGCCGAAGGACTGGTCGACTAGTAGTGGAAAGGAAACTTGATAACGGTAAAGCACAATTGGCCGGTATTACGCTTCGATTACATGAGCTGGACAAAACAATCCAAGAAAAGCGATCTAAACAAGAAGAAATAAGAAAGGCTGAAATGCGTCAAAGAGAAGCGGTGGCTAGAAAAGAGCATGAGGAAAGGCTACGAAAGGCTCGTCAAGAAGCTGAAGTCCGACAAAAGGAAGAAGATGCCCAGAGAGCTGCCGCCGCGGAGAAGCGACGGAGAGATAAAGAAGCTGAATATGCTGAAACGCGTCGAAGAGAAAGAGAAACAGCGGAGAGGTTTGAAGAGATAAGGAGGAATGCATACCGAGAAGCTGAGACACGAAGACAAGAAGAAGCCACTAGGAGAACTGCTGTGGCAGAGGCGCAGCGAAGGGCACAGGAGGTTAGGAGAGCTGCAGCAGAGACACAACGCAAGGCTAAGCAAGAACAAACACAGAGGGAGAAAGCGTCGCTAAAAGAGAGTGCAAGGAGCAAAACAGGGACACCATCGAGGGCATCAAACGCAACAAAGAGCACTACGTGTCAGCATAAAGGGTGGTGGCAGCAAGTCAACGGCCGTAACATTTGCCAGAGGTGCGAAAGTGTGCAGCGACGGTTTGCCTTTTCTTGCCCTGGTTGTCAAATAATAGCTTGCGCGGGTTGTCGGCAGAAGCTAAAGGGGGCAGTTCGCAACTCATAGGTATTATAGATGCTTTACATTAAAAGCATAGCAAAGCAACGGTGATTTTATAGGACTAAGCTTTTACATTTTAGCTTCTTTCACTGTTTTTAATACTACTCTACTTGTATTTTATTAAATATACTAGCTTAATATTTCTTTTATTAATAGGTTTATTAATAATTAAGATATATAAGAGCTTAATGTAAACTATAAGCGAGCGGATTATATAAGCGAGTGAACTGCTTTGTATAATAATCTTTACCTTTATATTTATATATTATATAGGAAAAACTCACTCTAAGCCTTTAGGCTAGAGTTAAGCAAAAAAGCCTTTTTCTTAGAACTTTTTATTTTAAATTCTAAAAAACATATTTAATATTTATTTTTTATATGAATTTATAAAAAAATAATTTTTAATAAAAAAAATAATTATTAATTAAATTCTTTAATATTTAAAAAAAGATTTTATTAAATTATATTTTTATTTTATTTTCATAACTATTAAACTTATTTTATATTATAAAATAAAATAATTAATAACTTTATCCTATAGAACAGGGTCTTTAAGTACTTAATTAAATAATTAATTAATTAAGCTAATAATTCTATACTATAGGGCAGGGTTTTTAAATAATTAATTAAATTAATTAAGCACTTAATAACCCTACATTAAAGGATAGGGTTTTTAAATAATTAATTAAATTAATTAAGCACTTAATAACCCTACATTAAAGGATAGGGTTTTTAAGTAGTTTACTAAGCAGTTAATTAAATAGTTAATTAATTAAGCTAATTAAATATTTAATAATCCTATAGTACAGGGTAGGGTCTTTTAGTAGTTAATTAAATAATTAACTAAATATTTAAATAAACTTATATTTTTGTACTTAGTTATATTTAAAATAAATTATTTTTTATTTATTATATTTTATTAATAATTAATATATATTACTTTATTTAAATAATATTTAAATATAATAACCTAACTCTATGTCTCGGTTATACACTGAAAAAGGGACCCACTTTTAGAAATACTTATACTTACTATAATCTTGTAGACAATGTCCATATTAACTCTAGTAAAGTTGATTTTCTAGCCCTACCTTACTAGGGGTAGAGTTGAATTTCTTAAATAGGGGTAGAGTTAGTTTATAATTAACTAATTAAATTATTAGTAGGCTATATTAGTAATCATAATGGTTTAATAATAATATATAATTAAAGGTCGTGTAAAATACAAGGAGTTTTAAACCCTTTACCTTAGATTTATTAATTTAATAATTAGTATATAATATAACCAGAATACAATACAATATAATAGATATTCCTATATAATAGACTCTTTTACTTATTTACTAATATACTTACTTATTGTTTATAAAAAGTATAAGTTTATTTATATAACCAATAAAGTTATTATTTATTTTTAAACTTAATACTATAATCTCTTATTAATAGAATAGTATATAATAGTATAAGCTATCTAGAATATTCTAGGTCTAATATAAATATAAGATGAACTAGGCAGGCTAAAGATCTTACCCTTTAGTATTTATCTAATTCCTTATCTTAAGGTACTTAAGATAGATAGCCTAAAGTGTTATAAGTGTACTTATATCTATTATTAAGTCTAAAAAATATAAGTATACTATCGTAAAGTATATAATTAATATAACCTTAAAGGTAAAAATAAACCAGCTAGTATTAATACTTTTGTAATCGAGCTTTTATAAAGACAAAGCGTATACTGCTAATGATTTTTCCTATTAAGGGCTAGGAGCTATTGGTTTAAAATCGAACGTAAAGGTGGATGGAAAATAAAGATATTGAGTGTAATACTTTTTTTTGTTAATCTAGAAGTTAACCCTGTAAACCTTATACCTAAAGTCTAGGCTTACTTAAACAGTGTGCTTTTATAGGAGTAGAACTATTAGAGTGCTATAAACTAGCCTTGAATAACTAGTAAGGTAATAAGAGAGAGCTTGTTTGCTGTTATGAGCCTATGGCTAGAACGTATATAATAGCTAGTAATTTTCTACGGTTACCGGCGAGATATTGGGGTTTTAATTTCTCTTATATTAATTATACTAAGCCACTATGCTAGATTGTTTTTATAAGGGTTTTTATATAGCTTTTTATAAGGAAATAATAGGGATTTAAGGAATGTATAAAGGAATAAAAAGAAAATAAAAGAAAAATAGAAAAATAAGAGAAAATAAGGAAAAGATAAGGAAAAATAAAGAGAGTTAGGAAAATAAGGAAAATAAGGAAAATAAGGAAAATAAGGAAAATAAGAAAGATAAAGAGAAAATAAGGGAAAAATAAGAAAAGAAGAAAAAACAAGAAAAACAAGGAAATTAAGGATAGTAAAAGGATAAGCTATAGTTAGTTAGTCTTGGTTTTTCTTATACTTTTTCTAGCTTCCCAGGTCTTTTCTATAGTCCTAGGGATATCCTTAGCTATAGAAAGGGCTGATTGGGCCCTAGTCTTAGCCAGAATAAGCCCTATCTGATTATCCATCCAAGTAGCTGCTGTAGGCCCTGCAGCCTTCTGCAGTTCCTTATAGTGCTTAGAAGCCTCTTTTTCGAATAAGCCCCCTGATGAGATAATTATAGGCCTGAAAAAAGGGCCTAAATACTCATACTTGCGCTGTTTTTCCTTAGCAGCCTCTGCTAACGTGCTATAAGCCTCGGGTCTAGCTGAGGGCTTATTTATAGCTACGATTTGGATATCGTAGAAATAGCGGCTAGACCCTAGGGTAATAGCTAGATCTGCTTTTTGGTGGGTCTGGGGCCTAGGGGTTTTTGAGGGGTCTTGAGGTCTAGGGCCTTGGGTGCTAGGGCCTGGGGCACTAAGAGGGTCCTGAGGGTTCTGAGGGTTCTGAGGGTCCTGAGGGTTCTGAGGGTCCTGAGGGTCTTGGGGGTCCTTGGGGCCTGAGGGTATATAAGGGGTCAGGGAAGGTTCGATTTCCACTTCTAGATTAGCCCGGCTAGCTAGTGTTTTATAAATGGCACGGGTTATCTGATTGTGGCGGTTGATCCACCTTCGGCTAGCTCCTTTACACACGTCTTCGTGGCCTAGGGATGCCTTTTCTCCGCAGCTATTGCATAGGCTATTTCCTAGCTTGACTGGGATTAATAGCCTATTTCTTAAAGCCTCGGCAACTTCTTGGTCTGCTATAATATGTTGTTTTTGTGTGGGCAAGACCTGAAGCCACTTGCGGCTAAGATAGCTACTGTTTTCGATCCTAGCTCTTAGCTGGTCAGGGTATAGAACCTCTGCTAATCTCTCTATCCGTAAGCTAGTGGCCTCTATAAGGACTTCCTTGGCGGTCTGGAAGGGTTCCTTAGGCTGGCTTCTAGCTATATTCCTCCCTAGGATCTTATCTAGGATAGGTTGACTAGCGTTTCTTGCGGCTTGGTAGATTTTTAAGGCAAATTCCTTATATAAGGGTATTCCAAGCCCTCCTTCCCTAGCTGGTAAGGCCACTAGGTCTAGCTGGGCCTTGTTTAGTTCCATAAGATTAGAGGGCTGACCCTTAGGGGACCTAGAAGCTAGGCCTTGGATAGAGTCCTTGATAAGGTTATCTAGGACAGCCCATTGAACCTCTAGGCCCCTAGGGTCTAGCTGCCTTAGTAGGTGCCTAAGGAGAAGATGAACACTTCCTCTAAGCAATAGCAGGCTATACTGTTTAGGAAGGTCTTCTAAAGCTGTGATAGTAGCTGAAAACTTAGATATCTTAGCTTCTAGAAACGCCTTTCTAGTTGATAGGGGTCCTATAAAGGTCCCTAGGGCCCCTAGGCCGTTCTGACGTAAACTAGATACCTTATATTCCTTGCTTTTAGCTAGGTTTAAGGTTACAGGGGACTTCTGGAAGGTTTCTGTTATCTTAGATAAGATAGGGATTTGAGGGTCTTTATCTAGGATATAAACATCATCCAGATAGGCTACTATATTTGCTTTAGGTAGCCTAGTAATTAAAGCTTCTAAAGTGGGCCTAAAGGCTAGGGAAAATAGTAAGGGCCCTAGGGGGTCCCCTTGCCTAACCCCTTCACTAGAGGCCACTATAGCCCCTGCAGCCGTAACCAGGATAGAGGGATTGTTATAAGCCCAAGCAGCTGCCTTATAGAAGGTTGGGGCATAGGTGGCTATAGCCCCAGCTATAGCTAGTCTGCTGACTGAATTGAAGGCATTTGCTAGGTCTAGGGAGGCTATTTTGGCTATTCCAGATGTGTTATTTCCAGTTATAGCTTCTTCTAGTAAGAAGATAGCCGGTTCGACCCCTCCCGGGCTATTTACCCCTAGTTGATTAGGTAATAGCATAGAGGTTTTAAAAGAGGTAATTAGGATAGCCTTCATAGCTAGCCTATAGATGATATCTCCTATTGCTATAGGTCTTATGCCCTTATCAGGTTTTCTAAGGGCAATTAACCTAGAGGCACATAGAAGCCTAGCCCCGGGGGCTGTACCTTGTCTAATCATATCAGCTAGAAGCCTAAGGAATTCTACGGTAGAAGATTCCCTTATAGCTAGGTCTAGTAACGGTCTAGTCCATCCACTAAGGCCTGAGGCTTTTTCCGGGCTTATAGATTTTATAGCCTTTAGAATAGTCTTCTGGGTAATAGATTGGCCAGCGGCTGGCCTAGCCTTATTAGAAATAAACGGGTTTTTAGGCCCTATTGGGTGTTTTTCTAATAGCTGGGCCCTAGTCTCGGGGCTGTCCGCTGCCATAGGAGCGTTTTCGTATAGGGCTCTAGAGGCCCTACCTAAATATCCCATTTCCAGTAGCCTTATAGCTTGCTTGGTTGGATCTAGGTTCTGTGGGGTTTCCTCGGGGCCCTTAACCTGGATCAAGGTCTGTAAGGAATCCAGGTTCTGGGGGAAATCCCTTAGTGTAGCTACCAGCTGACCTTCTTGAATACCTAGACCTAGGACCCTAGGAAGGATAAGAAAGTGTAGTAGGGCTTTTTCCGTAGGTTTAGCTAGGAAGGCTTCGGCTAATCGTTTAGCCGTTGCTATAAAAACAGCAGCGTGCCTAGCGTGGAGTCTATTTTCCGGGACATGGACTGGGGAAAAAGCCAGTAAAATCTGGGTTGTAGGGGCGTCTAGGGAAGGCTTTAGGGCTTGAAGGTGTTGTTTTTCTAGGGCTCTTGGGTTCCCTATAGCTTCTGTAGCCTCTGTAGCCTCTGTAGCCCCCGTAGCTGCCGTAGCTGCCGTAGCCCCTGTAGCTGCCGTAGTTGCTGTAGCTGCCGTAGTTGCTGTAGCTGCCGTATCTACCATAGCTGCCCAAGCTGATTCTGCTAAGGTCCTTGAGGTTATAGGACCTTTTGATTTCGCTAGAGTAACTGGATCTATAGGTTTTTCCGGATTAGCTAACCTCTTCGAGTTAGCTAGCCCTTCTAAGCCTATAAGATCATCCGGGATTCTAAGCTTTTTAGGACCTATAAGTCTCTCCGGACTAGTAGGTCGTTTTAAGCTCATAGGCCCTTCCCAGTTATCTGGCTTATCAGTTAAGTCTATAACCTCGTTAGGGTCGTCAGAGTCAAATAGGTCAGATAAAGAAGGCAGGGAGGTCATAGAGGAAGCCCTAGACCTAGCCCTTTCTTTGCCTTTTCCTTTTCCTAGTCCCTGATCTTCTAGGTTATCAGGGGCATCAGGGGATCTATTTCTTAGCCGGGTAGCTGGATGAATAAGGTCATAGGAAGACCTTCTTTTCCGACCCTGATTTAGGTGTATAGCCAAGGGGCTATTAGGTCGGACGGATTGGGTAGCTGCCCTCCTAGCTAGGTTGGAACTAGGGTTCGTGCCAGCTATATTATGTGCCTTGGCCTGATGGGTATGGATTCCGTGCTGGCCTAGGCAGGCAGTATAGCAAATAGGGCAGGCAACTAAGCCTAGGGGCTGTAGCTCTAGGTTAGTATATTGCTCTTGGGGGTGTATTTTACGTATATGGTGCAAAGGGTCCTTATAGACCCTATTGCAAGTGGGGCAGGAAGCCATAGGTAGGTAAAATAGGTAGGAATAGCTATGCTTAGCTATGCTTAGCTAAGGGTAGCTATAACTAGCTATAACTAGCTTGAAATAGCTTGAAATAGCTTGAAATAGCTTAGAATAGCTTAGAATAGCTTAGAATAGCTTAGAATAGCTAGAAAGAACAGCTATAAAATAGCTATAAAATAGCTACTAAGGTGGCAAAGAGATAACTATAAAATAGCTAAAGAAATCAGCTAATAAATAGCTATAAAAATACGCTATATAACTAAAAATAACCCAAAGCCAACGCAAAGGTAACCTAACGGTAACCTAAAGAATAAGTTAAGGATAATTTTGTAGTTGAATAGAATAAAACAAGGATAACCCAAGGATAAAACAAGGATAGAAAACTAAAGATGGAAAATAAAAAAAACAGGAAAAACAGGGACTATTAAATAACCTAAAGGTATAACCGAAAACAGCTATAACCCAAAGGTATAGCCGGAAACAGCTATAAGTAAAGGTATAGCCGGAAACAGCTATAACTAAAAGTATAGCGGAAAATAGCTATAAGCTAACCCCTCGACAAAAACAACTATAACCTAATCCTTTAGCTACAAGCTAATTTAATTCTACCCTAAACCCCTTAATAAACTATATAAAAAAAACCAAAAAAACCTAATCCCTACTAAACCCAATCCCTTATAAGAAACTAAAAAACCCAACCCCTGTGCCAATCTCAAAAAACCCAACCCCTGTACCAATCTCAAAAAACCCAATCCCTTATAAGAAACTAAAAAACCCAACCCCTTATAAGAAACTAAAAAACCCAACCCCTAGAGAAACCCAATCCCTTATAAGAAACTAAAAAACCCAACCCCTGTGCCAATCTCAAAAAAACCCAATCCCTTATAAGAAACTAAAAAACCCAACCCCTTATAAGAAACTAAAAAACCCAATCCCTTATAAGAAACTAAAAAACCCAACCCCTGTGCCAATCTCAAAAAACCCAATCCCTAGAAAAACCCAACCCCTGTACCAATCTCAAAAAACCCAATCCCTTATAAGAAACTAAAAAAACCCAACCCCTTATAAGAAACTAAAAAACCCAACCCCTGTGCCAATCTCAAAAAAACCCAATCCCTTATAAGAAACTAAAAAACCCAACCCCTGTACCAATCTCAAAAAAACCCAATCCCTTATAAGAAACTAAAAAAACCCTAACCCAACCCTAACCCAATCCCCTAAGAAACTTCTAAACCCTATAAGAATGCGGCGACGGACACTGGAAGCAAGTCGTTGAAGTGCCCATATTAAAAAATTTGGCGCTAGAATATGCAGGGGTAAGAAGTCGTTGAAAAGCAGTGGTAAGAGGTCGTAGACAATAGCCATCGATAAAATATATAAGGTTCAGGTGCATAGATAAATAAGTATTAGATCAATTGATAATCGAAGCTAGATATTTTTTATATATTTATTTAAGCGTAGAAATAAATCATTTAAATTATTGCGTAAATTGTATTAAGATCAATTGGATTAAGCGTGTAATTAATCAGCGTATATACAAAGTGACATGATAAGCTTTCATGGAAAACAGACCCACCTTTAGTGACAGTTATGCAAGCTACTGATTGGACCACAACCACGGCAAAGCTTCGGGCAAAGTAACCAATCACAATCAGCTCGAACGAGATCGACTCGAGCAGGTTCGACAGCTTAAATAGAATCGACTCGAGCGTACACAATAGCTCGAATAGAATCGATTCGATCTATTACAATTACTAGATCATTGGTTCATTCTCATACGAATAAATATTATACTTATTCAGATCGTAATGAACTTAGTTACTGTATGTTTTTTTATGTATGTAATCAGTTATTAATATAATTATTTACTATAAGAATGCGGCGACAGAACTATAACATTGCATTAAAACGCATAAGGCCAATTTAATCAACCAGTAAGTCAGCCAGTAAGCCGCACACAGGTCGTTAAAAGTGGGCCCGTTCCAATTGGCCAAGAACCAAGTGTAGCCATTGAGTATGTAGCCATTGTGTGTAGCCATTGAGTGTGCAGTCAATTGAGTGCGTAGCAAAGCAAAGTGCCAATTCAATTAAGCAGTCGGTAAGTCACATAGAGGTCGTTAAAGGTGGGGCGGGTCATAATCAACCAAGCGCATCCGTTGCCAGGGCAAACGTTTTACGCCAATTGTTTAAAAAAGCAAATAAGCCAAGGGGTAGAAAACATATAATGAAAGAAAGCCCGGGTTTTTAATTATAGATATATGAGTAAAGTTCATTAAAGCGAATTACGGAACATTTATCATGGAGCCATTTGTTTATTTATCAGAATATCGCATTATTATTTGCAAGCCATGTGGTTTTGCATGCGTAGCTAAGGAAGTGGCAGCCCATATAAAGAAACACCACCCCATGATTGATTGTTATGAGAGGAAACAAATTACGCAAGCAGTAGGTGACATCCAAGATATTATTCAGGATCAGGCCCAATTGAAGGATTTCGAGTACCCGCCACCAATAGTCGAACCGATCCCGTTTATTCAACAGCCCAAGGACGACGGATTAAGATGCGTAGAGTGTGGGCGGGTTTATCGCCAGGTGCGACGGATACAGGAGCATTGCCGCAAGGCACACAATTGGGTTAATGAATGGTCCAAGGGCGGCAATGTCGTGAAAAGGGCCAAGCAGGCGCGGGAAGTACCGTGGATAACAGGCGTTCGTTGCCAGCGGTTTTTCCAAACGCGCGCGGCCAGCGGATGGTTCGAGGTTGGGCGGGATGATGGGGAAGCCAACGGACAGCCGGCGACGGGCGAAAGCACCATGGAGAGGATCACGCGAATCCACCAGGAACAGGCCGAGCGATTCGAAGCAAGCACCAAAGAGGCAATCCGCGTGGGCAACGAAAAGATGGAGCCGAACGCATGGTTGGATCGGGTCGGGTGGGCAGCCCATTTGCAAAGGTTAGACCCGATCGAGTTACAGGAAGCAACAGGCCCGATTCAGGAGCACGAAGCCGTGTTGCAGAAGTTATGGGAGAGTTTGGAGCGAGTGATGGATCAGGCACGAGCAACGGCGGTGTCGTCCAAGGTCGGGGCACCAGCGTTGTTCGAGGTCCAGCGCAAAGAGATCAAGGTCAAGCCAGCCAGACCGTTCGATAACCGGTTAGAGGACGATACGTGGGTACGATACAAGGAGGTGTACAGGAAGTTATTATGCGTCATACAGCGAACGCAGCAGTGGGACGATAACAAGCGCCCACCGTATAAGTTTACACCGCGGCAGGGAGATGCATGGGATGATTTCGAAGAGACGATCGAGAAGAATATACAGTTATTAAGCGAGGGTTTGATAGAAGGGTTGGTAGAGGATGAAAAGGTAGACCGGTTATGTTTGGACATGGTGGTCAAGTTATTAAATCACCAAATGAAGCAGGACCATTACGATAACGCAATCATCAGCGGTTTGGCCGTGTTAGGGATCCAAGAGGATAAAGGGTGGATGAGCCCGTTGGATTACACGCCGATTTATTCGGCCGTTATTAAGATTGCACGCATGTTAGTATTGTACCAGTCGTATTTGGAGAGGGAGGACGAGGTGGCCAAGATGATGAGGGATTTGGGCATGGACGAGGACGAAGCGCGAGAGGAGGCCAGGGGCGTTTTTCGCATCGTACGGACCAAGGTGCAGAGATTCATGACACAAACAACGCACAGGCGCGATGCGGAGCCAACGCCAATGGATTGGATCATGGAAATGCGAACGTACGGGATGTATATCCGATATAACACGGTGGCGGACGGTACCATTGATTGGGACGGCGATCGAGTTATACACCGGCGGATTCGATTTGGGATGGGTGATTTATCCGACATGTTGCACACGTTGAAAGACGAGGCGCGGGGGTTATTAGCCGAGTTAACGATTGTGGACAAGGTAGGTTTAGGATTATTGCCGGTGATCGAATGGGGTAATTTAGAAGACAGCCACAGCGAGCAGAAGGTAGGTTATTCGTTTTTGCAGGACGACCGCAACGAATGGTTGGGGAAGGGCAAGGATTGGATCATCAAGCGGATCGCGGGGTCGAGCAGCAGGGAAAGGGAGTGGATTTTCAACGGGGGCAGCGAGGCGAACCCATATAAAGCAGAGGCGGTCCGAAAGTACGGGCAGGTGTTGGAGCAGTTCCGGGAGCGGTTATTCGTGTTGATGCACATGGTGGCAGGGCAGCCGGCGCGATCGACGGAGATTTTGGGATTGAGGATGGTGAACACGGTCAACGGGGGATCCGCAACATCATGGCGCACAGCCGGATGATGTGTTTCGTCACGTCGTACCACAAGAATTTCCGTAGCACAGGGCAAGCCAAGGTAATCCACCGGTATTTGCCACGGGAGGTGGGGGAGTTGTTGGTATGGTATTTGTGGTTGGTGTTACCGTTTTGGCAGCAGGTGCAGGGGGTGATGAAACAAGGGGACAAGTGCAGCCCGTTTTTGTGGGCAGACGAGATTGTAAGCCGAGGCGAAGAGGAGAGCGAGGTAGACAGGGGGAGCGAGCGAAAGAGAGGGCAGAGAGGGCACAGGGGGCGAGAAGCGGGGAGGAGGAGGCGGCGGGGCCAATTGAGGAGGAAGATGAAGAGAGGAGAGAGGAAAGGTTGGCGCAAGAAGAAATGGCGCGGACCAAGGGGTTTACAGATTGGGTCAAGGAGCGCAAATGGACATCGGACCGGGTGAGACGCATCATGCAGCGGGCGAGCGAGCGATTGTTAGGGAAGAGGTTGAACATCAGCGCATGGCGTCACATTGCGATTGCGATCGCCAACCGGTATTTGAACCAGTCATGGGGGCAAAGGGGAGAGGGGGCGAAGACGAGGAGGACGGGGATGAGATTGGGGATAACCCGTGGGATTTACAAGCCGGGCACGGGACACACGTGGCGGGGATGATTTACGCGCGGTTATTGGAGCAAGGGGATTCGGGGACGCAGAAGGAACGAGACAAGTTCCAGATGGTCAGCCGGTTGTGGCACCGATTTTTAGGGTTCGGGGAGGGCGATTGGGGCGGTCCAGGGGGAGGGGCGACGGGCAAGCGACGGCGCGATGTGTTTGACGGGCCGCGAGAGGAGGCACGGTTCCGGCGATTCGCGCGATTGCAGCGAGTGGACGTGCGGGGCCAGTTGCGGATGATGATGGGGGAGGGTTCCGAGTTCAGGGGGCAGCAGGAAAAGGTGATCCGGGCGATTATACAGGGGGAGAGCCCGATCATACAGATCACGGGGACGGGAGGGGGAAAGAGTTTGTCGTTTATGTTGCCGGCGTTTTGTTCGCCGGACGGGACGACGATCGTGATTGTGCCGTTAGTATCATTACGGGGGGATTTACACGAGCGATGCGACAAGAGCAAGATCGAGGCGCACATTTGGCAAAGCCAGCAGAGCAACCGAGCGGCATCGATTGTGTTCGTGACGCCGGAGTCGGCGGTGACAAAGGGGTTCCGGGATTTCGTCAACCGATTACAGGCGCGGCAGGCATTAGACCGGGTAGTGGTGGATGAGTGTCATATTTTATTGGACGGAGGCGACAAGTTCAGGCCGCAGTTACGGCAGTTGGGGGAAACGTTGCGAGATTGGGGGGTACAGAAGGTGTTTTTAACAGCAACATTGGCGCCGGGTGACGAGGAGGAGTTTTTCAAGGTGGCGGTGTTATCAGCGACAAGGGTGAAGATGTTTCGATCGCGAACGACAAGGCAGAACATCGAGTACAGGGTGGAGATTATCAAGGCAGGGTGGGACGAGCAGGAGAAGGAGGAAGACAAGAGGGTTTGCCGAATAGTGCGGGAGTGGTTGAACCGGCACGAGGGGGCAGGGCGATTGTGTACGGCGGATCGGTGGAGCGAGTCAAGGGGTTGGCGTCGGCGTTGGGTTGCGAGGCGTATTACAACAAGATAGACACAACGGAGGGCAAGCAACGGAGGTTAAGGGCGTGGATCCGGGGCGGGACATTGATGGTGGCGACGAACGCATTGGGGATGGGGGTAGACATCCCAGACATACGATTGGTGGTTCACGCGGGAATGCCGCGTAAGTTGCGAGATTACGTACAGGAGAGCGGGCGAGGGGGCGGGACGGGACGAAGAGCGAGGCAGTGGTGGTTTGCGGGATGATGAGTCAAGAGGGGGATAAGGGGAGTGGACCAAAGGGAAAAGGGAGAGAGAAGGGGAAGAAGGAAAAAGAAAAGGAGATATGGGAAGAGGTGGTCAAGGAGTATGTATCAGGTAAATGGTGCCGAAGAGTGATTTTAGATAAGGTGATGGACGGTTGGTTGGAGAGATTGGGGTGCGAAGAGGGCGAGGAAGTGTGTGATGTGTGCGCTCAAAGGCGTTGGGACGTGGAAGCAGAGGAGGAAATAGCGATAATGGAGGGCGAAGAGAGCAAGGAGAAGGGAGAGAGTACGAAGGAGATCCGGGAGAGGTTCGAGAGGGTTAGGCGAGAGGCGCGGTACGATGGGTGGGAGGCGGAAAGGGTAAAGATGTTGGAGGGGGCAGAGGGCGAGGAGTTTGAGAGGCAGTTGGAAAGGTGGGCAGGGTGTTGCGTGGTATGCAAGTTGGGGGGGCATTGGAAGTGGACCATAAGATGGATTTGTGCCCGGATAAGGGGGTTCGATGTGGGCAAAGGTACGGGGCAATGTGGAAGAGGTGGAAGAGGAGATGTTTAGGAAACGGCGGTTCAGGGAGTATTCGGCATGTTACGGGTGCGGGTTACCACAGGCGATATGCGTGGTTTGGGAGGCGGTAGACGAGGACGGGTCCCGGTTCAGGAGGGTAAAGGGCAAGGAGTGCCAGTACCCGGGGGTATTGAGCGAGGTATACGGGGGGATATGTGGGTTTTACGGAGAGGCAACGGGGTATATAATGTTAGAGATGGCGGGTTTGGATGGTGTTGTGATTGATAGTGGTAGTGGGTTAGAGGAGATGTTTACATGGTTAGGGGGAAAGATAAAATGGGGAGGGATGGAAAGTAACCGGTTATGCAGGGTATTTCACAGGTTATGTAAATTAGTAGAATAGGTAAAGAAAGATTATTAGGGGAAAGGTAAAAAAAGTATATTAAAAGAAATAATAGGTAGTGGAATTAAAAAGTAAGTAGTAAATAGGAATAGAATAAATAAAATAAAAAAATAAAAAAGGTATTATAGGGTAAGAATAAAACATAGTGAAATGGTAGGGTAGTAGGGTAAATATAGCGGGGTAAAGAAAAAAATAGATAAAAAATAAAATAAAAGTAATATAAAATAAAAATAGAGTAAAAAGAGAAAGTGAATAATAAGCCAGATGTTAAAAGAAAATAAGAATATAAATTAAAAAAATAGTTAAAATAAAAAGTATATAAAAGACAATAATAAGGTAATAATATAAGGAAAGAAAAACAAATCCAGGAAAAAAGCCCCAGTAAGAGGAGGCGCAACGATAGAGTAAGAGAAGTTTAAGGAAAAGAAGAAAGAGTTTAAGGTAATGTAATTGTATAAAGAGAGGAGAGAGAGTATATATAAGAGGAAAAGAAAAGAGTAAGTTATTAGGGGAAAAGGAAGAGAGAAAGGAGTGTGTATAAGAGTGTGAGAGGGGGGAGAGTAAGTTAAGTTTAAGAGAGAGGAGGTAAAAATACCGTCAAAAGCGGGAAACAGTTACAAGGTAAGAGCCCGTAAGTACGACCGTTAGGAGCAGGGGAGGAGTAAGTGGAGCAACCCGTCGAGAGGAAGAGACGGTTGAGAATAGCCCGTCAGCAGCAGAAGGTGAGCCCGTCCAAGACGAACAGTTAAGGCAAAGCCGGCAAGGAACAGTCAATAAGAAGGAGCCGTTGAAGCAGTAAGAAAAGCGAAAGCCGGCCGAGATGAAACAGTGTGCGAGGAGTCCGTTAAACAGGAGAAGCCGTTGGACAGCCGGTCAAAGAGACCGTCAGAAGACGCAGTCGAAGGCGAGCCGTAAAGGACAGGCGGTTAAGGGTACCCCGTCAGAGAGACCCCGTCGTAGAACAGAAGGTATAGAGACAGTCGTTAGGATAAAGACCAGTAAGAACATAAAAAGGCCGTCGAAAGGGTAAAGTAGTTCGAGCAGTTTAAGCAGTTCAAGGGAGCCCGTAAAGCACAGCCCGTCCGCCAGGAACAACCCGACGTTAGCAAAACCGTTCAAAACAACCGGTTAAAAAGAAGAAGTCGTTAAATAAGCAAGAAGGGTAGAACAGTTGGAGAAGACAGGCCATTTACAAGTAGCCGTAAGGAATAGCCCAGCAGAAGTTCGTTATAAGAACAAAGCCGTTCGGTATATAAGACAAAGATAATATAGTAAAGCCCGTAAAAAGAAAGGTTAGTTAAGGGACAGGAAGCAAGAACAAGCCGTGAAGGCGGTAGGAAAGGTAAAGCGGTTGGGTTAGAGAGCCCATTATGAGAGGTTTAGGTTAGGGGCAGCGCGTTAAGGCGGGGCAAAGGAGCACGTTGAAAAGAGGGTAGACGTAAGGAGAAGCCGTTAAATAGCCCGTTAGGAGACCATTAAGAAACCGTTAAAAGGAAGTCGTTAAGGCCGGCCAGTTAAAGAGTAAATGTAAAGGGAGTAAAGAGTAAAAAATAGTAAAAAAAAAGTAAATTATAGTTAAAAACACAGTAGTAGAAGAAAGGTGTTTAGCAAAGGGAAAGAGTATAAGTTAGGATGTAAAAGAGGGTAAAAGAATAGAAAGGTAGAAGGGAAGTAAAGAAAGGAGTTATAGGGTAAGTAGCAGTATATTAAGGAAGGGAAGTTGACGAAAAAGATAAAAGGGTAAAAGGTGGTAAAAAAGGGCAGTTATAGGGTAAGGAAAGTAAAAATAAAAAGAATAAAGGGAAGGGGCGTAAAAAGCATTGGATTATACACAGATTTATTCAGCCGTGATCAAAATCGCGGGTATATTATTAGTGTTATACCAGTCGTTATTAAAAAGGGTTCCCAGTTCAAGGGGCAGCAGGAAAAGGTAATACAGGCGGTCATACACATAGAGAGGCCGATCATATAGATCACAGGGACGGGAGGGAGGAAGAGTTTATTGTTTATATTACCGGCGTTTTGTTCGCCGGACAGGACAACAATTATGATTGTACCGTTAGTATCGTTACAGGGGGATTTACACGAGCGATGCGAGAAAAGCAAGATCGAGGCACACATTTGGCAGAGCCAAGGGAGCAACCGAGCGGCATCAATTATGTTCGTGACGCCGGAGTCGGCAGTAACGAGGGTGAAGATGTTCCGATGGCGAACGACAAGGCAGAACATCGAGTACAGGGTAGAGATAGTGAAGGCGGGGTGGGACGAGCAAGAGGAGGAAGAGGATAAGAGGGTTTGCCGAATGGTGCGGGAGTGGTTAAACCGGCATGAGGAGGGCAGGGTGATTGTATACGGCGGATCGGTGGATCGGGTCAAGGGGTTAGCGAAGACGTTGGGTTGCGAGGCGTATTACAACAAGATCAACACAACAAAGGGCAAGCAACGAAGGTTAAGGGCGTGGATCAGGGACGGGACGTTAATGGTGGCGACGAACGCATTGGGGATGGGGGTAGACATGCCGGACATACGATTGGTGGTTCACGCGGGAATGCCGCGTAAGTTACGAGATTACGTCAGAGGGGGCAGAGGGGGAGGAGTTCGAGAGGCAGTTGGAAAGGTGGGCAGGGTGTTGCGTGGTGTGCAAGTTGGGGGGGGCGTCGGAGGCGGACCACAAGATAGATTTGTGCCCGGACAAGGGGGTCGATGTGGGCAGTAGTACGTGGCAACGTGTCGGAGGTGGAGGAGGAGATGTTTAAGAAAGGGCGGTTCGGGGTGTATTCGGGGTGTTACAGGTGCGGTTTACCGTAGGTAATATGTACGGGTTGGGAGGCGGTAGACAAGGACAGGAGCCGGTTCAGGAGGGTAAAGGGCAAGGGGTATTAGTATAAGGGAGTATTAAGCGAGGTATACGGGAGGATATACGGGTTTTACGGGGAGGCAACGGGGTATGTGATGTTAGAGATGGCGGGTTCAGATAGAGTTATGATTGACAGTAATAATAGGTTAGAGGAGATATAGGGGTGGATGGGAGAGAGAGTAAAATAGGGAGGGATGGAAAGTAGCCGGTTGTGTAGGGTATTTTACAGGTTATATAAATTAGTTAAAGAATAGGGTTTTAGTAATAGTCATATAAGGGTTTTAGTAATAATAACAATAGGGTAGGAGATAGTAAAAGTAAGGAATATAAGTTAGTAAAGTAACGGATAGGGATATAGGGTAATAAAGCAGAGAGCATATATAATAAAAAGAGCATATAAAATAAATAAAAACAGGGCAAAAAAAAATAGTAATAAGTAAGTAAGTAATAATAATAAATAAAGAAAAAGAAAAGATATTATAAAAAGTAATATAAAGTTATAAAGGTTAAGGTATATTAGGGAATGGGTTTATTTAGATAGGAATGAAAAAGTAAGGATAGGAAATTGATTCGGATAAGAATAAAGCGAGGGTTTATAAATGAGAGGGTTAAGAGTAATATAAATAAGAAAGAATAAAAGAGGGTTAATAAGTAAAATAAAGGATTAAATATAAAGATAAGAATAAAAAACAAAGAATAATAAATAAATAAATAAGTTAAGAAGTTGTGATTTAAAGTAAAAGATAAAAATAAGAAAAGAAATAGGTAATAAAAGGGATTTATAGAGTATAAAGTTTTTAGAATAAATAATAATGTTGGTTTATGTATGTAATAAAATATAAGAGAGTGTATTAATATAATAAAATTTTAACGCCAAACTCGAAACCCCAAACCCCAAACCCCAAACCCCAAAGCAAAAAACAAAAAGCAAAAGTTAAAATGGCAAGGGCCAAAGGCCAAAACACAAAGCACAAACGCGTAACAGTAAGGGTAAGCAGTAGCGGGAGTGTAAAAGAGTGTAAAAAAGAAGTAAGTAAAAAGCAAAAGTGTAAGAAAGTAAGGTTAAAGAAAGTAACAGACAAAAAACAGTAAGCAGTGAGGGGTAAAACAAGGGTTTAAAGGCAAGTTCAACAGCAGGCAAAGGCGTAAACAACAGTGTGTGTTAGTAAAGAGTAAAAGAAAGTAAAAGTAAAAAGGGTGGAAAAGACAAGGCGGTGTAGTGTTAGTGTAGTAAAACAGTTTAAAGGGTAGTAAAAAACAGAAAACAACAGGGTTAAGTTAAAGTGTAAAGGCGTAAGCGGTAGGGCGTGTCCCGCGAAGGGTTTTTAAAAAACAAACGGGTGTTAGTACAAAAAGCAAAAGAGTTTAACAGCACGTAGTAAAAAGAGCACAAAAGACAAAGTAAAGTTTAAGGGATAAAAAAAAAGGGTTAAAAAAAGTAAGTAACGGCCCAAACCCGTGAGCAGTAGCGCGTGTCCCGCGAAGAGTTTTTAAGTAAGTTTAAAAGAGTTGTGTAAGAGAGTAAAGGTTTAAGAAAAGAAAAACAAGTGGTTGTTTGTTTAAGTGTAATAGAAAGGGTTTAAAAGAGTAAAGGTCAGGGTCAGGGTCAGGGTGACGGTTTAAGGGTTTAACAGTCAGGCCCGGGTGTCAGTACAAAGGGGGGTTTACCCCCCGAACCCGTAAGCGGCAGCCCGTGTCCCGCGGAGCGTTTTTACACAAGGGGGGTTTACCCCCGTCCCCCAGTGGAGAGCGCGCGAAGCGCAGAGTTAGGCCCCCGGTGAGGGGGAGCGAAGCGACAGGGCAGGTTAGGGTTAGTAGGGTTAGGGGTTTAGGGTTTAGGGTTAG